>OZ018338.1:57054623-58404766 GCA_963969495.1 Ceratothoa steindachneri | reverse complement strand
CTTTCGTCCTCTCGAATATAGGCAATAAGCTTCTTGGCTTACAACGTTCAAATAACGACAGGCTTGCTGGTATAAATGATCGTCTGGCTACTCGACGAGTCCAAGGAACTCACGAAAAAGGTTATGGGGCTCTTAAGATCGTATAAAAAATCCTAAAGGAGATTTACTCACACAATGATTGTACGCAATCAATAATGAAAAGAAAATAAGTTATAATTTAAAAATTGATCTCTATATGACCAGTAATTATTGGGCCTTTTAATCCTGCACACGGATTAATAGGGGGTTTCGGGAGAGATCGTCTCCAAAAAATCCCACACAACGACAATAAACTTGGAAAAAACGGACACTACAAACAAATAATCATTCAAAGAAAAAATAAATAAAGAATTTTTTCCACTATCTTGGATATCCTTGAACGAACTTGGCAAACTGTTACTGTACAACTTAACTAGGGGAAGAATTGAAAAGAAAAAGGGTTCCTTCAATACAAAATTACCTCACTTTACCTGACACCAGATTTTAATATATGATATTGATATATATATATATATATATATATATATATGTATATATATATATATATATATATATATATATATATATATATATATATATATGGCGAGGTATACCTGTGTAGACCCGCTCGGTGTACGGGCCCGACCCAAGGCCGTCTACGATATGCTTTGGAACAATTAAAGGAGTAGAAGGCCGCCTCCTTGATTTTGAGGGCGTTTACGATTGGCTTGGATTTATCTAATGGCTTGCCAAGTTGCAGTTCAAGAATATATAAAGATCAAGACCCCAAAATATAATTTTAATAAACATAATAAACGGGAATATATATATATATATATATATATATATATATATATATATATTTATATATATATATACAAATAGGAGGAAAAATTGTGCTAGGTAAGGATATTTCAGTGGATCGTGACAGTTTACAGAATGCAAAGCTAAGCGTGGAGTGCAAAATTATGGTTAATTCGAATAATGGAATTTATTTAAGTTTGAGCGTGAAATCACTTAAAAAGGAGATGCAGGTAGCGATTGACGGGGGGTGTAATCAGGGGATTACAACGCAAAATCTCTTTACTTTGAAGCTTAGAGTTGGTCTTTGAGGAGATAATTCTGTGAGTCCTGACGAGGAGGGCTTGTAGGTGAGAGGTTATGTACTTGTTGTTGAAGAACGAGTTTGCTCTGCTCCAGAGAGATGGAATCTTAAATACGAGACCGTTCTGCGGCACGGCACGGAGTCTCAAACACGGGAAACGCGAGTCTAGGAGAGGCGTGCGAGTTGAGGGGGGCCACACAGTTATCCTGGAAGAGCGTAACTCAATAAACTTTATTCTAGACAGGGGCCAAATCTTGACGAAGGGCTATCTGCTGGTGAGATCTTAACGACGAGGTACTACTCGAACAGTGGTTGCGAGTCTTCGCAGGGGAACATTCAAACAAGCTAAAAGGAGGGACTGAAAGACTCTCAATCTCTAAGTGGAATGGCAGACGCAAGGGTTAAATAGACAGGTGACGGTTCCGTTAGATAGCCCCAGGGCATGGCCGTCTCCAGAGAATTCTTGACGTCAGTCTATGCAAACTTATTTCGAAATAACGAGTTTGATCAGACAGCGATGTTTGCCTCAAGGATATGGGGTTAAGTCTTTACCACCGCATTTGCGGGTGAAGGAAATGCCTTCGAGGCATTTGAGTAAGAATTCGGCGGTGTTGCGGGGGAGGGAGAGAGAGATGTGAACCGCATAAGCAAATTCAGCCGGGTCAGGCGACTCAGCGCGGAACTGCTACCTTCTCGATGATTCTTAAATTCCCACGCCAAAGCACGTGTGGTTTGGAGCGAAGGGGCTGAAAAGGGTATTCCGAGAGGCTGCCTTTCAAGTTGTTCTTTCAAAGGGCATCCTCTCACACCATTCAATTATGAGCAGTTTCGGATGCTTATTGAACAGAATTGGAGCAATATCAGTCAAGACATAATCATAAATTTGGTTTCCAACATGCCAAAACGAATTGGAGCTATCCTTAGATACAAGGGTCATCATTATAAATTTTGACTGCGCGTATAAATTGACTATATATATAAAGAAAATGAGTTTGGGCTCTAATTTATCTTATATTTACCCTTTAAATTATGATACAAACACACTAAATAATATGCAACGTTTGATTAGTTCTATTAATATTCTTTTAGGGAAAATATAATAGTCTCAATACTTTTGGCTATGACCGTACAAAGTGTTAGAGTTAACTAAAAAAGGTAATGGTGGAAGAAATCATCTATTTAGCCTTAATTTTATAGTATTTATATAAAAATAATAAACATATCATAAGCCCAGTTTAGCAGCCGTATTACTTATACGGTTATTGGAAAATGTAATGTGAATATATGAGATATAAATTTCATATGAGATGGAAAATATAACAATTATTATTAAATGTGATATTTTATTGTCAAAAAATAATTTTCAGATGTTTAATTAGTAAGAAAACAGAGTTTGTGACCTAATTATATATAAAAATCATATAATAACGAAATATATAGTTTAAATGACCCTATGAATCACTTTTGGCCAACGAAGAGTATCTCAGAATCTGGAACAAGAATTATGCATGTTTAACTAAATTCCTTTCCTTCAAACCCAATTACCACAAACGATGGAAACAGAATGAATAATAAGCAACATTACTACACCCTCACCAAGCATTTAGGCGATTGCAAGGTATAAAGAACAAGTTATAACAAAACTCATCAATGACCCTTTAGCCCCTACCGTCCCCCAAATTGCCCTTGCGAATCAAAACCATTAAAACAAAACTACATCTTTTTCTGCGAGTGCCAATTTAAACTTTGATAGCTATGGGGAGCTAATGGACTACAAATTCTCGTTCAGGATTAGATACAGGGCCGAATGTACCGAGTCACCATACCTCACCCCCACCTATCTTACCGAATATCGCCCGTGCGCTCTTGCATTGATCATCCTCTCATTACTTGCTCAAACAATTAAAGAATTTATCATCTCCCATTTCACCACAAAATGAGGTCAGTGCTCCTCCATGCCACTGCACTTACCTCATAACACCATTTATGACAGGTTAAATATAATGCCACTCATCATTTTGTCCACATAGAAGGCAATTTATAGCGATAGGATGCTATGTGCTGTATCAGTTCTACAAGAAGGGTTTATCCCTGCATAATAGGCCCCAAGCATGGTCACGTACATTACCTTTGCATGCATGCATTCAAAGCAATCAAAAATAAGTCTATCTCTTCTCCCTGGTCAACTATTACTTTACAAACACTCACACTCATATATCAGCTACACATAAACATCTCGTACAAATTCGTTCCTCACTCTATCCACTTTTCGCACACCAAGCATCACTTTCAAGTCTATTTGAACCATTCTCACTAAAGAGATTTCTTGACTTTCATTTGCATACTCTTACTCCCATACACCAAATTTGTGATCAAATACTTTACTACTGTTACATCTTTGTAGTCGCAATCTGCTTCATCTGTAAAACTACAATTTTAATCCATCCTAGATACTTAAAACACTGCGCGTGTTCATTGTTAACACTACAAAATCGTATAACTAAAGTTTTTATGAATATAAGAGTAAAAAAAGTAGATATTGATAGCAATAAGTTATATTCGCCGCAAAGAGTCAAACTATAACAGTGGAATAAAAAATACAAAATACAAAATTTGGCCAAAACAAGTCATATCAGTAACATATATACAGATAATCAAATGAAGCTCTCTGAAAATTACTACACCAAACTGGTACAGGAAGCTCAGTAGCGTATCTAGATAAATTGGCAATGATGAGAGCATTTATTCTACAAGGTAAGATCTCCCCGCGACTACTTTCTCATGCCAAAAATAAAGAAGAAAACTGAGTTAATAAAGAATTAGAGGAAAGCACATGCTAATTGGGCTTCAAAGTTAAAACCGGCTACGAAGATGAACGTGGGGTGAAGATGATCTTGGAGGACAAAATCAGAGTTTATCCTGGAGACTTCGTTACTCTCAATCACACTACCTTTTTCTAGTCTTCGATATTGAAAACATGGAAGTCAGACAGACTCTTCCAAACGTATCACTCGCCAGACCAAGAGAAATGCTAAAAAAACAAGTAAACAATTAATTACGGAAGGAGAAGCAAACTCAAAATTCTAAAAATTAACACAAATGAATGGATCGAACAATCATCAACCTCTTCAAGGAAATCGATAGAGACATACATTTGATATCTGAACGTGGAGTAAACACAGATAGAATAGCACTAAACATTTTAAATTATAATGTAATGAAAACTAAACCAACAGGTGAAGCGTTCGATAGAAGAGCCGTAGCAATCCGAAAACACAGCACAAATAAAGAGATTGCTTAAATAAACCCGTCGCGATTTATAGGAATGAAACTAGACGCAACATTAAGCAGCTACTGCATGCCCTATAAAATACTTTTGAAGCCCTAAACGTAGCATACAGTCCTCAAGTAGGAGCACTAGTCGAAGTAAATAAGAACCAGATAGAAGTAGGAGTGGAGGAAAGGAACAGATACTCTAGAGCGATTGAGAAGAGTACAAAGAGGATTTTTGAAGATTCTTCCCAGCTGATGTTAATGAAGTTAATTTGGAACAATTTGCTGACGAAATTAAGTGTATAAAATTAGCTCTCATTGAGGCAGATAACAAGTGCATACGAGACAACGTACATTCTCTCAGCAATGATTTAGACAGGAGAGGAGAGATAAAAACAGACAAGACAGCAGTGTCTATGATTATATTGCAATTTTTGGACCAACCAGAGAAAGACAAACTGCATTTAGAAGAAGAAAATAAGACTTGAGGCATTTCAGAGAAGAACAACAAGTAACAATCTCTTAGCAATGATTTAGACAGGAGAGGAGAGATAAAATCAGACAATACAGCAGTGTCTATGAATAAATTGCAATTTTCGGACCAACCTAGAGAAAGCCAAACTGCATTTAGAAGAAGAAAATAAGACTTGAGACATCTCAGAGAAGAACAAAAAGTAACAAAATAAGCAAGCCTCATCAGAAAAATTGACACATAAAGAAAATTGAAGGCCAATAAACAAAATGAAAGGACCTCCTCCAAGAAGAAATATAGGCTACAAAATGAAAAAGAGAAAAAAATAAGAGATGAAAGAACCATTAGCCATAATTTCAGATGCCCTTGGAAGTCCTTGTATTCCGTAACACAGGAATAAAATGCGGAATTTAATCCAGCAACAGAAAAGATGGCTCACGAAAAGCTCGGCGACAACCAAGAAGAAATCTCCCCAAATCAGTCATAGCATAACGAAAGAAAGAGACATAGGGACCATGGGTTACAATTAGCATCTAAAAACTAAAGAAAAGCGCTATAAGTTCATTCAAACAAAATAGCGCCACGCCCCTCGGGAATCCCCAGACTCACACTCACTAGGGGCCCCAACAACATTATTGAATCGATCAAAAACATATTCTATGCGTGCATCAACACCGGCTGCTTTCCAAACGACTTCGAATTAGCCAAAGTGATTTCCTACTAAAACCAAGGAAACCGGAGCATCGCCTTACACTAGGAGACTTGTAGAATTTCTCATTGAAAACAATCTCTCTTATGGACACCAGTTAAGATTCCATAAAGGAAAGTACAAGTATACTACAATGCATCATCACAGAGAAGATTGCCAAAGCCAGGGAAGATAAAAAAATATATCGATGTGATCCTCAGAGATGTAGAAAAGGTTTTTGATAAATTCTAGGTCAGAGGCCAACAACACTGTAAACCTACAGTAAAAATCACTGAAGTGACAAATAAAGTGATATAAACAATTCAAAATTTGCTTAACTATAGTGAATTGAGACAGAATTGCTCTACTATAGTGAAGTGAGAGAATTAAGTGAACCTGAATAAAGATAGAAGAAACAAAAAAGGTGCTCTGATGGAAAACTTTAAAAAACTAACATAACTTACATAATAGAGTACGAAAACAACATGGACACATAACGTCCTAAGTGTTACATTACAAATAAAATGAACAAGAATAAAGGAAAACACAGCTTGGTCGATTCAACAGACTACTCTTCAGGAGTGCAATTGCTTATCATTAGAGAAATAGGTAAGGGATAGAATCGAAAAGGTAAAGCATGTCGTGGTTTGGATTCCACGTCAATCAGTAGGCGCAAACAATATGGAGCTATTTTATTCTTCTTTCTCCACCTATTAAAAGTCCGGCACCTGAGATCAACTTCTGTTCTCTGACTAAACTTTAATATTTTCCCTTTTTCAGTTTTTACACCTATCCTTCTTCCTTGGCTTCCGCGCCGTTCCTTCACCCTCACGCCCACCGAACCAAACCGAACTTCGTCTGCAAGCCAGACGAATATTTAATTTCACCATGAATGATAGTACATAGAATGCGGAGAAGTTCATCTTATTTATTGGGTATAAACAACATTTCGAGCTGTCCGCTCATCTTCGGGTTCTATGATATAGAGGAATACATAATTTAAAATGCATTATAATATTAAAAAATTTGTCTAGATATTATAGTATTAAAAGTGTTGACAAATATTAAAAAAAGAGAGACTTTTTCTCATTATAATACAAAACCTATTAAAATCCATAAAATATAATGATTTAGAATATTAAAAATTCTAGAGGAATATAAGGGAGAACCATCAAACTACTAACCATTGTTGGTCTGACTACAGAGAGAAGTGTGGAGGGGGGGATTGAAGTGGACATAGGGAAGATTGTATTGGTAGTAGAGTTATGTCATAAATAGACGAGCAGCGGATGAGTTACAATTAAGACTAGGGGCACTGGATTTAATATAAAGGGATTCTAGTATTCTTAAGCTCTCCTCATTGTTATATTGATCAATTATTGTAAAGCTATCTATAGTTATATCCGCGATGCATTTGATTGCATGTGCTCTGATAGGGGATGGTTATTTACGATTAAGTGTTTTTTCAGTACGGAGGCTGATGGCCATGTGTGAGGATAACTTTGCTCTCAGGGAGCGAATCCTGCTGCCTATGTATTCTCCTTGGAGACACCGAGTACAAGTAAATTCGTAACAACACGACTACGCATCCTTAGATGAAGTTTGTCCTTTTGACTGAACCAACTACCAATATTGAGTTTGTCAAAAAATACTAATTTGAAATTTATATGGTAAAAATAGCGCTTAAATAATTTAAAAAACTTTATTTTGAATTCTCTATTAATGGGACCCATTTTGGGAAGAATAAAATATTTTGAATCTTTAGGAACATCGAAGCAAGGATGGGGAGGTAAATATTGAGAATTTTAAAATTTACAAATAAGGGTATTTGCTAATGACAGGGGCTAGCAATTAGTCTTGAAATAGAATCCTAGGAATTCAAATTCTTCATGCATTAGAGAGACTGAAGATGACAGGTGGAAGCCACAACAGATGAGTGCCCTGATGGAGCTCAGTTTGCATGGTAAGTCGCAAAAGCTATAGAAATTTGTACTTATATTATCGAACGTAGTTTTCCTATATATGGATGTTGTTAAGCCTTGATTTGAACTTTTAATTAAAAAGTTTTCAAAGGGGAGACAATTTTCCTTTTCAGTTTCCATAGTGTATTTAATGTTAGGATGAATGGAATTCAGGTTTTTAAAAAACTAGGACGCTAAATCCTGGCTATCAAATACTGCACAGAAATCGTCTGCAAATCTTCTGTAAAATAATGTCTTGAGTGACTTAGGGCAAACTTGAAATAGAGTCTTCTCAAAATCTTTTATAAAGATATCAGCATCATGGGTGCAATAGGCGAACCCATTGCTACACCATCTATCTGTTGATAAATTTTCCCATCGAACAAAATATACCTTCTTTAAACACTATTTGTAAACATTGTTTGAATTTGTCTCTTGTAAAGTTATGGAAAGTGTTGCAATTCTGAAATTCAGATTCTAAAATAATATCTATGGTTTGGTTAACTGGTATGTTTGTAAATAACGATGACACATCGTAGCTTACGAGAAATTTTGATGCGTTAAACTTTTTTCGGAGAATTTCTTGAGCATAGGAAACAGGATCATAATGCACAGGAGATGGTAACAGAAACTGAGCAGGAACAAATAATAGGAAAAAACTCAGAACATGCAGCCGGAGGACAAAAGAGGTCAAACAGCAAACAGAGGAAAAGATCACCAACGTCTACCCCGAGGAAAAAATATCAGATTAATGCTAAAAAAATAAATCTCAACCTATTGGCTACAAGAAACACTCTCTATCACAAAGAACACCACGCTGAGGCTATCAGCGAGGGAATTATAAAGGAAAAAACAAATGGCAATACGAGGATCAAATGCCAGAGAGCCAGGTCGAAGAGGCCCTTTATCAAGGAAGTATTAATTACACTCCAGAAATATTCATCAATATCTCTCAGAGTGAAATTAATAAAAAACGAAACGGAAAATGCAGAACACCCCCTCACCAAGCCTCAGGGTCAAAACAAGACAGAAGAGAAAACTAAGAAAAGTTACAACCAAGGTGAAACAAAACAACAAGTAAAACAGAAGAAACATTCTACAAAATGGACACTCCAAATTAAACCCTTTAAACTAATGTACATGAACGTAAATAGTTGGACAAGGAAAAGTTCCGAATATGGAAACATTATTCGGAACCTTGACCCAGATATCATTTTAATATCTGAAAACGGCATCGATAAAAAACACAAAGACATGAAAATATTCAGGTATCAAGTTTATTTAATAAGCCATACAGAGGAGGCCTTCGACGGATAGGAAATGGCAATAGGAAAAGGCTTCACGCACAAAGTTCTACCTCAATTAGACGAACCATACTTAGCGATAGAGGACCAAACTATCGTAGGGCCACTAACTATCGCTACTGGGTACCAACCCCTAAGAAGAGGGTAGAATCATATTCATAACTTCTTAAAGCTGTTTGCTCATTAAAAATGGTGATGGTCGCTGGTGACCTGAACAAAAGATGCAGTGCCGCTGAGTACACCAGCACCAAACAGCGGCAGGACGATATCTAGAACTTCTTCTAGGAGGTAACATAGCTGTGCGCATTGGACCAGAGTTCCCGACCTATTACTCACAGAGAAGTGCAACTAAGCCCGACATAGTTTTAACGAGCTCAAGGTTTCCTTATCAATATCACATCGCTCCCGGACCCGTGATACCTAGCGACTACGAAGCTTTAACAATCACCCTCTCAACGAACCCAATCCTAGTACCAATAAGGGAAAAGAAGTCATATGCGCGAGCAAACTGGGAAGCTTACCAGGCCGTTTTCAAGAACTACGTCCCGGCAAGCCTAGAAGAAGCTACGCCGGGAGAAATAGATGAAGAGCTAAACCACCTTACGACGATAATATTGGAGGCAGATAGAAATACTATCCCAAAGATTAAAAATGAAAATTTACCAGCCCTAAAATGGACCCCGGAAATAATTGCCGATCAAAAAAAATACAGAGGCCTAGTGAACGCAATCAACAGATGGGGACCATACAGGGAATTCTACCAGATGAGGCGGGAAACAATAGAACACCTCCACCAGCTGATCATACAGCAATAAACAGAAATCTGGGACGGACTCATTGAGGAACTCGATGAAGGCCCCCAGAACATTCTGGCAAATAGTGAAGAAGTTCAGAGGGAAGACAGCAAACAAAAAGGTAAACATCAAGAACCAAGAAGGTGAAGTGATCACTGAACCTGGAGAGTTAAAAGTAAAATTTATAGAATACTGGTCAAATATATTTAAAATTTCCCTGAAGACCAATTAAATGAGGAAATAGAGCGAACATATCTATTCAATAACCTACAGCGGAAAGACCCAGGGTAGGCCTATGGAAAAATTTCTCTCTAGAGGAATTTAAAGAAACCATGGAAACGTTTAAGCAGCGCGCCCCAGGTCACTCAGGCTTAACGAAGGCAAACTTTAGCAACGCTTTACTCAACATATAACAAGACTAATTAACATAATGAACGTGGCCCTCAATATAGGATACTTTCCTGATGTCTGGAAAATATAAAAAATTATATTCATTTCTAAGTCGGGAAAGTCCCCAACCTCGCCAGCAGACTTCCACCCGATCTCTCTCCTGGAATTTGGAGGAAAACCTTCGAAGAAAATCATGGCCAACAGAGCACAATTCTACCTGGAAGACAGTAACGTGCACAATCAACAACATCCCAGATTTCGAAATCAGAGAGGTATGGACACAGCACTGGCGATGATAACAAGAAACTAGCCTAAATAGAAATAGAGAAGAAGCATACTGATCCAGTATGGAGGGACGTTAAAAAAGCATTCGTCAAAGGGTGGCGCAGGGGACTACAGTTTAAGATCCTTCAACTGGGACTTAATCCCAGATTGGAGAAAATAACATGTGATTACGTCATGGACAGAAGAGCATTCATCCAGGTAGGGGAGAACCAAGGACCAGAATTTTAACTGAAAGTGGGTGTTCCCCAAGGTAGGTGCTTGAGTCCACTGTTCTACTCGATATACACTAGAGACCTCCCTAGTCCTAGGCTAGAGGAATTTTTGTATATCCAGTTCCCTGACCACGTGGCAAAGATAGTGGTCTCCCCATACAAAAATGAAATGATAATGGCAAAGATATGGTCATATAAAATAGGGAACCTAAAAATTTACGAACGTCGCTGGAAAATTGCGACTAATCTAAACAAATTTTCCATCGTACCAATCGAAAGAATTAAAACAGCACCAATTTATGTAGGAGAACAAAGATAGCCATACAAGAGAGCAGGCAGAGTATTAGGATTCAAAATAAATGCCAGGGAAAACAAGGAGCAAATTAACTGCATAATTGCAAGTACGAGGCAAGATATAGGAGAGTTATATAAACTAAAAAACCTAAGAAGGAACAATAAGAAGAAAATCTACTTTGCCTACATCAGACCAAAAGTATTCTATCCCCTCATGCTACTAGCGGCCATTCCAAAGCCTTTGATGATTGAATTGCAAAGAGTGCAAAGTAAAGCACTCTTAATATTATGCAACGCTTGGAGAAGGGACAGAAAACGCCAACAAACACTACATGAAGAAAAAAACACCAGGGCACTAAACAAAGACCTCAGTACGAGAGCACTCAAAATTTGGCCGAAGGTGGAGAGGGACTCCGACCCAGATTTCATCAGGAATCACTTCAGAATTCCTGACCTAATTCAGAACCAGGCTCGGAAAAGATTTCCCAGCAGCAAAAGAGCTGCACAGCACAACCAGCAACCGATCACAGCCTAAACTACCGTATAAACAATATATCCCAGAGAGAATAAATACAATAGACAAAGTCACAGAACACACCCACAAAGGCTTGAAAGCTACTATGTACATATGTACAAATGTTTGGTATAAACTCATAATCCAAGAATTTAATCAAATATATATATATATATATATATATATATATATATATATATATACAAATATATATATATATATATATATATATATATATATATATATATATATATATATATACATACATATATATATATATAACACAAATGTTAGAAAGCTTTAAAGGCTTTGAAGCTAAATTAACAGAGATGTAAGTAAAAGAACAAATAACCGTCGTAAAGAACACGAAACACAGAAATACTCTTTCCCCAGGGACCAATTTTATCTATCCCTAACTTTTTCTCTATCTCTTCTCTATCTATCTAATTTCTTCACTTTTATGTCCAAGTCCAAGTCCAAGTAATGAATTTGGAGAATGCGCTACAAGATGACTTTACCTCTACTTACAAGTAAAGTACTACTTCTCCAAATTTCGGAATTCTCCAATGTTTTATTAGTTAAAGATTATTACGGCTTTTTGAGGAACGCTCGCTTGGGTTCAACGGAAACCGTCTGGTCTTACCAAGAACATACGCGTGCCTGCGCGCGCGCGCGTGCACACCCGCGAGGGTGGAAACCCTACCAACGACGGAATTTTGGATGAATTGGAGTTTCTCGCCTGTATCTTTTCTGTTCCCATAACAGCAGCACAAATTTGGTTCTAATAACCTTTCTGCTACTAAGCTCTGTAGAAGCCGTCTGCTTCTGACGTGTCCGAAGTGATTCCTGATGAAATCTGGGTCGGAGTTTTTCTGCACTTTCTGCCCAATTTTGACGTGTCCTGACAACTCCAGGTCATGGCAGTTAGGCGGACCCTGTTAGGCATTTTATTTATACAGGTTGGGAAGAAAGGGTGACCGAAATTCTATTTAGGTACTTGCCCTCGCGATAAGAGCCTGGTAGGTTCAAGTAGCTCCTGCTGTTGAGGCAGTCGTGCAGACCCTAACGGCAAGAAACGGGTCCCGCTCCATGTTAAAGTGCGATGCCAAAAGACTTCGCGCGACAAGGTTTTTGAAACTGTCTTATCAACGCTTGGCATTGATTTTGCTGACTTAAAGACCACTCTTATGGATACATGGCCTTTTGCGACTCTACTCAAGGTTTGGACAACCTTCTGACAATCTGCTGTACAACCTTCATGATGCAACTGACGTGCTTTCTTGGTCGTTTACTCTATAATAATATTTCTATCCATTTTAGTGTCGTTGCCAGAGAACTAGATCGGAGTGACAAATAGTCGGACTTACGTCAGCTTACGTCTTGAATAAGTGGGGCAAAAGTGATAAAGTAGGAGTTGGGTAGATAGTGATGCAAGAGAAAAGGTGTGAAATTGCATAGGTTGAGTTGATAAAATTGCTGGGTGACCAGCTATCTCTTCTATTTTCTATTAATTTCTTACTCTTCATTTTTGATTCTTGGTTGTTGATGGTTAAGAGACTTTTTAACTCTTACTTTAATCTCAGGTTTCTTTTATTTTACTATGGCAGATTAATTTATCTTCATGTTATCCTTTTTTCTTGAAGAAATCTCCTTCCTAGGTATATAAGGATGCTGGCACACATCTCGGATGGGGTTTGCCACTCCTGAAGTTCCCTATATTATTGAGTGGGTGCTCCTGTGGGATCTCCATGGTCTTTAGTTCGACTTTTTTTAGGAGTTCAGTTAATTTGTCTCATATTTTATTTGACCTGTTGTGAAGAGATACGTTGATAGGTGGCATATCTATTTCTTGTTAAAAATCACTTATTTTTCCGCCGTCCCTTATCCTCGTATCCGTTATATTATACGTAGCCGTTTTCTGTATTCTCTGAAGCTTTTGCATGTTAGTTTTGAAAAGCCTTTTCAGAGGGATCACTGGATATAGCAGAGTGGCCTTAGATTCAGCATTATACACTTTGATTTTGGAGGGGTCTTTTTAGTCCTCTGAATTAAAATAGTTTAGGTAGGTGGGACTTTGCTAAGTTGACTCTTTCCCCAACGTGTTTGGCATACCCTTGTCGGGTGATTTTGAGTCCTAGAACTCTTCCTTTGTTCTCGTATCGCCACCTATTTCCTTTTGTCTCTACTCTGTAGGTCCTGCGTCTGCCCAGCTACACTATGGAAAATTTATCCGCATTTGTGCTCGAAGTTGTTGATATTCGCACTCTCAGTCGCTGTGATCCTTGACATGTTTCCGGCGTGCGTATAGACGCTATTCTACACAATTGTAATGTCATCAGAGAACTGTATATATTTTGTAGTCTCGTATAATGGTTGCGGTAGATCCATAGTATAAATGTATAAAGCGTGGGACTTATGCAGCCCCCTTATGGGGTCACCTGCGGCACTTCGAATATTGGTCCGTCGTATCCTTCTATTGAAATGGACGCTTCCCTATCTTTGATGTAATCGCAAAGCACTTCGTGAGAGCTTGGGCTAGTCCAATTCTCCTGATCTTAAATTTGATTCCGATCCTCCAGACCCTATCAAAGGCCTTTTGGACTTCTCTTTTCACGATATTGGTGTAATATTTTTCGAACTTTGCCTTTGAGATTGTTTTCACTAGGATAGCCAGTGCCGTTTCAGTGTTCCTGCACTTTCGGATGCTGTGCTTTTATTGTAGACTCAGATTTTTTTTAGAGGGAGAAAAGGTACGGCTTGGTGTTACTTCTTCCCCCTCTACCTCTTCCACAATCGGTGTGCACATAAGAGGAAGAGTCCCACTGCAACGATCAATAATCAATGATGAAAAAAGGCAGAAAATGTGTAAATAGAGAAGAGAGAATAGGTAGAATAGGTGTATAACACAGAGAGAGAGAGAGAGAGAGTAGTTGTGCCAGGTTGTCTAGCAATCTCAGTTATTTGCATTTTTATTTATCTGTAGTTACTCTTATTCTTTTTTGTTTGAGCAGCATTCAAGCCTTTGAAATCTTACAGGCCTCTTGACAGTTGATTGACTCTACCTGTAATTTTACGTGTCCTTTTAGGATCTTTTATTTTATTTATTCATTTTTTATTTTAGGTGTCCACTTGGTATCATTTCTAATCAATTTAATATCTTTATTTACATGAAAAAAATTTCTGGTTTTCATTATTCTCATCATTTAATATTGTATTGTGAATTTGAATTGATATAGGTTTTAATCTTTTGATAAGTTTCTCAATATATCGGTTGAATTTCTTGTCATGATATTATTTAGCTGCTTTTAAATGTTTGCCTCAACCTTAGGTTCTCTACATCTACATCAGGTATTTCTTTCGGATTCAGCACCTCATCTGGTATATAAGCCTAGATTTTCGGCCAAATATTGCTTGCTCGTCTATTTACGGTGATATTTATTGGCTCACTGTCCGTCGCATCGTGTAGTATTCTCGAAGGAATGTAATCAAGCAGTGACATGTTGGTAATAAACTTGATTGCCTTGTTTTGGATAACTTGAGCTTTCTTTATAACATTTTTGCCCATAGTATTAAGGGGGATAGCTGAGTATAAGAGGAGTGGTCTCACCAAAAGCAGATAGAATTTTCTTTGTGGCACCTCGAAAGATGTCTGAAGTGATAGAGGCTCTGTAACCTTTGCTTGCACCAGTACGTTTGATGTTTTCCAACGGGCAATTGGTATCACTCTGAACTTTTGGACATTGGTCTTTATCTTATTCCTTTTTTAAAAGTTTTTAATATTATCAATTTCTCTCTTTGTCTTGTTAGCAACGTCGTTAGGAGTTTTATAAACACTAGTAATGAACTGAGTGATATCATCTCCTAGTTGTATATACTAGGCGAGATCTTAAACGGGATGTGGTAAATCCCCAGTATACACTGAATACGGAGTGGAACTGAGGCAGCCCCCTTGAGGTACCCCAGCTTCCAGATTAAAGGCTACACCTTCTATACCATTTATCTTCACGACTGCTTTTCTCTCCTTCAGATAGTCACATAGAATTTTGGTTAGGTTTCTATCTATGGCAAGTTTACTTTTTTTACTTTTCAGACTAGGTAGATATTCCATATCAAATGCCGAGGCCACGTCTCGAAGTATTACATTGACACTACCATCCGTCCTTTTTCCGATTGCTATTTTCTCCTTATTAATGCCAGAGCAGTTTCCGTACCAAATTTCCTCCTGAACCCATGTTGTTGGGAGTTGTATGAGTTATGAGTTTCCAGAAATGTCTTCAGTCTGGTGTTAAGAAGTTTTTCTAACAATTTGTCCATAAACTCCAGCAAGGAAATGAGCATATAGCTACTGATCTTCTTCTTTGGTTTTCTAGGTTTCAGGATGATCATGCGGGCTCTTTGAAATTGTTGTAGATAATAGCCAACATTAAAATTGAGGCAGGCATTTAACATTCAGCATATGTGTTTTAGTGATCCCAGTTATGCCTAGCGTTTCTTTTTAAGCTTTTGGGGGCGCACTCGTAGTCTTCGTGCGAGAATCGTCTAGCTTCTTCTCGTGCAATGCGGGATCTGTTCCGAAGTGATGTTGCGTCAGTTCGGCCCCTAGGTCGGGGAGTCTAAGTAGATGTTCTTCTTCATTTCTCTTGTCAAAGAACTCGTTATCTTCATCGCTAATACGAAAGCAGTTTTTCCAGTACATCCTAAATTCTTTCTCGATATCATGGTCCCTGTATATTCTACGCAGTTTACCTCGATGCTTATGCTATTGTTAGGAGGAGTGCCTCTCAGTCTCTTAATTTTTTTTGGGGGGGCCCTTCTGCATCAATCTTAGTAATGATATCATTCCACCGCTCTCTCAATCTCTCACATATGAGTTGCGGGATCTCTTCCCCTTATTCTCGAGTTCCTGGTAACGTTGTGCCGTGATACCATGCATATTTATGAAGAAAACAGTTGCTTCTAGTTGATCAATTTTCTGTTGTATGTTTTCGTCCCACCTTGCTGATCGAAGAACTTTATGTTCCGTCCAGGAGATAGCCAGGCGGTCAGCTTCTAAGCTTTTCGAGGTGAGGGGATCGAGTTTCTCGTCAATTTCTTCTAGAGCTCTTGCTAGGCATCTTCGTTTTGGAATTTGTACTTGTATTGGAGAAGGTAGAGATGTGGGTGATCATACTAATATGATCTGACGGTATGATGGGGCCCGGGAGAGTGACATGGTTAAGATAAAAGTTTCGATTTGTTAACACAATGTCCGGTGTCGTCGATAATCTTGCCGTATGGAATGTGGAGAAATCTGGCCTTTCTCTTTGCACAACACCTCTATTGATTAGGAGGCTCAGTGAATTACCAGCTCCATTAAAAGCCCTCCTATAGCCGGCTTCCCTACACCGGGCATTCAAATATCCGACTAGTATCGTTGAGGCCTCTATGCTAAAGAGTCGAATAAAGTTGGAATCGAGAGATAGGGACGCCTGGGTGGTTGATACCTGACTGCAACCACCAGGTCTTCATATATCATAGGGATCTTCACCGCCAAAAACGATTCCTCTAAATCCCGTATCTGCCTTTTCTAATGGCCAATGAAATCCCGTCGTATCTTTCCTTTGTGTGGCTAGCCATCAATACTTCGTATTTATATATTTTTATACGCTCGTTGTTGTCATCTAAACCTTGCTCAGAAATAAGCATGATGTCGAAATCAGCGTTTCTAATGATGTCATTGTATATTCTGCTTTTTTTCCTCCATCCGTTAACATTTAGCGAGAATATCTTAGGGTTCCTAACGAATTTGGTAAAGATATCCATGGCAAATTGATATTCGGTATTTTAACCTTAGTCCCTTTATCCCTGGCTGGTGTCTTTACCATATCAGATCTCTTCTTCCTGTATTGATCTTGGTTAAGGTTTAAGTAGGATTCGGGACATATTTCTATCCTTCCTTGTTTGAAGGCGTTTAGGAGCTCTTCTTTCGTAACGTCCGCATCAAAGTCCCATTTATAGCTGCCTGTAATAACTCCTTCTATCAGTTCATTAACATTGGGTTTCTTCAATATGGGAGAAGATGGGAGCCGTAGGTTCTCATTGAAAGATTGTCGGTAGTTCGATAGATTGGCGTAGCGAAGGCACATGTTGAGAAAACAGATTCAACCTCATTAATTTTTGGTAGAGACTCTTCCGGTGGGTTAGTGGTCTCCACCTTGGAGTCATAATTCTAGGCACGTTCTTTCTTGCGTAAACGCTGGTTGCGTGAAGTAGAATGAGGCCTTTTCTCAGGTTGTTTGACATTCTTTTATTAAGCCTGAAATAGTTTTCCTGATAAAGGGTTTTCTGAAAATCACATCGGCTTCAGTCCATTATGTACCAGCATCTTATTTAATTCCGTCGCATACCTGCCAGAGTTCGTTATATTCGCAAAGTGTGTGTGTAATATACACATAATAAGATCTGGTCTCATGTTTTGGTCTATTTGACTCGTGGTTTTCTGTTCGGAAACTTTTCTCGCTTGTGCATATGTAGTAGTTTTACTTCTATTTCTCTTCACGATCAAGGTATTCTTTTTATCCGTTATCAAGGTCTTCTTTATTGGGCAAACCATTGATAGAGTACGGTGAGAATTGCTCCAATTAATGCACTTCTTATTAGAGCTAGTACACTCTCTCCACGTGTGGCCAGATTCTGAGCACTCAGAACAGATTTTGCCTGTAGCCTGACAGTCCTTAGTGGCATGTTTTTCGAGGGCATAGCAGGAAAATCCGATCTTCAACGGCACAAAAGCCTCTCTCTTATTGCAGCTGGCGGAGAATTTTGAATTAAATACGACCAGTCAATTTTCCGCCGCCTTCGTGGCCATCTCAGTAGTTTGAAAGGTTATTTTGAACATATGGGTGCGTTCTTATCCTTCACGGTTCTTAAACTTTATTACATCATCGATTTTTGCCTAAGCTTGCTTTGCCTCAACTTCTTGTTTTATCTCCTCAGCAGAGTGGGTACCAACATAGGAAACAATACGTCGGCGAAGAATCGATCTCTTGGCCGATACATGTGGAAGAACACGTGGTATGAGGCCGATCTCTTCTAACTTCTTCCTCAAGCTTGCGCTCAAAAGGTTGGCCAAATCTTGATTAGAGTCACAAAAGGCTATGTATCCATAAGACTGGTCTTTAAGTCGGCAAAGAGCAATCCTAATCGTTGATAAGACAGTTTCAAAAATCTCATTGCGCGAAGGCTTTTGGCATCGCTTTTTGACATGAAGCTAGACCTTTTTCTCGCCTTAGGTTCGGCACGACGGCCCCAACAGCAGGAGCTACTTGAACCTACCAGGCCTTTATCGTGGGGGTGAGTACCTTAAGAGAGTTTGGGTCACCCTTTCTGCCCTACCCATTTAAAATGTCTAACAGGGTCCTCCTATCTGTCCTGACTCCTCCGCCCACGAATTGGGCCCCCTGCGAGGCTTCCTTCCGAGATTCGGACACGTCAAAGGCAGACGGCTTCTATAGAACTTAAAGGCAGAAAGCTTATTTAAACCAAAGTTGTGCTACTGATATGGGAACAGAAGGGTTGCAGGCGAGAAACTCCAATTCATCTAAAATTCCGTCCTTGGCAAGGTTTCCACCCTCGTAGGCCTGTGCGCGCGCGCAAGCACAGTTATGTTCCTGGTAAAACCAGACGGTTTCCATCGAACCCAAGAATGCGTTCTTCTAAAAGACGTAAAAATCTTCACTTACTGAAACACTGGAGAATTCCGAAATTTGTAGAAGTAGGACTTTGCTTGTAAGTAGAGGTAAAGTCTTCTTGTAGCGCAATCCGGCCCGCGGCATTGGACATTGGAAATATAAAAGTGGAGAATATATTAGTAGAGGGTTTTTAGTACAAGAAAATATTGGTGACAAAGGGGAAAATTATAGAAAAGCGAAAATGAAAGGTAGGAGGAAGACAGATCACTGGTGATAGGGTATCTATGGCTTTCTTTGCTTTGTGATATATATTTTATGTTATATATATATAGTATATATACATATATATATATATATATATATAGAGGTCATTCAAGCCTTTGTAGCAGCGGGTTTTTTGCTCATTACTGCTTTTTGTGTAGACTCTACTTCTTCTCTGGGTTGTTTACCTCCAGATTTGGATTTTTTCATTATTTTGTTTATTTTTTGCTTTTTATTGTTTTTTTAATTTTTTGCGAGTTTATCACACTGAAAGTTTCGGGAAAAGTTTAGAAAATTACCACTTTGCTAATTTAGTGAAATGGTATTGTATGGCTGTGTTTCTGTTTGGTTTTGTGAAAAAATCTAAGTGAACCTTTGGTCTACATCATCGTCAATGAGTAGTCTGCTTCTTTTAAAGGGTATTGCGCGTCATATATCATCAAATTCCATCTGCTGGAGTATAAACTCGGGAGGAAGGTGCCGGTGTACTTTGTCCCAGATCTTAATTTCTCGCAGGTTAAGCTCCACGTTTATCCCCAGTTCACCATGGAGCTCACTCTGCCTTTTCTGCTCTCTCCTTCGGCTTCGTGTTATGATATAGACCGCTTTATTTTGGACCTTTTGCAGTTTAAGAAATTTGGTCTTTGGAATCGCGTTTATAGGGACCGGCGAATACAGAAGTTTTGATCAAATGCATTCATTATAGATCTTAGGTTTGTTAGAGGTACTCAGGTTTATGAAGTTTAAAAGTTCCACCAAGTCCCTCCGTGCATTCGATGTAGTTTTAGCTAGATGACTCCCATATCTACGAGTCGTAAAACGGAGTCCCAGAACTGTGCCCTCCGTGCGGTTTGGGATGCGTGCACCCCGACATGGATGTCTGCGATGGTCCATCGTAATAGTGGAATTACACGGAACTTTTTGGCATTGGAGATGTCTTCAATCTTCTCTCGAAAGAGTTGACGTTTTCGATTTTTACCGCCGTACTCTGTGCCATGTAATTCACATTCCAATAACGTGTCGTACATATCATTGGTGTATCGTCCGCAAATTGGAGGTACAACGAAACTTGAGTCAGATGTTGGGAAAGGCCGATGGTGTATATATTATAGAGCAGGGGACTTACCCACCAGCATTGTGGCACCCCCGCCTCGTGCTCGAACTGGGGGCCATTAACATCCTTGATGTTCAGAAACGCCCTCCTCTCCATTACGTAGTCGCATAAAATCCTTTCAAGTATGGGATTGAGTCCCAGTTGCAAGATTTTAAATTTCAGGCCTCTCCTCCATACTTTGTCAAAGGCCTTTTTGACGCCGTGGAGTACCAGATTTGCGTGGCGTCTTTCAGCTTTTATTTTTGACAACTTCTCGGTGATCACGGCTAGCGTCGTGTCCGTTTCTCGCTTCCTTCGGAAACCATGTTGCTGGTTATTGTGAGAATTATTATCCTCGAAAAAGGAATTCACCCTGTTAGCCAATATCTGCTCTAAAACTGTCTTTGCAAATTCTAAGAGAGATATAGGCCTAAAGTTAGCTGGACTGTCCGGTGGCTTACCGGCTTTGGGAATGAATATAATTTTTGCTACCTTCCAGTGTTCAGGAAAGTAACCCACATTCAAGGCACGCATTCATGATATTCATGAGCCCCAATAAGATGTTAGGCGGGGCTTGAATAAAATTCTCCTTTGTCATTCCTGTAAGCCCTGTGGCTCGTTGACGAAAGGATTTTAAGTTTTTCGATAGTTTTTCGGCAGTAATTCTACCGCCGAGTCCCTACATTTCCCTTTCCTTCGATACTCAATGGTGAGGATGGGTTCAGTGTATCTGGTCGTTCAAGTCGTTTATTATTCCGTCTTTAACGTCTAAATCAAAGTCATCATCTTCTTCCTGGGATATCTTAAATATAGATGCCCAGAAGAGCCTGAATTCCTCTTCCATTTCTTTCGCGTCCGTAATTTCAGTATTGTCACATTTAAGATTTATGGCCTTTTATGACTGTCCGCGTCTTAGTCTTTTTACTGTCTGCCAGAATGTACGTAAGTGTTTTCTATATTTAGTCCATCTATCAAATTGTTCTAAAGTACATTATGTTGGTCACTAATAAGAGTGATCAATTAGTCACGTATGTATCATGTTCGTCTGTGCGTAGTGATGTTGCGGCCTCGCAAAGGATTTCATTCTAGGGGTCCAGGAAGGAGCAGGAAGAGTTTTATTTTTGACTCAGAGAATGGTTTCCTTATCGGCTTTTAATAAATTATCATTAATTTTATCTAACTCCTCATCAATTTCTTCTAGAGTGGCATTAATTAATGGAAGAGGGTTGTAATTTTAGAGGAGTCGTTTATAAGGATCACAGTTGGCTCGAGCGTAGCTCTTGCATTCTGGAATAGGGACTTAAATGGGGGAGGTTGAGATTTTAATAAGGATCGCCACCAGGCTATCCTGGGGATAGGAGACCCGGATCAATGAAGTAATTGTAATGTAACACAGGGCTAGTGACCGCTATTTCTGGTTTTGTGGCTGATTTGTGTGTAATGTATGTGGAGAAGTTTGGTCCAATTCATGTCATAATTTGTCTTTCAATAAATGTCTCAAGATTCCTGCCTGCTGAGTTGGTGGTCTACATGTTATTTGAGGCAGCACTCTTCGCATTGAGGTCGCTGGCAAAAAGAACGCTTCTGTCGTTACCACAAAGCTGCAGGAAGTTGTGAAGGGGTAAGTACCCTCTTCTTGGGGGCTGGTATCGTGTTGCCAGGAACAGGAGGCCAACTGCCGTACGGAACTCAACAGCGAGTTATGAATCGTTGAGTTCTCTTATTGACCTAAAGTTAAAACCTCTTTCCACTGCTATCGCGCATCCGTCGAAACGTTCTCCGCTGTGATTTTTGGTTAAGACTTCCAAGGGAAAAATTTATAGCCTGTCTTGTCATTTATCCCATGTTCTGAGATAAATAAAACTTCTCAGTCGCATGGTCGTTTTATGTTACCGTATAATGTTTTTTGTTCGTCCAGCAGTCAGATTTAAAATGTAATATTTTTAATATCTCCATTGTCTAGTTCACTATAGATTCGTGTGTGTGGTCATGTTGTTTTTGGACTTATTCTCTTAAGAGCTTAGGTCCTTGAGGAGTGTTTTGTTGCGAAATGTTTTTTCTTGTATTCGCCGTCCGTTAGAGTGATAAAGGTTTCGGGTGCCATTTGAATCAAGCCTTGGAGTAGAGCCTCTTCGACTTCTTTCTCGATATAGTCGTCTTAGATGAATTTCTTTTGTATCTTCCGGATATTACTCCTTCTGACACATCAAGGTCATCCATCTCCTAGGGAAATCGGACATTTCAGCAGCGAATATATTCAAGTTAATTGTTTCTCGGCCCTCTCTGAAGCTGTAAGGTTTTCCGTCAGCAAGCCCCCCCTCCCTAAGGTCTCACAGTCTCAGTGATCATAGCTTCATTATCTACGTGAGTTTGTGCGATCGTGTTTGTGTTTTGTGAAATTTACGTGTTGTTCTGTTTTTGAAGTGTGTCTTTGCCTCTGTTGCTGCCTGAGCCTTGATTCTAGGATCCCTGGAGGAGCTGGGGCGTTGCTGGGAGTAGGGAGTTTCTGGCAGCAAGTGTCGCACTGGATTTTTAGACTAATCTTAAGAATCTTCTCCGACTGTGGGTTTGGGAGAAACTACATCTTCTCCATTCCATTATGTGTGAACATTCTATTCAGTTCATCTCAAAGCACCTCGGGGAGGAGAGATTTGCAATGTGAGAATAATATATGCAACACATAATTTTGGTCGAGTTCTCGTTCTCGACGGAGAGATATGTAAGATTTCACTAAGAATCCGCAACAGCAGCTTTAACAACCTTGGCAAAGATGCTGTTCACAGATCTAAATGGGCAAGTAAAAGGGGTCCATCCCCTAGAGATGAATTACCAGAAGGGCCCTTGAATGCAGTCAGCAGAGGTGGAACCCAGGAGAAATGAAAGAAGAACCAGAAAAAGAAAAAGAAACACCGATAACTTAACAGATAGGACAAACAAAACAGAAAACGAATAAACAAATGGAAATAGACAGTTGGATTATCTTTTTTAAGAAAATAAAAATATTAAAAATTAACACATGCAGTTAGAAAGACAAGGAAATTATGTACGGAAACCTATTCAGAAATATTGACCCAAATGTCATACTAATATCAGAACATGGAAGAAACACATAACGAGAAGTTAAAGATATGGAACTACAATGTTGTTAACACAATTCCTGCATGAGAAACACACGACGGAGGGGCATTAGCTGTCAAGCAAGGATTGCAGTACAAAACAATACATGGATTGGTGGATGCATATCTAGCTATAGAAATTAAAATAGAATTAAGCAACATCATTGTCACAAATAGATAACAGCCACCCAGAGGCTTTCAATTAGCGGTACAAAACTTTACTAAACTCTTCAACTATAGGATACCGGTCATTTTGATGGGCGGTTTAAACGACCATTGCGCGGCTTCTGAGTACAGAAATACAAACAGAGTCGGAAAACAACTTAATACGCTTATCAATAGATGTATACTGCAAAGACTGGGAACAATTTTCCTTCCTACTTACGAAGTGAACGCAAAAAAAACGGACACTGCGACTCTAATGCACATAAAAAAGAATCCTATGCAAATCCCTTCGGCTTAATGGAAGGCATACCATAAACCGGATTGGGATACGTACAGAAAATTACTTCAGACGTACGTGCCCAGCCCGCTCGGGGAAGCCAATCTAGAGGAAATCGATGGGGAGTGGGATATGATCAGAGAAGAAATTAAAAGGGCAGAGAAGGTTGTCGTCCACATTAACTCGTTCTAAACTATTAGATGGACACCAGAAATGGTGCCTTTGAACGAGGAGCTCGGCCGGGCGGCAGAAAATATAAGAAGATTCGGAATATCAAGGGAAGCATACAACGGACTCAGGAGACAGAAAAAGAGAACTAATAGCACTAATTTATGAAAAACAGAAAGAGAAATGGGTTCAGCACATCGAAAAAAATGATGTGAAAACCTCACCGAGGGAATTTTGGAAACAAATCAACAGATTAAAGACACAGACAACAAGGGATAAAATGAAAATTGAGGATACATGGAACAACATTTTAGAACATGAGGAAGAAATAGAGGCATTATTTAGAGAGCACTGGAGAAATATATTCAAAATTAGCGAAAAAGAGAACGAGGATTATGACATTGAATTCGAACATCAGATTTTGGACGAAATCAATGCGGAGGTCGCGGAAAGGGGAAAACAACAACGACGAAATAAACTCAATAATTACATCTGAGGAATTAAACGAAACGCTAAACTACTTCCATCAGAGAGCCCCATGGAATACTTTCCTGATGAACTGAAAGTGGCGAAGATGATATTTACACCCAAGGCGGGAAAACTGCCAGATCAAGTGAGTAACTACCGCCCCGTTTCGCTACTAAATTTCATCGGTTAAGTATTGGAAAAAATAATTAATAACAGACTGTCCAAATTATTTGATGATAATGGCCGGAGATATAGCTGCCAATTTGGCTTCATGAAAAACAGAAGCATAGGGATGACCCTTGGATTCATCCTTGAAAAGATAGCGAATGCAAAGAGAGAAAAAATGAGCGCAGACATGATATGCCGGGACAAAGTATGGCAGAGGGGTATGCCACTTAAGATACTCAGATTAAAGCCCTCCCATCTCAAAGAATTGCTAATTATGGATGTATATCAAATTTAATTAAATTACTCCCAAATTTTGTTATACCAGTTACTCTCTACAAATTGTAGGAAGACCTTCACAAAATTTGACAGAGCAATAAATAGAGTGGCTTCTGGAAAGACAGAAATTTTTTCTTAAAATAGAACAGGAAATTCAATATATATAAAAAAACATCTCTCCATTCACACACATACTTACAGAGGAAGGGAGAGGTCC
Source organism: Ceratothoa steindachneri (assembly GCA_963969495.1). NCBI lineage: Eukaryota > Metazoa > Arthropoda > Malacostraca > Isopoda > Cymothoidae > Ceratothoa > Ceratothoa steindachneri. Next base: position 58,379,577 of record OZ018338.1, on the reverse strand, counting down.
GCTAGAGAGGTGGCGGGAGAATGGCCCTACAAACTCCCTCACATTCGCTTCACCATAAAGTTTAGCAGGGTTTTTAAAGGATCATCTTATAAGGGTCTTTTAAGAGTTATTTTTGTATTTTATATTAAGGCTGAACGTTCTAGTTGTTTAAAGGTGCAGTAAAATAACCTTTCCATATATATTTCTCTTTGTGTGTGTTCATTCTAACCACGTACATTTTCTTCGGTCATTTCAGTTTTGACACTGTGTGTCTCAATTTTATTCGTCAGTGGAATCGTGGCTTTTATCATGAAGGCTCATTTATGATTGTGTGTAATTTTTTAGTAATGGCTTTTAATTGAAAAGGCAAGGCTCTGGTATTAATTATTTCTTTTTGTAAGGCACTTTCTTTTCGTGCGCGTATACAACAATATACTAGGTTGTTAACCTCGTTGCATTGATTGGTGTTAATTTGAGTTTGTTTGGTGCGCTATTTATCGGTGAAGAACAAAATATTGAGATTGCTCTTAGTTATTAAGCTGAGTGCCGAAGGCGAGGTGTCACGATAATACTTTGGATGTGTCCTCTGAATTTGAGGGCTTCAGCGAAAGGATCTGCGGGAAGTTTGCAGTTCACTACCAACATTCCTTCGTGTTTAAGTTAAAATATATGTACTGTCTAGAAGCATCTGGACTTTGATTCTCTTAGAAAAAGTGTTAGGTTTGCTCATATAGTGGCAGTTGAGACCCATGATTTGTGATTTAATCTTCTCCGATATTAAGGAAATATTCCTCGGGGGGAAGATAGAGAGTCAATGTGCACCATGTGGACTCTAAACCCCTCGTGGATATGAAACATGAAATTAAAGGAAGAGACAAATCTGGCCTGATAACCAAGCAAAGAGGCATTCGGAACGCAGCCATGTTTGCTCATGGAAGTTTCCCCCCATGCCTTGACGCAATCCTGCCTCCCGCCTATCATCTGGAAGCATGCGAGAGTGAGGAAGGGCATCTGTTATCGCAAATTCATTGCTGGAAGACGTCTATCCCCTAGCCCTGCGTTTACATTGGGAGTATCCCCCCCGTGGCCTGAGGCGATTCCATCTATTGTCAGACGCTATTTAACGCCAGGCTCAGCTATGTAAGGTCAGTACAGGTTCTTTATCACGCGCAAGAAACGTCTGTTCTGGATTTGGCTCTGTTTTCGTCTCCACGAGCGCAAAGGCAAAAACCTCTCCCGTCTGAAATCCGCCCCAGTCAATTGGCGATTTTCACCGCAACGGCAGTTCTCGTTAACCAGCGCAAGTTGTCCCTCATCAAGGTCTTCCAAGGTAAATCGCAACCTTGTGCAATTCTCATCCTCGAATTGACCCTTTCCCCTCGTCGTTCAAGCATTATCTTCTGCAAGGCGGCGACGCATGCGGATCTCTTAATCCGGTTATCACATAAAGACTTATTTATATTTCGGCTCAGCACAGCCTTTGAAGTCTCAATCCCAGTTTGGTCATTTACCTGCCTTAAGCTCATTAGCTTGTCCCTTTTGCCAAACTATCGAGCACCCCATAGTCTTTGATATTACAATTTGATTTTATTTATGTAAATATTTATCTAATTTTTTGGTTGTATTATTAAAGATTATGTTGTACTAATCTTTTAAATTTCACAGAACGGAATTCAGCCATACCTAACTAATTAACGGTCAATCTACACTCGCTTTTTGTTATTTTCCCGCGTATTCCAGGGAAAGGCTTCCTCTTCCCCCGCGTCATTAACTCAATCCCATCATCTAGTAACGGAGACGAAGACAGTTCAACTCAGTGTATATTCGCCATATTCCACACCACTCCGCTAACCAAATCCACTCCATATATATATATATATATATATATATATATATATATATATATATATATATATATATATATATATGTCGATGAATTGGTCACCTCCCCAGACCTTACGTTTATATATACATAAATGTATCTATTGGTTGAGAAGAAAGAGATTAAAGCCACGAGAATATGTATATATATGCAGTTATATACACATATATCTCCTCTCAAGTACGTACGCGTCATCCGCTACGTACAAGTACGTTTACTTTCTAAAGGTAATCCGTTAAAAACGAGGTATAAGAGTGCGATTTTAATACAGGGTCCGATAGCGTTTAATGAGTCTACCAAGTTGCAGTTCAAGGATATCTTTAAAGAGTAAAAACCAGAAATATAGCTTTAATGAGACACTAGTTAACATATATATATATATATATATAAATATATATATATATATATATATATATATATATATATATATATATATATATATATATATATACAGAAAATATAAATAAGGCTAATACTGACAGACTATAGAAAATTGGCAATCTGGTAACGTTGATTACTTGTTAATTAGCTTTTAACTGGGATACTATAAATCAGTTATACAGAAGGAATATTTGAAAGTCAGAAAGCTGGTCAATTAACGTGAGATACAATCAAAGGTCATTATACCTTAAAGGGAGTCTCCTTTAGGAAGACAAATCATTTAGCAAGTCGGCGTGGGGGAATGGAAACGGAAAATGCTCGTGATTCTCGGAGAACATCCTGATAGTGACAATGATGAAGGGGGGGGGGGGAGAACCAGAAGACGAGTTCACGATTCAGGATCATCTTGAAGACGGACAATGGCACCTCTGCTCCAGAGAAGTGCTACCTCCAAAAATCAAGACTTTGACGTCGCCCGGCGCGAAATATCACACGGAAATTTTCAGGTGCCTAGAGGGATTAGCTTTTTGTCGTTCGACACAAGTGTAAATCTTCTCCAACGTTGTGGGTGGGAACTTTCGGCTATCCTTTTCTCAACTATGGGAGATTACCATTTCATCGACGAGGTGAATGCTTTTAGCGCCTAACTTAAGTAAACCTGTGAGGCGCTGACCGATATTCAAATTCTTTTTTCTTTTATTTTTCTCCTTGGATACAGAGCTTACTCAACTTGGGGTTATACTTAGGAGACATAGGGAGCGAAGGAATTCAAGAAACGAATGAAGGGGTATTCTTCATGGCGTTTCTTTCATTTACATGCCTCTCTTCCAAAGATGTCGTTTACCCGACACGAAGTGGAAGGAAAAGGGAGATCTCGATCCAAACCCATCGATATTAAAATCTCAGCCGACACTGCGGCCATCAAGGTACAGGCAGGATTTGCTCCGTTTGTTCCCAGACGATGGATAAAACTTACACATACTTTTAGGTTAATGGGTAATTAATTACATAATTAAAATATTTATTGCTTCATGTAAAAGCAATACGACAATTTAGACTAAGGAATCAATAAAGGGCAGGGACAATCCAAGTAATAATAAAAACAAATCAATGATAACAACACGTATATACAGCAATACACTAAAATACGGGCGTACGCACACACGCACAAAAAATAACTTTTACATAGGAGAGCAACGAGCTTGAATATATACATGAACTTATAAGATGTATTGAGTTCTACCTTGGGGCATGAGGGTTATCTACTGGATTCCTACTAAGACTGTCTGCTACACAGAATACAAAATTAGGATTTGATACTCCATTAATAGCAGACTCCAGTGCATAAGCTTTCCGTTTTGGCTATTACAATTTCTTAAGTACGCCAATGGACGGTGATTCGTTTCGATCAAGAACTCCTGATTCTAAGATACATTTTAAATTTCCAGACACCAAAACCTAGTGCCAGAGCCTCAAATTCTATTACTGCATAGTTCCTTTAGCGCAGCAACAGCTTCTGGCTTGTATAAGCTAAAGGATAGCTATTCCCATCTTCTTCGTACTGCAACAATACGCAACCCATTTCATGGTTACTCTCATCCGTACGGATTCCAAACAATTTGCTCCAGTTCGGGAGCTGCAATATGGGGGCAAATATTAGCCTATCCTTCATCTGCTGGAAGTTGGAAATTGCCTTGGGTCTCCAAACGAGGGAATCTAGGGATTTTTTATTATGGAAGGAGTTCAGGGAAGACGCTAAGGTAGCAAAGATGGGGAAAAAGCGCTGGTAGAAGGATGTTAAACCCAAGAAGAAACGTAGCTGCTTCTTACTACGGGAAAGGGTTATCTCTGAAATGGCCCTGACCTTTTCTTGCTCGGGCACTATTTGGTTTTCCCCAATGTAAATTCCAGGGTACTTGGTAGTGTCGTAAGCAAAATGACACTTGGAGGGACACATGGTCAGACCATGCTCTCGGAGCCTATTACAGAGGGAATGAAGGGATATTATATAGGAACTAATATATGAACTCTTAATCCGGTACGGGGATTACAAGGAGGGGAGTTTGAAAGATTTTCTCCCAAAACACACACAAAAACAATGGCCTGTTACTAAATATTGCCTCACGGGCACCACAAAAGACTAATTACCTCAAAATAAAATAAAAAAAATTCGAAAAGAAAATTATTTTCTTATCTTTAAATAAACTTGACCCAACTTGGTAAATTTTATTTTAATTCAACTAAGGGACTTGAAAACGAAAGGGGTCCTAAATTAACCCAATAAACTTGACACCAGAATTTATTATATATATATATATATATATATATATATATATATATATATATATATATATATATATATATTTATGTCAAGGAATAGGTCACATTCCCAGACAATACGTCTATATATACATATATCCTCTAATGTAGGTACACGTACGTTCACTTTGTAAAGGTAATCCGTTGATTACGAGGTATAAGAGTGCGATTTTATTACAGGGGACAAAAGCGTTTACTGAGTTTACCAAGCTGCAGTTCAAGGATATATTTGAAGAGTGAAAACCAAAAATATAATTTAAATAAGTCGCTAGTTAACATATATATACATACGGGAATATAGGAAATAGAAATAAGGATAATACTGACAGACTATAGAAAATTGGCAATCGAGTAACGTTAATTACTTGTTTGTGGAGAAATGGCTACATTAAGCCTCCTGGAGGAGTATAGGTACATTCAAGCCCCCCTCCCTTCATGAGTAGAAGCGTGGGAAAGGTAGCCGGCGAAAATGCTTACCATGTGTGATCTCCTCGCCGCTGTGGGCAGTTGGAGCTAACATATGTTTGAAGGCGACCACCTAAGGTCCTTAAACGACGCTCTAACGATCGTATTACCTACGAGACCCATAAACCCGTGGTTAGGAAAAAAAAACGGTGCGAGTCAGAAGGCACGCCAAGTAGCGGTGCGGTTGCGAGCCTATAATTTGCGAGCTGACTTGGGCACCCCAGTGCCACCTCAGGAATTCTCGCCCTCCCCAGATGCTAACTCTCCATTCGCTTTCCCCTTCCCTTTTGCATCTGTGGCCTGGTCACTTCCCCCTTTAGATGGGGCGGCAATCCGCCTATATATAAGCCCCGCAAAGAAAGAGAAGAGGATTATCAGAAGTCGATACGCCAGAAGAAAGATTAGTTCGTAAAGATCGATCCTTCAGCCATACAAGACTATTTCCGTTAGAAACGATAGGATCAGATTGAGAAAATCGATCCCCCCTTTCAGGGCCGTATTAACCTAGATAGTCAAGTTTTATATCGGTGCCATACCGAAGAAGCCTTTTCCGTCTGCAAAGAAGCCCGACTGAAGAAAAGCAAAGCTGCTCACACTCGAGTGATTCTCACATCTCAAGCACCGTAAGAGTGAGAGGAGAAGAACCCTACCCCAACGAGCTCCCGTTCTTTAATTACGTTGAAGAATCATCCCCCGGCACAGGCGACAAGCAATCCCTCCTCGAAAATTTCAACCAGCGGCCACACCACTTCAAAGCGAGAGATAAGTCCTCCAGCGACATCCGGCAATCCCTAATACCTACCTGTAAGTTAACAATAACATTTATATCTCTATTGCGATAGTAGAAGTTTAGTACGTCCCACGTTTTAAAGGAGAGTAGAAACCATTATTCTTGAACCTAGGTTATATGTGTTTGTAGATGACAGTACATTAATTTAATGTTTTATGCTAAACAAATAGGGTCGTGATAAAAATACTAATTGGCAATTGGTTTGTTTATTGGAAGCCTACTTGTTTATGTTTTGTCATTGAAAAATCTTTGAGGTCAAATATAGAAATGCTTTTACTGTTGGTTTGTAATATTTAATTTAAAATACATGTTTATTTTTGGTAGATTCTGGTGTTTCCTCTTATCCTTATATGTTCAAAAATAGCTCTTCCTTAAGGACTAAACCAATAAAATAGCACTCTTAGAACAAAGCCTACTTCATCATAGAAGTAACTCACGCCCCTTAAAGCATACCGCTACTAAAAGGGTGTCAAAGCGTAGAGTGATCAAAGCCAAGGGTCATTCTACGACATATTATTAATAGCTTTTAACTGCGACACGATAAATCAGTTCTACAGAAGGAATATTCAAAAGTCGGAAAGCGGGGCGATTAACCTGAGATACAATCAAAGGTCGTTTTACCTTAAAGAAAGTCACCTCTAGGATGGCAAATCCTTTAGCAAGTCGGCGCGGGTGAATGGAGACGGAAAATGGTCGTGATTCTCGACCGAATATCTTGATGGTGACGAGGATGAAGGGGGGGGGGAAGCAGAAGACGAGTTCCAGATCCTCTTTAAAGACGGACGATGGCACCTCTGTAAATCTCTTAAAAATTAGTTCTTTGTTCACTGTAAAGTACCCCATTCCTGACATTTTGCGTTTCAGAATAGTATATAAATATACTTGTCCTAAAATTTTAGGGAAAACGTACATTGTATGTACGAAACGTCTTCTCAAGGTTCGCATTGATGGTCACCGTGGGGTCAATTACTGGAACAGGAATGGATCTCTCCGTAAAAGAAATCTCTATGTCCGATCTCATTCCTATTCATGTAAAATATTATCTGCATCAAAATCTAAATCTGGCCTTCTCATAATTGAGTCCCTTTTAATTAAATATAATCAGCTTTAGTTAAATAAGAACTCTACTTCCACACTGTTATATATTACCTGATTAATTTTGTTTGATTTTTTTTTAAGTAGTCACCATGAACTAATTGCCACTTAAAAACCAACTAACTAACATTTCTTGTTGATGTATTTTCGACCAACCAACTACATAGATCATTGAACCAACTAAAACTAAATCATATCTTTACTGGTAATATAATTTTTAAATTTTAGAGGTTTTCCTTTTCTTCTAATTGTAACCTTATTAATTTCGTTTGAATTTATTTATTTTTTATCTTAATATACAGATTTTCGTTCTTTAAATTACATTTTGATATTTTTCTTTTTGTTTTACATCCTAGTACATCTTTAGCCTAAAGCCATTTATTATCATTGTTCTCATAATTGTTAAGCAATTGTTCTTATGTAAATCTTTAATATTCTCACCTAGAAGATGGGTCCAGAGCCCGAAACCTTGGTCATAAATGTTATATTCAGTACTTGCTCTCCTTTTCTTGCTGCTATATATATATAATAACAACTGGTGTCAGGTTTAGCAGGGTTTTTAAAGGATCATCTTATAAAAGGTCTTTTAAAGGTCTTTTTTGTATTTCTATAGAGGCTTAACATTCTGGTTGTTTACAGGTGCAGTAAAATAATTTTTCCATATATATTTCTCTTGGTGTGTGTCAATTTTGACCGCATACATTTTCTTTGGTCATTTTGTTATTAGATTGTGCGTCTCAATTTTATTCTTCAGCGAATTCGTCGCCTCTGTATTCTGAAGGCTTAATTATGAGTGTGTGTAATTTTTGTGTGTGTGCGTTTTAATTGACAAGGTAAACCTCTCGCATTTATTATTTCTTTTTTTAAGGCATTTTATTTTCATGCGAGCATACCACGATTGACTAGGTGGTCAACCTCTTTGCATTGCTTGCTGTTAATTTGATTTTTTTTAGTTTGGAGCGCTATATTTCGTCTTTTGAGAGTTTTAAGCTTCAAACTGGGTCCCTTGGCTTAACAGGCAAGGATCTTGTCTCTTATATCCAGGAAGAGGAAAGGAACGAAAGAGCAGAAAAAGAGCAAGAGAACAAGAAGAGGAATTGAGAGCAAAAATAAGGGAACAACGAGAGAGTGAAGAAAGGAGCAAAATAGGCCTGAGTGACCTTGGATTAAGTCTAGTGAAATTCCCCATTTAGCATCGGTGAAACGTCCCGTTTTTGATGAAGTGAGCATTTCTGATCACATTTAACTCAATTTGGAAAGATTTTTGAAGAGCATAATTAGAACATCGAGGCAGATGGTGTCGCCCAGCTCCTCCCTTTACTTATTTTGAGACTCCGGGACATTTATTTCCCTCCCTTCTGAAGCTACGATTGATTATTCCACCTTGAAACCTGAGCTTCTGGCGGCGTATAATATGATCCCTGATTTTTATCGCTACAAGTTTCGTCGCTCCCGAATCCAGCACAACCAAACTTTCCGTCAGTTTGGCTACACCGTCCAAGGGCATTTTATCTTCTGGTTGGACTGGTCTAAAATCGTCCTTGGGTATGACTGCCTAGTCAACTTTGTCCTGAAGTACCAGTTCTTGGCTTCGTATATACTATACGCGGTGAGCCATAATTGTTACCCGAAGGAAAATAAGAAGACTTCCCAATTGTCCTACAAGGCAAAAGGTAAAATTGCATGTTTTCCTCCAAGCAACCGTAGAACCCCGTCAGAACCCCGGGATATTAAACCATTTGCATCAAATTGCCCTGCGTCATCCTTCCCAAAGAGGCCCATTGTATGTTTCACCCGCGGCGTAGAAGGCCATTTACGCTCTAACTGCCCCCAGAACTCCTAACTCCGTAGTACTTCTGTCAACCAGGTAAACCAAGTGAGTGCCGCCCCCGCGCCACCATCGTCACGAGCTGATTCCCGTACTTCTCTCACTTCTTCCAATTATTCCCGACATCACGTCAATTTCTTATTTCATAAGAGCTCTCCTGGAAGTTTGAAGTTCGAGACCGGAGCAGTAGATGGCTGCTGAGTCTTCACCCTCGTCCGAGATACGTGGATGCACCTGTATATTGGTATCCGACGAGATACCTGCTCATTAGACCACAAACATGAAAGATTTGCGGTAGTCCATGACTACCTGTGATGCGCAAACCGCTTCTCCACAGTAAATTGGCATCTGGAATGCCAATTTTTCACTGGTTAAGCTGAAGTGGTTGGTAGCTACTATAAAATTATGTTCTGTGCTAGGAAGAAAGTGCCCCCAGATTTATTTCGACCCCGTGGTTCAACCCGTCTTCACACAAGCCCAATAAAAAAAGGAAACGGAGACTCCCGCTCCCGATGAATCCCCCTCCGGCTGCAAATTTTACGGGATTATGGGCAAAGGATTCAGTCAGAACCAGAAGGAGTGGAGGTCCCTCTTTCCACAGTCGGAAAAAATCCGGAACGACGAGCGAGTATCCGTTCACGGTCACAAGATAATTTCTCACTTCCGGAAGAAAGGCGTGTTGTACGGCGCTTGCTCGGAACGAAATAGCACCGAGGCTTGGCATTATGCGTTCCTTGCTTCCACATCCCACTCATTTTAAAACCGGCCAACTACTGTTTGTTTTCTGGCTATGTTAGTCATTATTAAACAGCGCAAAGAATTTTCAATTATTTGTTTTGGACTGGTGGAGAAAAGGACATCTCAAATCACAGAGGATCGTGCGACATTTGCGAGAAGACTACGGTAACAAGACACATCAAACCCGCTCCTCTTTAGAAGGAAACCATCATTTCTGAGCCCTTCATCCGTGTGACCATCGACCCCATTGGTCCAATTCCCTCTACATACAGCGACTGGCATAGCTACGTGCTCACCCTCGCTGTCTCGAAGCCGTTACATTAAAGAGGATAGAAAGCGTCACATGCGCGGAAGCCCTCATTTCCATTTTCTCTTGGGTTGGAATAACAAAGGTGTTATCCGACTAAGGCTGTCAGTTTAACTCAAAGCTGATAGAATATGTATGAAAATTATTAATGCTCAAACCCCTTTTAACCACCCCGTTCCACCCTTCCGCAAACGGGATCTGTGAGAAATTAAATCGAACTCCAAAGTCTATTTTGAAGAGGCTGTGCGGGAAGCGACTTCGATAGTGGCATCAATACTTGCCAGGGGCATTATTTGACTACCTGGAAATCTTCCACCGTAACCTGAGATTTGCCCCTTTTGAGTTGTTGCACAGGTGAAATGTTCGCCCATACGTCGCCAATCGAGATTGGGACCAGCACCTGGTCGCCTTCCAAGCCCTATCGCGTCTGATGCGTGATCATGGCCTCACAATCGGCCCCAGCAAATGCCATTTTAATATGGGACCATCAAGTATCGACAAAGTTCGAGGCATCGTGGAAATGCCTCTCCCCTGTAATAGAAAGCCGTTGCCCCCTTATGCAACCTGCTGCCAAAAAAATCTCATCACCACATTATTTGGATTCCGAAAACTCATTTTTACTTCCACCAACTAAAAGGTGAATTGGTGTCCGCCCCATTCTTCCCATACCTAATTCCAGTACGCCTTTCGGAATCCGGTCTGATGCGAGCAACGAGCAATAGACCGTGTCCTATAACAATATGGAGACGATGGTGAAAGCCACCCGTTAGTGTACGCGAGTCGCAAGCTCCTGCTATGCGAAAAGAACTATGCCGCTATAGAGCAAGAAGCACTTGTCATTGTCTAAGGGATGAGGGTGAGAAATTGAAATTATACTTTGTAGGAAAAGAGTTCGTGATCGAGACGGATTACCGATCTCTTGCATATTTACGTAATATTAAGAACAAAAACGGAAAAAATATGCGTTGTAGTTTACCTCTACAGGAGTATCAGTATAAGATTATGTACATAAAATGGTTGGAAATTGTCTGATCGACAGCCTCAGCCAAAACTCCTTCTGACCTAAGCCGAGCTAATTGTAAAAGAGGGGATATTTTCTCTTTTTTATTTGTCCTGATTGATTCAATGTATATATATATATATGTTGAAGTCTAAATATCATATACATTAGTGTATACATAAATACACTGACACAACTGCGTGCCCCTCCCTTATTCCAAATTCGCCTTTCGCATCGGATTCCCTCCACTCCTTTTCGCACCTTTGAGACAACCAAATTTGCGGCCAGCCACAAAGGAAAATATCTGCCTCAAAAGACACCTGCTAGCCGACGAAGGTCCGAGTTTTTTCGCGACGTGGGACAAGGAAGCTAGGATGGCCCCGAGGTGTAAAGGATTTGGTCTGTCCTGGCAGCAGACAAAAGGTCTTTCGCACCTCGATAAGAATTTTATGAGAATCCGGTGCTTTCTCTCGATTTTAGTTCTTGAGGGAAAGAAAAGGGCAAATTTTCCATGGAGTCAGGCAGAAGATCTTGGACCTACGTTGTGTGTAGAGCTAGTCCCACAAAGGAAACGTATTTGCCGTCACTGTACTTGGAGCTGCCAAACTTCTCGCAGACCTTCCTCCCCTTCAGAGTCAGAGATTACACAGGACCTCCCTCTGCGGATTACCCTAGATGCAGCTAGGTAATCACTTTGGCTACCCACTCCAGGAGCCAATAATCGGAACGCAAATTTCGAGGAAAAGAATTTCGACTTGAGTCACAGTTCGACCCGGCCTAGGATCATTCTATCTTGACGCCGATCTAGGATTACCCACACATTCGGTAAGCTCAGACGACCGGGCTAAGTGTGAACATCGTCAGAAGAGGAAGACATTCACCATCACCATCCAAATACTTACAAACTCCAAGATATCGTTAAAGTGAATTATCCCTTCCCCTAACTTGACCAGTTTAACCGTTAACTAGAATTTTCATCCCGAGCTTATAGCCTCGATTATTTCAAGTGATTAATTCAGTGCTTAATTCCATAATATTATTCAATTCATTCTCTCGGGTGCTATTAAGACGCCAGCATCCTAGTACCTAGAATTCAAGTGTAATCCCCACGACATTATATATAGACTTACCTATTCAGTGCAAAGACTAATCCTATGTATATCTATATACACTATTTTATATTTCTAATTCATGTATATTAAAGATTATTTTTTTATCTGTGTGTTAAATATTTTCGACGATCCTCTGGCAATTAATAAGCAATCCACTCGGCTTTATTCTCAATATTACATAAGTCCACCCATGACTGGCTTTTACTGTGTAGGAACACACTTAGGAAGGCATTATCTTAACTTTAATCAAAAGAAAGCACCGGGATTATTCTTATTCACCAGAAGTGGTTACGGTAGGTGTATTGGATAGAATTCACCTTTACTTCATCTTGGTGCGGGTTTATAATATATGCCTAGAAAGTGGGAATGGGATTACCCACTCAATAAACCTCGAAAAAATATATATATATATATATATATATATATATATATATATATATATATATATATATATATATTAGATCTTTTCACTGTATACCTTTAATGCCCTAGTAACCTTCTGTACATATATCTCCATTTCTAGTTGTACTATTCTATATATTTATTTATGTTTCTATGATGATATTTTGTACCGTGTACTTATATCATTTTTTTGATTTTCCTTATTTTGGTTACTAATGAACCAAGGCAACTGAGTCTACTCTGAGATTAACTTTTTATGGCAAATTCTCATTTTTTTTATTGTGGCGATTCAATTAAATTCCTTGGAATCTAGGATTAGTCATGCGGCTTAGATATGTAAATCTCTATCCACACAGGTCAGGTATTCCTTCATTGATTTTACCTGTGAGACCGGAAATTTAAAACGCGCCTTTTTTGTCTATCTTTGTTTTGACGCCCGTTAGCCCCAAAATTGAAAAGTGTCATCTTTCAGAAGGGAGGAAATGTGAGAGAATAGAGTCAAGGAGCCCCACGTGAACACTATAAACGCATGTGGCTATCAAACCCGAGATCAAACGACGAGAGAAACGGGACTGAGAACCATACGAAGACGCTTACGGAACGCATGTGTGTTTGCTCATGGAAGTTTTCCCACGAGAGTTAAAGCAAAATTGACTACCGCATAACATCTGGAAACATGGGAGAGCGAGGAAGAACATTTGTTATCGTAAATTCATGGCTAGAAGACGTTTACTTCCCAGTGCTGTGTTTACCTTGGAAGATGTCGCTTCGTGGAAGGAGGCTCCGCCCCTCGTCAGCCGGGTAAATTCAGTACAGGCTATCATGCACGAGAAAAATCTCTTCTCGATTTGGCTCCGTTTTCGTCCCCACGAAGGCAAATGCAAACAACTCTCCCGTCTAAATCAGTCCCAGTCAATTGGCAATTTGCACAGCAACTGCCGTTCTCGTTCACCAGCGCAAGTTCTCCCTCGTCAAGTTATTCCGTGGTAAATCTCAACCTTATGCAATTCTCGTCCTCGAATTACCTCCTTTTTTCGACGTCCAAGCATTAACTTATTTAAAGGATCGATACATGCGGATCTCTTAATCTGGTCATCCCATAAAGATAAATTGTATTTCGGTTTAGCGCATCCTTTGAGGTCCCAATCCGAGTTTGGTCCTTTACCGAAACTTAAGCTCATTATCTTGTCCCTTTTACCAGACTATTGAGCACCCCATAATCCTAGATACTCCAATTTCACTTTATTTATGTAAATATTATTTTTTTTTGTTATGGTATGAAAAATTATAATTGTACTACTATTTTAAATAACCCAGAACAGCATTTATTCATAACTAACGGCCAATCTGCACTCGCTTTTTATTATTTGACCGTGTACCCCAGGGAAATTGTTTACTCTCCTATTCGCCCTATTCAACATCGCTCGGCTAATCAATCACTTTCATATATATATATATATATATATATATATATATATGAATATATACAATATAGCCAAGAGGGATAATTAATAGGAGGGTTCCAAGTACTTTCGAACTTTATTTCAATTTCTTTTTCAAGGAATAATAAAATGAGAGGGAACGCCCACAAAAAAGCAAAGGAAAAATCAACAAAATGAATTAATATGAAATGGAAAATTTAGGAGGAGCAAAGATAAATAAATACAAACTAAGATCATTAAATCAGGTAAATTCAAAAGACTAAAGGTTGACAAGAGAAGTAAAATGCTGCCTAAGCAACTAGGGAGGGGAAAATCTGAAGGACAGATTAACCTCAGAGCTCTGGATTTAAAAACTAATGTAGAATAAGTACAAATATTTTAAAGACTTGAATCAAATGGAAATGAATACACAGACATAAACATAAGGCTACATAGATGTACACAAAATCAAATAAATAGTTTATTAAGATTAATATAAATATTTAGTCTCAGAATTAAAGTTTCGAAAGTACATTGTGAATATAATTTTTAAAATAACCATCGAGTTTATATAAGCCAGGAGTTAAATTAAAACTTGGGAATTTTCTGATAAAGGTTGATTTAATGATGTTTCGGGAAATTGTATCGTTATTATGACATGACTTTAGCAGAATTCCAATCAATATTGTGATTAAGATATGACATATGAACATAAAATGAGCTGCTTTCTTCGCCACGATGGACATTAAATTTATGCTGAGAAATTCATTTTTTAAACATTTACCTGATTGACCAAAGTAATATTTAGAGCAATCGATACATATTAAGCAATATACATTACCAATAGGGTAAGGGGCGTTCTTGCCTAATAGTTTAGAGAAAGTATTATTATAGTTAAATACTACACAAATACCTAGAGATTTTAAACTATGAGGGAGAGAAGCAAAGGATGGACTAAAAGGAAGTACAAGAGTATTCTTGTTATTAAAAGGCGCGCGATGTTGAAAACTTTTTAAAAAACTTTTTAGCTAACTGAAGGGATTTATCAAGCAAATGAAAAGGATAGCACAGTTTATGGGCAATGTCAAATTTGGAAACTTCAGAGTAAAACAATTCAGGACTAACCAAACGAAGTGGACGGAGAAACATTAAAAAAAAATAGATCTTTTGACTTTAATATTATAGAAGGAGTAAAAGTAAATATAAGGAGAAGAATTAGTTGGTTTCTGATAAACAGATAATTTGAAACCAGAAGGCTTGCGGTGTATTACTAAATTAAGCAACGGAATACTTCTATTCTGTTTTTTTTAATGGTAAATTTGATGAAAGGTACAAGGGAATTAAGTTTGTTAAAAAAAAAGAAAAATATTTTCAGAATTGGGCAGCAAGAAAAGGATACCATTAATATAGCGAAACCAGATCATAGGAAAATCCACAATAGAGGGGAGGAAAACCGTTTCGAAAAATTCCATATATAAGTTAGATAAAACGGAGGTAAACAATTACTCATAGCTAAACCAAATTTTTGGCGAGAGAATTTACCATTGAAAGTAAATGCGGAGTCTTTTGTACAGAGGGAGATTAGTTCTAAGAAACTAAAAGAGATCATCAACCGGAACTTTAGTGAAAAAGGAGTAAACGTCAAAGCTAACAAGGGTGAAGTGTAAGGGTAAGGGATGGTATTAACATTTTCTATTAGGTAGGAATTATTAACTATATGGAAATCCAAAATTTATCATCGAAGAGAGGTAAGATAAGACTTTAACCACTTTGAAAAAACATGAGAGGAAGCCTACAGAAGTAACAATGGGGCGTAAAGGATTATCAGGTTTGTGGGTCTTGACAACGCAATAAAAATAAGGAAGAGAGGGATTCATAGATTTAAATTTAGAAAAAAAGTCTGGATAGGATTATTCTTAAGGTTATTTCTACCACGACGGAAACGTAAGGTATAATTATAGTCTAAGAAGGAGGTCATAGAATGGTACACCAAACCTTTAGCAATAGAAATATACTCACTGGAAACATTGCCAAATTTCTCTAAATTAATAAAGCTCTTAGCAATTGTTACACTTGAGGGTTTAGAAGGACTAGAAAGATTTAAACCTAAACCAAGAGCACAAAATGAAGTTCTATCTATTTGTTGCGATGAAAGGTTGACCACTGTGTCTTCGCGAGAGTTCTTTGTCCAAGCACTATTTTTTGATGAGTCGTTGAAGTTTAAGAGTAACTCGCCGTTCGAGTTTCACAATCCAAACATATTTCGATAAAATGAGCGAATTAACTAATGTGCATATAAATAAAGATCCTTTAGAACAAGTGAATAGTAATTTTCATAAAAAGGTACACTCAATTCTTAGACATTATCGAGACTTAATTTCTAAATTTAAATCTATGAATCCCTCTCTTCCTTATCTTTATGGCTTTGTCAAGACTCACAAACCTAATAATCTTTTACGCTCCATTGTCAGGTATGTAGGCTCTGTCTCATCTGTTTTGATAAAATGGCTAACTACTTATCTTACCCCTCTTGTATGATGCATTTTGGATTCACATATAGTTTATAGTTCCTACCTAATAGAAAAACTTAATACCATCCCTTAGCTTTCAGACTTCACCCTTGTTAGCTTTGATGTTTACTCCCTTTTCACCAAAGTTCCGGTTGATGATCTATTCCAGTTTCTTAGAACTAATCTTCCTCTGTACCAAAGACTCTGCATTTACTTTTAATGGTAAATTCTCTCGCCAAAAATTTGGTTTAGTTATGGGTAATTGTTTACCTCAGTTTTATCTAACATATATTGTACTTTTCGAAACTGTTTTCCTGCCCTCTATTGTAGATTTTCCTATAATCTGGTTTCAAGATATTGAAGGTATCCTTTACTTGTGGCCAAATTCTGAAAATATTATTCTTTTTTGGAACAAATTTAATTCCCTTGTTTCTTCGATCAAATTTACCCTTGAAATAGAACAGAATGAAAGTATTCCTTTCCTTAATTTATTAATACACCGCACGCCTTCTGATTTAGAATTATCTGTCTATGCGAAAGCAACTAATTCTTCTTCTTATATTTACCTTTACTCCTCTAACCATATTAAAGTCAAAAGATCTATTTTTATTTCAATATTTCTCCGTATGGTAATTTTCTTTTTTATCTCTGAATTTTCTAAAATTTTTAAAATCGGCCATAAACTTTGCTATATTTATTATTTCCTTGATAAATGCCTTCAGTTAGCTAAAAAGTTTTTTATCGTTTTGAACCTCGCGCGCCTTTTATTAACAAGAATACTCTTGTACTTCCTTTTAGTCCGTCCTTTGCTTCTCTCCCTCATAGTATAAAATCTCTAGGTATTTGTGTAGTATTTAACTATAATAATACTATCTCTAAACTATTAGGCAAGAACGCCCCTTACCCGATTGGTAATGTATATTGCTTAATATGTATCGTTTGCTCTAAATATTACTTTGGCCAATCAGGTAAATGTTTAAAAAACGAATTTCTCAGTATAAATTTAATGTCCGTCGTGGCCAAGAAAGCAGCTCATTTTATGTTCATATGTCATATCTTAATCACAATATTGATTGGAATTCTGCTAAAATCATGTCATAATAATGATACCATTTCACGAAATATCATTGAATCGACCTTTATTAGTATATTCCCAAATTTTAATTTAAGTCCTGGCTTCTATAAACTCGATTTTTTTTTTGAAATTATATTCACAATGTATAGTCGAAGCATTTAATTTGAGACTAAATATTTATATTAATCTTAATAAACTATTTAATTATATTTTTTGTGCATCTATGTAGCCTTATGTTTATGTCTGTATATTTACTTCAATTTGAGTCAAGTCTTTAGAATATTTTTACTTTTTCTACCTTGGTTTTTGAATCCTGACCTCTGAGGTTACCCTTCCTTCAGATTTTCTCCATCCCTAATTGCTTAAGCGGTTTTTAAATTTACCTGATTTAATGATCTTAGTTTGTATTTATCTTCGCTCCTCCTAAGTTTCCATTTCATATTAATTCATTTTGTTGATTGGTTTTTTGCTTTTTTGTGAGCGTTCCCTCTCTTTTGTATCATCCTTATAAATATTAAAATTTTTAATACTTTTGTTATTCCTTGATAAAGAACTTGAAATAAAATTTCGAAGTACTTGGAATCCTCGTATTAATTTTCCCTTTGGGCTTTGTTGCATTTATTGCTTACTCACGTAATACTCTGCGAGTTTTACACACAAACACACACACATATATAAATATATATATATATATATATATATATATATATATATATATATATATATATATATGGGCTGTACCTCGATATTGAGGTTAAACATTGTTTTTTCCTATAAGACAATTGGATGGGAGCGATATACAAATACCGCATTTTGTTGTTATCTTTTCACTTATTTTATATATGAATTTCTTTCCTGTGCTACTAATTCATTCTCTATTACCCATCTCTCTCACTGTTATCATCAGTAACATTAAATCAAAGTTATTTATTATAGAGAAAATAGTTGCTTAGCTCTGAAAAATATATTACATTTTCTCTCATTTATAGGAATGAATATGTAACTTCTCCCACTCTTTTTTATTCGCGCTAGAATGGCTCGATGAGATTAATTTTTGAAGTATTTGATTCCTCTGGAGGTGTGGTTTCTTAGCAAGGTGCAACATATATGTGTCCTTTTAATATCAAAATGCCATCAGCTGAGAACTGTGCCAGTATAGCCTTCTTTTGATTCGCCTTCGTCTCTCAGTTATTTTGTGAGGAGGTTTAAAGTATATATTTTACTCTAGAAGATTACAAAGAAAGGGATTGTATTATATTCTTTATTACAAAAAATAATATATCTAACAATGTTAATTATATATGCTTTCGGGAGCCAGTGATAAAGCAAAAGGGGACACGCTTTTAGTAAAGAGTAACCCAAAAGCAACTCTACAAAAGGATGAAATTCCCTCCCCCCGATTCCCGTAGGCATAGGAGAGGGAGAAACGCTTCTCCTTTAGGAGACTTCTGGACGTGCCCGCTAAATAGTAAAAGGGACCCGCCCCTACACTAAAATCGCCCAGAGCAACTCAACACAAGGGGGTTAGGGGGACCTACGAACCCGTAGTTATTGCAAAGGGAAAACACCTTCTCCTTCATGAGAATCTTGGAAGGGCCATCGGAAGAGCAAAGGAGCGGCGCACATTCTTAAATGCGATGGAGGTGCTTGAGGGTGGCTCCAAATAGGAAGAATTGGAAACCCTTTATCGTAAGGGAGTAGTGAGGGAAGATAATAATAATAGGAATTTATAATGCGCCCTTCCAGGTTGTTAGCCTATAGATGTCTCAACAAGGTTATTGGAAGGGAGCCCTGTTGTCCACCGAGTGGGGACCGTAGGACTTCCCCCACCCCGATTAAAACAGTTGATATCTTCATCAGATGACCTCCGGGAGCGTTATGGTGGGTTCTTCCGGACTTCTGTGAACTCTCCTGCATCCTTCGTCAAGTTTACACTGCGCAATTTAGTAATATGGACTATTCGTCTATATTTGATTTATTTTTATCTAAATTTAGGCATTCTGCTATTAAAATTATATTTTCGATTATTAATTCAATGGTAACTTTTCAGCGAACATTAGGTTCTCGGTTGACTCCTTTTGAAAGTATACCTTTTCACCTGAACATTGACTTCAACCTACTTTGCCAAGTATAAATTTACCTCTGGAATTAGGAAATAAAATAAAAACAAAAAAGCCTTCTGTATTAATAGTACTTAGGAAGAATGAGATTAATTAGTTGATATGATTTTATAAAGTTGTTTTGTTTTCACGGTTTTTTTTTACGAATCTTGGCTATTTGATGTTGCTCCTATACAGATATCATATTGATAATAAAAACTGTTTTTAGTAGGTGTAAATAATTCGCAGGTAGCATTTGTTTGATTTAATCCAGGCCAAACCTTTTAAATTGACGTAGTTTAATCATTATCTTTAGTTGATTGGTCATAATTACTACTAGACACTTTGGATTCAAGGTCCCTAGGAGTCTCATTTAGAACCGTGCTCCCCGAGATGTACGGCCCTTGTGGAACGTTAATTAAATCAGAGCAGGGTTATATATATATATATATATATATATATATATATATATATATATATATATATATATATATATATATATATATACATATATATATGTATATATATATATATATATATATATATATATATATATATATATATATATATATATATATATATATATATATATATATATATACAACCTTCGCCAAAGTTATGACGCAGGTATAAAAAAGAGAAGAATATGATTAAAACTCATTTATTTCTTACCTGACATAATACAAATAAACATGTGTCCTCCTTTTGCTTTTATAACTGCTTTTATGCGTTTTTGCATACCTTAGGATAGGTCGGCATAGGTAGTTGGCTCAATTTTATGCCACTTTTCAGGAAGTCTTGCTGTTAATTCACCTTTTGAGGAACATTTGTGTACCCTTACTCGTGTGCCCAAGTGTGACTGCTGAGGTTCAATGTGGTTGACGTCTGGAGATTGAGAGAGCGATTCCATCAACGTCACCCCTTTCGTTTCAAACCAACCCTTTGAAACTCTAGATCTGTGGCATAGAGCATTGTCTTGTTGGAAGATTACACCATCTTGTATGTCATCATTGAAAATTATACTTAAGAAAGGTCTAAGATGCTAGGGGAAGTTTCAAAATTCATTCTGCCCTCATAATTGAATAACAATCCAGGACCTGAAGACAAGATGTAGCCCCAAACCGCTACACTGCCACCCCCACGTTTGACTTATATGACAACACATCTTGGATCATAAGCTTCCTTAACTCTTCGACAAACATAAATAGCTCAAGGTGTTTCAAAGTTCTGAGAAGAAATTACAAATTTTACTGATAAATTTTGGTATCTAATAAAAATTTTGTGGCAAATAAAAATGTGTTCAAGTGTAATAATTGGTGGAAACTTATGTGGAGAACCGTCCTTAAAGTTGCTTTCATAATACCAAACAACTTCAGCCCAGTCATTATCAGTCTAACCTTCATGCTCCTTTTCCCTAAGACAATCACTTCTTCTTGTTCACCTGAGACAACCACGGTTTCTTACTAGCGTTACATCCTTTGAGCCCAGCTTCTAATAACCCTCTTTCTCATTGTGCGTCTTGACATCTCTTTGATAATTACTGCCTGAAACTCAGCATCTACATGAGAAGAGTTTATTTCCTATCGGAAGGAGATGTCCTTTTCAGCAACACACTTTTCTCTCGGAGTTTTACAGCTTTTAAGACCTTGAAAATCACGGTTTTTGGAAGAATTGGTCTCATTGTACCTTTTAATGATTGTATGGATACCTTCCTCGTGCAGTTTAATTTTATTGCAATTTTGACTTTGGATAATCCCACTCTGGACAATGCAATGATTTGAGCTCTTTGAGCTTCAGGAATCTCTTACTTCAGAGACATTTTTAACAAAATATTACCATTTGTAAGTTAAAAATAAGTTAATCCCTGAAAAATAAAATAATAAACCTTAGTATCACATATTGAATGCCAGAAGATTGCCCGAACAAATTATGCACAATATGCAAAAACAAATTAAAGCCATTAGAAAAGTAAAAGTAAAACATATAAAGTATATTGTTTTCATTAATTATGTGAATGAGTTTCATACATATTCTTTATTTTTCATACCCGCCGCATGATTTGGGACATATATATATATATATAAAGTGAGAGAGAGAGAGAAAGAAAGAGAATGATCAAATGCAAGTTCTGCCGGTGGTAACGACCACCACAAGGCTTTCGCCATATTTATTTTCTGCCTTTCAAAACCATTTTGAAGACAGGAAGAAAGATGCAGAAATCTTGTATTGAATACTATATAACAATATAGTACATGAGAAAGGAGAAATGTGACAATAAACACGGTAAGAGCTGATGGTAGCTCTGGCGTTGAGCATGGTGGTCATTTTAGCGAAGAGCACTTAATAACCCACTTAATGAGCTTTAATGGATATAATTAGCGTTTTTCCGGGTTGTGTTACCAGTTTTCAGTTGTTTGTGCCTTTAAAATACATCTATTATATATATATATATATATATATATATATATATATATATATATATATATATATATATATACATATATATATATATATATATATGATGAAAGTTGATGCGCTATCGCAACGTTGATGAGGATTAAACCACACTTCCGAAGGCATTTATTCCAGAACAGTTTTGGTGTATCACACACCCTTCGCAAATGGTAACTGGGTAGAAAATTACAGAGAACTCCATATATACCTCTGACCTGATAGAAAAAGTTCATGATCCTAGACACACTTCCCTGCTCAGGCCAATCTCAGTGGGGACATAATTTGCGACTTGATTAGGGCTGGGCAGTTTTACAATTTTGTTTTTATCTGCTTACATATCAAACTATTAATAGAATATTGACTTTAAGATAAATTGGAATTAGGAATGGATGTGATCAAACTTGATTCTAGAATTCTTCTTTTGACATAATTTTTTTATTTAAAGACCTATTTACCTCCTTGAATATCGATGAAATTATTAAAATCTCTTACATGACAAAATACTCGACTTTCATTGCCAACTCTGATGTCCCTCTTATGTTCATACAATCTCTTATCTACAGGATGCATTTTCCTCTATTTCGGTTTTTTCTGCTGCCTTATCACCGAGGTTAGTGGTTGTGGGACATAAAATATCCTCTGTGCCAGTGTAGTGTAGTGTATTTCATCTTTTTAATGCTAGTTCCATTTCCATCTCATCGGGATATTCTAAACTTACATACTTAAGTTATTGTGTCTTTATCTGCCATGTTATTGCAATGAAGAATTTACTAGCCAATACAGCCTCTCCTGCGATTAAAATTCATGTTGCAGAAATACCTGGTAAGAATGATATAATGATTTTGACGTTATCTCTCGAGCTTACCAAAATTTGTTTATATTCACATGTTTTTTGTTGTCTGAAATTCGTTAATATTTATGTGTTAGGATAATCTCAGGACAAAATACATAGTTTTACAATATAGTGTATCGTATTTGTCTATATGATTGCGATAAGTTGACTCTTATTGCTGATTGAGTAGTACTGGTCCCAAGCCCCTCTCATAAGAGCCATCTTTAACCAAAAATTAACATTCCTTACATAAATGTTTGTATAACAGTTTACTATCTCTTTCATAGACAATTTGAACTATACAACCTATCAGAAGCAGTAATATGAGTTACTTAACTACAGATTGGCATTCCCAGGCTCTATGCACACAGTTGTAGCCTACTCTTATCTTTCTTTTCTCAATAAATATAATTTTCTCATTTATTCTAACAAGCTCATTTAGAATTTATTTCATACGCCATATCAATATTTAACAACTTGCGGTTTAGTTTTGGTATAGTTTTTACCAATAATTTTCACTGGTTGATTGTTATCACATTAGATACAAATAGATTGACATTAAATCGAATCATTGTTTGCCACAAATCTAGAATTAACGCGAAGACTATGTTTATGATACCAAATCAATGCATCTCCTACATTTGTACCAATAATTGTCGTTCATAAGTGAATATTTTGCACATCATTCACCGATATATTTGTTATTGAAATAACTTTCGAAATATAAGTTTAAACTGCCATTGAGTCAGTGATATTGTAGTAAACTGTAATATAAGCAAGAAAAATCTTTATTCTACCAACGATAAGATGAGGACATAATCTACCCAAATTTATGATTTTCCTTCCACTTCCCTTCCAAATATCACCTTAGTTGCATTTTTCCACCAGAGGTTTAGGGCTACCAAAGATTTCTTACAACCATTAGAAGGACAGCCTTCGGCAGTCTCAATATCATCCATTAAAAAACGATTCAAAGGAAGCATTTAATATACCTAATTGACTTGGGAAGTCCATCTTTACCACCATGGTCGGAGAATGACGAAAGGTTTAGCAAATCAAATTGGAAGGTTACACCTTAAATCTCAAAACTCAATTTTTCAGAATTTTCTAAAATTATTGTGAATTGGCTTTTAATGATAACAATGGGTGATTTATGTCGAAGAAGAAGAAATGGAGAAAATAGATGAGATGAAACAAAAAAATAGAATATTGCTTAGAAAGCTATAGTCTAATTTATAAAACAAATGTGACATGCTGCTATCATAGTGGTTGTTACCCCATTCGCACTGTTTCGAGTGTATTTGAGAGACGTTGCACATTTAAGCTAAGCAAGTAAAGGATAGAATGAGGCTTTCAATGAAGTAATTGTATTGCGAGAAAAGAAAGAGCCTCTCAGACATTTCCAATGCAACACACGTCTCTAACCATTCACATAATAAATGAGTTGATGTATGCCTGTGAAGACCCGCTCGGAGCATGGACATATACACAAGCACGAGCAGATAGCCGACTCAAGGCCGTCTGCGATATTCTTTGGAGCAATTAAGGCCTGGGAGGCCACCTCCTTGATTTTTCTAGATTGTTTTTACGATTAAGCGAGATTTATCTAATGGCTTGCAAAGATGCAGTTCAAAAGATATATAAAGATCAAGGCCCCAAAATATAATTTAAATATATATATATATATATATATATATATATATATATATATATATATATACATAAAGGGAACAAGTTGGTCAATAAGGATAAATAATTGGCTCGTGACAGTTTAGAATTGAACACAGCTAAGCGGGAAGTGCAAAAATTATCGCTAGCTCGAAAAATGGATATTACTTAAGTTTGAGTGGGAAGTCAATTCCAAAGGGAAGCAGGTGACGATTGACGTGAGGTGTAATCAGGGGATTACAACGCAAAATCGCCTGACCTTGAAGCTTACTGGTGTTCGGAGTAGGGAAGATTAACGGCACAGGTCTTCGAAGAGATAATTCTGTGAGTCCTAACGAGGAGGACTCGTAGATGGGGTTTGAGTACTTCTTGATGAAGAACAAAATTTTCTCTGCTCCAAAGAGATGGAATCTCAAACATGAGACTGCTCTGCGCCTCGGCAGGGTGTCTCAGACACGAGTAACGGGAGTCTTGACGGGCGGTACGAAATGAGGGGCACTGCACAGTTCTCTGGAAGGAAGGTGGATCGATAAGCTTTCATCTGAACAGGGGCCAAAGCTTCACGAAGGGTGATCAGCTGGTGAGATCTTACAGGGGTTGTGAGAATTCGCCGCGGAACTGACAAATGGCCTCAACGAAGAGACTGGCAAACTTTCAATATCCTCGAGGAATGGCGGACGCAGGGTTGAAATAGCCAGGTGGCTGGTCCGTTAGATAGCCCCAGGGCATGGCCGTCCCCAGAGGATTCTCCACGTTAGTCTATGAAAATTTACTTCCAGGTTGCCAGATTTTAAGTTGGATCGGAGAGCGAAATTTGCCTAAAGATATGGGGTTGGGTTAGTACGGACACGCTCGGGGGGGGGGGGGGGGACAGGCATGCCTGTGAGGCATGGGGGCGAGAATTCAGGGTTATCGCGGGGGTGGCAGAGGGAGGTGCGTCCTGAATACACAAATACAGCTGGGTGGAATGACTCAGCGCGCTAACGGGCAACGCTAAAGCGGCAAAATTCGAGACAAAGTGCCTGTAAAAGGACGTCAATCCGAGAAAGGAGCGTAAATGTTTCTTAATCCGTGGAAGGGGCATGCATGTGATGGCATTCACCTTTTCTTGCTAGGGTGCCATTTTATTTTTACCAATGTGGAAACTAAGATATTTACTGGTGCCGTAGGCGAAATAGCACTTGCTGGGGTCTATAGTAAGGCCGTGTTCACGAAGCCTACTGAGGAGGGAGCGTATGGAGACTATGAAGATGTTGGTCGCATGAGTGGTTGGCCACGTAAACGTTATCAAATTAAAACGAAACGTTATTCAGCCCATCCAGTATCCAGCGCATCATGCATTAATATTTACTACAGGCAGTAACTAATCTAAAAGGAAGATGCCTAAGAAGTCCATAAAGATTTTAAGAAAGTTTTCACCAATAGCAAGTAGTTTCGACCTATAGATCAGAGCCTTATGGTTTACCACGTCAGAAGCAGAACTCTGATCAATAGTAAAGATTCGGGATTCGAGATCATTTTCCAGAAAAGACTGCAGATCATGAGACAGAGTCAACAGTGCATCACAAGTTCTCAAATCCTTATGGATTCCAAATTGAGAATCAGGTACTAAATTAAAATTTTAACAATATTTGGAAAGCCTCTTAGGACAAAACAAGCTCAAAGATCTTGGGTACAATAGGTGTAATAGAAATAGGGAAGTAGTCAGAAGGAGAAGTTGAAGCTGAAACTCATTCAGGAATGAGGATGATGTTGGCCTTACACCAACAGGATCGAAAATTACCAGACTTCAAGAACAATCTAACTATTACGGCCAATTTAGCTGATATAACTGGGATACAATTCTTAAAGAATAGAGGAAAAAAAACATCTAGGTCTGTCACACCATATGTGCCAAGATCCCAAAGAGATTTCTTCAATTCTTTGGATCTATAAGCAATAGAGATAAGCTTTGGCAATAGAAAACAAGTCAAGGGTAGGGATAATTCTTGGTTACACTGTTTGTGAATAAAAAAATAGGAGAGCAAATTAGCTTTTCTTAGTGGATCAAAAGACACTAAACCATTAAACTGACAAAGAAGAGGCATACGAGAATACATACCAAACAAGGATGACTTGAGAGAGGACCACCATTTATATGGTTGAGCGGCACCAGCAAGAACCTCCTGCATTTGAGAATTATAAGCAGTTTCAGCTGCATTATAAATTTTATTAAACTCAGCTTTGAGGGTAACATAGTTTTCCATAGAAATTGACACCTGTTTCGTCTCCAAAGATGATAAGCTGCCTGTTTGTCCCCAAAGGCTCGCTTACAGGGATCATTAAACCTGGCTTCAACCCTTAAACGTGATTTAATTTTCTTGCATGGGACACCTCTGTGGAGAATGTCTAATAAACATGAATTAATAGCTAAAACAGGGTCCCTGGATCTGAAAATAACATTCCACTGAAGTCTCTCAATTTCATGAAAAACATTATCCCAATTAACCCGAGACTTAAGATAAACCTGACGAGGCACAGTAACGTCTATACAAATTTTACAACTGATGGCATTATGGTCAGAAGTACCAATGGGAGCAAGGACAGAAGCTTCAACTACTCCTAAAACATCACTTAAAATAATAAGATCCAGGCAGTTACCAGAATTGTGTGTAGGTCCACGAATTAGTTGTTTACAACTAGGGCAGTTCGAGAAATCCAAAGTAGCAAGACCATTTCTATTTGTTGGAAATACCGAATCCTACCATTCTTGGTGATGTTCATTCATATCTCCAGCAAACATAAATGAAGCTTTAACATCTACTGATTGTATTTACATAATGGCAGTTAAAAGGGAGTCATATAAATCATTATTCGCAGTAGGATTCCTAGAAAGACTAAATATATAATGATTATTATATTTACTGGAGACTTTAACAAGTTGCATCTCATATAACTGGCCAAAAATTGGTCAAGTGTTGTGGACTATATCCTAATCTGATATACAGTGCACTGGGAAATTAATCATGTCTAATAAGTATAGGTTTGTCGAAGTCGAGTATTAGTAGCTCAGAGATATGCCTAAAATTAGGAACAAGAGTCTCTGAGCAAACGACAATTTCTTGGTTAACGGCAGCCAACGAAAGATCCTTCAGGTTTTTGTATAGCCCACGGCAACTATTAGGGAGTGGCCGGCGTGGGATAGGATTACTCTCCATTTCACCGCAGAGCAAAGGCATTAAAAATATATATATATTAAATATAACTACTCAATAAACTATAAAAACAAACGATATAAATGAAAAGTCATTCCAGAAGGCGCTATCACATCTAGGTAAGACAAAAAACGCTCAGAGAACACCACATCCAAGAGGGAACAGTAAAGATAGATTTTCAAGCAAAAAAGGAATGGAAGAGAAAGAAAAAGTAAAAGCAAGAAAAAAACAACCTCCTGAGGAATCCACCAGACAGTGTCTGTCTTCTTCAGCCTGCTAAAACCACTTTGAAGGAAAAAAAGGAGATTGTAGGAAAGGAAGCTGTATGGCACCAAGAAAACAGGGAATGGAATCAAACGGACAGGGAAGGACATTAGTGCAGAGACTCTGGTCTTATCCTAATCTTCCTTATTGTTTGAATTCGAAGTAGCTGTCTCATAGCCTTGGCCTAAAAAAGCAAAACCTACAAGGCAGTAGTTGGTTTTGATTTAGAATTATCCTTCTCCTAGCCTTTGCCTAAAATGGCTTCACTATAAGAGATGTCTTTGATAGAGCTTATTTGATGGCGACTCGCCATATCGTGTTTGGCAACTAACAGGTAGAGTGATATTTTAAAGGATATGGGCATCACCACATATTCAACCACCCCTTCACCCATTAACGCTGGCAGTCCGTGACTGCTTATTCGTCAGAATCTATTACAGTATAATCTTCAATAATAGGAACTGCTTATTTCACAGCTACCCCCTCAAGAAGGACTCGGAGCATTTCCGTGTTTAAGTCGACGTGTGAACAACGAACAAATTGATTCCTAACTTTGAGCCACGCAGCGGACCCACCTAATATATGAAAACATGTGTAAAGTTGGAGGCTGTGATCTTTACCTCTACTCATATATAAGGATGACCAAAGCAAGGCTCTCAACAAGGATTCTGCAGCACTTCCGAATTCAAGTTGACGGTTAAACAACGATTAATCTGAGTGCTACATTTGAACCCACACAGCGGACCCACCTGATATTTCAATTATTTCACTTTCTCTCGTCCTTATGAATTGAGAATTATTCGTAATGTCGCAATTATACTGATTGTAACTTTAAGCATCTGATAGCAAATATTATTTTGGATCTTTTAAAAATGACTTTGTCCTGTTGCCATCTTAATAGAAATCTGTATATATTAATTTTATTTGCCTTATTCATAAGTCAAAGCAGGATAATTAGATTGTTGCTCTTAATTAAACGGAAAGATAGTTCTAGTTTTCGTAAAAGTGAATTCGTGTCTTGCCAATATTTTTTCTTGAATTTAATTTTCAAGAGTTTAATAATATAAATTTAGGATAATTTCTAACTTTAAATGCAAATAAATATAATTATTTTTTTTTGTTATTTTGGCCAAAATTTTACATTTCGAAATGATTATTTAACAGATATGTCCAGGTGGATATGGCACGTCGGTAGGTAGTTATCTAGGTTCCTCTGTGTGCACTTAATAGTGTAACACACATAGGACGATGTGATGCGTCTAGTGTGGTAGCTATAAGTTAGCGTAGGCTTCCTACTTTGCCTGCTTTCTTGCTTTTAGCTGCCATCGCTGGCTAGCCCTTTGCTAACTGGGAGGCCGAGTGCTTAAGTCTCCCCCTGCCACTACATATCACTGCGTCGTCAAGACCTCTGTTATTTCTCCTCGTGGCCACGCACGGTAACTGGTAGCCTTTCGGTTCCAGGCTAAAACAGCAAAGGATCTCGGAGCAGTAGGGTGCCCCGGAGGTACTGTACCAAGTCATAGGAATGTGTTGACATGCCTTGGCATATTACCAACCCTCACCCCTGCCTTGTGTGTCCTTTTGGTTGAGAATAGGCTATTAGAGCAAACCCAGAAAGTAAAACCTGCCGTGGCACTCAGCATAGGCAAGGCCCGACAGAACATGGCCATTGGCAGGCTCCTGCGACCATCCCCAGATGAAGGTTGACTTCAGCTACTATTGCCACCGCTATAGATTGTGAATGACCAAGATAGTGGGAGGAAGGACTGCGCAACCTGTCACCCACTCAAATATTTCTTGTTTGTGTAGGCTATTGCTCTGCTCTCACTGTTATCATATTCATCATCATCATCATTATCATCACCTAGCCGAAGTCCTGCGGAGATAAGGTTAGAGCGTTTGGCGCAGACTGTAGGTGTGGCAGGAAGTGCCTAGTTTCTACCTACACGTAGGCGGTGCAGGGGTGATGGTTGCTGAGAAGTTGGGGTAAAGCCGCACCTCTCTTCAGCCGCTCTTTGCATGACTGAGCATCTCCCGCAATGCTCACCCTGGAAGGACCTAGAAAAGGTTGTCTGAAAACTGCCCGCTTCTAAGTTCCGAACGGTAACTGCAGGCTGTTAGGACAACTCTATAATGCAGTCGACAAAATAAAAAGAAATTCTTATTGCTACATGGAATATCAGAATGCTACTCGACCGTGAAAATAATAGCTGCCGTCCAAAGAGAAGATCTTCGCTAGTGGCACATGAACTACAACGCTATAACATAGACATTTCAGCCCTTAGCGAAACAAAACTAGTCGTCATTAGTGAACGACATGACGCATATCCCGAGTTAAGGAAGAGACGTAACCATAAGCAGTGCCTATGCTCCTACTCTGGTGCAAGAGAAGGAGACAAAGACGACCTTTACAGATCTCTTGATGCATGTTTGCAAGCAATACAGCACATATACCAAATCATTATGCTTAGTAATATTAATGCTAGAGCTAGCTTTGAACACAGCATCTGGCAACATGTTCTTAGAAAGCACGGGTGTCGTAGAATGACTCCCGACGATACCATATATTACACTATTCGTTGAGGGAACTTCCTTAATTATCTTTAGAGTGCGTTTTACTGTCTGGCGGCCGGTATTATGTATCTTCAAAATGCTTAAGAAGTGGAACTGAGCTCAAGGATAATAATATTGCTATCATTAATAAAATAGAGTTTTATTAATAATATCTATAAACAAAACACAAAAACAGAAAATATTGACAAACAGGATGGAAAGGGTCGTGGAGACTCGGGCTAATCCAAAGATTTAAGGGATCAAAAAAAGGTAAAACAAATATGGAGTTGAAGAGATGGGATGGTTCGATAAACCATTTAAAGCACAGGATAGAATTGACAAATAAGGGATCAATACTCAAAAGGTGACGCTTGGCTTACGTAACTTCATTAGGGTGCAGTGGAAGGTACTTGAAGGAATATTCAGTCCGCTGGCGAGTTCCAGCCGAAGGGGGGGGATAAAAGGATCCTGACGTGGCGTCTTGGAAAGGAGAACCGTTACTCGACGAACGGCTTGACGAACAATGGCTGTTCTAGGTTGTTCTTTTCTGAACAAAAGGGGGGGATGAGAACCGTCTCTTGTCTACGGGCTCAAGAACAATGGCTGTTCTAATGTTGTTCTCCTTTGAACAACAGGGGGGATGAGAACCGTTTCTTGGCGAAGGGCTCAAAACGAACAATGGCTGTTCTAATGTTGTTCTCCTTGAACAACAGTGGGGGATGAGAACCGTTTCTTGGCGAAGGGCTCAAAACGAACAATGGCTGTTCTAGGTTGTTCTCTTTTGAACAAAGGGGGGGGATGAGAACCGTCTCTTGTCTACGGGCTCAAGAACAATGGCTGTTCTAATGTTGTTCTCCTTGAACAACAGGGGGGGTGAGAACCGTTTCTTGGCGAAGGGCTCAAAACGAACAATGGCTGTTCTAATGTTGTTCTCCTTGAACAACAGGGGGGGATGCCTTGGGGACTTGGCGTCACTAAAGGCTCGAACCTTTGGCACTCAAGGAATATTGTCCTCCTCTGGACAAGTGATGGTGAATCTCGAGGTCGAGGTCCCTTGGCGCACAAAGGGAGAGAGGGTCGTGGTGATGTTAGGCGACGAAAATCTGGATCTCCAATCTGATCTTAGTGGTAAAGTTTCCATATAATAGCCAGGACATCTCCTTGGCGTGGGGGAGAATGGGGTGGAAGCTTCGAGGGAACGCACAGCTGGGCCGGAGAAAAATGCCTTATCTGTCCATAAGCCTAACTCGATCTGGCGAGGTCGGCGTATGGGGGCGAACGGGGGGGACGATAACCTCCTTGTTTAAACATTGGCGTCCGGTAGCTGTTGATAAGACACCAAGCCTCGAATCGAAGATGCACGTGGGTAGCCTCATGGTTTTAAGTAAAATGTGATAGAAGTTGAAATGAATGCAGCTCTGAACTCGTTCTATCACACCCCTCCATTCCAGGGGAAGTTGTCACTTCGAAAAAAAAAGAGAAGGGACAACGATAGAGCTCCGTTGTAGGGAACTCGTTTTCTTGTACCAACCGTATCTTCCTGCACCTAACTATTATTACCTCAATACATGATTATTTTGATCTTTAGATTACAGGGGAAAATAACCTTTAATACAACTTAATAAAAAAAAGGGCATGGAACAATGAAATGTTATAAACTTAGTACATACGGGACAAAATAATTTATACGTAAATTAATAAGAACAAATATATATACCTAAAAAAAAATTAGACATTGAGCGTTACAAAATTCAGACATATACATTAATTAACTATATTACAAAAGAATCTTAAATTAAGTCGTACAAGACGGTATATACCTACATGGAGATACTAATCCTATGAATACAATTATTCTACGCTATTCGGTAACGCATTCCTACTGAGTGCGTCAGCGACCTTGTTATCGGAACCTTTGATATAATTTATTTTAAATTGATACTCTTGCAAGAGTAAACTCCAGCGCATGATGCGGCCGTTTGAGTGTCTCAAATTCCTAATATAGGCTAACGGACGGTGGTCGGTTCCTATTTGAAAATCTTTACATATCAAGTACAGCTTGAATTTGTCTATGACCCAGATAATTGATAGAGCTATCTTTTCTCTAGTGGCATATCTCTTTCCGCGTGGTAATAATTGACGACTAGCATATGCAACTGGATGACTCGTTCTGTCATCCACGTATTGAAGGAGTACACCTCCAATGCCCTCGTTGATCACGTCGGTCTTAACCCCAACGGATTTTTCCGGGTTGGGCAACTTAAAAATGGGGGCAGAAATAAACTTACTTTTGAGCTGATTAAAATGGGAAACAGCGACATCATTCCAACGTAAACGATCGGAGAAATTCTTTTCCTGAAGGGGGCATAGGGGGGCCGAATTTGCAGCGAAATTCGGAACAAATCGCTGATAGGGAGAAGCTGATCCTAGGATCGATCTTAATGGCTTCTTTGTAATCGGGAGGGGCATGTCGGCGATTGCCTTAATCTTGTTCTCGTGGGGACCTGACTTGCTTTGTTCTATTTTGAAACCCAAATATTTGATGGTTTCGTGGGCAAACTGGCATTTGCTGGGGCCAATGGTGAGGCCATTTTCACGCAGTTGCTCGAAAAGAGCTAATAGGGTGGATAAATGGTGATTCCATTTAATTAGTTCTTGGAGCTGACTCTTCTGACGTGGTGTCAGCTGCGCGTCACTATCCAGGTCAGAGGGTTCTAAAGACTCGCCTGGTAGGGAAGGAGGAGGGTAATCGGCATCAGGTTGGATGCACACTGTCTGGATTACATTAAGGGACTCCGCGGGGCAATCCTCTTCAAGCGCCGATGCTTCGTCCAGTTCTACGAAGGTATCTCCATGGGCGCGTTGGGGGTTCTTTTTTTCTTGGGGTCCATGGACAGTCTCCGTGTCCTTGTCTGGGGCCTTATCACCTAAGGGTGTTAGTGATTCACACTCCTCTTTTGCCGTCCTAAAGTCCTGGTTAGGGGTCTCCGAGAAATCGGACGGTATCGGGGTTCTGATGGGGACGGGCTCCTGGGCTTCTTTCTTATCTCGGCCTTGAGGAAGGGCGGCCTGAAACACAGGGTCGAAACTTACTTGGGGGCTCTGTCCTATAAGTACGGAACAGAATTTTATGGGTGCTACAATGACTTCAGCCCAGCCATTATAATATTGACACTGCAGGTAACATCTAGCGACGGGGAATCGGTTCGCCCGCCCAAGTTGGTCATGTACCACCGCAAATTTTTCGTGGTTAGAGGCCACTGGGAGGAGTTCGTCGGACACGATGAAGCATGTACATCCTGTGTCCCTGACGAGAGTCAATACTCGACAGCTGTCCACGCTGCCCTCCTCATATTTCAAAGTTCCCGCTGAACTTTTATCAAAAACAAAATTTACCTGGTGGCCTGACGGATGGGGAGAAGTTTCTGCTTGGGTCTGCACCACCGGGGGAGCCGGGGTCGCATTAATCTGGTGAACTTGGTGGGCTGGTCCACTTTTAAGCCTAGAATTTTGGGGGCAATTCCAGCTCATGTGGTTTTCTACACCACAGGTGAAGCATATGGTTGGTCGCTTCGGGAAGAGAGATGGAGGAGAAGTCTTAACGGGAGGTTTGGAGTCCCGTTGTTGGTTTTGGGGAAAGAAGTTTTGGGGTTTTACGGGGCTCGGAAACTTTGTCAGCTTTCCTGGGAAGGAGCGCGAGTCCGTCCTTCTTTCTTCTCGTTGGATTTCTTTTTCTCGTTCTTCTCGTTGTATTTTTCCTTCTCGTTCTTCTCGTTGGATTACTCTTTCCCGTTCTTTTTCTACCTTTTTTCTTTGAACTTCTGCTTTAATCCGAGCTAATTCAATCTGATGGTCAATTTCTCTTCTTTGCTCCTCTTGAATGTACTTAATTAGTTCTTTTCCGGAAAGTCCACAGGACTCTCCTTGCGCTTTAAAGATTTCAAACTGAGTCATCTTTGCACTTGGGGGCGCACTAGTCAACCAACTAAAATTCCTCGCAACAAGAATTATGCCTCTATAGAATTAGCCTACCTAAATATGGGCACTGACCTATTCGTACTTGGTTTCTCGATCTGAATAACCACTGACTAAAATCACAAAAACACAAACAAATTATTATAACCGTTCCTTGAGCTACTCCAGCTTCTTAAGTTTCAAAAAAAAAAGGGGATAGCAATCGTTAAAACAAAAGGGAACTACTATATTCTATTATTATAACGAATAACACTATGCTTTACTCGACTGAGACCAGTGTTTGCAAAGATATAGCGTTAAACCCCACACCTGACACCAAATTAAATAGTATATATATATATATATATATATGTCGTAGAATGACTCCCGACGATACTATATATAACACTATTCGTTGAGGGAACTTCCTTAATTATCTTTAGAGTGCGTTTTACTGTCTGGCGGCCGGTATTTTGTATCTTCAAAATGCTTAAGAAGTGGAACTGAGCTCAAGGATAATAATATTGCTATCATTAATAAAATAGAGTTTTATTAATAATATCTATAAACAAAACACAAAAACGGAAAATATTGACAAACAGGATGGAAAGGGTCGTGGAGACTCGGGCTAATCCAAGGATTTAAGGGATCAAAAAAAGGTAAAACAAATATGGAGTTGAAGAGATGGGATGGTTCGATAAACCATTTAAAGCACAGGATATAATTGACAAATAAGGGATCAATACTCAAAAGGTGACGCTTGGCTTACGTAACTTCATTAGGGTGCAGTGGAAGGTACTTGAAGGAATATTCAGTCCGCTGGCGAGTTCCAGCCGAAGGGGGGGGATGAAAGGATCCTGACGTGGCGTCTTGGAAAGGAGAACCGTTACTCGATGAACGGCTTGACGAACAATGGCTGTTCTAGGTTGTTCTCTTCTGAACAAAGGGGGGGGAAGAGAACCGTCTCTTGTCTACGGGCTCAAGAACAATGGCTGTTCTAATGTTGTTCTCCTTTGAACAACAGGGGGGGTGAGAACCGTTTCTTGGCGAAGGGCTCAAAACGAACAATGGCTGTTCTAATGTTGTTCTCCTTGAACAACAGGGGGGGATGAGAACCGTTTCTTGGCGAAGGGCTCAAAACGAACAATGGCTGTTCTAGGTTGTTCTCTTCTGAACAAAGGGGGGGGATGAGAACCGTCTCTTGTCTACGGTCTCAAGAACAATGGCTGTTCTAATGTTGTTCTCCTTGAACAACAGGGGGGGTGAGAACCGTTTCTTGGCGAAGGGCTCAAAACGAACAATGGCTGTTCTAATGTTGTTCTCCTTGAACAACAGGGGGGGGATGCCTTGGGAACTTGGCGTCACAAAAAGGCTCGGACCTTTGGCACTCAAGGAATATTGTCCTCCTTCTGGAAATGTGATGGTGAATCTCGAGGTCGAGGTCCCTTGGCGCACAAAGGGAGAGAGGGTCGTGGTGATGTTTCGCGACGAAAATCTGGATCTCCAATCTGATCTTAGTGGTAAAGTTTCCATATAAATAGCCAGGACATCTCCTTGGCGTGGGGGAGAATGGGGTGGAAGCTTCGAGGGAACGCACAGCTGGGCCGGAGAAAAATGCCTTATCTGTCCATAAGCCTAACTCGATCTGGCGAGGTCGGCGTATGGGGGCGAACGGGGGGGACGATAACCTCCTTGTTTAAACATTGGCGTCCGGTAGCTGTTGATAAGACACCAAGCCTCGAATCGAAGATGCACGTGGGTAGCCTCATGGTTTTAAGTAAAATGTGATAGAAGTTGAAATGAATGCAGCTCTGAACTCGTTCTATCACAACGGGATTCTTAAGGCAAAAAACAACGGCCTTAGACTAGTTAACCTTTGTTCAGAACACCATCTAAGCTTCACTAATAAAAATTGAAACTGATCCAGATAGAGAAAACAACTAGCACCAACTAGATCACATCATAGTACGCCAGTCAGACAGAAAATAAGTGCTTATCACAAAGGTTATGAGGGAGGCAGAGTGCTGGACAGACCATCGCTTTCTCCGTTGCAAGATGCGCCTTGATACTCGGCCTCAACAACGAAGACATTTACCTGCAAGAAAGATTTACTTCCAAGCTCTGCAGGACCCAGATACATGCACACTTTTAAGAAGAAAAATTGCAGAAGCAATCTATCACCCTTAACAAGACTATGATTTCTAAACCAAATGGCAAAAACTCCACTCAGTTCTATCAAATCTTGCCAGAGAAAGCATTGGCTACTTCCAAAGCAAACACCAGGACTGGTTCGATGAATGTGCCCCTGGAATTCAACAGCT
Source organism: Ceratothoa steindachneri (assembly GCA_963969495.1). Lineage (NCBI taxonomy): Eukaryota > Metazoa > Arthropoda > Malacostraca > Isopoda > Cymothoidae > Ceratothoa > Ceratothoa steindachneri. Next base: position 58,342,934 of record OZ018338.1, on the reverse strand, counting down.
GCTGGATAACAAAAATAAAGCTCATGAAGCACATCTAGCCAACCCCCAGTCCATTACACTCAATACACGATTTAAGAACATGAGAGCTAAAGCGCAAAGAGAGCTAAGAAAAATGGAGAATAGCTGTAGGCATGAAAAAGAACAGGAGTTGCAATAATTTGCTGACACGAATAACACCCATGGGTCCTATGATGTAGCAAATAAAATTATGGGCCAATGAAACACAACAACCATCCTGTAAGATCCGTGGATGGAAACACTTTTTCCTTAAACAGTAAGGAAATTGTTGCTAGACGGGCTGAGCACTTTAAAATCTTTCTCAGCCAGGCAACCCCACAACACCTCATGTCTCGGATGCCTTAAAAAATCTACCAACATTAGATCCTTTTGATGAAACCCTTAATCTAGTTGAGGTCCTCACTGCCATCAAAGGCCTAAAAAACAACAAAAGACCTGGACCAGATGCTATTCTAGCAGAAATATTCAAGAAAGGAGGATACCTCTTGAAAGTCAGAATACACCAACTTATTACTGAGATATTGACAAGAAAAGCGGTGCCACAAATGTTTAAAAATGCAAATATCGTGCCCCTCTTCAAGAAAAAGGTGATAGAGCAGCCTGTGAGAACAGCAGAGGCATTTCACGCCTGTCTATTGCTGGGAAGATACTTTCCAAGATCATGTTGTCCCGCCTGGTCTCTCATATTACAGAACCAAACCATCCCGGTCTGGTGTCTACATTGCCCAATTGATTTCTGTGGTGATATATCTTTGCAATAGTAAAATGAAGATTTCGTCACTTGCACTATCTTTACAAGTTCTTGGCGTTTGGCATATCTGGAGCATTACATTATGCCTCAGATTTGTCACAGATGATTGTAATGGTGAGAGGTGGGTGGGGATTTGTACCAAATTCCGCATCTATTTAAGTTGTACTTCGGCTAAATTCCCAAATTTATATATCATTTCCGAAAGGTTTTCTGAAATGGTTACACTACAATAGTTATTTTGTAAACCAGTGGGTAGGCCAAGTCTCGAAACTAGCTAGTTTGAGATTAGATTAATTTCAGGCCATAAAAATACTTATTACGGGTCTTTGATAAAAGAAATTCCTGCTTAGACAACGACACTTACATTTTTTTATTTAAGAGCTCATCTGGTGACTGCCTACTCGGGCATTAGTCACTGTATTCAACACTGCTAAATACTAGGCATATTTAAAATAAAATGCAAAAAAAAAACAACAATAAAAATAAAAAAGGAAAAAATCAATAAGCAGGAAGCAAGCTCCGAAGTCGGGGTGAGGTCCGCCTCCACCCAGCGTAGGAACATGAGACATACTAAAATAACAAAAAAAAACCCAAAAAACTCGACTAGTATATAAAGGGGAAAATGCCGTCTCCCCAAAAAAGTCTATAAGTCCACAGGTCAATGTGCACGAACTCGTGCCGAGTACAAGGGACAGGCGGTAGCGATCTTGCATATCCCGGTACCGAGACGGGTAACGTGCGGTGAGATCGCACAGACTGAGACATTAATCAAGAATGTAAGGAACAGTATGGGGGACAAGAAATCCTTACAGTAGGGCGCTGGCGAGTGCTTCATCGAATAGCGGTGCCTCCTGCAAGTGTGTCCAATTCTGAGACGGCAAAAGCAACCTGAAGCCCTCGTGGCATTAAAGGGTAGGACCATGGGAACAGTTGTGGCGCAATGACACAAAATTTTAAAAGCTCCCTTCGACCGTCTCCCATCTTCTTTGCCAAGCAGCCCAAGAGCTGCCCGTAATCCTGCCATGTAGTCGCTGTGAAAAAGAGCCAAACGTTGGTTCTGTCACCGGGCCCTCGCCGAATCTTTGGCGCTCTCATCGGCGCGCTCATTTCCCACAATTCTTACCTTTCCAAGAATCCAGCAAAAGATAAGCTCGCCATCCGCCCGGCTCGCCAAAACCGTGGCAAGCACTCAAGGCGCTTTGTGAATTGCTATAGATCACAATCTGGACTCCAAACTGGGCACGCCGCGTAATCTCCCGTATTGAGTGGTGTATTGCCACCAGCTCGGCCTGGTAGAGCCCCGCTGAGTTCAAACAGAAGGGATACGGCGTGCAAGCCAACCCCATTCTGGGACTTGGTGCCATCCGTAAACACTGGCATGGTCCCTGCGTGACACGAGGTGTGCTCCAAAAAGGTCGAACGCAATACTCCCGGTGCTGTAGAAGCTTTGAGAGCAGAGGCGTGTAGACAAATAGCCAAAGGTGGTACCATCCAGGGTGGCGTCCTGGGCAGAATCAGGTCGTTACCGGTCCGAGAGCTATACCTAACCTTCAAAGGAGTTTCCTTGCCTTAAAGCCAAAGGGCGCTTAGGGTATGACTGGTGTCTCTCAGCGGCATTGGCACCGTCGAAGTCAGCTGCAGATGCAGTAAGAGCTCTTGGCGACTGAGGGAGGCGTCGAGCTCCCACCTACAGGCGAATAATGCACTGTGCACGACGTAGAGCGAGTGGCATCTTTATAGCATCGACTAGAGTCCAGCTTCCGCAATACACGCTCAGCTGCAGATGCATAAAACCGGCATCCGTAGTTGAGCTCTGAACAAACAAAGGATCGATAAAAAAAGTAAGGCAGTAGCCCTATCAGCTCCACAAGCGCTGAACTTCACGCAACGGAGAATATCTATAGCGCAGGTACAAGAGAACCTAAGGTTGCGAATATGAGCTTTCCAGGTGAGGTGTCAGTCAAATACAAGACCAAGTAAACAGTATGATTCAACCACTTCCAGGAGTATCTCATTAAGAAACAAGTATGGCTCAAGGTGGAGCCGTAGATGGCGGCAGAAGTGCACCACCTTAGTCTTGGCCAAGGAAAACCAAGACCTGTGCGCTTCGGCATAGCAAGAGACGCGGTTTAATGCAGCTTAGAGGCAACGCTCCAGAGTTTGCATCTGAGCCGCGCCAAAAGAAATAGAAAGGTCTTCCACGTCGAGCGTAGCGAGAACATCTTCCGGCAGCACCAAAATGATGCCGTTGATGTTCATGGCAAAGACTATGACACTGAGGGCACTTCCCTGCGGAACACCCGCTTCCTGCTCCATTGGGCCGGGAAGGGCTCCCTGTAACCCTACGCGGTATCGACGATCTCGCGAAAATTCAGATATAAAGATTGGGAGACGTCTCCTCGTCTCCATCATGTGGACAGTCTCCATGATACCGTATGACCATGCAGTATCATAAGCCTTCTCCAGATCGAAAAACACCGTGTCGTAATGTTGTCTACGAAGGAAAGCCTCGAAAAAGGCATGTTACAGTTGGAGCAGAGCATCCGACGTGGAGTGGAACTTGCGGAAGCCGTACTGTGTAGAAGACAGATGGCCCACGTTGTCCAGAAAAAATATAATATTTAATATTTACCAATTTCTCCATCAACTTGCACATGAAAGAGGTTAGAGAGTTTGGACCTACACCGGCCGGAGTAGAGCAAAATGCGATTCGCCAGGAATTCGGGAGGAGACCCTCCACCGAGATCCTGTTGAACAAATTTTAAAGGTGTCAAAGCATGGCGTACGGGACATGGCCTGGACCATGGGTGGTGTCCGCGCAGAAAGCAAGAGCGGAACGCAACTCACTCTGAGTAAACTTGTTGTTGAAGGCTTCTCCGCCTCTGGAGGTAAAGTTCATCCCAGGATCTTCCGCGACATCACGACTTTTTTAAAAACAGTTATCAATCTAAACAACGGTAGGCTTAAGCATCTGAATTCTCATTATTAATTATCTTATCACTCATTGTTAGCACAATCACATGAGCTTTTACAGTACCCGTCGGGACATTCTAAAACTTATATATATGTATTTTGTAAATAAATGTTCAAAATTGCATTTATAAACGGCATTATTGATGATAAGTAGTTGCAACAACAAATGGTAAAGATGAGTCGACCCAAACTTTCCAAATAAAATGAACAATATTCAAATTGTCCCAGCTAAAGATAAGTACTTCAAAAATATGTCTATGTTGGGAAATTAAGTTAGGTGGAAAGGTTGTCTGAATTATTTAGTTTTATATTCGAGTGGCAAAGCCTCTCAGTGACACAATAAATAATTAATTATACTGATTTAGGTGTGAAGAGAGAGGAAAGGCCTAACGGATTAAAGTCATCACCAAATCCCAAAATATTTCTAAAAAAATATTCTTACATAATATGGTAAGTTTAAGTTATGTAAATCGCATGCAATCTATCTATCTCGAAGTGGCCTGATACTGGGAAAACGCGCAATTATAACTAATTTCCCCCAAAAATATAGATGTGAGAAAGATTCAAACTGTATACTGCTCAATCAACAAAGAAGCTTCTCAAATTCACTACTCCTTAGGAATCAAACCTATTGGGACCCCTGGTCCAAAGAGGGCCAAATGGCGAGGAGGAAGACAGAGGTTACTGCGCTCAGCAGCCTATTTAAATATGGGACGAGAAATGGAGGAGATGAAAAATCTTAGATATATTTATGAAAGGTCTGTCAACACTGACTCACCTCTTTCCTCACAAAATAAAGAGCAAGGTGGAACATCTTGAAGGCTAACGTAGATGTTATACTCACAAGGTGTATTAATTAAGTAACCTCGGCATATCTTTAATATTTAAGGTTTAACTCTGAGATTTTAATAAATCTGTAGTCATATCAAGAAAAAATGGCAAAGGGCAATTTTGTCCCAAGAACACACGTACACTCGATGATGGTAGTAAACACCCACTAAAGGCAACGATCTCCTATTACTAAATAATTTATTAGCATTTGGTACGTATTCCGTCATGACTGTGAGGCAAGTGGCGGGAGTTACAATAACAATAAGTTTTAGACATCATCACTTAGTTCTAGGCCCAGACCTTGAATTTGCACCAATCTCAAAGAGAACCAGGACCTATTAGGTGTACTCGAAAGAGGGAATTGAAAGCGGAATTCCGGGGATTAGGAAGGCCCTCGACCGTTATTAAGCAATAAATAGGGAGAGACATCGTTCATTATTTATTCCTGAATTTGAATTCCAGCTTGAACGAATCTTCAACTTGTTTCATTTTCCCCTTTTCGACTGTGAGAATGAGGAAGAAGGTAAAGGTGCAATTATATGGCACAATGCAGTAGAGCTTAGCGAACCCAAAATTGTCTCTAGGAAAACGTTTTTCCAAGACTAAATACTACCAACGTTAAGAGGAGTATAAATAATTAAGTTCATATAATAGTTACATCTGTTTTTACAAAAATAATTTGCGATTCTGCTCAATATTTAAATCTCCATACATATTTTAATGTGACTGTTGTATATATATATATATATATATATATATATATATATATATATATGTATTTAATAAATACATTTTACCAATTCTAAAATAAAATAATTAAACTGCAGCCTGAAACATTGAACAATACACGCCAGGAATAGCTAACAAGAACCAAAAACCGAAACATTGGGAACAGCAACACAGGTAACGAGTAGAGTAAACCGGATAAAAGTTGGGCGAAATGGGGAACATAGCTAGAAGTGGACACATTTATAAATAAAGATTCGCATATTTTGTAGTTGTATATATATATATATATATATATATATACTGAATTTAACAATTACAGATAAATTTGATGAAAATATGCAAACTTGACGTTCTTTGCCAAAGTTTTCTTTAAATACTTAATTAAATAGAGTTCATAATTAAAACTTTGCTAAACATTTAAAAAAATGTCATATAATTACAGAAGCGCTGTAATTTCGTGATTTCGTTATATGTGACTTAATTTAATGCTCCAAAGGCAACAGCCACTCGGCATAAGTTTCGCATTTGAAGAGACTAAATTCTCGCCAAACTCTGATTATTCCTATCTGATTGCTCTTAGTCGAAACCTAATCCCTTTCAAAAACTTCTCTCCGGTAAATTGGTAATTGGAGAAATACCATTAGGTAAGAAAATCCATTATATAGAGAGAAACTTGTTATGAAAAACGCTGGTTAAGCGAGAAAGACGAGAATTTCGTGTCATATCATTTAAAACTTTTTCTGTTAATTTCTCTGTTTTCTTCTGATTCTATTCAGGTATACATTTGATTCGTTTTTACTTATTTATTTAATGCCATTCATAAACAATCGTGTGAAAAATGAATAATTTTGATTTGTAACTATTTGAATTCTCTAAATACTCTTACAATTCTAAAAATGAAGACTAATAAAAGGATGGAAATTAGGCATCCACGATGTCGAATTAAATTAATCATCTTCTTAAAGTTTTGTCTCAAATGTTAAAGCAGGTGATCCTACCGATCATTAAATGTGTACGTCATTAAATTTGTTTTCCTGAGTGAATGTAAGTGAATGTAAACATCTTCATTGAAATTCTTCTTCTTCAATGAATGAGTCATTTCTTCAATGATTGTGATATGCCTAATTGAGTATGTCTTCTTCATTCATTGTGTTCTTCAGAGATTGCGTTTTTCTTCATTGAACTTTTTCTCCTTCGATTCTCTTCTTTTTCACTGATTTTTCTTCTTGTTTGATTGTTTACTTATATATTAATTGGTTTCCTCTTCAATATTGTTTTCTTCTCTAGGAAATGTTTTCTCTTTATTATTGTACTCCTCTTCATTTAATATTTTCTTCTTCATTGATTCCAATATTCTCAATTGATTGTCTACTTCTTCATTGATTGTGCTTTTCTCAATTTAAAATATTGTTCTCATTCATTGTGTTCTCGTGAATTAATTATGCCACGCAGACAGTTAATCTGTAGTGGATTACCTCTGGTACCTAAAGGAGTAGCAGGTTCTTATGACCCGAAACATTAATGGGAAGACCCCCATCACTGAATGGACACTAGTAATCACCTTCCCAACTAGAAATCTCAGTAGACTCGCCTAAAACAACTTGAGTTGGTCCAACATTTCTTATTACTATGCAAAAGGTTGCTGAATACTCTGCACAGTTATGCCACCATACCATATCTTATCACAGTGGCAGGATATATCGCGAGGTTGCTACATGCTGCGAGGGGCAATTGCTCGCATACTAGGCGTGGTATTAGAAACGGGGTGTGCCCGGTCTTCTACTCTTTTCACCGATTGTAGTGAACATATAAAGTTTCACATGCCTTCGCTTGTCCATTTCGGTTGATTGGGGGTTAAAGTTTAATCATAGCTCAAGTCTGCTTGTTTGACGCTCGACAACCGAATCAAGTTTTATGAATCTGCATCCGAAGTTAAACAGCGGCCAGCGTTAGGTGACTGGTGCCTGCCATACATCACCTATTCACAGCCTACTTGATACTTTGAGATACCGCTTGCTCTGCGCAGTGCAATGTGCCCTTGAACGCACTGACCTTGTGCCTCCATCAGTCACCACTGGTTATCATAAGATCAGCGAGTGGTCCTACCTTGCGGTACCTTTGTCTCAGAGACTCGCCAATCATATACTATGGCTTTTGTCTTAGTTCTGGACATATTCTGTAGCCTTTGTATTGGTTGTAACTCAGGTTCTGCCCAAGACGCCATGCTAGAGGCTAACACACCTAAACATTTATCGACACGCTTTTGCTCCGAAAGTTTGCACAGTTCCAGGATTATTGCATTCGAAGTTTTCGGAGAACACCTCATGTCACCCTGGAGCCATGCTAGTGTACAGGGATACCTTTACATCCGAAACGGTGGTCGGGCTGCATGTAGTATCCATTTTTTTAAGTTTGTTGGTTCTCTAACAGGTGTTGCGTCTATTTTCTTTGTTGATCTGATTGCAATACTTCGCTTAGTAAGGGATATGGCACGTAGTGTCATGTTAGGATAGAAATTGTGATTTTATAGCAAGTAAATGATTGCCCTCCTATCGAGACATTGGAATCACTGCACACCATGGTGCGCAATTTCTGATCGCCTCAGATTCTGCGAGCCGAACTGATTCGAAATTGTCTTCTGCACAGTTGCTGGATATTTATGGATTATGGGAAATGAGCGCTCTGATTAAGGCACCAAATAGTTCAAGGGGACACTTTCAAACCCTTTGGACTGGCTGTTAAAGTGTATAAGAGAGACCACGGGGAAATAAAGTTACTCGACATCTAGCCATGACTGTTGACATAGATCTAACACTCAATACGCTGACGGCTACAGGTTGTATTCTATCGTTTCAGAATTGGTTACACTCTCAAGATGCATCACCAGTCGATAAAGCACTCACCAATCGCTATTTGCGATCTCACTTTTGTAGTTTCTTTTTAAAAAGATTAGATTTATAGACGGATTTGTGACTATCGTGCATTGCATACGGCGAATAAGCCAAACCACTGGCATACTTTTCTACCTCTAACTTTCCTTTTCTCAGTGTAATATAAAATATCTTTACTAAGCCAAAGATACCTCCACAGACACTTCATCATCGAATTGGAGTACAAGAATAATTATAAATAAATGATAATAACACACTCTTATACGAGCTATACAATTTAAAACGATGCAAATCATCCTCCATTAACTGCATGCATCTAGTTTTATTACTTAATTATTTAAAGATTTTAAATGTACTAACACATGAAACATTGCTTATATTGATACCAACGCACTCACTGCAAGCTATAGGTGGAAAAACAAAATGTTGACTGCCATTTACCAATCATTTTGAAAATGTTTATATAATATTAACTAATTACTCTCTAGTAGTTTCGGGTTTTATTGAATTTTGTGAATATGACTTCAAATTCATACAAAAAAACACGCGCTTACCAATAGAACTGGACAAGTGAATCAATCGAATACCTGTAGAGAATCGGGAAGACTCGAGCGTAATTTTTAAAATATTGAATTCAATGTGAGCAAATCTGTTTTTTTACAACTAAAAATTGTTAAAAAGAAATGCGCTTCTCTTCCAAGCCTGACGATTGCGTCTCAATGATCAAGGAGAACCCCAATCATCATCAAAAGCACGATGACCTAGATTCAGTGAGAGGAGCCAGACTAAGTGAAATATGTGACCTTGCCTTAATTCCTGAAAGATGAACAGAAATTTCATCCATTAAAGAAAGCGAAGGACATCGACCTTTGAGTTCCAGCAAAGGAAGAAAGTTGATAGACAAAAACTGCTTCTCTATTGGCTCACATCCTTTACATTTTTGAACAAATGAGATGCTGTTCAGTGTCAAAGCAACCCATAACACACAATATAATCATGTATGGCCACAAATTTTAAATGAGATTTAAGTTAAACAGAGGCAATATTTTAGCTTAGGTTTTCGTAGTGATAGCTGAAACATTAATGGAGATTATCAATTCTCTTGTTAGATATTGCTAATGGAATGGCGCTCTAACCATTTACCAAGGTCAATAAATCTTTCATAACCATATCACCCGCCTCTCTTTTATTTTAAGTAAAGGCTCACAATATATTTAAGGGTCTGCTCTTTCTCTCATAAGCTCTGTCGATAAAATTATAGTTTATAAATTAATACAATGTCATTTTATTGGTTAATAATTCTTAGTAAGAAAAAATATCCCTACTTGTATATCTTCTTAACCAACATATACAAACAAATATATAAGTCTACCTTGGCAAAAATTTCTACTCTCAGTGGCTCAATTGTCAAAAGTTTAGATTAAAATCTTAGGTAGATATCACAATTTTCTTGTGTGTAACTATATTTTATCTATCAAAGATGTATTTACGAAATGAGTAAAATTTGCTCAAGTCCAAAATCTTACAGCAGCTGAAACGATTCTTACTAATTCCCATATCTGGAATGCTGATCTTTTTGGAGTTCCAAAGCAGATTTTTTAAGAAAATTTTAGTCCTCTTTTTCTCTGAAATTAATAGATCATTAGAGATTCGCTTGTTTTCACTTCCTTATGTTAACCAACAGCAAACAGAGCCATCCATACTTTTCATCTATTAGTGAAAGATAGTTGTTATCATGTCCATCGCACAAAATTTCCTTTCCTCAGCAGGAATCCGTAAGGCCAAATATTCTCAAACAGCTTCGTCTCTCATTGTTCACTGTATTAGGATTTTATTACCTACTTTGCTTATATAATAAGAAAAATAACATCTAAGAATTTCACAATATGTCATTAAACCACGATTTAGCTGTATACCTCAATAATTTCCTTCCTACATGTGTTAATTTATTTTTATTTATTGGATATATGATTTTTTAAAATTTTAAATCTCTTGGAGAAGATCAATAATTTTGTCATTTTGTTCGCAATCAATCCGTAATCTTTTTTTAATTTATGTTATTGTTCTGCGGTTGTTGGTAAGAAAAAATTACTTTGAAAATAATATCACTGCAGAAACACTCAGAAATGGATCGGATATATCTATACATATTCGGATGGTCCTTATTTAAAAGAACTTTCATTTTCATAGGTCTAACCCAGCCAAAGTGTTCCTTTTGATTGAAAAACGTCATATGCAAAATTTCATTGAGATATATTAACATTTAGAGGTGAACCAATGGATCCGAAGTTCCTCTCAGATAAGGTATAGGATATATGTACATACAAATACACCGCAGGAGCCCGTATACTGATTATTGTTGGTGAAACTGTCGCAGTTTGGGACTAAAATCCAGCCACTAGCCCTGAACTGATCCAGCTTCAGATGGCAACGACAGCATCATCTTATATCCACCTAAAATCATCAAAGATAAATTCGACTCACAGTTGCCATTCATTTTGCACGGGGATGTGAAGCTTATCCCATATCTCATTGACACTGGGAATGTGGACAGATTGCCTGTGCTACTCACAGATAATGGCCAATCACAGCTTCTTGCAGTCCAAAAGCTACCATCGGGGAGAGGGGAAGCGAAAACTAAGGTCATATTTTTGTTCTGAACGATTGGAATTTAGAGAAAAAGGTCCAGCGAATGTGCTTATACAGAACCAACTCTATTACTGGTAGGTACAAAGTCATGTGCATTCTTTTGGAACAGCGCCTTGTTCGTGTACTTCTACACATTGGTTGTTGGCATCATGTCTTGGATTTCATTGCTGGAGCAGCCTTTTCTGAACTCTTTTCTCGTTAAAGAGCATCAAAACAAAATAGCTATATGTAAACAAGACCACATATGAAGACTCAACTGATGATTACACGGCCAACTCTGTAGCTGTCTTCAAAGATGAAATGGTTCAGATCTTTAAGACGGCCGTTAAAGTCACTCGTCCGGGGAGCTCCTTGAGCTGCTATGAGAAATGACCTGAAGTTGCTGAAGCAATGTCAAATGTATCACACGATTAACATCAAAATATCCAACGCTACAGAGAAGAATATGACAGGCTAACTGTGGTACCTTTCTGAGGAGTTGGTCGCTTTGGTATTGTTTGATGGTGTTTGGGCAATAGCAGCAAGAACAAGATAGTTATATCTATGAAAGAGAAAGAAGGGGAGGAAAAGCTGCTGAAGCTTGCAACTATAGACGTGAAATGAATTAAAGAGAAGACTTTAGTTGACTTTACGACCAAGATTTCACGACTTCTTTACAAGAACTTGCGTCTTTCATATGATTTTCTCGAATACCTGTCAGTTCAGTAGAAGTATCAGCCTAGCTTCAGTGCTGCAAAAAGTTTCATTAGCACATTGGCTGTCACAAACAATCACACTGAATGTACCGTTGCCTTGGTCGAGGATTTCTCTGGCTGTCTCCCAAAAGGATAGGAACAATTACAGTTTGTTCCGAGTGTTGTTGCTGAACACCACAAAAGTTCCCTGACACTCGCAAGCGGACCTTACTAACCAATACTGAGTAATATTGGTTATCTGCTACTCCTGCCTATGAGCAGGGGACCCAGGCTTGAGGAATGTTGAGAAAAAGCCAATCTAGTTAAATGACTGCATTCTAAACCTCATATTGGGGAACATCGGGTCCATTGAGCACCTCTAAATATTAATACATATCAAAAAAACTTCGCGGTAGTTGATTTCCAACCGAAAGGAATACTTTGGTGGGTTCAGACCAGAGAAAATAATAATTTTAAATAAGGACCATCCTAATACATATATTCATTATTAAAATTATTTGAAAAGGAATCGTTTATAATTTAATTTACATTAATTTTAATTGAATTAATTATAGTTATTAGCAATATTTTTCTAACAACTATCATTAATATTCATGAATTATATTGAGACTGAAAGGACTTCTATAATTATTATTTATATGTATCTATATTTACTCACTAGTGAGGATATTAATTTTTAAAATACAAGAGCGTTGGAACATAATATATATTTATGAGAGTAATTTATGTATTAAGTATACCATAATATCTTCAGTCATATAATAAGTATATACCTAAATAACAAAATATAAACCACTTTGTATCTCTATTTTCCTTAATTACTTTGATATAGGATGATGCAACATCAGGAGCATTCCTACCTCAAAGAGTCTCATTCCAAACTACACAATAGTGATGTTGATTTTACTTTAAAGAAGAAAGTGTTTCATTAAACACAACCATTCTCGAGCAGAAAAAACTTTCTTTAACATCAGGCATCTTTAGTATACTCCGATAGGATTCACTATGAACAACGGACTGATGCGTGTTTTTCTTGAAATAGTTTGTACATTAAAGAAGGGAGAGATCTGTTGGAATGTATCTTACATGTGGAGCATGGTCTCTTCTGAAATGAGAAATAACTGCATTCAAAGATTCGATGTGATCCATTATTACTTCTCTATTAACTCGATTGATAGGTTCACGTTTTCTTCTGTTATCTGTCACTGCAATATTTTCTGACAAATTAGTTGTGGATGAATAAGCTGCATCAATGGAAAGAAATAATGACTTTATAACCTGATCTTGACTGTACCCTAAAGTGCTGAGAAAAAATTTCTGACAGATTTTGATTGCCTGTCCTTGAGCATCGCTCAGTGCAGACACATACGATGACTTCTTCCTTGATAAATCTACCTGAATATGCCTTCTTTTTAATTCTTTCCTTGTTACTTTGCTTGACAACCATGATCACCTCATATCGTAGCAGTTTTTTTTCCAAATTATATGTGAATGTCGTGCCGCATTTCATCTGAAAACTTGGCATGGCATTTGTAAGGGCATTTATCTATATCACATTCATTGAATATTGGGTGTTTTTCTTTATCTTGAATGATCTTTTCTTGATGTGTCATTGATTTCCTCCTTTTGTAACCTCAGAAGCAACAGAGGTGGGATAGGAAGCCATTTTATTGTCATATACTGCTTCATGAGCATCCGAAACACCAGGAGATTGAACTTTGATAGCAGCTGCTATATTATTCTCTTGAATGCAAGAAATGTCTTGCTCTTCTCTCCTCAAAACATCTCTGAAAGGATAAAAATAAACAAAGATTTATGCATTGCATTTAAGTATCGCATACAATAATTTCGGGAAATACTGCATTATCATAATGATAATCATAACCATCATCATCTTCCCTTACTTCCCTCACCACCATCTTAATATATGCTTGTTACCTTTTATACACAGCATAATGGTGCAAGTATTTTTGTGTTAACAAATGGAAACACATATAACTTACAGGCATACAAATATTTAAGGCTTGCTCCTAAATATAAATATTTATAAACAACGATATATTAAAGATAAACGATATTTAAAATTAAATGTCGGTGACTCAGCAAGAGATGCAGGCAGCCGCGCAGTGCCGTGAACATGGGAAACACACACAATGCACAAAAGAGAACATAATCTGCATACAAATAAAAAAAAGCCTAAATTACCGGGTTATAGACCAACTGTCGTGGTATGATATTACATTATATCAATATCATATTATATCTATAGGAGAGGACCAATAACTAAAACGCGAACCAACAAGGAACGGAACGCCACGAGTTTCGACGCGCGGAACAGCGAGAAAAGAGTGGAACGAGGTCAGGTAAAATTTGGCCATGGCAAAGCTCAAGGTTATTTAAAGAGGCATGAACAAAAATATAATTTCTTTAACATTAAAAAATAGAATTAATGGGCAAAATTAAATTTGTAAACGAGGGGGGAATGGCAGAGTTATGCATCAGACTCTGAAGTTAAAAATTAATGCGTTACAGAAGGAGACTATTCCAATTGGGAGGATTAACTCAAATGGGTTGCTGAAGGGGGAAAGGGGTTGGCTTACGGAGGATTACAGGTAAGACGTCAGGGTAAGGTTTCACGGATGTCTTCTGAAGGCAATAAACTTGAGGGCGAGGGCACTCGGAGCTTCTGAGCGGGGAGTTGACGTGATGACGAGAGGGGAAGGTCCGGTCGAGGCAAGAGTATTTCGGCCACCCCAAAACGAGGAAGGGACGAGGAGGGCTTCGACAGCAGTTGATGAGTGGAGTAAAAAAAATCGCTCGGTGGCGATCGTCAAATGGAATTACCTCACTGGCTGGGCTAATTCCAACAAACGAAAAGTTAAGCCGTCACTTTGCTTTGTTGTTAGCACCTGAATTGGAACTAAGGGAATGCTTCTTGGTACTGGCGGGACTCCTCAACTCTGTGTCTCCAACATGGAAGAAGAGCCCTATATATATCCGAGGCTCCTCCCTGCGGGGGTGGGGGAAACAGCGCTACTCTCGAATGGCCTCGAATCTTCACGTCAAGGCGATTCTAACCCACGAAAAGGTGGTCCGAGGTAAACGTGGTTCGAGGCTACCGCTTGTATATGGGGCGGGGGGAGGCTTACCAATTTAAGCCTAACCAAATTCTAGAACCTTCTCCAGCGCATGGACGTCACTTCCGTGCTGAAAAAGAAATGTTACGTGAAATTCCCCCACACCGACAATTCAAATTTAGTGCTTCTAGCAGTCTAGTCTACCAAAGAAACAAAGAAAAAGAGTCTGGACAAACAGATGAAACTAAACAAGCGAAAAAAAGATAAGCAAAATAAAAATATGCTGGGGTCGGGAGGGCACTTAATCCTTCAGGAACATCCAAACGAGGAAGTGTAAGCCTAAACCTCCTTGCGGGCTCATATTACGTTTAATATTTTTTAATTTGATTAAAGATTAAATTTGATACGAGAGACAACACAAAATAATCATCTTTCATCAGCCAAGTTATTCAACTTCATCTTGAAATCAATAGTAAGCGATTTAATAAATTCATATTTCTTTTACATTACAGTGATTATAACTATTATTTATAATACAAGCCATATTATTAAAGAAATAAGAGTTATTTTGAATATAAAGAAACATTTAATTATAAATCTAAAATAAAATGAAGAGGAAACGCATTTTGTGATAGAAAACAAAACTAAATTGAAATTAAAGCATAAAATATTTTATATTTACTGTTCTTTTAATAGTTGGAAGGGGTTTGATGGTGTATTGAAATTGCATATTTGGTGTTTTACGTCTGGATATCGCGCTACATATAAATGAAACAGACCGAATATTCAGTATAATCGGTGTTTAACGTCTGCATTTTGCATATTCAGTGTTTCTTCTATGTGAGGCAACCCCACATGGAATATCGTGAGCAGACGGAACTTCCACGTGCTTCAGAAGGCCCGGTTAGGCCTAAATTGGTAAGCCTAACCCTCTCTCTTCCACAAGTGGTAGCCTCGAACCGCGTCCCCCACGATTCACCTTTCCGCGGACTAGAATGGCCTTGGCAAGAAGATTCGAGGCCATTTGAGATTAGAGCTGTTTTCCGCTAACCCCCCTCGGGGAGAGCCTCGGACATAAATAGTGTTCGACTACCATGAGGAGACACAGAGTTGAAAAGTCTCGCCCAGAACCAAGAAGATTTCCCCATGGTTCCAAGTTAAGTGCAAGCAAGAAAGCAAAGTGACAGCTTGACTCTTTTGCGTATTTGGAATTAGCCCCAGCCAGGAGGTAATTCCACTGAACGATCACCCTGAGTGATTTTCATGACTTCTTTCATCAACTCCTGTTGAAGCCCTCCTCATTTCGGGTAGCCGAAATTCTCTCCCCTGGACCGGAAGTTACCCCCTCCCCTTGCTTTTGGAGAACCGTCATCACTCCAACCTCCCGCTTTGAAGTCCGAGTGGCCTCACCTCAAGTGCAGAAGACATCCGTAAGCCAACCCCTCTCCCCCTTTTAGTATCCCAATTGAGTTAATCCCCCCCCCCCATTTGAATAGTCTCCTCCGGGATCATTTATAATTAATTTGATATCTTTATTCACATGAAATAAATCATTTTTAGTTTACATTATTCTCATCATTTAATATTGTATTGTCAATTTGAGTTGATATAGGTTTTATTCTTCTGGTAAGTTTCTCAATAGATCGGTTGAATTTCTTGTCGAGATATTATTTAGTTACTTTTAAATGTCTGTCTGAACCTTAGGCTCTTTACATCTACATCAGTTATTCTAATCGGATTCAGCACCTCTTCTAGCATATTATCATAGATTTTGTTTCAAATATTGCGTGCTCGTCTATTTGGGGTAATATTTATTGGCTCAATGTCTGTCGCCTCGTGTAGTATTCTCGAAGGAATGTAGTCAAGCAGTGACACGTTGGTAATAAACATGATTAGTTTGTTTTGGATAACTTGATCGTTCTTTATAACATTTTTGCTCAGGGTATTAAGGGGTATAGTTGGGTATAAGAGGAGTGCTCTTACCAACAACAGATAGAGTTTTCTTTTGTTGAAGGTCGAAAGATGTCTGAAGCGATAGAGGCTCTGTAATGTTTTCTTTGCCAAGGTCATTTTCTGTAGGTAATGGGCCATGTATCCATCCGACTTTAACTTCAGGCCTAGAAGTCGTCCTTCCCTTAAGTACTCATAGAGCTCATCTTGTATCAGTACGCCCGATGTTTTCCGACAGCCAATTGGTATCACTCTGAACTTTTGGACATTGGTCTTTATCTTATTCCTTTTTTCAAAGTTTTGATATTTACAATTTCTTTCTCTGTCCTGTTAGCTATGTCGTTAGGATGTTTATAAACACTGAGTAAAATCATCTGTTAGTTGTATATACTGGGTAAAGTCTTTAACGGGATGTGATAAATCCCAAGTATACACTGAATTCAGAGTGGGACTGAGGCAGCCCCCTTGAGGTACCCCAGCTTCCAGATTAAAGGATACACCTTCTATACCATTTATCTTCACGACTGCTTCTCTATCTTCCAGATAGTTGCATAGAATCTTGGTTAGATTTCTATACATGGCTCGTTCACTTAGTTTGCTTTTCAGACCCGTTGGCCATACCTTGTCGAATGCCGAGGCCACGTCACGAAGTCCGACATCGACATTACCATTCGTAGTTTTTCTGATTGCTATTCTATCCTTAAGTTTTTAGGAAGGTCCTCAATCTGGTGTTAAGAAGTTTTTAAACAATTTGCCCATAAACTCCAGCAAGGAGATGGGCCTATAGGTACTGATCTCCTTCTTCGGTTTTCCAGGTTTCAAAATAAAGATCCTGCGGGTACTTTTAAATTGGTCTGGAAAATAGCCAACATTTAGACAGGCATTAAACAACTCTAGTAGACCCTCGTTGATGTTATTAGGAAAATTCAGCATATGCATATTAGTGGTGCCAGTTATGCCTGTCACTTTTTGTTTATAGCTTTTGAGGGCCCAATTCTTCCCGTGCAATGCGGGACCTTTTCACAAGGTGATGTGGCGTAAGGTCGGTACCTAGTTCTTGGAGTCTAAGTAGAACTTTTTCTTCATACCTCTCATCAATTAAATCTATATCTTCATCGCTAATACGAAAGCAGTTGTGCCAGTACAGCCTAAATTCCCTCTCGATATCATGGTTTTTCGTATATTCTACCCCGTTGACCTTAATACTTATGCTGTTCTTAGGAGGAGTACCTCTCATTTTTTTTGACCCCCAAATTTTGGGGGGTCCCCTTCTGCCTCACTTTTAGTAATGATATCATCCCACTGGTCTCTCGATCTCTCAAGTATGAGTTGTCTGATCTTGTTCTTTAATCCTCGCCGTTCCTGGTACCGTTGTGCTGTGATCCCATGCATATTTATAAAGACAACGATTGCTTCCAGCTGACCCATTTTTTGTTGTATTTTTTCGTCCCACCTTGGAGATAGAAGAATTTTATGTTCCGTCTATGGGATAGCCAGGCGGTCAGTTTCTAAGATTTTCGAAGTGAGATGATCTCGTTTCTTGTCATTCTCTTCGGAAGAAGGCGTCCTAACTCTAAAGTTAACAAAAACAGGGTACAGCAGCCACATAACACAGAAAATTTACGAAACAAAAATTACCATTTCGGCGCTGTATAAAAACAAAAGAAAATTAAACATGACCCTAGTTCTTCCCAAGCTCCTTTACCTAATAGTACCTATGAATATAATAAATAATACACAATTAAAAATTGTCCAACGCATTTAAAATCAAGCCACAAGGTTTATCACTAATACAAAAAGACAGGACGGAATAACATCTGAGGAACTCCATCGAAGATCTGCACTGGAACCCATAAATTTAACCCTACAAAAACGTTCAACGAAACTGTGAGATAATATATAAAACAATTTCCCAAAACGAAATCAACCAAATAGTAGTACCGGAAAACGAAATCCGGCAAATACACTGCAAAAATCGTTTTTACGGCAGCGTGAAAAAAAACTTAAACAACGTCAACCCGATATATACGTAAAAAAACAACATTACCGAAGATAACTGACCATGCAAACAATATGTGAAACCGAATAAGACAACCAATTATGAGAAACCAGATGAATCAAAAGATTAACGAGATTAACAAAAAGGATAACCACTAAAAATTTAATAAATAAATAAATATATATATATTAAAAAAAAGGATGCGAAAGTAGCACAAACACTAATACATACAAAAAGAATAAAGATGCTCACGTGACCAAAATGAAAACAAAGACTTGAATGCTAAATTTTTATATCTAATAAACTTAAAATTACATAAAAAAGCCAAACAAAACAAAAAGGAAAGCGTTCTCCAGGCAACCTGGTACAAACCACTATCATCCTCATCTCATCGTTCATCCTATACTCATTCTCATCCCATCAACACATACTCCTTACACAATAATTTCTATCTATGCTATCATTCTCTCGACATTCGAACTTTATACTATCTTGAATCTTGAATCTTTCCCAATTGATTTACTCAGTCTGTACGCTTGCTATCTCACTGTGAACTGATAAAGGCTATCACAGTTAAAGGAGGAAAAGTTTCAGGAAGTACATAAAGAAAACGCCTTCTCAAGAAAACTTCTAAGAAGAAATATATGCGCTCCTAAGGCTGATTGGAGATTCCTCCTTTTCCTCTTTCACCTCAAACTTACTTCTCACTAGCACTACATAACTTGATCACGGGCAAGGTCTGAGTTGCAGTTGGTAGTAAGGTATACTGAACCCCTGCATGAGCCCCATTTAGGAGGCCAGAAAGGGGGGGCCGATTCTCAGTCACGAACCAGAACCCAACTGTAGACCGCTGTTAGGGCTAGGCCCAGATAGGTAAGGTTGACCAAGGAGAGTGCAAAAATTGAAAGGTAGGCGAGATAGAACTAGAACAGATAGAGGGGCTTCTCCTACTTGTGGAGGCTGGTTGAAACTCCACAGCTGAAGATCGACAGAAGAACCCCTCTCCTCGGCGAGGGGATGACTCCCGGGAAGATGAACCCAACGGACTCAAAAGGCTTCTCCTGAAACTCATACCTAACGGAAGGAAAAGATCACCACAAGAAATAGTGCAATGCATATTTATCGATCTGGAGATACCACTAATCAAATGCATTGAGACACCATCTTTATTCACAGATATTTGCCCAGAAAACAAAGACGTAGAACAGCTACTGTCATCTTCGACGAGCATTAAGCTAAGGAAGTTGGACTTGGAAGCTAGATTACCACCACAAATCACGGCTAACAGAAGTGTCATCTACCGAAAAATCCAGTCCTGGGTAGGAGAACAATCATGCCAAGAAATAAGAGAAGAACTTCCGGAGAGACAGAAATAGCTCAAAATTGCCGAGGTGGTCAAATTAAAAGATCACAAAGACGTTTCCAAGGTCATTTGTGAATCTAGCGAAATGGCATCAAGGATCATGGAACAGGGACTTCTCGCTCTTAACGTGAGGATCCCATCCGCCCACATACAAAGAGGCGACTTCACAGGCATACAGATATGCTTCAGATGTTATGCATTGGAAGAACATATGACGCAAAATTGCCCCCCAAAAGACCTTATAATCTGTTCTGAATGTGGAACTTAAGGCCATTCTTGGCGTTACTGCAACAACACAGTTAAAAGTTGCATTAACTGCCAAGGGGGACACAGAACTATGGCCATGATTTCTCCCAAAAGAAGAGAAATTATAAAGAGAAAAGAAACAGAATCAAACAGAAATAATCCGATCGTAAATAAAAACTCAGCAATGGCAAAAACTGGCCAACAAGGACCGGTAACTCCGATTAATTCAAATAGTACACTCAAGGTAAAAATATTACTTGTATAATACATGCCCACGTTATGAATATAGCTAACCATGGAAGTTACGCAATAACAGTCAACAGCGTGTTATAGGAAAACGGGCTCGAATCGATGAAATTCCCCAAAGAAGTCGACTCATCGGCCCTTTTCAGAATCAAAGTCACAGAATAAACAAAACATTAGTTAATCAAGAAGGGAAAGGAAATCAACAGGCAGATTAATCAGAAGAGGACACAATCCGGGAAGGCTCAGAGACTGAAATCCCGTCCGACAACACAGGTCACGAGTGCACATGGGAAACACGCAGGAAAGTTCAAATAAAGGACAGATCTAAATCGGCGAGTAAAAGGGGTCTATCACCAAAAGATGAACTACCAGAGGGTCCCTCAATTGCAGTCAGCATAGGGAGAACCCACGAGAGACGAAAGAAGAACCAGAAAAAGAAGAAACACCGATAGCTTAACAGATAGTACAAAATAAACACAAAACGAATTAACGAACGGAACGGAAATCGACAATTGGATTATAGATATTACGAAATTAAAAATACTACAAATTAACACATGCAGATAGGAAGACAAGGAAATTATGTACGACAAATTATTCAGAAAGATCGACCCAAATGTTATACTAATATCAGAACATGGAAGAAACAAAGAAATCACGAAATTAAAAATATAGAACTTCAATGGTATTAACACAAATCCTTCAGAAGGAACACGACGGAGCGGCAATAGTGGTCAAGCAACGATTGCAGTACAAAACAATACAAGGATTGGTAGATGCATATATAGCTATAGAAATTAAAATACAATTAAGCAACATCATTGTCGCAACTGGATACCAGCCACTCAGGCGCCCCCAATTACCGGTACAAAACTTTACTAAACTGTACAACTATAGGATTCCGGTCATTTTTATGGGCGATTTAAACTCCCATTGTAGGGGCTTCTGAGTACAGAAATACAAACAGAGTCGGAAAACCACTTAACACGCTTATAAATAGATGTATAATGCAAAGACTGGGACCCAATTTCCCTACATACTTACGAAGAAATCACGCAACAAAACGGGACATCTGCCTAGCTAACTTCAATCTGCCCTTCAACTATTTTATGGAACCAGTGAATGTTCCCTGCAGTAACCACACTGCGACTCTAATGTATATAAACAAGAATCCTATACAAATTGCTTCGAAGAAATGGAAGGCGTACGATAGAGCGGATTGGGATAAGTACAAAGAATTAATTCAGACGTACGTGCCTAACAGTTTGGGGAAGCCACTCTAGAGGAAATCGACAGAGAGTTGGATAGGATTACAGAAGAAATTAAAAGGGCAGAGAAGGGGAACGTCTCCATTGACTCGCTCCAAACCATTAAACAATTTAGGTGGATAACAGAAATGGTGGGTTGAGCGAGGCGATCGGCCGGGTAGCAGAACATATAAGAAGATTCTGAACATCAAGGAGAGCATACACCGCACTAAGGAGACAGAAAAGAGAACTAATATCACTAATTTATGAAAAACCTGAAGATAAACGTGATCAGCACATCGAGAAAATATATGTGGAAACATCACTAAGGGAATTTTGCAAACATATTAACAAATTAAAGAATCGGACAACAAGGGATAAAATGAAAATTAGTAATGCAGAGAAAAACATTTTAGAAGATGAGGAAGAAATATAGGCTTTATTTAAAGAGCACTGGAGAAATGTATTCAAAGTTAGCGAAGAAGAGAAGGGGGACTATGACATTGATTTCGAACATCAGGTCGTGGACGAACTCAATGGAAGGATCGAAAGGACATACCCCTTCCAATTTGTCGAGGAAAGGAGAAACAACAACGAAGAAATAGATGCAATCATTATATCTGAGGAATTAAAAAGAAACCATAAGGAACTTTCGACAGAGAGCCCCAGGCAGATCATGACTCACCAGATTAAATTACATCGAAGCTCCCCCGAACATACTAGAGGGGGTGAGAAACGTCTTCAATGCATGCTTCAACACGTGGTACTTTCCTGATGAACTGAAAGGGGCGAAGATGATATTCATACCCAAGGCGGGAAAACCATCAGATTAAGTGGGTAAATACGTCCCCGTCTCGCTGCTAGATTTCATCGGTAAGGTATTGGAAAAGAAATAACAGACTGTCTAAATTCTTCGATGATAATGGTCGAAGAAATAGCTGCCAATTTGGCTTCAGTTAAAACAGAAGCACGAAATGGCCCTTGGAGTCATACTTGGAAAGATAGCAAACGCAAAGAGAGAAAAAAATGAGCATAGACATCGTATGCTGGTACGTGTCCAAGGCATTTGACAAAGTATGGCACAGGAGTATACAACTCAAGATACTCAGATTGCCAATGCACAAAAAGATCGAAAGGATTTTATGTGCTTATGTAGTGAAGAAACGTGCTTATGTGGAAATAGGACGACATCAGGGTGAAATATTCGCGCTCACTACGGGTGGGCCCCAAGGCGGATGTCTGAGCACGTCTCTCTATTCAATCTAAATAGCAGATATACCACCAACAAGAAATGAAGGCTGCTTGAACATCCAATTTTCCTCGACGTCACTCAAAACATAGTTTGACCCTACAGGAACGGCCCAATGCAAGCTAGGATGACTGCAGAAGAGATAAGAAGCTTTAATAGATACGAAGAAAAAGGGAAAATTAAAACCAACAGGGATAATTTTAAAATAGTACCTGTGTACAGGAAGAGCATCTCAGATGTTTAATGTATATGGAGAAGGACAGCACTACAGATACGACAAAAAATGTAAGGTGCTCGGACTAACCACTACGAAATCAGCTTATAAAAAGCACGTAACTGAGAGGATAAATCGAGGGAAGAGTGGACTGGTATTACTGTACAAGTTAGTTAGCCTAAGCATGAAAAACAAAAGAAAAATTTATTAAGTTATAGTACAGTCCGCGATTATCCATCCAACCATTGCGATGTACTCGCTCTCGAGAAGTAACCTATTAAGACTCAAATAGTCGAAATAAAGCTATCTATTTAATAACAAACACGAGAAGAGGAGAAGGAAGAAGACAACGAGACCCGCATAGGGGGGCAAGGATAAAGCCACATAACAGAATAAAGAGCAAAGCCAGTCTTAGAAAAGACAGATAAAGAAGTAAGAGTTGAATTAACCAACGAAATTGCCCAGAGAGAAGGAAGGAGATCACACAGATTATTCCCAAGTTTCCAAAGGATAGATGAGGGAGGAGAAGAAGATGAAAAAGAAATCCACACCTAGAGAAAGAGATTAATACTCGAGGACGACTAAGTGTAATTAATTAACCGAAGCAAACCAAAGAATAGCATATAGTCAATTATAACTAGGATTGACAATAGGAAAGAATAGATATACATATAGAAACCTACACCAGTATTTATTAAGAATATTTACTAATAGCGGTTTGAACGGATCATAAATGCCAATACTACTTTCTACCTTTATCACGCTAGCTCTACTACCTAAAATAGACAGAGATTAGCCTGACCTCCAAGCAATTTAGTATCTCTTTGCAAACCTCTTACTTCCTTCAACCTTCTGTATCTATTCGTTTTTACTATCATATTCGCACATGGCACTCACAGTGGAACAGTGGTCACGATAAACTGCTTTTAGTTAAGTTAGAGACAAGAGACACATCGTGGTTCGGATTCCACGATAACCTGTGGGGCCAATGACTAACTAAGTCCACTTTTTGTCTCTTACTATTTTCTTCGCTGTCCTATCCTAAGACTTGCCGCTTCCTCTCCCTCTCATCCTAACCGCCGTACTCACAGTGCTTGGAGCCTACTTTGGCTCTAGACAGTGTGGCTATGGTGTTATATTTAAGAGTACTGGGCCTCCTCCCCTCCCTCCTTGGCCGCTGGATGAGCGCCAAGGGGGGCGGGGGGAAGGTCGGAAGACCTGTTCTTTGTCTCCCACCTCTCTTTTCATTTTATTTCATTTTATATCTGAACTTTTGCATGTGACTTACTCATACTGCACGCTTGCTCTCTGTCTGCGAACTGGTAAAGGCTATCTCAGGTAAAGAAGGAAAATTCAAGCGATTAATGATAAGCGTTCTCCGACGATTTTGTGTGAACTATTTAAATCTTTCATTCGAATGTTTATTTGTTTATTTGGTAAATCAACACAATAAATACACTTTTCGAAATATTTTCAAATTTGCCATTATCTTACCCCGCATTTTGAACAGTTTAGAGATTTTTGCAACTTCATCCCTTCGGATGGGCCCCCCACCCTCCGATTAGTGACTTTCCTCTGATTATTTGTTATTTAGGTGTATACTTATTATATGACTGAAGATGTTATGGCATACTTAATACATAAACTACTTTCATAAATATATATTATGTTTCAACACTCTCGTATTTTAAAAATTAATATACTGTCTGCGTGGCATAATTAATTCACGAGAACACAATGAATGAGAACAATATTTTAAATTAAGAAGAGCACAATCAATGACGAGGTAGACAATCAATTAAGAATAATGGAATCAATGAAGAAGAAAATATTAAATGAAGAGGAGTACAATAATAAAGACAAAACATTTCCTAGAGAAGAAAACATTATTGAACAGGAAACCAATTAATATAGTATTAAACAATCAAACAAGAAGACTCAATCAATGAGAAAAAAGTCAGTGAAAAAGAACAGATTTAAAGAAGGAGAAAAACTTCTGGGAAGAAGAACGCAATCACTGAATAAGCACACAATGAATGAAGAAGACACTCAATTAAGCATGTTACAATCATTGAATAAATGAATCATTCATTGAATAAAAATAATTTCAATGAAGATATTTACATTCACTTACATTCACTGAGAAAAACCAATTTAATCAAGTACACATTTAATGATCGGTAGGATCTCCTGTTTCAACATTTGAGACAAACCTTTAAGAAGATGATTAATTTAATCCAACATAGATATATTTATGAAGTACTTACCTTTAGCTGGGACAACTTGAATATTGTTCATTTTATTTGGAAAGTTTGGGTTGACTCATCTTTAACAGTTGTTGTGAAAGTGCTTATCATCAAGAATACCGTTTTTAAATGTAATTTTGAAAATTTAGTTGCAAAATATATATATATAAGTTTTAGAATGTACCGACGGGTAGTGCAAAAGCTCATGTGATTGTGCTCACAATGAATGATCAGATAATTAATAATGCGAATTCAGAGGCTTAAGCCTACCATTGTGTAGATTAATAACTGTTTTTAAACTAGTGAAGACAAAATCATTGCTAAGTTTGCATATTTCCATAAAAAAATTTTAATTTAAATTTTGACATATGCAGCCCCCGCTGTTTCTTGCTGAGTTGAATCGTCCATTTATTGGGCGAAACCGAATTTTCTTTAGCTTATCACTATTTGTGTTACATAACACTTCCTAGAGCAAAAGGAAAGATAGGGTTGGGTATAATATGGCGCCGTGTTTCAGTTTATATCTGGAAGATAGCATGCCCCCTACGACCCCATGTTCGAGATCGTATCTCCTCCTGGTCCTGATTAGAATTTGGGAGAATATACCGACTGTCCTCCATTTAAAGAAAATAAATTAATAGCAATCTTAATTAAAGGTAAATTAGTGATCTAAGGGATAAAAACGTTATATCGATTTGTTTGCAAATGAAATTTAATTAACTTCGCCAAGTGCTTAAAATATTATACAGCGGCTTGAATGCACTTCTGTAAGTGTCGGTTAAGCATGAAGTTCTTTTATCAAAGACGCGTAATGGGTGATCCTATGGATCGAACATAATCTAATCTCCAACAAGCTAGTTTCCAGACTTGCCTTCGCGCTCGTTTCAAGATAGAATCTCCAAAGCATTAAAATTAATTTAGTTCACAGAATAACTGATGTAGCGTAATCATTTGACACCGTAGCAACAAAAAACTTTTCTAAAATTGTATGAAAGTTGGAAAATTTGGCCGAAGTACAACTGCAATGGATGCGCAAATTAGTACAAAGCCACACACATCACTTACCATTATAATCATCTGTGAAAAATTTGAGGCCTAATGTAATGCTACAGATATGAAAAAGCAAAGAACTTGTAAATAAAGTGCGAGCGACGAAATCTTCATTTTACTATTGCAAAGATATATCACCAGAGAAATCCATTTGGCAATGTAGACAGCAGACCGGGATGGTTTTGTTCTGTAATATGAGAGACCAGGCGGGACAACATGATCTTGGAAAGTATATTCCCAGCAATTGACAGGAATGAAATGCCTCTGCTATTACCACAGGCTGCTCTGTCATCTTTTTCTTGACGATAGTCACGATGTTGGCATCTTTTAGCATTTGTGGCAACTCTTTGCTTGTCAATATATCAGTAATAAGTTGGTATATTCTGACTTAAGAGGTACCCTCCTTTCTTGAATATTTCTGCTAGGATACCATCTGGTCTAAGTACCTTCTTGTTTATCAGGCCTTCGATGGCAGGGGGGACCTCATCTAGATTGAGGGTTTCATCGAGAGGATCTAATGTTGGTAGATTTTTTAGGGCATCCAGGACCCAAGGTGTTGTGGGGTTTGCCTGGTTGAGCAAGCTTTTAAAGTGCTCAGCCTATCTGGCTATGATTTCCTCATTGTTTTTGTAAAGCGTGTTTCCATCCTCTAATCATAAAGGATGGCTGTTGTGTTTCATTGGCCCATAAATTTTGTTTGCTACATCATAAGACCAATGGGTGTTATTGATATCTCTGGATTGTTGCAGCTCCTGAGCTCTTTCATGCCACCAGTTATTCTCCATTTTTCTTAGCTCTCCTTGCGCTTTAGCTCTGATGTTCCTGAGTCGTGTTTTGAGTGCAATGGACTCGGGGTTGGCTAGATGTGCTTCATTTTATTTATTTTTGTTATCCAGCAGCTCTTAGATTCCAGGGGCATATTCATCGAATCACTCCTGGTTTTTGCGTTGGGCTAGCCAATGGTTTCTCTGGCAACAATTGACAGAACTGAGTGGAGTGTCTGCCATTTGTCTTAGAGATCATAATCTTGTTGAGGGTGATAGAGTGCTTCTGCTATTTTTCCTCTTAAAGATGTGCATGTACGAGTATCTGTGTCCTGCAGAGCTTGGATGTTAATTTTTCTTACAGGTAAATGTCGTTGTTTTTGAGGTCGTATATCAAGGCGCATCTTGCAACGGAGTCGGCGATGGTCTGTCCAGCACTCTGACTTCCTCATAACTTTTGTTATAAGCACCTCTTTTCTGTGTTACTTGCGTACTGAGATGAGGTCTAGTTGGTGCCAGTGGCTTGATCTTAGGTGTTCCATGTTGTTTTTTGTCTCTGTTTCAGTTGAATTTTTTCATAAGTTATGCTAAGATGGTGTTCTGAACAAAGGGTAATTAGTCTAAGGCCGTTGTCTTTTGCATTACCAATCCCGTGCTTGCCAAGGACATGTGGCCAGATGTTTTGTTCATAGCCAACTCTATATTTTTAAGAGCTTATCTGGCGACTGTCTACTTGGGCATTAGTCGTCGTATTAAAACTGGCCTAGTTCTAGGCTACTTTAAAATAAAATTAGAGAAAAAAAAACCCGAAAGGGGGAAAGGAAGCCAGCCGGTGCGTCGGGGAGAGGTCCCCCTGGCACAGAAGCGTGAAACCAAAGGGGAAAAAAACAAACAAAAAAAAACAAAAAATGCAAAAAACAAAACAAAACAAAAAAAAACAAACCTTGCTTAAATAATAGGGAGAAGGCCAGCCTCTCCCAAGAAGTCAACAAGTCCACAAGTCAATATGCACGAATCTGTCCCGAGTACAAGGGACAGGTGGTAGCGACCCCGCCCATCCCGGTACCGGGACAGGTATCGTGCGCGAAGATCACCCAGACTGGGACATTCGAAAAGAATGTGCCGAACAGTCTGGGGGACGAAGCAGTCGTTGCAATAGGGCGCAGGCGAGCGCTCCATCAAATAGCGATGCGTCACACGAGTGTGTCCGATTTGGAGACGACAGAAAGCAACCTGAAGCCGCCGCGGCATTGGGGGATAGGTCCATGGGAACAGTCACGGCACAATGGCACGCAACTTTAAGTTCGCTTCGACCGTCTCCCAGTTTCTTTGCCAAGCAGTCCGAAGAGCTGCCCGTATTCCTGCCATATAATCGGTGTGAGGAAGAGCGAAACGCTGGTCCGGTTGCAGAGTCCTCGCGGACTCTTTGGCACTTACATCGGCGCGCTCATTCCCCGCAATTCCTACATGTCCAGGAACCCAGCAGAAGATAATCTCGACATCTGCCTGGCTCGCCAAAACCGTGGCGTCACGGATATCGCGAACCATGGGATGCGGAGATTCCAATGCCCCGAGAGCACTCGGGGCGCTTTGTAAGTCGTTATAGATCACAATCCGGTCTCTGAACCGGGCACGTGGCGTAATCTCCCGTACCGAGTGGTGTATTGCCACCAGCTCGGCCGTGAAGACAGACGCAGTGGCTGGTAGAGCCCCGCTGACTTCAAACAGAGGGGATACGGCGTGGAAGCCGACCCCCTCTTGGGACTTGGAGCCATCCGTACACACTGGCACGGTTCCAGCGTGACACGATGTGTGCTCCAAAAAGGTCAAATGCAATACTCCCCGCGCAGTACAAGCTTTGGGAGAAGAGGCGTGGCGACAAATATCCAAATGTGCGTACCCTCCAGGGTGGCGTCCTGGGCAGAACCAGGGGAACCACCGGCCCGAAAGCTATATCTACCTATCGAAGGAGTTTCCTGGCCCTAAACCCAAAGGGCTTAGGGTATGACTGGCGTCTCTCGGCGGCATAGGCACCATCGAGATCAGCTGCGGATACAGTGAGAGCTGTTGGCAACTGAGGAAGGCGCCGGGATTGCGTGTACAGGCGAGTGATGCACTGCACGTGGCGCAGAGCGAGTGACATCTCCCCAGCATCGACCAACAGGCTTTCAATGGGGAAATTGCGAAAGGCACCGGTCACAAGGCGAAGGCCGGTGTGGTGGATCGAATCTACCTTCCGCAATAAACGCTCTGCTGCGGATGCATAAAACTCGCATCCGTAGTCGAGCTTCGAACGAACAAAGGATCGATAAAAAAGTAAGGCAGTAGCCCTATCAGCGCCCCAAGCGCTGAACGTCACGGAACGGAGAATGTTCATGGCGCGGGTACAAGAGACCCTAAGGCTGCAAATATGAGCCTGCCAGGTGAGGCGTCGGTCGAATACAAGACCAAGGAAACAGTGCGACTCAACCACATCCAGGCGCACCCCATTAAGAAACAAATCTGGGTCAGGATGAAGCCGTGGATGTCGGCAGAAGTGCACCACCTTAGTCTTGGCCAAAGAAAACCGAAACCTGTGCGCTTCGGCATAGCGAGAAACGCGGTTCAATGCCTGTTGGAGTCGACGCTCCAGAGTTGGCATCTGGGCCGCGCCAAAAGAGATCGAAAGGTCGTCCACGTAGAGCGTAGCGAGAACATCTTTCGGCAGCACCGAGGTTATGCCCTTAGATGCTCAGGGCAAAGAGTGTGACACTGAGGACACTTTCCTGCGGGACACCCTCTTCCTGCTCCTTTGGGCCGGAGAGGGCTCCCCCCACCCATACGCGGATTCGACGATCTCGCAAAAATTCACATGTATACATTGGGAGGCGTCCCCTCGCTCCCATCGTGTGGATAATCTCCATGATACTGTATCGCCATGCGGTATCATAGTCCTTCATAGTCCTTCTTCAGATCGAAAAACACCGTAGCGTATGCTGTCTACAAAGGAAAGCCTCGCAGACGGCATTTTCCAGTCGAAGCAGAGCATCCGACGTGGAGTTGAACTTGCGGAAGTCGCACTGTGCGGAAGACAGATGGCCTCCGCTGTCCAGGAAAAAGGCTAATCTAACATTTACGAATTTCTCCATGAACTTGCACACGCAAGATTTTAGAGAGATGGGGCGGCAACTAGTCGGAGTAGAGTAACCTCTCCCCGGTTTGCGAAAGGCGAGCACAGTAGCGATTGGCCAGGAGTCTGGGAGAAGACCTTCCACCCAGATCCTGTTGAAAAAATCTAACAGAAAGGCCATGCTTCGCTCACCCAGGTGTCAAGGCATGGCGAACGGGACATCGTCCCGACCATGGGCGGTGTCCGCGCACAAAGCGAGAGTGGAACGCAACTCACTCACAGTAAACTTTTCGTTGAAGGGTTCTCCGCCTCTAGAGGTAAAGTTCAGCCGGTAGACTTTCACGACATCACGACGTGCATTGAATGCTGGCGGAGCAGCACCACCGCTAAAGAATGCGGAAAAAGCGGTCGCTAAGGATTCCGCCACGGAAGCGGGGTCTGAGATTGCGGTCCCATTCTCCTGGAGAACGGGAGGGGGGTCCTACGAGAACTTGCCCCGAATACTTTTGACTCGCTTCCACACCTCAGCTAAAGGGGTCTTCCTGTTAAGTGAAGACACGTATGCCCGCCAAAAAGAGTGGCGGGCGTGCTTCGAAAAATACCGGAAACAAGCCCTAGCCCAACGAAATTCAGCTACAGTGAAATCGTTAGGGCAGCGCTTATAGCGCATGTAGGCATAACGCTTCTGTTTGAGGGCCGTCTCCCACTCGGCCAACCACCATGGGAGTGGTCGGCGTGCAAAACGGCCAGACGTCCTAGGAATAGTAGTCAGGCCCACGGCGATGAGGTTTCCAGGGAAGAACTCAACGGCCTCATCTACCGACCTAAACTCCTCGACTGAGATAGAGAATTCAGTCATTTCCTGAAATGCAGGCTACTGTGCCCGCGCTAAGCACCACTGAGGTGGTGTCTCAGGCGGCAGTTGCCCTGAAAATGACATTTGAATGGGAAAGTGATCACTACCATGGAGGTCATCGACCACCCCCCAATCAAAATAAGGCTCTGCATCCGAAAAGCACAAAAATAGGTCAAGGCAAGAAAATGAAGCGGTTCTCGGACAGTGATGCGTAAACTCATTCACGTTTAGGACACCCATCTCAAGCTCTTCGATCAGATCGGCAAGGACTTGTCCCCTGGGATTTATGGAGTAATCTCCCCAGAGAGGATGCCTGCCGTTCAGATCTCCAAGCAAGAGATAGGGCCTCGGCAACCGTGCTACGACGCGGCGGAAGTCCCCTGCGTCGAAGTAAGCTGACGGTGAAATGTACGCAGAAATGATAGTATACCTCCTATCCAGGTGCAGCTGCACAGCCACTGCCAGAAAGGAGGTATCTAAAGAGAAAAGAAGAACGTAGACATTATGCCGCGTGTAAACTGCGCATCCCCGAGCCCGGCCACCCCACGGTAGTAGGGTCGCAAGACCCTTATACCCCGGAAGAGCGGGCAGGAGGCACGCGCCTAGCATGGTCTCCTGCAAAATGATAGCTAACGGGGAACGGGACGAGACGAGCCCCTGCAGCAAATCTTATTTGGCCCGTGGGCTACGGCAATTCCATTGAAGGAATATGCCCTCCAGGTCTAGCTCGGAGGAGACGCGGAAGCCCTCGTCGAACTGAAGACCCTCATGTGAATGGCCGTACGCTTCCCGGGGGCAGAACCCCAGGCGCTGTTGGCCGGACAAAGCGCTGAAGGCGCCTGTCGCCTTCGAGGACTTATTGGGGGAGGTTGGGCTCGCCATACGAGTCTTTTCCTCCCCCCGCCTCGAAACCTTAGGCAGGCGTTGCGGCTTCGGAGGCGGGGGCCCCTCTTTTCCAGGAACCACCGTCTCCGAGCCACTCGCTCCACCTTAGGGCGTGGGTGAGGGAGCCAAAGCTCCTTTGTTGCTGTCCTCCTTTCGGGGGACACTGTTAAGAACCCTAGAAGATGGCCTAGCGACCATCTTCAAGGGTGTTGCCTTTTGTGAGTCTAACGACTCTGTGGAGGCGCGTGGCCGTTTTGCCTTACGGGAAACGGTCACGCTGGGGAAAGAGGGGAAAGCCCTTGTTTTAGCCAGGGCTGGGTGTGAACCCTTTTTGCCGCCAGCTTTACCAGGAGAGCGCCCGGTTGGAGTAGAGCCTGCAGAAGGGCTCCAAATGGGCGCGGAAACAACCGTGCTCGTTAGCCTGGATGGGCCATGAGCAGAGGGTGCCTTTCTAACTATTGAGGCATATGACGTCCCAGGCAAAGCCGGGCGTGCCATGACCAAGTCCTTAGCCTCGTGGAATGAGAGTCGATCCTTGGCCTGAACGGCCAGGATTTCTTTCCCAAGGAGATATGCACCACATAGCTTCGAAAAAGCGGGGTGTAGTTCTCCGTAATTGACACACTTGGCCACACACGATTTTGACTTATCGTGTGCGACCTTGGAGCAATTTACACATACTTCGGGTGCCCCCGACTTTGCACGTACGTCTACATGAGCGATTCGTATGGCCGAAGCGGTGACAGTGATAGCCCTGCCGCGGCAGTGGCCCTAATGCCTTGACGTGGTAGCGGTACCAACCGGCACGCACCGACTCAGGGAGCTTGCCACAGTCGAACGTGATGAAGAGTGTAGGGGTGGATCTCGAGGCCCCTTCCTGTTTTCTCATCACACGTTCGACCTCGATCTCCCCATGGTCGGCCAGCTCTAGGGTGATGGCTTCAATGGAGTAGTCAACAAGTTTCCTCGCATAAACTACTCCTTTCACAAAGTTTATGGTAGAGTGCGCTTCACACTCACCGGGGTGCCATCAAGTGTCCGAAGAGCACTTATCTTGGCTGCCTCGGCGGGATTCGACGCATTCGCAAGCTAGGCTCCCGTCTGAGAAACGGGTCACCTTCGGCTCTCTACCAATTGCACTAGCTAATCATCTCCTCTGATGGATCATGTTGCCCTTAGGCAACATAGTGCCATCAGTAAAGCGAATAACGAGGAAGCGTTTAAAGTCAGCGGGATCTAAAACGCCAGGTAACCTCTGAATTAGAGGCCCCAATGTCATTGAGGCTGTGCCCTGTGCATTTTTTGTCTTAGTCAGGGGCTCTGAAACCGAGGGGGCAGAGGGGCCGGATGTGCCGATCTTGGCTTAGTCGCTTGCCAGAGTGACAGCAAACCCTTCCGTCCCCGCAGCCGACGCGGATGGAGAGGGGCCCTGAGTCTTCTTCGTCTTTTTGGTCTTGGTCTTTTTCTTTTTTGGAGAGGAGGGTGGGGAATGAACCCGCTTTTCACCCCCGCCGGTAGAAGCCCCTAGGCCAGATGGACCGGCCTCAGCCAGGTTATTCTCCAAAATGGAGAAGGTCCTGGTAGTCGTGGGGAGCATGGTCGGAGGAGATCATTCCCCTCCTTGTACTGCTTCAGAAACTACAGCCGTTTGAGGAGGACCCTGCAAAGGGGCGGATTCGGGTTTGGTGCTTGGCGCCGAGCCCGGATTCCCCCCCATGGAAGGCGCTACCGTCTGAGGCTATCTCAGGGAGGGCCTCCAGTTGGCCACCTCCCCCCAAAACACCGCAGGTCCCGTTGGCAATATCGTCACTAGTCTTGTGTGGGGAGGCATGGGCCTTGACCCCGGCAAGGTTAAATATTCTTGCCAGCAGGTCTTTTTAGGGAAGCGACCGAAGGGGCCTGGCTTCCCTCTCCCTTCTAAGGGGGTTTGCCCTACTGAGCCGCTTCGATGTGGAGCGGCTGGCTAAGGGCTGCCTGCTGGCTTTCTTGGCAGTCCCCTTGGAAAGAACAGAGGGGACTGCTGCTGGTAAAAGGGAGGTGCCCGAAAGCACCTCCAGAGAACGGGGTGAGGGGTGAGTCCCCTTTAACCGTAGGCATAAGAGAAGAGTTAGCCTCCTCTCCGGTTGAAAAGATATGGAGGGTCCCCTGTGCAAGCACAGGGGAGGGGGACCTCCATTTTTTTGCTGGAGCTGCCCGAGGGCGGCCCCGTCGCTGTTTTAGGGGAAGTTGTGGGTTGGGGTTTTTTTATTTTCATCATTGGGCATGGGGACCCTATTTGTGCTACAGGACGCAATAGCTCATCACCTCTTGCCGTTTCCCGCATTGCAAGGAAGGTATGGGTGGGGATGAAGCAGGTTGTTAAAAACCAGTCACGCCAGACTGGAGCTCAGGGGTTAGGAAACATTGTCCCCCACCCCTTCAGCCCCGATGCGGGACGGTTGGCTTAGAGGAAGGTCAGCATCTACCCTGTGAAATTAGAGGCCGACCAGAGAAAGTTGTGGGAGAGGTTGTATTAAAAGCGAGGAAACAAGTGTTTTGAAGGAAGTAAAAGAGGCTAAGCTAGGGTCGGACGGGGTGCTGAGTCCCATCAGCACGGCGGCCAGGATGGCCAATCGCCGCGCCCCTTACGGGGTAGCCAATTCTAGCATTAAAATCATCAAGCAGAATAATTTGGTTTGTGTGCTGTATTGTTTGAAAGCATGCATCAAGAGAACTGTAAAGGTCGTCCTTGTCTCCTTCTCTTGCAACCAGGGCAAGAGAATAGGCACTGATGATGGTCACGTGTCTTCTTTTACTTAGGGGTATGAGCCATGTCATGAGGCGTTCACTAATGCCGACTATTGTGTTGGGGATTCACTGTAGGAGAGAGTTTTTGATGGCAAAACCGACTTCATGTAGCTGTAATTCACTTCTGTGGAGTCCTTTCCAGAAGAAAGTGTATCATTTTCCTGTTTGAGTCAGGGAGTCTTCGCAACTCAGTTGTGTTTCCTAAGGGCTTCTATCTCTATGATATAGCGTTGGAGTTCATATGCCACTAGCGCTGATCTTCTTTTTAGACGGCTGTCATTATCTTCAAGGTCGAGTATCGTTATGATGTTTCATGTAGCAATAAGAAAGTTATTTTTATTTTGTCGACTGCATTATAGAGTTGTCCAAACAGCCTGGAGTTAACTATATATATTTTTAATGAATTTGCTCTGTGGTGATGTGGAGCGTAATCCTATCCCATGCTGGTAACTCCCTAATAGATCTATCGTTGGCTGCCGCTAACTACGAAGTTGTCTTCTGCTCAGAGACTCTTGTCTTTGATTTAGGCATACCTCTGAGCTACTAATACCCGACTTCGACAAACCTATACTTATTAGACGAGATTGCATTCCCAGTGCCCATGGAATGGCACTGTAGTGCACAACACTTGACCAAGTCATTTTGCCAGTGTCATGAGAAGCAGCTTTCTAAAGTCTCCAGTAAATATAATAATCATTATATATTTAGTCTATCTAGGAATCCTACTGCGAATAATGTTTTATATGACTGCCTTTTACCTGCTATGGCATCTATGCAATCAGTCGATGTTAAAGCTTCCTTTAGGTTTACTGGAGATCTGAATGCACATCACCAAGAATAGTAGGATTCGGTATCTCCAACAAATAGAAATGGTCTTGCTACTTTGGATTTTTCGAACTTGTCTAGTTATGATCAACTAATTCGTGGACCTACACACAACTCCTCGTAACTGCCAGGATCTGATTTTAAGTGATGTTCCAGGAGTAGTTGAATCTCCTGTCCTTGCTCCCATTAATACTTCTGACCATAATGCCATCAATTGTAGAATTTTTGTAGACATTACTGTGCCTGATATCATCATCTCCCGTCGGGTTTATCTTAAGTCTCGGGTTAATTGGGACAATGTTTCTCATGAAATTGAGAGAATTCAGTATAATGTTATTTTCAGATCCAGGGACCCTGTTTCAGCTCTTAATTTATATTTATTAGACATTCTACGTAGAGGAGTCCCATGCAAGATAATTATATCACATTTAAGGGCTAAAGCCTTGTTTAATGATGACTGTAAGCGAGCCTTTGGGGACAAACAGGCAGCTTATCATCTTTTGAAACGAAACAGGTGTCAATTTCTATGAAACAACTATGTTACTCTCAAAGCTGAGTTTAATAGAATTTATAATGCAACCGAAACTGCTTATAATTCTCACTTGCAGGTGGTTCTTGCTGGTGTCACTCAACCATATAAATGGTGGTGCTCTCTCAAGGCCTCCTTGTTTGGTATGGATTCTATTATGCCTCCTCTTTGTCAGTTTAATGGTTTAGTCTCTTTTGATCTAATATGAAAATCAAATTTGCTCTCCTATTGTTTTATTCACAAACAGTATAACTAAGAATTATCCCTATCCTTGACTTATTTTCTATTACTAAAGCTTGTCTCTGTTGCTTTTATATCCAATGATTTGAAGAAATTCCTTTGGGATCTTGACACATATGATGTGACAGATACAGATGTTTTTTCTCTCTATACTTTAAGAAGTGTGCCACAGTTGGCGTATGGCCAACATCATCCCCATTCCTGAAGGAGCTTCAGCTTCAACTTCTCCTTCTGAGTACCGCTCCATATGTGTTAGACGTATTCTATCCAAGATCTTTGGGTGTAAATGTTATCGTTTACCCGTGTTTGAATATTCATGCGCGTTTGAGTTTTGTTCGAATGCTAGCTGCCGCCATTTTTTTTTTTTTTTAAATCTCGAAATTAACCCTCCGAAAATGCTGTTTACGTAGGCCATTTTATTCACCAAATTGCCCGAAAATAACCAAACGAAACACTTTTTTTCCCGTACTTAATTGCAGTGGTTATACTTCCGAAATAGCGAAGAGGAAAGTCTATTTATTTTTCGCGTCTGCGCCCTATTCGAAATCTAGCTGATTTGAATCACGTTTTATTTTCGATCATCTAAATTCGAAGTTAGGGTTCACATCTAATGCTTGGCCACAAATGTTGCATTCACTTTTAATTCGCACTAAATTATTAACATCCAAAAAGGTGTTTAATTTATCTTCATCAGAAACTAGGGTTAATAATTCCGCAAGAGCCGACGGACAAAGTTCACAATTCGATGATTATTTTCAAACTGCGTAAAAGGGGAATATTTGACACCCAAACTGCTAAAAAACAAGTAGTTCCTTGAAATGATTTAGCTAATTACATTTAAATGTATAAAAGAAGGTAACAAAAATAGTAAAATGAGGAAAAATATATTGAAAAATAAAAATGACTCCGAATGAGGATAATAAAAAGCTATTAAGTCGGAGAAAAAATTGAAATCAAGCATTTCTGACGTCATACTTCCCACCCCCCAACCCATATCATAATTCGCAAAACGCTTAAAGACGCTGACTTGATGTAGTTAAAGCATTCACCTCTGTAAACGGCAGAACATTATAACAATTAGGATTATATACTGGGGGGCTGTGCCCCCCAGACCCCCCAAAATTTAATGAAACTCAGGATATTCATAGTGTCGGATCCCCCTTTAGTTTACCCCCACACGAGCCGTCCCCTTGAAAAACAATTGAAATCAAGCATTTCTGACGTCATACCCCCCACCCCCCAACCCCTATTATAATTGGCAAAACGATTAAAGACGCTGACATGATGTAGTTAAAGCATTCACCTCTGTAAACGTCAGAACATTATAACAATTAGGATTATATACTTGGGAGCTGTGCCCCCCAGACTCCCCCCAATTTAATGAAACTCAGGATCATCGTAGTGTGGTCCCCCACTTGTGCTTACCTCCACACGAGCCTTCCCCTTAAATGTACTCTGAAAACGTGAAACCTTTTGGAACACGGACGAAAAAACTACGTTTTATCGGCCGGGCCGATAATCTACATATTTACCGATCTTTGAGCGTGTTTTGTCTAAGCGACTTTCCAAATACTGAGAAAACTTTAATTTATTACCTGATTCTTGATTTGGATACTGTAAAGGTTTGAGAACTTGTAATACACTGTTGATTATGTCTCATGAGTTAGTCTTTTCTGGGCCGTGGGTTTTAATTTCGAGTCTCTACTATTGCTCGAGTTCTGATTTGACATGGTAAACCATAAGGCTCTGATATATAACTCGAAACTACTTGATATTTGTGGAAATCTTCTTAAAATCTTTATCGATTTCTTACGCCTTTTCCTTTTGGATTATTTACTGCCTGTAGTAAATATAAATGCATGATGCGCCGGATACTAGATGAGCTAAATAACGTTTCGTCTTAATCTGATGACGTTTAAGTGGCCACTCGCACATGGGACCAATATTTACATAGTATTCTTACGCTTTTTTCTCAGTAGGCTTCGTAAACACGGCCTTACTATAGGCCCCAGCAAGTGCCATTTTGCCTACGGCACCATTAAATATATTGCTTTCCACATTGGTGATAATCAAATGTCACCCCAACAAGAAAAAGTAAGGCCATCTCCTGCATGCCCGTTCCGCGAACTAAGAAACAATTACGCTGCTTTCTCGGATCAAACTCCTTTTACACGCGCTTTTTCCGAATTTTGCCGCTTTAGCGTCCCCCCTTAGCAAGCTGATTCATTCGACCCAGCTGTATTTGTGTATTTGGGAGGCACCTAGCTCTCCCTTCCCCACGATAATTCCAAATTCTCGCCCCCATGCCTCACAGGCAAGTCTGCACCCCTCCCCGATCGCGGCCGTACCAACCCAACCCCACATCCTGAGGCAAACTTCGCTGTCCGATCCAACTCGTTATCTCGAAATAAGTTTGCATAGACTAACGTCGACAAGAGGGTGGCCATGCCCTGGGGCTCTCCAACGGACCAGCCACCTGGCTATTTAGCCCTGCGTCCGACATTCCTCGAGGAGATTGAGAGTCTGCCAGTCACTCGGATCAGACCGTTTTGTCTGTTCCCTCGCGAACTCTAGAACCACTGTTCGAGTCGTACCTCATCGTTAAGATCTCACCAGCAGATGGCCCTTCGTGAAGCTTTGGCCCCTGTTCAGAAAAAAGCTTATCGAGATACCTTTCTCCCGGAGAACTGTCCGGCCCCATCATTTCGCACCACCCTTCAAGACTCCCGTTCCTCGTGTCTGAGACTCCCTGCCTAGGCGCAAAACCGTCTTGTGTTTAAGATTCCATCTCTTTGGAGCAGAGAAATCTGGTTCTTCAACAAGAAGTACTCAAACCATCATCTGCGAGTCCTCCTCGTTAGGACTCACAGCAGTATCTCCTCGAAGACCTGTGTCATTGGTCTTACCCCTTCCCAACACCACTCAGCTTCAAGGTAAGGCGATTTTGCGTTGTAATCCCCTGATTACACCTGCAGTCAATCGTAACCTGCTTTCCCATTTGAATTCACTTCCCGCTCAAAATTAACTAATATCCAAAACTATTTAATCTCAGTTTTATTGTAAAAACAAAAACATATTTCTTATTCCAAAATAGTTAAAAATCCCGCATTTTTATAAGTTGAATATTACCACCTCTTCTACTTCCCATTTCCCATATAATTATTTTATAAATATTTGATAACTTATCTAAAAAATTCTTAAGTTTGTATATATTTAGAATCTCATTTACTTGAAAATGGGTACCTACCGGAAACGTTGGTACCAAGAAGTTATAATATAATAATGAACTTCCTAAATTAACCTGCTTATTTATCCTAAAGAAATATATATATATATGAGGAATTAAACCACATTCTCCGAAGACAATTTAATTCAGAACAGTTTCGGTGTATCTCACACCCTTTTTCAACTGACACTGGATAAAAAATATTAGAAAAGTGCTTACAAACATAACACGGGGTCAGGTCGTGAAAGATTCCCTCTTATTTCCCCCAATCCCCTACTTGTGGCTAATAAGGATGGGGGGGGGCCTAAACATATTGAAGGGCTGACATTTTACTATTTTGTTTATTTGCTTTCGTATTACAGGATT
This sequence comes from Ceratothoa steindachneri, assembly GCA_963969495.1. Taxonomy (NCBI): domain Eukaryota; kingdom Metazoa; phylum Arthropoda; class Malacostraca; order Isopoda; family Cymothoidae; genus Ceratothoa; species Ceratothoa steindachneri. Next base: position 58,302,923 of record OZ018338.1, on the reverse strand, counting down.
AAAAGAAAATTGACCCTCAGATAGATTTAAATTAGGAACTGACGATATCAAGCTCGATTCTACGATTCTTCTCTTAACATAGTTAGCCGATTTAAATACCATTTTACTTCCATTGAAATTGATCAAATGATTCAAGTCTCTAACATGGCAAAATATTGCACTGCTTTGGCTGCCCACTCTAATATCTCTTTTGTGTTCGTACAATCTCTTGTCTAGATTTCTCCCCGTTTCTCCTATATAAACTTTATGGCAATGGTTGCATGGTATTGCATATACTCCTATGTTATGATGTTCTTTGGGTTTCCTGGCAATCATCAATTGGTTTAAGGAATTATTATATTTAAAGGCTAGATTAATACCCGCTTTTCCAAATATGTCCTTTAAACTACTAAATTTATTATTAAATGGCAATGTTATACATTTGTTGAAGTCATTAGTGCGGGAAGGCTTATTAACATAGAATGTTTTCCTAGCTGCAAAATGGGCAGACGATATGAACCAATCGGGTAATACAAATTAGACAAAATGGTCCTGATAAGGACAATTTCTTCATCTAAATAGAAAGGATGACATATTTTGTATGCTCTAAGGAAAATGTTATAAATTACCGATTTTTTAAAAGTATTATCGTGAAACGAAAAATAATTCATATAGGCATTCGATTGGGTTCGTTTCCTATAAACGTCAAGTTTTAATTCATGGTGATCTTTATTAATGAGGACATCTAAAAAGGGTAATCTATTATCATATTCCCATTCCTATTTAAATTTGATGGAGACATGCAAATTATTCAACTTATTAAAAAAGTTATCAAAATCATGGCCATTAGGCCATACAGAAAATACATCGTCAATATATCTTAACCAAATAAAGTTAGGGGGAGAAATATGTGGGGAGGAGTTCAGTCTCAAAATATTCCATGAAGAGACATGCCAATATCGGAGATAAACTATTTCTAATGCTAAGGCCAAATATTTGTCTATAAAACTCATTATTTACTCGAAACACATTGTCAGAGAGACATAATTCAACTAAATCGATAAATTTACTCGTATAAATGGGAAGATCCAAATTAAGTCTAACCATGATTTCCCGCAGAAGGCCCATGGTTTGGTCAACCGGAACTTTGGTAAACAAAGAGTTTACATCAAAGCTCACAAGTTTTCCATCCGGTAATTGCAGGTGGTTGAGGCGGTCAACGAAATCTTGAGTGATCATAAGGTGTGCAGATGAGATTCTTCCAACTGCTGGAGATAAATGCTCATGTGAGGATTTGGCTATGGATACTAAATGGTCTAGTGAGAACTCATCGCATGACTTAATTGTAAAGCTTAAACCGTATCCTAACGCAATTTTTCATCATCAGTCAGTACATGGGATGACAAATTCAGAATATTTTTATTGGGGTTTGAATCCAAATTTCTACTCATCACTGATTTTGATCATTCTTTTGTAAATCGGTTGAACACCTATCCAATTTAGAGATCCGATATTCACACAAATTTGATCATTCTGAAATTTAAAAACAAATTTTACAGAACTATATTAATAAATAATCAGCCCAAACTTGAAACAGCAAATAAATGAAATGATTATTCTTACCTTTAACTTTACATATAAAAATGGAAACAACTAAAAAAATTAGTTAGAATCATAATGTTGAATACAAATGATTTTTTTTTATTTTGTATATAACAATGTTATAGCATAAATTCTCATCCATCATGGGGAAGCTTTCGTTACTTTCTTTCATATAATACCATTTTCACTTTTCTAAACATTTTTTAGCTTCATTATCATTCAGAAAAGCAGCTTCAGGTTTTTGCATCTCATCATTTTCATTAACTTCAGAATTACTCTTGCTTCTGTTCTATTTGTTATCTTCAGCAATCAGTTTCAGAAGATCTTGTTCATTCCATTCGCAGCACTGTAGTTTGTTGTTGATCTTGATGATTTTTTAGCATTACTAATTTGTTCACCCTATTCAAAGCATTTGTATCAATTTCTGGAGAATTAGAGGAGAGTTTTGATGTGTGATTCAATTCTGGTTGGTTGTACCTTTAATTCGGCGCCAACTTTCGCAGAAACTTGATTACCTGTAATACATTTATTTTCGAGCTGACCTTTTCAGAAGTATCCTATGTCAATGTGGGTTCTTCACTCGCTTTTAGAATATGGTGCACCGGATACACTGGTATTGCATTTTTAGATCATTAATTATCCCCATGTCCATCAGCTGAGCGAGAGACCTAGTATTTGGTGACAAAAACTCTAAGCGGATATTTATCAAATTTAACATAGATGAACATGGCAGTGGACAACAATTATTATAATTTTTCTGTTACTCGACGTAAATTTCTCATCCTATTTATTTATCCATTTAGTGTATATAAAAGATGCCAGCTATTTGCATAATAATTCATTAGCAACAAATTTAAAGAAACTACCTTAAAACATTGCGCTTTTGCAGATTTTCTAGATATATTTGCTTAAAAATGTAGTCATGCGGTCCATTACTTTCTTGGAATCCATTACTATTTCTTGTTTAAAAGTGCACGAGCAATCAGGCTCGTTGGGTTAGTATTCTTTCAGAATGTTTTACAGTTTTGATCTCTTTTACTCTTTAGCCTGGAATTCAGCTGGAATATATTTTCTCTCGCCATGCGTTTTTTCGTATTTAAATGGTGCCTAGATTTCCATCTAGCCAACTAGCCAACAGAAGGTTTAAACTTAGAGAGACGTAGTTAACATAGAAATTGCTTTGCTTTTTCTCTAAGAATTGGTTCATGATTCTCACTGATCTCTATATAAAAGCTTTAAACCATCTCTTTACGACTCTCACCAGTACGTTTTTCTTTCTTGCCTAATGCAACTACTGTCATTCTAAAACGAGGTTTCTCTTGATTCTTTAGCAGAAATAAACTTTTTATTCTTAGGGTGACAGGGCTTACCTTTGAATTTGTCGAAAATTGAAATCTTTTCAGTTACAGTCAATGATTTCATTGTTTTGGCCATTATGAAGGGTAAAGCTCAACAGTAAAATTAACGAGCTCATTTTAGGAAAGATGCGTACCCACTAATAGTTCCAGGATGAACGAATCAACGATTTAATGGTGTGCACTGTAATCAATTTGTGCTGCAGTCCATCTACAAGGTTGCATCATTAATTAAAGCCCCCAATAGATGGAGCTTTTAAACCTTTATAATTTTACACGTTTGTGAATTACTGTATTTTTATTCCATATTAAGGCGCTTGTCCTTATTCATCTTATTTAAATGAATGTGTTTGGTAAACCAATTCATTTAAGAGAGATGAATACAGGACAAGTGATCCACCATCTACAAGATGGAATAAAAAGGATAGTTAGAAGAAGAGAAAGTGTTGGCAAAGGAAATTAATCAAGGCGAAATACACAATGTTCTTCGACAAAATTTTCATATATATATATATATATATATATATATATATATATATATATATATATATATATATATATATGTATATATATATATATATATATATATATATATATATATATGTGCGGTTAAGGTAATGGCAAAATTAGACAACTGCTCTGCTTCAGGTCCAGCAGGTGATCCTATCCTCCTTGAACTGGAAGACAACACTTAGGGATGACCCATCCATCAGCCCTAGAATGGATGGGTCATCCCTAAGTGTTGTCTTCCAGTTCAAGGAGGATAGGATCACCTGCTGGACCTGAAGCAGAGCAGTTTTCTAATTTTGCCATTACCTTAACCGCACCAATTTGTCTTGGATATTTTTCCATCTTTCGAGCGTTTTGGCTCAGTCAACGCTGTTAATATATTTATAATAACAGTTTTCCGTGACGGTAAACGAGACGACATAAAGGCGTGTCTTTGAAATCAGCTTTTTGGGCTGATGGATGGGTCATCCCTAAGTGTTGTCTTCCAGTTCAAGGAGGATAGGATCACCTGCTGGACCTGAAGCTGAGCAGTTGTCTAATTTTGCCATTATCTTAACCGCACCAATTTGTCTTGGATATTTTTCCATATATATATATATATATATGTATATATATATATATATATATATATATATATATATATATATATATATATATATATATATTAAATATATATATTTAGGAATGATTAGTTTTGAGGTACACTTTGGAAGATTCTCCTACTGATCTTAATATCGAGGATGGTGATCTTCCCCTTGCTGTGGCTTAGTGTGATGGTAGTTTTCCACAGCTGTATGTGAGCTGCTAATGTTTCCTTCACTACCGGATGGATGCTATACAACTCAAGGCACCGTAGTTATCATGAGTGAGGCACGCTTTCAAATGCTTTTTGGTAGTCAATCCATGCAATGCTTAAGTTCTTCTGCCTCTTTCTACATTGTGTAAGGATGGTTTGGATGATCAGTAGCTGGTCCTTGGTACCAAAGCATTTTCTTCTGCTCCCAGCATGTTCTTTCTCTAGGTACATGCCAGAAGATAGATGGTTATATATGCTGTCGGCTACCAGGCCAGTGAAGACTTTGTAGGTGGTACTGAGACAGCAAATGGGTCAATATTAATTTGGACGCTGGCTCTCTTCTGTTTTTGGTATTAGGCTTTGTTCCCTCAGGTCAGCCATTCTGGTTTGGCCTCTTCCTAACTCATCAGTCTGGTGAAGCAATCGCTATAGTGGCGATGGAGAGCTGTCAACCGATTCAACCAGAAATTTTGCGAAACTGTCAAGGTCAGGTTTCTTATGGTTGGCAAACTTTGCCAGTTTGCTTATGCTCTTCTCAGGTGTTATTACTGGTCTTGGGACTCTTGGTTATATGTTCCCTCTTTCACAAATAGAGGTCTCCAGTAGTTCTACAGGTCCTGTTTTTCAGGAGGCTTCTCTACAATGATTGTATCTTATATGAGATTTCTTAGAATGTTTTATGGTTTGATTTGAATTGCCGTTTCTATGCCTGCCGCTTCTTCTTTTCCTCCTGATGTCTTATCCTCTTTGCAATTGCTAGGATTTTGCCTTACAGCTCTCTTGTAGTGTTACATAGCTCCTCGATGTTGGTGGCGTGGTATTTTCCACGGACTCTATTGATGATGTTCTTTAGTCATGTCTGCGATGTGGGGGCTGTGTTAAACCGCTTGATCTGCTTCAGTTCCCTCCTGCAGAAGTTAAGTTTGTTTGCAGCTTGAGCTTCCATGAGGGTGTTGTTTTGGAAGCTCTGGGATTTGCTCGATTTTGGTGCTCAGCTCGATGGAATACTTTTCTAACAATATAGAGTCCCGCTGCGTATGTGACTTGGTTTAAGTTCTGTTAGGGGTATGTCAGCCATTACCAGCCTCTGGAGGGCGGTGTTCACTCTGTTGATGGGCTACGAGACGGTATAGGTGGGGAATTCTGCAGAGAACTTGGTGGTGACGGAGATCTAGATGGGGTGTGTACAAGTTGGGGTTGTTGGAGAGGGTGTGCTGGTGGGATGAGTTGTAGTTGTGGGTGTGCCAATGGTGAAAGTTGTATTGGTTCAGGTGGAGCTTGCAGGAGTGTTTGGCTCCTCCTATGGGATAGCTCTGGAGTGTTCCCTGCTGATGATCTTGTTCCCCTAGTTGGAGGACTTAGATTTTGTGGAATTTGCTGGCTGGTGGGAAGTTTTATAGGGTGTTGAAGAGGGTTGTTATTACTTTTTATTAAGGCTACTACTTTGTTTTCAGGAAGTCAAAATCTTCTTCGCTGAAATGCCAGCTGCTATTGTGACGTTGAGCGTTAAGTTATTTAGAGGGAACATGACGAACATTTCCGGGTAACAATAATAAAAGATTTATCTCCATGATTTTATTATATCTTTTGGTCTGTTATATTTTGTTCTTGAGTATTGTCTTGCCCATATAAGTGTCTACCTCTCCCTCATCCACTTTCTTTTCTCCTTTCTCTGCTTAGATTCATCCTCTTAAACTGGCAAGTAGTCCTTCTCTGCATCCCTCAGGGCTTAGTTTTTATGATGTTGATCTCTTCAGGTGTTATATATTTTCCCATTTTGGATATGATGGAACGCAAGGTAGCTCCTGTTTGGTTTTTCTTCTTATCAGGGAGGCTAGAATCTCCAATTCTCCTGGTTAAATAATCTGTCACGCTACTGTTTTACTTGTAAAACAATGACTAGTGGTAGAAGTGCATCAAGACCTTCTCTTTTGCAATCGTCCATTCGTGGAGTTTAGGCCCCTTATGTTTTTTTCTTCTAATCGTTGCATGTGGTTGAGGGTGGAGGCCAGGGCCTTCTTCATCAAGGCTTGATGGCTGTCCGTGCCTGGTCTCTGACATGTCTAAAGTGCCATTGCCAGAGGATGAAAGCATCGCACCATTGCTTACCTCTTCTCACCTGGTGCGGGAATGAGGATCATCTCTCAGATACCTCCGAAACAGTATGAATGTGCTGGCCTACACTATGATTGCAGCATGTCACATCTTTGTTGTTTCAAATTGGACTTTCTTATTTGGTAATATTCTCATATAAAATTCAGAGAAATTTAATTTTGCGATTAAAACTGAATTGGGAGTGCTTGCTAACTACATAAACCAATTAATTTAAAAACTTTCTGTCATCCTCTGAAAGTGGTCGGTCATAAAAAAAGGATTTCCTAAGTTGGTTTTTCATATCCGCTATTTTGCTCATTGCTTCTTGTTTGACATTAATCTCCATTGTTATTGTTAAAAGCCGAAGTCTGCAATTCCAATCGATGCCGGAAATCTTTGATACATACATTCTTCGGGGAGTTGAAAGGCATAGAAGGAGGGGATATTAAGTTTGGCTAGATTATGCCACCATTTTATCCTTGGTTGAATAAGAATTTGGCATTGTTTACATTTCACTTGATTGCAATATCACCAACTATATGTCTTTTATTTAAAAGTCATTTCTATATCAATTCTTTATGCAGAAAATTTGAAAAATATCGGTATCATAATAACAGCTCTCACCTTGATTCTAGATTTGTAATAATGACCTGTGGTTCAGATTTAACATTAAACAATTTGTTTCTAATGATACCGTCATCTATGAATTAAAACTGTTGGTGAATATTATAATAAAACAAATGAATGCTGTTAAATCTTGTTAAGAGGTATGGAAGAATTCGTGATTGCTCTAGTAAGTACAAAAGAGAAAAATATATGTAATTAGGAAAATAGGTTTAGAACAGGTTGGCAAAGAAGAGCAAAAATATCAATTTTAAGGTCTTTACTACGATTATAGATCTAGATAGAGATATGTCGTTTTGAAACAGATATGTCTGCTTCTAACATGGTTAAAAAGGTTCTATGGAGCAGCGGCAAACGAGTCATATTTAGATTAAAAGCTCTCACGTGACATTGGTCTGGAAAGTGGTTCACGTATGAGTAATATGAAGTAGTTAAATTTGCCTTACCTTTACTATTATTCTGCAATTTTGAGGTGACGTAGATCAATTATAAATATAAAGAGCATTAAGGATGATTACGCACGAATGCATCGCAAAAAACATAAGTTCGAACTCCGCTGCCTTATAAACTATTTGTAAAAATAAACCATTTTCCGCAAGATTTTGAGATAACGTTGACATTAGGATAAACTGCCACTATGTTGTTTCCACAGTATGATTTTTAGCTCTTCACAAGAACAATGGATGATATAATAGCTAATGCATACTACTTTGCTATAAATACAATACAGATAAAAAAATGAAACTGTAAGTATGCAAGGTTAGGATTGTCTCGATGAGATGAAAATGGAGCCAGCACTATATTATCAAAATACTTTCAACTATGTACATTGAATCAAAGGAATGACATTTTATTTACCAAAACCACTACCATCAGTGATAGTGCAGATGCTTGAGCGAAACCATACTTACGAGTATATTCATTTTAACTAAACTAATCTCTTTTGCTATATAAATCCCTCTAACCGTAACCTTGAGGGATCCATTAGGCAGGATAAGAAAATGAGAGATTCCAATCCTTATGAAGTTCCTTTCCAACCTGCTTCATATGGAGAATGTAAAATGGTTATGTGAATGTTGCTTTTGTATTTTAAAATTGTATTGCTTACCAAGATTAATTCGGTTTATATTATCTGACGTATTCATTTAAAAAGTGTACTCAACTTTTTCAACAGTTTTATAGGTTTCAAATTTGCTAGAAAAATTATCTCAATTCTATAAAATTTATCAGAACATCCATCCTAACCAAACCACCACGTAACAACTGACCAAAGCGCAAAAGAGACGCCCCAGCATATTATATTTATGGCTCCAAATTGTGAGAGTATTATAAATTTTCATTTATGAAAATTAATAGAGATAATCAAATGTTGCATTTCGTTTTAATATGTTTGTATCATAATTATAAGGTGGAATATACCAAAGTTTAGATTCCCAAACTATTTTATTAATAAATACAGTTAAGTGATGAGCGGTGTCTTTTTTTTTAATGATGTCCATAACTTTTTGGGGTCAATAAGCAGAAGAAACAGGTGACAATTTATGTAATGGCATCTGTTTATCAAACGTCAGCTTGATTATCGTTCACCAATTTTCTATTAGTTCCTAAAGTTCGCTGTTATTTTCCGCCAGGAAAATGATTGTTTTTTCTTTGTGACAAGGTGCGCTATCATGCTAATAATAAAGTTATCATCAGCAAATTGGTCTGAAATTATTAAAAAAACGTGCTTATGGAGTATATTTTGGTATCATTTTTAATTCATGGCAGTGTTCTTTCAAAAAATGTTACTGCTCCAGTTCCCTTAGATTACAAGTAGACTAAGACATGGAGAAGGCCCGAAAGCTTCACTGTGGGTACGACCCATGACTCGAGAAAGCGCTCTCCTTTTCTCCTCCTAACGAAAGATCTTCCAGAAGCTCCAAACAAGCACAAAGGAGGTATATGAGAGGAGATCATACCTTTCCATAGTATCGAACACTCTATCCTCTATATTTTGCAATAGGAAGAATCCTTAGGGATCACGTATAAGACTGGAATGTGCAATTATGAAAGAATTCTCTAAAAATGCCAAAAAACATCAGATTTGGTCATTGTACCAAAATATCAGAGAAGAATCCTTTATTTGCAAGAAAGGATGGTCTGGAAGACCGTTATCATGGCAAAAACTCTTACAAAACCACAAGAACTTCATAATCAGAAATTCCTAATAAGAACAAACTAGAAAGCACAGATTCCCTCAACGACACTTTGGCATTTTCTGGTGAAAACTTGTGAATGAGACTAAAAATTGCAACTTGTTCAGGCCTTAAAGGCAAACGAAAGTGCAAACAATTCTTCGTCGATATGCAAATAAAAACATAAAGGAGATAGGTTAAATGAACGTCTTGTTTTGTGCGATGATGCTACAGTTTATACGAATGAAAATATAACCAATCATAATATTTATATTTGAGTCGAAGAAAATTCACAATGAAAAAAAACACCAAAAGCGAATGTACTCAGCGCTATCTCCAAGAATCGTCTGTATGGCCCGTTATTTTTAGATGTGTTACCAGCGATGGTTATCTACAAATGCTTCAGAACTGGCGAATGGATGAGCTCATTAAAAATTAGCATGAAGACTTCACTTGGCAAAAGGGCAGAGCTCCACCTTACTAGGAGCTAAATGTGCGAAGCATTTAGCTTCCAGAGAATTTACCAGGAAGATAGATGGGCCGTGTTGGTGATGAGGAAAATGTGCTGTTTAAATGGCTTCTACGTTCACCTGTCCTCAACCCTTCTTTGCGACTATGTGAAGGTATTAGAGGAACTCAAGCAGAGAATCACTGCTGTAATGGCTACGGTTACCTATGGCATGGTGCAGCATCCGTTGGACTACCGAATTGACGTGTTCCGTGGCACTGGTGGTGCGTTAATTAAAGATTTGTGAAAAGGTTCCTCTAAACAGTATACTTTTGAATATTTCGTTTAACTTTTGAATATTTCGTTCAACTTTTAAAAAATATACTTTTGAATTTCTCGTTTAATTTTTTATAAATATTTTTTATCTTGCTGCCTAAAAATACTAACAATATTCGAGAGAATGAAAAAGACTATTGTGAAATGCTGTAGTGAAGCCGTTACCATATGGAAACGAAGACCAAAAGCAGACATTGAGCTCTTAACACAAAACCTTGCCTACATCTTGCAGTCTTAATGTTAATCACACATCGGCATATCCCGCCATCCATTTGCCTGTCTTCCTTTAATTATTGTATTTCCTGAACTATTATTTAATTGCTCTTTTCTGATTTTTCCAAAAGCACATTCTCCTCTCAACGTAAGTACGCATAAATCCTACACAATTTTGTTAACTTAAACAGAAAACATACAATATGTCACCGAAAACAATCTCTACAAAGAACACCAGTTTGTATTTCGTAAAGGCAGAGACAAAACCACAATGACACTTGGCATCATCACAGAAAAGATAAGCAAGCAGATAGGCAAAGCAGAGGAAAAATACAAGGGTTGTCTCAGCCCAATGTTGTATTCGATTTATACCTAGAATGCCGGAATTTCTTAATATCCAATTCAGTGACGACATCTTTGGCCAATACAGGAATGTGAGAGCTCAGGCACTGAGAAAGCTAGGAAGATTGAAAATATCAACCAATTCGAGAGTACCTGGAAAATAAGAATAATCATGTTTATTGGGGGGGGAGCCCATCTAGTGACTGGTGACTTGATAAAACTCGTCATAATCAGGCTACTGCCTAACGTTAGGCTAGAATAATAAAAAGAAAACATGCAAAAACCAAATAAAGATAAAACAAAACCAAAGGAAATAAATAAGCAAATAAGCCAAAATAAGCAAAGAACGAGAAGAAGAAGGAAACGCACTCCAAAATTGGGTGAAGGCTAGCCTTTTCACCGCACAGCATACAAGGAAATGGGGCCTACAACAAAGAGAGTCAATTAAACGAAGGAGGCCAGCTTCCTCCAAAATGTCAAATAGTCCGAAAATCTGTGTGCATCAAATGAGTGTGTGCCTAATTCGAAGAAGACAAAAAGTGACTTAATGCCGCCGCGGCATTGTGGGGTTGGTCCAAGGCAACGGTTGCTGCGCAATGGCACGTAATTTTGATTTCCAATCGGCCTTTTACCATTTTTTGCCAAGCAGCCTGCATGGATGCCTTGATTCCTGCCATGCAATCTATGTGAGAAAGAGCCAAGCGCTGGTCTTGTGGCCCAGTCCTCTCCAACTTTTTAGCGTCCTTATCGTAGCCCTGATTCCAAGCAATTGCTACATGTCCAGAAAACAAGCAGAAGATAATCTCGACATCCACTCTGCCCGCAGTGACCATGGCGTACATTAGATTACTCCCGCCGAATCGACAGACCTATACAGGGAAGAATAAGTGGGAACTGGGGCATTTATAACCAAAATTAAAACATTTAAGCATAAAACGATAGGACGTATTAGGAACTCATGCACCCTTTCTTCTGTTTCAGCACAAAGTCTTCATTTTCTTGAGTTGAAATTAAAATAACTCACTTCTAGTGCTGTCTAAACTTTTGTTGGATCAAAAAGATCCATCTAGATATTGTTCTCATCTCAAAACATGAAATAAGTACCGAAGAGAATAAAATTAAAATATACAACTACATTTACCACCATAAGAAACAACCCAAAAGGAGAAAGATCTCCTTGGATCAAGCAGCATTTTTGTTCTTTATTTAATTTCTATTGTTGGTTTTGACCCTCTTGCTCTGTTTATAGCTCTCTTAATAAAATAATACTGCTCTTTTCTTGCTGCTCACTTATTAAGTAAATCATCTCTGTTTTTACTTCTCCCAATTAGTTTAATCTTTTGTGATTAGGTTTTCTTTGCCTTATTGAATTACATGATCTTTTTATTTATTTGATTTATTCCTGATCTCGGTTATCCACTCGTGTTGTTGTTGTATTCGGTAACTTGTTTTAGGGACGTATTTCGAGTCTGAAGCCACTGCAGAATCCGTAAACTGCTTTATCTCTTCATTTATCAGCTCGAGTGAAGGGTCTGCTAGGTTTTGAGGAATATACATATTTAAATCTTCTGTATATTTTCTCTAATATGCTCTGCGATATTATTTTCTTATAATTTCAGGTACCTCTTTCGGATTTAAGTTTAATTGGAGCACTGTTCAGACTTGATAGATGCTCTAAATTTTCATCTGTTCCATATGAAAATTTAATGGCATATTACTGCTTAAAATTATGGTCTTATTTTGCAACGGTGTTTGCTGTAATATAAGTTATGTGATTTGGTCCCACTCTTTTTAGGATATTTCTTGTTAGCATCATTTTTATATTTCTGTGAGCATTATTTGTATCTTGCACTCATGTCACCTATGAATATTATACGGTGTCCTTCTACTAATATCATAATGAAGTTATGTATTTGTAAGAAATTTCTACTTCCCGGTTGATATCAATGGAGCAATTTATATATATATATATATATATATATATATATATATATATATATATATATATATATATATATATATATATATATATTCTTAGCGAATATATATGCTTTGTTTGTAATTAGAATTTTGGTGTACTTGTGGCGTCTTTTGATTGCTATAGGCACCCCGTCGCTTCTTTCTCCTTTTGGGTTGTTTCTTATGATGGTATATGTAGTTGTATATTTTAAATTTATTCTCTTCGCTACTTCTTTTATGTTTTGAGATGAGAACAATATCTAGGTGGATCTTTCTGATGCCTTGAAGAATATATAGTTCTATAAATCGTTTTTTTCCCATTTTTCTGTACCTGACTTCAGTAGTAAAATTCAATTAACTTTGTTGGGGATTTTGTCTCGTAGCTCTCCTTCTTGCTTGAAGGTGGAGTTAAACTTGATCACATCAGCTGGGTAGAATTTAAATCTCTTATCTCTGAATAGTTTTTCCATTTACTTTTCATTCTCGTTACTTGTATCGGCATAAATGCACTTACTTTCTTTTAGGGCTTGGACAATATCTGCTTGCTTTCGTTTCCTTGGCAGTGGCATCGCATCAGTGTGTATATATTTATATTGATCACTTCAACTTCCATTAACTATCATTACCTTGTGGTACGAAGTCGTAAAGAACCAAAAACTGCCATGAGTCCATTCTATTGAATGGATTCGAATGGACTACCAGGGTCAGTCATGATTGTGGAAGGGATACTGAAACGAGCAACCCAGACTGAAATAAAGGCCTGAGCGATGGTGTAGGCTAGGATGTATGGCATGGCGACAGCCTCTGGTCACAGGGTAAAGCGATCGATTCGTGGTGATAAGAAAGGTTTGACCACGAGAGTAAGGCAGAGGACCTACAAGATCCACGTGAATCGGCTGAAACGGGACGAAGATAGTGTAGAAAGAACCAGTGGATTCTTTATATGGCGCGTTATCTTAGCACGGTGACAAGGCACAAATGAGTGGGTCGATTTGGCCACGTCAACGTTCATACCTAGTTATACATAATGTTGCTCAATGAACTTGCAAGTGGCTTGCATACCATGATGAGCAAGACCATGAATTTGGTCAAATATGTGCCCAAAGTAAACGAGAATAATAAGAGGATGAGACAGTCCAGTAAAGAAAAGTTGCCCAGGATGCGCCTGGAAGGACTTTCTGGTAATTCGATCTTGCGAACAACGAGTTGAGAAAAGTGACGCAGTGGTTGCATGTCTTCATCCTGTTACTGAGCTAACGCTATTATTCCATGGTTAATGAGCGTATAAGAGAGCTGCATGCGCGATATTGCAGAAATGCAAGAAAGCTTGTCGGGTGTGATGTTTGAAGAACAGGGAACGTATTGGATGTCGCTTGTACCTGCAATATGAAGTCTAGATTGCGAGCAGTGACTATAAAGGGTACGGGAGAAATGTTATCAGTGGATAGTGTACCAACCAATGGATTGGGGTCCGTGCAGACAGTAAATTCACGTCCTTCAAAATATTGTCAAAAGTGGCGGAAGGGGGGAGATATATTCCGAGCAGCTCCGGTAAAAAGATGCTCAATCTCTTTTTTTAAAGAGTTAAAGATTCTAAGAAGAAAGTGAAAGGTTGCCGTGAGTCCATAACCTTTTGTTGTATAAGGTTGCACCTACATGGGTGGCTGACGTATCCGAGGCAACGCTCATTAAGGCCCCTAAGTGAGGATGGGCCGGTGAAACAGCTGAGGCAATAGCTAGCCTGTTTGGTGTTAAGAAATGATTCGAACGCCCTGAAAAATCATGGCAAAGTAGAATTTTTTTTAGCGATTGAGAGGAGAATATAGATTGGTTGCATGATCTTAGAAACGTCAAGAATATATTTATGGTAAATGTTAACCATACTGTAGAAATGACGGAGTTGCTTGAGCGGAGGTGGTATGGGTAAACCCGAATAACAGCAATTTTGTCGTAGAGAGGACGGATTTCCTCAGGAGAAACAAGGTGTCCAAAATGGAAAGTTGTGCGATATCCCCCTAAAAATTAGAAGTGTTGGGTACTCTATCATACTATTCAAGTCGAGCATAAACGAGAAGAAGGTAAGATAGATGCTCTTCTAGGTAATAAAAGACAAAGGAAAGACCTCTCAGAACCACGACCTATGAAATTTTGAAAGGTCTGGCCAATGTTGCGAAGATCATAATGCATTCTGACCATGATAAATGAGCTAAATGGCGTGGTGATAGCTGCCTTTGAGATGTGTTCTGGGTCAATTGGTATCTGGTTTAAAATACGAAGCAGATCGATGCGAGAAAATATTGAATAACCGAGGAGAGCAGAGTTGAAGTAAGACAGATATGGGACAGGATATCTCTATGGGATGTTACAGTAGTTTAGCTGGCTGTAATCACCGACAGCTCTGTACTAAGCTGGAGTGGATTAGGGTACAATATGAAAAGGGGAGGTCTTAATAGAATTAGAATGGCTAGCTATGCCTGATTTCACCATGAATGTGAACTCTTGTTTCATTAATGTTGGCTTATCTGCAGCTAGACGACGGGGCGGGAGAATACAGGCCCTCCTGTCATCTCTATCCAGCAAACCACGCTTTGTTTAATAGGCCTGCCTTTTGAGGATGTGATAGTAATGCTAGGAAATTCTAGTTGCACACGCTCGAAATGAAGATTGGTTAGAGAAAACCAGAGATAGATGATAGAACCATAAGAACGGAAAAATGAACCAGAAAATGTGATCAAAGTAGTCCGATCGACCAGCATGCGATTGCGAGATTCGACCATAGGTCGTGGGTAGAGAGAAAATCGAGGCCGAAAATAGGAATGCCAAACTTGACAATAATAAACGTCCATCGAAAAACCAGACGGAGAATGAGAGACAACTGAAGGATATGCCTTCCATCTGTCATATATCCGAGGAATTAGCGTCTTTAAGAACAAAATCAGATGAGGTACAAGCTTTTTCGTCAAGAGAAGATGGAATAAGACTACAGTGAGAATCAGTGTCAACTAGATATTAAAAGCCAGAAAGTGAGTGGTGAATACGAAATGGTGATGGAGCGGCACAGGTAATAGACACACTGATCACTTGCAGTTTTAGTTTAAATTAGTTGCAGAATTTGTATCCTTAGGAAGAGAATGAAAAGAGAGAGTGGATTGAGCATTAAAATGAGAATGGTGAATTGATTGCCGAGATGAAAATTGTGAATTAATGTTAGATGAAGAAGACATTGGCTGTAAATATGTGCAAGGCTTTAGGCATTTTACGGCTTGTGCAACATATTTGTTTTAGTACCAGCCCCAATTATTTGGTTGGAGGAAAGTAACATTGGAAGAAGCCTGAGAATGAGAAGGACGAAATTGTGAAGAGCGAGCATTTGATTATGAATGAAAATAGGATGATAAGTAATCTCGGTAAGGTTCTGTACAGTGTAGAACGTTGCGACCATATTTCTCATGGTATCAGCACAAACTCTTTGATTGAGAGTGAGAATATTTAGGTGTAGAAGGATGAGCGGACGTAAAATGAGTAACGGAATGCCTCGCCTCACCTCTTGTCCTGGAATGCCCTATTTGGTTTCGCATTCGTGGGAACGAACGGCGCTGTCGCTCTGTTCGCCCTTATAAATGTGCACTCGTGTGGTCCTACATTGGAGTTTTAATTCTCGGGGATCTTTCTCTATCCTCTCCAACGGCGCAGCTAAGTCCGGTGTTGATTAGATAGAATGAGGTGTTTACCCGTTACAAGTGAAATTCAAACGAACTTGACTTCAAAATTAAATGAGGATTCCGAAAATTCTTGTTATAAGTTCCATTATTGGAGAAATGACTTGGAAGAAATTCGAGTGTTAGCTAATCCTCTTAATTATGGTTTTAACCTCATTGTACTTAACGACGAAGGAGAATAATAAAATATAGCCCTAAAATCAATCAACTACCTATATATCCAACTTCCTTCATCTTATTAATTTTCAAAGGTCTTATTCAATCTATCTACCAAAATTATTTATTTCAAATCGTCAATTGTGCTCAATTAATAATAGGAAAAGAAATAGTAGATTTTGTGTTGATTTTGCTTCAAAGATAGCTAGAGGTTAAAAAGGAGAGTAGTTATCTTTATAAATTCCGCAGTACTTTTGAATTGCATCAAACGATTATATTTTGTAAAACAGTAAAACAATGGATTAGTTCAAGCAATTCTCCTTGTCATTAGTTGTATTATTTTTGCCATAGAAATTTAAGGATTCACTTACGTTACGTTCTAGAGACGTTATCTTTTGTACTAATTTCGTGAAGGATTCATTTGATAATATATAACATTCGTTAAAACCAACGCTATTTTAATTTTCCAATGCTTGATTTTAATTCTATTACACTAGATACATATTTTTCAGAACCTATATCATTCCAACCAAAGGGAAAAAATTAAATCACGCTAAAAATTAAGGGGTGGTTTCTTTATTAGAATTTAGAAAAGACTGTTTGTTTACTAGAGACAAGCAAATAGGGTTCTTTCTTAAAACTTTTGGTTTTCTTTTAATTTTCAGCGTCTACACTACGCCAATTAACTACCACGCATTTAAATTTGTTTATTTTCTTAAAGGCTGATCCGATATTTTTTTTAAATGAAAAGGTATGTATCCTTGCTTGGATTGGTAACACTGATATGGATAGCATGCCCCTACCCTAAAACGCTTTATTTGGTTATTGATAACTAAATGTTAAATTAACCAGGACTGTCGATTGATAGAGAGACAAACATGGACGGAATGGAGAGAAAAGCAAAGAGATGAAGAAAACGGATTTGTTAGCGGCAAGGCTTTTTTGAGAAGGGCCTGAAATTTGTTGGTTTTTGTAATGAAAGTGGTAGTGTGTGGCGAAGCCTGATTAATTTGTGCAATAAAAGGCTTAAATCGTGGCAAAATAGACGTAAATGATTCCATTAATAGTTGCCGCTGCCGCGAGTCTTCTTGAATTGCCGACCCTTGAAGATGACTGGAAGGTGAAATTAGGGAATAAAATCCTGCTTTTAAAGAGAGCATTGGTTAATTTGAGATTGCTTTGTACCAAGGATAATTTTTAATTTCACAGGTGTTTTCATTAACTACGGCTCTTTAAACAGTTGCCGAGGGAGATCCTTCGTTTGTTTTCGCTTTTATTAATATCTCGTCTGTGTTACAAATAGCAGCAACTTCATTATTTGTTATAGCTAATAATTTCTCATTAAGAATTATTATAGTCAAATTATTACCTATGATTAATATTAAAAGTAGGGATGAATAATAAGCAAATGGTCTCAGACCTTTAGGCAGAGTGCAATCACGACTTTCTCCTGTTTGAGGCAAAGGACGCGTTTGAGCTTGTAGGTTTGTCAGCCAAGTTAGTTTAAAATCTCTGCTACCACAACTTAAATGTTTTATGAATACAAAAGACGGTTCACGGTCGCCAATCGTAGAGAGAGATAGGATAACTGTGATGTCTGGCGGAGAAGAACTCGTGAGGAGGGTTGAAGGGTCCCGCTATTATTGGTTTGGTTGCCATCTAGGCATTTTGACTAATCTAATGAATCTAATCACATTTTTCACTCAAACAACTCATATATCTCTCTTCCTTTCTTTTCTACTTTTGACTGGTCTCGGGGGATCGTTTGGATCATACTTTCCCTTTATTTCTGAAGCTCTGTTGATAAATTTGAATATGAGCTATTGTCACAGTTCTTAGGGTAAACCTTATAAATATAATGAAATATAAGAGTGCTCAATCGATATGCAAATTCAGAGACTGCATCGAGTGCATGCATAACAGAGTGATATTTAGGAAATCTAAATTGTGTTATTGGATTTGATCAGATTATCCTAAAGGCCATTTATTTCTAAATTCTCTTCACTCCTCTGGGAACGATCGAATAAAACAAAGTATTCTTTGTGATGGAGGAATAAACAAAAAGGAGGGTTTTCTTTTCATCTCGAGCGTCTCCTTTTTCCGTCGTCAAGATTATGGGAGAAAACTAGTTGAGGAGGATGGGGTGGCGTACGATAAAATAACTCTAGACGCTTCAAGTGTGCGTCTGCTCCTACTTTTAAGGTATCAATAAGTCCACGGAAGGTGAATTGCCTTCGTTAGTATGCGAAAATTTTGAAAGAGTTGAGCGGCCCCGTAGTGATCCAATGGGCCTTTTAGCTATTCAAATTCTCCAATCTCTGTCCTCCTGTCTAGCCATGGTGGGTGGAAAGAGAAGAGTTACTTTCAAATACAAATTTTAACACATTGGTGCAAGGTGAGGAATATCCGAAAATTCAGATCTAATTTAGTGCTCGTTCGCTTGGAGCGATCAAATCTTTCAAACTCACATTTCTTCATGTCAATTTTGTCGATGTCGGAATCTTTTAATGAAACGCCTTAACAAGTCTCTATGACAGTTTATAAATATATGTTAATATACTATAACAAATTAATGCTTAGAACAATTCTATCAAAGATTTCGTGCGATTTTTATATTTCTTTGTCAGGTATATTCTTATGGACATTTTATGAATCTTTTTATTCAAAAAATTTGTTTGGAAATTGTATTCATGTAATTATTGTTGCAATTTTTTTCTCAATATTTATTCCTCTACTACATATGTTCAAAACCTTTAGTTGAAAAAATTTATTCTTTGCTAGTATCGATCTCCCACGTAATAAATGCGCAGTCTTTATTCATTATGAAAGGACTTTTGGAGTAGGCACTAAACGGATTAATTATCTGTGGTAAGGTTTACAAGACTTATCTAGAGGAGGATTGAGATGAGATAAAGTCAAAATTCATTCTCTCGTTACTTAAAGACAGGAATGAAATTGATTATTTGCATGTTTGAAAATATAGCTGATAAAAGTTTTATAAAGGCAAATGGCATGACACCGCAAGTTTCCGCGTTTGAAAGTGGTTTGCTGCAGTCGGCTAGTTTCTCGTTTGAACGATGAAGTGGCGAAGGGGGGTCTAAATGAGCCAAATCGTTGCCATAAGTTTCCTTTTGGTAGAGGAGGATGTAAAATCCGACCATGGTAGTCATATACAGCAGCAACCTAAAGTACAAAAGTAGACCTAGAAAACTTTTAAAATGCGTGGTCGTAAACTTTATTAAAATATCGATATAAATATTCCAGTGAAATAAGGAGGAATAAATATTATATGTTATATATTACCCAAAGAATCAACAAGAATTAACAAAATAAAAAAGAGCGAAAATATTTAACAGCAGCGTTATATAACAGATAAACAGATGAAGCTCTGAAAAATTACAGCATCGCCACACTGATATATGAAGCTGCATAATGTGTCGGTTGTCCCTTAGCATTCATGAAGGCATTTATTCTTCAAGACATGCTGTACACGAGGATGTGACACGCGATGAATGTATTAAAGGGGGGCGATTCTTGCTTGCTTGCTTTCTGTTATTTTACTGTTTCCACCGCTTATAAAGAGTGTTCCATTGAGACGGATCGAAGTTAGTAGTAAATAAAACAGTGTTATTGATGAAAATTTATTGATTTCACTCTTGGATCATATTATAGGAGTCATGGCAATTATGTGTGAAAAATAATATTGCCTAAATATCCGCCAAGGCTTCGGTGGCACACCTCCCCTAGATGGTCAAAATTGTTGATGACATCTCTGCATAGTTGCTCCTCGATCTCACTAATATGCCTTATTAGCTCATCCTTCAGCTGTTGAATTGTTGTTGACTTGTTGGCATAGATCTTACTTTTGAGATGACCCCAAAGGAAGAAATCTAAAGGCGTCAAGTCACTTGATCGTGGTGGTCAATTGACCTGAGGTTTAGAGAGATGATGCGACCTGGGAACTTCACACTCAATAAAGTCATTGTTGCTTTGGCTGTGTGGCTTGTGGCGCCGTCCTGTTGAAACCAAAAATCTTCGACATCCATAGAATTCAATTCAGGTCATTAAAAGTTGGTTATCAGGGCACGGTATCGCTCACCTGTCACCGTAACAGAATTCCCTGCATCATTTTCGAAGAAATACGGCCCAATGATTCCGCTAGCAAAAAAATGCACACTAAACAGTTACTTTTTTTGGATGCAGTGGCTCTTCAACAGTCTTCCTGTGATTTTCATCAGCTCAAATGCAACAATTCTGCTTATTAACGAATCCACCAAGATGAAAATGGGCTTCATCACTAAAGATGATTTTTCGCGAAGTACCCGAAAAGCGTTTCTGTTTGAACGTCCATATTCTTGATAGGGTTTGATAACTTAAACACATTGTTCGATTATTAATCTTTCCATGCTTGAAATTTCCAAAGACTGAAATTGTTAAATCTGAAAGAAAAGGGAAAAAATCATTAGACACTTAAAATTAACTCATAATTAAAATCAGTCCAAGTTATTGGAACACCCCTTATGTTAATGTGGCTTTCCTCTGGGGTGTTAATTCTTCGTACCACTAGAGGTTTGGTTGCCCAGTTAGTGGTAACATTGCCACTCAAAAGCGTCAGCTTTGGTAAGATAGAGATAACGTTTGACACCTGCAATGGTATCAAGTTATTTGAATGCGTAACGGAAATATCCCTTTAGGTAACCTTGTAATTGATCCGAGAAGAAGGTACCAGCTAGGAAGAATAAAAGAATCTGTCTATAGATGTAACGAGTCTCCGTCTCATTATTTTACCTTGCCTTGAAATAGGTAATACTCCGCGTACAATTTCATAATTCAATTTTACAAAAAAGTAATGTGGGAATATGGTAGAGCAACCGAGCGATTATAATGATCGACTTATTGAATTAAAGAACGCGTAACAAATTAAAAAGAAATAATGAATAACTCTCCTTTTAATCTCTTTGCAGCCTCACGCCTCGCACATTCACTTAGCTCGCCTCTATTGGTTAAAATTAATCCTGCATTTAATTTTGATTCAGTGCTGGCTAAACTGCTGTACCTCATTATTTGCCAATATTTTTAGAAGGTGAAAGTTTATTATGAGAAATACATTTGTTTCATTTCTGGCTATCTTTGTTACAGAATGGTGAAATGGTTTTATCCCACGCAATTTTATTACCTTTAGACATTCTCAGTTTCCAACATTTATTCTCTGGCGCCTGTCTGACTTAAGCCTAGATCCGAAGACTACCACCTTATTTTAGTGAGAAAATCGAGCCTTTACCTCGACATTTCAGACGCTCTTTCTTGCGCAGTCATCGGGTTCCGTTGTGTAGGGTATCTACATGTACACCCTTCAGGTGAATACATGTGTGCCCTACAGGTGTACAGCTTACCCACTGCTCTAAAAGGACTGTTTTCTGTTGCTCATTAAGGGCTAGCTGACGAAGTCTATCAGCATTTTTCAGGTAATGAAAATGTTTTCCATTTGAATAATATCCAGAGATTCAGGTGCCAGTCTATAACCGTGAACTTGATTTTCCTCCCCATACAATTAAATATAATTTATAGTTCTATTGCTTCTCTTCCCTATTGCGGATTCTAACGTTGCCTTTGCTTGGGAACAACTGGAACGTGGATTCATTGGAGAATTAGACACGTCTCCCCGATCCATGGTCTAGTTGTAGTGAACATCTGCCCAAGCTATTCGAAATTGCTCCTACGGTTTATTATTGTCTTTATACGAGCTTTATACGTGATTTCAAGTAATGTGCAAGTAGATTGCGAAAGAAATTCTGAAAAAAAAATAACATATGTATGTGTAGACATTCCTAAGTGATTAGGAATATTACAAGTGGCTGAAATTTGATGGCCTCGTCGGTTGTTAAATTCATAAAACCACCAGTTGGCAAGTAAAAGAAACTAGACCAGCCGATGATAGAGGAGAGATGTGGTAGACAGACAATAAGGCAGAGAGAAGAAGGAAGGGTAAATGGACATACCAGGTGAAGAAAATATCCACAGGCCGAAATTATAATTCTTATATATGTTCTAAATCATTCTCTCTGCAATGGCGAGAAAAAAAAATCCAAATGCACAAAACTTAAATGATGGAAAAGAAAGAAACACATTTGACGTTAGCATTAAAAATAAAATAAGTTTTATCATTTTAAAGGCAACTAACCTAATTCTCCTCTGACCAAGATTATTTCCACCTCATTATCTCGATGTTGAGAAAGTTCAAGAGATTTAGCTCATTTTATTTCAGATTTGGTGTTTTGTTCCTAGTATTTGTTTACTCGACAATGCGTAAAGCCTTTGAAATTTGTTTCTCGGTCCTCACCACCGCTTTTATTTATTCTAATCCCTATTAATTCTTAAGTTTTTATAAACTTTTGGAATAATCTTGAGCCTTTTTAAATTGTTGCATGAATGGTTTAACACATGTTATGCTTTCTAATAGTGAAAAGAATAAAGGAATTTTACCTAGTCATTATTAAAAGTTGTTCCTCATTTATTGCTTGCCTTTCCGGGGCGAATTGTAGCTCCATTAAAAGTTCACAGTAAAATTTGAAAGGAAAGAAACCATCCTCTTAATTCAAGAAAATTACAGTGGGACCAGTCTAAAATCATCGATCTTTCAAATAAGATCTTATGATTTTCCCAAAGTTGAATTGTGCAAGCATTAATGAAATTCTAAGACTATTTTGGCGAGAATTCGATAAATTTCTTTGGCTTTCGTTTTTTACCTCGTCAATTCTTTCTCATTTTCATAAGCGGCTTTCAGAGACTTTTGTGTAGATATTCAGTTAACGAAGATAAAAATGACTTTCAGACACTTTTTAAATATGATAGAAACATAAAAGAGATATTTGCGTGTCACCAGTTTTTGGTCGGTCATCAGTTTTTTGATTTAAGGTTAATGTTCCTATATATTTGGTAGAGAAGGTAATGCGGCCTTACAGTCGAAATTAGTCTGACTCCAAATTTTTCTTTTGGGTAATCCGCTTATAGGCTGGGTGTGAATGGTAACCTGGTTGTTGCTTGGAAGAAGGAATGACTCGTAGGATCTAATGGCAGTTTTCTAGGCTTTAAATCTTGGTTTAAGGCTAAATGGGTCCGGTCAAGTAAAAGTATTAAGTTTTTCGTGGTTCGTGTGTGTGGTCACGTCTTTGGCTGACTAGGACTAGCAGTGTTAATTGTAGAGAAATAATAAGAGTTTAGTATATATATATATATATATATATATATATATATATATATATATATGTATATGAGGAATTAAACCACGTTCTCCGAAGACAATCTAATTCAGAACAGTTTCGGTGTATCTCACACCCTTTTTCAACTGGCACTGGATAGAAAATATTAGAAAAGTGCTTACAAACATAACACGGGGTCAGGTCGTGAAAGATCTCCTCTTTTTTACCCCAATCCTCTACTTGTGGCTAATCAAGGATGGGGGGGGGGGGGTTAGGCCTAAACATATTGAAGGGCTGACATTTTACTGTTTTGTTTATATGCTTTCGTATTACAGGATTAAAAGGACATTACCCATCAGATAGATTTAAATTAGGAACTGACGATATCAAGCCTGATTCTACGATTCTTCTCTTAA
Source organism: Ceratothoa steindachneri (assembly GCA_963969495.1). Classification (NCBI taxonomy): domain Eukaryota; kingdom Metazoa; phylum Arthropoda; class Malacostraca; order Isopoda; family Cymothoidae; genus Ceratothoa; species Ceratothoa steindachneri. The sequence goes on along the minus strand of OZ018338.1, from coordinate 58,279,001 downwards.
CATAGTTAGCCGATTTAAATACCATTATATTTCCAGTGAAATCGATCAGATGATTCAAGTCTCTAACATGGCAAAATATTCCACTGCTTTGGCTGCCCACTCTAATATCTCTTTTGTGTTCGTACAATCTCTTGTCTAGATTTCTCCCAGTTTCCCCTATATAAAATTTATGGCAATCGTTGCATGGTATTGCATATACTCCTATGTTATGTTGTTCTTTTGGTTTCCTGGCAATCATCAATTGGTTTAAGGTATTATTATATTTAAAGGCTAGATTAATACCCGCTTTTCCAAATATGTCCTTTAAACTATTTAATTTATTATTAAATGGCAATGTTATACATTTGTTGAAGTCATTAGTGCGGGAAGGCTTATTAACATAGAATGTTTTTCTAGCTGCAAAATGGGCAGACGATATGAACCAATCGGGGTAATACAAATTAAAAAAAATGGTCCCGATAATGACAATTTTTTCATCTAAATAGGAAGGATGACATATTTTGTATGCTCTAAGGAAAAGGTTAGAAACTACCGATTTTTTAACAGTATTATCGTGAAACCAAAATAATGTATATAGGCATTCGAGTGGGTTGGTTTCCTATAAACGTCAAGTTTTAATTCATGGTGATCTTTATTAATGAGGACATCTAAAAAGGGTAATCTATTATCATATTACCATTAATATTTAAATTTAATGGAGACATGCAAATTATTCAAATTATTAAAAAAGTTATCAAAATCCTGGCCATTGGGCCATACAGAAAATACTTCGTCAATGTACCTTAACCATAAAATTTAGGGGGAGAAATTGTGGGAAGGAGTTCAGTCTCAAAATATTCCATGAAGAGACATGCCAATATCAGAGATAAACTATTTCGCATGCTAAGGCCAAATATTTGTCTATAAAACTCATTATTTACTCGAAACACATTGTCAGAGAAACATAATTCAACTAAATCGATAAATTTACTCGTAGAAATGAGAAGAACCAAATTAAGTCTAGGCATGATTTCCCGCAGAAGGCCCATGGTTTGGTCAACTGGAACTTTGGTAAACAAAGAGTTTTTATCAAAGCTTTTCCTTAGGGCATACAAAATATGTCATCCTTCCTATTTAGATTAAGAAATTGGCATTATTAGGACCATATTTTTCAATTTGTATTACCCCGATTGGTTCATATCCTCTGCCCATTTTGCAGCTAGGAAAACATTCTATGGTTAAGCCTTTCCGCACTAATGACTTCAACAAATATATAACATTGCCATTTAATAATAAATTATATAATATAAAGGACATATTTGGAAAAGAGGGTATTAATCTAGCCTTTAAATATAATAATTCCTTAAACCAATTTATGATTGCCAGGAAACCCAAAGAACAACATAACATACGAGTATATGCAATATCATGCAACGATTGCCATAAAGTTTATATAGGGGAAACGGGGAGAAATCTAGACAAGAGATTGTACAAACAGAAAAGAGATATTAGAGTGGGCAGCCAAAGCAGTGGAATATTTTGCCATGTTAGAGACTTGAATCATTCAATCGATTTCACTGTAGGTAAAATGATATTTAAATCGGCTAACTATGTTAAGAGAAGAATCGTAGAATCGAGCTTGATATCGTCAGTTCCTAATTTAAATCTCTCTGAGGGGCAATGTTCTTTTAATTCTGTAATACGAAAGCAAATAAACAAAACAGTAAAATGTCACCCCTTCAATATGTTTAGGCCTAAGCCGCCCCCTTGATTAGACACAAGTAAAGGATTAGGAAAAAAAAGAGGGGATCTTTCACGACCTGACCCCGTGTTATGTTTGTGAGCACTTTTCTAATATTTTCTATCCAGTGTCAGTTAAAAAAGGGTGTGAGATACACCGAAACTGTTCTGAATTAGATTGTATTTTTAGAATGTCGTTTAATTCCTCATCTTTTCTTGCGATATTGCATTAATTTTATCATATATGTATATGTATATATATCTATCAAGGCCAAGGAAATAATAACAAAAGACATCTCGGTTGAGCTTTACCCCTCCGATGTTTTCCGGTAACATAGGAGAACGGGCAAAAGGGGTAAATGTTAAGAGACAGATTTCTAACCTCAGCTCAAAAGGCAGGCCCTTCGAGGGTGTACTTATAAACAATCCATTCAAAAGTGCAAACTGCCAATCTCTCAGAACCCTCTCCATGCGCTACAAGACACAAAGCGCGGGAGACCAATCTGAGGTCTCACCTTGCGGGTGTTCCCCTCCCCCTCCCCAATCCCGCTGAGTAATTTGTGTATATAACAGGTTGATCCGGGCAAACGAGGCTTTTTGTCCGTTCTAACGCAAGAGACAAGTAAGTCACCGGTTGAGAGACTTTTCGAGTTCGATAAAGAAACAGAAAAATCACCGGTAGAAAGTTTACTGCAAGTTAAGGAGAACTTTGCAGTCCTTGTACAACACCAGATCGTACCAAGTACGCTAGGCGCCGTTCGAGCCCCCAATATATTTAGTATCAAGCTAGCCAGTTTAAGAACTTTAAATCTTACTCTATCTGAGTTGGACAAAGCCGAACTAGATATAAAAAAAAATAGAAGACAACGATTTCATCTCGTCCCGAAGCAAAGTAGAAGGGCTAAGTTTTAGCTTGAAGCCGCCTCCACCCCAGATCCATCGTGACGTCACCCGTCAATTCGACACGCAGCTCGACGAACGCCATCTAGGGAGCAAACAACAAACAACTCGACCAACGCCTCACTCGATCAAAATCTCCGGGGATAGTCTAACTGGTCGCGACTCTATTCAATCTCCATTACCTTATGTGAGTAAAGAATAATCTTGTTGTTTATGTCCCCGTGCATAATAATTATTTTAGTGGATGTCTGGCCAAGGACAAAGATATTAACTTAAAATTGTTTCCTCCGTAAAATTCTATCTTCAATCGCGCTTCGAGAGCTTACCCCGTAATCCCATTTTCTTTATTTTAAGTGTATTAGATCTGTATTGGTTTTATGTTATTTAGTGATATGGTTTATTTTCATTAAAGTCTATTTCTTTAGTAAAAGTACTGTTTTAATTATCCTTGAACGAGTTAAAGTGGCAATAATTGATCAAGTCATGAAAGAAACCCCTTTTATTAATTCACTAGAATAAAAATAAAGTTTAGCACTCTTAGAGAACGATCCTCAAGCGATCACCGAGGCACGAACCTACGCCTCATGTAAAAGTTTATTTGGTTTATTAAAAATTAATAAAACTAATATATATATATATATATATATATATATATATATATATATATATATATATATATATATATATATATAAGCTCGGCTAACCTAGGACATTAATACTTAGTGTTTCTTGTAAGTCTCGTTCTGCGTCAGATAGTTGGGACTCTGGACGTGGACGGACGGATTGAGGACGAAGTACCGACTGACTCAAGGACAATGCCACTGCTAATACTGGTAATCCAATATTCCAACGATAATAATGAGACTAATAAACATACTAATTCTGTTCTATGTTTCTGCGCGATTATTAATATTAACACCAATTAAGGTGGCGTGGCTACGCTTCACTAATCTGAATGCAGGGCGCAGATTATCGCATCAAAGGGTATGTTTTTGTGTTCTCTACTAAGACTGCTGAGCGTAGTATATTTGGTTACAGGGTGTGTGTGACCAAGATAGTATTTGAATTTGGGATCCTAACCGTGCTTTAGCAACCAACATTTTTTCAAGATTGGTTTTGTATTTTCACCGGTTCAGTTCAGATTCCTTTCTATGTGTGCACAGCTGTTTCCACCGTCTGTGTTTATCTCTGCGACCAGATCGTCGGATGCACGTATTTCTTAATGTATGTTTTTACATTCACGTGAGAGCACAACGGTTTTACTTGTCTTATTACAAATTATTCCGCTTTACCTTGATAGATAGATTATTAAATTGTAATTTTACATTATTTACAAGTACTTGTTTTTTCTTGCATTAGTTAATTATTACAAGATCGTATATTATTTCAATTTTCGCTTTCTTTGCTCGTTACAAACTTTCATAGGATTCACATGATACTCATGTGAATTCTATTCCGCCATGCAATGCACTTTTGTCTTATTATTTAGATAGGTGAAAGCTATACATTATTATTTTACAAAGATGTTATACAAATTATTTACACTTTTAGAATATTTTAATGTGCGTATTTTTTTGCATGCCCATCTCAACACTTCATATGATTTATATGGCCTTATTGTGAGGCCTTATTATTAATCCTAATCCACCTCGCAATGGGCGCTACAGAGATACATACCACTTGTAAGTTACTGGAAGTTCTAATGATAAAATAATTCCGTGCTGCCTCTCCATAGCGCTCAAATAGTCTCAATCGGGCTTAGTACCTTCAACATTTTTCACCTCCCCTAACTTAACAAATTCTCTCGTAAATCTTCTGGTTAAAATTTACTCATTTGGGGTTTTTTATTAAATATAAAAAAATTCAAGTAAATAATTCATATTCATGAGTTGTTTAATGAGTAAATAAGTCATATTCAAGTAAATAATAAAAAACGCAGCATTAATTGAATAAAGACTAAAGAACAGCCAACTCCTCAGACTATTCCTATAATCCCGCTCGATCCCTTAAGGAGAGCTAATTTCATTCAACAAGATAAATCGTCGCTCAATTAGCCAGATTAATCCTTGAGGAAACTTTTATAGTCAATTAACGCCCAATAAAAGGGAGGAAGTGCAATTATTTGAAACGCGTCTGATTAAAATAAGGACACAATTAAAACGTGAGCATCACTGACATGTCATTGCGTGATGTTCAACAGCTCCGACTAAAATACATATACGAGATTTCACTTTTATACCCACGTTCAGAAGCAAGCCAAAAAGGGGAATTACTTGGGTATTTCTGTGGATGTGTTCCATAATACTGAGGCTAATAATTTCTTTTGCGTCTATGTAGAAACATGTAGGCATCCTTGAATGTTGAGTGTAAGGCATTTGACGTGGCGTTTGAACAAATAATTTTTTGTTGCTGATTAGGATTTCTATTTGAAACACGACAATCTGAATTGAATTGAGTTCGAGATTTATTGATCAAAGTACGCGTTTAATTAAATATATAACCAATAATCTAAGATTAAATTAATTTAAATTTCTCGGTCATTAATTCCTTGAACCCTCTTATGCATATAAATGGTTCAGTCAAAAAATTAAAACGTGCGTTTCACTAACATGCCATTATGTGATTAAAAGAAGATACGACATCTTATAATGTATTTTTATATTTGCATAGCACAAAACAGCACATAATGGAATCAGTAGTGGATAAAAGCGGAGGTCTATTATAATACTGTGATGACTATTATATAACTCTTATTTTAAATGCTTCAACTTGTCAAAAAAAATATAATTACAACTTATGTTTTAGGTCGTTGTGGTGTTTAAAGCCCCATCTTCTTCCTTGGCCGAGCTTGCAGGCATCAATCTTCAGATAATCTTAAAAAATCTTTCTCTACAACTTTGCACCCTCAAATTAAAATAAATGAACTTTAAATTTAAAAAGTTGACTTTCATATTAAAAAAATTTAACTTCAACTTATAAAAGGCGACTTTCATATTAGAAAATTGAACTTTAAATTTAAAAAAATAATGACTTGCAAATTAAAATTAAAATTTTCAAATTAAAATAAATAAATTTCCCCCGCCTGGGGGGTAACCATAATTTATGCCCAATCGATTCTCACTTGGGTAGAGGAAGTCGAGCAGAGGCTTTTGCGAGCCATTAAGCCATTTCAGTGTCCAATGGTCCCAGTTTGGTTGGCCATGTGCTGTAAGGTCGTTCCTTATGACCCGGAGGTGGTTGAACTCATCTTTTATATCAGTTACTTTTATTTTTTTCAGGATCTTATTTCCTTTTTTCAGAGATCTCTTAATTTTATAAAGGTAGAAAATACCAGTATTGCAAATTTACATTATTAAATATTTTCCAGGGCAGTATTTGAAAAAATACTTCGTTACTGAGAGGGTTGAGTTATGTATGGAAACGGTTGCTTGGGGCGCTAAAGAGCTGCCAATGAAGAAATGATGAGAAGAAATCCCCAAAACTATGAAAATAGGCTCTTTAACGTCACGGTAGAGAGTTAGTCGAAATGTTGCAAATGTTCGGAAGATGACTGATGTTAAATTGTATTTTTTCTAATTTTAAGCAGTGTATCGTTAAATACGCATATGGTAAGTAATACTGTAGATATGACTCTTACGAATGTTTTTATGTATAAAAGATGGCATTTCATAAGAACTAGGTGCCTCTGAATCGAAAACACTAGGATATTTTTACGTAGGTTGGTGGCGAAATTAGTGCTCTTGACGTTACACAAATTCAGATTATAATATATTTTTTAGTTGAATTTCATTTGTTTTCATTTTAAAGAAACCTTTTTATTTTGAAATTCAGCTTTTTTTAAGTTTAAGGTAAACATGTTTTATGAAAAATCCAAGTATTTTAATTTGAAAAGCATTTTTTTAAATTTGAATGTCAACCTTTTCTAATCTGAAGCTCAATATTTTTAATATGAAAGTCAACTTTTTTAATTTGATTTCTATTTTTTTTTAATTTGAAGGTGAAAAGGGGTAAATTGGATCTGTTTATTAGACCATATGTACCTTGGCTTATTGAAAAAAACTGACCCATACGTACCTAGGATGATATTTCCTTACAACACATTCTTTTTTTCTTTTAACCATTAGCAAATGGCTAAACAGGTAAAACTATTCCCTATATGAACATTAAAGTACATCAAACATATTTTTTTTTCAATAAAGTTGTCTTCTTCGGATGAAGTGCAAGTATTTCAGTTTCATGCACCTTATTTGAAACTGTTTAAACTAATAGCAATTTCCTCCTCTCCTAATTGATTAAATAATAATTCATCTCCCTTCTTTTCCCCCTTCTGGTATTTTTAACATAACTAATGTTTTTTTGAACCGTACTAGTGGAATTTTCTGAGTACAAATCCTAGGAGATAGACTTTATTTGTCCCAAATTCCTTTAACTTTCTTAATACTAAATCTATTGTAGAGTAAGGACATTTATCTCATTAGAAACCTTCAAATCTCTCATAATTTAAACCATATAAATCAAACATAATTATGTGAACATGAGATCGTATAAATATATACAGTTTAATTTTTAGCAACTTGAAAAATTTGTTGATGTATAAATATAAATAGATTTGAAACAATTTCCTAAAATTTCGCCACTTTGCCATAAACTATTCATGAACTATGACCCCAACTCTTGTATTATGTAAGGGTATAAATATGTTCAGGGAAAGTGATTAATAGTAATTAAATTAGATATATACTTCGATGGGCTCTTATAATACTATGTATGATAGTAGTCGGCCATCCTACAAGCACTCCACATTCATTGGTATTCCCTTCCAGTGTTTTTATATCTTGATTCATTCTGTTTCCATGTTTATCACTTACGTTAACTGGATTTTTGGACAGCTCATGAAGATGGCAGTTGATAAAATAAAGTTTAATACTATTGCTCATCATATTTACAAAAATCTACACACGTTTCTTCAACAAAATATTTCAAAATTTTCGGATATTTTGCTCCTCAGGAACTTTTTATCAACTGTCACAAAAGAATTCCATGATATTTTCCTAATATCATTCAGATATGTGGTGAAATGTACATCCTCTATCATACTTCCAATTTGAGGCACATCAAATACAGCAGTTTTTATTTATTCATAAGATAGACTTGGTAATTTGACACAAATGCACTTAAAGCACAGCATTTGTACATCTAAAGAATTTACATATGTTTTAATATACGTAGGTACTTTGAAGTGCACATCTTTCCTGGCTAATTTTTCTCAAGTCAATGAGCGTCTTAGGCACTAATATCATTGAGACACAAGACGCAGGGATACTTAGTCTACCCTACGTATTGATCAATTAATAGTGAATAGTTTGAAGATCAATACTTATTAGGGTGAAACAAAAATGGGTCGTTTTTCAGTTTTTTTTTAAATCTGCAACGCAATAAATGAAATTATGATTCTCAGTGGCTAGAAAATACAGATTCCCAAATCTTAGCTCATTTAATTGATATCTTGAGATACCGCCTGAGACTTTATTTAGAAAAATAGTAAATATTTACCTGATTTTCCCGAAAAAAATGGCTAGGTTGTGGAATTCTTAGTTACACTTCCAATATCGATATTTTATCTAAGATACTCCATATGAATAACATATTACAATAATATTCCGATGATCAAACATTTTGAGGTGCCGCAACGCTGCCAAATTATGTGAAACGTACCAGTTTATAGATGAGGGTCACAAGAGTCACCAAATTTAATTTAGCTTAATATAATACATTCATTAGACATTATTAACAGATTTATTTATGAAAATATGTACAGCTCTCAGGGTAACTCAAAAACAATTTTTTTTATTTTTGAGTTAATCCAGGACCCACCACGTGAAGGTAGCTGTATTTAGGGTTCCACCCTAGCCCAACCCGTCCTCCCCTCCTTTTGAGCTAATCAATTATTGTGTTTACGCAGCAAACTGTCGTTTTGTTTCAAAACTGGGCATTTTCTGACATGACTTTATTCTTGAGCGAATGAATCCATCTCTGGATTTCTGTCCACAAACCAAAGAAGAAGCTTCAGTGACTAAACCAACATATCTTTTGACAGCTTGTGTGTGACAAGGCATATGCGTGAAATTCCTTTTTTCATTGGAGTGAATGAGCTGATCTGTTTTTTTCCATAGCAATGTTTTGAGTCAACGGAGGTTCAGCAATATTTCCACTTTGCCATGAGATCATACCAGTGTAATTCATGGCATCAAAGTTAAGATCAGCGATTTTAAACATTTTTACAGTTTTTCCTTTGTTTTGTTCACTAGCCTTCTTTATTCTTCTCTATCCAAGTTCTCGAACAACGCTATTATCATCGTTGATCATGCAAAGCACTAGGTTTTCGAAATGAACATAAAAAGCATTGCGTTGAATGACAGCATGAAAGATATTTTTAATTTCAAGACTTAGCGTGCGTGTGAGTTCCATAGTCTTTGTCGTTGTATACGGCCGAGTATGTTTGTACGTTTGTTCCGTACATGTATAACTCCTTTCCACTTTCCTCTAAGAGTGTTATATTTTTATTAATTTTGATTCTTTAACCAGGGAGGATTCGTAATATTATATATTTATTGCCATTTACAGCGTTTCGAGGATTTAATTAAACAACTAGGGGAAAAGTATACTTTTAATTACATAAAAGAATGAAAGATTAAAAAATTTGAATATACTAAGGCTATAATCAATGCATCTAAATAAAAATTAATACTGCGAATGAGTACTACGCGATGGTTGACGATAAAATTCACTTTGGTATGGAATGGTAACTAACAAACATGAATAAGTTTTGGATTCCTTTTACCTTTAGCTAACAGGGATTCTGGCGTTGGATAAGCTTGAACGAGAACCTCGTTGATGCGAGGATTCAAGGGAGTTGTACGGGAATCTAGTCGCGGACGTGAGGCTGAATCGAAAGCACAGCTGACCGTCTCTCTGCTCCTTATCATGAGGTAAGTGAGGAGCGTGTGGCGATGCTTCTTGACTTGAAGATATAAACGAGGGGATTGTGGATGTAAGATTATTCTAATCCTTTAGTTACACTTGCCGGATTCTCGATGATGAAACGTGACCAAGAGGTGAATCTTTTCTCGAGTGAAACTTTACATTGGTATTTTTCAATAGTGAGGGATATCTCTGATTTTATTCGGAAAACTGCGATAGGGGGTTTCTCTGAAAGAGATTGGTATGAGAGTGATTCTAGATACCGCTGGTCTACTTTTCGATGTGACCAAAGGAACAGCCTTGGGAAGGAAACTCCCGCTCGGTTCCACTTTTTCTTGATTCCCTGTTTGCCTCCAGGACTCGTTTTCTTCTCCTGATTGCTACCTCTATTCTCCTTCATTTCTCCAGATCGAACTATATATACGTCGATTATCCCCTGAGGGAAGGGAACGGAAGATGAAAGCCCACGTTTACGCCTCTTTCATAGTGCATCACTTTTCAACGTTGTGACCATTAGCGTTTCTGTTTACGTCGAAAAAAGTGAAATTTCGTCTATTTGGCGAAAATAGAAATAAACAATCAGAGAGGAGAGTGAGCCTGTTCGTAGACTTTTATTCTAAAGGTTATCCCACCATCCTCTGTTTATATTAATGGACTACAAAAGCTGCTGATTGTACTCCTTCTTTGCGAGCGATCTCGAGGATTTTTTGGACAGCGGGGCTAAAGTATTGGATCATATGAAAAGTAACTATTGACGCTGTGTAAACAAACTAGCGTCTGTTTGTCCTCGTGATATTGATTTCCCCACATTTCATCCGTTCTAAAGAACGTAATGGGAGAGAGGGGAAAACTCAAGTACAAACAAATAAACGACCAAAAAACACGCCTTGGAGTGCAATTCCAAGTTCGACTGTTACCGTGAAAATATAGTGGTCAACCATCATAATAAACTAAGGCTTATTGACATTGTACGCACACGCGCGCACGTACATAGGCAGGTGAGCGGCGGACTTTAACCACAATTTAATAAAAAAAATAAATTACAACCAAGCACAAGAACAAGAAACTGACTATTAAGCTGTACCTAGGCAGTTAATTCCTTACACATATAACCAATTAACACCTTAAATATATAAGCTTAATTCTTAGAATATAGAGCTACTTGTCCTCTGCCTCCCAATTGTTGGCGTACTACCTGCTTGTGGTCCCCCTGCTTTTAACTAAAGGTACTTCCAACGACCGAGTGCCAGGCGGTATAACCCGGGCTGTTCTTGCCGGGCTGCTCTTGCATAGTGAGGGTCTTGGTGTCCTCTACCTCCCGAATCTTTTTTCTGAGAAGTGAATTTTTGCAATGGTGCCATAGTCACACATCTGATCTTCAACCATTGCTTCATTTCTCTTTACTCAGGTTGATGTGAATCTGAGTATGTCTTTTATATCTTTATTTCTCCAGTTCTTCTCCTTTTTCACTGCTTCCCCTCTGCTTCCTTTAATCCTCCCATGGTGGAGCTGCCCATCATGACCGTTGTCAGAGTAAAGCAGCTTCTGCTGGTGAACAGGTTATAAGGCTTGGTAATGGCAGTTATCATAATCGTCATGCGCTAGCAGGGAAGGTTGGAAGGTCTTTTGGTCTATTGTGAGGTAACGCCCGTCTAAGTATAGCAGCCCCATGCCAGTAGGTTCCTCTCTTGCCCTTCACCTCTGTAGAGTATGAGCTAACTCTTCTAGGCCCAAAACGAAAAGGTTGACGTTAAATTGATAGCTTACTGCACATAATCTAATTCCAACCATCCTTTTCCTAACCCTCTCTCGGACTCTTGCTTTCGATTGGCTGTTTCTAATTTGTTGTGGTGATATTCATGTGAATCCTGGCCCTACTCTCTCCCACACTGGTCGAGTTCTTTACTCCAATATAAGAGGGCTACACAAGAATCTAAGAGACCTTACTGTTGTCAGTCGGTAGTATGAGATAATTATATGCGCAGAAACTTTGGTTTCCGAATATCGCCACAAATCTGAGCTAAAAATCCCTGGGTTCTGTCAGCCCCTGCTTATTCGCCGTAACCCAGCAAACTGTCGGCGGGGAATGTCCGTCTATATTCGTGATGGTTTCTCCGCTCATAGAAAAACTAACTATGAATGTTGCTGCCATGAAGTAATGGCCTTGCGCATTTGTATCCGAATCGACAACTTTTATATTTCGGGCGCTTATCGCAACCCAGATTGCGATGATACCATATATGATTGCCTATTAACAGCCATAGCCACTTTCTAGTTTGATGATTGCAAAGCAGTTTTTGATTTTGTTGGTGATTTCAATGCTCACCTTCGTGAATGACTTAAGTCTGCATCACCAACAGATATTCATGGTCGTGAAGCGTATGATTTTGATAGTGTTTCGGGCTGTTCACAGTTGATATCCGGCCCTACTCATCATGCTGGTAACTATCTTGACCTAGCACTTACGGATGTACCTGACATTGTTAAAGCAGAAATTAATGCGCCCATAGGTACATCCGATCATTCGGCCATCATTATCAAACTTGATTTTAGGCAACTTGTACTTTCTTATACTTTTACCAAGGAGATTTATCTAAAAAACAGGGTTAACTGGAATAATGTCCATGATGATGTTTCCAGGGTCCGATTAGGGGCCATTCTTTGCAGTGCTAAGCCCATGTCCGCTTTCAATGAACAGATACTTAGTATTTTTTCTCGCCGAGTTCCTGTAAAAGGATATCATATTGGTTCAATAAAAAACCCTGGTTTACAGTGGAATGCAAAACTGCTCGGGATGTTAAACAGGCAGATAACAGCCACTGCTCTCAGCTACGCACAAGAGAATCGTGAAACGAGTATGTTTTAGAAAGATCTCAAGTAAAGAGGATTTATCATGATGTGGAAGGAGAATATCTCAGCTCTGACAAGGATAAAGTGTTAAGTGCCACTGATCCACATAAATGGTGGTACACCCTTAAATCAGTAGTCTTTGGCTGCAGTTCATCACTTCCCCCATTGCTCTGTGAGAATGGCCAACTTATTACGAGTCCAAAGGAAAAAGCTGATCTTTTGATGAAGCATTTTAACTCTAAACTTAGTAAAGAGCAATTGATTTTCAATCAAGAAATGGCAATTATGCATACTCTTAATAAAATTGAATTTTGGTGCAAAGAAGTGGAGAAGCTACTCAATGCTCTTGATCCATGTGGGGGCACAGATCCCCTTAAGATGTTTCCCTTGAGTGCAGTATTTAGATGCCTCATGGGATCTGAATTAATCTACAAGTGCTGGAGGGCGGCTCACATTACACATATTTCTAAGGGAACTCCTTACCCTGATCCCTCCAACTATCGTGCAATCTCTATTACACCAATAATTTCTAAAGTTTTTGAGCACCTCGTTGCAGCTCACCTTTCCCGGTTTCTTGAGAGATCAGTTGTTGTCCCTTGTAATCAATTTGCTTATCGAAAAAAGCTTGGTACAACGGATGCACTTCTTACGATCTCTCACAAGATCCAGTTAGCACTAGACCAGGGGCATGAGGCCCGTATAGTTCAATTGGATCTCTCAGCTGCCTTTGATAGAGTAAATCATAATGGCTTGCTGAAGAAGTTGAGAGATATTGGTGTTGGTGGACAGATTTTATCTATTTTAGAGCAATTCCTGGTGGATCGCACCCACAGGGTTTGTGTTGATGCCACTGTCCACTCAGGCGTTCCGCACGGCAGTGTTCTCGGACCTCTGCTCTTCAATATTTATACTGCTGACCTCTTTGGCATCACAGAAAATATAATGTATGGTTATGCAGTAGATGTAACTCTGCTCGCGACTATTGACTCCCCTCACTCTCGCAACATTGCATCTAATTCCCTCAATAAAGATCTTCGATGCATTTATATATGGTGCCATACATGGAACATGAAGCTTAACATTGCTAAATCTAAATATATGTGTATCTCACGATCTTGTAGCCCTTTTCCTCAACATGAACCACTCCATGTTGATGGTTTAGCATTGAAAGATGTGGAAGAACTGGACATTTTCGGCGTTAAATTTGATTCCAAATTAACTTCTGAGTGTCACATCAGATCTCTTGGAATCATGAGAAAGGCCTATGCCACCTTGAATGATGCTTCCGTGTCCGCCACTGGCTTCCGAAGCTTTATTATTTCAGCTTTGGAATATTGTGCCCCTGTCTAGACGTCTGCTGCTACCTCACACTTGCATCTTATTGACAGAGTCTCTTATACTGCCAGCTTTCTTTGTGGCGATAATGTCCAATGGAACCTTGCACATCACCGGAAGATCAGCAATTTCGCATGCTCTATAAGTTACAATCTAATCCGCATCACTCGCTGTATATTTCATTGCCAAATCGCTTTGTAGCAAGGAGAAATACTGGTCAGGCTTTGGCCCGGCATCCTCTTTGTTTTCAGTCTATCAGATGCCGTAATAGCCAGTTTCAGCGTTACTTTCTGCCAAGTGTTGTCCATCTTTGGAATTCTTTGGAGGAAGAGACTTGTGCATCGAATAGTGTAGATTGCTTCAAAGAGAAAGCTAATAAGATCTTGTGTTCATCATGAGCCATTATCCTGTTATTTGTTTTGTTTTTCTTGTTTGAATATTCTATATACAGTATATCTTGTTTTGTTTGAATGTTGCTATATACTGTTTTTCAAAATTTTTATTTAATTTTATTACTCAATTTAAATTAATTGAATCCCTAGATGACTGGAAGCCTTGAGATTTTTCTTTACCTATCTTTTCCCAGTGTGTTCTTCTATCCTACTTCCTTTTCTTCTTACCATCGTTCCCTCTTCGATGTTTCAGGTATGCGGGGATTGCTAATTGCAATCTATTGTGCTTGCACTCTTCCTGTTCTACCTTCTACCTGTCTCATCTTGTGTAATAATAATTATACAAAAAAAATGGTTTTAGAACTAACAGGAGTTTAATTAACACTGAGGGGGGTTTCGGCTAAAGCTAACGGCTATGCAATTATCGGAGCCTTTTATATAGTTTATTGTAAATTGGTATTCCATTAACAATAGACTCCATCGCATGAGTCTCCTGTTCTGGCTTTTGCTGTTACGTAAATAGAACAGAGGCCAATGGTCGGATTACACGTTGAACTTATGCTCTATTAAATAGAACTTAAATTTCTTTATTCCCCAAATTATGGCTAGAGTCTCCTGTTCTATAGTTGCATACGCCCTTTCTCGATTCGATAGTTTTCGACTTGCATAAGCTATGAGAAAAGAGGTACCATCGTCTTCATATTGCACCAGTACACAACCGATTCCTTCCCCACAGGCATCGGTACGGATCACAAACATCTTTTCGGGATTGGGTAGTCGAAGGATGGGGGCTGAATTTTTTCCTTCAACAAGCTAAACTGGGAGATCACGTTTGAATTCAATCTAACGGGGTCGTGGGAAACTTTCTTTAAGAGATGATTAATGGGCTCGGCTATCACGGCAAATAGGGGGACAAATCTTCGGTAGAATGAAGCAGCAGCCAAGAAATACCGTAACTGGTTCTTTGTCCGTGGTAAGGGCATCTTAGCAATGGCCTCGACTTCTTCGTGTTGAGTGGTTAACGGACTTTTACCTATTTCGAATCCAAATGGCACTCGTATGAGTTGCATCAAACCGTTATTCGTTGCAAAGCGGTTAGCCTCTTAGACGCGTCGGCTAAGGGATTTGGTCGTAGGCATTGCACAAATCCATTTGGGAGATGTATTTGGCATCTTCGAACAGGTGTAGGCTTTGATCAATTAGGAAAATAGGCTTGGGGTCAAAAACGGTAACCGAATTAAGTTTCCGGAAATCCCCACACATTCGAAAAGTATGGTCAGGTTTTCGAACCATCACTATCAGCGGGCAATAATCGGAGGACGAAGGTTCGGTAATGCCCAGCTGTAGCAGATTCTTTACTTATGTGTTAAAGGCGGATCGAAGAAGAATTGGGAGGGTTAAAGGTTTGGATCTAATGGTTTCTTGTGTCTTCAATTTGATTTCATGAACAAACTGTTTCGAGCACCCTGGTTTCTCGGAATTTTTATCGGAGAATTCCTTCAATAGGGCGGAAATTTGGGAATTTCTGAGCGTGCCGAGGTGGGGGTTCAAATCTAACTCAGTGGACGGGTCATCCTGGGGAAAGGATAAGGAAGGTAGAGGATACTAGTTATCTGACTCTACGCACACCGTGTTTACCACGTGAAGAGATTCACATGGGTATAAAGCTTCCATGGTTCCTTCTTCATCCAGCGTCACAATATTATTAATACACCTTCGGCGGTGTTACTTCTTAAGCATGTTTATGTGATATAGTTTATGGCCTGAAGTAGTTTCAATCAAGTAGCCAATGAGACCACGAGCTTCTATGACCGGGAAGGGACCCTTCAATTGTGAGAATAACTTATGCGTGTCTGTAGGCAGTAGTAACAATACTTCGTCGCGAGGCTTAAATTTTCGAGCTTTTCCTTTTAATTCGAAATAACTTCGGTATTTTTCTAGGTTGCACTCCGCGTTTGAGCGGCCAACTCTGCACATTTCTCCAAGCATTCGCGCAGCTCGATCACATAGGCGTAGGTGGATTTAACTTCTTCTTCTAATTGGGGATTAGGGAAGAGCTCCGTAAGGATGCTCATAGGTCCTCGGACGTTACGTCCGTACAACAATTCGAAGGGGGCAAAACCCAAAGAACGGAAAAGGATCTCTCGGCACGCGCAAAAGGCGACTGTTATGTATCGAAGTCATTCCCAAGGCTGAGACTGACAGAGCTTTCTTAACACTGCCTTTAGGGTAGCATTTAATTTTTCTCACATCCTGTTTGCGGATATGTAAAAAGGGGTTGCAAAGAAGGGTTGATGAGTAGTAAGTTGCCCAAGTATTCCATCAGTTCCGACGTGAACTGAGGGCCTCGATCTGATAGGATTTCTTTAGGGATGCATCGGGAAAAAAATGGGGATGAGAGTTTCTGCCCAGGAAATCCTGTCAATTTTCCTGAGGGCAACTGCGTCGCGGAAACGAGTAGCGCATTCTGCTAAAGTAAGGATATAAGAGTGTCCTTTACTAGACGGAGGATGAAGGGGCCCTACCTAGTCTATAGCCACTCTAAAGAAGAGTTCGAAAATGACGCCTGTTTTCTGTAGGGGAGCCGGGGGTACCCAGCCTTTAGCGCTGGACTTGTGGCACAGTTCGCATGGATGGCAGTATACGGCGATCTCTTGAGCGGCGCGGCGCCAAAAGAAGTATTTAAAAATACTCCGAGAGCTTTTGTTGAGACTGAACTATCCAGCCAATAAGCCATCATGTGCGATTTTTAATACCTGTTGAGAGTAAGACCCGGAAATGCACAAGACTTTATCCAATGGGGATGTTACTTCAGCCGTGTCCGGAAGAGTAGTGAATTCTTCACCACGTATCTTATTCGTTTGTTCCAGCGAACAGATTTTATTTCATTTTACTGGGCGGTAGTTAAGGCTTGGCAATTAAGCTCTTCGTATTCAGGATTCTCAAGAGGAGGTAAAGTGGTCGGGGACGCGGATCTCTTAGTTGCTTGAATCCGCGTGACTACTTGCTGAGCCATCGGATGTAGGGAGAGCTGCGTGGTCTGATCTATTAATACAGAACAGAATTTAATATTCGATGCCACTACCTCGGTCCAGTCAGTGAAATACTGACAGTGGATGTGGCATCTGACGACGGAGAACTTCCTTGATCTACTTAGGAAATCCTTGACGACCGCGAACCTCTCGTGCTTGGGCGTGACTGGGGGAAGCAATTTATCTAAAACGACGACATAGGTGCACCCCGTATCGCGTAACAATGTTGAGACTGGGCAACCATTTACAGATCCAGTCTCGAACTTTAGTCCTTCTGGAAAACTTATTAAACAAAAAGTTCACCTGTTGGTCAGGGGAATTCGATGTGGACGAAGGAGACGCTGGAGCAGGAGGTTATTCTTCGGGAAGAGATGCGGTGATGTTGTGCACTATTTGACTCGAGGACGACCTGAGCCTCGAATTTTGGGGGCCATGAAAGCTAATGTCACCTGGGGTGCCACATTTATAACTACATGGTCTAACAATAAAAACTACATGCTTAATGCTCTAACAGAGCATTAAGCCTGTAATTGTTGGCGTGTTTTGGGTAGTTTTTCGTGTAGTAGGAAATGGTGTGATGTTTGATATGCCTCTGGGAAAGAGATAGAGGAAAGTCAGGCATTGTATAAGTGTAGTAGTATGGCTTGGATTAAGGTGGCTTGTAGGCAAGTAGGTCCGTGGGTGCGTTTTGGTGTTGATGTAATGTATTGTTTTGTTTTCTCGACAGCGTTAGGAGTGGTTAACATGGTGGTGTTATCGAGCACCTTCATTTTCGGAGGCGGATTATGTGTGTGTATCGTGTCACAGTGGGACCTGAAAGTCCCGAGTTCTTCCTTAATGTTAGTAAGTACTTAGTTATTGGTTTTGACGGTAATATGATTTTGTGGGTTCGCACCAAGCATACTCCGTACGCGCTGCCAGAAGAAGGAAGGGTTATTGCAATGCGCACCACCTCGCACCACTGGCTATTCCGATCTAGCTGCCCGCTTTATAGGATACGAGCACGTAAGAGAGTGATATTGTGTAGTCTTGGGCCTCTGGTGTAGTGGGATTGTATGTTTGTGAAGTACGTGAAGTGTTTGATGGGATTGTATGTTTCTTATTGGGCGTATCTGTCCCTAGCGGTTTTGATGATGTCCATTAGTGAGGAGCAGTGGCTAAGATTTGTGTCCTTTAGGTTGATATTGTGTTGTGTGTTTTGGGGTCTAAGAAGGGGGTATCGGTATGTGTATTGGCAAATATGAGATTATTACGCATACAAGTATGTGTGGGCCTGGGGCAATATGGGCGTGTGAACGTATGTCATGATCATTGCAGAGGATCACGTTAGTGGTTGTGCTCCCCATGCAAAGCTCATCATTGGTGGTGTGAGAAAATAGTGTGGAATGATGAGCCTTGAATTCCTTCTCAAAGAAAAGAAGGATGTTGTGTTTGGTTAGGGCCCAGAGTGGGACATCTATTTTTAGTTGTTCGCGAGAGTGTCTGTTTTGAGTGGCCACTAGGATGGGGCTAGAATTCATTTGTATTTTGCAGGCTAGAATGAAGTCATGCTGCGTGTTCATGAGAGAGTGGTGTATTAACTGCTTGACCAGGATTGCTCATCATAGGTACGGTGCTTATGAGGTATGGTAGGTGTGGTAGCCTGCAATGCGTAGTCTGTTGTTGGGAGGGTGAAATTGGTGGAGTTCAGAAGTATAATGACGGGCCATTGTGTGTTTAGTACTCAGTTGGTGAGAGTATTGCGAATACTATGCCAACTGCGTACGTTAAGCTGCACGATTTTAGGTCGACCTATGGTTTGGAAGGAAGTTGCATGCTGCTGTGATAGCGACAACCACTTTCCTCTCTGCAGTCTCTTGAACTACTTTGATTACCAAGAGTGTGAGATTGGGGGCGGCTACCTTCTGGTAGAAGCGTTAGAGACGGTGGAATTAGTGTTATAGATAGTGGGAGGGATGGTGGAGAGAGAAGAGACGGTGAGGGCTAGAGTACGGAGAGAGGGTGTAGCGTACATTTTATTATTACCATGTCAATAATAATAATATCCAGGTGTCGAAGAATATGCTCCCGACGATATACTATATATAACTATTCGTTAAGGGAATTTTCTATATTTCGAGTGCGTGGTAATCTGATTGACCGAGGTTAGTTCAAAAGGGGGGGGCCTGGAGAGGCTTATTTATCTTGAATATGCTTAAGAAGTGAAACGGAGCACAAGGATAAATAATATGGCTACCATTAATAAAATAGAGTTTTATTAATTAAACTATCAACAACACACAAAAAAAATGTTTACATAAACGGGGATTAAAAAGGGGAGAAACGCGTGAATGAAAAGTGTCATGAAAATATCTGACTTATCTGAGGATTAAGGTTTGGAGAGATTTAAAACGGTAAACAAACAAAAAAAGGGGGGGAAATGGTTCGCTAAACCATTTAAAGCACAGGGTTGCCTTGACAAAAGGTTAATTGATTAAAGGTAATGCTCAGCTTACGTAATTACAAAGTTGTTGTGCAGAGGATGACGATGCGAAGGAATCTTCTGTCCAACTGGCGATTTCAAGCAGAAGGGTTCTTCGGGGGGTTGTCCTTAACGAGGAGTGAGAGCGAAGTTGGGCTCGGAAGTACGAGCGATCCTTGTGATAGCAAATCGGAGATGTTCTAGATGAACAATGGAGGTTATTGTTGAAACCAAGCGTTCTCTTGAAGAACGTTAAAAAGGTGGGGGGAATTAAATTATCCGGACGGATGTCTTGGGAACGAGAACCGTTTCTTGACGAACGAGCTTGAAGAACAATGGCTGTTCTAACGTTGTTCTCTTTCTCAACCACAGGGGGGGGGGTGAGAACCATTTTTTGTCAAACGGGCTCAAAGAACAATGGCTGCTCTAACGTTGTTCTCTTTCTGAACAACAAAGGGGGCCTTGTTGACTTGGCGTCTCGAAGGGCACGAACCTTGGCACTCAAGGGATATTGTCCTCTTCTAGACAATAAGGGGTTTCTCGGCAGAGTTCCTAGGTGCATAAGGGAGACCGGATCGGCTTGATGTCTCGCGAAGATAATCTGGATCTGCTTCAATTGGGAAAATTTATAGTATAAATAGCCGGAGCCATCTCCATGGCGTAGGGGATAATTAAGTGGTGGAATTTCGGGAAATGTCCCGGTGGCGCCTGAGAAAATACCTTATCTGCCCATGAGCCTAATTTAATCAGGCGAGATCGAGGCACGGAGGCAAAATGAGGGAATGAACCTTCTTGATTAAACATTGGCTATGATGGGCGATAGCGCGATTCTGCTTCCTTTCGCAGGATACACGTAGGTAAGCATGTGTTTTTAACATGTGATAGAGGCTGAATTAAAGCGGCCTCAGACCGTTCTATCACACCAGGCATTGTGTATTTTATTTTTAATTCTAACAAACGTTTTGTAAATATAACTCAACCATCAGCACAGTAATAAAAAGCTGCACTGACGAAATTTAGTATATTTTACGTATGTAGAACAATATTTTGAGTTAGATGATGGGTAATGCATAATACCATTGGATGTTCAATAAGCTTTAGGTTAAAGGTTTCATGAGGACTTCATACATAGATACGGACTGGATAAAATCAGCGGAAAATCGATGAGAGGGACAAGAAAACGATAGGCCTTAATAATTTGTTTAAGTGCGCCAAATTCGAAGATGTGTCATTTAGTAACGTTGGTTTTAGGAACATTATGTATGGGAGATGACCCGAGATAAAAAAGGCTAACCTTTCCTTCCTCTAGCATCCTCAAAAATTCCTTTTTTGTCTCCTTTAGTTTAGATGGAAGTAAAGATCTGGATGAATATTCTATAGTTAGGAATGCCACATAGAGGGGAGAGTAAAAGAAAGAAAATGAGGCAAGATATTTAGTAAGCAAATGATTGATATGAAGTTGACAAGTCATTCATGATTCATACTGAGTACGGTGGGTGTCCATAAATGTACAGAACCTTCAATGCCTGGACGTAAAATATGATACCTACCGTTACAGCGTCCCGCACGGTCCCTTTTCTAAAGTAAAGTGTTCACGAAAGATATAAAACGAAAATCTCTCCAAATATTGAGCGAGGAACTTGTTCAATACAAAAATTGTAGACAAAAGTTGTACTTTTTAAATGTTTTGTCTTCTTGCGTGAAATTACATTGAAATTAATGGTAGCTGTCATTTATTCACACCCATATTCTTTCATCCATATTAAAGTTTCTGTGGTTTCATGATGAATCAATCACTTTGACCACCTCTTTTTCTGGCGAGTACCTTGGTTCAAGGACCAAAGTAATAAAACCTACCTTGTTATATGTACTATTATTTTCTTCTTACTTCTTTAGTATTTATGCATATATCCCGTGTCATGACTTGCAAATGTAACATTCCTGCCACAAAATCAGATTTATATTATATTAAACTAAAAAAAAGAGTTAATTTGATTCAAAATTTGCGGTTAAATTCTGGTTGAAGGAGTTTTGCCCCGCACAGTCGCCCGACCTCAATACCCTTGAATACTGCATTTGGACGCGTGTTGAGGGCAAGGCCTGCAAGCTCCGGGACAGCAAGGGTTGACGAGCTGAAGTCCTCCGTCAATCATGTATGGGCCTGGAGTTCGAGCTCACCGCAGAAGGGGAGCTCAATGATTATTATTACAATTTAACACATATTTCTATGTTAAAAAAATAAAAACGTGTTTAACTGCGTGCAAACTCTAAATCTGTCCTTTATTGAGAGCGTCGTAACTAGTGTAATAGGACTTTAGCAATACAATATGGTTCACCAAAGTCGATCATTGTTTAGAGAAGCATTTTGGATGGTAATGTTTAATCAGGAATCTCCGAGTTAAGGGGATAAAATTAAACCATTATTTTAAATCAATTTTATCCCTAATGATTATGTACACGTTGCATTGCATATTCTTCTAACTGATCATTGCCTGACAATTCACATTAAGAACAGTCAATTGTATTCGATAGATAGTTTGCTCTGAATACGGGAAAGTGAAATTACGTGGTGTTTCCAAGCCATTTGGAGAGAATGGTATTAATTAAACCAATTACGGATAAATCCCAATAGGTTATTTTCTTTAGCTTTTTGCTTCCTGAAGAAATGGGGCTGCTATAATTGGAGAAAGAATAATGTAAAGGCTTTCACCTTAATGCAACTAATTGTAATCAGTAAAACAATTAATTATACACCCCTTTTCTTATCACGGTACCTTCAAGAACGCATGGCGACCAGTCGTTTGTGTTCAGTCTTCGACCGCTAATAGGCAATCTAGCTGTGAAGAACGCTTTATAAGTCATTTAATTTTATAGAGGGTTTGTAGTAAAAACAAGATCGTAAAAGACATAATTTTTAGTTTTTAAAACGCAAATAGGCAACAATAGATTGATAGAAACAGAACAAGTTTTTAACTTATATTGAAAAAAAAACTTAATATACGAAACTTAAGGATAATAAATTTCGAGTCTCATTCCAAAATTGATCTATGTAGGCGTTCTTTTAGATCTCGTTCATAGCTCGTGATGGCGTGAATGTTCTGGGAGTGATGTTTTGGCAGGGATGATCTAGAAGTGATAAGGGCGTTGAAAAATGGATAATTCGCCAAACAAACAGAAGAACTCAAACATAAAATTTTTCTTTTTAAAATTGTATATATTTTTCCTAGGTAGGCGAATCTTAACAATATAATGAATCTCTTTTTGATTTCATATTTTTTGCTATGACGAATTTCTCTTTGATATTTGAAAAAGGAAGTCATTTGCATTAAACAATATTAGTATTGGTTTTTATGACGTTCTTCAAATTTATGGGCTTTCCAAAAGCGCTTATGAACTGAGACAAAGGTTGGGGAAGAGGTGGGTCTTCAGACACGCTTGAAGGCAAATCATTCTACGTTCTGGAAGCAAATATAATGGAAACCTGTTCATCTATGCAGCACCAAAATCTACGAGGAACATTGAGTAAGCGGACAAAGCCGAGCATAGGTTTCTCGTGGTCATGGAAATGGTGCGTGATGAAAGAAGTAGGAGTGAGATATGGCATTTACTATTGTATATGGAAAAAGAGGAACTGAAAGGTGATTTTGTATGGTATTCAATTTGGTGTCACTTCTATTCGGAAAGAATGAAATTACTAGAGAAACGTAGTGTGTGAAATAAAAACTCACGGGCCGCAATTTTTTAATTAGCTTGAATTAGTATGGGTCAAAAGCATGAATAACAATCTCAAAGCTGTTTTAGGCAAACAGGTAACGGATGCGTAGAAACAAAGAGAGAGGATTTAAATGCGTTATCAACGTGGGTTTATGAGATGACTGACCATCAAAAAGGAGAGTAAGAGTTTTAACTATATGAAAAATAGGGTAGAGAGGCAACGAAGTTAAGATAAGGAGCAATAAATTTGTCTATATTGACTTTTAGCCAGCTGGCCGAAAGCAACTCACTGATGATGTTCGAACTGGAGAGAAGATTTCTAAGATTCTTAAGCGAGTTAATGGAAAATGATAGATAGATTTGTGTCATATCAGTATAGAAATGAAATAATAAGCCAAAAAGAAGCATAATAATAAAAAGATAAAGAAGATAGGGATAAGGCAAAATATGGGCAACGAAATTAATACCAACAATCAGACACAGAAGGTACGAAACAAAGCTAATGGACTTCAACTCATTTCCACTGGAGACAAGTAGACTCCAAGTTTAACTACAGTATACTCCGTTTACAGAATTTTAAACGGTATTGATGATCTGCATTATGGAAGATATTCATAATTAACGAAAATCTAACACGTGGAAATGGATGAAGATTAGAGGATAAAAGATTCTCCACAAAAACTAGTGCAAATTACGTTTCGTATCGGATAATTATCAATTAATGGAATCGACTTCCCGAAAATGTGAAAAGTACAATGATGTTTAAAAAAGGTTAGAAAAAATTATACCTAACCTATCTCTTAACATAGAACATTGCATTAACATAATTAGGATAAACGTAAATATGTATGGAAATAAGGATATAAGCCAGAAATTATCAACTACTTGTAAATGTAATATTGGGTTTCTGATGAGTCTGCTTGGAGAACTTCTAATGTGTTTGGTTATTCAAAGTAAGTGAAAATGTAGAAAGTAATGGAAGTAAGTAAACCAATCCCACACCATGTTCTGAGTGTCTAGCCTTATGAATAAATGTATTTAAGTCACTTAACACTTAGCTCTCGTACAAAAAGAGCAAAATAATTCCATATCCTCGCAGATGAGAAGAGAGTGAGAGTGGTAAAAAGAGAGGCAAAAGAAAGAGAAAAGAGAGGGAGAGAGAGAAAGAGTGTGTATGTTAGCAGAAAGTAAGTACTATACGACAACATTTGGTTCATTACACCAGAGGTACTTATGTTTTGATTCTAAATATATACACTACTATATGTAAGAAATATGTTAGTAAAGATGAAGTCCCTCCCCACCCAACTATCACACCCTAGTATGGACTTGAAAAGTGAAAATATAGGTTAAGTAATGTTAAAAAATCGACACAAACAGGAACCTTTAAGAGAAAATAAGTATTAATATATACAGAAAAAATATTAAAATATCATATTAATGTGAACTAAGAAAATGCTAGGGTTTTTTTTATTTTTTCTTTTAAAATTATTAACATTGAATAATTTGCGACTTATTATCTGATGATTATATTTACTAGGTCAAGTCTTATTCTTAATACCTCAACTGAAGTATTCGACATTACTAAACCCGATTGCAGATGTTAAGAATTAGATAGGAAATTATGAGACATATACACGTCCATGATTTTTGTATTAGGAAATCAAAACAGAAAAATACATACAATACTTTCTTAATATATTAAAATAACAAAAAAGTGATAATAATGATGATAATAATAATAAAAAAGTTATTCTTCTAAACTTAGAACATGCTCTTTTCTTTTTATTTTTCTTATCAATATCCAATGTTTTGTAACCTGTCATCTAATGTTTCTAAAAATCTTATTCAGTAAAGTTATAAAGTCTCAACTCAATTACTGGACACCACTTCTTCAGGTAACGGATTTGAGATGTTTACAATTTGGTCTGTCGTTAGTCATTTAGTGACTTCTCTCTTCTTACGATCAGTGAGCCTTTTCAAATCAAGTTTCTTACTTCTCCGTGTAATCCACAATTTAGACATCAACTTCTTATGCGATAATATATATAATGCCTATATCACTTTATCACAATAATTGAATACACTGCTGAGAAAACTTAAGATCACTTGATATATAGACTCCAAGATCTCTTTCATTATCAGTTACTGTGTGATGTTTACATTGTAATATGGAATAAGAGATTCGAAGAAACCTCAAAAATTAGCAATTTCACGTATTTTAGCAAATATCATAAAATATTTTATGAAATGAGTTCAAGTCGAACCAATTCACAGTTGACTTAAACGAATACGAATGGACAATAGTGGACTAAAAAGAACACTTATTTACTCTCTTTTGGAAGTTTCTAAAATACTAGTGGTCAAATCACCGGAGTTTAATGTTCCTTATTCTGTTTCGATAAGTTCAATCATTGCGTCTACAGGTTAAAAAGATGAAAAATTATAAAAGCAATGACGAGCGACTATAGATAGTTACAGAACCCTTGAGGAATTTTTTGGAGAGTTCTTGCTCTGTCTTAAGAGCTATGAGATCCAAATTATGACCACCACTACCCTGAGGTTCAAGGTTCGTGCCGAAAGGTAATTAGTAATTTAAAAAAAAATAACCACCGTCAACATCATAATCGATATATCCACTTAAGTAAAAGAATATAAAGCCTCAGTCATATTTTCCCAAGTTAATGTCATGTGTAAGCATTCATTATTTTGTCTATAACTAATCTATTTTTTTTGGTTAAACCTAGAAACCTTAGTACCGTTTTGCAAAAGAAATAAAAGACAGGAAATAATATATTTGATTAAATAATTATTGAAAACTGTATATGCGAGTGTAGATTATAATTATAATGCACTAAACTCTATATATTAAATTTAAATAAAAGAAAATTGTGCCTTAAGCAATAAATGATAGACTTGACGGCCATTTTCAACTATTGACAAAGGCCGTTTCAATAATTTATATGCCAAAACTTACACAATTAAATATTTTCAAATAATATAAGAGCATTGTCTTATTACAATGAGATAAAAATAAAGTACGCAAAACTGTGTTCAAATCAATTAAATTCTGCAATTATGTTTAAAAGTATAAAGGAACTTCTAACAAAAACTACCTTACTAAAATAATTGTATACAATTAAATAAAAAAATAAGATTCTATAATAATGGAAATCAATGAGGAAAAAAATAATGTAAGTAGAATGTACAAATTTAATATCGTTTAAATCCCATGTTCAATGTAAAAATGCCATTTCATTTGTAACCTATGTTTGCCGCGAGGTGTGTAGCCGCGAGGCATAAGAAGGGAATTGGAAAGTGTCTAAAGGTGCAGAGAGAAAAATCTAAAGGACTTTCCAAGTTTCCACCAAATAAAGAATACTGAATCCACCGCCGAACTTTTCTTTACCTTTAAAGAATACCTGACCACCTCTATCCAGCGTTTAAGCAAGTAAGAAGAGAACTCTACCACTTGCAATCAGCGCCTCACGTATACGATACTTCCCCAAAAAACAACTTGGTAGCCACCAAGCTTAACCGGAAGCCATTCTAGCTACAAATGAAGTCTTATTAAAAACTAGGTGACAAATAGCCTTTGGTAACCAAAGCGCTCATGACGGACACTAACCCTATAAATGTAATTATTTGATAAAAAAATTTATATTCTACTCATGGGTTTTTATAACTCACATGCATTACTTTGCTCTTCTCAAGATTTAAGAGCCGTTCCAATTCTGTAGAGCATTATCCTACCTTATCAATATAATTTTTTTTAATTCTAAAACATACTTTCAGTTACAATTCCTCTTCCTATCTTGCAGTCATCTGCGAATTTGAAAAGTTTTGAAAGCAGTCGACAGCCATACCATTAACATACATAATAAAAAGCAAAAGTCCGAAGACCTTGATGAACATCACTAATCATATCGGGTTTTTTAATATTTACTGGGACAATTTTTTACAATTCAGAGATACTCTTTTTTCTTCATTTCCTTTGGCAATTTTGGTTTCGACTTCAACTTTTCTTCTCAATTCTACATAATGAATTTTATTTTATGCGCTCATATTAGATTTTTTCAACACGCTCTATCTCTTTTCTTAATGATTTTATTAATTACAGTTTATAACCATTTAGATTCATTAATATTTTTAACGTTATTGACTTTTATTGTCATGAATTGAGCTTTTTGGTTATTTTCGAAGATTGTCTTTTCATTTATGCTACAATTTATTAATTTAATCATTTTTTAAGCTAATTTCTAAATTTATTTGTCATGTTGACTTTTTTATCTTTATAAGGGATATTAAATTCAAATTCGATAATATTAGGATGATTAATACCAATTCTATCTCTTACATTGAAATTTGAAACTAGTTCATGATCTGATGTCCACACTAGTTCCAACATATTTTCACCTCTTGTTGGTTCTCTCAACCACTGAATTAAGAAATGTCATCTATGAAACTAAACAATCTTTGTATTTCTGAGTGAGCAGGTTTCATTGTCCCGTTTACTTTAGCGCAATTAAAATCTCCAATGAACAAGAATATTTTATCTTACCTGATGTTAGTCGTGAATTCATAATATTGATTATCTACCTACAGAAGTTAATGTGGCGGAACCCTAAACAAAATTTACATATAAATTCTTCTTTAAGTTTACCTTAATTCCTATAACCTTAAAAATTGATACAATTCTACACCCTATAGGATGCAAATCTCTAAGGACATATAATAAAACTGCTGACTAATCTCTATCTTTAAGAAACATCTTGTATTTCTGTATTTGAAATTCTGGAATATAATCCCTCGAGTGGCAGTGAATCCACCACTCTGTGATACCGATAATGTCGTAGTTCTTAATCGATTCTAACGCTCAAATCTCTAAAAAGCTTTTCTAATTAACCTTATATAAAATATTATGGATTTTAATGTACTTAGACGAATTCTACCGTTGAGGGGTTTGTGCCGTTTCCCTCTCCTATTTCTGATATTCGTGCCGGAGGCCTATTATCCATAAGATTTCTTAACTATATCGCCGGAAACTTACATAGCTTTTCTTTCCTTTACCCCAAAAGAGGATCCCATCTTAAGTATACAATTCCTTGTTTTGCATAAATAGAATCCAAATTCATCCAATTTCATCTTTTCCTTTTTTGCAAATAACATGTAAACAATGATTTATCCTAATAGTTGCGCTTAAATTTTCTGGTTTCTCAAATATTTCATTATGTTTTTGATTTGATCGTTTTAATGGTTTTCGTCTAGTAATTTTTCTGATTAAGCAGTAATTTTTTCCATTACAAACTTCTTTGCTTCCAAACTTAGAATTTAATTGTACAGATTTTGCTGCTTATCTCAAAGTTGGTATTTTTCTGTTCCCCGATTAATTTTTACTCCCGAGTAGAATCGAAAATTTTGTTTCGTGCTGTTCCAAATTATCAACTGATACATTCGATTTTTAATGACCCAGTCACAAACTCATTATGTTTCTTCTTACTTGGCCAGATTTTCAAATCTGTCGTAAGTCAATAGAACTTGTTTTTCTCGTGTGTTAGGTTTTATTGGTTACTTAATCTTGACTGCTAAAAATATTTTCACTTTCTCGTGTGTTTGTATGATCAATTCTGTTTGTAAGCAGTGATACTTTTTTGTTCAAATTTAATAATTTTTTGATAAACCCTTGCTATTGTTACTCGTTTTATGTTCGACAAATACACTTCCTTCAGTCTAGGGCGTAGATTCTTATTTTCATCTGGCATATAACAAACATCCAATTTTCTATCTCTAACTCATGTTTTTCTTGAATCTTGTAAAAGTCACATACACTCTTTGATATTATATTTACGAAACATTACTCTGAGAAGTCTATTATCCATCTCATTTTTTGCAATTTTAGCAACAGTACTTTATTTTTATCTCTAGGCATTTCGTTAATAAAATATTTTGCTATTTAAATTATAAACAATTTATATTTCACTCTTAATTACGCTTATTTTTCAGTACACTTATTTGCACTTGGACAATTAAATCCCAAACACTTGAATACACTTTATCTTGAACATAATTTAATTTCGTATTGAATTATGTTCACTTTACCTTTAATAAAGTACTATACAACACAATTTTAGGGATATAATGATTATCACAAAAATAAATAACACTGTTTTGATCAAATTTCTTCCTAAATAAAAGTACACAGTAAAAAATTAAGTATATGATGAATAACACGAGGAAAATAGATACACAGGTAGATGAAAAATATGGCTGTGTAATGCACAGCCTTGTCCAAAATTATGGGTCAGGTATGAAAAAGTTGAAGAATACGATTTAAACTCATTTATTTCATACTTGACATAATACAAATAAACATTTTTGCGTATATTCTATCAATATAATTAATATGCGACGAACATAAATAGCACCAGGGGTTTCAAAGATCTGAGGAGAAATACCAATTTTACTGATCAGTTTGGTATCCAATGAAAATGCGTACAAACTCAATAAATTGGTGGGAACTAATGTGGAGAACCTACCTCATAGTTGCTTTCATCAGACCAACAAACTTAGACAAATCAACAACAGTCTAATTTTCATACTCTTTTGCACAAGACAATTGCTTCTTCTAGTTCACTTGATACAGCCACGGTTTCTTTCTAGCCATATATCCTTTGAACCTAGCTTCTAATAACTCTCTTACTGTGCGTCTTGATATCTCTTTGTTTATTGCTGCTAGAAACTCAGCAGCTACATCAGAAGAGTTATTTTCCTCTCGGCTAGAGATGTAATTTTATGCACAATATGCAAAAACATATTAAAGTGGTTATAAAAGTAAAGGAAAAACATACAAAATACTAATTATAGATGGGATATACTCGACTATTTATTATATTGTTTTCAATTATTATGTAAATGAGTTTCATTCGTATTCTCTATTTTTTCCTACCTGCCCTATAATTATGGCCAAGGCTGTAGATAATAAGGAACTGGCTGAATTCATTTTTATCGTCTTAATAGTTGAATAACTCTGACGAGAGAGATAATTGTATGCTTTATTAATCACCCTCAAATACAGACTAAAAAGCAATGTTGTGCCCCAATTCTTGCAAACTGAAAATATATCTTGTCAAATTAATAACCTTTAAATGACTGGAGGAAAATAGAGAAAAAGTTAAATAAAAAATAAATGTACTCAGAAATGCAGTTACCTTTCGTGTTTCTATCACAGAATTGTGTTTGGTTATTGGTTTAGACGCTCTGCCGTCAGTTTTGGGGGCAGAAATATTTTCCCAATGTCACGCTGCACAATTTGTCATGAATAATAATAAAACTTATATAGAAGAAAAAAAACATTAGTATATAAGAAAAGGCGTATACTAAAGATACAATTTAGTAGTAAATATAAATTGCATGCAAAGAAATGAGAGAAAGGGAGAGAGAAAGAGAGAGAAAGAGCAAGAGATAGAGAAGGGGAAGGACAGAACTACAGAAACAAGACCAGCAAAGGGCCTAAGGTTCGCTCAAGGCCAGTCCGCTTACAATACTACTATGTAAAGTTAGTGTATCATGGTCTTTTTTTAACATGCTGTTTTTTTTACTATTTCAATTCTACGATACACACTTATCTATATGTGTACCCTTTGACATGCAGATTTAGTTATGCTGTTTTTTATTATTTAAATTCTACGATACACACTAATCTACATGTGTACCCTTTGACATGCAGGCTCAGTTATGCTGTTTTTTTAACTATTTCAACTTTACGGTACACATATATCTACATGTGATGGGACAGTACTCTTTCCTCCCGTAGGCTTTGCCTGTCAGTGATTAAAATAACATACGTATAGAACAGACAGAAAAGGAAAGGGGAATTCATTCCATGCCATGCAGGGAGACGTCGATGGCATCTTTTTATTGATCTCTTCATTTTATTCCTTAATTCCTTATTATGTATGACGTTTTCATCTATGCTTCTACTATGTTATATTTATACTATTGAAATACTCACCAAGTGAGTTTTCGAACATATTTACTAACGTACTTTCTACTACACGTTGGGAAAGTCTATTCAACGTTTGCGTGATCTTAAAAGCGAAGTAATTTTGAGCTTCAGTAGAGTTAAAGGGCTTATTCACTAAGTTGAAACCGTTTTGACGTGTGTTGGCTCTTTCGTCCATCTTAAACAATATTCCGTAATTAATATTAATAAAGCCTTTTAAGAGTATGAATACCTCGATCAACTTCCCAGGTAATATTCTACTTTTAAGGCACAGTAGGTTTAATGAGAAGAGTCTCTCTTTGTACGGTTTTTGTCGAATTCCCGAAACTAGTTTAGTAGCCTTACGTTGTACTCTTTTTGACTGTGCTATATCCTTTTTTAGGTCGAGAGTCTAAAATTGAACCGCACATTTGAGGTGTGGGCGCATGACACCTTTGTATAGAGCCAGGATTATATCCTTTGATTTTAAATTGAAATTTGGAGCAATATATCCTAGCATTCGGTTTCCTTTCTTACAAGCTTCTGCGCATTGCTTCCATACTTTAAGGTACTCTGAGATTAAAATCAATAGGGCTTTTTCTACTTTTTCGAAGTCGAGTATTTGGCCTTTCCTATGGTATTCTAAATTCAAGTTATGATATCCCAAATGGATAACCTTGCATTTACCTATGTTGAAGCCCATCTGCAATTTGTCTGACCATTAGACAATATTATCGAGGTCTCTCTCCATTTACTCCACATCGGATCTAGAAAGGGCTCGGCTTCCTAGCTTAGTTCATCAGTAAATTTATAGATCCTGTAATCACTCCATTATCCAGGTAGTTAATGTAAGCAATAAATAATAATGGGCGCGCGACTGACCCCTGTGGAACTCCGCTGGAGACTGGGGCCCCACTCTGAGCGCGCCCCATTTACCCCAATGCGCTGTAAATGATTGAAAAAGTAGTTTTTAATCCATGTTTTTACTCCCTACATTCCCCTTAATTTTCATCAATAGCCCTTCTTGTGAGATTGTATTAAAGGCCTTTTTAAAGTCAAGGTACATTATACCCACCGCTTTAGTTTCATCGTAGATACAAATCATATTCTAAAAAAATTTAGTATGAGTAAATTAGTTAGGCACGAGCGCCCTCACCTGAATCCATGCTCGGTGTCTACGATTAAATTATTCGCCTCAAGATTGACAACAATCTATCTCTAAGTATGGATTCCAAGAGATTCTTCCTCAATCACAAAAGTTAGGTTGATGAGACGGTAATTAGTAGTGTCAATTTCTCCCCTTCTTTGAATATGGGCGTAACATTTGAACGTTTGAACTCTATTGGAACAAGGCCTTCATTGATTAATCAATTGAAAAGCGTGCGGATCGTTCTTGCTAGTTCATTCTTTTGGTTCTTTAAGATGGGTTAGATACACACCATCGTGGCCGAGTGCCTTCGATTTTTTCATTTTATTCATGTATGTGATAATCTCCCCTTCACTTATTATTATGGTGGATAAAATAGTTTTTTTCTTTCAAGATATATTTTCTCGTCTAGTGTTGCTTATTGGGTCATGTTCTTCACAGTAAATAGCTTGGTCTAGGTGGTCTGTCATTACACCATTTTTACTTCTGATCAGCCTTATTGAACCCCTTATGGGCTTTCTATTGTTTATGCAACTATAAAACCGTTTTGGTTCGTGCTTCGTATTTAACGCAAGATTTTTTCATATTTTAGCTTAGTTTTTCTAACGGCCCGCTTTACTAGCTTTTGAGAGTGTACGTATCTTTCCCGATTTGCTATCATTTTGGGTTTCTTTTAAACATTTATAGTGATTATTACGCTCCCGAATAAACTTTATTTTTAAAGAGCTAACCCACGACGCCTTCTTTAATTTCACATTCTCTCGGCGTTTGTACTTATCTAACTCGGAATCCACAGGGAGCACAGCTTGTTGTAGCTCCGAGTACATGCCCTGTACTGACCTATTAAAGCAACTTTCCCAGTTTATCCTTCTAATCCGGTCAGGAAATGTTTCAAAATTGCAGCTCCTAAATCGTGGGATGAGTTTTATACACTCCGTTACATATACCCAAGTATTAATCTCGAACTTAATTACATTATAGTCACTCATCGCCAAATGATCAACCACGCAAACGTTTTCTACTAATTTATCTTCTGTTGTGATA
Organism: Ceratothoa steindachneri; assembly: GCA_963969495.1. Lineage (NCBI taxonomy): Eukaryota > Metazoa > Arthropoda > Malacostraca > Isopoda > Cymothoidae > Ceratothoa > Ceratothoa steindachneri. The sequence goes on along the minus strand of OZ018338.1, from coordinate 58,245,445 downwards.
ATTAAATCAAGTATATTTTGATGACGCGTTGGTTCTACTACTTTTGGAATAAGAAAAGTATCCGAAATAAAGAGGGACAGGAAGAGGGAGAGGGAGAGGGAGAGGGAAAGGGAGAGAAAGAGAGATAAAGAGATGGAGGGGAGAAAAGAGAAACGAAACACTTTTTAACTTTAAAATAAAAAAAAGAGTTAAAATACTGAAAATATGAAGTGATATTGGGCAAATCAAAATTAAATGGTCTGTTTTTATCTCATGTAGGATCTACATGCACTATCAATTGATAAATAAATTGATGTGGTGAACCTGCCTAATACAATATTCAATGGATAGCGTAAACTTTTAAAAGCTTTATGGATTATCGGAGAAAACGAGGAAAATTAGTTACAATTCTTCTCGCTGCGAAGAAAAAAGACGCATAAGGCAAGTATAATTTTTGGGGGGAAGAGATGTCCACTCATAATTATAAGGGAATAATAGAAGTATAATCACCCGTTAATCATCACATAAGGACAAAACCTAACAATTAATAATCGTTTCAATAGTGATTAATCTGTCACACTATATAACGAAATCAACTGGAACAGGAACTTAGTAGTTTGTAAGAATAATTGGAATTGGAAAGAAATCTTTTTCTCTTTTAAAGACCTTAGAGGTGTTTTAAATTTGTCTACGGTAAAAAGAGGGTTTTCTAAACAGGCATGGCAAAATGACACTTAAAAAAAGAAATAAAGTAAATAGGATTAATATATATATATATATATATATATATATATATATATATATATATATATATATATATATATATATATATATATATATATATATGTATATATATATATATATATGTATATATATATATATATATATATATATATATATATATATATATATATATATATATATATATATATTATGAAAATTAACCCACAGGAAAATGAAAAGATGAATCCAAGCACTTTCGAACAATATTTGCGAGTTCATTTTCAAGAAATAGCATGAAAATGGAAAAGACATCCTTATATAGGGTACAAAGATACGAAGAGAACGCCTATCACCGTACAATCCAATGGAAAAAACACAAACCAATACAGATAAATACCAAGAAAAGAATAATAGGCTACTAATAACAGAGATATGCATCCCTCAAACGATATACACACAACGCCATGTATATGAATGGAATATGGTGGGTGAAAAACACCTTAAAACCTGAACATTTTAAAGGATTATCATTAGAGCGAAAACATTTAGGACTAAGAGTTAATCCACAGTCAAAACAGAGACACGTGGTGGGGGAGGCAATGCAAATAATGTTGCACTAATTCAGAGTGACAACAGGCTGGATTATGAAGTTATTTCATTTAGTACAAGTATTTTTTAAAACAGGGTGAGTTCAACTCAGCCAAGGAAAATGTTTATATTGGGTAAGTTGCCAATTGAGGAACACTCGACAATATTTCTTTTTGTTAAATCAGAGGAATAATAAAGGAATTTTGCAGAATTTTAGTCAATGGGGTGGTTATTTTCAGATGTATGTATAAATAAAGCACTGTTTATTTCACCTCTTCTAATATTATAGTTATGTTGTTAAATTCTACTAAATCAAGATTTACCAGTTTGCCTAGTATGTTGAAGCATCATTTGCTGACCCTTCATGCACAGACAGCTGAGAGAGAGCCAGATTTCTTCAGGCTTTATAAAAAGAGTTTTAAAAAACATAATCTGGACAAGAGTATTGCTTTGAGACAACATAATTCAAGTGTACTTGAGGCATCATACGAGGTACCACTAGAAATAGCAAAACAAAATAAGCTCACAGAATTGGGGAAATCGTAATAACTATGTGCTTTAAAGATGATCAAGTGTGTTCCCTGAGAGGCAGATGAATGAAAAATTCAACAGATTTCATTGTCAAACGCCAACGTGAAAGAAGAAGTAATGACATGTCAGATGATATAAATAAAAAGTGATACAAATTGAATCATGTCTACCTGGTGTGATTACAATAAAGCTATATGAGTCAACGGATGTGAGTTCTTGCGAACAGCTACGTGTATTTGTTAGGTATGTTTTCTTGTGTGATATCAAAGAAAAATATCTGTTCTCTACACAACTTGAAATCACCACAACAGCGGCAGGTGTGAGGGAAAAGATTTATTCTTTCTTCAAAACTAACAGGATTCTCTGTGAAAATTGTTGTGGAGTCTGTACATATGGGGTTCCAGCGATGTCGGGCTTAAAATCAGAGATACAGATGCAGATAAAGAAGTAGCTCGAATGACAATAGAGTTCACTGTATGATCTATCGGTTTGCCCAGGCTTCAAAACTCTCTCTGCTGAAATTTGCAAGATACTGGAGGTAGTAGTTAAATGTGTCAATTTCTGAGAAGTGGAGATCTGAAGTCACGCGTTTCTAGAAACTTTGTTGAGAAATGGCTTCGGAGCATGAAGTTCTTCTGTTTAATTCCAAAGTGCGGTCGCTTTCAAAGGGCAAATTATTCCTGTAAATTCAAGGGACAAATGAATTATTGAGTCAATTCAAAGAGATTTTGAGCAGTTAAATAGATTGAATCTCAAGCTACAAGGCAAGAAAAGAAATGTATTTTCCTTAATGAATTATCTTTGTGCATTTCTTTCCACGCTCCAGAATTGGTAAAGGAAAGTCTTTGCCGTCAATGTTGTCATGTTTGAAGACCTTTCCATTGTTCTTCACGAGAAAGAAGAAGATTGTCTGCTTGATCTATTACTTAAAACTGAAATTACTCATCATCTGAGACGTTATAAAATGAACTTAGAATATAATTCAGAATTCGAGAAGGAAAAAGGGAAGTTCGTGAGAAATCTATTCACTGGCACACTTGATATTACTACTATTCCCAATGATGTTCATGAAGAATTCCTTGATCTTAAAAATGATTCTCCTGCCAAAAATCTCTATGAAGAAAAATCTCTGAATAGATTCTGGTGTTCATTATATCAGTCATATCAAAAAGTTTGTGACGTTGCTCATCGACTACTATTGCCTTTTTTAACTACCTACTTTTGTGAGTCTGGTTTCTCTACCTTTCTACCAATATAAGCTAATAGCCGAAACCGACCTGATGTGGACACCGATTGAGGGGTGGATTGTCTGAGACACAACCTCGGATTGGTCATCTTTCTTATTGAGGTGTGATAGAGCTTTTGTGAGGTCAAATAAAAATACTTACAATTTTGATATGAAAAAATACAAATACAGATACAAATGCATGTTATTTTGATATAAAAAATACATTACTTGAAATTTTAAGAATTATATCACAAAAATCTATCAAAATATAAGATATTTATGATTGTTAACTTTGTACTAAACTATAAGGCAAAAGTCTTCTCTTCATATGCATTTTTTACATTGTTTGGTGGTGTAGTTTTGGGAGTAAAATGAACGGAAACCACAAAAATATTTAAACTTCATGAATGGGTGAATGAAGTGAAAAAGGTTGAGAACCACTGTTTTAGATGAAAGAGTTGAATGCGAAGAATAACTTAGGTTGTTAATCCTGATAAATGGCAAGAAGGAATTTGGTAAATGAGCAAAATTAGAAAGTGAAAAGAGAGTTATTGTGTCATAGGCTACGTAAATTCATTTCACTTCATGCCAATTGTTTGGTAGGAAAAGTTAGGAATCAATTTGGCTGAAACTTTTTCCAAGGGTTTGCGCAATATTTCAACACTAATGTTATGTCTTAATTATGCTGTGTTATGTTATGTAATTTTTATTTAAGATTCCTAGTTTTGGGGGTTAACCACACACAGAATATCTATCCTATTTAACAATAATAGGACGTCGCAGAAGCGACAACGATGACGAAAATTCTTTAATCATCAAGGGAAGTGCTGAAGGAATCTGTTTTCATGTTATTGTGAATAAGTAAGGTACCATTCGGACACGGTTAGAAGATTTCTGGAGGAGCTTCGCTGAGGAAGAAACGATCCGATTGTGGGACCTCCAAGACGAACAGCTAGGGATTTGAGGAATATTGGATGCCAGTTACGTGGAAAACTTAGCCAAGGAAGCAAAGTAATTTCCAATGCCACTGGTCGTCCTCGTGTACCGTAGACCTCCTGCAATCGCATTATAGTGAGCATGACTTCCGTCCGAGCAACCTCAAACTGCCTCCTTTAACGCCCAGTCACAAGACTTTGAGGCTCCAATGGGCCAGAAATTACATATGTTAGACATGTGTTGCGTTATCTTAAATAATGAGACCATGGCAAGCTTTGACGAACCTAACGGTAGGGTTGATGTTTGTGTATACTTCAGATATGAGAATTACCAAAGTTTGTGAGGTCAACCGCGGGGAGGCGGAGTTAGTTGAGGGCAGGTAAGGACTCTAGTTTCCATGCATGGTAATGCTCTATCACACTCTGCTTGCCTGGGTCACCCAAAAGTTTCTAGGCTCTTACGGCATAGAAGATGACAAGTTGATGTCAACCCGATAAAAGATTTGTGCTCCATCATTAACAAAGATTTTTACGCCGATGGATGTCAATTTCCGTCCAAAATAGTCTTATGTGCTACCATCAAAGCTGCAGTGAAGCACGGTCAGCAAGCGACCATTAAGAAATTGATAGATCCCATTTGCATAATAGAGTTTTTGAAGTCATTCGAGGAAATAATTCATCATGTTCATCAATCGTGTACTGTAATTATCCTTCGTTTTCTTGAAAATATGTATAGATAGACTACTTTCATGAAAGTAAAATTGAAGTTCTAAGACAGCTCAATGAAAACATAAGATTAGTCTTGGCATATTCATCATAGAAGCAGGAAAGGTTTCGTAAAAATTTATTAACAGAGAATCGAATAAACACAACTTTCCATAGGAAGCAATTATCGTGGTTCAAGAAATATATATAAAAATATATATATATGTCGTAGAATGACCCTTGGCTTTGATCACTCTACGCTTTGACACCCTTTTAGTAGCGGTATGCTTTAAGGGGCGTGAGTTACTTCTATGATAAAATAGGCTTTGTTCTAAGAGTGCTATTTTAGTGGTTTAGTCCTTAAGGAAGAGCTATTTTTAAACACATAAGGATAAGAAGAAACACCAGAATCTACCAAAAATAAACAGGTATTTTAAATTAAATATTACAAACCAACAGTAAAAGCATTTCTATATTTGGCCTCAAAGATTTTTCAATGACAAAACATAAACAAGTAGGCTTCCAATAAACAAACCAATTGCCAATTAGTATTTTTTATCACGACCCTATTTGTTTAGCATAAAACATTAAATTAATGTACTGTCATCTACAAACACATATGACCTAGGTTCAAGAATAATGGTTTCTACTCTCCTTTAAAACGTGGGACGTACTAAACTTCTACTATCGCAATAGAGATATAAATGTTATTGTTAACTTACAGGTAGGTATTAGGGATTGCCGGATGTCGCTGGAGGACTTATCTCTCGCTTTGAAGTGGTGTGGCCGCTGGTTGAAATTTTCGAGGAGGGATTGCTTGTCGCCTGTGCCGGGGGATGATTCTTCAACGTAATTAAAGAACGGGAGCTCGTTGGGGCAGGGTTCTTCTCCTCTCACTCTTACGGTGCTTGAGATGTGAGAATCACTCGAGTGTGAGCGGCTTTGCTTTTCTTTAGTCGGGCTTCTTTGCAGACGGAAAAGGCTTCTTCGGTATGGCACCGATATAAAACTTGACTAATTAGGTTAATACGGCCCTGAAAGGGGGGATCGATTTTCTCAATCTGATCCTACCGTTTCTTACGTAAATAGTCTTGTATGGCTGAAGGTTCGATCTTTACGAACTAATCTTTCTTCTGACGAATCGACTTCTAATAATCTTCTTGTCTAGCCGATGGATCGATCTTCACGAACTAATCCACCTCTAGCGTATCAACTTCTGATAATCTTCTTGTCTAGCCGATGGATCGATCTTCACGAACTAATCCACCTCTAGGTTATCGACTTCTGATAATCCCATTCTCTTTCTTTGCGGGGCTTATATATAGGCAGATTGCCGCCCCATCTAAAGGGAGAATTGACCAGGCCACAGATGCAAAAGATGGGGGGGAGCGAATGGAGAGTTAGCATCTGGGGAGAGCGAGAATTCCTGAGGTGGCACTGGGGTGCCCAAGTCAGCTCGCAAAATATAGGCTCGCAACCGCACCGCTACTTGGCGTGCCTTCTGACTCGCACCGGTTTTTTTTCCTAACCACGGGTTTATGGGTTTCGTAGGTAATACGATCGTTAGAGCATCGTTTAAGGACCTTAGGTGGTCGCTTTCAAACATATGTTAGCTCCAACTGCCCACAGCGGCGAGGAGATCACACATGGTAAGCATTTTCGCCGGCTACCTTTCCCACGCTTCTCCTCATAAAGGGAGGGGGGCTTGAATGTACCTATACTCCTTCAGGAGGCTTAATGTAGCCATTTCTCCACTATATATATATATATATATATATATATATATATATATATATATATATATATATATATATATATATTAATAAAAAAAATTCACAAAGTGAGACGAAAGGAAAGCAATAATATGAAATTAACCCACAAGAAAATGAAAAGATGAATCCAAGCACTTTCGAACTATATTTCTAAGTTCATTTTCCTCGAATAACATGAAAATGGCGAAACAACCTTATATAGGGTACACAGATACGAACGGAACGCCCATAACATAGTACAAATCAATTAAAAAATACAAAAACAAGACAGAGAGATAGCAATAAAAAGAACAATAGGCAACTAATATCAGCATATGCATCCCTAAAACAATATAGACACAACAATGCCGTGTATATAAATGGAAATAGTGGGTGATAAAACAAAAAAACATTTTAATGGATTACTATTAGAACGAAAACATTTAGGGCTAAGAGTTAATCTACGATCATAGCAGAGACACGTGGTGGGAGAGGCAATGCGAATGATATTACACAAATAAAGAGTGACATCAGGCTGCATTATGAAGTTATTGAATTTAGTACAAGTTTTTTTTAAAACAGGGTCGAGTTTAAATAAACCAGGGTAAATATTTATATTAGGCAAGATTCCAATTAATGAACACTTGACAATATTTCTTTTTGTTAAATCAGCGAAATTTTCAAGGAAATTTGTAGAGTTCCAGTCAATGGGGTGGTTATTTTCAGATAAATGTAAAAATAAAGCGCTGTATATTTCACCTCTTCTAATATTATACTTATGTTAGTAAATTCAGTAGATAAAGATTTACCAGTTTTCTCGAGGTAAAGTAAATTGCACATAGAAAATTCTGTAGCATATACTCCACCTTTTTTTCTTGTATTATTGAGGACTATCATTTTATATAAAGTGGATTCATATCTAAAATTTACAGAAATACTAAGTTGCTTAAAATTACGGGTAAGACACAAACAAATGGTTCAAATTATGGCAAGATAAGATAATTTTTGTAATTGAAAACCGGTGGGCTATCACTTCTATAAAAAGTTCTCTTAGTAAAGTTTAATGAATTAGGCAAAAATTGACGAGGGTAACAAAGTTTTTGACCTATTTCAAAGATATTGGACAATTCATTATCCAAAAATTCTGGACTGACAAGGCCTAATTCAAGCAGATACATACAATTCAATACAGACCGTTTAATTTTAACACTGTAATAAGAATAAAAGTGAATATATGAACTGGAGTTGGACGGTTTGCGATAAAGAGAGAATTTAAAACCTGACGGCATTCTATGTATTAAAAGGTCAAGAAAAGGAAGAGTCCCATTTTCCTCAATTTCAAGGGTAAATTTAATAGAAGGGACTAGAGAATTAAGATTATATAGAAAATGGTGAATATCGTTTAAGGAAGGCCAAAGACATATAATATCATCAATGTAACGGTACGATACCGTTACATTGATGATATTAATTTTTTTTGTATTTTCACCCAAAAATTCTGGACTGACAAGGCCTAATTCAAGCAGATACATACAATTCAATACAGACCGTTTAATTTTAACACTGTAATAAGAATAAAAGTGAATATATGAACTGGAGTTGGACGGTTTGCGATAAAGAGAGAATTTAAAACCTGACGACATCCTATGTATTAAAAGGTCAAGAAAAGGAAGAGTCCCATTTTCCTCAATTTCAAGGGTAAATTTAATAGAACGGACTAGAGAATTAAGATTATATAGAAAATGGTGAATATCGTTTAAGGAAGGCCAAAGACATATAATATCATCAATGTAACGGTACGATACCGTTACATTGATGATATTAATTTTTTTTGTATTTTCACCCAACATTTCCATTCACATACACGGCGTTGTTGTGTGAATATCGTTTTAGGGATGCATATGTCTGTTATTAGTTGCCTATTGTTCTTTTTATCGGTATTTATCTGTCTTGTTTTGGTGTTTTTCAATTGCTTTGTACTATGTGATGGGCGTTTCCTTCGTATCGTTGTACCCTATATAAGGTTGTTTCTCCATTTTCATGCTATTTCTTGAAAATGAACTTGCAAATATAGTTGTAAAGTGCTTGGATTGATCTTTTCATTTTCCTGTCGGTTAATTTTCATATATATATATATATATATATATATATATATGAAAAGAAGTGAAAGCTAATGGATCCATGTAATCGAATCATTTGAAAATGAACTAAAATATATTTTGGCAGTAGAAACTGTAAATAATTTTCAAATTATTCTCTACCATATACCATTGCTGTGGTCTGATTATGTCGATTATTCTTTTTTCATCAAATATTTAAATAATCAAACTTGGGAGAAAATTTTTTTTCTTTTATTGTATATTGCCTCTCTTTGTATTACAAATTCATTCCCTAATTCCCTTCTCCCTATGATTGTAATATATGTTCGTTTTCATTCGTTTTGTCATTCACCTGGCAATCCCATTAAAATATATTACCTTTTCTAGTATTTATGCAAAAGAGTCCGATAAATTTCCGTTCTCTTTTGCATTCACTCTAGACTCGGTGGCCTGTTTTCTTTGAATGGTTGACCATATTTCTTTCACCTAAATCCTTTTAATTCCCAAACGAGATCAGCTGAAAATTATTAGGGTGTGTACGAAAGAGCAACGCTCCTCCCTTTTCTTCTCGCCTTCTGGTGTTGAGGACACGGCATAAATGAATCAGTGGCTTTGCGCGGAAATATTTAACCAAACGAGGCTTTTCAAAATTTAGGAAACAGTTTTTACTATGTTCAAAGCTATTCAACAAAGGTGCTTAATACGGGAAAAATTTTATTTAAAAATGAGGGCATATATCTTGGGTTTTTTATTCAAATATGCGAGGAAATAAGAGCTTCTTTGTGTAGATATAGTTAAATATATGTGGAAGCGGGGGGGTGTCATTTGAAATCAAATGAATGGAGATATTCTGTTTGGTTTGGAATATTATTTCAAGACTATTCATGTTTATATAAGATGATATAAAGGATCTCTTTGACACTATGACTCTTTACTTAAATTCCACAGAAAAAAAGATAAGGAAGTGGCTTTCAAATATTTTAATTGATCATCAATAAGTATTGAACTATTTAAGAATGAAAGATGTTTTGTTGCTCGACCAAATCTAACTAAGATACTTGCCTACTATCATTAAAGGTTGTCAGTGGTAACATTTCGTGAGAGTAAAATTCCGTAGATTAGAACAGATTCAGGCTGCAATCACTTCGGCGATAACAGATGCAGTCGAAAGAAGAGGGCAGGTGCATAATTAACGAAGCCACTAAGTCCACATATCCAGTGACGAAAAATGTTCTCTTCATGCATGCCTTGCTTATTAGAGAGTAAGCTGTCCTACATTTAAATCCAACTACCCTCACTCAAAATCGGATATAGCTCTTGAGGAAGAGGCGGACAAATATTGACTTCCTAGGGCGAGGTTAGGTTAGGTTAGTGAAACTACCATCCCCTCGCCTACTGTCTTCACAAAGGCTGATAAACCCGTAGCATTTGCATATTATTTCGATAGGATTCTTATCCTTCCTCGTAATGCTGTTAAATGTAAATCTGCCATTAGCAAACGTCATGGCTCACCTGTTTACTTTGCTTGCTACACCAACAGCATTGTTTGGTAGCCTGATGCCTTTCCTCCTTAGCATAGAACCTTCGTACCAGAGTTGAGTTAATCTTGCCATCTATCAATCTGATAATCTTTGACTATTTGACACCGTCGAATTTGGGTCTCTGAAATAAACCCGCTCTCTTTGTTGAATAATTCATAATGGCAGAGCTTCACCAGGTCAACTTTTGCCGCCTTACATTTGTTATTTTACCCCATAACGTAATGAGTAGATTATCAACAAACTCATCATGGTCAATGATGTGGCTTATCGTATTAACACCCCCACAGTCATTTAAATAGATTTGGATTATTACTGTCAATTGCAACCGACGTGACTCTTTGTTAACTCAAGAAGATTGGTACTTAAGTATATTTATTATCGTCGAGCAGTCTCTTACAAATACTGATCTGATACACTTAATAAAGCTAAAATACTAACCCATATATCCCCAGCCAAGCAAGAAAGAACTTTTTACCTGCTAATTTTTCCTTTCATAGCGATGAAATGCTATGTGCTCCAGCATCAAAACATACTCTCAGTTACAACTTCATTCGCACCTTTCTTCAAACCATAAGGAGGTTCCTCACTTTCACCTTCCATAACCCCCAAGCATGCCTTTCAAATTTTCCATTCATATTACTCCCACTTTGCAAACTTTATTTTCTTACCAGACCATACTTTTATTATTATATGCCAACATACCTTTTAAACACTCTCCATATTCAAACCCTTTGATAGTCCCTGGACTTCGTTATCAGCCTTCGTATAGGAAAGTATTGCTGCCTTTCATCTTATGAAACATGGAGAATCAGAAGAAAACACCACAATGGGATCATGCAAAAGGTAGGTAAAAAATTTTTTTTTAATTTTTCTTTTATTTATCACTGATATAAGGAAAATTTTTACAGCTAGCCTATACATGAGCACAAACTGAAAAATTACACAAAAGTTAATTTCATTTTGTCGTTTCAGATGAAATATTAATAGAATTGGTGAAAAACAAACCCGAACTGTATTACCTGACTTCCCCATAATAGAGTGATAACATGGCGAGAAGAAAAAGCTGAGTGGAAATAAGTAGGCAGCTGGGTTGTGAAGGTAAGAAATTCAATATAATGTATACTTATATTTTATCATTTTGCCAAGGCACTGAACCAACCGGGCAGCTGAAATAATCTTTCAGTGTTTCTCTTACGCCAAAAGCCTCCTTTGTAGCATTTCCCCCTCTTCTTCTCATTGGATATAGGTCTACTAATGAAGGCATGAAAGCAGTATCTAGTAATGCAACGATGTTAGGGTGTATCAGATTGTAAAGTATGCTTCTTGTTGTAATGATTGCATTAGCATTAGAAAGCTTAGCTTTAATTTCCTTGAATATATTCTGAAGGTTTGCATTAGAATACCAAACTATCCTTCTTGCTCTAGATAACCTTTAGTCAAAAATCCTTTTTTCTACATCATATTCAGTCTGTAAACCTGGGTAGGGCCTCATTAAATTTCTCTTCAGAGGGAAAGCCTTATCTCCTACTATAACATATGGCGCAAGCACATTAGTGCCAGGAAGTGCAGCATCTTCTGGTATGCTCAATTGATCCTAATCCAGATATTTGCAAAGTTTGGAATCCGTAACTGGTGGTATGACTTCCACTGGTGTTGAAAGAAAGTAAAGGATGGGACTGAGAGCGAAGCAAGAGCAGACCGGACATGTGAATGCACCAGGACTGTGAGCTAACCAAGACTGAAGTGAGAGTGAGGTGTGACCGAACCTATAGTGTGAATCAACCCTTATTAATTGTTGCCTATCTGAGATATGCATCATCCCGTCCCCTTAGAGGAACATGAGGCTAATTAAAACTGTTAACCTATAAAGTCAAGAAGTCTAGTCTAATCTCGAGGAGGGCTAGCGATGGTTGATTTCGCGCTAGCCAACAAAAAGTTCGTCATAATTCACGTATCGAGAGGAGCCTACCCGGGTCCTTTCATTCATTCAACCATCACTATTTCATTTTCGTCATCCAAATTGGTAAAGCTGGTAACATAGACTGGGTGGAGGGACCAAACATTGTACCCACATGGAATACAATTTGGAGTACAGGTGACTCCCAGTAAGGAACAAACATGTTAACCTAAAACCAGAAAGAGGAATTCTGATCAGGACTCTATTCACAGAGCTAAGAATAGCGCTCACCAATTTGATCGAGGTGCCTAATGGTTACATCGCTCTATGCCACAAGGAGGCTGATGTAGAACGTTTGGTAGCACCGGACGGGCTAAAAGCTATGAATAACATCAGACTGACCCCAAAACAGCATCCACAACTACTGGCCAATCGCTCATTCATCTGCTGAAAAGTCGATCTCTAGGTGCGATCAAACACGAAGGAAGAAATAAAGGAAGAAATTAAAAAGGAGAACAAGCACTTAAAAATCACGGAGATTAAAAATATAAACGACTTTAAAAAAAGTTGGAAGATTAGGACCAATGTTATAAAGTTCAAGATCATTCCAATCCTGAGAAGGAAAAAATATCAAATTAACGTCGATCGACAGAATCGAGTACTAATAATAAACAGAAGGGAATGTGTTAGGCCTACACATAGGTAAAAGAGGATGCCATAACCATATCAAAATCAGAACCGTCAAGGCAAAATCAGGTCTAAGACTGAATTACTACCTTAAAAATTTAAGTCGAAAGAGAAAAAGGACGCTATACGTAGCGTTTGTTGCACACGACCTCTACATCTTGAAAAAGAAGCTACAACGAATTCAAAATGAAGGGACTTGTTTGATCGTAGACACAAAAAGAACGGATAGAAAAAAACTGAAAAATAACTGAAACGGCCAATATCGCCCTAATAAATAAAACCCTGCAAAAACGAGCAAAGAATATATGGTCAAGAATCAAGGAAAAGCTCGCAGATACGAGCGAAGAATTAATGATTCCACAAAGAAACCGACTCTGAAAAAAAATTTTCGAGCAGCAGACACCGCCTACTCCAGTAGGAAAACCCGATCTTAACGTGAACAAAGAAAAAGCCAAGAGGAACAAGGAACAACCCAAGCATACCTAAAAGACAAAGGCATGAATAGCTGAAATAAAAAATAAATATAAATATATAGAAAAAGAAATAATGAATTAGAAGAAGCGCTACGCGAAAGGGTACCTTAATGAAAAATACAAACTGAATTAGAATGTTCAGGAATAATGAATAGAAGTAACCAAAAATCAAACTCAGAAAGAACAAACAAACCAAGAAATACAACAAAGCGAAGAGATCAGCCAGCATCCTGAAAATTTAAACTCTCACATACAACTAATTGGGGAGGGGGATGAAGAGTAGTTGAACTACTCTTCATTCCCCTTCCGAATTATATACCTCATCTCCAGAAGTGTTTATCTTTTTATTGGTCGACCTGATTTTAACAGCAGAACATTTTAGTGACGTTACTTTAACAAGAACATCTTAAAGAGTCAGAAATAATTTGAGCTTGATCGTAACAAAAAGTCAAAAATACAATTAATTGCGCGTGGTGATGTAACCCGTATTTTTTTAAGTGTGGTTTTAATGAAGTAATAAGATTTATTATTAAACTAAAATTAGCCTAGTTTTTAGGTGATATAAACAGAATTATGCATAAGATTTATTAAAAAGCGTGAATAGATCTAAGCATTTAAAAGAAACGTAGCTTCATATTATTTTTTTTTCCTGCCAGGGACACATTTTGCAAAGGAAAGATTAAAGCATCATTGAATACTCTCTGCTCCCTTGCGCAGGGCAAAGAAGAAAGGAGTGGGTGTTCAACAACGGCCCACACTACTGGTCCAAGAAAAGCGTCCGCACAGCTTCCCAAACTGCAACCCCATAGAGTTTTTCGTGTATGGCGTTGTTAGAAGGATAACAACAAGGATGCTTATAACAACTTAGGAGCTCTGAGGGTCGCTATTAGGGGGAAAATGTCATGCATTGACAAGTGCTTCCTAACCAGGGCAAGCAACCAGTTCCTCTCCCACCTGGAGAAGCTAATTAAGGTAGAAAGTGTCCATTTCGAATAATTTCTTATGTATGATATAAATTTTCTGTAAATTCTCATGAGATATATTGGTAATTTGGTATATAAATTTTTCCTTTTCTTCTATAGAAAAAAAATTCCTTAAAATCATTTTTTCTCTGTACTGTGTGATCCAGAAAAATGGATTCAATAAGAAGAACCCAGAAATATATATGTATGTATATGATTCAGACAATATAGTTACATGCTTATTTTCAATTATTTATTTTTTAAATGACTTCCATGTTTATAAAATTGCTAAGTAAAAAAATAGAGCTTTTACACAATCAATAAAGTCATATTAAATTCCTACTCACTCCTAGTCTCTAGATTTTATTTTATTTAGTTTTCATTTCGAATGCCTCAAATATCCGAGCCCATATACTAGAACCCATCTCCTATTGGTTAATGTCCAAGATTTTAGAATGGAACGTAGACTCTAAGAGTTACAGGGTTTTCTTGTGAGTCTCATTTTCATTAATCATCTTATATTATTTTAATGATACATTAGATCTATTTTTGCCAAAATAAATATTCAAAGCACTTACGTAATACACCGGTCAAAACTATTGAAAAATATCCTTTTTATAAGTAGGTTGAACTCCTTTTTTCACCCATTTTTTGGTGTAGACAGGCACGGTATAAATTAGGTGAGATTTATATGAAGGGTAAAACACAACCCAAGAGAGGGGAAGAGCCCCGGTTCATTATAGATTAATGAAGGCCACGCTGACCATCCAAGTTTCAGTTCTGGCTGAGGCATTACAAATAACGAATATAAGTACCTTGATTTTATTAAAATAAATAACATTTAAATATGAAAATAGGAGGAAAATGTTCAAGCAAAAACACAGCAAAAGTAGCTTTACTTTTAAACTAATTTATTATTAACGATCCAATTAAAAGAATTTAAAAAGGGGGACGGAAGAACGTTGAGATTTTCACCTGAAAATTAGTCTGAGCGACATTACTAATATAGTAATGATTATCTTTAAAAATAGCTTAGATCATTACTATTTTATTTACAAAATTTATTGCAGATAGGTTTTATTTGTACTATTATTCAATAAAGAGAAAAAGAACTTGGTGAAGCAATTAAAAATTATATATGGCAAGTATCAAAGTGAAAAAAAGTTTTACGTTTTAGGAATCTAAAAACGTATATTTTTATTGTGAGGTCGAAACTTATTTAACAAGGAATAACCTTTGCAAATGTATCTTCACATTCTTCCTATACATCTTTTTTCTATCTCGCTCTATCAAACAAAGGTTTATTATGACTCATTACAAGATCTCTCCAAACCTTCTGTAGTTTTTAGGCCACTTGACATCTTTGTACCAAGTGGTCCAATTCTCGACAAAAGGCAATACGAGATCAGATTTATCCCTACCGTTTCCCACTAATGTTGGCATTAACGATGACGTCAAATTAGTATTAAGCTTTCCAATATCAGCAATAGACAGTGCCATTAAAATTATGTTCATAATAATAAGCGTAAATATTCATTAGTTAGTTGCTATTAGTGAAAGGAATGAATTGTACATATTTTCCAACTTGTCCCTCCCTTTTGAATGTCTCTCCAAATCTCATTTAACGCGACACAAAATAAATGAATGAACGTTGGTCAATATTATATGTATCTGATGACGTTACAGAAATTGTTCAGATATTAGATTATATGGCGTACGATGTCGAATGTGAAGTGACCTGTGAATAATCGGATGTTTTGATATATTTAAGGCCCTAATTGAGATTTTGGACTCTGAGTAAAGGTTGAACTGTTTTTTTTTCTCTGCACTTAGTTGTTCCAGACACGTAAGACTGGAACAACAAATTGTACGAGAAAAATAAGTTAAATTATACGTATGTGAGAGCTTTTTATCTTTTGTAATTATAGGCGAAGACGCTTGAAGTCATATTTTTCGTTTTCGAGGGTAATATCTATTTTTGTTGTTTTTTCCTAATATCCAACCAGAAAGTGAAAAGTTGAGGGTAATGATTATTAATAGTCCTTTGTTGGGCACAATTAATTTACATATTCGTCTTTATTCCCTTGTCGTCAAACAAAATAAGCATGAAAATGTAATCAGTTAAACTGAATCATTTTTTCAGTAAAATAAAATGGACTAAAGGAAATTTATTGTTTTAAACAAAGACATTTTTCCGTTACACGTTTGCTTAAATATTATAAACAGTTCCGCCTTTGTAGCTTCCTTTCCTTTATTAGATTTTGTCGTGATCTGAATCCTAGAAATCAAAAAAGATAAAATATTGATTTTGGCACAAGCACGATAAAAGTAAATAAGGATAAGTAGCAATTTTTAGATTGAATTAGCTATTTTTTTAATAGAATTAGTTATTTCAGGACGAAACACAAGACGGCATTTACAATTTGCATTAAAGAAATTTATTAATAAGAGCCGAGGTTTGGGGTTAGAAAACTATATTCACGGACATGCGGAAGATAAGAACACTAAAAGTAAGATCGAGGTACAAGTTACAAGTAGTTTTACAACGTATGATTTGTATCCCGCGCATAAATATTTCGGTGAGCAGGTCGTTCAATTGCTCATACTGAGCATCCTTGAGCCTGATCAGCTTTTGAGCTGTTTCAAGAAACGCGTGGCACACCGATGGCTTATTTGCTGAGTAATGAGGTATTTCCCCAACTCCTTTAGGTATGACGTTCCAAATTCCCCTTATGTCACTACGCTCTCCCTATCAAGCAGAATGCCACGAAAAGGCATAATGATACTTATTGTATCATGCTGTGATATGCAGAATGTCATCTTGATCGGAGTGTAGGTGATGATTCATGAACGTCTTACACATTTCCAAACACGTGATTCCATTTGTCACATACTATGCGGGGATGACGATAAAAGAGTATGTGCTCTTGGAACGTCCATCTTGCACGTAAGGTGATATGTGAAAGATCATTGCCGAAGAAGCGTGTATAACGTAAAGCTTTCATGAGCGGAAATCACGGTGGATGCGGGAAAGCATCAATTTGTGCAACCACCTTGATCTTATCTGTGCTGTGTATCGTTTACATTATTAAGAGTTATGACAAAATAAGGAAAAGTATTTGAATAACCAAAATTGAAAAAAATGTAAAAGTTGGAAAAAATACGTACGTGGTAATTAGAATCTTAGTATGGTAAAGGAAATTCCAAGGATAACGAAGATTTCCTTTGATTAGCAAAAAGTCGACGCGTGGATAATGCTGCGTCATGAGTCTTTCTAATCCCAAATGATTCGGTCAGAGAAGGACAAAAGTTGAGAGATTTTTTTTACATATATTAATTATTCGAGAATTTTGTAACTCCTATGTTTACCGAACCTTCAAGACTCGTTAAAAACATAAGGGATAAAGTAAAGTATTTGAGACACGGGATGTGAGTGATGCTTAAAGATTTAAGAAAAAATAAACATTAATATAGCCGCGTGAAATTGAAAAACCGAAAGAAAAATGGACACCAGGAGAAAAATCCCGATATGGATATACGAGTACGTGTTAAGTATTGTGGGAACGAGAAGAATCTTTTCGTTTTTTTAAATATATTATATTCAACAAACCGGTCTTAGCAACAATTTAAACAGGGTCGCTATTGAATAAACAAACTTTTCTAGCCCAATAACTTTCCTGTTAATTTTATTAAATTGAAAATGACAGGGGATAACTTTCGATAAGTAATTCAGTAGTACAAATGGATAGATAGGAAATGTCAGTTAAAATTGAAGAGAGGATAATCAAGAATAAATTATTACTTATTGAAAACAATAGAAAACAAATATATGATTAGTATAATCTTATTATTTATTTATTTATTTATTGTTTGATTAGAAAATTAGCTTGAGAAATAATGTACACTAGAAATTGGTAAAAGAAATAATATATACTTCAATATATGCGTTGTCACGTATAAATAATTAACTTGTCAACGGGAACTAAAAAGGTGAAAATGATTGTAACAATTAATTGAGAAAGTAAATATTAAATAGCTAAAATGGTATGATGAAAATAAGTTCGGAAATAAAATACGATATGGTAAAATAGCAAGTTAAATTGAAGATTGTGTCATTGTAAGATTTAACTGGTAGGATTGTTGGAAAAGCAGGATTGTAGGAATTATAGAAATGTAGGGTGTGTAGGATTTGAAAGAGTATGCTAATGTAAATGATATATTTAAAAGTGTGGAATTGTAATTAGGAAAGTAATTGAATTAACACTTACATTTTGGCACCTAAATAGAATACACTTTATTTAAATTTATCATTAGAGTTTTCAACCGACTTGTTACAACAGAGTCACTAATCACAAGGCTATGCTTTAGGAATATGAGGCGAAAATTAGGAGAGTGTGATTGTTGCGTTCTGATTTGTTGATGTAATCACGTGACGTGACGTTACAATTAGTGATCAATATAGTACACGAAACAATAAATATTTTGAAATAAAACGATAAGTTACTTGTTTAAACTACAAAATGGAATTCATATAAATATCGATATATACAATTGATAAACAAATAATTAATGGGAACTAAATTAAACCATCTCCGTGAGATAAATATAAATGATATTAAAATATAACTGGAGTTAATCAGTAAAGTGCCTCTATGCGCGCGAATTTGGCTATAATGTGCTATCTTGTATTACTAACTTAAAACCTAAGATTTTATTTGACTATTAGCTTACTATCTGTGAAAGTCTTTTCAATTCGATCTGGTAAACTTTTTTTTAAAGTTATTGGTTTTTATACAATTAAATAAGTTATCTGTTTTGTTTATTCCAGGTATAAATAAGAAAAAAATTCAGCATGTGAAAAAACTTGATGTGATGTTGCCTTTTAAACCACTGCCTTAAGTTACATGAATTCGATTCCGAATACCTCCCTTCAATGAACAAATATCATCTGACTCAGCGAAGAAAATGAATAATGAAGACATCTCTCCTCTATATAAATATCATGCCGAGAAAGACTGCTCTCAACCCTCTGAGCCAAGTAGAATAAAGGATTTGACGAGAAATTGGGGTTAACAAAGACCACGTCCTTCATCTTACTTCCAACGACCCCTTTCAATTTGCTATTTATGCCAGTGGCGGGTTATAAAACCCAATTCCCATCCATGGCTGGTCTCAAGCACGCCTGAAAAAAGTGTAGGGTTGGCTGAGGGGTGAAGATCGCTCAGCCCTAAAAACAAAGCCAGGTATTAATCATTTATTATTGCACGCACTAGAAACATAATAATAAATTTAAGCTTTCTATTCATTCCCAATTAAAATCTAAAAGTTTAAATTGGAAAAACTGAAAGTATAACTACAAAGAATAATATCCAAACTGATATACAGTAGACCCTCTAGTAAAAATTATTATTACTAAAATATTTCCAGTTATTGTTTTATTTTAAGAAAGTATAACGCCTTCTTTCACCATTTGGTGAGTCTACACACTATATGTGTTGAATAAATCGTGGGATATTTGATTAATGGCCTGGAATAGGAAGACTCAGGACATAATCCCGAATTTGTTTAAGTCTCCTATTTATCTTTCTTTTGGGGGGGACAGCAGCATTTCGAAAATCAATTCTATGCAATCTCCCCTCACGTTAAATAATATTAGCATAATATTAAATTCTAAGTACCCTTATTTTTTTCCCTACTAAAAAAAAGGGATGATAAATAATTATATAATTGCTCCATCTTAGAAAAAACTATACCTATGCTATAATAAAATGATTTTTACCCTAACTCTGAGACTTTTTTGGTCGTAATTGTGTTACCATTGACTGTAATTCATCCAGAGTTGACAAAAGAAATACGGCATCATAAACAAAGGCAAAGTGGCTTAAATATCTGCCACTTAATCTGTTTCATCCTTGTTCCCAGTTCGAAGTCCTGGCAATCTCTTGTTGGATTGTTGATAATTTTTAAACTGAATGAGTGCAGCGGAGACATTTCTCTTGTTTAAGTGCTCTTTTGACAACTTATTTTAGTAAGGTCTTGCTAATATACTAGCCTCCCGGATAGTATAGTGGTTAGTATGCTTGCACGGCAATCACTGGGTCTGCAGTCTAAATCTCAGTCCGGATTCTTTTTAAGGCTGATACTATTTATTAAGGGAGGTTAGCAACGTGACTGGCCCTTACGGTGGGGAGTTGGGGCTTGCCCTGGCTGACGTCCGCCTGATAAGCAGCAACATAGCCTCTTGATATGAAGACTGAAGCCAGCAAACCTTATTATCTTTATTTTTGTAATGCTATTATAACTTTATCTTTATGTGTGAAATCTAATGGTTCCATGCATCACTTGTTAAACAGCTTACTATTATAGTTGCCTAAACTCCTAGCCTGTTATAGTGGCTCATTTTGACTTTGGAAGACAGTAGCTTTTAAATAAAGAAGCCATCAACACCAAACACACAAACCAGAGACTTTTGTGCTAGGAAAAATCGAGGAAAGGACACGAGCTTTCAATAGTGTAAAATCACAAAAATCTTCCTTTTTTGTATTATTCTTGCTTAGGATTTATTTATCTTTTGTTTCCACAAAGCTTAAGATAAATCGAACAAAGACTATTTAATTCTGCAATAAAAATGAAAATGGGTTAATCATGGTCATTGTTTTTCATTCAATATATCTAAACTAAAAGACATCATCTTTTGGGATTTCTTGATTTGAATCATGTGCCTTTTTATATTTTTTAATTCTGTTACTTGTCGTATTATCTTTTTATATTAACTTATGAAAACTTTCTGAGATGCAAAGTAAGGCATTAATGAAGACTACAAAAGGTTAATGCAATATTCATTAGTTTTATAGCTGGTTATAATTAACAATATCATCTTTGTTTTATTATTATTAGGTTGAGGAATAAGTTCATGCGTTTTTTTTAATGTTGTGTTGATTTAAGTTTTGTTGACTTGATTTGTGCACATATTAAGAAACAATAATAAATAATTACAGCAAAATTTGCAAAGGTTAGGCTACGTCTCTTAACAGCGTAGACTATTAGGCTTTTGCTTAGGCACGTCTTGAAGTTGAGTAATAAGGCATTGTGGTTTATTTAAAAGTTGTCCTAATTTAATTTTTGTTCTGTACCCTCAAAATGAAATGTCAAGTTAAAAGAAAGGTGCATTTTCGACACTTGTTGTTATTCATTTTCAATCGAGCCGGGAACAGTGCAAACGCAGCCAAAGCTCGTCGTGGTATTTGTGTTGTGTACGGAGAAAATGCTTTATCAGAAAGTACAGCTCAAAGGTGGTTTTCAGGTTTTAAAAACGGTCATTTCAATCTTAATGACGAAGAACGTTATGGTCGCCCCATTAAGTTGAATGAAGATATATTGAACGACCTTCTTCATGAAAATCCTCGTCAATCGACTATAGAATTGGCTGTACAACTGGCGTGTGATCAGAAAACTGTAGTAAATCACCTTCATTCGATGGGGAAAGTTAAAAAACTCGGTGCATGGGTTCCTCACGCTTTGAGCGAAAGCAACAAACTTCAACGCTCCACGATTGCCGCAGGTTTGCTTGCTCATCACAACGCTACTCCTGGATATAAGGACATATTTCTTGACTGCATCATGACTTGCGACGAAAAGTGGTGTGTTTATCTCAACATGAACCACCGAAAACAATGGCTTAGCCCTAATAAAAAAACACTTCCACGATTAAAGCAGACTTCATCCACAAAAGATGATGCTGTGTATATGGTGGGATTGTGAAGGCATCATTCTTTATTTTCTGTATTAGCTCCTTGCGAACAACGAGATTGTCAATGTAGAATTCTACGTTCAACAAATGTATCGACTCGCCGAACCTATTCTTGAAAAGCGACCTCATCGACGTTATGGAGTTCTTCTGCAACACGACAATGCTCGTCTTCACATTACCAATATGACAAAAGACGCCATCCAACGCTTAATTGGGAAATCCTGCCGCATCCTTCATATTCACCATACTTGGCTCCATCGGATTTCCATCTGTTCCGATCGCTCTCCAACAATTTGCACGGCGTTTCGTTCAATACTGATGAGGAATTAAGAACCTGGCTAGACGAATTCTTCGAGTCAAAATCTATAGATTTTTATTGCAGTAGCATAGATAAACTAGTTGAACGTTGGGAAGAAGTCATAAATAACAAAGGAGAATACATTATTGATTAAATTGCATATTGTTATCAATTAAAAATTAAGTTTTTCTAAAATTGTTAATGGTAATGAATAAATTTGATAAAACCGCAAGAACTTATTCCTCAACCCAATAGAATTATTTTATTATTATTATATTTAATGTTTTGCCATTAGTTTATATGATCTGTTATTATATTCCTCGCATGCAAACTGAATCTTACAAGTGGTCTATTAAAAGTTTCTGGCAAATATTTTTATTTAAATAGGTATCTTTTGATATTAAGAAAATTATCTGTGGGTTTGTAAACCATATAAGCGTTGAGTAAATACATTATGAATCATTAATGTCTACATTTTTAGCTCCATTTTTTCATCACAAACCATTTCTCTTACAACCCTTTCCAAACCCAACACTCCACTTATTGAATTAAGTTCTTTCTCACAAGAATTTGAAGGTCATTACTTTGGACTCTTCTAGTAAATGAAGAGGAATTTTTACATTTAGAACTAGTTTTTGCACTTTTTTCAATTTAGATTTGAGAAAACGTTTTTCTGCCTACTTTTATCTTGTCCGTTTTCTTGCCTTCATTCATGGTGGAAGGAGATTATCTCTCTTCAATTTTGCTTCTACCATTTTTTCTCTCCTGTGGTGTTGAGCGAGCGAAAAGGAAGAGTCTAAATTCCAAGTGATTTATCTCTTATTCCTTTTAGATTCGCTTCAATGCAGCTCAAATCAAAGACTTAGCAGTTTTCCCGCACGAAAAATCCGCGGAAATGAAATATAAGATTTTCTTGAAATTTTCTTGGATCTCTTTACAAATAAAGACCCAGAGGAAATCACTTAATGTACTAGTGAAAGAAAATTAAATTTGCTCTATCTTTTTGAAATTTCATTCATAAAGACTTAATAATATGAAGAGTAATTTATGAAAGAAGTGTCAATTTTGGCGTCTTAAAATGCAGGGTTATTCCTCGTCAGTCGTTGTCCGGGCTCTTTCTATGTTGGGATAGCTTCAGCTTTCATATATCTTCTCCATAAACTCCAAAAGCTCCATCGGTGCTTCTCAAATAACGTTGATAAGGAGTTCAGAGGTATAAAAATGCCCTTAATTTGTCGATTCTGTTTCGAATTTCGATTCACAAGGGTCTAGTTGAGAGTGGCATGATAGCTCTCACTCATGCTATCCCCTTTCCAATACTAACCGCTGATGCCCTCCGGGATGATGTAAGTGGCATAATTATTGGGATCAGCTATATATGTACGGATGTATGAGGCTTGAGTGTCTGTGCGGATGTTCGCACTCGAAAAGCCATCTGATAAACGGCACCTCCCTGCAGGCGGCATAAAGTATTTCTTTATTATAGCCATCAATTCAACCATGTCTCCTTATTTTGTCCCAGTCACTAATGATAATGATTTGGGATATTTTTCCTACCAAATTTACTTCTATTAAACCTTGTTAGTTCCTTTTCTTATGTTCTATCATGAGATGGGAAATAAACCAGAATATTTCTCCAAACCATCCTGTTTGTGGCGAAAGTACCTTCAGCTATCGACTTAATTCCAAATTGCCCATTGTAAAAAAGAAAGTCCCTTCCTTATTATGAAATCAATGTATAAAAATACTATAGCCTAGACTAACTAATGAGTCAACTGCTATTCTCTTCCGTCTAGTGTAAAATATTCCCCATCTCTAACCTTCGACTTTTATATTCTTTGCATATTTACCTAATCTCTATTCGTTTCGCCCGCTGCTCAAAGCGGTTTTCTCTGTTATTATTCCTATTTATTCTGTGTTTCGGACCTTATTTGTTTTAATTTGCTTAAAGAAAATTGTAACTACCTTAGATTGTTAACAAGTTTAATATATAATGCTATGATATACGTGTTATAAAATTAATTCATTTACCAAGAACCGAAGATGGACATGAAGGTCGAGACGTTGACATTAATGTTTAAGGATCAGAATTTAGACTTATTTCTAGTTCTGGAATATATTTTATAGGTTAATGTATTCCTCTCACGAAGTAACTCCCAATATATATATATATATATATATATATATATATATATATATATATATATATATATATATATATATATATATATTAATTGCAAGATATCACATTGGCGTAATATATATGAGTGAAAGATAATGATAAACCACAATATTCGAATCAAGATTTTATATAGAACTATCGGGCTAATTATAAATAAAATCTTGATTCAAATATTGTGGTTTAACATTATCTTTTACACACACACATATATATATATATATATATATATATATATATATATATATATATATATATATATATATATATATATATATATATGAAAGAAACCGCAGTGATAGATCAATTCATTCGCGAAACCAGGGTTCTAAGGTAACCTCCATTATCATCAACTGCTGGAAGATTAATGAAGTACAAAAGAGATGCCAAACTTCTAGACACACAAGTTTACAATTCAAAATCGGATAATATCGGCGGTATGAGGTAGCAGTGGCAATTTTGAGTATAGGAAATATATATTTCTTCTTATCAAGCGATTAGTGTTGAATTGGCCATCGGAATTATTAATGTTTTGAATTTCCTTTCTAAGTTCCGATTCAATTAGACGCCTATGTATATAATTGTGCCAATTATAAATTATTTTTGGATTATCAATTTTAATGAATGGTTTTCATTTGACATGTGGAGAAACAAACTAGAAGAAAGAAACCCACATTGTGTATCACATTTATCTTGCTTCATTCTCTTGTAGAATCTGCTGCTTTCGACAATTTATACTTGATGGCAAAATTTGCAAGGGATAAAATAAACCCTCCATTCTTTATCGATGAATTTATTTTATATCGAATATTTCGGATCTTTTTTTCGTATTGGAAGGCAACATTGATGTTGTTTACACGTGCTATCTTTTTAAAATTAATTAATTGTGGCTAGTATGGGAATGTATTATAATGATTGCCAGATACCTTTTCCTTAGGATTAGCTGGTGAGTAAAAGATGGTTCTGGCCTTAGAATGACATTTTTCTATGAACCATAGGGGATACTGCAGCTCAATGAATATTTGGATGATCTGAGAAAAAGTAGAAAAATCGATAAAAACACACTAGCTTAAAATAAAAATAAGGCATCGGATATGTTTGAATAAAAACAAAACAAATAAATGCCGGCAGACCGTTAGCATTAATCTCCATTGATTAGTTTTGTATACACGTGTCAGTATAATATAAGGGTAATATTGTGAATAAATATCTGTCTCCTCTTTATTTGAGCCTATTCTTCACAATTATTTATCCTCGGCTTTTGATTTTTCCTAATTTTTGAATGTCAATACTAGGAGCTCTTTGGTTTACCTATGATGAATTTATATCAGACAGATATAGTTCTTATAATTTTATTTATTATTTTAGGTTAAATAATATTCTTGTTATTTTTTAAATAATTTTTAAAATTAATAATCTGTTTGTGTCGTACGGTCTATCACAGAATTAAAGTTTAATATTTTTAAATATTTCCTGGAAGAGATGTATTTTATGGAAGATTATGATGAGTTTGTTTCCGGTTATTTTGCCCAAATATATTGAATATCGCCAAAAGAATTTGTTTGAAATAAATATAAAATTATATATATATATATATATACATATATATATATATATATATATATATATATATATATATATATATATATATATATATATATATATAAATATGAAAGGAAACTCACAACTTGTATGTGAGTCAAAATTATGATAAATAACACTCACGAGAAAAAAGGAAAAACGATTCCGAGCGCTTTCGTCTTTATTCGTAATTGACCCCTTCATGGATTAACGTAGGTCAGGACAGACAATGTCTTAAATAGTAAGGAATGGGGGGATAAAACGGCTACCTGCATCAAAACCCTAACTAGGGGGTACAAATCCTTCAAACACTTTAATTTGTGATTTCATATCTAATTATAGTAAATCAGAAATTAAATTCTTTAAAGAATTTGTACCCATCTAGTTAGGGTTTTGATGCAGGTAGCTGTTTTAACCCCCCACTCCTTACTATTTAAGACATTGTCTGTCCTGACCTACGTTATCCCATTAAGAGGTCTTTTAGAATAAAGACGAAAGCGCTCGGAATCTTTTTTTCAATTTTCCTTGTGGGTATTATTTATCATATATATATATATATATATATATATATATATATATATATATATATATATATATATATATATATATATATATATATTTATAAATCAACTATATTTTCATTAAATTCAATCTGCAATATACTTGACTATTTGAACACATACTAAGAATAAATTAATCATTATCCCCTTTTCTTCGTAGAACACTATACCATTCAATTGTAAAGGAAATATTGTTGTATCTGAGATTTTCTTCTCTGATATGTACAGCGAATTTTTCTCTCGTCATAGCAGGTTAAATGTATGTTTTTCACAAAGAATCCTTTAAATTGAAACAACATAGTGCCCTATCATGGATCCAATTTCATCGGATCACGCAAATGAAGAAAACCTTTGCCTTTGTATGTGATGGAGGAATTCTGGGGGTGAATGAGTGTTTCAATAGTGCAGGAGACGGAATTATTTGGCATAACCAAAGAGAAAGAGAGGCATATAGAGAAAAAAAAGAGGAGCAGACAGAAAAGGAGAAAGAAATCCAGAAAGAAAGCAGAAAAAGAATGAGAAGCAACAAGTGAATGAGAAAGAGAAGCAGAAAGAGAAAAGGAAAGGCAAAGAGAAGTCGAAAGAGATAAGAAAATGGGAAGAGAAGTAAAAAGAGAAAGAGAACCAGAATGCAAACAAGAAAGAGATAGAGAAAGGGAAACCAAAAGAGAACAAGATAGACAAAGAAAACCGAAAAGAGAAAAAGAACTGAACTAAGAATCAAAGAGAGAAACAGAAAGAAAACCAGAGAGACAACCAATAAGAGAACTCCCAAGTGAATCAAAACCAGGAGAAGAAAGAGGAAGAGAAAGAGAAAGAGAAAGAGAAGGATAAAGAGAACGAGAAAGAAAAAATAAATATAACCAGAAAAAGAAAGACAACAATAAATAGAACCATAAAAAGTAAGAGAATCAGAAAAAGAAATAGAACGAGAAAGAAAGATTGAGAGAGAGAGAAAGAGAAGGTTTGAACAAGATAGAGAAAGACCTAAATTTACCTCCTCAATCTCTCACTGGCAGCCATGCTAACGGGCCGCTCTTATCTCCTGTCTCGCAGCATTTCTCGGTGTAGCTATTTGTGAGAGAGACGAGAACACTCATAATCTCCCATTCTTTTCCACCACAATTAAACTTGATGGAGAAAAGTTCCGTTCACTAATATGACCAAGATTTAAACCAGCTTATCATTTACTGGAATATACGCACTCATGACCTCCAAGACCTTCTCACTCTCTCGCTGGCAACCATAGCATATCTGTGAACAGCTATTCATTGGACTCTTTATTTTATCACCAAGTAATTTTCTTTGCCAAACCTTTCACTAATTGGCGGGCAGACAATCACTGAAGTGGAATGGCCTTGAAGATTGCTATATTTATCTCTTATTAATATAATAAATACCTAAGGTGATAAAAGCCCAATAAATATTTAATAATTTACGCAATAATAAAACAAAAGCGTATGACTAGGAAGCATAAATAAATTAAGAAAATCAGCAGACAACATAGAATGGTCCCGCGATCTGCGAGGTCAAAATAGAGGCTTCCAACGTAACGATGCGAACATAGATACTTTATATACAACATTTAGTTGTTTGATCGAAAAAGTTAACCCTCATAGTAATGCAAATAACGCTTTCCCACCTTGAGCCATTAAAAGAATGCAACTAATGAAAATTTCTTCCATGGGGGCTAGAATCTTTGAATCTATGTTGCCACATGCGACATAGGACTGCAAATCTACAAGACTTTTATTGAGCCGAAACTAGTTGATATGATATGTTAGATAATTCTGCAGCTATCTGACCATATTATATATACATATATATATATATATTTATATATATATATATATATATATATATATATATATATATATATATATATATATATATATATATAGAGAGAGAGAGAGAGAGAGAGAGAGAGATGAGAGAGCCAGACAGACAGAGAGAAATATAGATAGATATAGATATATTCGTAGCTATATATTTCTAACTATACTTTCATATCTTTAAAACTTCTTTTAGCAATTTATTTCAAAATGTTTAATTGTTCGTGTACAGAATCGAACACCATTTATAACTTCACATCGCGTGAATTCATCAGCCAATCAGACGCTCCTAATTTAGCGTCAGCCATATTGGTTCAAACAAAGTTCTTGTTATCCTGACTCATGCTTGGAAAGGTTGGTTTAAAACTCATGGTCAATTTGCATAAATTGCATCCTTTGTTTCAAAATGTAAGTTTTAACCTATTTTTTTCATTACAATTTCCACATTTGTATATACCATAAGAAGCGACCGGTGGTAAAATCAAGCCTTCCAAGTACATGGTGATGCTATTCAGCGTTAAGTCGTTAACAGGCCATGTAGAATTGATAAACATCTCAAACAACCTCGGAACAGTGCATCCTATTCCCAGATGGCAGAGATTAATACTGCCTTTTGTTTTTAGAAGCTCTCGTCTTTAAGGAGACACACAGCTCTATCAGGTAACGTCCATCCAAAACATTCACAAATTTAGCCTGGCCAATATTGATCGTCGTGAAGAAACCATCAGTGGTCTCGGAATATCTCACAGAGAAAGAGGATTGCTGTGCAAGAAAAGGCAGTCAACTAAGTTTCTATCCAACCCATGGCTAGTGTTGCACAAAAAAAGAAAAATGTTGCCAATTTACTGTACAATGGTAAACAACGGATGGTGCCACCACATAGTAAAAGTTGAGATGTTGATACTGCGAAAAATATTCATCTTGCCAGAGAGAAAAACCCTTTTTGGGTTCTTGCACGCATTTAACAGCAATAACCCTAGTCAGTCAGTAATTGAACTGTCTTCAATATCCTGACTCGATGGGGGATAACAGTTATCCCTGACAATGAAGAATACCTGCCTACCATCAATACTCCAGCAACATATGTAAATGACTACAGTCAATAAGGTGCTTAAACAGTCACTGAGTATTATGCAAAACTTAAACCTGAAAGAGATTGTCTACGTATTTGACTAAGCCCTGCATGAAAAGGCTGCTGAGATCACATGAAAACATCACAACAAATTTCAGAACATCATCATCATGCTTGGAGTATTTCACACCATCTGCACACTGATGGCAATCATTGGAAAACCTTTCCAAGATGCTGGACTCAGAGACCTCTGCATTGAGTCTAGTGTGGTTGCAGAAGGCTCCATTTCTGGTGTTTTGGATGGTTGCAAGTACAAGAGAACTGTGCGACTACACAAGCTGCTGTATAAGGCACTCATTCGACTGAAATAGAATGGGTTCCTGTCTTGGTTGGAAGCAACTCACATGAATGACATGGTTCACCTGGAAGAGACACTGAAGAAAATTGACTGTCTTAGGAAGAGCATCTGCAAGAAACTTTGAAGGAGGCCCTCTACAGCAGCTCTTTTACACTGATCATGGAACTATTCTAAGTGTACAGCAAGTTCCTCAGAGATGGAAATGGCAGCCTCTCATACTTCTGTAGGTCCTATTTGGTCATGGTGGAAAGCTTGGTGGGGCTTATCCTAGCATCCAGAGAGGGAGACTGGATGCTACACCCGGCACGCATTCGCGCAATGATTCCCTGGTGTTTTACATACGATAGGATGAATTATGCAGAATATCTCCCATATTACTAAGCCTAGATGTCTCAGCTGCCTATCACACACCTTGATGTGTACAGAGAATTCATGAATGGGGGCTTCTCAGTTAAACTAGGCGCCACAAATTCCTTTGGTCGAATCGCTTTTGACCAAGCCATTAGGGCGGGTCATACTCTAGAATTTTATTAAACTGGTGATGAGGGGTATTCAAATGATAAATATTGGTGAAACCTGTTAAAAAAAACCCTTAATTTAGTTTGGTCTAACTCCAAAATTGCAAGTAGCCAGTATTTATTACTCAGTGCAAGGTAATATTCCAGTAGTGTTGCCAGTTCTGGTAACTATTGTAACTGGTAACTATTTATAGAGCATTTACATTTTATTTAAATGCTAGTAAAGGCTGTAGATCATTTAAAAATAACATATAATTATTTCGTAGAGATTATTTCTTAATCTAAGTGCCATCGTTTTATTTGCAGAGATACCTGCTATCAGTATAACAATGGCGAAAATCAAGACAAGGTCCCAATCAAGTTCTCATCTATCTAATTTTGTTGGGATTGGGCAAGAGCTAATGGTGTTTGAGTAACTGACAATAAAAGATATTTGAGGTACGGCATCTAGCTGAGGGAGCAAAGTGAAGATGACCGGAGAAATTATGAAGTGGATCAGCTGGTAAAAGACATGTATCAGGGCTTGATTAATCAGTGGCCCAAAGCTAATGCTCTCTTCAAACTACCTTTTATAAATCAAAAGGTCACAATAATATCAAAGCTTAAGGAGGTGTGGAGGGAGGCAGTAAAAGTTTCCCTTATTAAAGGAAAAATCGAAGTAAAAGAGAGGTTCATTGCAAAACTAGATAAGTTATTTGATATATTCACATGCAATTGTCAAATTTCCAGTTGTGGGAAAGTATGTTGTAATGGCTGTGAGACTGAAGCCCACATTAACTGCTGTTGTAGTAAAGAGGAAAAAAATACCTACTAGGGAACTGGTCTTTATTAAAAGACAAAAGGATAAGGTTGGAAGTAAAGGTACCTTTTAAATTAGAGGTCCTGATATTCCAGAGCATAATAGACAATTAAGAGCTTCAGAAAGAAAAGAAAAAGAAAGGATAGTAGAAAGAAAGATAAAAGTAAGAAGGAAAGCGCTGTTTTAGCAGGAAAAGCAGCAAGAAAAGAAACCAAGTATTTTTTGGCAGAAGGTAAAGATCTGGAGGCAGAAAATTCTGATAGTGACAACAGTTTGGGTGATGAAGTAACTTTTGAAGCTGTCCAAGAGCCGGAATCTTCCACCAGGAATAGAAAGAATTATGATGAAATTCCAAATATTGCTCTTGATAGTTTAAGCTATGCTGTCTGATAGAGACCAACTGCAGCCATAGCAACAACAGCTTCAATAGATGCTGTATTCATTATCGAGGGAGATACAAGTAAAGTTATTGACAAGAAGAAAGTTAAGGGAGCACAGGGAAAGCTAATGATAGTTAGTGAACATGAGTTGGAGGTAAATTAAGGAAGGATGGGGGAATTTCTTGAGTTCTCTTTGATGGACAAATTGATTTGACAGATTTTATGATGGAGGCAGATGAAAGTGAAAAATTGATTTCAGCAAAAACAAAAGAGCAGCATTACACTGTCATCAGTGAGCCTGGGAGCGATTACCTCTTCCACTTTGTCCCAGAAAAGGCTACAAAAGAATAATCACATGCAGAGAAGATCGCTAAGGCTATGTTTGGATGGCTGATGGAAAGCGGTTTTGATAAAAGCTTAATCGCCATTGGAGAAGACTCCACGAATGTAAACACAGGTGGAAATGCTGGAGTAATGCGAAAAATGGAGCTTTATTTAGGCAGAAAGCTTGTTTCGTTGGTCTGTAACCAGCCTACTGGGCAACCCCCTATCCGTCAACTAATTATCAACCTGGATGGCCCAACACTATCTGACAACAGATATTCCGGACCAATAAAAATGCTCCTTGATTCTGTTACAGACATGGATATCAACCTAAATTTCACTCAAATATCTTTAGGTCCTCCTCTTACCAAAATATCTCAGGAAGTGGTGCAAGATCTTTCCACTGATCAACACTACGGCTATAGAATTGTGTCGGCACTCAGAGATGGGGTGCTACCTACAGGGCTTTCTCTATTGGAAGTAGGATCAGTAAACAATAGTCGCTGGCTGCCCACAACTAACAGACTTCTTCGGTTGTGGGTGTCAAAGTATGAGCTCAAAGGAAAGGCCTTTAAGAATCTACGAATGATTGTGTTGAGTCCATCATTAGTGTATATTACCCATGCTGGTTTAACGTTGAGATTAAGCACACTTGGATCGAAATAACTAGGGACATTCTTTATCAACTTTCCCTCCTTAAGTCTCAGAGAAAAGAGGTGTTGGATATTATTTTGCCAACTGTTAAGAGATCAGCTTGGTATGCATAGAGTAAGCCATCCTCCAATCCCTCCTATGCTCTAAAGATCAGGCGGAGAGAGCTGAAAGGGTGAACAGAATCCAGACCATCAAAGGAGCAGGGGACCCAGATACTCAACTGGGAGACTCCTTTGTAAGGCTTAGAAGGACACCATACATCAATTGTGATGCTAGCAGGATTGGAGATCTGATCAATTGGTCAGAGCATGTCTCAGAGCAACCTCTCACTTGCTCTTTAAGTATTTCTGAATTTAAAAAATTCATTGACTCTCCTATGAAAGTACCTGACTGGCCTTATCACACATATAAAATTGAGACGGTTGTAAGAATGGTGACTGAGGCTTCTTCCAAGTATTTCTCACATGAAAAGAGGGATGGCGGAATCAGGGCACAAGAGACAAGTAGACGTCTGATGTCCAGAAATGAGTCAAATCAAGATTTGTGTGTTCTTGTGAAGTTTAACTTTTGTATATGACCTAAAATGACCCATGCAGCTATATGTGGAGCTTTGTATCCACTTTCCTCACTCAATAAACATGTATATTTGAGGGTTACTTTGTATTTGTGTGTACTTGGATTAAATAAAAATAGGTTACATAAGCTCGTGACAAAAGGGAAAAAATTACTTTTATTTAAATGGAAATTGATGTAGGTCAGAGCAATTCTATAACAAAATAAAGTTCTTTTTCAAAATCTACATCGGAAAATCTATCAGTTAAGCACCCCTCATTAAAATATTTAATGAAAATATATAGTTGCCCCAAAGTATGACCCGCGCTACCAAGCCCTAGAAGAAACGGTGAACAAAAACATCCAGACAGCCAGAGAGACAAAGGGATCCAGATTCAAGCCAGGGCCTGTGAGTATATATTATCTACGGCTGAGTACAGAAGCATGTACCTCAGACAGTTGAGAGAACTGACTGGCCCAAAGTATGTCCAAACATTCCTACCCAGATCTACAGCGTCCAAGGATCAAAAGATATGAAGTATATATCCAGTCACTCATTGACCTTATGTAGAACAACTATCTCAATCCTTTGTCCCCTGATGAGACTGATCTTGTTAGCCAGTCCACTGGCTCTTTGGCTCCACCTGATGTAAAAGGAGATCTTTTGAGGGCTCATGAGATCGGATAAGAAGCCTACCAGGTTTTCAAGCAAACCAGGTTAGATGATAACTCCTCTTCAAAATTCTATGGCAGGATGACCATGCAAAGTCTAAATACATTCTCTAGTGTCAGCAAAAAGGCATCTCATAAGAAAAAAGAAAAGAGGTGGTTCTCAAGGCAGATGGAAACCTTTTCAGTTACATGATCCTGGTCACTGAACACAGGAAGGTGAACATGAAGGATGTCCTTGCCCACCCACTGGATTTACTGCCATAGGCACTAGCAAATGCTGATGTATATCTGAGAAAAACAAACGAGGCTGCACTTGCCAGAGAGCTTGTAAGAATGTGTCTCTTCCAGCACACTCCCGACACCATCTACAACCATCATTAATGGGATGAGCCTCGTTCCAAAAACTGGATGGCAACAACAAAACCTTTGCATAGATTGCAGAGTCAGCTTTCACATACGTCCTTTACGAGGGAGAATATAGTGAAAAGATTGATGTGGTTTTTGATGTCTCCAGCCAGACTTCATTCAAAGATGCTGAAGACTAAACCGAGAGAGAGATATCACTCTCCAGTACAAGAACCTCGCAGGCGGACACCACATCCAGCAATGGAGAACATTCCTTTGCAGTTCATCCAACAAGATCAGTCTCATCAAGTTTATTGTAGAAGAATGTAAACGCCCAAGGTACAGAGAAATGCTGCATGACAAGGTGTTGTACATGACCTGTGAGATAACCTGCTAGAGGATGACAGAGGATGAGCGTGAGAAATTATCAGAGTTGTACTCAACATATGAAGAAGCTGACACTCGCCTAATACTGCATGCACTGGATGCATCATATGCAGGCTAAATGGCAGTTATCATCACAGTGGAGGACACTGATATCATGATGCTTTTTCTTGGCTTCAAAAAGGACATCTTTTGTCCAATATACCTAAGGTGTGGGATACAAAAACATACGCGGTTTGTTTACATCAGCAAACTGAGAAGAAGTTAGGTTGGAGACGCCGTCTGTTACAGTCTAATTGGCTTACATTCTTTCACAGGCTGTGACACTGTCAGCACATTTGCTGTTAGAGGGAAGTTGAATGCCGTGAAGATGGTGACAAAGGCCACTACCTGCGAAGATCTTCTAGCTAACTGGGGTGGTCATTGAGTATGAGTAATGAGCTGTAACAAAAATTGGAATGGGTCACCTGACGCATATATGCTGCACTTATAGCAGCACTGGTGAGGTCAACGAACTAAGCTACCAGCCTTACAGTACAAAAAGGGAAGAGAGACAGCCTCTTTATGGATGCACATCGAGCCACCTACAAAGCAGCAATCTGGAACTGCTGTCTGCAGGCTAACCAAGTGTTGATGAGCCCTACTGGGCATGGAGGGAAAGACGATGATGGCAAACTGGCACCCCCCCCCCGGCCCGCATGCACAGGATATGGTCTTGAAACTACTTACATGCAAGTGTGTTCCTTCATGCACAATGTCATGCTGAACGTGACTGACAAATGGTCTGAAATGCACAGACACATGCAAGTTAAAGACCTGTAGTAACCGGAAACAACAGGATGATCCATAATCTCATTTTGATGCAGGAGAGTTAGACTAGGAGAATTACACTGTGTGGTGATTTTGGACTTCTTGGGGATAGTGTTATGGTTTTGCACAATCGACTCTGGGGTGATAAACAAATCCAAAAAGCTAATCAACCACATACCATATCTATTTTGCATCACAAACAACACTGTATGAGAGATAACCGAAAGAATTATCTGGATGTTATTCTTGTTCAAAAGATTAAAATAATACTTTCAAAATCATATTTAAGTTGTTTCCTATTTCACTGTGAAATTCCTTAATTATTACCTTTGATGTTGATTGTGTATTTAACCAGCTAAGTTACCTAACCAGCTAAGTCAAGTTTGTTTGCTGTAAAAAGATACTTATAATAACTTAAGGCTCACAGTCACTTCTCACAATGACATTATATTATACATTTTCTGAAACCTTAGTAATTACATTATTGTAGTACTGTTTTTTGCATCCCTGGTATTCTGATCTAAAAAACTTCCTCGGGAATGGTCTTCTCACCTCTGTAAACCTATATAAAGAGCTATTACTTGAGCATCTAGATCGTCTTGATCAAAACTGGAAAATTGGCAAATATGTCCAGCGCCGGCATAGCTTAAATATTGAATACTTACAATGAAATGATATGAGTATGTGTAAAGGGTAGGCCCTCGGATTCCCGTGCTCTCTCTTTCTCATCATAATTTATGGTGTTTATCGCAAGTCGACCTGCTTCGAGGCTACCATTTTTTGGCCTAATCTTCTGTAACTTACCAGTCTAATTTGCATAGGGGAAGCGACTTATCCCCCCCCCCTCTTTTGTTTCCTTACTTCCCTTTTCCTCCTTCAGGCTGAAGGATATAAATGGGGCCGTCAGGCCTTTTAGTTTATTTTGTTGCGAGAATTCTGCCTGATTTCTCCGCTGAATTGTTGTCCGTTACTTAGTTTGACGTTCATTTTGGAGACCCATAATGGATTCCTTTGTGCAGCGAGAATTTTCTGCCATTGATTCCTGCCAGCGTTGCCGCTGTCCCTCTGTCGCCTGCATCGCATTGTGATTTTCCAGTTAAGTTTGCAAGTGTTCTCCTTTTGGAAGCCGTTAACACTGGGCACTTGAAAGCTCTCCCCCAGTCACCTCACCATCTCCTCTTCGGGGAATTTCGTTATCTCGAATTCTTTCACTCGGATCGTTGGGCCTTCGAACCCTAGTTCCCCGTGGCATCGACGACTTTCGCCCGATATCGCCGTCTGTGGGTTTCTCCTCTCCGAAGACAGGAAGGTTATTCCGGGAACACCTGTCACTAGAGTAGCGAAGCCTATTTTCATCTTCAACGGCGCGTCTCGTTTCGGCTTTAAGCAACTTATTCATAGAACTCAATTTTGTATGCGCGAATATCTTTTTAATTAAAACGACTTGTCGTCGTTCGATGGTGATAAGCATTTGTGACTTTTCTTATTGTTTGATGACCCCCGTATAATTTGTTAACAGTTAATTTATTTAATTTTAATTTTTCTGTAAATAATACTGTAAATACTTTTTATGTGTCGATTTATTTAAGCTCTTGCGGATACCTCGTCATTTACCACCGTCCTGATCAATTCTGCTAAATTTCTGGTAGGCCTTTAGATCCTTAGTCTTCTATAAATTTTATGTGTATTGTAGTAATTATGCTTTGTGTCTGTGGTGTCCCTAGATGCCACGGAGCTGAAAGAAGGAACATAGGTTAGGCATAAGTTGTGAAAAGAAGTATACTTTTCTTGGTTTGAAGAGCTGTAGTGACGTCCATATTTGGCAGAATCCCATTGGTTTAAATGAAAGCTAAAAAAGTTGTGCTTTAAAATTATTCCAAACACAGTATTATTTAACATTGAAAAAAGTTCCTTAGGTAGTAGTTAACCCTCTGATCGTATTACCAAGATTTAGCTGGGCACCTGGAAAGGTTATCATACAAAAATATGACCAACAGGATAGTTTAAATTATTTAGTCAGAATCTTAACCGCCATGATAACTAGATTTTGTCCCTTTGGGTTATACCAAAATCGGGTCTGTCCCATGGACTATATTTTGCTTTTGAATCATCACTAGTATAATATTGATTCATTATTAACTACAGTCTGCCTTCAGTCGTCATGAGCGGCTGATAGCTTTAACTTTGCAAATTCTCATCTCGTTATTCTTCTTATTCCTGCTATTATTCATCGTTAAACATACTCTCCTGGGTTTTAATTCACCCCTTTATTCTCTTTAACTAATTTTATTCCCAGATGCCTTTTCAATTTCCCTAGCCATTTGGCATAGTGCCATCAATTACTATCTATTCATCTATTGTTATTACCAACAGGCTAGTTTAATTGTTTAGTCAGAATCGTAACCGCCATTATAAACTTCTTATTATTGTATATCTTGTACAGTTATTTCTGCTAAGTTTTATAATTTTCGTTAAACCTTAAATTTACTTTTGTTGTAGATACCTTTAGTAATTTTTCGCTGTAGTTTTTTTATCTTATGCCATAAGTTCGGGAAAGTGAAACATTGATTTGTTTGACATTCTCGTGTTAACATTTTAACACAAATTGTTTTGTATAGGGAAATCTGCTGCAGCAAATCTCTTTTGATCTCATTATATCAGAGATTTAGTCAACCTTTCACATTTTGAAACCCTTTAGAAACTCAGAAAAAAGTGTACAAAACTGCTATGAAAGAAAAATATAACTTCAAAGAAATCAGAAACAAAATTATGTTCATTTATTTTAAGGCTACACTCAAATTTGAAAGCGAAACTACAAAAATACGATTCAAGATCAAAAGATTAAATAGGATTCTAGATATCTAATCTTTCACATGTTCTGTTAGGAATATACTAAATCTATAATTCCAATTAGTATCTAATGGGGATACTTGAAATATTCTTACTTAATCAGCTTTTTATTTTAAATTCTAAGCAAAAAGAAGTAACGTAATTAATTTAAGGCATACTTCAAAACACTGTGGCGTAGAATATGGAAATATCATTTAATTTTGTTCGCTACTGTTAGAAGGATTTTTGACGGGCCAAGATCTGTTCTTGGGAATGATTGTTTTGAAAGGCCTGTCAAGGTGTTTACGTGTAAAATGTCAAATATATAAAAAAATAACCAGAGTACAATGCATCAAAGAAGATAATATATTTTTTTAATTTACGATCATATAATTATAGAAAGGAATGCCAATTCTAAATTATGTAATCATACAATAACGAAATTCGGGTATTTCTTTTGGAGAGAAAACTTAAGTTTAATAAATACTATAAAATTTCCTATCCTGAAATGGACAATGTAGAAAGAATAACCTCTTTCCTTAAATATTATCTTAATTGAAACTTATTAATCCTTGGATGCCACCTTTCTCTGATTTCTAACTTGTACGTGACTTGGTCATTGAGGACATAACTAAGACGAATAGAAGCTGTCAGAGATCAGAGAGAGAGAGAGAGAGAGAAGATGCGCGCTGTCGCTCCTTCAATGGAGAGGGAGACAACAGACCCCTAGGCGACCGTCTTTGTCTGCGCTAATGAGAGTGCGAGATCCTGAGGCGCCATGGTGGCCGAAGTCCCACTATCGTAGAAAGTTTGAGAGCTAAAAAGGTCCCATCTAGATTCGGACAAAGTTTCGCTTCGCCGACTTAGGAACCTTCTCGCGATCGTGCTTAAAGGTCAAGACTACTCTCGTCTGCCAATGCGTCAGACCCTGAAACCCTCCCTTTCGGACGAAGGGGAGAACCCCATTCGATTTCACTATAAATACTCCCGCGCCAGAGTTGGAAGGCAGTATCTGCTGTCCTCACGCTGCGTCAGTATCCTCTGCCCGCCCACCGTCAGCACCCGCTATTCGCGTCCCGTTGGACCCTGCAAAATTCCTGCAGAACCCCTCAAGCTCCATGTATTCTCGTTTAATTTAGGTATATCTATCTCGTACTCGTTCCCATCCGCTCTGCGAACGCAACGCGACCAGTCTCGATTCATTTTCTACTCGAAAGCAAGATCTAAGTTCATCCCGTAATAGTCATTGGCAAGAGACTATTATTTGAACAATGCGTCAAGGCAAGGATTACTCCCTCGGACCAATTCTCCTAAGTAACAACAATACGCAAATCTCATGTGCAAGTGCTCTCTGTACTACCATCGCTCTTCCAGTGTAAGCCTCCACCGTCGGCTTCCTATAAGGTCAAGGTCATTTTCAGCGAGTATCGCTCAATATTGGTCGTTTGTTTGGACGGTGATCATCCCCGCCTTTTAGCCGATGAAACTCGTGTACGTCTAATGTGTATATTGCTTGTTTTAAAATGCCTTTTAACCTTGTAAAAACATATTATTTTGCATATTAGTAAAGCTATTTTTGTACCCGTTTTTCTATTGTCCCGGAACCTCCAAGATAGTCGACTGTTTGGCTAACCTACATTTAGTTAATTCACACTCTGCTTGTATTATAAATCTCTCACGCACATAACCCTCATCGGCCTCGGCTGAAAAACGCAAAAAGGGTTAACCTGACCCCATTCTACGACATATAGTTACAAGCCGCTGTCCTCTTCTTTAACAGGAAGAACTTGGTTACACAGGCACCCCTGCGGGGGTCTGCTAATCTTAAACGCCTTTTTTAATCCCCTTTATAGACTCTTAATTTTAACACCCTGAACACCCTTTTCATCTTCATCTTCATCTTCATCTTCTTCTTCTTCTTCTTCTTCTTCTTCTTCTTCTTTTTTCTTTTTCTTCTTCTTCTTCGGTCTGTGTCCTACGGCCTAGCATGATTCTTTTTTCTTTTCTCCATCTAAATTTGCTTCTTCTAATTTCCCTGCCAAAATTTTAAGAAATTTTCTCACTTCACCATTTGTCATTCTTTTAGTTTTAAAAAAGTTACAAAAATTCGATACTTATATTTATTTCTGAATTTCACCATTTTATGTTTTTGATTTTATAAAGGAATTATTAGAAATAACTTTGCTAAAATCTTTAAATCTACTTAGGTGACAACTGAACTAAAATAAAAAATCTTATTCAAACCTTCAAAAATCTCCTTGTTAAAATATAGGGTTATGGATATCTGTTATATATTAAACTGGTTTATCGGTGTTAATCTTGGTCAATCAATTGATTGAAATTTGATCAATCTATTGGTTAACTATAGGTCAAATTGTTAACTGTTGGTTAATTTTAGTTCCGGTTCTAGAGTTTAAAAGGTAAGAAACACGCCTGGCATACCTACTTGCTAAATGTATTTGTGGCCGTTCACATTTTTTCTGTTAATTGATTGTTGAGTAACCGTGTTTAAGTATTATTTTTATTTCCTCAAGGAATTGTATTGTTTCCTTCAAGGCCTCATCTCGAACCGTAATAGAAGATATGACAGTGAAATCTCGAATGTAAAAGCTCTCTCGCGAGTGCTCGCGCCCCTTTTGTTGTTCGTGTTTTCTTTAGTTTAGTAAAACCATTCGAACTGGCCCTCGTGTGTAAAGGAATACATAATTCTGCTATATTCATTGTCGTAGTTAATTCAATTCTTGTCGCTGTGACAATAGCTTAAAACCGACATATTTCGTCGTTGGAACTTATCAAGACCAAAGGTGAGTCGCTTGGATTCAATG
Source organism: Ceratothoa steindachneri (assembly GCA_963969495.1). NCBI lineage: Eukaryota > Metazoa > Arthropoda > Malacostraca > Isopoda > Cymothoidae > Ceratothoa > Ceratothoa steindachneri. The sequence goes on along the minus strand of OZ018338.1, from coordinate 58,204,624 downwards.
GCAAAGATATAATGGCCTACATCCATGAAAAAGAAAGAAGAGAAAGAGCGGAAAGAAGAGAAGAAGCAGAAGAAGAAAATGAACGAGAAGAAAGAGAGAGAATTCGCTCTGACGAATTCGAAATGAGCAGAGCGAGGAACGAGACGCTCTCCATAAACTCCTCAATTTCTAGACTAGACGCACCGCCGACTGCGACCATAAAACTCCCCATCTTTAAAGATGGCGAAGCATTCGGCTCTTATCTCACCCACTTGAAAAAGATATTTGAGGTGAACCAATGAGACGGACGGCGTAGCACAATTATTGCCCCTGTTGAGCTCCCAACTGACAGATATTGTTATCTCACTCCCACCAGAGGCGACAATTGTTTACTCATCTTTAAAAGCCGAGCTGTTCGCTGCTCACAAAATGACCACGTATTTCTACCGAGCTAAATTTAGGCACTGTTGCATTCAACCAAACCAGACAGTTCGATAAGGTGCCTGGGCCTGCTAAAACCCAAACCTCTTTTCTCGATGGACCATTGTGATGTTAAGAACCTTTTCTCTCAACTCTCCTGCTTTGTCGTTCCCCAGGAGGAGCATCGTGTGCTATTCCTGTGAAGGTTCGGGTCACGTGAGTAGCAATTGCCCTCAAAACTCGCGATTTTGAAACACCTCTCCTTTTCAGCAGGTACACCAGGTCAGTGCCACTTCTACCTCCCCACCGTCGCAAAGCCAAGCCCCCTCTTCTTCAAACCCACCGAATACTGTTGGCCACCTAAGAAAATTTTGTTCGATAAAACACCCCTGAGGCCCTCCAATTTGAAACTGGAGCAGTGTATGGGTGCCAGATCTCCACCCTCGTCCGTGATACAGGGTACACATGCATTGTTGTATGCTATGAACTACTCCCCCCTGTGAATCCAAACAACGATAACTTTTACTTAGTTTATGATTGTTTGGGGCGCGCCAATAAATACCACATTGTTCATGGCTATATTGAGTGCGCGTATTTTACTGGATGTGCAAAAGTCTTTGCAGCCCCCACCAAGGTTCGCTCTGTCATAATTTTTCAGTCCCGCCGGGTTTTTTCCACTCCCCTGGCTCAACATGTTACTACCCGTTCTCTTGGGAAGAAGGAATTCAAAACCCCTACACCGCAGGAACTCCTGTGTGCCCCTGAATTCCAGAGTGCGATGACCTATGACTTTGCCAAAAGCTAAAGGGAATGTGAATCTCTTTTTTCCTTGTGGTATAAAACCCAGAGCAAAACATGCGATAACGTCACAGGGAAAGAGGTATTTCCTTCCTCAACAAGGAAGACCTCTTCAATCGAGTGTGCAACAAAGTAAACGACACTATGCGTAGCCCGCTCCAACTTCCCTCAAGTCATGCAAACGGCTCAAGATAACCTATTTTCTGGTCAATTTAATCACACGAATTGCGCTCAGAAGATCTTCAATTTTTTTATTGGCCTGGCGCGACTGACGAAATTCTACGATATTGTCGTTCTTGTGACATTTGCCAAAAGACAGCAATAAAAGGACGAGTCAGACCTGTCCTTTTTCAGAAGGGACCACCAATCTCTGTACCCTTATCCCGAGTAGCTATCGACTTAATCGGACCGATCCGCCCCCGTTAAGCGAAGTCCATAATATGTTTTAACGCTCGTCGACTTTACCATCCGATTCTACAAGGCTGTGCTTCCTCAAAAAAATCAATATCATCTCATGCTCCGAATCCCTTATTTCCATCTTTTGACGTGAGGGCCTGCCCGAAGAAATCTTCTCGGATCGTAGTCGTCCATTCATTTCCGAATTAATGGAGTACACTGGTAAATTATTGAATGTCAAGCCCCTGTTTACCACTCATTTTGACCCGAGTAGGAATGGAATGTGCGACAGGCTAAATGGAAGCCTCAAGGCCATTCTCAGGAAGTTGTTTGCAGATCAGCCCACTGAATGTCACCACTTCCTTCCGGTAGCCCTCTTTACTTACCGTGAAAACCCCCATCGTACATTATGATTCACCCCCTTTGAACTTTTATATGATAGAAACATTAGATGCCCCCTAAGTATCCTAAAGGACTTTATCCCAATCAGAAATTGGATCAAAATAACCAGACTTCTTTCTTGTATCTACTGGAACTAAGAAGGAAGGTGTAAAAGTGCGCCGAAATTGCATCTCAGAACGCCGACATCAATTTTGACAAATAGAAGACATAATTTGACTGCAAGTCCAAAGAAATCAAAATTAACCATAGATATAAAGTTTGGCTCCTTCTTCCCACAGACAACAACAAATTATTGAGCCAGTGGAAGGGCCCCTACCACATAGTCAAGAAGCATGGCCCCGTCGATTATCTTATTGAAACCCCATCAGGAAGAAAGCTTTTCCATATTAAGTGCTCAAGTGGTACTATGTACCTGCGTGCAAGCATAAAAAAGATAGTTGCAATGGACGAAGAATACCCCATGGAATTTGGTTACCCCCTGAACCCCTTATCCAAGTTGCCTGCGTAGAGCAAGAAAAGGAATATTCGTTGCATGTCTTCACCGACCTTAATAATTCCCCTCCTTTGGAAAATGAGATATGCGACCAGCTACCATCTCTTCAAAAGGATTACCTGCCAGCGCTCCTAAGGCGTTGTGATAACGTCATCACCAAGATCCCCGGATGTGCTACCCATTTTGAGCAAAATATCCAACTAACCACCCTGGAACCCATCCGTTTCAAACCATATCCCCTGCCTACACACCTCCGGGAAGCATTCAATAACAAAGTAGATAAACATCTAAGGTTGCAGATCATTAAACCTTTGGATTCGAGCTATTGTTCCCCGGTTGTCATGGTAAAGAAGGCCGATGGTTCTTATCGAATGTGCATTGATTTTAAAAAGCTAAATTTAGTTGCTGTATTCGATGCAGAATTAATCCCCACCATTTTGAGAAAGCGAAGCTCATCTTCCTTCCTGAGGGAAGAAGTAAAGAAATTTACTGCTTTTCCCCCTGAGAAAGGGCTTATCCAGTTCCAGCGGGTCCCTTTTCGTCTGGTGATGGCTTACAGCAATTATAACAGGATGATTTTAGAAGGCTTACCTAACGTCACCTTATATTTCTCTAATGTTTATTAAAGCCACCCAACATTGGGATCAACACTTGACCACCCTTCAATCCCTTCTGTATCGCCTCCGGGAACTTAATTTGACAATTAGCCTCGGCAAGTGCCACTTCACTTTTGGCACTATTGATTATCGATTGACCATCTTATGGTCAATAAGTTTGATTTTCGGATGACATTGAAATTTTTGACAGTTATATTAGGTTTGAACGAAAGTAGTTTTCCGATTTTCTTAAGTAAAGCGTAGATATTATTTATTAGTGTAGGGCCTCTTGCTAATGTTTAGGACTATAAAAATATTGATCATATCTTCATCGGTATTCGCCATTATCTCCTCCCATCTAAACATCGCATTAGATATGGCTTAATCTATGATATTCATAAAGTTGTCACTCCAAGTACAACGGCAAAATCGATCCAGAGCCCTTTTAGTGATGATCCAGAAAATAATATAAATTGAGGTGGTGGTTTTTCTATTTCCGATGTTGTGATTTGAGTCAAAATGATGGACCTAAAGAAGGTCACCAAAATTAACTTGATTTCAAAGAGTTTTACGCTGTTGCCACAGCAAATCGTGCTGTATCTTCTAGGAATCTCATAAAATAATGTCAGGTAATCCATACGCCATGTGAAATGGGTCCCATGAATCTTCATCTGTGTTTTGCTTGCTGTGACTTATTGCTTTTCCGATACCTTATGCACCATTTTTGCGCACGTTTGTTGATGGTGATGAGAAGTATTAATGACACTATTCATGAATCAGTCGAGGAAGCAGAATTTCTCAACAACCGAGGGGACGATCTTATGCCAATATCATGTTTGGTGTATGGTGGGATAATGAAGGAATTGTCCATTTGGAACTGTTAGGCAACAATTACACAAATAATTTCAAGCTCTAATACAATCAACTTCCTCGGTTGAAAGTCGCTTTGGGCCAAAAGCGACCTGCCTTATTCAACAAGAAGGCGTATCCTTTTCCATCACGATAATGTCCATCCTCACATACTAAAATGACAAAGGATACTTTGGAGGAGTTCGATTATGAACTATTGCTTCATTCTCCATATTCTCCTAACTTTGCACCTTCTGATAATTACTTTCTTAGGGGATTACAGTACAATTTGAATGGTCTTAAGTTGACATCAAAACAAGAAGTTAAAAAGAAGTTGGAATTATAATTTGCATCAAAACTTAAAGAATTTTACAAACGCAATATTTATAAGCAAAAACAGGTGGAATGAGGTCCTAAAGGGCAATAGAGGTTAGTATTATAATTATATATTTCCAGAGTAATAAGCTTTTTCATTTTTAATATATACATTAAAATTAGACATAACTTTCGTTAGAACCTGATATTTTCTTGACCGGTATGTAGTCAATGTTGTTGTATATCTCATTGTTTGGGCTTCTCCAAGTCTACCTTTTGTGTTGATTAATTTTTATTAAAATGTTGGAAATTATGTGATCGTGGACCAGTGTAAAGTCAACAAGACCTTGTTCCCTTTCATTTTGTTTCGCCATTGATAACTTTCTCGTCATAGAGAATAGCTGCCTTCCAGCGGCGGGCCATTTGCTGGAGCGTAATCTATTGTACGAATAGAAATGCAACCTCGGTGACTGTGAGCATCGTACTTCTCCGCACATTGGGATGACTTCTAAAACCGTGTCTCAGCGACTAACAGCACATCTCCAAAATGGAGCTAGCAAACGCTACACTACAAAGCATCGGGCGACCCTCACCGAAGAAATGTTAAATAAAAATACATCATCATTCTCCGCAAGAGTGAGCGACGACTACTGTGCATGGCTGGAGCCTTCATAATATGGAAGCGAAACCTACAAATAAACATTCAGCTCCAAACAGAAACCAGTTTGCCCACTACGCGAGGTCTTAATATCGGCCGCATTACATCTTATACCGCCTTCTGTTTTTTTCTTCAATCCTTTGCTAATCACTTAACTTTTGTATTCACTTGTATTTTGCCGATTCAAACATTGTTTAATGTTTATAAAAATGTCTCAAATTTGATTGGTCAAAACAATTTTATAATTCCAACAAGGAAAACTCTCCTGCGAGTACCAACTGCATACAAAAGATGAAGACTAAGTTCCACGTGATTAAATGCATATTTGCCAATGTATTACGATGTCATTTACGCCTTTACTGTAAAAGCTTTGACACCTCAAGTCCAGAAAGTAATGGCAGTTCTCTCAAAATGCTATATATATATGACGCTGAAATTACCCTCCCAAGGGTGGTAAATATTTGTCTTAAACGCTACCGCAACCTGCCAAAATTGCTCTCTCCCTTCTCCCTTCTCTCCATCTCCCCTCTGTCCGTATGCTCCTCTTTCTGTCTCCCCCTCCTCTATACTCTCTCTCTCTCTCTCCTGCGTCTTCCACTATCCCGTCTCTCCACCACTTTGCAACTCTTTTTCACTTCCGCCAGTTCCCACCTTCCACCTCTTGCCATCTCCCCCCTCCTCATTCTCTTCCATCTCTTACCCTACCCCACCTCTCCCCCATACTCATCTTCCCCTTCACCCCTTCTCTCTCTCTTTTTTTTCCCTCTTCTGCTGGTAATTTTTATGGCAATAAGCAGCAACTGACAATCTGTTCGATTGTCATGGGTTATATTTCTAGTCCTCCAGCGACATGCGGCAATCCATAATACCTCCTGTCATGTAAGTTAGAAAGAACATTTATATTCATATTGCGATAGTAGAAGTTTAGTACGTCTCACGTTTTAAAGGGGAGTAGAAACCATTGTTCGTGAACCTAGGGCATATTTGCTTGTAGACGAGAGTACGTTAATTTAATGTTTAACGCTAATCAAATAGAGTCGCGAAAAAAATACTAATCGGCAATTGGTATATTTACGGGTAGCCTATTTGTTTATTTTTGTCATCATATCCGTGCGATAGGTCTAGATGCCAAAGATAGAAATGTGTTAACTGTTGGTTTGTTATAGTTAAGTGTTTCATTTAAAATATATGTTTATTTTGGTATAAATCTGGTGTTTCCTCTTATCCTTATGTGTCTGGATAGCTCTTCCTTAATAACAAAGCTACTGAATTAGCACTCTTAGAACAAAGCCTACTTCATCATAGAAGTAAATCACGCACCACAAAGCATACCGCTATAAAAAGGGTGTCAAAGAGTATAGTGATAAAAAAGGCCATTCTACGACATTATAAAAGAGGTGTCAGGTGTGGGTTTTATATTAGAAAGAACCCAGCAGTGTCTATTTGAAAGAGCAAAAGAGAAAAGATTTTCTGCTCTTTTCAGCAACAGTTTCCATCTCGCGAAATCTCAATGCTTACGATTGCAAAAGTGAATCAGCCCTCGCGACTCTTTTTGGTTTTAAGAAATTTGCTTTGAAAACAATCCATAGGCAAGTCCCGTCCACCCATCCTCACTTAGTAGCCCCCAGCTGGATCAGTATTTCCTCGGTCATGAATAAGATCCTTCTCTGTTGCTCGAGTTTCTCCACCCTCAGAAACTTAGCGAACAAATCCGTTCTTAAATTTTTTGGACAAAACGGAGCAAGTGACTTAAGATTTGGATAAACCCACCCTGCGCACCCTAATTTTAAATTTAAGGCCTCGCCCCATAGTGTTGAAAAATTAGTAAAACAGACTTCGAAATTCTTTGTAAAAATTATCTGGTGATTGGAAACATTCAGAAGATGACTCCTTGTCAAATGAAACTCTTAGGATAAGACCTTGTGAGTCTTAGTAATTTTTTTAGGTTTAGTCAATGACCTAATTAAAATACCACCCAAATTTCCCTTCGATTAGATTCCCTTTGTTCTCTTTGAAGCCTTGCGAAGTTTAGTAAAAAAGAACAGTTAGTAGGAAAGTGGTAATGTATTTCTGGGGGAAAACTTGCCGTATTATCTTCCAAGTTTTTCTAGCTGAATAATTTTTATGTAAGTAAGCTAGCGCTAATTATTCTTTAGGGTTAGACACTCCATGCATGCACTTGCCACCTCTAATCATAACGTTAGCCGAGTAGCTGTCGACATGGAGACATAATTGCAAGAATATTTGCGTGTCTTCGCCGGACACGCCTAGGTGAACAACACTGGTGAGAACTTTCCTTCTCAAATCTAAAGGACAAATTGTGTATTCTAACCAGTCATGTTACATAAGAGGCCAAAATATCTGCACATCTGTGCCAACGAGTATTAGTTTGTGAAGTAGGACTCCCCTCAGTGGCCTTCAAGAATACCCGTCACGTCAGCCAGTGTCAAGTCCTCGACACTTTGAACAATTAACCTTAAACATAATGGCCTTAAGGAAAGAGTCCAATCATCACCGGTTACCCAACCCGTTTTAAACCAGCAACCTAACCACCATATACACATAAATTCAACAACTTCTGTTTCAAATACCTTTTTCGGTTCCTCGCAAAATTGACTCAAAATATACACTTCCCACCTCTAATCATAGAGTTAGCCGAGTGGCCGTAGCCATGGAGACATAATTGCAAGAATAACTGCGTATCTTCGCCGTGCACACCTCGGTACAACCCTGTACACGAGTAATGAACGCCTGATCACAATTCAATATTGAGTCCCAATTTCTAAAATTCGAGTCAAATCGTTTAAATTTGGATTTTCTTTACAAGTTGAAATGATTCATTTAATTAATGAGAAACATCAATTACTGAGATTACTTTTAAAATGTAATAGCGTTTGCTCAAAAAAATGTGCGTATTCAACATTAGGATTTTTTCTTTTGAACAAATTTTATAGGATTGTATTAGTAATATTGTAATGTTATCTTTTATTCAGTAATATAACTCTGTATTATAATAGTAAAATTAATTGTATTTGTAAAAGAATATGTTGATGTCAAGTCAATTCTTGTTTCTTTGATCGTGTAATCCCATTAAGCGTTCTCCTGAGAAGTCAGAAAAGTAATTACATGAATTTCCCTAACGTTAGCACGCGAGATTAAATAATGTCCCATACTCCCTTTATCGCTACTACGTCAAACACAAGTGCTCGGATAAGAGACATTATATCAAAGAAAAAGTTATATATTCACATCGAAACACACACTAACGCATTAAGGTCTACACCACCCACACATACCAAATATGAGTCACGATATGAAGAAGCTATGGAGGGGGGGCCTTCTTTATTATCCCTTTTTTATGTATCAATATTATTCTCGCTTTACTTGGTTTCATCGATGCAGGTTGTCTTCCTTGAATCCATTTTCTTCTTCTTCTGAATTTCCTTTGAGTTGGCCCTTCGAACATTTGTCTTGAATTTTCCTTGACTTCCTATTCTTCTTGGCTGGGTTGGTCGTTAATCTTCGTTTATCTTTCTTGATGCATCTACATTTTCTTCCATTTTATCTAGAGTTGATGATTGCTTGGTCCTTCTAATGGAGTTGTTCCTTGGATAGTTTTCTTCCGATTTCCTTGACTTCCGTTTTCTTTCTTGTGAGATCTTCGTAAACGTTTTAGTCCATTTTGGTTGTTAATTTTAACGGCCATTTATATTATCGAGTTCGAAGGAATTTCTCTGATATATTTTCGCACCCCTACACAGGTCCCTTTCTAGAAAGCGGAGCGAATTTGAGGATTGGGAGAGACTAGTCTTGTATTTCCTAATCGAGGAGTAGTAGCTCTCCCTCCTACAGCCTCCGAGTCTGCAGGATAATTGGAGCTAATTTACTGGGATTGAAGAGAGCGAACGAAGTCTTGTCTCTAACCAACGAATAATAGCTTCTCCTTCCCCGGGTCCCCGAAGTTCCCATCAGTACTCTTTCTTAAATCTCTAGTAGGTGGGCAGGTGCAGTTGTAAAGAAGATCAGAAGATTGTTCGGCCGTTGAGGGTCACCAGTTATTGGGGGAGGAGGCATATCCTTATTATCCCCTATTGTTTATTTATCAAATATTATTCTTGCTTTACATTTGGTTTCCTCAATGCAGGTAGTCTTCCTCGAAACCATTTTTTTCTTCTTGACTGAGTTGATCTTTCTAGATGAGTTGGTCCTTCATACATTTGTCTTTACTTTTCTTGACTTCCTATTCTTCTTGGTTTTCTTTATTAATGCATCTTCATTTTATGCCATTTATCTTGAGTCTTCTGATTTCTTGGTCCTTCTTGATGCTTGTTGAGTTAGTCCTTCAAGCGTTTTCTTCCGTTTTCTTTCTTGATGTATCTTGATAAAAGTTTTTGGACTGTTGAGTTTCGAACGCGGTAGCGTTGGATTAGAACGCCAATACTCTAGCCTCACGACCGGCTTTAGTCCATCTTTGGTTGGTAATTTTAACGGCAATTTATATTATTGAGTTAGAAGGAATTGCTTTGATACATTTTCGCACCCCTACAAAGCTACACCCACTAAGGGAAATTCCGTTTCGCAATTTATGGGCTAATTAAATTAAGTAATCATTGGCGCTCCCTAAAACAAAGCACCTACCTAAACATGTTTCCACTCTTTAAATTTCATTAATTGATTGCAATTCCTAACCAAACCCCTCAAAGGTCAGGGCCACTAGCCATTCGTTCAGACCAGCGTTCCAAAGGTTCAATTATTTTCTATTTCGATTCGATCCATTAAACTTAATTCGTTCGTTTGTTCTTGATTCAATTGTAATGTATCAAACGCGTTTCGTGCTGTGTACTATTAGTATTTAGTCAATCCAGCATCATTATTGTCAATAGAGGAAATTAATCAAGCAATCATAAGTCATTCATAAGTGGCGTTCAGTGAAATCGATTCATTGCGGCTGAAACCGATTCAGTTTTCTGTTCAAATCTCAGTTGTATGTTTCAGGTTGGACTCTGTCAATCTTATTTCTTAACCATTGTTTAGTATTGCTCTATTTATAATTTGAGAGATATCAAATAATTGAAGGCACTTTGACTGTTGAAAATGTTGTTGTTTTTCGAAGCTCCTTCCGCGAGGACAGTATCTTTTCTTTTCCTCTATGTTCGAAAGAAGATCTAGAGTAGATGTATGCAGCGGGACAGCCTTTTAACCCGACAAGTATTGCATATAAAAACTGATCTTTATAACAATTCTGAGCTCAGATTCCGAAACAACTCACATTTTTCCTGATAAAAAAGAATATTTTCGTTGTCCAGTGAAATTAACGTGTCCTGGGATGTTATACACATTTATTAAGAGGCTAAGTAAAGTAAATTGATTTTAAATGTGTAAAAATACCCAAAGTTACTTTATTGAACCCTGATTGGCTATAAACCCTATATTATCAAACCTTTTATCCATAATTAACCGAATAATAATTTATGAGAAAAATACTACTGATAAACCTATTATATTTGAAGGTGCTCTTAGGTAACGAGGTCCTTCACAGAACAGCTTTCTATCAACGGGAGGAGTGTTGGAGGAAGAGGTAAGCCTTCAAAGCTCCATTTAAATCATCGAAGGATGTTAAACACATCCCTTGATGTCTTCCTCACGTCTTAGGGGCCACAGCCTGAATAAAATATATAATTTTTTAACTCCTAAATTTGACTCTGTGACTTTGCCAATCCCATCCTCATATCTGAGTGAGCGTTGTTAATTTTATCGAATAATATGTACTTAATTCAGCAACTACACGAGTGTAAAACATCATCATTTACAATTATTGAAGTTAAACTATACGGAAAATTGCACAGTCAACAGTCATCATTCAACAAATCCTGTATTTCAGCATGAAATACAGAACATAACCCCACCTCGTAAAAGATCTCATTCTTCTCTTGACATCCAATCTTCAGCACCCTTTGGCCATGTCACAGCTCCACCTTATCCATACTTTCCACCAGGGTACTCCATCAGCCTGCTTATGTAGTCACAGAGGGTGCGATGAAGGTCTTGAACTCATATCATTTCATCTTGGATCCAGATACTCAAATACCTCTTCGTTGAGGGGGGATCTACAGTCTCCATTCCTCCATCTTCGCCTCAAAGAATGACAGAGGTCATTCTATTTGCTGTTTTTGGTTGCTCACCTCAGTCCTGATTTTTAGGGTCGACTTCTTAAAACACTTCTCCCTTTTCTTTGATATAAAAGTGCGTGCTCTCACAGATCAAGTGCCCGGGAGTTTTATTCACGGCAATCATTCTTCTTGCGCTCCGCGATTCACTCTTATCCTGCATGTTTAAGGACACAACATGCTATGTATTCTATAATAGATTCTTAATATGCTGCATTATTCGGAACATTCCCAGAAATAGCCTCACTTGTGTTCTGTAGACAACCAGTGAAGCACATTTTCAACACTAGACGCAGACAACATACCCCTTCTACTATCTTCACACAACCGAGCCATTTGAAAGGGGAAATTCAAAGCTCTAAATGAGAAGTTCTCCAGAATGGAGAAGGAATTCATAATTAAAACAATCTCGATCTTCGTAAGCCTTTCTATTACTACTAGTTTCTAAAAAAAGATGAGTCCTCTAGGCTAGTGTGCGACTCCCATGCCTTTATATAAAGTCAGATAGGGTGATACCTATCTAAGTTCTTTGGTCTCGTATTTTACGGTTTAACTCACAGGTGAACACGTATTTTACAGCCTTGACCTGCTAAAAGTCATCAATAAAAATCATGTAGAAGCGCCGAGTGTAGAGAAAACGTATGTAACAAAGATCATTGTTGGGTACGCTTCTTTGCACATGCCATTTGATTAAACTCGTCTTCACAAACGTCAGTAGGTTTTCATTACAAAGTTCTGAGAGATATTCCATTCGTTTTCTCTTTTATAATTGACATATGGGTGTTTTTCCATAACAAGAATCTCTTCTATTACACCTATATCAGTTATTGAGCGGCTATTGGATTATAGTTTGAAGTTATCACCACACAAATGGAAATTAGGAGTAGACTGGTTAGAATTATTCTTATTAATCTGACATTGTTTACTAAGGGACGTTACCTCCGTGAATGTGCATCACGATGGGGACTGGTAGGTGTAGCTCATAGCCATGGGAGGCAATTCACCTAAGTGAAGGATAACCCTGGCTTAAAAACCCTGTAGCCACAGACATAATTTGCCTCTTCCAGAAGATGTTCTGTAGGTATCTGTGAGATACTTTATAACCATCTATGACATCTCGCCCCCGCCCGTGCCTAATAAAGTTGAAGCCATATGTAATTCTCATGCACCCGTTACATATGAATCTCTAAAGAAATTCATACAACTATTCAATTTTTACAGAGATCATGTAAAATAATGCAGCCTACAATTTGTCTATGAAAATAGACCTAATGAAGTGTACACACAAACCCAAAGGATCTCGATTAAATTGGCCTCAAAATGATATTAGTTCCTGCCTAGCCTAACTGCAAAGTTCTTGTTGGACTACTGTATGATTAGGCTAATATTTAACCACTTTCCTTGCTTTCCTCATTTTCTTGTTAAAAGCACACACTCCTTTCTTTCAAACAGCTTGGTAAGGCCTCCGAATCTACACTTAATCAAAGGTATAATAAAATAGCATGGTTGCTTCTTGCCCACTTCTTTCAAATTAAGGAGGACTTTGGCACAAAAATACTACAAGCATTATGCGGGTGCTTTATTCGTCTTTAATCCACATTTTCAAATCGTTTAAATGTCTCCATTCCCCTCAGTGAGTTCGCAGATGCTCTAAAACTCACAAGATAGAATTGCCCCCGCATCAGCGCTCAAGTTCCTAGAGATGAGAAAGTACACATTCCTAACGAACTCCAAAATTGTACCCATTTGCAAGTTAGAAACATGAAAGTAGACAAAATGTTTTTGGTGCAAAAAGCGGATAAATCAATAACGGCAGTCACGGATACATACCCATCTCACTGCTCAATTTTATAGTCAAAGTATTGAAGAAAATGTATACATCAGATTGATTTATCACCTAGAGATCAACCGTAAATTCAACCCACAACGGTACGGATTCAGGAGAAAGAAAGGTACAAAGTTTGCCTTCGCGTTGATTGCAGAGAAGCTGGCCAAGGCAAAGAGTAAGGGTAATATGGTTAACCTCGTGGTGGGCGATGTGCAGCAGGCGTTTGACAAGGTGTGGAGGGATGGTCTGGAATATAAACTGGTAAAGATAAGGATTGGGGAGGAAATAACCAAGCTGTTATGAAATTTCTTTAGCGACAGAAGGGCCTATATGATGTTGGGAATCTATGAAGGCCCCGTCTTTAATACGAAAGAGGGGCCCCACGGGAAAGCTGCCTATTTCCAGTTCTCTACGCCATATATACCAATGATCTACTGTTTAAACTTAGCCAAAAACAGCATATGTACGGTTCTCGAATGACGTTCCACAGATTATTGCAACCTCAACTAGAACAGCAAGGAAGGCAGTCAAGAAATTCAGCTAAAGAGACCCTAAAATTAAATAGATAAGAGAAGAAATATAGATAAAGACCAATATTGATAAATTCGCAGTGAAACCCATTAACAGGAGAAAGGTAGAGAACACTAGAGTTGAGGGCAAAATATATGAATATAAGATCGGTGTAAAATTATTGGGTCTGTAAATAAGTAAAACCGGGTGCAGCACACATGTATCAGATAAGATAAGAATAGCAAAGGTGAAGTTGGCTCCACTAGGGGGGAGGGGTTCACGGCTATTGCCGCCTAGTCACAAAAGGAAACTGTACAAGGCAATAGTCATGGTACCCGATGGATTACAGGCACCAGGTGAAAGGACATGAGAATGCAAGAGGAATTACATAGGGAAGCAAGGATGAAACCGGTTAATATTGTCTTACATGAGAAGGCAGTGAAAACCTAGAGAAAGAATGAGGAAGAGCTGAGAAATGGTTGAAGTACAGACTGAGACTAAGAGAGGGAATCGAAATGACACTTAAATAGGAACAGACAGGAAAAAAATCCAGTTCCAAAGTTTGCGTAAGCCTGAGACTAATAAGAGAGAGAAACTCGGTTTATATAGAAAATGGAAATTATATACAGTGTGAAGTGCAATATAATATCGATTATTTAGTCCAGTAAAAAAGAATCGGAAGGTGGTAGGAAGTGAGAAGAGAACAAAGGAAAGGGCCATCCAGTCATCTGGAAACTACACACATATCTCCTCACTACCACATCCTTACACCTACTTCTAATTTTAACACTATACTGTCATATCTACCGCTAAATTCTACCTTCATACACCTTAAGAACCTTAAGGTGAAATTTATTTGACTGCTCAGAATTCTTGAATAGTTGGCAAAACACCTTCGAAATCTGGTTTCTATTTATAGAAACTAGTATTTTCAAAAGAGACGTGATACGTTCTACTCATATTCACCATACATCGCTTCTTATTTTCATCTTTCTTTTTTAATGGCTCAACCCTACCAGATGACTGCTTAAGTCTTCATCCCCCCCTCCCTGCTCAAACTGTCACCCAATGCGAGATCGGATTGCCATTCATGTTTCCCCTCCAACTATGTTGTTTAGTTACAATGACATAATTGAAGGTATTGGTGGAAGCTGGTTTAAGGAATAGCCCACAATCTATAACAATGTCAGAAAAAATTCCGGAAACGGGACGGAACTCTGCTCATTCTAGCGGGTGCCCTCAACAAGACCAAAGAGGGACATAAAACAGTCTCTATTTATGGGGAATGCTGTCACGGCTCAAACACCCTCAGAGTGGCTGCGTTATCAATAAGTCCGTCATTGGTCCCCTTGGGATTTATCTTATCGATCTTCATCATTCATTCCAAAAGGCATTTCCTTTTTTCATCAAGGCTGCGGGAAGGTGATATTCTCTCTAAGGGAAATGAGTAAAAAATCTTAATGAAAAACCGAAAACTACAAAACATACAGACTTGTGAGTCCCTATACCAAATAAAGACCAGGTGATAAAATAAGTTCTTTCTTCTCTTTAAATGGATTCACACCGGCCATAATGGCAGACCATTGCTCCTCAGCACCCGAGGTGGGTACTTAAATACCTAGTCGGTGAACTAAACGTGACAATTCTCAGTCTAATCGAATTTCAGACAGGTTATGTCGCGATTTGTAAAAAAAAGCAGGAAATTCAGAGCCTCACAAAGGAGGCAGGGGTAACAGGACTTTGAAAGATAAAGCTACGGGCCCGCACCCTCCCCAGATCCAGGTTCACAGAAGAGTGCGGTGCAGAAGGATGGACCCGTGGGTCGGCCAACATTTAAAAGAAGAAATAAGCGCCGAGATCGAGAGAAACCAGCCCTGGGAAAAGAACTGCAGAAGTAGTAAAATTTATAAGCAGAAAATAAAACACGAAATACCAACACGTGTTCAAGATAATCTTTGTTGATACGCAGATGGCGGCAAGGGAGAAGGAGAGTGGACTACTCCCCTACAATGCCAAAATAAGCGAGAATCTAATCGAACGGGAAGAGTTTATCCAGGTGGAAAGATGCTTCAGGTGCATTAATTTAGAACACAACACCACGAAAGATTACAAGGAACAGAAACTGACCTGTTCCAAATGCAGCAGAAAAGTTCACGACTGGCGTGAATGCCAAGCAACTGAAGAAAAGTGCCCGAGATATTATCAAACGCACGGGGTGATGTCCTTTTCCAAGAAAAAATCCTTAAAAAGAAGGCATAAGAGAGGACTGTTGAAGGAGTTAGGATGGCGAACACCTCATACAAGCAAGCAGCAGAAGCCAGCCATGCAGGAAACATAGAAAGAGCCTTACAAAAAACAAACATGAAGGTGGGAAATTAAAATTCAAGAAAGATTTTCAAGTGCATTCTGCCCAAGTGAGGAACCTGACCAACCATGGCTACTCTGTCGAATAACTCTACAACATGCTCAGAAATAATTGACTAGTGGCCATCCATCAGGGGACATCCTGCAACTACATTTCCAGCCCGATGAGGAAGCACGAGCAACAGCGTTCCCAGCAGAAGAAAAGAAAATTGAAAAGCGCGATCCCGGAGGCCAGAAAACTCCGGGAACAGAAAGAAAAAAGAGCTGCTATGAGGAATAAACACGCTGAGGGTAACAGGTCAAGCTTTTCATCCTCTTCCTCTGAAGAAGAGTGCGTCCATCTCCCAATGGATCGAAATATCAAGTTCGATCGAGAAGGAATCAAAAGTTGCTTCTACAAAACGGATCAGACGATCCCAACATTAGGGAGATAGCTGAGGGAGTCAAAACAGGCCTATTAAACTCTTCTTATGACCTGCCAATCCAAGAATCGGTAATAGATAAAGCGCTTATAGCAGCTGACAAAAAACTATATAGGGACACCTGCCTCGCCTTTAGGGACTCGGAATTTAACAAGATCAAAAAGGAAAAAAGAGACGCAGTAAAAAGTAAAAAAGGAAGACACACACACATAAGCAACACATAGACTAAAAAAATCTCACAAGGAATACATCAACAACACATTAAAAATACTCACAATTAATGTCAACGGATAGGAAAGGAAATCCATTCCGTACGGAAACATTCCGTACATTGGATCCCGATATAATCCTCATTTACGAGCACGGATGAACACTGAAACAAACCACACGTAGGATTGATACGACGGCGCAGCCATCGCTATCTAAAAGAACATAACATACAAGACACTACCAAATCTAGAAGAATCTTTTTGGGTGTCAAAATCCCAACCCTTTTGGGAAACCTATCGATGGCAGGTGCCTAGCAGCCATCCCTTTGTGACTACCTGCCGATCACAAAATTCTACACCTATTCGGGCGCGGAAGACTTGGCGGTGACCTAAACGGTCGCACCGCTCAAAGGTGAAGAAACCTGGAGCTACATCTTGAAAGACAGACTCCAGAGGGTCTGGCTAGATTTCCCAACCTACTTATAACAGCGTTTGGAAATTGAACTTGACATAGTGTTAGCGAGCAAAAATTTCCCCTTCAACATCAGCAATCAACCAGGACCCGTGGTACTGAGCAATCATATGCCGATCGTCATTACAATCTCGCTTTCACCGAAAGCAAACTGAGAGTTATATAGAGAGATACTCAGTGAATAACAACCAGCTGACCTGGAAGACGCCAAGCTTAAAGAAATAGATGAGAAGATAAACAAGATCACTAATATCCTCATACAAGCCGACAAAATCGGCCGTGAACATAGGGAAATCTATGAGGAAATCGGCAGGACAGGCGAAAACTAGGAAAGGAGAGCCAAAATGAGAGAACAAAGCGAGGAGCTAAGAAACAAAATCCTTGAGAAGCAAATATATATCTAGAATGAGTTCATTGGTAAGCCAGATAGGGAAATCAATCCTGTAAGTTTTTGGAGCAGCATCCGGAGACTTAGGGGGATTGCCCCTAAACCAGAATGCAAATCAAAGACGGCGAAGACATCATTGAGGATACAGAGTCCCTCTCGACAAATTTCAGGATACACTGGCAAGATATTTTTGCGATATTCGCTGAGGAGAAGGACGACTTCGACCAGGACTTCGATGAGCAACTGATCAATGACCTTGGCACAATGATACATAGAGCTCACCCACACCCACAAGTATCTCAAGAAAGAGAGATGGTTAACCATGGGTGCCCCACCAACTTTGAAGAGACCATGAACACCATAAAGTCCTTCAAGCAGAGGGCACCAGGCTGATCTGGGCTCAAGAAAAAAAACCTCGTGAATGCCCCACGGCAAATTATTCAGGGACTGGTGAACACTAAGAACGCTGCCCTGAATACAAGCTACTTCGCTGGAGGTACAAGAGGGCCAAAATTATCTTCAGCCCGAAAGGAAACAATCCCCAGACTAGGTGGCTAACTATCACCTCATCTCTCCTCTGGAGATACTCGGCAAGGTTTTGGAAAGGATTATAGCTCAACTGAGCGAGTTAGAAGCGCACAACTACTAACAACAGATGTTCCGAACAAAAGGGGCACTAAAACGGCCCTGGTGCTCCTAACATATTGCCAAACAAATGGTTACTATGTAGAAAATGTGCTGAGAGACGTGCAGAAGACCTTCGATAAAGTCTTTCTGGAAGGACTTTAATATATGATCTGAACCTCCAGCTAGATGCAATCCTGGAAATGATCCTCTGTGACTTTCTCATGGACAGAAGGACATGTCTCATGATTGAAGGTTATAGAGGGACAAAATTCTAACTTAAGACGGGCGTTCCCCAGCGAAAGTGCCTGAGCCCATTACTCTACCTGATGTTTAACATCGACCTTCCAACTCCGGTGCACAGGGAACGATGTATCTGCAATTTTCAGATGACATCCCTCAAATCGTTCCGTACACGCAAAGGAAAGAAAGGGCATAGGCAACTCGCAAAATAACGGAAATCACTAACATAAACCAGTAACAGAGATGATAGAAGATAAGAATCAACGTGAACAAATTCAAGATCGTCCCATTGAGCTACGAGTCGACGTGGCTTATGATCATTGAAGCGAGGAGATGTGGCTACTTCATCGAAGGCGCTATCTTAGGCCTAAAGATCTCCGAACTCGAATCCTCGAGGAACCTAGCAAAGGGAGAAATCCCCTAGCTATACAGATTCAGAGATCTTAGCTTGGCCAACATAAGGAAAATATACCTAATGTAGATCCGGTCTAAGCTCATCTACCCCACAGTAGTAACTCGAGCGGCCAAAAAGACCTCAATAAGAAAACTCCAATGCGTGCAGAATTCAACATCCGTAATCATCAATAAAGCCATAAGACGAGATCACCTTCGGCAAAGGGATCTGCACATGAGAAAGCGCCTAGAGCTCGTCAATGTCGTGACCCCAAAACTGGGAAGAAAAGTCTGGACTGATGAATGTTTACATTCCAGAGAAACAGGAAATAAGTGGCAGATTCAACATAGAAGGCTGCGGGAGAAAGCCTTCCGCTGTCGTCAATTCCCAAGCACCAAGCTTTTGCTCTCAGGAAAATATAAAATCAATATATACATAGGTGAGAAATTAGAAACTAACACAGTAAACAGTACAACACAGAGCAAGCAAGAAGAGAAAAAATAACAACATTAACCAATAATCCAAGGTAAATTAAAGGCTTGAAAGCTAAACAATTAAATAAAATTAAGTATACCTAAAATATGATCACAAAAACAATAAGAACACGTTAAAGGCAGATGAAGAGACACAAATATAAGAAAGACAGTTATATATACAAAGAATAACACAAAAAAAGCAATTTCCATGATATAACGTAAAACGATGCCTTCCATATTAGGGCAAAAAACCCTCTCTCTTTTAATTTTCACCGACTATTATCTACCACTATCCAAACAATCTTCCCATATTAGGTACATCAGTTCGTAAAATTCATCCTTTACTGCTGCCCAAACAATTACCTCGTCGCTAAAGGAAACAACGAGAATAAAACCTTTCATCAATGCTGCCTCAACACTGACCAAGATTCACGTCTGAAGATGGCTAAAGAAAGGCAAAGCTCACGGTCTTAATTTGTAAAAAATCTCAATATTTTAAATAAAAACAAATAAAATGGATCTTTCTAGGTTGATTTTTAGTCTTCAGCCTTATATTAAATAAACTGCATTTGACCGTTATAACGTACTAAAATATAATGATAAACTCAAAATACAACCTCTTCTTTTACAATATATATATATATATATATATATATATATATATATATATATATATATATATATATATATATATATATATATATATATATATATATTAGGTTGGTCCAAAAAACGGGAGTAAAATTTAAAATTTCAAAGTGCACTGATCCTTTCTCTACACCACTACTTTTTTTCATGATGTATTTCTCTCCTTGTGTGCGAAATTTTATCACGATGCAAAGATATTTAGAGGTTGCCCCAAGATTATTCATTCATTTTTCTTCTAATTTTCAGGTTATGGCAATTAGTACTCGTTCGAGCCATGAGTGTTGGCTTGGCGGGAAGCCTGCTGATTTTCTGTCATTTGTCCTTTTTCTAACTAAGCCGGATGTGCTGTCGTTGTGCCTATTCCAAGTCGTAGAAAAGAAAAAGACCGTCTTGGAAGGCCTGGACTTGTCATGTGGCGAAGTCCTCACCGTATGGGAGAGGGCCATTATCCCGACACAGCGGATGGATGCTTGTATCAGGAAAGTTCGAGGAATACACTACGAATGCCAAGCACTCAAGAAACACCGGACTTTTGGGAGAGGTGTCGGACCGTTTGAAGGATAAGAGGTTCGTAGATTACTTTCAGGATCTCTTCGATGTTGCCACAAACAATGGTTTCCAAACCATCACCAACGAATAGCACAAGGAGTTCCACAAGATGCAGCCTGATGACATCTACTCGTGCCAAATGGCAGGGATCAACGTGAAGAAATCTGGAGTCGAGGCCAGGCGTGTGAGAAGAAATTACCAATAGGCTGCTATAAAGCGGAGATACGACGAAGGAGAGGCCTAAGTACAAAGGGGTCGCTGCTGCATTCAGTTTCAGTTCCAAATTATCAGTGTAATCATAGGCTGAATGCGACTATCGACCTTTTACCTTCAGCCTGTACATTTGGTCGTCCCGCAAAAAGGCCCAAGAACATCTTAAAATCTCCTGAAGTCGTCGGCGACTTGAATCGAGTCAATCTTAGAGATCTTAGTGCAACGTTTGTCACTGGCGCTGTTACACAGGCCCTAGGCCACGATATTTCTGATTTGAAGTTGTCCCGAAGTTAGATACGAGGGTCGCGTCTTCACACACCGCCAAAACTAAGATGAAGAAGCGCGAAAGAAGTTTAAAGATGTTGGTCCTCTTCTCTTGCCCTCGTGGCGGAAAAATGCTGCAGGAGATGTTAGGGAAGACAGTAGAGAGGGTTGCTATTCTGAAAACTGGTCAAGGACTCAAGAAGAAGTAGTAGGATTGGTCTTCGATACAACTGCTAGCAGCATTGGTCTTCATAATGGCGCATGCGTCCGGATCGAGGAATGTCTTGGAAATGAGGTAGCGATGTCGGCAGGCCGCCATCATGTGTTGGAGATTGTTCTTTCTGACGTCTTTCGAGTCGTCTTTGGGCACACTGGAGGTCCGGAACTCGCCATTTCCAAGCGTTTCTAGAATGAGTAGCCGACCATAAAACAGCAGGCGTATACGGTGGCTGACGATACCCTTTTCGAAGGACATCTGGAACAGATCCGTTCCCAGATGAAGGATTACCTGGCATCTGCCCTGGCTGATCCAACAAAGTGTCCGCGCGATGACTACTTCGAGTTCACGCAGCTCGTATTCCTGTTCCTCGGAAAGGAAAAAACGACTCAACCATCCACTACGCGAGGTGGATATCAAAGGGCATATCTTGCCTTAAGATGATCATGTTCCGGCACAAGTTTAAGACAACGACACGAGAGGAATGGAATGTGACTGGCATGGCGTTGTTCATTGTCCTTGTGTACCACCGCTTTTAACACAAAGCTCATCTGTCATTCCACGCCCCATACAACGACATCATGATACTGACTGATCTCCAAAAGTACACGAACCAGATGAACGTCGCTGCGACCGCAAGCAATACCCTCTCACAGGATCTATGCTATTTGGTGGAAGACTTTGTCGGCCTTTCCATGTTGGACGACCAGTACCAGAAAAGATGAATGCTCACTGCATGACTCGAACGAAGACGAAAATTCCGACCAAAGATCGCGCACGCTGGGCAAATATTGAAGATACACGGGACATCCTCCTTGATGCCTTCTTCACCAAAAGGTCGCATCGTGTTTTTTCGACGTCCTGATGGATTATTTGGCTTGGAAGGGCGACAAGCTGTACCAGAAGTTTCAAGCCAGCGCGAAAAGCCTAGAAGTGGTGAACGACGGTGCTGAATGAGGAGTTGCTCTGGCAGAGGCGTACAAAGCGACGCTGGCGAAGCATGAGGATCAGAACCAATTCAACTTCCGTCTCATTCACGAACACCGAATGGACATCCCAACACCTTCAAAGAACAACTTGACGTTTCTCTTTTTCTGCGTTTAAGGTGGGGCGACCCTTAAATGATGAGATAGACAGACGAAATTTTACGTGAAATTCATTTTCGTGAAATGCAATAAAATTAGCCCGGTGGAGACAAAGAAATATCATTTTCTATTTTTTGAACAACCCTAGTGTGTATATATATATATATACAGCGTGAAAATGTGAAGTCTAGTCTACTTCTTACAAAATGTTTTTAATGTTTACATACTATTAATTAATAACTTTAGTGCAGGTGCTTTCAAGATATTAAATTGAAAAGAATCAAAGAGCAGTGTCCACGTCAGCTACAAAACACAGAATGATCTTATTGGGAACAAAATTAAAATGAGATTCCGGGTGGACCACGGATATCTTTCGAGAGACAAAAGTCAAAGTCGGTGTTAGTTTAGACGGACATAACATTAACGGTCCCAAAACACTTCTCATCTTCATTGAAGGGACAAGATCAACAATCTACGTTTATTTAACCATGCTGAAAATGCAATTCACCCCTTGGTTGATGGCACAAAATGTTATACCAGTGTAACCCTTCACAAAGTTAGAACAACCCCCCACACAGAAAACAAGTCAAGAGTGGTGCCAGAAAAGTTTAAGGGGCTTTGGTCAAAGGAACTTTGGCCTTTCATATCGTTATATTTGATTGGAATGTGGGAAATGCTTTACCAGAAGGCCTGTAACCAATCTATTTTGTATCGAGGGTTAAAGTGCAAAGTGAGAAAAAGGATTGGATCGCAAAGGACGGCACAATGAATGTAATCCATAGTGAGAAGATTGAAACAACTTAAAGAGATAAACTTTAATAATCCTCGCTGAGAATTGAACCCGGGTGCCCGGATTGCTGGTCAGATGCTCTACGATTAAGCAACCATGTACAGTAACAAACGTAACGAAGCGTCAACCATGCTCTATATAGTAGAAACGTTCCAGGGGTTTTCATACCATATCTATTACCCACTCATAATTATTAACGGCTCACATACAAAGCAAGAGAAAATACAAGTTTTGCGGGTGGGAATACCCACCACATGGCTTGCGCATATTTAATTTGTACTATTAAAAAAAACCTGTGAAAAGAAAAAGATAGATATAGAAGATTTGTATTGCAGACTATATAAACATTTAGTAAAAAAAAAAATATATATATATATAAATATATATATATATATATATATATATATATATATATATATATATATATATATATATATATATATATATATATATATATTTATAGCATTAGTTATATTTGACACCAGAATAGGCATTGTTCTGTTTCTTGATAACGTTTTAACTTCCATAAGTGACTATCCCTTAAAGGAAAATGGATCATAAAGATCATCGTAAATCATTATTTATTACACCGGGCAACAATTTGAAAAAATTCCTGTTGAGTTAGATTTTTGTGCTGATTTAGACTAAAATTATCATGCTGATTCCAAATTTGTAGTCAGCTTTTTTCTAGCACGTCTATTTTTTTCTCCACAGCTTACAACCCAGAAAAGTAAAATTCCACTGCTTAGCTGTAATAAGATTTGCCTGCTGATTATGATTGAATTCATCTATAGCTATTGGCAACTTGTTTGTGCAGTCACCATTGAGACAGTGCGGTGAGAGGTGTGCTTTATACGCTGTATTTCGTTATATGCTGTATTTTAGCTTACACAGCTGCTAACTATTTCATCTTAGTGTTTTGTTTACATAGGTATATATTTCTTTTGTTTCAGATCATGTCTGCTCCTGCAACTTCTCGTCGTAAATGCCTAAACAACCCTGACTCATTCTGCTATATTTCTGGCCCGTTTCACCATTCCAAGTTAGAAGAAAAACATCAGTGCATTTGTCAAACAATCATATTTAGCATATTTTGAAGTAAAACTCGGTGATCAAAACAAGCCATGGGCCCTCCATAAAGTTTGCACGCAGTGTGTCGAGAGTTTACGCATGTGGACCAAAGGAACACGCGAAAGGTTGCCATTTGGTAACCCCATGGTTTGGCTAGGGCAAAAGGAGCATTGCATAGACTGTTACATTTATTTAGTGAAAACATCAGGATTTAACAAGAAAAATAAAAGTAAAATAGAATATCTTAATCTACCCTCAGTGTCAGTTTTCGAACAACTACCTCCTCAAAAAGATCTGAGTGACGTTGACAAACGCAGTGACAGCAATGATGCAGATTTCGAAATTCACGAGGATTCGGTTCAAGGGTAGGGGATTTGATCAAAACGAGTTGAATTATTTAGCATTTGATTTGGGCCTATCAAAAATAGTTTCAGAAATCCTAGCCTCAAGACTGAATGAGAAAAACTTACTTGAACAAGGAGTGAAAGTATTATACTTTCGAACCAGAAAAAATACATTTATGCAGTACTTTCGAAGTGACAGTGGCTTTGTGTATTGCCATAACATTCCTAGTTTACTAAAGGAATTAAGTCTTGCAATCTACAATCCAAATGAATGGTGAATGTTTATTGACAACTCAAAGCGGAGCTTGAAGTGTGTACTTCTACACAATGGCAATTTATTTGGTGCAGTCCCTATTGGGAATTCTGTCTGTCTTCGTGAAGAACATGGAGATATAAAGAGGGTCATTAAATTATTGCAATATCTCAAACACAATTGACTCAACTGTGTTGACCTTAAAATGGTGTGCTTCCTTCTTGGTCAGCAACGTGGGTACACAAAGTATCCTTGCTTTCTCTGTATGTGAAATAGCAGAGCTCGAAGGAAGCATTGGGTTGAGACGAATTGGCCTCCAAGATCTGATCTTAAACCTGGAGATCCCAACATTCTATATGAGCCACTTGTTGAGAGGAAGAATATAATATTCCCACCTCTGCAAATAAAACTAGGTCTCATGAAGCAGTTTGTAAAGGAATTGCCAACTGATGGCTACTGTTTTAAGTACATCATCTTGTCATTTCCTGGTCTGTCAATTGAAACAATCAAGGCCGGTGTGTTTGATGATTCACAGATTCGACAGTTCATCAAAGATAAACAGTTCACCGGGACTATGTCAAACTTTGAGAAGAATGCTTGGTTATCATTCAAAGACCTAGTTAAGAACTTTCTTGGAAATACACGTGCAAGGAATTACACAGAAATTGTTCAGAATCTATTGGAGAGCTACAATGCGCTTGGCATAGGTGGGTGTTATCGCGATAACGATTTCTGGTTATCCGATATTTTTTCCGCGTTATCGATTAATCATTATAGCCACTACTTTTGGTTCCAAACTAGTGATAATCGATAATTTCAGTTCAGTTTTTGGTTCCAGTTTCGCACAAGGGCGAGTCGTGCGTGCCTTGGAGGCAGAAATATGTAGGTCCGATCTGTTATGAGGATCCTCAAAACTTATGTGGAGATGAAGGAGAGCCTCACCAAGTAAGAAACTAAGAAACAGTATTCAACTATTTTTACCATTGTATTATCAAATAACGCTGTATATAGTCAATAATTAATATTGTATTATAATTTTGGATTTATCGATTATGGATTTATCGGTTATCGCGCCCACCTATGGCACTTGGTTACAACATGAGTATTAAACTACATTTTTTGCATTGCCATCTTGCCAGCTTTCCGAATGATCTTGGTGCTGTTAGGGACGAGCAAGTTGAACGATTTCACCAAGATTTGAAGGTTATGGAAAAACATATATCAGGGTAGATGGAATGTACATATGAGGGCTGAGTATTGTTGGAGCATCAAACGCGATAGTCCTCAAGTTGAACACTTCAGAAAGAGCTATAAACGTAAATTTTTACCTGAACTACTTGCACACAATTATAATTGTATAATTACAGTAGCCATATCCTTTGTTAAAACATAATGGTATTAAATAAACATTGCAATTATGCCTGTTTCTTTCATATTTCATTGTATATAAATATTTAAAAAGGTTCAAAAACTTGAAATAGGTTAAAAGCAGCTGTCACACCTAACTCAACAAAAAATAAGCTCCCCAGGGTTATTGGCCTGAGGCCCCTTCCGACAATACTGGTCATCTTATTGGGTTACACAGATCAATATAAAGGTGTCTCGGGCCAATAATAAATAATATATATATATATATATATATATATATATATATATATATATATATATATATATATATATTATATATATATATATATATATATATATATATATATATATATATATATATGGAAAAATATCCAAGACAAATTGGTGCGGTTAAGGTAATGGCATAAATAGACAACTGCTCTGCTTCAGGTCCAGCAGGTGATCCTATCCTCCTTGAACTGGAAGACAACACTTAGGGATGACCCATCCATCAGCTCAAAAAAGCTGATTTTAAAGACACGCCTTTATGTCGTCTCGTTTACCGTCACAGAAAACTGTTATTATTAATATATTAACAGCTCAACGAAGACCTCTCCCATTTGTTCTCACATGTGCTCTAAGGTGCCTCAGCAATTCTGACCTAGTCCGGAAAGCCTTCTGACAGACGTCGCAGTTATGGGGTGTGTCCTCATTGTTGACAAGGTGTTGTTGCTCTCGGTGCCTCTCTGCACTACCTCGATCTCTCCTCTCACGTCATGACTTTCCAGTTTCTGGACACCCTGTTTAACAGTTTGTCGCCAAGTTGCCCTGTCTTCAGCTAGTTCTTTTTGTTGGCGATGGTCGATATTGCAAAATTTAAGGAGGCGTTTTAGGTGATCATTGTACTGCTTTTTCTGTCCACCTGCTGATCTGGTGCCTTGCCTGAGTTCACAAAATAATACTCTCTTTGGGAGATGGTTATGTGGCATTCTGATCAAATGCACCACTCACCTGAGTGATCTTTTTTACGATATGCGCCTCTATACAGTCGCTGTTTGTTCTTTTTAGGATTTCATTGTGGGAGACTTTATCCCTCCATGTAATTCTTAATATTTCGTGGAGGCTACGTATATGTCTCCAGTGCTCTTATGTGCCGCTTATAAGCTGTCTAGGCTTCACTTCCGTAGATCAATGTAGAGACGCATACTGCAACGTAAACCGCAATTTTTGTGTGTAACTTAAGATTGCGGTTAAGGAAGACCATTTCTTTTAGCCGTCCAAAAGCTGATAAAGCTAGCTGGATGCGGCTCGTTATTTCTCTGTCTAGTATTCCATTTTTTGATAAGATGCTCCTAAGATATATGAAGTGCTCTGACTCGACGAAATGATCGTTACCGATGATTATAGACTTCTGGTTCTCGTAAATGTGTGAGGACTTTGGTTTTACTAACATTATTTTGAGTCCAGCTCGTCTGTAGGCCTCGCTGAGATTTGAGAGTTGGTTTTTCAGAGTTGTCTTGGATGGTGAACGAACATGGTAGCATTATCTGCATTCCTCATTTCATGAATTGGTGTTAGCTCTTTTAGTTCTTGCACAAACCTACCTATATTGAACACTTGGTTATTGAACCTATACTTAATTGTGATTCCATTTTTCGGTGTGCAGTGGTTAGAATAGTGACAGCCATGTTTCACTCCGACGTGGAATGAAAGTAGTCCGAATAATCACCATCTGATAGCACTCGAACTTGCGTGTTTTCATGAAATTGGCGGATGATCTCTGTCAATGTTGGTGGGCATCCAAGTTTGCTGAGTACCCTGAATAATATGTCCCGGTTTATTGTGTCGAAAACCTTTGTTGGGTCGACGAAAAAGGCACTGAAGAATTGTCGTTGCTCAAGGCATTTTTAGATAAGTTGCCGGCAGACAAAGATCATGTCGATCGTAGTCTTATCTGCTCGAAAGCCAGATTAGGACTGGGGAAGAACTCACTCAACCTTTGAATTTCAAAAGTCTTGAAATGAGTTTTTTTCCCAAGATTTTGCCACAACATCAAAAAGTGTCACACCCCTGCTATTTCCGCCGACCGCCTTATCCCTTTTCTTTTGAATATCTTAACAATCTTTCCTTTGCGCCATTGAGAGGTAATCTTAGAACTTGACTAGCAAGTCGTATAAACATTATTAATAAGATTAATTAACGATTCCCATCCATTTTTGTATATTTCTGAGGGGACACCATCGAATTCTGCCGCGTTTGCGTTCTTTAGTTGTTTAACTGCTTTTTCTACCTCGACCAGCGAAGGTCCATTTCAGTTATCTGTAGGAGTCTTGGAATTTCTTCGAGGATTGACATATCACATTCATTTATGGTGTTGAGTAGAACATTGAAATGCTCTACCCATCGTTGTAATATTCCCTGTTTGTTTTTTATGAGTATGTTCCCGTCTGCAGACTGCACTGGGATCGTGGAGCTTTTTGATGATCCATACAGGCATTTTATTGCGTCATACAAATCGTGTGTTCTGTTTTAGTCTGCATAGCTTTGTATTTCGCTAGCTCTTGCTATCCACCACTGACTTTGTAGTTCTCTTAGCTTTCTTTGTCACTCTGCTTCTTTCTCTTGCTATTTCTTCTTCCTAGTGCTAGATGGAGAGTTGGCTAAATAAGCATCATGAGCTTTATTTTTTTCCTTCAGAAAATCCTTTATAGTTTCGTCTGATTCATCAAACCAGTCCCGGTTACATATTTTAATGGTTCCAAGGCAATTTAAGGAACATTAATACACCTCACTAATAAGTTTGTCCCACAAATAATCTTTTTCCTCATGTGATTGAGGCCCAGGTTCTATAACCATATCTTTGAGTCTATTTGATATTTTTTCCTGTAGTTCCTTGCATTTTTCTGCATTTGCAAGCTGGGCAGAGTTAATACGCTTGCAGGTGGTTTGTTTTCTTTGGGCTCTCTTCCGAATATTGAGGTTCATTTTAGATATTAGTAAACAGTGGTCTGTCCAGCACTCAGCACCTCTTTTTACTCTTGTAACTTGAACTTCCTTGATGTATCTGCGTCTTACGATGATAAAATCTAGCTGGTGCCAATGCTTGGACCTTAAGAGCATCCATGTCGTCTTGAATTTTTTTCGTTTGAAAGATTGTGTTTGGACAGTCAATGAATTTTCTACACAAAAAATAGGAGTCGTAACCAGTTGTTGTTCATTTTTTCCTACTCCGTGCTTTCTTAGTCTATCTTCCCATACTTCAGAATCAGAACCGACTCGGGAGTTAAAGTTGACCAGTAAAATAATTTTGTCAGTGTTTGGAATATTTTCAATGATACTTTTTTCAGTTAATTATAAAATATCTCTTTGGTTGCTTCCTCGGAAACCATGGATGGTCCATAAGCACTAATAATTGTGGTAAAATCACCTTTAGCTAGAGGGATTCTGAGGGAGATAAGACGTTCATTATATCCTACAGGCGTTTCTGTAACGACTTTCACTCTTTCATTTTTTATGCCAAATCCCACTCCATGAATTAGTGAATCTTTTGACCTGAGCCCTTTCCAGAAGAACGTATATCCTGAACTCTGTTCTATTAAAGATCCCTCTAATTGTAATCTTGTTTCTTGGAGCGCAGAGATATCGATGTTATACCGTTATAATTCCGCTGCTATGAGAGCAGTTCTTCGTTCGAGTCATTCAGGAGTGTTGGAGTCCATCATGGTTTTGACATTCCAAGTATCAACTGCCATGTGATTTCTTTATTGATTACGACCGCTTTATTGGTATCCCACTTGATGCGATTGTCTAGGCGTCTGACCCTAGAACTCTCCTCGAACGCAGCACGCTCAACCTCGATTCGTGTTACTCGATGGGCAAGATTTAAGTTCACCCCTGTAATACTTATTATCCAGAGACTATTGTTTGAACTTTGCGCCAAGGCAAGTATTAATCCCTTAAATCAAATCTTCTATCTAACAGCAACGCGCAACCCTTCTGTGCAACTGTTCTCTCTGCCCCCTCCCCCCCCATTTACCAGTGTAAGCCTCATCATCGACTTAGTTACATTCAAGGGCGTTCGAGCATCCCTCGGTCAATATTGTCAGTTTGTTTGTAGTGTGACCGTCTTTACCACGTCTCTCCCCTCCCCTTGGCTGTTGAGGCTCGTGTGCCTCTAGTGTGTGTATAGCTCATTTGTAAATTCCTTTTAATCTTGTAACATAATATTCATTTGCATATTAGTAAAGTATTTGTGTACCCGTTTTTCTGTTATCCCGGAACTCCAAGATAGTCGACTATTGGCCAACCTACTTTCAATTGATTTGCACTCTGCTTATATTGTAAACTTCCCACGCACTCGTAAAGCAGAAAGGGTGAACTTGACCCTATTCTATGACATCTATATTGAACTGGTGTAAGGTGTGAAGGGTTAACCTGCCACACCTATATTAATATGGTGTAAGGTGTGCGGGGTTAACCTACGACAACCATGAGAGTTTTTTGTTTGCTTAGCCGTATGAGGGTTTGGGGTATATATGAGCGACATAATTTCTCTCTCTATGTGACCAATATTTTAATGTTAGTTAATTGGTCAGCGAAAATTCGGCAAAGACGCTCATTCATAAGTGTGAGCTGACCCCCAAACCCTTAGAAGTTGGCCTAAATTGTTTGAAAAAGTATACAGGAAGAGGTCACCAAGGATTCTATGAGTTAATGCAGCAGAATAATTCTGATTCTGACGTCATCTCAAGATAATAGCAGATGAGTAGTGACGTCACGATGCGATACCAATCTTAAGCACTCCGCCACACTTCTGGCGAATTCTTCACAATCTCCACATGAAGGTGTTAGAGCAGCGGTTCTAAACCTGGGGCCCATGGTACACAAGGAAGCCATGGCAAGTATTTTTGTGAGGTCATGGCAAGCTGCTAAAAATTATACATTTCTAAATAATATTTCGAATCTGAATTTTTATAAATACTGGCATCAATTATTCTGTCCTGAGAGAAGAAATTTTCCTTTCCAATTGCTTATATTGACAAGAAAATGTTACATAATTAATGGTACAATTAAACAACCCAATAACTGGATGTTGAATCATCGTTTTGTATTGCCGTCGAAGACCCTCCTTGATGAACTTTGCAAGATCCTATAGGTAGTTGTCAAATGTGTCAATTTTGTGAAAGCTGGAGATCTGAAGTGTCGCCCTAACTAGAATCGTTGTTGAGACATGAATTCGGAGCAATGTTGTGAATCGAATGTTTGAACTTCGGAGGGATGTTAAATTGTTCCTGGAACTGCAAAGGAAAGATTATCTCTTGAGTCAATTCTATGAGCTTTTGTCAGAGTCACGTCTTGCATACTTAGCAGATATATTTGAGCAGTTAAATCGGTTTAATCTCAGGTTATAGGGATACGAAAAAATGTGTTTTACCTGATGGATTCTCCGTGCATTTCTTGCCAAGCTACACAATTGGCTAAGGAAATTCAGGGAGGTCAATTTTGCCATGTCTGAAGAACTTTCAACTGGCCTTCACGAGAATAAGGAAGATCGTCTGAATGAGCCATTACTTTAAACTGAAATTAAATGTACTTCACAGAATTCGAGGAGGAAGAAGGGAAGTTCGTCAAGAATCCATTCTTGACGAACTTCCCTTCTCCTGCCATTGTCAATGAAGAAAAATCTCTCAATGTATTCTGGTGTTCAGTATATCAATCATATCCAAAAGTTAGTAAGATTGAACTTAAGAACATAAGAAAAGAAGGAGACTGCAAAAAACATTCATAGCCTACACTTGGCAGCTCCTGTACTTCGACTACTCTTGCCTTTTCAACTACAAATTAATGTGAATCTAGTTTCTCCACCCTTCTTATAATAATAATATGAGCCAGAACCGATTGGATGTGGACGCTAGCATGAGCTGTGCATTGTCAGTGACACAACCCGGATTCATCAACTGCCTAAAAATAAACAATGTCACCTTTCTTATTGAGATGTGATGCAAGTTTTGTGACGTAAAATCCAAATATTTTCGATTTTTATATGCAAATATACAATTAAAGATATAAATACTTTCTATTTTTATATTTTTAACTGATTGATATGGAAAAATACAATTACAGATACAAATGTTTTGGACTATGATATAAAAAATACATTAATTGAACCTTTATGAAGTATATCACAAAAAAAATCTATCAAAATATAAGATAACTATGATTGTCAACTTTGTCATAAGAAATAAAGCAAAGGTGCTCTCTTCATATACATTTTTTTACCTTTTCGGTGAGGAGGTTTTAGGAGAAAATTGAAGGGGAGCCAAAAGGATGATAAAAGTTCATAAAGGGTGGAATGGAGTGATAAAAGTTGAGAACCACTGTGTTATATGTAGACTGTATACCAGGAAATTCAGGATACCAGGTTCCTGTCTAGTGCTAAAGGTTGCCAATTTAGGAAATGAAATTAGTGTAACCACGAAGTATGATGTAATTGAGTTTTGAAATATGAATAGTTAAGTAGATGGAAGTAAAAAGATGTTGAAGTTACATCGGTGCATTAGTCATAAGAGGTTAATCATAAACTAGTCAGAAATGTTCGTAGAAAAGTTCATGTAAAACTTTGTATTTGGAAATAATGGTAAAGGGACATAATCTATAGAGATAAATGATAATTCCAATGACATAAAAAATAAATGGAAATATAAAAATATAAGAAATCTAATAAAATGGTTGAAAATTAATATTAATTGAAAGTAATTAATTAATGATAAAAACCTGGATTGATTAAATAATATATAATAATAAGCAATAAATATAACGCAAATAATTAAGATAAATAAAATAAGCAATAAATGATAATTCCGAGAACTAATCCATTATAAATGAAAAAAAAATAAGGTTCCAAAGACTGCTACATTTTAATGTAAAAATAATATTATATCCATAGTCTTCGCCCTAATAAATGATAGACACTTGAATTGATAAGTGCCAAAAATAAAGATAAAATCAAAATCTAGAGCATGAAACTGTTCATATTTCAGTCTAAAGCTATATATGGCATCTTCATTTTCCTCCTATTCAAACCTAACTGCAGCCAATCGTCTTAGTCATTGAAGAAGTTGCCAAGAAAGTTTTTACTTAGACTTCATTAGTCCAATTCTCTGAGATTCCGACCGGGCTGTATAAAATTTTTCGGATCCAGGCTCCTTGCCTTTGACGTCAGTTAGTGCTCTGCCAGATTTAATGTAACTGACCATTGATTATTTTTATTTTATATCAATTTTTTTATCACTTGCTGGTGATCCCCCTTCCCCTCCTCGGCAATGAATTAACAAGTGTCGGAATAACAACAAATGTGTGATGATTTTCTTTGACATCAAAATCCGTGATATGTTTCGGCCCCTAATCCTGATTTTAAATTCAGGATTGGAAAAACTTGGATGAGTTCACCTCATCCCCCTTTTCTTCGGTTTCCAACTATAAAGAAGTATGAACGACCTTCATTTTTCTTGTAGGGATGAAGGTGAAGAGCTGTTTTAACATGGCTAAATTATAAAGATTTATAGAAATGGCTTAAATGGCTGGTATCATCGCTTGTAAAGTGTCTTGATCTCGATGGAGCTTTTCTTGAAAAATAAAATTTAGCCTTTTTGCTCAAATTTTATTCTATTTTTTGACGATATTTTTGACGCTCCTGTACATTATAGGATAAATATGTAAAGATAATTAATCAATTCGTAAAAAAAAACATAATAGATACTTATAAATACATGCTATTACATGATAACAGGCGATAAATACATGAAAAATACATGGTAGATCCGTGAAAGTAAATAACCAATACAAGAAAATGGGACCATATAAAATTGATATAAGGAAACGATACATTTATAGTCGATGATAAATACCTGAAAAATATATGATAAACAATGAACACCTGAAAGGTAGAGTTATGAAGAAGTGTGAAAACTACATGATGAGCACATGAGAAGTACATAATATACACCTGAATGGTGCAAGATGAATATTTAAAAAAATAAAATTTTAGTCAATTGTTTTCAATCCTCAAGATTATTGGTAATACCCACGTTGATTGTCGTCGTGTCGACCTTCCCCGTCGAGCTTAAAACCATGAGCCGTCCTGCAGGAAAATTAAAAGAATACTGTATGAGTTTTTTTTACTATATCGGAGCTCTCGCTGGTCAAAAAAACCGGTCAGTCTTGAGGTATAAGTTTAATCCGTGTCAGAGAGGAGTCAAACAAATTCGGCGGCGTCACGAGCTGGACGCCCATTGGCGGATACCCTGAAACTCACCCATGCGTCGTTAAGTAGCTTAACACCGCTATCTTTCCATTCTTGTATTAACAACGCAACAAACCCACTTTCTCTTCTATTCCAGAATCGTACTAATGGATTATTTTTTCCCATTATGTTGTTAATCATAGCAACATGTGTAGGTACATCAGCGTGGCGTTAGTCATACCTTTATTATCCTGACGAGGGACCCCGAAGTATTCTATGATCGCTGTTTGATCTCAAAATGCAATACAATTCGACCTCCCTCCCTTTCCCTCCATTATCCTATCATTATCCAGTCAAAAGTTGTCTCTGTTCATGCTTGCTAATGATAGCATAATTAAATGTTCGACCTCTTTCGAGGCAAGGTCGAAGTATGAAAGATTCGCCGAACGGACGAGCTCTTTCGATCGTTTGTGATCGTCAGCGCCAAAGTCGGGGCCAAATTCTGATGTCGTTGCTGCAACCTAAATTGGTTACTGGCCAATATCTCGAGGTAGTGACAAGTTTGGGAGAGTTGCGCGTGCTTTCAGTTCTAAACCACATTACGGTTGTTTAGTTACTCTGAGTATGACTCTCTCACTTATTTCGCTCACCCTAACTTAGCCACCTTCTGACAACACAGTTTCGATCAGTTTTTAGACAAAATTTAATCTCTTTCTGGGAATAGCTTGTTTTCAAAATTTAATCTCTTTTGGCCTACCTAGCTCAAACACAAGCAAATCCAGGAGAGTTAAAGGACCGTCTATTTGGTTATGTCTAAAAAGTAACCTAAACACTTTATAATCGTACTTTTAACAACGTTCTGTGCGAGCTATCCTCGACGATTTCTAGTGAAAACGAGTCAAAATAAACTGTTAGTCACAAATTGGTAATTTATTCTTTAGACACAGTTACCGGATACTATTCTAAGTTTTCCTCGCTGAATAATATTTAGTAAAGAGAGCTAATTACTTTTTATGGGTAAAAACGTCATATATACACATTGTACACATGATCATAGCGTTGACCGAACAGCCTTAGCCAGTGAGAAATTAGAGGGAAGACCTTTTACTTTTTTGGCTATCATCTCTTCCTAGCAGGGAAGAAAATGGCATTAGCTATCTCATCTCACCTTTTCCAATTAAATTTTCCCTCTTAAGGAAAATATAAATTGGTAACACTTCAGTTTAGGGACGCAAGGTAGGTGGCGCTGTTTATAGGCTACAATTTTGGGCTACAATATATGTCTTAGGATGTCAGACGGTAGCGTTAGATGTGAACTATTTCGGCGTTAAATTTTTTGTATACAAGTTTATACTAGGGGGCTGTGCCCCTCAGACCCCCCCCCCCAATTGATTGAAACTAAGGATCATCGTAGGGTCGTCTCCCCGCAGTGATATCTTCCCCACAAGCAGTCCTCTGAAATTTTTTTTTTTTCGTATGTTTTTGTGTCGCTGCGAACGACAACTGCTTTTTACTGGCAGAAAAAAACCTGGTAACCTAATGACAAACAATACTTACTTACGCAAAACGATGAATTACGAAAAAAATATGAAATTTGAACAATGTCTTTTAAACTTAAATGTTTTCGTTTACATATATTTTATAGCAAAGAAACATTAAATTTACGGAAAATTTTAAATTCGCACTGCATTTCGGGCATTTATAGTTTTCTCGATTAGTTTATGCGCCTCTAAAAAATCTAAAAGTTTTTCGCAGTCATGCAAAATAAACCCGCAGTGATATCTCCCCCCCCCCCCGCCACGAGCAGTCCTCTGGAATTTTCTTTTTTTCGTATTTTTTTGTGTCACTGCGAACGACAACTGCTTTTTACTTGCAGAAAAAACCTGGTAACCTAATGACAAACAATACTTACTTACGCAAAACGATTAATTACGAAAGAAATATGAAATTTGAACAATGTCTTTCATACTTAAATGTTTTCGTTTACATATATTTTATAGCAAGGAAACATTGAAGTTACCGAAAAATTAAAATTCACACTGCATTTAGGGCATTTATAGTTTTCTCGATTAGTTTATGCGCCTCTAAAATATCTAAAAGTTTTTCACAGTCATGCAAAATAAACCCGAATTCGAATAACGGAGAAGCAACACTAGAGCACGAAGAAGCTATGACAAAACAGAAACATTGCCCAGCGAGTCCCATTTCTAGCTACGATGTTGCTAGTAAAAAGCTGTTATCGGTCGCAGCGAAACAAAAATTACGAAAACCAAAAAAATTGGAAAAAACAATAAAAGACATCAAGAAACCTTACCTAACTTAGAAAAAACTATAAACGAGCAGAGGCGAAATTATTTATTAAATAATACAAAGTAAAGGTTACAAACCCCCCCCAAAAAAAAAAAAATATAACGCCGTGATTAGTCACATCTGAAACTACCTTCTGACGTCATAAGATATATATTGTAGCCTACTAACAGCGCCACCTACCGTGTGCCCTTAATCTGAAGTATTACCTATAAATTAAGTGTTTGTTAATAAATCGTAAGTTATTTTGACCCTCTACGTGATAGACTAGGTGCTTAGGTTCATTATCTTGTAGTGGTGTAACATAGGAACACAAATCAATCAAATCTCTTTCAGACTGTAACGTAAAGCCTCGTTTCAAATTCATTCTTCTTATCTAACTTTAACACTTTATTTTTAAATATTCATCTATTTCTATAACTATCTACTAAATAACGAGAAAATTTGGGACTCAAATCATCTCAAATTATTTCGAGGAAGGCATTTAACTTTTATAAATTTATAGGGAAGGAAAATGAAAGGGAAATTAGAGAATGACTCACTCTGTAAACTCATATGTAACGAAAGCAAACAAATGGAACAATATATGCAATCGTATGTAATTATAGACTCAAATTTGAATGCAAACTTATAAGCATTCATGTGCAAAAGTATGTGCAACATTCTCAGCAGCCTAAAATGCAATAATATATAAATTCCTATCCTCAATAATAAGTGCAATGATATATAAAATATATGTGCTCGTATACGCTATCATTTAATCAGACATACTTATATTCAAAAATATAAGCACTTTTATCCAATGCTATCTGCAATAATATACATAGAGGAACATATACGCAATCATATGCTTAATCTTATGTACAATTTTATTGCATAATATGCTCCAATCATATACGTAATCTTATTAACAATGATATGCACTCATTTACTTGTGCCTCGCTGCTCATCGGACTACTTGAAGTAAAAATTGAGGACTGGTGAACGGAGAACCTGCATCCAGGCAACGGAGATATAAAGAGAATTGGCCTTTTTTTGTCGATTTAATGGAAAAAGAGGTGAAAACTTACCAAGGCAACGACGAGAAAGAGCTTTGAAAGAGAATTTCGTTGGGGATATGGTAAGTTTTGGCCTGCGAATATGTATGTAAGCTATATGTACATTATAAGAGGGGACTGCTTGGGAATGTGCGCAACTCTCTAAACCACTTTTTTTGTTATAGCAAAAAAGTTCTTCTGCGTCACGTGCTAAATTCTAGAGCGGAATTCTTTGTACTGAATGACAGGAAAAATGCCAAGCAAATCCGATTCTGCTCCAATATCATAGTAATCGTTTGAGGAGAAATGATTCGGATTGGATATCCTAATTTATAGTCGCTTCTGCTAATATTTTATCAACAATGACAATTTCAGGGATGCCTTC
Organism: Ceratothoa steindachneri; assembly: GCA_963969495.1. Lineage (NCBI taxonomy): Eukaryota > Metazoa > Arthropoda > Malacostraca > Isopoda > Cymothoidae > Ceratothoa > Ceratothoa steindachneri. Next base: position 58,166,869 of record OZ018338.1, on the reverse strand, counting down.
TTCGTACGAGGGGCGGTCAATAAGTTTTGCAATTCGGATATAAGGAAACCAGATATGAGGAAAAGTGTTTTATTATTTTTCAATATAACTACCCTGACTTCAATGCACTTGCGCCACTTGTCCCTGAGGCTTCGAATTCCGGACTACCAGAAATCTGCCGACTGCTGTTCAATCCACTCCTGGATGGCAAGCTGGACAACTTCATCGTCCCCAAACCGGCGTCCACGCAGTGCAGCCTTGAGCTGGCGGAATAAAAAGTAGTCGCTAGGGGCCAGATCTAGACTGTAGGGGGGGATGGTTGAGCTTCAAGAATCTGCACTCGCGCAGGGCAACTTGAGCAAATCTGGCCTTGTGGACTTTGACGACGTTGAAGTCAATCATGGGGCGTGAGGTTTCTAGGAACCCAACGGGCAGAGACCTTAGTCATGGCCAAATTGTCGTGGATGATGTTGATAACACTTCCATGTGATATTCCAAGTTCTCGCTCGATTTTTTTACCTTCAGCCCTCGATTTTCGAGGATCATCCTCTCCACACAGCCACATTGTCCTCGTTGGTCACGTCTGACGGGCGTCTTGGATGGGGATCATCTCCAAGGGACTCACGACCATGGCGGGATTCCCTATTTCAGCGAGTAAAGGTTGCATAGGAAAGGGCGGTGTCGGTGTACACTGCAACCATGCGTTCATGGATCTCTTTTGCATTCTTGCCTTCCTTGGTCAAAAATTTGATCACTGCACTGTGCTCAACCTTCTCCATTGTTGAAAAAATTGTGACTGACGATCTGTGATCAGCTACTGCTTTTTAAATAAACGCGGCAGGAGCGTGTGGCTGCAGGTCCTGACTTGTCATAACTTGTCCTTACACCCCCACAAACAGCCATCCCCCTTCCTCTATTTTTCCCTACCGATTCGCAAAACATATTGACCGCCACTCGTATCTTGTCTTCTCGTTGCAGCATGTGGAAATGAGAACACTTTTAATCTACTTTTTCTCAAGCCAATCCCTTTGGTGCAAGCTCTAAATCTACTTCACCCCTCAAAGTCTGGCCTTTACATATATTAATAGTGGTGATAGCCAGCAATTCCCTACTCGTTTCACAAATGTTTCAACAATTGTGTCTATTACCTATTAATACAACTTATATATAATAAAGACAAGTCATATTTCAATGAAGAATAAAATTATCTCAATTAGAAACGAATAATTGGATCAATATTCACTTAATGTATTTTTCTGGGGTTGTCGATACTCATTTTGTGCTGAAAGATTAGCCTAACCCAAATTTCCTTTGTGCTTATGTATCTAGAGTAGGTAATTTTGCCTAATATGATAGTGATTGTGAATACGTGAAAAAAAGACTTACATTTTGTAAGCAAATGGTCAATTAGATGAAATTCAGCGTGGACAAGAATAAGTTAATGTACAAGATTCATGGATCATATTAGGGGTGGCAAAAGTATTCAGTTGGTTAATCTTGAATGATCTAAAAATATTGAAACACTCCTCTGTAGCATCACAAAAGGCGAAAGAGACCAATCAGGTTCTAGGATGTATGATCGACATTTGGAATTTAAATCTAAAGATATTTTCCCTCTTCAAAATAAAAAATGTACATTGTTATATTGGAACGCGAATTTCATTGCACGGTTAATGCAGAAAGATAGACACAACTCAATTTAATCTTCCTAGAAGATCAGCATCTGCGTGGCTATGCTTTTTGGTCGTTAAAATACTAATGTAGTCTACTACTATAAAGTCTCATTCAACATTTGAGCTTGATAACCGGGCAGTAACTAGATAAATGATTCAAGCAAGTAGATAAAGATAAGAACTGGTGTTAAAGGGAATACTTGAAAATAGGATGAAAGATCATTTAGATGGCACAATCTGATCAAAACTTCTATGTATGGATTCTATAGCTAACAGTCATGCTTAACTAACTTGATGAAGATTTTCGAAGATAATGTGAGGGTCAGGACGTTTTCTAGCATCGGACATACTTTATCTGTACGTCAATAAGGCGTTTGATAATGCAAGATACCTGAGAATTTTAAGTGATTTAAGAGCGTTATGAATTAAAGGAAACAAAAGAGACTAGATTCAGAACTAGTTGCCTGAGAAGTGGATGAAGGATGTTATAATGTCTCAGGTTTATCTCTAGTAGTAGAGGATGAGTGGAGTAAATTAAAGCCCTCTCTTCTTCATCACTCACTTCAATGGTATACACGAGGGCTTATTTAGCTAAATATTCAAGGGTGCAGTTACCGGATGACCTGTTCTGCATAGCGCCATTTCAACTTATAAAAGTGTAAGTTAATACAAATCGGTTATGTAAAACCCAGTGAAACTCTTCTCTTCAAGGAAAGGGTCTAAAGGTCAACGACATCGAAAAAGACATGTTTGCTGAGTACCATGGACCTAAAGTTCTCTATACAGTGAATTGATGCAAAGAAAAGGGTTTAGCGATTGTTACGTCCCATTTAAAGGTAGCTCAACCTTTCGTAAAAGAGGAAAGTAAGCTGTTCGTTCAGAAATTGTTGGTCTGACAACATTTGGAGTAGGAAATTCTGTTTTATTCCTTTGTCGTTCTAGAATACTCCGGACTGCAGTACTGGGAAGCATAGGGGCCATGGACACTAATATCATCCTATCTAGTAGGCATAAGGACTATCAAAGGCGACTGAGGAGCCCAATCTTTTTTCACTATATAAATCATGAACTAAACGATTGAATGATTTGGTTGATCAAATTATTTGATGCTTTGATAATATTAATCAAACGAAATGTACCCTTAACAGGTAAAGACCTAGGAACCAAAGTTGGAAGTTTGAACTTCTGTGCTTAACGAATAACTTGGTGATCAACAACTTCACATTAAAATATGAGTCGCATAGAAAGAGCTTCTAACAGAGGAAGTTAATTGCTACTTCCAACGTTGAAAAATTCACGCGTAAAATAACTCACATGGATTTTTGTGTGCATAAACTTTCTTAAAGTAACGTTATTATTACATTATTCTAAACATAGATTTACGGCCAAAATTTCTAGAAGCGATTTATTTGTCCGTGAAGTCAGGTATCTTTTCCTACCACCTCTTTCGTAGCTCTTAAACAATCAATATTCAATCAATCAATCCTATCACATTCGCTATAATAGGAGAGGTGGGGGGTGAAAAAGTTTTTATTTTATAGAGCAATGGATAAAATGTTAAAATGAAATTAATGTGTATTTCAAGAAAGGATGAGCTCAAAATTATAGAAGGATAACTTATATCATTGAGGTTAAAAATATAAATTCATAACGTACGTATGGCAATACTGTTCCTCATGTAATATAGACAGTTAATGGTGATGTAGCGGGCCGAAAAATTTAGACTAACCCCAATCGACCCAACCCGCTTCCTACACTAATCCGGACGTGAGAAATCGAAGGAGAATGAAACGGATTGTATGTACAGTCCTTTACTAACACGAAAAAAAATACAATATTTACAAAAATATGGGTAAATATGCACCCAATGAGCCTATATATATATATATATATATATATATATATATATATATATATATATATATATATATATATATATATATATATACTGAAACAATCCTATCTTGGAACCAAATCAATCAAAAAAATATATATTAATACTAAGAGTGCATATACAAAAGGGGACAACCAAAACAAGAGACAACAAAAGAGGAGTTTTCTTACGTGGTACCACGGTATATTATTTGCCGGCTTGCCCGGGGGAAAATCTTGTTAGTAGTCACTCTTGTGACAAAATTGGGTGTGCGGGGCTTATGGTGCCTGCCACCTCGGAGCTCAGTTGACTTTAAGGTCTACTCAAGTACTCTTAGAAGACTTCTTTAAATATCTTCAAAATATTTTTCGTTACCGTCGCTCTTGGAAAAATGCAGGCAATGTTTTTGTTTGTTGTTTTTTTTTTTCTTCTATTCTGGTACTTTAACGCTGTCTCATAAAATCTTTAACATTTAGAAGCTAATAAAAAAAACATGAGATGTTAAATAACCTTATACATACAACATGAAATCAAATACATATGTACAAAAGAAAATATAATAAAAAAAAACCCATTCCCACTCACACACACATTCTTACAGAAGGAGGGAGAGGGTACTTAGAAAAGGGGTGGGAGAATGGCCCTTTTACACACACTCACATTCGCTCCACCACACCCTCCTTTCTTAAGCCATTCGACCAGCCACTCACTAAACCCTTTCAATCACTCTTCACGGTACCACATGTGCTCAATCGCACCCTTCTGCACCCATTCACACTCTTCTACTGGTCCCTGGCTACGCGTAGCAATTAGTCGGGGTTGTTCGTCAGTCGTCCTGTCAGTCTCATCGTCACTATTTATCATCTCATCAACCATACTCTTAGCCCTCATTACCAGTTCTCTCATCTCACGACAGAATTCTTTCATACTCTTCCGTTCAGAACCCTCACTCTTCATACCCCCATTCATCAGCTCCTCACTCACAGCTCTCATCCAACTCAAGGTACATTCTTGCGAAACAGACAGGTCACTCACATCCCCTGTATTCTCAACAGGCATACCAGAAACCCCTTCGACTGGTTCCCACCAGAAACCTGAAAAATCAGCCACTTCATCATTCACTACATCAAACTCACCCCTACTATTACCATTCATAAAACCCGAAAAATCAGCCACACTAGGTTCGTTCTGCCCAAACACACTATCATTCATACTGTTCCCAAAACCAGAAAAATCAGGCACAGGCAGCTCACTCACTCGTCTACTTATACCAGCCAAATTACTTACCTGTTTACGCAAAAACTCAATCTCCATTTCAAGATCCCCCATACCAGAAAGACTCTGCTCGGACTTACTTTCATTCTTCCTTTCACTCTTCTTTGTACACTTTCTATTCCTTGAGACTAAGACTAGCTCTTTCCCAGACAGATCCATACTATCACATTCAATCTCATCATCATGCACTTTACCTCTCTCTCTACACAGTTCATACACTGGATGACTCACCAGGTAGTCAGGAGGTTCTCTCCATCTCCTTAACTGACTCTGATGAGCCCGCACTCTCTCAGTCATACCGTCATTCAAACTCTCCAAAACATATGTCACTCCATTTTCCCAAACTCTCACAACTCTATAAGGTCCATCAAACTTCTCACTCATCTTTGACACATTCAACCTACCCTTCACTTCTTTCACCTTCAATACTTTTGCACCTAATTCAAATGAACGGAACCTTTCATGTGCCTCATGCCATACACTCTGCTCACTTTCACTCAAACGAAACCTATCTTTCACTCGCCTTTCAAAATTCATCACAAACTGACATGGGGACATCCCAGTTGCGCTATGCACATTTGAATTATACGCCCACAACACTCTCCCCAGACATACATCCCAGTCATTCACTGTCGTACTCATCATTCTCAACATCTCACACAAGGTTCTTATAGTACGTTCAGCCAATCCATTTGAAGACGGTACATACGGAGTTGTTCTCACATGCTCCACACCATTCTCTCTCAACATTTGCTCAAACACTTCTCCTACAAATTCAGGCCCATTATCACTCAGACATCTTCTAGGCTTCCATACACACATAGGAAAAAACAACTGCTCAACCACACGCGCAACAGTCACACTCCTTTTATCTCTCACAGGCGCTGCATACACAAACTTACTTTTATGATCAACCATCACAACCATACCAACATTCCCAGCACTCGTACGCGGCAAAGACACACAATCAATCACTACCAATTCAAACGGTTCTTTCGCATCAACTTTCAACATCGGTGGTTTCACTTGCACACCTTGCACCTTTCGCTTCTGACACCTTTCACACGTAGTTGCAACATCATTCACAACAGTTCTCAGAAACGGATGGAACACACGCTCCTTCATACACTCCCACAGCTTAAACTTACCCATATGCCCATAATTATCATGCACAACCTTCACCAGACCAATCATACCAACTAAGGACATCACAGGTACATAGATATCATCACCACCCTTCACATGCCTCACAAAATATACAACATCCATACAAACAACAAAATCCTTAGCATACCTTTTAAAATCACTTAAACACTCTGGCCATTCATTCAAATCAACACGCATCATTACACACCTCTTCAACTCACTAACAAAAGGACACATCTCTTGCATCTCTAGAATATCATCATCACTTAAAATCTCATTCTCATCATCCATGACCAACTCAATCATACCGCAAAACTTGACAACATTCTTTGCACACTCATTCAACCTCATCACCTCACATTCACCTTTCATAAGACAATCCTTATCAGCATCCAAAGACAAATCATTCAATCTCATAAAGTCTACACCAAGCAAGAAACAACAAGGCATTTGCTCACCTTTCAGAATCACAAAGTCATGCTTCACATTCACACCATTACCCAAACTCACTTTCAGACTAACCTGTTCCCATGCCACTATCAAGCCATTTCCTAATCCACTTATCCGTAACTTCACAGGTTTATGCTCGCAACATTTAAACTCATCATACTTACTCAGAATCCTCTCATTCACTAAAGACACCTGCGCTCCAGTATCAATCAAACCACAGAAAAACCTTTCACCAACTTTCACTCTCGCTTCCATCATATCAGGTCCACCAAGTTCGCAATACACAGAAGGAACAAGCACACCAACATCAGCACTGATATCCACACTGTCATTAACTCCCATATCATCACTCACCACACGACGCTCATCTTCATCCAGACAATCATTCTTCTCTCTTATATACGAACAGCTTTCAATCACCCAATTGTAGTGCACACTGCTCAAACATTGCAGATGTACCACATTAGGATTCAAACCCTTCATCTTCTCATCCTTGTACACAATCGGCCTCTCACCACCAAAGTGCACATAAACAATCACTCCATACAAACGACTCACTACAATCAACACTTCCTGAAATGGCGAGACCCCTTGCATACACATCGCTCTAAATTCTTTCATGAAGTTCCGCACCTTTGCCATACCAATGCTTTGAGGCTTCCTACACACTTCATTCATTACCTCCTTCCTTAAATCATCCACACTATCGGGCACTCTCACGTCTACTCCATCACTCTTCAAATCTTGCGAACCATTCCATACACTCTCAAACAAGGAATCACCACCACCCTTACTCTCTTTTCCATTCATAATCCCTTTCGGCAAATACTCAGGATCACTCACTCCACACACATTTTCATCATTCGTACCAGGATACCTTGACATCAAATCAGCCACTCCATTCCGTTCACCAGGCACATACTCAATCACATAGTCAAAGTCACTCAAATCTTCCAAAGTCCTTGCAATCCTACTATCAGCCCAATTCATACGCTGCAGATACACAAGAGGTTGATGATCTGTTTTTATCACAAACCTCACACCATACAAAAACGGACGCAACACTTTCAAACAATATCTTATCGCAGCCAACTCTCGTTCCACAGTCGAATACTTTCGTTCTGCAACATTCATAGCCTTGGATACATACCCAATTATTCGCCTGACATTCTCTCCATTCAAACGCTGCTCTTGCATCAGAAAACCTCCCATACAATACCCACTCGCATCTGTATACAATTCAAGCATTTTAGCATTTAAACTATAATCTGGGTACGCCAATTCAACATCTTCAGCCGCTGCCTCTTTCAGTCTCTCATACGCCTCATTCATCTTATCATTCCACTTGACAACCGTACTACCTTTCTTGCCCATCCACTCAGTCAGAGGCTTACTCACACCAGAACAATCACGTATAAACTTTCGCTGGAACTCAATCAAACCCAAAAAGGACTTCAGTTGCTTCACAGTCACCGGTTTAGGAAACATTCGCACCTTCTCAACATACTTCGGTGATTTTCGCAACCCATTCTAACTCACCATATGCCCAAGGAATTCCACTTCTTTCGCAAACCATTCACACTTCGCCACTTTCACCTTCACACCAACACTCTCCAATGTTCTCAACACATCATTCACCAATCTCATATGCTCCTCAAAAGTCTCAGTCATAATCAAAATATCATCTATAAATGCAATCACATTCTTACTCGCAAACTTACTCAACACAACATTCATTGCCCGCTGGAAGGCTCCGGGAGCATTAGCCAACCCAAAGCTGAGGTTCCGGAACTGGTAATGCCTCTTTGAGGAAGAGAAGGCAGTTACTGGCCGGCTCTCCTCAGCAATGGGCATCTGGTAATACCTCCGTACCAGATCCAGCTTCGTAAACCACTCCATCCCATGCATACTATATACATACTCAGATACCACACACATCGGAAACCTTTCTTTCACAGTCCTTTCATTCACCTTTCGATAATCCACACACAGACGCAATCTTCCATCCGGCTTACGTACAGGCACAATTGGACTATTCCATGCACTCTCACTCTCTTCAATCACTCCCAATTGCTCCAATTCCAAACACTGCTCCTCAATCTCATCAGCAACTGGACGTGGGAAATGCCTCGGCCGCTGATAGATTGGGGAGTCCTCCTTCAGGACAATCTTGAATTCCGGGAGCTTTGCAACCCCGAAATCCAGATCACCCTTACTAAGGGCTCCCTTTCGTTCAAATATCATTCGATACACATCCTCCCTTTCATACTCAGTCAAACATTTATCCAATTTCACCATGTCCTTCACCTCATTATACATCCATTCACATGTCTTTTCATTCGCAATATTCACCCTGATATCCGTGCTATCATCCATACCTACCTCAGTGACAGTGGAGAGGTGTCCTAGTACATCTCCGACTTGGATACCCCTCACCTGTCCCTTCACCCTGGGGTCCGCCTGCACACATACAAAAGGATCATTCATTCTCATCAAGCCATCAAACACACAAGCAACACGCCTTACCTTATAATATGCATGCTTTCCATCCAATATCACGGTGTTCTCACCCACATTTAAACTAACATCCTTACTCCAACTCACTTTAACCGCCACCCTTTCACCCTTGACAAGCCTTACATTCTCCATAGCAGTCACCTCAATACCAGTAAACACACTCCTCAAAACACTACCATCTTTCCCTACATATAACTTATACACCCCATTTTTACCAATCTTTCTCTCAATCTGATCACTTGCAGGATGCACAACCATACGATTCATTTTCATAAAATCATAGCCCAAAATCACACCATACTCACTACTCACCTTATCAATCACCGAGAATTCACATTCATTCATCATCATACCATGCATTCGAACAGCTGACCTTATCATTCCAATCACAGGCACTCTCCTATTACCAATACCTACTAAACTACCCTTGCACTCAGACAGGAGGGCTTTCTTGTTAACCTTGTCATACACATCTTTATACACCAAGCTCACTTTGCATCCAGAATCTATTAAAGCCAAACACTCAATTCCATTCAATTCCACCTTCACACTCAGACACTCATACTTCCTACCAGACAGCACTTTCACACTAGACAGACTTACCAACACATTAACCACACTCATGCACCCAGAGGATACTTCAGCAGGTACCCTCTTACCATTCAGTTTCCCGCTTCAGACTTTCCATTCACACCTTGCGCTCTCAGTCTAATCCAACACTTTTCACTTGAATGTCCTTCCATCGCACAATAGCTACATACATTCCTCTGGTCACGACACATCCTCGCATAATGACCAGCCTTTCCACAATTACCACAAGCATACTTCACACTTTCCCCAGCAGTTGCTCCACCATTCAACCTCAGACAATCTTTCTTCAAATGGCCTATTTCTTTTCACTCAAAGCAGTCTTTCACACTTTCCTGGCAATCCTTTATCATATGCCCTTTCTTACCACAACCAAAACATGCACCAGACGTCCACCTACATTCTGCCAACATATGACCTTTCCTTCCACACCGATGACATTCCACAATCTTTCTCCAACCATTTGATCTCTCGTTTGCTGGGACATACCTCGGTTTCTCTCTCATACATCCGTTCCCACGCTTGAAATTCATCTGTGCCCTTCCATTCGACCACCCTCCATTTACCCATCCATTCTGCCGGCCCAGGTAGTTCGACATCACTCCAGCTGGTGCAGCCTTCAGGGCATCCCTGTAGCTGACATACTGCTGGGGTGGATGAAAGCTCCTGGGCTTCTTACCACCAACGTTCACACTGTACCATCCATCCTCTTCTAGATCGCTTTCATCATCAAATCGTCCATCTTCCAACAGCTCCAACACATCCTCCCACATCAACCGTTCACCTGTCAGTCTCATTCTCTCCTTTCTCTTTCCACTCAGCCATTCACTCACCTTTCGCGGGATCGTGTCCAAAAACTTCCTCATCAGTGGTTTACATTCATTTACATCATCATCACCATACCTCTTTCTTGCCATACTCTCAAGCCTATGTGCATACATGTTCACACTTTCACTTTTCCCCATTCGAGCCTTCTCAAATTCATTTACCCTTTTATACTTCACACTCTCTTTCATTCGTTTCACCTGTCCAATCATCCGCTTCTTCAACACATCGTACCTTGGTTCCCCCACACTTGTAATCACGCGGAAAAACTCCAATACTTTTCCCTCCAAACATTCCCCCAAAACATTCATCCAGTATCCCTTATTCTCCGGGTACTTGAGCTTACAATATCGCTCAAATTCCCCGAAGAATTCTTCCACACTTTTCCCACCATGTAACCTAAATCTATCTATCTTTGGCACTTCCCTTATCAAAATACCCTTTCCCACATTCACTTCACTCTCACTTGAGCTGCCTTCACTCTCACTCATATCAATCATACCATCACTCTCTCCTTGATCCGAGTACAATGAGTCCACACTCTTGCCTCTTACCTTCCTATCCTTCCCCTTTGCACCACTCTTCCTTCTTCTCTTGCATTCAACTCTCTTCCATTCTCCGTCCTTCCTATCACTCATAATCACCCTATCCTCTCTAGACTCGCACACACTCCCATTGATCCCATTAGTCTTATCCCCTTCAGTCGGAGCAGGGGTCAAGGTCGAGGGTCCCAGGGCCGGTCCTGACCCCTTCATCATGTCATACAAGTCCTTCATCCGTTGGTCGACCTGCTTCTGTCTCTCGTCCATTTCTTTCCTCATCTTGTCTGTCTTCTCATCCATACTCATCACATCACTCTTCAATCCATCAATCACGTTCCTCAACATCATACATTCCTCCTCTTTCTGCCTCAATTCCAGCCTCAGTCTCACAATCTCATCATGGAGGCCCTGTTCCACAGAAGCCATCCTCCCAGGTTAGTAACAGCGATAGACAAAGGTGAAAAACAACCAAACTACCTGCCACACTAATTGGGTATGGACTGCAATCCAATCCCGTCACGCTCCCGGTTTCGAAGTCTCACATCCCTATTCGGGCGCCAAATGTAGCGGGCCGAAAAATTTAGACTAACCCCAATCGATCGAACCCGCTTCCTACACTAATCCGGACGTGAGAAATCGAAGGAGAATGAAACGGATTGTATGTACAGTCCTTTACTAACACGAAAAAAAATACAATATTTACAAAAATATGGGTAAATATGCACCCAATGAGCCTATATATATATATATATATATATATATATATATATATATATATATATATATATATATATATATATATACTGAAACAATCCTATCTTGGAACCAAATCAATCAAAAAAATATATATTAATACTAAGAGTGCATATACAAAAGGGGACAACCAAAACAAGAGACAACAAAAGAGGAGTTTTCTTACGTGGTACCACGGTTTATTATTTGCCGGCTTCCCCGGGGGAAAATCTTGTTAGTAGTCACTCTTGTGACAAAATTGGGTGTGCGGGGCTTATGGTGCCTGCCACCTCGGAGCTCAGTTGACTTTAAGGTCTACTCAAGTACTCTTAGAAGACTTCTTTAAATATCTTCAAAATATTTTTCGTTACCGTCGCTCTTGGAAAAATGCAGGCAATGTTTTTGTTTGTTGTTTTTTTTTTCTTCTATTCTGGTACTTTAACGCTGTCTCATAAAATCTTTAACATTTAGAAGCTAATAAAAAAAATATGAGAGGTTAAATAACCTTATACATACAACATGAAATCAAATACATATGTACAAAAGAAAATATAATAAAAAAAAACCCATTCCCACTCACACACACATTCTTACAGAAGGAGGGAGAGGGTACTTAGAAAAGGGGTGGGAGAATGGCCCTTTTACACACACTCACATTCGCTCCACCACAGTGATATTAAACATTTAACATAATAATACCCAGAAGAACTAGAGTCGAAGAAATTTTGAGAAAGGAGGATGTTCAGTGGAACTGTAAAAAAATGACACGTTAATTTCGAGGTTGGCCTAAGATACTGAGCATGTTCTATGGAAGGCTGTAGATGGTACAGTTTTTCCAACGACTTAATCAAATTTAATTTGTTTGAACTGAATGTAAGCAACATATAAGTAATGGATTGAATCACACATGTAAGAGTTTTGAACTGGTAGAAGATTTCAAGCACTGGATTCGGAGCGTTTGTCCGTTTGGTTGTTATATAGAGGAGTGAGGTATTAAAATTATTCTTCATTATATTTGATAACTGAAAGAAATCCTCAATATTATTGGCTGACACAACGTCTCAAACTATGATTCAACAACCAAAATATGCCTCATTGTGAAGAAATAAATATCTCGAGGACAAACAGACGCTAGTTTGTGTATACAGCGTCAACGGTTACGGTCGACATGGGCAGATACTTTAACCCCACTCTCCGCTTTGCCTCGCTGCCCCAAAGACCCTTCGAGCGTCACTCGCAAAGGAGGATTTTAGTCAGCAGATTTTGTAATCCGTTAATATAAACATAGGATGGAGTGATAGCCTTTAGAATAAAAATCTATGAACAGGCTCACTGTCCTCCCTGATTGTTTATGGCTATTTTCGCCAAATAGACGAAATCCCACCTTCTTTGTACGTAAACCAGAATGGATGAAGTGTCACAATGGTGAAAATTTATTCCTTAGGAGAGGGGCTTAACTGTGGGCTCTCGTCCCCCTTCCCCCCGGAGATAATCGACGTATATATAGTTCGATCTTGAGAAATGAAAAGAGAATCCGAGTAGCAAAGGAGAGAAGAAGACGAGTCCAGGAGGCAAACCGGGAATCAAGAAGATAAGAGGAACCGATCGGGGTTTTCCTTCCCGAGGCCGTTCCTTTGGTCGCGTAGAAGAGCAGACCATTGGTAACGAGACCAACTCTCATACCATTCTCGTCCAGAGAAAATCCGTTTTCTCAATTTTCTGAATAAAAACAGAGATATCCCTCACCATTGAGGAATACTAACGTGAATTCCCATTTGAGAAAAGATTCGTCTCCGTGTCAAGTCTCCTCAGCGAGAAGCTCGAATTTGTAACCCAGGGATCGTAATAATTCATACTTTCACAATACCCTCGCTTACATCTTCAAGTCAAGAAGACTCACCATGCACCCACCACCTACCTCTGGATAAGTATCAGCTGTTTTTTTTCCGAATCAACTCACCAAACGTCTCTTTTACCCAGTAACACGATCAACTGGTTGCTTAGCCATCCTTACGTCATCGAGACAAGCTCCAGTCCAACTCGCATCTAATCATCTCTTCGAATAGGTTCTCCTTCAAGGTCACCCAACTGCAGACTCCCTCTTACTTAAAGGTAAAAGGAATCCCAAATTTATTCAAGTTTATTAGTTACCATTCATTCCCTGCGAAAGTAACTTTTGCGTCAACCATCGCTTATTACTCATTGATAGTGTTATTTTTTAGTAGATACTCTTATTTTAGCATTAGAATATTTAAAGATTTGATATTTCATTTTTTTATGTAATTAAAGTTGTATTTTTGTCTGAGTTGTTTAATTAGATCCTCGAACGCTGCAAATAGCAATAGATATATAATAATACGAATCCTCCATTGTTAAGGAATTAAATTAAAATAGAGCACTCTAAGAGAAAAGTGGAACGGATGTACTCATGTACGAATCAGACGTACATAAGTACTCGGCCGTATACCAAGACACTCATCATATATTACAAAACAAGGAGCACGTCCTCCCTGATCATACAAAACAACTGCCTCCCAAAACAACCGAACTACAGCAAGTTAACTTTCGGAAAAATAGGCGTGACCTCCACTACCCTCTCCAAAAGACTGTCAGCACATCTTTAGAGTAGGGCATTACAACCTCACTCAAAAGAAGAGAACTCTCTGTTTCTGAGCAGAGCCATTTTAAATGACAATACTGAAATTATCTAGCATGACCCCCACCTTCCCCCGTCTGAGAAGGGCTGATATAGTATTAATTTACCAAGAAAATCCTGGTATCAACATTCAACTCCTTAAATACTCGTATACCTCTCTATCCTCAAAATGAAGGCATCCTTCTATCGCTTTCACAAGTAAGTAATATGTATAATATTGCAATTTAATAATAAATTAAATAGTTTAAAAGACATATTTGGAAAAGCGGGTATTAATCTAGCCTTTAAATATAATAATTCCTTAAACCAATTGATGATGGCCAGGAAACCCAAAGAACATCATAACATAGGAGTATATGCAATACCATGCAACGATTGCCATCAAGTTTATATAGGGGAAACGGGAAGAAATCTAGACAAGAGATTGTACGAACACAAAAGAGATATTAGAGTGGGCAGCGAAAGCAGTGGAATATTTTGCCATGTTAGAGACAAGAATCATACGATCGATTTCAATGGAAGTAAAATGGTATTTAAATCGGCTAATTATGTTAAGAGAAGAATCGTAGAATCGAGCTTGATATCGTCAGTTCCTAATTTAAATCTATCTGAGGGTCAATTTTCTTTTAATCCTATAATTAGAAAGCATATAAACAAAATAGTAAAATGTCAGCCCTTCAATATGTTTAGGCCTACGCCCCCTCCAGATTAGCCACAAGTAGGGGATTGGGGGAAGAAGAGGGGATCTTGGGTTATGCTTATATGCACTTCTCTTATATTTTCTACGCAGTGTCAGTTGAAAAAGGCTGTGAGATACACCGAAACTGTTCTGAATTAAATTATCTTCGGAGAATTTGGTTTAATTCCTCATATATATATATATATATATATATATATATATATATATATATATATATATATATACATATACGATAGGAGGTCAGTAAATTTTGCAATTCAGATATAAGGAAACGAGATATGAGGAAAAGATGTTTTATTATTTTTCAATATAATTACCCTCGACTTCAATGAACTTGCGCCACTTGTCCCTGAGGCTTCGAATTCCCGAAAACCAGAAATCTACTGACTGCAGTTCAATCCGCTCCTGGACGGCGATCTGGACATCTTCATCATCGCCAAACCGGCGTCCTCGGGGTGCAGCTTTGAGCTGTTGGAATAAAAAGTAGTCGCTAGGGGCCAGATCTAGACTGTAGTGGGGATGGTTGAGCAACTCGAATCCGCACTCGCGCAGGGCAACTTGTGCAAATCTGGCCTTGTAGACTTTGACGACGTTGAAGTCAATCATGGGGCTTGAAGTTTCTAAGGACACAACGGGCAGAGGCCTTGGTCATGGCCAAATTGTCGTGGATGATGTTGATAACACTTCCATGTGATATTCCAAGTTCTCGCTCGATTTCTTTGACCTTCACCAGTCGATTTTCGAGGATCATCCACCCTACAGGACCCACATTGTCCTCGTTGGTCACGTCACACGGGCGTCCTGGACAGGAGTCATTTTCAAGGGACTCACGACCATGGTGGAACTCCCTATTCCAGCGAGCAATGGTTGCATAGGAAGGGGCGGTGTCGGTGTACACTGAAACCATGCGTTCATGGATCTCTTTTGCATTTTTGCCCTCCTTGGTCAAAAATTTCATCACTGCGTGGTGCTCAACTTGCTCCATTGTTGAAAAATTGGTGACTGACGATAGTCGATCAGCTACTGCTTCTTAAATAAACGAGGCAAGAGTGTGCGGCTGCAGGTCCTGACTTGTCATAACTTGTCCTTACACCCCCACAAACAGCCACCCCCCTTCCTTTGTTTTGTTCTACCGATTTGCAAATCTTATTGCCCGCCCTCGTATATATATATAGTATTAACTGGAACAGTGCCAAACCAGTGATAAAATGCATTAAGTATATTTCGAGAAATATATTAGAATATATATCCCTTACCACTTTCCCAAATTTCAACCTTAGCCCTGGTTTGTTCATGCTAGACCCCATTATCACTACATACATAAAATCTCAAATAAAATTGTTTCAGGATTTTATACCCCCTAATTAAGGTTCAAAGGTGGGTAATCTAATCCCCCCTTCCATTATTTATGGCAATGTATGTCCAGCCTCCTGTTCATTCCTTGAAAAGGACTTTAAGATTAAGACGAAAGCGCCCAGAATCGTCATTCACTTTCCCTTTCTGAGTGCATCTTCATATATATATATATATATATATATATACATATATGAGGAATATGAAGACCCACGTGATAGCTCCAAAGATTTATTTCCATAATGTTTCGTTCATTAATAATGACCATCTTCAGCCGATTCGTCTCTAATGCGAATACAATCATTTTTTTTTAAGAATTAGAGTATAAAATTGCAAAACTCTCACAAACAATTCAATATTAGTTACAATATGAAAAATATGTCAAATTCCCCAAGAGAGGAAACAGAAGTGAAACCAGAAAGTAGTTAAATATAAGTTAATTTACAGATCTATGATATTGGGACAAATATGTTAAAAACAGTTGAATGCAAGCGATAAAGCGATCGATAAATAGAAGTTTGACCAAGAAAGGAAATTGGAAAATTTGAAACTTAATAAAACAATATTCCCAGCAATAACAAATATGAATATTAAACATAAATTAAACTCAATATGAATACAAGAAATTTGTTTTTAAAGTAATACCCGATAAAATTGTAAGGGCAGGGCGAACAATGAAAATGAAAGGGAAGTAAAATCAAAAAGCCAGGAATCCGAAAGGTAAACAAAAGGCAAAGCAAACAGTTAAAAAATAAGTTAAAAATACAAATATATGATAGTGAAAAATATAGATAAAAAACAGTTGAATACAGGGGGTAAAGGTAACCCAAACGATGAATAAATGCGAGTAAACTAGGAAACGAAAGTTTAAACTTAATTAAGCAATAGTGAAACAAATAAGTAAGAATGAAAAAAAATGAAACTAAGGGAAAACTTATATATATATATATATATATATATATATATATATATATATATATATATATATATATATATAATCATTTAGATACCACAGAGACATTTTAAAAATAAAGACGAAAGATGAAACTCAGAACTTTTAGACAAAAACTAACCTTCTTTTGTTGGAGCTAATTATATAGACTGATTGCTATGATCAGGACTAACCAGGATTAAAACTATATAGAGAGGGACGGGGGAGATTTGGTTGGTTGTATGTCTCTTTATTTGACTATAGAGTGAACAATTTGAGGGAGGATGAATACCACTGGGGAACAAAGTATTTGGTGAATTGACAAAAGTACATTTTCCTATCTAGTTCGAGCATACTGAGTTCAAATCTGACATCAGATTCTCTTTAAATGCTACAGATTTTTGTAATATCAATAACTAATATTATACAATAATTTCTATGTTATTACGCCTATCATCATGCCCTGAAGTCCTTTTGTATCATCCTTTTGCGTTATTTATAGTAAAGCAGGTTTGTTAGTACAAACATTTTAATGCATATGAGAAGAAACTTGAATTACACATTAGTATTACAAATACTGTAATCAAATAGATGCTAATTTATTAATGACCGTACATTAGGCTGAATAACCTCTTCTTAATTTCAATCGGGCAAAATGTGCGTTTGTAACTCTTTCTCTTTTAAGTCTTCTCTGACTGATCTCTTATAATCGTCCAGCAGTATTTCGCAATCTGTTGTCTATCCCATTGACCTTGGTAGCGCTCTTCCATCGTCATCAAATCCTGATGAAAGCGTTCCCCTTATTCGTCGCTCACTGCTCCCAGATTCTCTGAGTATCGGTCGAAATGACGATTTAGGAAATGCAGCTTCAAACTCATGTTGCATTCCAGATCACGATTTGCTAAAAGCATATTAGTAACCAGATCCTCGTAGTTATGCGCTTTTTTGTTTCCCAAGAAGTTACGAACAATGGCAGAAAATGAGAGCCAAGAGGCTTCTCTTTTTTATTCATGGTGTTCACGAATCTAGAATCACTCAGAAGTCTTTGGATTTGGGCACCATCAAATAGTCCTACTTTTATTTTTTCGTATGACAAAGCAGGAAACGCCGATACTATGTACTCAAAACAATCATTGTCAGTGCTTAACGCATTGACATACTGCTTAATCAACCCCAATTTGAGATGAAGTGGAGGGAAAACTTTCTTCTTTCGACTTACGATTGGCTCAATAACAATGTTTGGCATTCCTGCTTCCAAAGTTTCCTGAACTGGCCAATCTTTTTGGCACCAGTGTTTCTCACAGGCTCGATTGTCCCAGATGCCGATATAGCATGGAAACTTTGTACATCCCTTTTATTAGCCAAGGGGGAAGTTGACCATCTTAAGGTCTACACATATGATCCAATTGTGTTCATGGTACTTAAGTAAATCCATGATCATTCTTATGTCATCGTGAGTTTCTCGCATATGGACAGAGTTACAGAGCGGAACTGCAACAAAGTCATTGCCATTAAGCAAAAGGACACACTTGTGGCTACGCTTAGAGCTATCCATAAACAATCTCCCCTCAGCAGGGCTATGGCTGCCAAGTCCTAACTCGGTAAACAGGCCAGGAACATCGGGAAGTATACAAATTGTTTGTACCAAGAGTAATACTTACAAATGTACTCTCCTTTGTTCGGTAATGTGAGACCCGTCCCGACTTGTCAAGCATATGTCTTTGACTCAACCTGGAGGCTAAATGTTCTGCAGATTTCTTGGAGAGCGCCAAATCACGTATCAAGTTATTCAAATCCTCTTGATCGAAACAGTAAAGAGCTAATGACTGTTCAGCATCTGATGATGAATTAGGAGACTCTGAATCCATTCCGTGGACATCCATATCAGGTACATTATTTTCATCCTCGGTGGAAGCATATCCACTGAAAATCGGAACTTGCAAAGATACAGAATGAGGTACTGGCCGGATCGCCTAGGGAATGTCGGGGTAGATGATCATGTGCCAATTTTTCTTGCCAATCCCTGTAATGTTCACCAGACAGAAATAACAGTCCCATAGATGATCCTTTGGCTCTGGCCACACCATGGGGATTTCAAAAAGAAGACCATGTCTCTTTCTGTTCGTTTACTCATGAAGATGTTCCACACAACTATGGCAAACAGCATGCGGGGCCCACTTCTTATCTTGATCGCCAAGAGGAATATCAAAATATGCCTTATAGGTGAGGATCAAAAAGTTTGCTAGCTATATTGCACCTTTGAAGAACTAGCATGTAACAGCCAAATATGTATGTCGTAGAATTACTCATAGTCTGGTCCAATAATTATTCTTATCCTTGATCTGGACACACCGTTTTCGTTTAAGTCGATGGTATTGACCCTATGACTCAATCTACGATCATATATATATATATATATATATATATATATATATATATATATATATATATATATATATATATATATATAGGCTTTAATTCCTACTGAACGTGCGAAAGCTAGTTAGAGGCGAGTTGTGCCACGGCCAGGATTCTCACTATAAAAGTCCCACTTGTTACTGGGGGGGAGTTTGTGATTGTTAAATTCTAAGAGTGCATAATACAGGTTGAATAAATTAGCAGAAGGGATTCTTGATTAAAGTCTTGCCAAGGGTAAGTCAAAAAGGAGGAGCTACAAATAAACACACTTACAAAAATAAACTTTACTTTACACAAAAATAATAATTAGAAGCAATAGTTAAACGGGCATTTAGGTAAATAAGGATTAAATATTAAACCGGATTAGTCCGGGTTGACAGCAATTATAAATAACAATATCAGTGAATGACTCACTTGAATCGCTGTAAACAAGGAGGGGAGGATAACACTGACGTTAAGCGTCTAGATTTATAATGACTCAATGGGAGTATCAATCACTGTTAATTAAATAGGTAATTTAAGAATAGAGGGGCACTGGGTTACAGATTACCATTAATTGTGATGGGTGGAGAGACGACTACTCAGGTCCAGACGGGGTGGTTCGAGGTGTGATAACACGAGTTCTCGGGGAGAGGGGGAATAAGACGACAGGTTCGGGGCTGCTGACTGCAGTTCCGGTTAGTTCACTCTTAACTGAATGTGACACTAACTAATAGTAACTTCCAGTAACTATTTGGATGTTCTTTTTCTTTCTCAAGTTACGTTGAGTAACAGAGCGTATTCTTCTAGTCACAGACTGTGCGGGGCGGGATTTGCCTCAGGAACACTTTGAGACAGCGACCAAGTTAACTCGGCGGTGCGTTGGCAGTCGATACGTTACGGCAACGACTCTCGTTCAACGTTGGGTTACGCTAGTAGGTTTGGGACACTGCTCTAGAGGGATGAACGGCGTTGTCATTTATACCGCGGACTGTGTGAGATCGAGAGAGAGATTCCATTTACGACAATTCGCTTATCGCAGCGCCTTCTGGACAATCTCCATGGTATCATAAAGAAGGCAAATAGAATTTAGGCTTCTCTGTGAGATAGGCCCTCTTTCGTCAGACTTCCTGTCGCCTGTTGGGGAAGGGTGGGTGGGGGAGCGAAGACGAAGGTCAACTCAAACGACAAATTTCTTGCGTTTATACGATTGTCTGGCGGCATGCGATTATGTACGTTCCATACCCTCACACGCCTACCTATTTTGAGGAACATTTTTCCGCCATGAAATAAGAAATAATGTGAAAATTAACTTCACCCGGGGAATTTGTAATTATCTTCCTCGACTCGAACAATTGAGTCGGTAATTTTATCAAAACCGTTAGGAATTTACCTTAGTATCTAATGGCTACAAATTACTACTGCTACGTCAGTTTTTCTAATTTACATATACAAAACAAAACAAAACAAAACACATACAGAGTACAGGCATGAAATAATTATTTATACAAATAGATACACACGAAAAAATAAATAATTGACTATTAATCTCGAAAGGCTATTTGCCAGTACATTGTCAGACCCTTTTAGATACCTGATTTGATAACGGTACTCAGCTAGCAATAATGACCACCGCATTAGCTGGCTGTTTCGGTTTTTACAAATTTTTAAGTAGGCTAACGGTCTATGATCAGTCTCTATGAGGAATGGACAACCTACCAAATACATTCTAAATTTTGTTATCCCCAAAACAATCGTTAGAGCTTCCAGTTCTACCGTAGCGTACGCCCTTTCGCGAGCCGTCAGTCGGCGACTCGCATAGCTTATAGGAGCGGGTTCTTGGTCTTCGTCGTATTGAAGGAATACGCAGCCAATACCCAGTTGGGAGGCATCTGTCCTTACGCCAAATATTTTTCGAGGGTTCGGCAGTTTTAAGATTGAGGCGGAGACTAGCTTCTCTTTGAGCTCTTCAAAGTCCGCTTCGGCGTCGGTGGTACACTGGAGGGGGTCTGGGAGTTTCTATTTTAGCAGATCGTTTAGAGGAGCTGCTACAGAAGCGAATTGCGGTACAAAGTAGCGGTAAAACAAAGCAGCACCGAGGAAAGGCCGTAATTGCTTTTTGGTGCGCGCTAGGGGCATATTTACAATAGCCTTTACCTTCTCTTTATGTGGGGCTAGATGACTTTCGCCTATTTTAAATCCAACGTATTCTATGGATTTATAAGAAAAATGGAATTTTGAGGGTTTAATCGTTAAGCCATGATGCTTTAAGCGTTCTAAAACCGGGCGGAGGGACAAGATATGGTCGTTCCATGAACGTGTAGCCACATACATGTTATCAAAATAAAAAGAAACGTTTTAAAACCGTCTATTACACGGCGCATTATGCGGTTGTAGCTACTGCAGGCAGTGACTAGGCCAAAAGGAAGACGAGTGAATTCCATTAAACCTTTGTCTGTAGCAAAGGCTGCTAGTTTCCTCGCTAATGCCTTTAGGGGGATCTGATAATAGGCTTTACATAGGTCTATCTCAGTGATGTAGACGGCTCCTTCGAAGAGATGTAAATTTTGGTCAATTAGGGGGAGAGGCTCGGCGTCGAATACGGTGACGGTGTTTAGTTTCCGAAAATTGATGCACATCCTAAAGGACTGGTCTGGCTTGCGGACCATGACTATCGGGGAACAGTAGTCGGAAGTAGATGGCTCGATAATCCCTAATTGCAAAAGATTGTTGACTTCCTCATTGAAAGCGTCTCTTAGGTGCACCGGTACGGGATAGGACTTACATCGCACAGGTTCGAGCGTAGTGACGGCGATATCGTGTTCGAACTGAGTCGAGCATCCTAGTGACTCGGAAATGACGTCACTAAATTCTTTCAAAAGCGCCATCATTTGGTTCCTTTGGGCAGGGGTGAGGTCGGAGTTTACATCCAACTCGGGGAAAGGTTCTTTTATGGGGGGCAGCTTGGACGGGAGGACGGGGAGGGGACAATCTTCGCTTGACTCTATGCAAATCAAATTAACAATATTTAGGAGGTTGTTTGGGTGGACGGCGTCAATTACCCTTTCTTCATCGAAGGCGACTATATAGTTTATACAGGACCGTCTATGATAATTTTTTAGCATGTTTATGTGATATAACTTATCACCTGCGGGTGTCTGTATTACGTAATCTAACGATCCGTGGGTTTTCTGAACGGGGTAAGGGCCTTTCTATTGGGAGAGAAGTTTATAGGAGTCCGAGGGGAGTAAGAGTAGAACTTCATCTCGGGGCTTCAGTTTTCTGTGTTTGGCCTTTAGATCAAAGTATGTTCGATACTTTTCCATATTAATTTCGGAATTTCTGACTGCTATGTCAGAACACCTTTTTAATCTCTCCCTTAGTTCGAGGACAAAGGAATAAGTGTTCCTTAATTCTGGACACATACGGGAATTTGTCTATAACTCCTTCAAAATACTGAGGGGCCCCCGCACGTTTCTCCCGTACAAAAACTCAAACCGGGAAAATCAGATGATCCTATGGGGAATTTCGCGGCATGCGAATAACGCAACTGGCAAATATCGGTGCCATTCTTGGGGTTGTTCCATGCAAAGCTTCTTGAGGACGCTTTTCAAGGTGGCATTAAACTTTTCGCACATGCCGTTCGCGCTCAGATGGAAGGGCGTGGTAAAAATAGATTTGATTTGGAGCAGGGTGTTCACGTGTTACATGGGCTCAGAGGTAAACTGGCGGCCTCTATCTGACAAGATTTCTTTGGGCAATCCTACTCTAGAAAAAAATGGAAATAAGGGCTTCAGAGCAAGAGATACTATCGATCCTTTTTAGAGCGAGGCGTGTGGGAATCGGGTATCGCAGTCTATCAATGTTAGTACATGCGTATGACCTTTGGCAGAAGGGGGGTGAATTGGTCCGATGAGGTCGATGGCGACTCTCTAAAAGGGCTCTGAAATGACTGGGGTTATTTGCAGGGGAGCTGGGTCTATTCGACCTTTTGCACTAATTTTCTGGCACAAATCGCACGTTTTGCAGAATTCTGCAATATCTTTGGCTGCACCGGGCCAAAAAAAATATTTAAATACTCGCTGAGAAGTCTTATTATGACCGAAATGACCGGCCATGGGACTTTCATGTGCTACTCGCAGGATTTGGTCTACATGTGTGCGCGGAATACACGTGACCTTGGAAGGTGGGTCTGACTCATCTCGCGAGATGCGAAACAGAAAGGAGTCATTAATGATGTACTTTATGGGACGGTTCCCTCGAACGATCACCTCTTCGTTCTTCGGGCCTTTTCCCAAAGGGATTGAAGTAAAGGGCAGCTCTGCTGAGCTCTGAGGAATTGTGCATTACTCGTTGGGACCTTTAAAGGAGCCTCTGGGGTGAAAAGGTGCGTTGGGGAAAAGGCCTCGTGGCTAGCTTGCGCTCGAGTAACGACAGCTTGAGTCACTTCACTTGGGGAGAGTAGTGCGCTCTGGCCAATGAGTACCGATCAAAATTTGATGGGGGCTGCCACTACGTCGGCCCAACAGTGAAATATTTACACTATACATGGCAGCGGATTACCGGGAATCTATTTTATTGACCCAAGAAGTCGTGTACAATTACGTTCTTCTTATGTTGAGGGTCGACAAGGAGAAGCAATTTGTCTGACACCACAATGCATGTGCACCCTGTGTCTCTAACGAGGGTGGACACTTTACAGCCATTGATCGAGCCGGTTTCGAAATTTAGTCCTCCCGGGGAACTCTTGTTGAAGAGGAAGTTCACTTGAAATTCCTGTGGGGATGGAAAAGAGGGGGATGAAGTAAGCGCGGCCGGCTGTTCCGGGGGAAGGGTAGCGGTTACTTGGTGAACTTGTTGGCTCTGGGTTGGACGTAGGCGTTAAATTCTGTACACATTGGGACTTTTAATGGGCGGGGGAACCACAGGAGTAGCATATAACCTGCTTATTCTATTGCTGGTTATTGTAGGGGGTATTGAAGACTGGGGGTTTTCTGTCTTCGTGGGCTACAAAAGGCTTATTCTTTGGCCTGAATGGGGCTGTGGTCCTTATCAATGGAGGGGGTTTCCTTTGTTGAGACTTCCATTAACTAAATTTATTCTTCGGGGACGAGGGACTATACTTCCGGGTATCCTGTGGCTATAGGCGATGATTTGTCGCATGGAGATCAGCTTCCTCGAGGCATTCTTAAAAGGTAGAGGCTCGGCGGTCTTGCACGAATCCTCAGATCTCCTGGGGAGGGTGGACAATAGCTGGTCTTTTAACATAAAGTTAATCAGGGCCTCATACTCCGATTCGACTTTGGAGGATTCTAGCCAGAACTGGAGGTTTCGCTTCAGGATATATCCAAAATGTCGGTAAGTTTGACCGGGGCTGGATTTTAGCTGATCTAAACTTAACGCAGTAGAACTGAGGGTTCAAGTTGAAGGCCGATAGCAATTCGGCCTTCAAGGTGCTATAGTCTATTGTAGCTTCGTGTGGTAACGAGATGAAAATTTCTCTTAAGCGCGGACTGAGCAATCGGAGCAATCTACTGACTCCTTCGGATTCTATAGTCCATCCCTTTACCTCAAAGATCTTTTCAAAATCTTTTAAGTATGAGCACAAATCTTCTTCGTCTTTATATTGGGGAAGTTTCATAGCGGGGGCCTGGGGTTGGTGATCACGGGATCCAACAGAACTGACTTCAACTTGGTCTCTGCTATATTCCCTTTCATGTTTTTGAATCCTTTCTCTTTCTTCAAATAATTCTTTTCTTACTTCCATTTCTAACACTTCTTTTCTTCTCCTTTCTTCCAATTCTTCTTTTCTTTCTTCCATTTCACGTGCTCTTTCCTCTCACTGTTCGCTTTGGACGAATTCCTTTAGTTCCCGTCCTGCGAGACCGAGAGCTTTTCCTTGCTTGACGAAAACTTCTAACGATTGTGGAGCAATTGCTGCTCTTGCTGACGCAACTGGTGACTCACGAAAGAACTTACGCACCTGGTAGGGGAATTAGAAGTTGCGATTGTTCCTAACCTATAAATCTAATAAAGAACCCCCCAAATAACGAATATTTTCCTAACTTTGTTTTTGCTATCTGGAAAGGATCATTAATGGTTATTATTTATGTTCCTTCGGGGAATAGGCTATAATTATTAAAATTTACGTTAGTTTATTTGGGCTACCTTGGACGTTGGCAAGTTTTAGGCTATATGAGTTTGCTTTCCAAAAATTTAACCCCTTAAAGCAGACACCACTTTTATATATGTCGTAGAATTGCTCATAGTCTGGTCCAATAATTATTCTAGTCCTTGATCTGGACACACCGCTTTTGTTTAAGTCGATGGTATTGACCATATGACTCAATCTACGATCATATATATATATATATATATATATATATATATATATATATATATATATATATATATATATATATAGGCTTTAATTCCTACTGAACGTGCGAAAGCTGGTTAGAGGCGAGTTGTGCCACGGCCAGGATTCTCACTATAAAAGTCCCACTTGCTACTGGGGGGAGGTTTGTGATTGTTAAATTCTAAGAGTGCATAATACAGGTTGAATAAATAAGCTGAAGGGATTCTTGATTAAAGTCTTGCCAAGGGTAAGTCAAAAAGGAGGAGCTACAAATAAACACACTTACAAAAATTAACCTTACTTTACACAAAAATAATAATTAGAAGCAATAGTTAAACGGGCATTTAGGTAAATAAGGATTAAACATTAAACCGGATTAGTCCGGGTTGACAGCAATTATAAATAACAATATCAGGAAATGACTCGCTTGAATCTTTTGAAATAAGGAGGGGAGGATAACATTGACGTTGAGCGTCTAGATTTATAATGACTCAATGGGAGTATCAATCACTGTTAATTAAATAGGTAATTTAAGAATAGAGGGACACTGGGTTACAGATTACCATTAATTGTGATGGATTGGAGAGACGACTACTCAGGTGTAGACGGGTTGGTTTAAGTGGCGTTAACACGAGTTCTCGGGGAAAGGGGGGATAAGACGACGGGTTTGGGGCTGCTGACTGCAGTTCCGGTTAGTTCACTCCTAACTGGATGTGACACTAACAAATAGTAACTTCCAGTAACTATTTGGATGTTCCTTTTCTTTCTCAAGATACGTTGAGCAACAGAGCGTATTCTTTTAGTCACAGACTCTTCGGGGCGTGATTTGCCTCAGGAACACTTTGAGACAGCGACCGAGTTAATTCAGCCGCGCGTTGGTAGTCGATAAGTTACGGCAACGACTCTTGTTCAACGTGAGGGCTACGCGAGTAGGTTTGGGACACGGCTCTAGAGGGATGAACGGTGTTGTCATTTATACCGCGGACTGTGTGAATTCATGAGAGAGATTCCATTCACGACGATTCACTTCTCGCAGCGCCTTCTGGACAATCTCCATGGTATCATGAGGAAGGCAAATAGAATTTAGGCTTCTCTGTGAGATAGGCCTTCTTTCGTCAGACTTCGGGTCGCCTGTTGGGAAAAGGACGGGGGGAGAGAAGACGAAGGTCAACTTAAACGACAAATTTCTTTCGTTCTCACGATTTTCTGGTGGCATGCAAGTATGTACGTTCCATACCCTCACAATGTAGCATAAGGTGTCTGGATCATTACCACAATTTCCTCTTGACGAAGCTATCACACTAACATGAGCCCTGAAAAAAGAAACAATAATGTCAATATTTTGCACAATAACACTTTTTACTTTCTTATTACTATGTACTGTGAAGTATTTGCTTTCTCCAAGCACCCTCTCTGTCCGTCCGGAGGGCAGTTTTCGGGGAAACGAGAAAATAGAATGAAGGTAAAATGGATTATTTATTTGAAATCAGCATGAAAAAACGAATTGTAATTGGCAGGTAAATTTAAGTCATCAGAAAATGTGATGAAAATTTTTCCCCTGAGTAATCATTAGGTTCTGGGTTTACTTGTTTAATGAAAAGTGATTGCAGAATGTTTAAATCCAGAGAAAAGGAAGCGGAAGATAATAAACAAAAAGAATCAGGGTTAAGGTTTTCAGAGTGTTGAGGTTTAGAGAGAGGAATGTCAGTTATATATGACACTCATATATGCTTAGCAATGCTGCATTGTAATTGTAGACTAGTTTGGCCTACATAGCGAATTGGCAGGTCGCACACGTAAATTTATAAATAAAAGAAGATCGCAAGCACAATGGGAGTGATTCTTTGTGTCAAAAGAAAGAATTGATAAAAAGATGATTAGAATTAATAGGAAAGAACTGGCATTGAGGAAAGTACTCATTAAGAATCGACCAAAATTTTTTTATTAAAATTAGTGGTAAAATGTTGAAGATCTGGAAGCTTCATGAGTATTTTTGGTTTAGGTACTGTAGTTGGTTGGGTTTAGTGAGAAAAAGATTTTGATAAAAATTTAGCCGTTAATCTATGTGGTCTGGGAAGAAATTGAAGTTGAAAGAGTTACTCAGGTATTCAATTTCGGAATTAAAGAAAACCAAATTTGAACAGATTTTTTACGCTCTTTGTATACTGATTTTTAAGCTGGCAAGTTTAAAATGTGTATGAGTGCAACTAAAGAAATGGGTGCTCGCGATCCCCCATTATTTATAAATTTACGTGTGCCAACTGCCAAAGACTAGAATTAAAATGTAGAATGGCTAAGCATATGGGAGTATCATATAGAAGACGAGCAAACTCCAATCTATGATATTTGTAGGAAGATAAAAATTGTGATTAAAGATCACTCTTCTTACAATGGATAAAGAAGCCTTATCCCCTGATGATGCCTTGAGGTTTAAAATTTAAGAACAACGTGACTTTTAACAGCTATGATAATTGCTCTTTCTTCCCTTATTGACGCGCCCTTTGGTCAGCCACCTGCACAAATCTTAGTGTAACAACCAGAATCTTTAAAACTTTTGTCCCCTACAGCTTTGCTTCGTCCAAATCTTTTGGCCTTGTCACTGTATCTCAATCTTTCATTTATGAGTGAACCAACATTCCCCTTTACAAAATTGAAGAGTTTATTTGTTTAAACAATATTAAAAATGTTATCCAGGTCTCTGTTTCAATCTTAAGATGCAATCCTTAACCTTATTACGGTTTTATAGTTTGTAGCCTTCGAGCGGTCCCCCATCGACTTATCCTTGCTCCTGTCGGGCAAGGGAAAAAGGCGGCGAGAGAAGGATTCCTACCTCTCCCACTTTTCCATTCGCCTTCCACATTTAGCTTACAGTGACAGGGGGGCTAGGTGGAATTGAGGACGATAGCGAGAGGTAGGAGAGATAGTTTAGTGAGAAATTAGTAGGAGATTTGACAGTTAAAATAGGTAGTCTTGGATATAAATCTAAAGGCGGTGATAACTAATACCAGGGTGTGTATTAGCTGCCGCACGTTTGTCTGTAGAGCTCCTTGGAAATGACAGTAGTAAAGTATTAGGGGTGGTAAATCATAGTCAGGTTTCTATCTATTGGTTATCGTAGTTTCTTATCGGGAATATTATCAATCGGGATTCAATCTTTGTCGTACCAAGAGATTGTATTTTTGTTTTCTATGTAAATATCTGTGCTCATCTTCTTGTTCTTTGCTTTGGATAGCTTTCCATTAGAGAGCTAGCCATGTCCATGCTCCTGTTTTTCGGGAATCCGAATTGGCACTCATTATAAAGATTGTTTACCTTGATGTGTTGATCGAGTCTGCGTTTAAGATCTTTTCATATACCTTCCCGATGAAATCATGTAGCGAAATTGGTCGGTAGTCATCTATCCGACAAGCTGATTTTCCAGCTTTTCGTAAGAAAATAGTTTTCACCACTTTCTGCTTTTCCAAGATGTTATTCGGTCCTTCTACGTAGTTTTTCCTCGTCAGTCTTGATGCATCTGGTGCTTTATGTTTAGAGTTATTTATTGTTCTTATAAGCTCTTTGATCGCTATGATAGCATCACTTCCTTCGTTCTTGCTTCTATTTATGTCGCTAAAGGCGTGAGGGCGGGTTCTTACAATTATTAAATTAAGTTTTTTTATAACCTCATTTTTAATGTTAAAGTCGAAGTTTTCGTTTTCTTATCTGAACTTAAAAACGTTTTTTCAGCGTTATCTAAATTCTCTTTCAATGTCGACTTCATCTTCCTTTTTGTTTGCTCTTTCATCCATAATTCTTATCTTTTCTTTGTTTGTCTTTTCTTTAAATATGTTTACAAATTTCCATTTTGAAGATCTATCCTCGTCTATCTTGTGAATTAGTCCGTTTAACAATTCTTGGTTTTTACGAATCACTATCGTGATCCTTCATTTGTTTCCTCTTAAATCATTCTCGGCTTGGTTCATTTCTAAGTATCTGTTCTGAAGTCACTTATTTCTACGATCTTATCTATCGTATCAGGTGATCATCTTTTTTTCTGGTGGGTTCTGTGAATATTTTGGAGATTGATTCAATATCTACGCTTATCAATGCTTGTTTATTTTCCTTGAGTTATTCGTCAATTTTTTCCGTGGCCCCTTCGTTGAGTATCTTCGGTTCCTCTTCTCTTAAGATCTCAAAGTTTCACCCAGTCTGCCTTCCATTTCTTCGGTGCCTTTCCTATGTGGAGCAGGTTTACTGCTAGCTGGGTTGCTATGTGGTCAATAATTGGAATGTCCATGTGTTCTAAGTGATAATTAAATAGGAGGGTGAAAATTGACAGGCAGATATCTGGTTTTGATACTACATTGTTGTTGATTCTGGTTAAGAATTCTGGCCCTAACCTTCGTATCATTCTCCTATTTACCCTCGTCTTTAGGTGCCTGCCCACACATTTTGTGTTCGTGTATCCATTTTCTAAGCAGTGGGCGTTTATGTCTCTTTTAAAAATGACTGGCTTTCGATTATTGAATAATCTTGCCATGTTAGCTCTCGGGAGGCCGTATCTCCGTTAGGTTGATATCCATCTGCTATGGTAAGACTGCACACTTTGAGTTGTATTTCTATTGCAGCATTTGATTCACTAAGTTCATCTTGCGCCCTGTAGTCCAACTCTATTTTAACCGCAATGGTGGCTCCTTCGGCTCTTTCTTCGGCTCTCTCTTCATCCCTTTTACCTCCAAGTCACTTCCGTTACGTAATGTTGGTATTATATCAAGGTTTAATTTCTAAATATATTTCCATATATATATATATATATATTCTTTACCTTTTCATCCGTTGGTATTTGTCTGTAAAATTTCTAATTTCCGTATTACCATGATGAAGGTTTGATTTTCTTGTTCCTGGTAGTCTCGGACGGTTGGATTTAACGTTTTTTCTTTCTCTCGTTCTCTCGGTTAGGAGGTTGAGAGAGATGGGGCTGGTGTTTATTCTCCTAGGGTAATGTTCATTTGTGATTTAGATTTTCTAGTTTTCTGTACTGTTTGCTGATTCCTCTGCGCTACTTTCTAAATCAAATGTTTCATCCTCTTCTATCTTATTTCGTTTTTTATCAGTTTTTGTTGTGTTCTCCGTTAGGTTTATATTGAAGATCGCCGAAGAGTCAACTTCCTTGGGAAATTTATTGGCTAGAGCCTATTTTGCTTAAACGACTTAGTATAGCTTACAACTTCACTATGTTTATGTAATGTACAGGTCGGTTTTTATATATTCAATTTACCAACACTATTAAATTGGGTTTCAATTCTTGGTTGTGTGGTTGTTTTTATTGCTGTAGCGTACATGTTCCTTCACCCATTAGATCGTTCTTGGTTTTCCCGTTCCTTTATTTTTACGATTTCTTTCTTTTTAGGCAAAGACATCGCGGTAGACAGGTAGGTTCTTCCTTATTTGATGCATTTCGGAGGTACATTCTGGGAATTTATGTAGGTGTGACCTTCCAAGCTGAAACCGAACGAGTACATAACGAAGTCATTTAAGGGGCATTCTGTGGTAATGTGGTTATCCATCCGTAGCAACGGAAACAAATTTAAATGGTTAGGAAAGACTCTCTTGGAAGGCTTGCTTGGGGGATCCTCATGCAGAATGCAGAGCCTTGTCTCTATTATCTTGTAGGACATTTCAGATTTTTCACCTACGAGTTTAAATACGTACGTGTGTTTCCTTGACTTAAGTACTTTTAAGTACCTTTATCCATGGTCGTATTTGTTATTTCATGTGGTAAGTGTGTTCCAAACCATGGTTATATCTTTTGGCAGATCACACTCCTGTTGGTGGTCATCTAGGGTGGAGTTTTCGCTTTAAGGTCGATTTTCTTGAAGATGATGCTTCCTGTAGAAAATAAAAGTTATTCCACGTCGTTCTTTTCAGGACATATGATCATAAACCCCATCGGCACTTCCAGGCACTTGGAGAGAGGTATTTAGTGGTAAGTAAAGTTTTGGGGCAAATTTTTGCAGTGTACTCTTCCTTCTATTTGTCCTTGCTCTAAGGGAAATCGCTTGATGAAATCTGTTACATTGGTCGTCGTGATGGGGTACCCCATTTTCTTACTCTGTAAAAGGACAAAATCTAGATGTCTGATCACTATTCCGTATGTCCCTAGTAGTTCCTTGATTACCTACCTATAAATGTACTCTGCAAACCTCATACTTTACTAGAACTATCCATTAGTCGCCCCTTCAAGAACTCTGGCCTGTTTCATTAAGGGAGTCCCATCTTCGCGCCCCGTAACACGGCTTCCTTTCGGGGTTCACTACATCATAATATGAAGGAGGTTAGGGCGCAATGATGGTTGTGTTATGTTTGTAAGGTATGAAAAAATGTGGGTTAAATAGCGCAAAGTGTGAATGATCCCTCTTTGTCGATTAACCCCGTACTTAGTAACAGGAAGGCTCCCAAATTAGGCTAAATACGCATGTAATTCGGGTGAAATTTATTGAAGAAAAATGGCTTCCCTTTTTGCCTCTATTAAACTTGATCTATTTTCCTTTAGCAGAGAATAGAGCGAGAGAAAGCAACTAACTCTTCACTACGAAAGTCGCTTTTCCATTGGAGACTCTAGGAGCAAAACTTTGGAGCTTTTGACTTTTATTTATATGTACATTATTATTGTTCCCCCATATAATAAAAAAATAATTAATAAGGCTTAAAGCTAAGGTTTTTACAACAACAATGCGTATCTTAGGTTCAAATAAGTCCTTTATTCTATTTAAATAAATAAGTACTTCAATTACTTTCTTGTAGACCTGGTCAATATGAAAATCAAATGAAATTAATCGATCGAAATAAATGCCAAAATTTTTCACACTCTTCCTAGGTTTTATTTCCTTTCTATAGAAGTTTATGGTAATATTATTATTTAGTTGATTGAGCTATTGCCAAGAGTCAATAAGTATTAATTATTTCTTAAGATAATATAGTTCGGTTAGTCTGAGTATCTCTTCAGCTCTGTTAATTAAAACTTTCAAAACTTCAATCTTACCCTCCAGAAGAATTTATGTATCGTTAGCGTACTGAACAACAAAGCATTTAAGCAGAGATGTTACAAGGTAATTTTTGTAAACATTGAAAAGAATTGAGCCAAGTACTGAACCCTTAGGGACCCTAAAATTGCCCCTTCTCATGGTATTATATTATCTAGTTTAACAGGGTCGTGGTATCAGGGCCAAAGGTGTACGTAGGTTTGTTTCGTACTTAAATAACTCCGTTACTTCGTTTTCTCGTAAAGTGCGATAATTATTTACTTTATTTAATCTTTTGCTTTGCTTCTTTAATCAGGAAGGATATCTATTGCCATGTGCAGCGTTTAATTACAACAAAAAAAATGAAATATTAAAAACAAACTTTACATCTACAATGAATCTAATAAAAAGGTCTAAGTGAAAATTAGTACTTTAAAAATGAATATTAAGCGATGGTTAACCTCCAAGCTCACTTTAATACTGAGCGCTAATTGAGACAAATAATTAAATAGGGATAGCTTTACCTTTATAAACAAGCGACGCCGGATGAGGAACCACCTTGACGAGGAATCTTATGGATGTGGGGGAAGGGGTTTGAGGTGCGACGCGAGTGTGTGAGAGCTCGGACACCCAGCTGATCGTCTGGCCGGGAGACTGACTGGGAGAAAACAGCTGTTTCGATGAGAGGTGCGGATGGCGCTTAGCACTGTATTTTAATCTGACGATTTAAGCAACGGGACCATGGATCTATGCTTTTTAAAATTTTCGCGTTACACTTGAGGTGCTTCTCACTGACCAGCGATGACCAAAAAGTGAATTCTTTAGCGAATGGGGATGGGTGGGGGAGTTCACTTATGGTATTCCTTAATGGTAAGGAATATCTCTGTTTTTAGTTGAAAACCGAGATAGAGTGTTTCTCTGACTAGAGATGTAAGAGAGTGATTCTCAATAAAAGGGTCTACTCTTCGGTGTGACCACCAGAAACTGCCTCAGGATGAACTTCCTCTCTGCTCGATTCTGTTTGTGCCGGGCCCTACCGCAGGACTTTGTCGTTTTGATGTCTACCTCGATCTCCTGGTTATTCTTCAGCTATCCGTATATATACTTACAATAGCCACTGGGGGTAGGGTAAAGGGGGATGAGGGCCTATGTTTAAGTCTATCTCCTATAGCGTCACTTTTCAGAGTGTGTTCACTTAGCCCTAAAGGCATCTGTTGGCTTTCGTCGCAGTTCTTACAATTTCGTCTATTAGGCGAAATTAGATCTCAAATCTTAGGGGGAACAGTGAGCCTGTTCATACATTTTTTTTTCACCTGCTTCCCTCCTCTTTGTTTAATTATGAAAGATGGCAAAGAAATCTGTTGATTCTGACTTTCTCGCGATGAATATCGAGTCTGGTTGCCAGCAGGTCTAGAGGGGAGAGGAAGGGGGGAGTAAAGTATCGGCCTACACGCCGCGTAATTTCTTGACGTGGGTATAACCGAACTGATTGTCTGTATTTTAAAAGTGTGATATCGACTTCCCCACAAACAGAGTGGAATTGGTTACACAAGTAGCTAGAGTATGTTTGTATGTTCAACACCTGACATTTTTCTAGAAGAATCTTATGATGGACACTATCAAAAGCTTTAGAAAGGTCCAAAAGCAGTAAAAGAGAGATTTTGGTATTATCTATATTATAGTATATTCTATCAGATATTTTGAGAATAGCTGTCTCCGTAGATAATTTAGGTTTAAACTTGTGCTGGCTGTTGGAAAGAAGATTATTTGCCTCAAGGTATGTTGTTAACTGAGTGGCTACAACTTTTTCTATAATTTTAGATATCACAGGAAGCTGTGAAATTGGTCTATAGTTAGACACATCATCAGAGTCTTCCCCTTTTAAAGCAGGAATAACATGAGGGTGTGTCCATGTATTAGGATATGTTTTAGTGACTATAGAAATATTAATTATTATAGTAATGTAATAAACAATAATGAATGTCTAACAAGCCGGAGAGAAATACCATCAGAACCACAGGCGCTAGATTGATTTAAGTCTTTAACAGTTAAAATAACTGTCTCTCAGTCTATTTGGTCAGGTTTAAAATATCGTATATTATCCTTATATGCATTATTTTGATAATTATCAGAGGGAGCATAGTTCAATTTTTCAAGTTCTTCTTTTGTTTTCTCAATAGTTAGTTTCCCCGCATCGGAAAAGAACTCTTAGCAGCTTTCTGTCCAAGTGGCCAAGTCGTCTTTATTTTGTGGTACAGTGAGTGTACTATTATAATCATTAGAATTCATTTTCTTAACTATTTTCCAAGATGCAGCAATGTCATTTTTATTTTTATAAATTCTTCTCAATAATTATCTCTTCTGCTTACATTAATCAATGAGTTAACTTTATTTTGGGGATTTTCAAATTTTCTCTTAGGAACGTGTTATACTATCTGTTTTGGTTCGCATTTGTAACCTATTTCTTTCTTTCATTAAAACCTTATCTTATGTTATCCATTGGGCTGGGGGCCGTGATATTTCCCTTGTTACTAATGGCGCACAGCTATTAATGCACTTGAGCAAGACATTATTAAAAATATTTACTTGTTTATTAACATCGTCTATGTTTAAAATAGAATTTAAAGTACCAACTTCATTCATTAAAAGGTTAAAAGTTCTCTCACTAGAGTAATTTTTGAGACAATGGTAAGTTTTAAAAATTAGCAACCACCGCGATTTTTTAATGTTTAGTGGTCTGCAATTGGACTAGGTAATACATCCATCGCTGATATCATATTTTTATTATTTGTAATCATTAAGTCAATTAAAGTAGCCGTGTTTAGGGTAATACGGGTTGGCTTAGAGGCTAATTGTTCTAATTTCAAGTTCTTAATTAGTTTTGTCATTTTGTTTCCATTCTTCAGCAAATCATGATTAAAGTCACAGAAAATAAAAATGAACTTATTAGGTAAAAACATTTTCCTAAGAACATCCAAAATATAATCAAAAGTATCCACATTTGCTTATGGCGACGATACAAAAGCCTATTATTGGCTTGCATACAGGATGGATTTTATGGCTATAGAGTGAGATCCCGAAAGGATGAATTTCCTGAGTGCGCCATGGAAGTAAGAGGTTCTACTAAAATGCGCGAACGTGGTTGAGTTGTAAAGTTAAGGATCAGTGTCATTCTTCTAATGAATTTATGTATGGGTGCGTGACGGGAATATTTGTGTTGATATAAAGTTTTATAATGTATGAATGTTGTGCAAGTCAAAACAGATAGGAATAATCCTATTCTCCAACAAATCACCTTGAGCATCGTAGAGGTTATTAAAATCAATCTCATTTATAGCGAAAACATGAAAGGGACAAGTCACGTTTAAAAAATGGCAGACAATATACCGTATAATATGTTATTAACATATAGCCGGAACGAGATCTCAATATTATGTATCACTGTGATGTGCTTGACTAAATACAATAAATTAAAAATACTGTAGATGTTAAATAATCCAACGAAAACTTGAGCCAAATTATATACCTCTAAGTACATGAAATTGAATAAAACAAACAAGGGCAATGAAAGAATTACATGGATGGTTAAAATAGTCAACATATATGTAGAACAAAGAGTATAAATGTCTAGAACATGAAAATAGGAACTTTTCAAAGTGTGAACTTAATTTTAGCACTTCTTTTTATCTAACTAGATGAAAGAGAACAATGAATGTGAGAGTTGTCAGTGAGAGAATTTACTGGCATTTTTATGTACATATGCCACTTTCAAATTGTGAAAGTGTGCATAAATTTCTCCTTTTGCACCATGATGACTGTAAGTTTTGTTCTTTTGAAACTGTAGTGTCCAATGTTAAGAGTAGAGAAAGCGGGGCGCAATTGAGTATCTACCAGAAAATAATTCTCTAAATGCTTAGAGTTGAAGTAATTCGGTAGACCGTGGGGTTATGTAAATGATGAATAAGCGGTTTCTTGTTTAGAGGCATTTTGCATTGAAAGTATACTGATGGGAAGATTCATACCCCCCGCCCTGTCCAGAAGGTCTTCTCTCGTGGAGAGATTCTTTTATAGTTATGGAACATCTTTCTAACATGGCATTCATAGTGTGCATGCTTTTGAAATTGTGTATGCCTCTATCCATGTGTAATAGCGGCAGATAACAGGCAGAAGATATTTATAGCCTTTGTCATTTGAAAACACTTAAATTGTCTTCATGGAAGATATAAAATCTCGAGCCTAGAGCAGGAACTTGTTTGACTGCTTGCTTTTTATATCTTTGGAATTTAGGTTTATGGATAGCTCCTCACAACCGTCAGCTTTTCTTGGAGGGGGAAGTTTGTATGGGGCATGGCAGCTTAGATTATTGCCTTGCAATGGGTCAAGGCATGAAAATCGGTGCCCTCAATCATGTACCGAAATGTTTTCTAACGGAAGCTCTAGTAAGAAAATAAATCATTGCCAAATAATGAATATTTTATGTATGGACCTTTACAAACTTTACTGAAAAAACTAAATTCTCCATCGAAAAATTGTTCCACCAATGTTTGAAATGTCATTGAATAAACGAATATGCAGTTTTGCTTTGAATGCAGCAAAACCAGTGCCCTTTACTATCAGAGCCTTAATTGAGCTAAAAGCGATTTGTGACTAGTCGTTTTATTACAATCGAAAAGAGGAGGAACCTTTGTTTGATTTTCCTTAACAATGTACGAGAGGAGTGAGAGTTGTGGCAGCATTTTTAATGAATCTTTGTAGCTCTTGCAAAGCAGTTGCCCTAGAAAACTCATTGATAGGAACAATCTTATCCCTTGTGAGGCATAAAATGTCGGAATTGACTTTCCACCCTTAGAAATTTATGAATTCTAATAATAAAACACATTTCCTTGTTACTTTTAAAACCAAGCAATTTCAAAATAGTAAAGAGTTGCTTCAAGTCAATCAAATATAGAACTTTATCTTTGCTTGCAATAAAAAGGTCGTCCAATTAAGAAAAAATAAATCTATTTCACCCAATATATGATTAATACTCAGTGAAATAATTGTGATGGATTGCCTATGAATTGAGGAAGATTTCACTCGAATAAGCCTAACGGTGAGACCATAGTAATGTTTGTGATGAAAGCACATATTTGTCTATTATTGTGATCCAATTTAAACGGGCGTAGTTGCATGTAACGAGGTATTAATTTGAGATTTTTGTACAAGTTAAGGGAGATGTATATATGATTTCAATCAATCAATCATTTCCTGTGGCACTCACAGGGATGCATAGGGCCTCAATGAACTCACTTTTGCTTTACCTTATTTATTTGCTCTCAATAGAGTTTGTATGTTGGTTCTAGGAACATTGATTTAACAGATAAACCTGTGGCCTGGATGCAACATAAATGCCTTGTGTGGTTTCATGAAGGTAATAAGATAATCTATGTTATGCAGATTTGAACTATTACATTTGGTATTGAGCCTATATGATTTGATATATTGATTGGAAAAGTAATTCATTGGGCAATCACTTGAAATTGAAAGATATTGAAGAGGAAATCGTATTCTTAAAATTAACACAAATCGTCAATTTAATTGTGCTGTCCACTAAACATTATTTTTTTTAATCCGAAAGATTATAGTGTAATAGCAGATCTGCTCCTAAGTTCGCGCACTTGACATTACAAGCAAGTAAATTCCAATGGAAATCCTTACTTAAGGAAAAAATGATAGACATGGGATCTCGCTTTTTTATAAAACCAATCATTCTTTCCTTAATACGTATCTATTGGTTAGTAAGCATCTACGGTGTTACGTACTCGTAAGTATTGTCCTTTTTCGTTCATTAATAGGTTATTGTCTCTCGTACTAAGCGCTCTCTTCTTTAACATTTAGTGACCTACTATATTTTACTGCTTATAAGCTAACTTTAAACATCCTTTTGGGGATTTGGATTGGAGCTTATTAGTTAATGCAGAGGCCTGGAAAGCGAAAAGCGCTCAATGGTATATGTTCGAATCATACCATTTTTCAATTTTTTGGATGGGTTAAAAGTAGTTTGAAACCACAATCACCACGATGACTCTAACAAATTAATAATTACCAATATCTGAAGCAATGGTGTAAGGATAACATACCACGTGCTTTACGACGCAATTGTAACTTACGTCGTAACTCCTGTTAAGTGCGGTTTGATAACTTACTACCTAATTTACGCCATAGCGACTGGATCCTGAGTCCACGAACTGAAAGCCGGTTGAATTTCGTCACGTAGGCGCTCGTTGATGACGGGTATAATAAGGGCCCTCCTCACTCTAAGAAGGAGAGCCGATCAGGAGTTCATACAGCGAGAACCTGCTGATATCTACACTAGGGTGGCGCGTTTTTATACATTTTAAACTTTTTTAGGATGTGTAGTGCAGAAAACTTGTGTATTGGAGAGAAAATACCGTTTGTAAAATTATTTTGATCTTGGTTAATATCTTCAGGGAGCATATCTCGCTTAAAGTTTCAAAAATAGGGTAAAATGTATCTGATTTACCCAAAAATAGTTGGAAATTTTGCATCAATTATTTTTGAACTGGGTAAGTTTTTTCTGGCTCTTTCTAACCCAAACATTGCTTTGTAGAAGTTTAATCAATATTAAATAATATCTTCAGCTAGCACAATTTAATTAAATTTTAACAAAATTGATAAAATTACTCTACACATACTCGTACATCTCATATTTTGCATCCTATCCGCCATCCTATTGCATAAATCATGATTCTCATCAGCAGTCTACATTGTATTGTGTATTAACTAGAGTGTGAGCGTGACTAATGAATGTGGAGTGTACGTATGGGGGAAGGGAGAGGTGTGTGTGAGCTTATTCCCGAGGGGTAACAACAGCTAATAGGATCTTGAGATTGTATATTGCAACAGAATATCTATCAGATGAATTGTTTGAAATAGATACTTTCATAATGCATGTCTACAGCCAACATTGTTCAAGATCAAATGTCAACCAGCGATTAACCATGGAGAAAAAAACACATGCATGAGGCAATTGTTCGTATAAGAAGCTCAAATGTTCGCACTCAAGATATTGTGAAGCCAGTTATTCAAAGGAATTGTTACTTCTGTCATCCCCAAAACATCTTGTTAACAATGATTACAGATGAATGAAGTCACATCTGTCAACTTGGTTGGCGGCGCATACTTAAAACAAGAATGAAGAAAACTAAGGACTTTTAAAGTGCCACCAATCAAATTTGATGCTGAGAATTATTTGAAATGATACACTGGGAAGCTAGTATAACTGAGCCACCACTTACAATGGAATTTTGCCATAATTCCAATATTTTGACCCATATTATTTATTATTTATGAAATTTATATAGAGTATATTTTAGGCTAAGAAGAACCAAATAAAACTTACCCAGTTCAAAAATAATCATTTCGATATTATTGATGATTTTTGGGATGATAAGTATTTATTTATCCTATTTTCAAAACTTTGACAGATATGTGTCCCTTGACGATATCAACTCAGATTAAAATAATTTTACACACAGTGTTTTCCCACCAATGCACAACTTTTCCGCATAACCCATCATAAAAATTTTAGAAAGTGTAAATACGAGCCACCCTAATCTACACCCTTGCCAGCATCTATCGCTGCACCGATTGCAAGCTCCCGATGTACTCGTCTCTCTCGCTCCAACCAAGAAGTCGGAATAAGCTTGAACTCATAAGAATCTCCCCGTTCCCAGGAAAACCGCCATCCGTGTATTGCTTCACTATTTCCGTGACAGGTATTTGGAATATTTCTTTTCATCTTACGCCCCATTCTTAGGTTGACGTTATCGAGACCTACAGCTATTTATAAACGACGTAAGACGGAGAGGGGTTGTATATTCCATTCCTGTACCGATTATCCGGAGTAGCATAGCTTATTTTGTAACAAAGTGTTGTCGTTGGTGTTTTAATCCTGTGACATATTTAATGCACCTGTTTGTGCACTGTATTTATTTGATACGTTTAATATGCTCCTCTAATGCACTCTATTTATTTAATGCATTTGAATCATTCATTGTATTATTATACCCTGGCAGATATCTAAGCATTATCCTGTAGTCCTATTTATTTCTTGTTTTGGGGCCGAGATAACCTATTTCCTCTTTTTGCCTTTACAAACGATATTTTTCGCTTTCTGAGATTTCTTCTGCCACCTTAGGTAATGGATTAGCCCAGTAAAGCTCACCCAGGGAGCCTTTGTTAAACAAATTTTGGTCCATCTTTTCTATAGCAGGCTCTGACTAGATACTGGTTTATGTTAAGGTGCTGCAGTCAGAGCAGCTGCTGGTAGTCAAGGATTTTTCATCCCAATTAA
The DNA here is from genome assembly GCA_963969495.1 of Ceratothoa steindachneri. Lineage (NCBI taxonomy): Eukaryota > Metazoa > Arthropoda > Malacostraca > Isopoda > Cymothoidae > Ceratothoa > Ceratothoa steindachneri. Next base: position 58,125,517 of record OZ018338.1, on the reverse strand, counting down.
TTCATTTGATTGAACCTAGTAAATGTTGGTGGAGGTTTTTCGCGACCTATCTAGCACTTTAAACTCTTCACGAAGAATTTATTTGCTTTTTTTCATTTTTATGAGAAAATATGAACATTATCTTCGGCATTGGCCGACTACCATAGGCATATTCCTTCAGCAGCTTTAAACTTTCTCCGTAATTAATGTACCTAAAAACTTCAACTACTTGCTAGTTCCAAAACTGTTTAAGATTTCTAGAACTTGGAATGAAGCTTTACAAAAGCCATGTAAATTTACTCTTGCGTATACTAGTTAACATGACCAGCTGCGTCCATGAAAATTATAGAGTACGCGCAGTTTGATCTCTTGTGCACACTTACTCTTTTCAGTGTGTTTTGGAGTGGATAATTTCTTTCATTAAAGGAAATCCATGATATTAACACTCATTCAATCAAGTGAAACGTGAGATACCCCTAAGAAATTTCAGTATAATTAAGAGAACTGGCTATAATTAGCATTTCATTTTTACCTAATAGGTATATAAAATCAATTTAGACCGAAACATCTGCTAGTATTTCAATTATAGTAATTTAATATTGCTCTAAAAAAAACAGAGATTTGTTTTTTATATTTTATATTTCTCATTGATAGTATTATATAAGGTGAATTTTCTATTTTTCTAGAATGTTTGAAGGATTTTTTTATTTTCTGCATATGTATTCATTTAATATTATGTATGTGTAGTGGTATTCATGAGCGGATACTTTCGCTGCAAAGAATTTAGTGTATTTATGATGCAGGCGGCCAGAGAGATAGATAGACCAGCTGCACAGGGCTAATTAGATATAAGTGCGTAAAAAGATTAATAATTGGCTGAAGGGAAGATTCGAATACCAGGATTTATTCAAGGTTATTTAAAGATTAAAAACAAAAATAAACTTTCATTACACTAATTATGGAAAGGTCTACAAAGGCAAATTAATGAGAGAATAATGTCGCTCCCATTGAAATAATAAATCAAACACTAATCAGTTTAACGAGGATCTAAATATGAGACTTGTTCAGAAGACAGGAAAAATGTTGGTAAGCACTAGAGGTTCCAATTAAAGGGTTGGAAGGAGGTTATCAGGAGGCGAGGACAAAAGGGGGGGATTATCCTCAAAAAGGGGTAAAAAGCTTTTACCTCGATGGCTTGACTCTTGGTGAGATGATAGATTCTTACGGGAAGAGCTAGTCTTGTGGCTTGAGGGTCGTTGTACTCTTGACGGAAGGGTCAGAATTCCTTGGAGTACGAGTAAGGTAATTTTCAGGCTCGGTGGGACACACTTGAATTGGGATGAGTAATCTCAGACAAAGGGCAAGGTTTTCTTGACGTGATCACAAGAGTGGTTCGCGCAATTCTCCAAAGCAAAAGCCGTTTCACGAATTTGCCGATTGACTGTGGCCAAACTCACGACAATCTGTCTAGCGGACGAGACCTAACTCCGAGGATCTACTCGAGACAAGAGGCAGTATCTTCACGAAAGGGTGTGCGGTACTCTCTTACGAGTACCGGTTGACCTTAGGTTAAATACCCTACTGACCTGGTCGCTAGAAATCATCCAGACATGGCAATTTCTTGCGAGTAACCATTGGCGTAAGTCTCTTTAGGCCTAGACAAGATAAGACGAACGAGAAATCTTCTTCTTGAAGCAACCCTGGCCTCAAGGCAGGGAGGATCGAAAAAATGCCTCTCAGAGGGGGATAGGCTGACTAATCAAACATAGATGTTACCAGGTGCTCTGAAGTTTTCCCAAGCAATGAATAGTTCTCTCTCCTTGCGTTTTGAGATCTAGCTTAGGCCCACGTGGTCTCTGCTTGAAGGCGGGGGGGCTCAAGTTGGACCTTATGGTTCGTTCCTCACAGTATTTCTGTAAAATATTATGAAGTTTACTCAAATATACACGCTAAGCTAAAATTAATAGAATATAAAATTAATCAGATAGAGAAAAAATATATTAAAATAATATTGTTAATTGAATTAATTTTTCATTCTGGTGAGAGATTGACTACGATAAAATTCAGAGTTGGCGCCAATCAAATTGGAAGCATTTTACACTAATGACCTCAATTATATCATGTAATCCCATCAGTAATGCTGTTACAGTTGAAGAAGCAACAAACTTGAATTCTGCTATTCACCCGTTCCTCATGAACTAATGTCCGCCAACGCCTCTTCTCAATTCTGGAACCAATGTTAACTATAGATGTAAAATGTATATTGTAAATGAATGAGAAAAGGACACATACAAGATTACAACATAAATTTATTGTTAGCTGTTAGACCGTTTTCAAATTGCTTTGAATAAATTGGACTTTTCTGACCAGTCGCAAACGCGTCTGATCAAGCAAAGACCTCATTCGTGTTAAGGAAAGACCTCGGCTGAGAAAAACTCCACCACACTTCTGCTTCAATTGACCTTGGTTTATTTAAGAACCATAATATTCTAAATTTGGCAGAGCGACTTTTATTGAGTAAAGTTTAAAACAAATGAAGAGGTAGAAACTACCCATCTGTATATTATTTTTCTCTTTTAAATTATTTCAAGGAAGTCATTGATAATAATGTTGATTTGGTTAATGAATAATTTTTCCTCAAACAGGAAATTCATCTACATATCCTTTTATTTAAAATTCCGACATTACTTATGATAGTTAGAAGAAAGGTGGCGAAGATATCCTCTTATCACGTGCCTATAGGTAATGGTTTGTTCTCAGACAAATAGATTTCGATCCATATGCTTAAAACTGCATCGATAACAGCATTTTTAATTGTGTCAATTGGAATAAACAGACCTTTACTAACCCCAAATGTGTTTTTTTGTGTGAAATAGAATTCCTCAACATTTTTTTCTTAATTTCACATCAGGCCAATAGCTTCTTTAAATAATGTAGCGTGGAATGCATAGGAATAATATGGTGACAGATAAGACTATTGAAGGATTTGAATTGATCCTTTCAAGATTTGGTGGTGCCTTGTTTCTAGTGTTCGCAAAATGCTAACTCAAGAATGTCATTATTATTAAGGAAGCTATAAATTTTACTACCCGATAAGGAAACGAAATAGTATAGTTCCTAGTTGGAAACTTTTGAACTTGATAATTTGAATTTGAATCTAAACTCAAACTATCTTTAAATAAACTATTCTCTGAACTCTCCCACCTTCCTCCTCCACTCGCACATAGGGTTGTCAAGTGTAGCAAGGAAACCTCGCCCAAACCAAAATCGAGGATTTTGGCCTTTACTTTACCCAATGCCGGCAGCTGCGTTCTATTTCAATTCCAATCCGATATATCTTCCACATATTTCAACTTCTATCTTCACGCGAGAATGGTCTTTTTCTTTTCACTTTAAATTTTGAGAAAAGTCTCCAATTGAGCACAAAAGTAATTGAGGGAGCCATGAGTGAACTCATCAAATCATTGCATATATCTAAATATAATCACAATAATTTTGGACACTGGTTTAGGATACGGAAACCTTTTACCGATGGCTTTGACTTAGTATATAATAGGTATTTAAATTTTCCATCATCGAAGGCTTCCACATTCTTATGATTACAAATGGACGACATTCCTAAAGATCACACATTGATCTCCAGCGACCTACTGAAAATCACCCTTCTTCTTATTGTGAAAGCATAATAAAGAGGCAGAAAAAAAGTAAAAAAGAAAAAATAGAAACCCTAAACTAATAGTGAAAAGGGAAAATAAATAAGGCATTCTAAACTGCAGATTTTTACATAAAAATAAGCAAAAAACGTGCAAGCAAGAATTTAAGAAAAAGATTGGATTATCAAAATCAGCTTTTAGGAACATGAAAAAACTGAACAAATATAGGTATTGGGATACACCTAATAATTAAATTGATGAAATGTTTCATATGGTTTATTATTTCTATATGAATGTGAAACTTGGACAGTGAAAAATAGTATGCTCAAGAAAATAGAAGCTTTTGAAATGTGGTGTCTTAGAAGAATGATGAGAATCCTATGGACTGAAAGAGTATCGAATAACGAAGTACTGAGGAGAGCAGGAGTGAAACGTGAGCTAGTGAATTAAATAACGAGAAAACAGTTATAAAAGTTTGTGAGGCATGTGGTACGTGCATAGAAAATGGAATATGACTGCTCGACAGGAAAATTAAAGGAAAAAGAGCGCGAGAGAGACAGAGAAAGAAATACATAAACTGTCTGTGGCAGCAAATGGGTGGAGGAAGAGCTGTCACAAATGCTGTGCGAATGACTAGAGATTGAGAGGGATGGCGTGCCATGATCGCTAACGTTACCAGACCGGCACCGCATTAAGTAAGTAAGCGAGAAAAATGAGAATTTCCTTGAAATCTTTTCACTCTGCGCCGAATTTCCTTACAAGTTCATTTATATGGGGTTTCTCTCAGCCTTTGTACCTCATCTTAATGTTTCATTGTTGTTCATATTACTTATTTCCTTCGAGAAGGAATTTACTCAATAACATACAATTCTTTTCATTTTTTCTCGTAAGAAAAAGAAAAGAATGGGGACATTCTTTCAAACTAAATTAATTCATGAAATAGAGCAAGAACTGAAAAAGCGGATTATATTCATTAAGTGTAAGGCAAAATTATTATTCTTTGGAATCCTCATCAATATAAATCTCATTAATTCACAAAACTAGACCTTTTAAAACTTCAGAATTCACTTCTACCGTGCAAAGCAAGAACACTGAATATACAAATTTTTCAAATTTGAGTTATATATTGACTCTTATGTAGTTCGACCCGTAGATTTCATTTCTCGAATTGGTTTACGCCCATCTTTCACTGGTTTTGAGTTAGAAATTTGCCACACACCGAATATACGCGACACTACCATGGTTAAAATAGAAGAAACACCGAATATGCAAAATGCAGAGGTTAAACACCGATTATACTAAATATTCGTTCTGTTTCAATTATATATAGCACGATATCCACACTTAAAACACCGAATATGCAACCTTTCTATCAATTTATTGCCGTTCCTCTCATGCAGCAACCTGTATTTTCCTGAACAAATTGTGAGCTACGCGTCTGTACTGAAATGTACAAGATTTTTTTTCTGCCTATGTCAAGTTTTATCTTTATAATTCAGTCGGAGATAATCTCGTTGTTAAAGCAGAAGATCTGGTAGCCATGGTTTCCCCTTACAATACACCATCAAACGTCTTTCAATTTTTAAAAGAACAGTAGGTGAATATTCGGTCTATAAACTGGTAATTTAGGATTTTGTTTTATTTAGATCCAGATTATGTTCTCTTTTGTGCATTGTGTGTGTTTACCATGTTCAAGGCACTGCGCGGCTGCCTGCATCTCTTTGTGAGTCACCGACATTTAATTTTAAATATCGTTTATATTTAATATATCGTTCTTTATATATATTTATATTCAGGAGCAAGCCTTAAATATTCGTATGCCTGTAAGTTATATGTGTGTACATTTGTTAACACAAAAATACTTGCACCGTTATGCTGTGTATACAAGGTAACAAGCATAAATTAAGGTGGTGGTGAGGGAGGTAAGGGAAGATGATAATGGTGATGATTATCATTATGATAATGCAGTATTTCCCGAAATTATTGTATGCGATACTTAAATAGAATGCATAAATCTTTGTTTATTTTTATCCTTTCATAAATGTTTTGAGGAGAGAAGAGCAAGACATTTCATGCATTCCAGAGAATAATATAGCAGCTGCTAACGAATATCAATCTCCTGGAGTTTCCGATGCTCATGAAGCAGTGTGTGACAATGAAATGGCTTCCCAACACACCTCTGTTGCTTCTGAGTTTAAAAAAGTAGGAAATCAATGACACATCAAGAAAAGATCATTCAAGATAAAGAAAAACACCCAATATTCAATGGATGTGATATAGATAAATGCCCTTACAAATGCCATGCCAGGTTTTCAGATGAAATGCGAAACCACATTCACTCAGAATTTTGAAAAAACTGCTACGATATGAGGCAAGCATTGTTTTCGAGCAATGTAACAAGGAAAGAAATAGAAAGAAGGCATATTTATGAAGATTTATCAAGGAAGAAGTCATCCTATGGATATATACTGAGTCATGCCCAAGGACAAGCAATCAAAATCTGTCAGAAATTTTATCTCAGCACTTTAGGGTACAGTCAACATCAGGTTATAAAATCATTATTTCATTCCATTGATGCAGCTTCTTCATCCACAACTAATTTCTCAGGAATTATCGTAGTGACAGATAACAGAAGAAAACGTGAACCTACCAATCGAGTTAATAGAGAAGTAATAATGGATCACATCGAATCTTTGAATGCAGTTATTTCTCATTTCAGAAGAGACCATGCTCCACATGTAAGATACATTCCAACAGATCTCTCCGTTTCTTCAATGTACAAACTATTTCCAGAAAAACACGCATTAGTCCGTTGTTCATATGAATCCTATCGGAGTATGATAAAGAAAATGAACATAAGTTTTTCTGAACCTTGTGTTAACAAATGTTCAACATGCTTATTTTATGAATTGAATATGAATGACGAAAATGCTGAAAAGGCTCATTTGCACTGAAATGCAAAAGGAAGCAAGAAAAGAATACAATAGAGATAGTGAGATATACGAAGAAATGGATTAACTCCTAATATTTGCCGTCGATATGCAAAGAGTTTTGCTCTGCCAAGGATGTCTGATGTTAACGAAAGTTTTTTCTGCTCGAGAATGGTTGTGTTTAATGAAACACTTTCTTCTTTAAGGTAAAATCAAAATCACTATTGTATAGTTTAGAATGAAACTCTTTGAGGTAGGAATGCTCCTGATGTTTCATCATCCTATATCAAAGTAATTAAGGAAAATAAAGATACAAAGAAATTAACATTTTGGACAATAAAAATTAGACATTATATTCGACATTCGCTTTACTTGTCAATGAAGATCTTGGATCCACAGAAATCACGTTAATGTTTCTTGTCACCGGTCACACATTCTTTGCCGCAGATGGCGTTCAGGGAAAAATTGAACAGGTAATCCTGAAAAAGAAGAATCTGTATGATATAAGAGACCTCTTCGATTCACTGGAACTTTCAACGAAGAGAACAATGGTCCTAAAAAAAGCAACTTTATGATTTTAAGGCCTAAGAAAATTTTTCAAGGTTAAGAACAACCCGAAGAACGTCTTCTGAGAATAATATTCCTCTTTTAAAAGATTTATGTCAAGTCCGATTTGAGAAAGGTCTGCACGGACTGATCTATAAAAAAAACATTTTAGGACTATGGAACTAAAGTTAAATTTCTGAAAGAAATTATTCCACGCAGTTATTCAGTGAAATATTCATCAAAGTTTAGAGGAATTAAAAAAGAAAAATTGCATAAAATACACCCTCGGAAGTTAGGCTTTTCTCATGGCAAAGAAAAACGAAGAAACAAAACAAAACCAACCTGGGTTTCTCCAACCACTCTACCCAGTCTCCTGTAACATACAAGTACGATAAAAATGGTAAATTTAGGAGACAGTTATTCCTGACCTCTGCCTACCCTCCGATGGTGTATTTATAGACAAACAAGTCAAAAATTCAAACTTTTGATCTCGTGTTACGCTCTCCCAGAGCGACACGACGCCAAAAACGGCTAAATTGATACCCACTTCTGTCGATTCAATACGAGATCCAGTTTCCCTAAGTTCAAAATGTCTAGGAAGAGAAATAACAGACGCCCAAAAGCCAGGGCACCCTCGAGTCTCCCATTGCTATCCCAATCCCCCTCCCATTCCCTTGCAGGAGTAATTCTAGTATAAAACGGTTCGTCAGGTAAAAAAAGAGTACTTTTTCGTTTCGTTACGACATCGATAAGAACTTGCTTGGATAGAATTCCCCCAGCAAGTTAACAAGGACTTTCATTTTCTTGGGCAATAACAGATTGCACCAAGCATAATCGGCACAGTTCAATTACCAAAGATCGTTAAGTGATCTTACCTCCAAGTACCGTCGGCACAGTTGGATTACCAAAGATCCTCAAGTGATCTTACCCTCTCCGAGTTTGACACCCCAAACTAGATAGATTTCTAACCCAAAAGAAAAGCTCTACAAGCGAAACAAAATCGCTAGAAAATCATACAACCATCTTCAAGCCTCGTCTGAGAAAACCTTTTCAAGTTCATAAACGCCCGACGCATTGGCTCTTCCATCAGCGTTTTGTTTTGCTCCCTTCTTCTCCTCACCTTGAAATTCCACGTGACGTCACTCGTCCACCCCTCGTTCGAAGTAACGCCCTCTATTGAGAAGCAAATAAACTAACCTCACGACGCCTCTCCTGACAATATTCGAATGAAGGTATTTCGTTTTGATTCTCTTGGTAAACCCCACTACCTTATGTGAGTAATCAATTCTATTTTCCCTTTTCCCGTGCGTTTAACGTAGATTATTTGTATATCTTAAAGATGAATTTTTTTAAAGTTAATTAGTGTCTCTCAAAGCAACCAGAAACCGAGTGTCGGAAACGGGACTTAAGAACCATTTTTAAGTTGTATTTTGTATATTCATATATTAATTTTGTTTGAGTTGATTAATGTACAGTAAATGTCTATTTTAGGTGAAGTGTTTAAATTATCCTTAAACACGTTGTATTGGCAGTATTTAATATATTAAAGAGAAAACTCCCCTTCATATTAATTTAATACAATAAAAATAAGAAAAGCGCTCTTAGAGATCGATCCTGAAGCGATCATTGGAAGTACCAACGTTCAATGTGCACTGCTCGAAACTTAACAAAGCAATGACTCACAGAGATAAGAATTCTAGGAAGTAGGTTACCACCCTAAATTAGATTGTTTCTTCAAAGAAAGAAGTAATAGAATTACGCTGTCAAGGAAATTTTGAGCACTCTATTTTTGGAATGTAAATTCACCCATCCTGAAATGTAGAATATACATGTACAACTTATATTCCTGTTTATTTTATATGTCATTTATCATGTATTACTTAGTTTTATTTGCTTTAAAGCTTCTCTAAGTATATATGATGGAAACCTATATAAGTGTCCGTATCATTAGGGCCGCTACTGTTTGTACTTATCTATCAATAAATAACGCTGTTTCTTGTTTTTACATTTATTAATGTTTGATACATATAACACAATCTATTTTAATGATACTATTAGACATTGAATTAAATACTGGAATTGAGCGCAGCCTACTTCTTTCTAGAGTGAAGTAATGCTCATTGCGGGAGATGACGGGTATTATCGTATACTACTCATACTTTGAATCGAAAACAATAAAAAAAATATTTTGATAATCCACCCTCTGAAATGGTTGCTTCGACGACGTTCGGACAATTCTGTACTTTTTTATTTGCCGTGGTATGACGATGTGTACGCGGTTATACGCACGATGGCCTTCTGGCCAACTAAAATTAAGGCTCCACCTGGGGATGGCTATAAGAGTGCTTTAAATACATAGTTGCTGGACCAAGGAATATTCAAACAAGGCTGCAAAATATACTTTAATAGACTAACGATTACATACATATATAGGGCAAGTTAAGTGGCAATGCAATTAACTATTGCTGGTTCATGGTCAAGATCATTAACACTATCAATTAAGTTTGAACCGAGGGATAATTGATTAAGAAATGATCCTACAATTATGCAAGTTCAGGAGCAAAAGGGATCCTTGAGGTCGACGCAGTAAAGGTGGGAGGAGCGTGCCGAAGCGGGGATGAATCAGTTTTATCTTGATGTGCGGCGAGTAGACCAGGGAGTTAAGTTCTATCTTGAACTTGTGAGCGTCTCACGAGACACTCAATCCAACTTCGGGCAATTTAAACTGTGGGCTTTTTATCCTTAAGAGGCAAAAGGAGGGTGCTTCGTGGATGGCTTTTCCAGGCCTTAAAATCCAAAGACGTGGTGAGAAGGGTTGAAGCACGCCTAAAACTATCCTCAGGAACAAAACTGAGTGACAACTAGCTCTTCCTTGGCTCTTCGACAATCACTCAATTCTTCTCTGGACGAAAATGTAGTCGATTCCTTGTCGACTAACGAATACGCTAACGGCTAACGTACTGAACGTCGGCTTCAGACACAATTTGCCTGTGAACTTTGAAGTATCGAATATATACTTCCAAATTATTCATCGCCAACAGACTTGCTTAATTGCCTTGGGTCCCGATAAGGTTCCATAGCGGCAAGTCAGGATACCCCCTTAATGTTCTTTCCATTGTTCAAAATTTCGCAGTATATAGGGCAAACGAATTCAGAGCGGTCAACGGCGCTCTCTTATTCTTCCACAATATTATTACATTAGTAAATTTACCTAGTGAGATTGTTTCTCTTTATATTTTCCAATATCAACATAGACATATCTAGCAACATTTACGTATCCTCGTGGCCAAATTTTTGAGGCTACTATATTTTTTCGTATAAGAAATATACTAAAATTAATCAAAGGTTGCCTTTTGTTTTAGTATCTCTGTGTATGAATTTGAAAATGAAATATACCCCAAATTAGAGCCAAGATCCATTATATTTTTAAATGCAGTCTATCGATGCCCGCACAAATTGTGCGGTCACTGTTTATCAACTGCCAGTTTTATTATCGCCCCAAATTTCTCTATTGGCGCAGCTGTGGTGAATTCCCGAGCTAAAGTCACCAAAAGTCGATGTTATTTTTAGCCAATTAATTTTTATTTCTTTTGCTTGGTGATAAAGTGCATTTTCATACTTAAAAATACAATTATCATCCCCACATCAGTCCTGAAATGTTGGAAAACGGTACAGTTAACGCACGTATTGAAGCCATTTTGAATTCATCACAGAGTTCATGGGGAACCTCTTTGTGTTCCAGTTTTCTTAGATAAGAAATAGCCCTAAAATTGAGAGTGTCTCGATGTTACAGAAGCTGCAATCACGCAAAAGAAAGATTCACCAAAGAATATAACTTTCCCTCAGTCTTTAACAGTTCATTCTTTTTATTTGATGCAAAAGTGAAGCTTATCCGTAAGTTCTTCTTGGTAAGACCTTTACGCCTGAAAAATATTTGTTTCTCATCATATTCAAATAAACGTTTGGTGGTATTATCATTGTTCCAACGTGTAAATGTGGGGTTGGTTTGGTTCAAGTACATCCCGTGATGATTCTAATTGCGTAATTCTGAGCAGAATAGAGCTTGTTTATGTGATATTTGGAGAGGGTTGGTTGTGATGCTGGCGCTATGTATTCGAAGGGATGTGGATAAAATGCCTCTATTGTGCAGTGAGCCTCCTTTTGTTGTTCCAATGGGATGTTTGATAGTGCTTTGGAGGTGTTAGTTTTCACAATGGCTTTGTATGTGATGTCGAAGTTTGTTTTAAATTTTATGCAGGTATCGAGCGTGATCCCTAACAGAGTAGAAATTTTTTTTAAAGGAAGGGATTGGACATTTAATCTGATTTAATTGTGTTTGTTCGAGTCGTGGTAGTATGATGTCAAGGTTGATTTGGGGGATGAGGCTGACATATGGTTTTGTTTGAGCCAGTCTTCCAGTATATTGCTGCAATCCTATGCTTTTTGTACGGACTCAGTTTTTTGCAGTGATTGAGATGTCATCTGCGAAATTGTTTGTCTCGATGATTGGGAATTGTGGTAGTGGCATTTAATGAGTGAATAAGTTAAAAAAGAGCATTACGAGTATTTTTTTATTGTAGGATGCTATTGTGAAGCGACTAGGTGCATGCTTTGTTCTTTGTGTGTCTTTTGGCTTTGTCTGTCGAAGATGAAGTTCGATAGCTATTTTCCCTCGTTTTTGGCGAGAATGGTGTTCAGGTATTTTGTCCGTCTGTTTTCATAGTGTCAAATGCTTTCTTTTTTTATAGCACCAATTATTGTGCATGAAGGAGCAGATGCTTATTGAAGACGCTGAGTATGTTTTGGGGAAGATCTCGGAGGAGACCTGAAACACTGTACAAAACCATTGTCTATACAGTGAGCAGGGGACTCGTATCCTCAATGCAAAAATGCGATCTAATTTAATATTAGGTAAATAAGTTTTTCTTGCGTTTTGTCTAAATATTATTAAATATTTCATCATGTATCTGGTATTGAAGAATGCTGATGGAGGGTGAGTGGCTTGGAATATTATGAGAATAGGAAGTGGTCTGAGGGGAGGTCTAAGATTGTATTCCACTTGGTTTGTTCTGCAGAAGGGATGATCAGAAAGTTTTAGATAGTGAGGTGCACTATTGTGTTTGCAAGGGTAATTGAGTTGGCTGGCATGTGATATTTAATGTGGTTAATATGTGTATATTTTCTGTTATCTGGTTTTCTCTGTTGTTTACTGTTTGAGAGCTAGGCCGTTATGTTTAGTTTACCTTCAATTCAACGCAGATGAATTGTTTGGGAGGTTTTATGAGTTGATCGACACTTGGTATGTAGTTTGAGTGGTAATCATATGGTAGATGTTTGGGTATGTATATGTTTGTAAGGCTGTATTCTGAGTCATGATGTTGAGCTTGATGTATTATAGTTTTGTGTGTATCTTTGTTTAGGAGATTTTAGGTGTGTGATGTGGTATAAATGAATGGTATAGAGTTGCAAACTATAGTTATGACTCAGTGTCTTTTGGGCTTGGTTTCTCTGCTAGGTTTGTTATGTGTTAGCGTTGTTTCTCGGATGAGTGTCATGTGAATGTTGTTTTCTGGCCGAAAGTTTTGCATCTTAGCATGCTTGTGGTAAATGGAGCTTACCTTAAGCTCTATGATATCCAGAGTGTATTGGTCTCTTTTATTTGTGTGTGTATATGTCCCTTTTTAGGGTCTAGCGTAGTGTTCTTTACTGAGTAGGTCAAAACAGGACAGGTGTAGCCTTTGTTTTCACTGGCTGCCCTTTTATGGAGAACTGACTTATGTATATAGTAAATGTTGGTAGGTGGGCGGAATTTAGTTCCTTATCTCCAGTAATTTAAAAGAGGTCAGGGATGGATGGTCCATCCTAGCCACTTGCGAGTGCGAAAATCATCATTTAGAAAATTAAGCAAAATTTGCAAGTTAAGACGAGCTGCCCCTCTAGCAATTGTACCGGAAGAAATTAATAAGTTAACTAATTCTGTTTTGTCTGAATTTCAGCAGCTTACACACATAAATCGAAATGTTAGACAGTAGAGACGAGTTAATGTAAACTATTCACCAATTTTACAAGATACAGTAGGATTTTCTGTTTCTTCAGAATATTCATCTTTTGAAAACATTTGACTTTTAGGCTATACTCATTACCTTTGTTCTATCATTTTTATATCATCATATTTATAAATTTTTCAATTTTAATATGTAATACATAATTTAGGAATTAGGAATTATATTGTGAATAACTCTTAGATATACTATATTTAATTCCTCAAGGGCTTCATCGGGTGGAAAAATTCAAATATATATATATATATGTGTGTGTGTGTGTGTATTTTAAACGCCCTAAAATTGAAAACTGGTAATACAACCCAGAAAAAGGCTAAGGAAATTATTATTAAGTGTACCATTAAAGCTTAAGAAGGAAAATGGGAGATATATTAACAGAAAAATATGGGCAATTATTTAAACCGTTATAAGAAAATGAATAAGGGAGTTGGATTCAAACCTGTGTCATTAGGCGCTCTTCGCTAAAATGACCACAACTCTTATCGCCAGAGCTACTATTCTGGAGATAAGGGTTGAGAATCCCATTAAATGTCAGCACCTCGATGCTTAAGCTTGTTTCACTAACACTATTTAATTCTGAGTAAGGGGCCAGAACAATATCATCTGATTCATCTTCAATTTAATATTTGCGAAATATGCTGATTCCAACTGTGATTGCCGATGCCACAACCTCTTCTCCAGAGACCTGATAGCAACTCTTCACTAACTTAAACTCTCTCATAATACTCTGCTCGCACTTTTCTGATGCCCTTCAGATATGTTGGTATTTTTGCGCTAGTTCGTCACTTGGATGAGTAACTGCAGCTGAGTATTACAAAATTTGCTCTAATAAATTACTTAAATTCAGACTAGAACCTGCAGCACTGGAAAAAAAAGGTCTAGCTCCATCACTTTCCTTACACCACATTATACAAATGCTCTTTCTCTTACGTTGATTTTATATATCTTGTTTGATTCAATTCTCCCTCACATTTCTATGGTCAAAATATCCAAGAGAAACTTCCTTATGGTGGATTCCTGAAAGTTTACCCCTCTATTAAATTTATTCACACTTGAATATAATAAATTTGTTGACTTATTTTAAGTATTCAAATATAAACCTTTTAAGAAAGGTCAACATTTGTCTTATTTCTATGTACATTGAATCCAATTTCATTTTATTATATAAACACGATAAAGCGTCCACTGAAAATAGTTAAAATCTTTTCGTTAGATTTCCTCAAACTGTCCATTCAATTATGTCAAAAGTTGGGATTGTGATGGGAAATCATTTTACTCCGTCTCTTTTATATGCCCTTGGATGAGTTATATTAAATCGACGAAGAGACAGAGCTCTCTGGAAAGACCATTTCCTACTGCTAATGCCCGTTTAAATCTTTTGATCACGCTTAAAACTAGAACTGCTTCAAAATCTTTGGAGAAATGGATATAGGAATTTGATTCTAACTTCATCCTCTACACCTCATCTACAAAAGATTACAAACAAGTAAAATGGTGAAAATAATAAAGATGAAAGCTACTGCAGAATCTCTCATTTTCATAAGCTTGTTAAACTTTTTTAATTATCTTTGATAACTTTAAAAGAGGATTCCCAATTTTATGCTGAAATTTATCTCAAACAAAATATGGATTTAAATAGGAAAAGTGAGGAAAAACGAAACTAAAAATTGATTCCTTTCTCTTTAATGCCCTTTTTCCAATGGCTTCTCCAAAATTTGCTCCAATCTGATTATAAACGAAGCAAAATTGGGTATAGATGTGAGCAGTTTCGAAATGGGGTCTAATTGTTATTATTTTCAAAATTGTACTCAATTCTTATTACTTTCCTGATTAAATTTTATTTGATTTGTTCCCAAATTGATTCTAATTAAGAATACGTCCCAAATTAAGCGATTATCATTAGTTCTCAAAACGGGTGAAATTTGATTTAGTTCCATAATCGGGTTTCACTGGGATACCTACAAAATTAGGTATAATTAAACCAGTTCTTAAATTGGGTATTATTATAATCAGCCACCAATTTGGCATACTTCTACCCAAAAAGGCTATCCCGAACTAACTAGAAGAAAGAATGTTTTTAAAATCTCATCACGCTTTTTAAAATAGTGTGTAATTTGATTTTACATGTGATAGCACGTTTTTATTTAGAAATTTTTTGTGCATTCTTAAGTGACTAAGGAAACTTAATTTTAAAAAAATTACAAAATTCCGTTAAAAGCAATATTGTGTATTAGGATTTAATTTAAATGTAAATTTAAAAAAAACTAATATTTTTTTAGATCTATTTTTGTAATATCAATACTTTGAATTATGGTTTTATTTGAAAAGTGAACTTTACAATTAAAAATCTACATATCAAACGGAAAATAGAATTTATTATTTTTATTAAATAGAAAAAATATAGCCATTAATAGAGTAGAACAATAAAGTAAAGAATACAAATTATAGTAAAATCGTTTCTATTCACTTAAGAAAACAATAACATAAAGTAAAAATTCCACTAATTAAAATAATGGTAATCCTTGAGTTTATGGGTACATGCTAGGTAGCGTTATTTCTGGGCAACAATTTTGGGCTACAATTAATGCGATCTGCTTTGCACTTTTATCGAAAAAGAAAAACGATACTAGGACATTGACTTCAAAAAATAAAAAATTTTTAGTTACCTTCGATTTTAAATCAATTAAAATTCATTATTAAAATCAATTTTAATCATAATGTGAAATATAATTTGATTAGATAATGGTAGATACTTTTATTCTTATATATTGTCAATGTTTTTCAGGTAATTCAAGGTTGATAAAAATCCGTAAAAATCTTTGAAAAAATTTATAAAATATCTATGGTGGATGTATGAAGGCTGTTAACATGATATATACATCCATAAAGGACTTTATAAAAACCATTTCGATTTCAATAATATTAAAATGATATCTTGATTATAAATCTCTCAAATGTTCTTTTAACTCGACCCCACGTTGTCTATATTCTTAGTGACGTAAATTTTGTTGTGTTTTTTTAAAATATGATTTAAATTAGTTCTTTTTCGGTACTTGCTATACTGTCTGTAAATAATATAAATATTTAAGGAATCTAAAGCAATACACCATTACTTTAAATATATTGTTATAAAAAAAATGGTAATGCGCGTTCTATTAAAGCTGTACAGGAAGATGAGGTGTTTCTTCCTTATAAAAACTAGTTTAACCACCTTTTGCAGGTTATCTACTGCTATTTTGATTTAGCCAATATCTTAAGAGGAGAAATCCTACTCCCAACCATCAAATCAGAGGCATCGAGGAACTCGAGAGAAGGAAGAGGTTATGTTCCGTTTATTGGGAGAAGTTGCAAGTTCCTTTCTGGCATTATTTGGGGGAAAAGACAATTTTTCATATTCAAATTTTCCATTCCCTTTTATCCACCTGCTCCCTCTGTGCTTTGCCTCCATATTCCCTGTTCCTCCCCAGAAACGTTAAATATTACAGAGATCTTTGGAATTTCGTTCTTATCAACTACACAAAAAAAACACACATATGCGATTCTGTCTTGATTAATTATTACTTTCAGTTACATTGATCTCGTACGTGCAATAATAATAAAACAATAATACATTCACCAGCCACTGTATTATACCACCGTTACCATTGAACCAACTAATGGGTATATGCAACAAAATGACAGAGCCATCCGTCTTTTCTTTTCCCTAATGGTGTTGATGCAAATGAAATTACCGTCATCGGTTAAAAAGGTTGCCCTCCGTTTCTCAATTTAGGATGGCTTCGGTGGAGCACCTTTGATCCTTTTTCTTCCGGTTAAAAATAGAAGAACTTGTGCAAGGAGGTCGGGTTGCTTTTATCCCCATTTGCACCTCAAGATTTCTTTTAGTTACTAGAAAAAGGAAGAAAACGAACGTGCCAAGGCCGCTAAAAGTATTGAAGTGGTACGGTGGGAAAATGGTGAGGTTATGGTCTGTAAATGTCGGGTGGAACGTAAATACATAGATTGTGCGATTAGACGATCTTGCCGTACTGCACACCTTAAGCGAGCCCAACTTTTCTGAATGTGCGTCCTATCTCAATTCAGATAATTTGGCGGGACTTTGTGTCAAATATTTATATATATATATATATATATATATATATATATATATATATTGGATAGGGCTTCTCCTATGGAGCTTCAATTTAATTTGAAGGATGAAAGAAAGGACGTATAAAGGAAAATTCATTTCATTTTCTTGATAAAACGTTTCGGTTGAACTTTTCGCCCATCTTCGGGTACTGGAAATACAATTTGTGGAAAATAATTTAAGTTAAGAACCAAACAGATAATCAAAATGACGAATTTATGGAACGTTTTTAATGATATTTAAGAAGGGGGATAGCGATAAATTTACAGGCAATTGATAATTTCCGGATTATTATGTTACGAGTTAAGAATTAACGATTGGAGAAACGCAGGAAACACATCCGGATAAACCAACCTTAAACAATCAGCCGTTAGAGGATAACTAAGGAGAAAGGGTGAGGAGCGTAAAAAGAAAGAGAAGGTCAGGAGGTTGATAATATTTTTGTTCATAGTAGTAGTAGTGAGTGAGAAGAAGAATCGGAATTTAAGGAAGGAGAAAGGTATTTTATATACATGGATTCAAGAATCCTTACTGATATGGGATCAGGGTTGGTTTTCAAGATTTTAAAATCGTCCGTTGTGATTTCCGTTTTACAATTAATAGAGTGAAGCCTAACAGGTGAGAGTTCTTTCGTAGAGAGAACCTTCCCTGTCCTGTGGCTAACAGCCAAATGTGAACAGAACCTCGCTCTCAGCCAGCACCCCGTACCACCTATGTATCCTTCCAGTTACAATTGGGGCAACTAAACTCATAAACAACGGAGCACTTCGCTTCAGGCGGGATTATGTCCTTACAATTGAAGTATAATCCTATGTGGTGTCTATTTATGAAAATCAACTTAAATTTGGTATGGAAAAAGAATTTATTTAATATAGATTTAATTTCTTTTGAAATTTTTTGGTTTAAAAACCCAGATCCGGAAAGATTATGTAACGGATATCTTTGCAAGCAGTAGGGAATTTAAAATTGGGCCATAATTTTTTCAGTCAGAGACAGGAATGCCGTTTTGTTTAAAATAATTAGTCAGAAATACGACTTCTTGGTGATATCCGTAGTAGGATGAACAAATATTAAAAACCAGGAATATTACTGTTTTGATGGCACTTATTTTGAAAGAAAGGTCACAAAAACTGAAAAGGTTTAGGCCTTAACCACTAAAGGTTGGCTTACGAAAAACTTTTGTTTCAAATCCAGTTGGGACGGGAAATGTGGATATCCAAAAATGAGATGGAGGAATTGAGCTCCTTTTCGCATGTAAAGTTAATATTAGGATGTATATGATTGGCATATTGTAAGAATTTATCGCAGGACTCCTCTTTATTGAACAGAATGTATGTATCATCGACAAAGCGGCGGTAAAGTAAGGGTTCAATGCTTCCAAGTTCCAGGCTGAATAATTGTTCCTCGAACCAGGACATGAAGATATCTGCGAAGACAGGACCCAAGCGACTGCTCATGCCCACTCCATCTATTTGGCAGTAGGTTTGTTTCGTTGTTAAAAGTAAAGTAATTGTCCTTAACGGCTAGTTTCAGCGTTTCTTTTAATAGTGGAGAGGTAAATCCATGAAAATTGGAGTTGTTAAGCGGAAATACACGTCGGACAATTATGTCAATGGTTTGGTCAAGAGGAACATTAGTAAAGAGAGATGAAACATCGAAACTACTCATAAAACAAGGATAATGAAGCTAAAAAATTTGTAATTCATTAACAAAGGTGAAGCTATTTTGAATTTTAAACTGGTTTGAGGAAAGAGGGGTTGTTAAAGGTGCCAAGAATTTAGCTAAGTTATTTGGAGGAGAGATTATAAGATGCTAAAATGGGGCGAAGGGGGATGCCCTCCTTGTGACATTTGGGAAGTCCTTATAGAGAGCCTAAGTAGGAACCTGAAACGTGCAGGCGGTTGAAAATAATGAATCAAAAATATTAAAGTTTTTTAACTTGAGCAAAAGGCGATTTTTTCTGTCTTCTAATTTGATAAACAAAGATTGAAGACGTTCAGAGATCTTTTTGAACTTAGAGTTATCGGACAAAACAAAATTTATTTTTTCTATGTAATCTGATTTGTTAAGAAGAACGACACCTCTACCCTAATCAGGTTTGGTAATGACCATCTCATTTCTTTTTTCTAAGCCTTTGAGTGTATCGATGTCATTTGGGCGCAGAAAAAGCGAAGAGAATTTGAGTTTGCGCGAGAGATGGCGAAATTCCTGCGCAAAATATGACAGTGTTAAGCGAAAATCCTTAAATTTGCCGGTGATGGGCAAGTCTTTTAATTCGCTAAGCAGCTTCTTAAAGGGAAAAAAATAGTCAATGAATGTTGTTTGGTCCGATAACTCTAAATTCAAAAAGATCTCTGAACCCCCTCAACCTTTGTCCATCAAGTTAGAAGACAGAATAAACCGCCTTTTGCTCAAGTTAAAAAACCTTAATATTTTGGATTCATTTGCGAAGGGCGGTCAATAAGTTTTGCAATTAGGATATAAGGAAACGAGTAATGAGGAAAAGTGTTTTATTATTTTTCAATATAACTACCCTTGACTTCAATGCACTTGCGCCACTTGTCCCTGAGGCTTCGAATTCCCGCCAACCAGAAATCTGCCGACTGTTGTTCAATCCACTTCTGGACGGTGAGCTGGACATCTTCTTTGTCCCTAAACCAGCGTCCACTCAGTGCATCTTTGAGCTGGTGGAATAAAAAGTAGTCGCTAGGAGCCAGATCTGGACTGTAGTGGGGACGGTTGAGCTCCTCGATCCGCACTCGCGCAGGAAAGCTTGTGCAACTCTGGCCTTGTGGACTTTGACGACGTTGAAGTCGATCATGGGGCGTGTGGTTTCTAGGGACCAACGGGCAGAGAGCTTGGTCATGGCCAAATTGTCGTGGATGATGTTAATTACACTTCCAAGTGATATTCCAAGTTCTTGCTTGATTTCTTCAACCTTCATCCGTCGATTTTCGAGGATCATCCTCTCCACACGGGGCACATTGTGCTCGTTGGTGACGTCTGACGGGCGTCCTAGACGGGGGTAATCTTTAAGGGACTCACGACCATGGCGGAACTCCCTATTCCAGCGAGCAATGGTTGCATAGGAAGGGGCGGTGTCGGTGTACACTGCAACCGTGCGTTCATGGATCTCTTTTGCATTCTTGCCTTCCTTGGTCGAAAATTGGATCACTGCACGGTGCTCAACCTTCTCCATTGTTAAAAAATTGGTGACTGACGATCTGTAATCAGCTTCTGCTTCTTAAATAGACGAGGAAGGAGCGTGCGGCTGCAGTTCCTGACGAGTCATAACTTGTTCTAACACTCCCACAAACAACCATCCCCCTTCCTCTGTTTTGTCCTACCGATTCGCAAAACTTATTGATCGCCCCTCGTAACTATTAGGCGTGTCTCTATGAAATATCCATTCCAGACTTCAGCGGAAATTTCTCGAAATAATGAGACAAATAATGGAAAAAAGTGAGCCGTTTTGCAATGCCCCGTCGCCTCAATGCATCTGGTTTAAAAGCTCGTTACCCGAAGTTGAGACACTGCATTGAGTGTGATAGATTTTCTTGCAAATGAGCTCGATTGTTTCATTCACAGGAACGCACGATCTTTGTTTACCAACGTTCTGGTGGATGAAACCATCGAGCTTATTTGCTAGAAAATCTACTACAATGAGGATAATACTCGCTTCCCGATCTCTGAAGCGATACTACGACAGCTCATTAATGCTTGTACCAAAGAGGCGCCTTTAAACTCCCAGATGGTCGTATGTACGTGCAAATCGACTGAGTGGTGATGATATCTCCACTGGGTGTTCTTCTATTCGCAAACCTCTACATGAGAACAGTAGAGGATGCCATTTTCAAGAAAGATTCTTCCTTGCGATCACCGACATATTCAACGCAGATAACTCTAGTCTGGTCCTTACTCTCATTTAAACTTAAGAAAATTTATCACTCAACTTCACTCATTAAAAAGAAAAAAACTTCACGTTACAATTTCTCGCCTTCTGGTCCAGTCTCAACCTATATATTTACGTCAAATCAACAAATCTGACGATTACAAAAGTTCCATAATGAAGGCCATCATCAAGAGAGCCTTCTCTCATTCTTCAAACTGGCTAGCGGTTGATACAAAAATAAAGAGAGTAACTAAGCTGTCCGTCAACAACGGCTACCCACAAGCTTCAATCGATAATGTCATAAAGCAGAAGATGTACTCATACCATAACGGAAAAAAAGTATACTAGACCTTTATTACTAAGAATTTATGAACACAGGATATAAGGAGGACGAAAAAATCCTCAAAGCCATCATACACAGGAATGTTATCCCCACTGACCAAATAAGCCAAATTAAATTTGTAATATATTGGGTTAAGGAATACGTTCTTGCGGTTTTATCAAATTTATTCATTAACATTAACAATATTAGAAAAAATTCATTTTAAATTGATAACAATATGCAATTTAATCAATAATGTATTCTCCGTTGTTATTTACGACTTCTTCCGAACGTTCAACTAGTTTTTCGATGCCTCTGCAATAAAAATCTCTGAATTTTGACTCGAAGAATTCATTTAACTAGGTTTTTAATTTTGCATGAGTATTGACCGAACGCCGCGCAAATTGTTGAAGAGCGATCGGAACAGATGGAAATCCGATGGAGCCAAGTCTGGCGAATATGAAGGATGCGGCATAATTTTCCAATTACCGTTTGGATGGTGTCTTTTGTCATATTGGCAATGTGAGAACGAGCATTTTCGTGTAGCAGAAGGACTCCATTACGTCGATGAGGTCGCTTTTGACGAATAGCTTCAGCGAGTCGATACATTTGTTGAACGTTGTAGTAGTTTGGTTGTCCGTCTCCCCTCCCCTATGTCTAATCTCTTTCTTCTTTTGCAGAATGTGTGTGTGTAAATCGTGTGATCACCGTCTTTGCTTTGTGTGGGGGGACTCGATGGATCTCTATCGTGCTCCCCCATTCATCTCCTGTTTAGGTGGATTCTTTCAGCATAAATATAACATTGTGCTAGGTAAAAGTTTAGAAGTCAAGTTTGTGACTGAAACCTCCATTGCCTTCAAGGAAGTCAAGAGTCACTGCTTTTTTTCATCTCCCATCTTCGCCATCATTCATAAAGTCTAACATGACATTAAATGCTGTACAAGTCTAATTCAATCAAACTAGTCCTATAATAGAATGTCCGCCCCTGAATCTTCTCTTTGAATATTGACCAGAGTGCCTCATAGTAAACCTGTAGAAGTAATTCTGTGGTACCAATGGCGCCGACACCTGGCTTTCGGAGACGGCTAAAGCCAATCTTGACTCTCGTGTGGCAGTAAGGGACGCATCGATTGGATCCTGAGCCCTCCCACTTTCCGCTTTGACTGGAAGCAGCACTTCCCCGTACTTGAATGCGGATCATTCAGCTTGGCTGGGGCTGGAGTCCTAGTCCCTTAAGAAAAAGGAACCTCTCTTTCCCTCAAGAAAGCGGTCCCGCCTCCGTTTTCCTTCCCCCTCCCCTCCCATACCGGTAATGGCGCTCCCAGAGCTGAAGAAATTTGGACAGACTGACATGGTGGCACTGGGCAATCTGGTTGTGAAGCCCTAAACATTTCCTTGTTTGCGTGTGTGTAGCCAAGGTAAAGTTGTAAGGCCCAATATATATATATATATATATATATATATATATATATATATATATATATATATATATATATATATATAAATATCTTTCGGTTGTGGTTAAAAATAGTCAATATTTTGGTAATTGGTTAAATTTACATTTTTGTGTGTAAATTAAAAATAGAAAATACCCTTCTCTCCTTAATTTTAATAATTGTCAATTTTATTATTTTAACTTGCCTTCTTCCGCTTTTTTAGCCATTACTTAATGCATTTTTTTACCTGTTATCAATTAATGTTCCTTCCCCTTCTCATTAGTCGACATAGTCCTAGTAAATGTCTGAAACGTCCGGCCAATAAATGATTAGTGTAATCACCTGGGTCTTCATATTCCTGCTACTTATCAGATTCCCAAAGAATAAATCAATTACCAGTATTATATATATATATATATATATATATATATATATATATATATATATATATATATATATATATGCAAAATTTGTTAAAGACTATGGTATATTTCGCCTTGATCAATTTCCTTTGGCAACTTTCTATTTTCTTACTGTCTATTTTAGTCCATCTTGTAGATGGTAGATAACTTTTCCTATGTTCATATATATCATCATCATCATCATCACTAACTCTATAATTTAAGAAGGGGATTTTTTGAGTATTTGAATAATAATTTCATCTTAGTTTGGTTAAGAGTTATGTTTTTTTATCAAAGTTCAGAAATAAATATAAGTATCGAAATTTAGTGAATTTTTTAAAACGCAAAGAATTACAAACTATGAAGTTCAGCAAACTTATTTTTATATATCTTCTTCTTCTTCTTCTTCTTCTTCTTCTTCTTTTTCTTTTTCTATTCTATAACTCTATATTTTAGTAACGTGATATTTTGAAAGGACGGAAATTTAGTTTAGAGTTCCTTTTTAAAATTATTATAATTAGCGAAGTTCAGAAAATTTATAAAAATTTAACCATGGCTGCTTTTTTTTAGATTATAAATTTTAATCTTATTAGCAAGGCGAAAACTACCCTTGTATGAGGGAGTGGCAAGGCCATTGCCTGGTCTCTTTATAATAAATGTGTTACGTAAAAATAAACTTAAATTGCTGAGCTTTCGATCTATTCGATCATCTTCGCAGCGTCTTTAGGTATTCTTTTCTCCTTTACCGATGAAGTATGGTGGAGTCTGACTCAGGTTAAATAAAAAGAAACGTCTTACGTTTTGAAAAGGTCAGAAGTAAAAGTATATAGTAAATGTAGAATGTGTTAAGTGTAGTAAGTGTTTAGAAGAGAGTAGTGAAAGGAAATAAGTAAGAGTCAGAGTTGTTTGCTGAGTGACCAGCCATCTCCTGGTGTCTTCCTACTAATACATTTTTATTGTGCTTTTATATTCATCAGTTGGAGGCTCTCATGCCTCTTTAGCACTTCTTTTCTTCTTGGTTATGTATTTTTGTTTGTTTCAGATTAATTTGTATACCGCTGTTTCAATGTAGTTTCAGGCAAATTCTGTTTTACCTTTAAATGGTAGCCGGTTCCGCCGCTTCGGATTTCCCGCTCATGAAACTACCTCTTTTATTAATTCTATGCTCTTGACGGTTTTCTAGCGATCTTTTCTCCTCCTAGTTCAGTTTTGTATACAATCCATCCCATATCTTGCATGTTCTATTGTGAAGAGCAATGTTTATAGCTGGAAGGTTAATTTTTCGGTGCAAGTCTATTTTTTGCCTTCTCTTCTCCTTGTGTTAGGGATTATATGAAACGCGGAGTTTTGTAATCTTTGGAGTTTTTCTGCGCTTATGCTATGCAGTTTATTTAATGTGATTTCCAGATACAATATAGTGGCCCTACCGAGGGCATTGTAAATTTTTATTTTCTTTTATTTTTTAAGCCTCTAAGTTGGAAGATTTTGGTACACTGCGCTCTGGCTAGGTTCGTTCTTTCTGTTACGTGCTTACCGTAACCATTTCTGGTAATTTTGACACCAAATATTCTTCGCTCTTTTTGGTATCTCTATCTTTCCTCATCCTCCTCGACTCTATAGGTCTTCCTTCTACCGATAGGTATGATCGAAATTTGTCTGTATTTGTTCGGATTTTCCATGTTCCTTAGTAGTTGTTAATGTTGGCAATTTCTGTAGCCGTGTTCCTTGCCATGTGTCTAGAGTGCCTATAATGGCTGTTTTCGATAATGATTATATCATCCTCATATTGAATGTATCTTGATGATTGATATAGGGGGCTGGGTAAGTCCATTGTGAAAATACTGTACAGGGCGGAAATTATGCAGCCCCTCTGTGGGAGCCCCTTAGGGACTTAAAAGAATGGCCCGTCGTGGGCCTCTATCGAATTATACGCTTTTCGATCTGTGATGTAATCACATAGGCATTTCGTTAGGTTATGTGGTAGCTCTAACCTTCTTATCTTGAATTTGAGGCCCATCCTCCAGAATTTATCAAATGCTTTTCGGACTTCCCTCAATACCACGTCAGTGTAGTTTTTCTCGTATTTTTCCTTTGGTAAGGGTTTCAACTAGGACTGCCAGCGCCGTTTCAGTACTTCTTCTTTTTCGAAAAGCATGCTGGCGTTGTGGTATTAATGATCTCTCTTCTCGATTATTCAGCAATCTTTTTTGATATTCCTCTCCAGTAGCTTGGCCAGTGTTTCTAATAAAGTTATGGGCCTGAAATTACCTGGTTGATTTGGCGTTTTAGCAGGCTCTGGCAGGAAAATGATTTTTCCTCGTTTTAATGAATCTGGGAAGTAACCAGCGCTAGTATTGGCATTAAATATAGAGAATATTTTTTCTATAAAGGAATCCTAGGAATCAGATTTTCTCTGGCAATGCCTAACTCTCCAGGGGCATTCTGTTTGGTGTTAAATAAGATGTTTTTTTAGCTCTGGCTGAGTCACTGGTTCCATAGCTTGTTGATCTAGTGTTCCGATTGAGGCCAAATGGTTGGGGACGATCTCGAGGTGATAAAGTTCGAGGTCTGCTATGACCATTTGCTCGTGTTCTGTGTCGATATCTTCAATTTCATTCGGTGATACATCAAATACGCCTTTCCAATGTTCACGTAATGTAGCTTTGATCTCCCGAGCTCTTTTATTTCTGTCCCATTTTGATTTAATTCTAACCTAGTTTTTGTGCGCCTTTTCCCTCTGACCAAGTTGATTTCGTTCCAGAATTTCAATGGGTTTATTTCTGAGTCAATCTGGTCTACAAACTTAACCCACCCTGTATTCTTCTCTTCTGCTATAGCGGTGATAAGATCTTCCGTTACTCGTTGTAATCTAGCCTCGTCACCTTTATATAGCCCTTTTGTCTCGGTTGATTCTCTTGTTATTTTATAACGGCTCTCGAGCTCCGCAATTTGCGCTGTTATTAATGGATGTGGAAGAATTCTTGACGTAGTTTTTTTCGGCACGTATTGATCATCTGCCTTGACCAGTGCCTGCATGAATTTATCAACTGCTTGGTCTATTTCCTTTAACGAGGCTGCGGATAGATCGTTCTGATTATGCCTTGCCAAGGTCTTTTGCATATGCTTCCAACCTATTCTTTATGTATTGTTTCCTTGGTATGTAGTTCACCTGTATTGGGTCTAGCGATATCTTTATTATGACCATTTCATGGTCACTGGTTGATGGCGGCCCTTTTTCTATTAGTTAATTGTACTGGAGACCTGGGGTTGCCAGTACAATATCTGGTCTGGTAGCTCTGTTAGGGAGGAAGAATGTTGTGAATTATAGCCCTATCCTTACTACTACTCTTCTCTTTAGTAGAGTATCGAGATTCCTTCCTGCATTATAAATGTATCGAACACAATTCATGGACAAATTGTATGTTTCTCTACTACCCACTATTTTACCAAGTCGTCATTTATAGTTAGGTGAGTACTACCTCTTTTATATGTAATACATATCTTTTCTGGGTGTGCAAAAGGATGTACATAATGACAAATATGGGGCCCCGATTCCAAACCTTTGTCCAGAAACGTCTCACTCTTCTCTAACTCGTAATAATTATATCATTAATTGATCCAATGTGACAAAGTCAGCAATACGGCCTAGTTGCATAACTCAGGAACTTTAATTGCTAGGACAAATTTGACCACATATTTAGAATCAGCGCACCAAAATTAGTTAGTAACAACGATATTTACTTAAGTAGCAGAGACTAAGTTAAAATTTTTTGGCTAGTGTTTTTGAATTGACTTGTGTAGCCCGAGGCTCTACTGTGGGCGTTCAGATCTCCCATGAATATGGTTTGATCTTTGCTTTCAAAAATCTCCAGGAACTTTTAGAAGGCCAAATAGTCCCTCCTTGGGGTTTGATACCCTGTGGTAATGATCAGGTTTCCGATATCTGTTTTATGCCAGGTATAGTTCTGTGGAATTTGATGTCATTTCGCACTGCGATCGCTACTTCGTTAAAATTGAAGTTATTAGTATTTTGGGCTATTACTGTATAGTTGAATATTCTGATATCATTTGCCTCTTTGCTGATATTAATTTTATTTAGCATAATTACTTCCAGGTCTTCTTTTATATGAGCGTTAATTTGTGTGTGCCATTTATTATTCCAGCCTGCGATATTGTGACTTATAATTTTTAATTTTCTGATTTGATCCATTATTTTGGGCCGTTTTCTTCTGAACTTGATCTTGTGTCAGCTTTTCTGATTTGCTATTCTGTGGGCGATTTTGCTCTTCTACTTCGTTTTTTCCTGAATTTTTCCTTCTTGACTATGTGATATAGATGTTGGGAAATGCTTAAGTTGCTTCCCATAAGTATTTTAAGGACTTCGCGGTCTTTATGTAGACTTTTTAATCCCTTGAAGCATTTCACTCTTGGTTTTCGTGAAAGGTCTCTCTTTAGAAGTGAAAAATTTTACTCTCAACTCTTTTTGCTCTTCTCCTTTATCTGTAGGACTCTCCATAGCGGTAACCTCATTAGCGTCCTCTTGCGTTTTAATCTGGTCTGTTGAAGTGGCTTCTTCGTAGCTGTTATCCACTAAGATTGGCTACTTCACTCTTTATCTGTGATGGGGTGATTTTTAAGTAGAAAGCTAACAAGCCAATATCTTTGGCTTGAATTACCATACTAGTCTCCCTGAAGATCACTTTGAAACCATGTGTATATTTCGTGAGTTACTTCTGTTGTTAAATTTGACAACTTCTGTGACTTTAGCTCAGCTTTGTGCTCTCTCAATTTCCTCTTTCTCTTCTTCAATCCAATTCTCTCTGATACTTTCCTCAGTTTCTTCGATCCCAGTTTATCCACATCTTCATCATATTTGCAAAGCGTAATATATGAGTTTGAGTAGTCAAGAAGTCGTAATAAAACAATTTCTAGTTTGCCGTAAATGATATTGAGAATATTTATTTGATCAGGGTTTTGCGCACCATGCGGGACGCGCAAAATGGCCCGTTTGGTAGCGTCAATCTTCTTATATTTATCCAGACGTCTTTTTAGATTTCCTCATTAACGTAGAATGCCAAGAAAGAAAAAGGTAGATAGGAAGACTAAAGGTAGAAAAAGATTGCTGTTATTATCCGGTTATTGCCCGGCTTATTAAGCCAGAAAGTCGGTTACCCTACCTAGCTGCCTATCACCTATCCCTAAAAGTTTTGGCTTCCGTCTAAGCTGAGCCCGCCACTTACACGGTTCTACCCCGTCGCGGGCTAATCTTCAGGCTGCGCTGAGTTAGCCAGCCGGTTCAGATATGGCTCCTGCTCGAATAGGTTCCCTATGGAGACATATATTTCCCCTAAACCGACTTGCGCTAAACCGTGATTTATTTCGCTTCAGAAGTTAAAATGGATTGCTTGCTTGAAAGACTTGGTAAGACAGAATTTCCAACATCTGCTATCCGTCGAATGAAAAGAAAACAGTTTTTAGGGGATGTTTATTCCTCCTCGCTTAAACGTAATGTCAGGGGAAAACGAGCTAATCTGGCGAGTTGAATTTTAAAAACAACTTTGATGTTCCATTCCAGCTCGTAGCCTAGGTGTTTAGGGCCGTCTTTTCTTCGTTTATTAAGATGGCTTCTAAGATGTTCAGCCTAGCTTTATTTCCCTCTTTGCTTTTAATTGTGGTGTTTTCAAACAGAATATCTCTAGTTAGGTTGATGGTTTGTGCGCACTACATATGATTTTGGGGCCCTTTGCTTTGCAGGTGCATGGTTAAATGCCTCAAAAGGGTGGTGGTTGTTATGCCAACATATTTTGAGTTATTAGGAAGATGAAGTCTTCATGGGGGCAGTTAAACTAGTAGACTATTTTGGTTGACTTTAGATTCGAGGATTTTGAGGAGCTGTTGTTTTTAATAAGGAGATTGTTAATTTTTGTTGTTCTATAGTATATAATGAGCTGAATTTTATCCATTTGATTCTTAACTTTGATGTATATTTTATAGGCCGTAGACATATGATTCCTGTAATGGAGTTTGATGTTATTCACTGCCTCCTGATTACTTTTTGTCTTATCCGTATCTTTGAATTGCATACTTAAAAATGATTGAAGTTGTTTTTTAATCATGCTGTTCGGCAAACTATTGTTCACGAGGGTTTGTTTTACGCGAGAGATCTCCTGATAGAAAAGTTCCCACGTATAGCAGCATTTGTATGCTCGGTGGATGTATCAGCAGATTACACTTTAATTGTACCTTTTAGGACATTCACCATCCGTCGACATAGGAAAATGACTCAAAACATAAGAGGTTTCTTTTTATTAAACTGAGTCAGCCTCCACCATACTTCATTGGTAAAGGAGGAAAGAATACCTAAAGATTGCCCGAAGATGATCGAATCGATCGAAAGCTCAACAATTTAAGTTTGGTTTTATCAAACGCATTTATTATAAAATATATATATATATATATAAACATAGGAAAAGTTATCTATCATCTACAAGATAGACTAAAAAAGAGAGTAAAAAAATAGAAAAATGCCAAAGTAATATGATCAAGGCGAAATATACCATGGTCCTTAACAAAATTTGTATCCAAGAAAGACTGCTACCTATCTACACTAATATATATATATATATATATATATATATATATATATATATATATATATATGGAAAAAGCTCACAAAGTTCACGTGAGTCAAAGTTATGCATATACATCCACAAAGGGAAGGAGAAAAGCGGTTCCGAGAGCTTTCGTCTTTATTCTTAAAGACCTTTTCAAGGAATAAAAAGGAAGCTAGACATACATACAGTGCATGAATAGTGGAAGGAGAGGGGATTAGACTACCAACCTCTGAACCTCAATTAGGGGGTAAAAATCCTGAAACAACTTTATTTGAGATTTTATGTATGTAGAGATAATGGGGTCTAGCAGGAACAAACCTACCTTTATGATGTTATTAAAACCCATAAACCTGATAACCCATTGAGCCTAATCATTGGTTAGGCTTTCTACTAAGCCCTTTGGTTGGGATAATTTCCAATTCACATATTATCAATAATATGCACCTTATTAATAAGCTTAATGTGATCCCCTACCCTGATAATTTTACCCTGGTTAGTTTCGATGTTTGTTTCCTCTTTACTATGGTTGCCGTATCCGATCACTTGAATTTCCTTGAAGAACACCTCGACACAGTTGTTCTCCCTATACCCACTTCTACCCTCGTTAAACTTATTGCCCTTTGCACCATTAATTGCAAATTTACTTTTAATGGAAAATTTTATCGCTAAATCTTTGGGGTTTGGAATGCAATGACGAATTGTTTGTCCCCTCTACTCATAAACCTATACATGGAATTCTTTTCCTTTTTCCCAATAATTTAAATATTAATACATTTCTTACTAAAATTAACACTTTAGTGCCCTCGATTAAACTTACTTGAGAAGTTGAAAAAGATCGCACACTCCCTTTCACAGATAGTCAACTTAATTGGACCTACCATTATTTCAAACATATATATATATATATATATATATATATATATATATATATATATATATATATTATAAACCCACAGCCATAGGTTCTTTTATACACTTTTATTCTAACCACAATAATAACATCAAACAAAGGTTTTTATCCTCTATGTCTTTGCGTGCCCTTAGAATTGTCTCTCCAGAATACCTAGCCAAAGATGTCGGTAGAATATATAAAATAGGGATAAATTTGTGCTACCTTTTGTACTTTTTTGACAATTTTTATAACTCCACCAAGCGTTCCTATTACCAAACTAATGTTAATATCCCTAAGTTTCAGGCCAAAAACTTATTAGTTTTAACCAATAACTATATTTTTATTAAATTCCCTCGTTTACTTAGGCCTCTAAACATAAATGTTATTTTTAAGTACGAGACTACAATTTATCGCATCCTTGTCAAATTTCACTCCCCCTACCTGGCATTGTTTCTTTGATAGGCTGCAACAATTGCCAAAAATGTTATTATGGACAAACCAGAAAAAAAACTAGATGTCCGGGTTAAAAAACATCAAGCCACTGTACGTAATTACAGTAAACAATCTGCGCTTTTTCTATATATGTACAATCTTAACCATAGCATTAACTGGAACAGTGCAAAACCAGTCATAAAATGCAGTAATTATATTTCGAGAAATATATATTAGAATGTATCGCCATTAACGCATTCTTAAATTTCAATATTAGCCCTGGTTTGTTCATGCTAGACCCCATTAGAACTACATACATAAAATCTCAAAGAAAGTTGTATCATGATTTTGCACCCATTAATTAAGGTTCATAGGTGGGTAGTCTAATCAGTTATTTCATTTTAATTTTTACTTTGTTTTCTCAGTTTATTTTATTATTTTGCAGTGTTTTTCTTTGTAAGTTCGCATTGTCCTCTCTCGGTAATTTTTGCATTTGTTTTCTTGAAAATTTTACTAAACTTTAAATTTATTCATAATTACATTGTCGCATTATTTTCTCTCAAATTCAACAAACTTTAAGCTTATTGTCAGTCATAAATACATATCTCTTTATGTATTCTAAGTTTGTTTGCCTTCATATTGTTTTACTCCAAGGAGATTTGAAACGTTCCAAATTATATATGTCCTGACTGGTTCTGGTTATAACATATATATATATATATATATATATATATATATATATATATATATATATATATATATATAATATATATATATATATATATATATATATATATATATATTATATATATATATATATATATATATATATATATATATATATATATTTATATATATATATATTTATATATATATATATGTATATATATAGGTAGGAGACCATATTGTATGAGCTTGCGCAGCAGATTTTAACCTTTTTAAAGACCTTCTTTCAGAAAGGTGAGGAAAAATGAGGCTGTCATTTCTTTTTTAGCTAATACATCTTTCAAATCGCAAATATATAGCGCAAAAAAACGAGAGTGAATTTTCCAAAATGCTACCCTCGTGATACATTCACGATTTACTAAAATTTCAGTAAAATCTTTCACATCTCGATAAATGCGAGTGACAGGACCGGAATTTGATACCACTGTAACGATATACTCTGCGACAAATCTTTCCTTGGCGGACTTCTAAAAAGCTCCTTTAAGTGAAAATCTGGTACAACTACTTTAGCTTGGATTTAGGAGACTTCATATAAAAACACCTTCCAGCCCTGTTGATACGCTTTTCATTTTCATACTTACTCGCACAGAATTCAGCACACATCGGTGCACGCACACTTCTCCTGTTTTTTTCACCACTTAGTGATACCTAAAGATGGAAAATAAATCATAGAAACCAGACGGATAACACTAAGGACCCTCTCCAAAGGCCCAAAGCCGGATCAGGGGAGGGTCTTCGCAGAAATCTACGGCAAGCTTAATATAGCGGTTGTTAGGCTCATTGGCACCGGGAATGGATACGCGGCTATCTGTGCTAAGGAGATGGACTACGAGGCATGAGCCTTAAGCCACTGAGACCACCAGAGATAAAGTCTCACTGGGTAGGGGGAAGGGGCACTCCGTGAAATAAATTAATATTACAAATATGAGAATCACACGTCGCCAAATGCTTCAAAGGAAATCTTCTCCTTTGCTCTATCCTCTCGGCTGAAGTCCATTCCTAGAGATGCCAGGCGAAAAAATAACTATTAAAAAAAGAAATATCTATAAAAATAAACAAGCTGAGAAGGCAAGGACAAATAGCACCTACGCCAAACTTTTCAAGGCTGCCGTGGCGGAATCGAAGGAGAATTAAACATACATACCTATACGTCGAGAACGAAAACTCAAGCAAACCTATGTGTTGCATATATTTTCTTCATATTGGAAACCTCTTCTATTAGGGGTATTTTGAAAAAAGAGATGAAGAGTATACTAACATATAATAGGATGAAGGGACTGTTAGTTCCAGAGAATCCACAGTTGGAGGAGATACTGAAGTTTAGGTCCCCTTTTTGAAGTGAGATGACTACCATAAATGTGTCTGACGGACCTACAAGTTGAGAAGGCTTTACTTCGAGGCTTAAGAAAACTGGCTTCCTCTACCATCACATCCCAGGACGGCGAATAAAGAATAAAAGGTACAGGTAAAACTCGTACGCCCTCATCCACTCCATTGAGATCTAAACTCGATAAAGAATAAATTATTACCACACAAACACTACAACAAGAATCTATCGTGATATGACACAAAACAGTTTTAAAATACTCAAACAGTTTGACCGACAAAAGAATACTATACGGTAATATTATATGACAATGTGACCCAAAGATTAGAGTTATCTAAGAACATGAGGGAAATACATACACGGATAGCAAACAATCACAGCGGTGAACGATTTAACGTCTGTTCATTTTCTGTGAAAAGAGCTTGCTACTCAAGGAATCATACTTTGCTCTGGAGGTCCATACGGCAGTGAAGCACCTGCCTTAGCAATGGGATAGCAGCTTCTAAGGAGGGGGATACTTATCAGAATGCAACATTTTGCAGCTTTGTGCTCACGAGTGAACCGTTGTTTTTGCTGGCGAACTTAATTATTATTATTAAATAGACTATGCAAAGGGCCACACTGAAAATTTTGAAAATTATACCACCAAGAGAATTTTAACCTATCAAGAGTATGAGCCGTCCCAATATTTGTGGGCAAGGTATTCCACAATTTACATATGCTCGGTAAAAAGCACTTATAAAACCGAGATGTAGGATGTTCAGGTAAGAGAGAGCTAGAACGATTCACAATCACTTTCTTAGATTTACTACCAAACTGAAGACACCAGGAATGAATTTTATTCAAATCCTCAGTGAGGTTGTCTGCCACACTGAGTCTCATTGAGGAGATGGAACATGACATAAAGAGAGATGTCATCAGCATATGCTAGAATTTAATTAGTGATATTATACCACATATCTCTAGTATATAATATAAAAAGCAAAGGCACAAGAACGCTACCCTAAGGAACTCTAGAATAAGGACTAAAACAGCCATTCACAACAACACGTTGTTGTCTATTAGTTAAAAAGTCTGTTAAAATACTTAAAACTCTACCACCAATGCCAACAAACTTTAATTTAAAAATAAAGCCATTATGGTTGAGTGTGTCAAAGGCGGCAGTAAAGTTAGAAGAGAAAAGCATAGACTCACAATTATTTTCTAAAGCAGACTACATTTCATATACCAGCAATAATAGCGCATCACTAGTGCCTAGCCCCTTTCTAAAGCCAAACTGAGTCACTGAAAAAAACTCTCTCAAATATACAGTAACACGTTTGGACAGTAGGCGTTCAAAAGTCTTGAATAAAATTGATGTGATGGAAATGGGGCTATATTCAGTGGAAGATGGAGATGATCATGATCCTTTGGAAATTATGGTAATGTTGCCTGAACACTAGCATTCGGGAAGTAACCCCCGACGAACTAAAATACGAAATATAACAGCCAGTTTTGGAGCTAGCAGACTGATATATCTTTTTAAAATAAATGGAAATAGAACAATAGGATCAGTTCCCCCATACTAGTCCAAGTTAGATAAAAGAAATTTTATTTAAGAGGATCCGAAGGCAAATAAATTAAAACTAGGTAGTGGGTGACAGCTTAAAGGCAGTTGAAGCTCTTTCTTACTTTGCGTGGAATTAAAACTTATAGCAAGTATGTTGGCTTTTCCAAGAGGATGATATGGAACACTACCATCAACCTTCATTAAGAGAGGAATTGAAGGCTCAACACCCAACAAATCTGATATAAGTGTTGACCACCAAATATGCCGTTGACCCGCACCCCTGAAGACATTCTTCAAATGGGCCTTATGTTCAGCTTCAGCCCTTTTATAAACATTGTTTGCCCTATTCCTCATTTCAACATAGTTCCCCCAACACAAACGAGAGCGGTTATCAGACCAAATATTATAGGCACCTGCTTATCACGATAGTCCAGGCGACACTGCTCATTAAACCATGATTTATCGTGAGATCGAACCTTAAGATATTTTATTGGTAGAAACCTACCTTTCAAGTCTAATAACCTAAAATTTAATTTGGTAATGGGGCAAGGAGCATCATAAATATCCCTCCAGAAAATATTATTAAAAGCACAGTTAATCCCATTCCAGTTAATTCTAGATTTAATAAACACCCCCCTAGAGATGGTAAAGTCTAGAATAGGGAAATCTAACTGGACTTTACAAGCCAAACCTCGATGACCTGAGGAACCAATTGGTGCAGTGGTTTTAACCCCTTCCCCACATCAGTGAATCAAAGCTCAAGACGATTGCTGGATGTGTAAGGTGCACCAGTAACTAACTGCTCACAACCAGTAATCTCACAAAAATCAAGAGCAGCAATACCATGTTGATTGGTTGGAAAAAATGAATTCAGCTAGTCTTTGTGATGAGCATTAAGATCAACCCCAAAATAGAGGAAGATATCTTATCCTCCTGAATATTAATATATAAGTTTAGAAGATAATCATAAATACTGTCATCTAAGTAGGGGGTTGTATAAAGGCTAGAAATATAAAAATTATTAAAACAGCTGCATACTCTATTAAACATGACATCCACATTCATACTTACTAAAACGTGAAGCATTAAATCCCGCTCGAACCAAAAAGAAGAAAAGAAAGAAGAAAGAAGAGAAAGTAGAAATAGAAGAAGAGAAAGTAGAAAGAGAAGAAGAGAAAGTAGAAAGAGAAGAAAAGAAAGTGGAAACAAAGGACGAGAAAGTAAAAGCAGAAGAGAAACGGGAAACAAAAGAAGAGATAACAAAGTAGGAAAAGAAGAAGAATAAGAGGAAGAATAAGAAGAAGAAGAATAAAAATTTAGAGATACAAGAGGAAAAGGGCAAGTCGCCTCCGAAAGGAAAGACTAAGTCGTCTGCAGACAAATGTGCAAGAGTCACCCTTATTGGTGATTTTTAAGCACGGAGTCTGAAGCCCCTGCTAGCGGGCCGCCTTCGCACAAGCGTTAAGGTGAGCTGCCTCCCAGGCTGTGGGAATAAGCAGGTAAGAGCTGAGGCCGAGAAGTCTCAGATTTCAGAGACTTCATTCGTTGCCCTTATGGTAAGTGGAATCGACCTCTACCTCAGAGGAGGTAGGGTAGGCCCTACAGGCGAGATTATGAGGACAGTTATGGGCACTGTCGACGACTGTGGATTGAAAACCCACAGACGCGTCGTGGTGGGGATGCTCCCGAGGTGGGGTCCAAGCCGGACTGCCCACTTGAGGAACATGTCGCTAAACAGGCGCCTTGCAGACCTCTGTACGGCTGAGGGTGTCTTTTTTCGTGGACCCGTACACCGTATTCTATGGTAGAAAAGACCTCTACCAAAGGGACGGGGTGCACCTCTCCTTTAAGGTCAAGGCGTTCCTAGCTAACCTCATCCAGGATGTGTGGAGCGCACCCAAAGGAGTGTCCGGCCCATTGGGAAGGCGGACGTACGCCAGTACACCCGAGTCACTCCCCAAACAACCTTCTTGGAGGTTGTCAAAAATGGTGCCAACGCGACAAACAAGAAGCCGGGAAACGGAAGAGTATAGGGGGTCCTACATTAGGGGACTCCCTGAAAGTTCTTCTGTTTAATGCGAGGTCAATCAGGAACAAGTTTCCTGAGCTCCGTGGCCTCGGAGTGACGGAAGAACTCAAAATGGTAGCCATAACCGAATCGTGGATAAAAACCTCAAACCAAGACTTTGAAGGCGAATTTACGGTTCTTGGCTACCAACTCTTCCACAAAGATAGGCCAGACAGAGAGGGTGGCGGTGTAATGTTGTATGTCAAGGATACAATCCAATCTATTAACTCCAACGTTATATCCGACCACGAGCTCCTAGGCGTTGACCTAGAGATCGGTCCTGTCATATAAAGGACCCTGCTGCTTCACAGACCCCCTTTCCAACCCGTTAAGAAGGACAGGGAACTGTACCAGTTGCTGGGTGAGCTGGTTCAAAGAAAGGGGGGGCATCGTTATGGGCGATTTCAACAGCTAAGTTGACTGGGAAACCAGAGCAGCCTGTGGTGAGAGCGCGCTACTCTTGAAGCTCACCAACAACGAGTTCCTCACTCAATGGCTCAGAGAACCGACGAGAGGAGACAATATCCTCGACTTGGTCTTTACCTCTGAGGATGATATCGTTGAGGATCTCTCTGTAGGCGAAGAGCTCGGTGGCAGTGATCACCAGCTAGTTAGATTTACGTCTAGATACCGAAGGTAAGTTCTGTTGCCAGTCAATCAAGGAAACTTGACTTGAGAAGAGCAGACTTTGCAAGCCTTCGTGCTGGACTGACTGACGTGATGCTAGAAGTGTGCGATGCTGTTGAAGAGTCGTGGAATAGTTTCAAAACCACATTCATGAGTCTTCAATCGCGTTTCATCCCTCTAAAATGCCCCCGTCGGTCTTTTTTTTAACCAAAGTGGCTTAATCGAGAAATCGGCCAACTGCTTAGGGAAAAGAGAACTGTGTACCGGCAATCGAAAATCTCGGGTGACTTTGACGAATACCGGAGGCTAGCCAGGAGAGTGAAGTCCAGCAAAAGGGCGGCTAAGCGGTCTGAGGAACTCCGAGTGGCAAGACTCTGTAAAGAGAATCCCAATGAGTTCTTTGGATATGTAAACAGCCGTAAACCAATCCTTCGAACGATTGGCCCTTTGAGGAATGAGGAGGAGACATTAAAGCATTCAGATGCAAAAATGCTAACCTCCTCACCGACTACTTCTCTTCAGTGTTTACTAAAGAGTGTGGTCCCATCCCCCAGCCGACGGATTCCTACTCGGGGGAAAAGCTGGAGGATATGGACTTCACCGAAGGAGAAATCAAAAAGAAGATAAAGTGACCTAATGACGAATAAGTCACCTGGCCCGGATGGGTTTCTACCTAAAGTGTTGAAAGAAGTGCGCGATCAAGTGTCACGACACCTGAGCGCAATCTTCAACATGTCAATCCGGACCAAATGCGTTCCTAGAGACTGGCGTGAGGCGGAGGTGACTCCTATCTTCAAGAAAGGAGACCGTAACCAACCGTCGAACTACCGACCTATCAGTCTGACTTCGATAGTCGGTAAACTCATGGAAAGCATCATGGTGGACAAAGTGCCGTCTTATTTAGAGTCAAACCTGCTACTGAGGAGTTCCCAGCACGGCTTCCGAAGGCAACGGTCATGCCTGACGAACCTTGTGGAATTCTTCCACTTCGTTTTCAGTGAGCACGATCGGGACAAGGCGGTGGATGTGGTCTACCTAGACTTTTAGAAAGCCTTTGATAAGGTACCACACCGCCGCCTTCTCCGAAAAGTGCGAGCGCTGGGCATAGACGGAAAGGTAGCCGGCTGGATCGAGAACTGGCTAAGTTGCAGACGGCAACGGGCGGTGGTGAATGGACAGTCTTCTGAGTGGATGCCCGTTACTAGCGAGGTGCCTCAAGGTTTTGTCATGGGACCACTACTATTTATCATCTACGTCAACGACATGGACGGTGACATGGTTGCCAAGATTTCCAAATTTGCCGATGATACCAAGCTTGGTATAAACGTTGCAAAGGATTGAAATACTTCCCGCCTGCAGGAAGATCTGGGGAAGATTAGGGAGTGGTCGGACACGTGACAAATGCCTTTTAACGTGAACAAATGCAAAGTGATGCATATCGCCCACAGAAACCCCAAATCTCAGTATATCCTTAAGGGCACTGCTATTGAATCCACCGACACTGAGAAGGACTTGGGTGTAACAATCACTAGTGACCTCAAGTTCTCGAAACAGTGCATTGAGGCGGAGAAAAAGGCCCAAAGGATGCTAGGCTATATTAAGCGCTAGTTTGGTTATCGGAACCAGGAGATTGTACTGTGCCTGTACAACTCACTAGTCCGACCTCACCTGGAGTATGCCGTACAATTTTGGAGTCCTTCATTGCGAAAGGACATCACGAGATTGGAACGCGTACAGACCAGGGCAACCAAGCTGATTCCCTCTATCCGACATAAAAGTTATGAGGATAGTCTAAGGGAATTAGATCTGTTCTCGCTGGAAACCCGTAGACTGCGTGGTCAGCTCATCGAAGTTTTAAAAATACTTCGAGGGTTCGACAATGTTTACTACCGGGATATTTTCACACTGAGTGAGAACAGAACGCGCAATCACGGCTTCAAACTTGAACTGAAGCGTTACAACCGCAATCTGTGTGGAAATTTTTTTCACTTACAGTATCTGCGGTATGTGAAACGCACTTGCAGTGGAAGTTGTCAACAGTGAATCTGTTGACCAGTTCAAGTCAAGACTAGACAAGGTCTTGAAAAGTGGCCTTTTAGGGACGCAAAACAATTGAGCAGCCATGTGCCCGCTCGATTGCTAGTTCAAAGGTACCCTCCTTGAATGGACCGTAAGGTCTCCTAGGGTACCTTCTTTCATGGTTGTTACTCCTTGTTGTTATTTGGGGGAAGTAGTTCCTCAAAAATTGCATAGGCTTATTAAAATTTAGCAAAAGGAGTTTTGAGGTATGTCTCTAATTTTATACAAGATTCTCAAAGTAACAAATAATATCTTATTTAGTTGAGGTAATAGAAAGCTCTTTGAAGTTACCATAGGGACCACGGATGTTGCAGTAGAATAGTAGAATAAATTGCAGATAGATCCAGGGTTAGATTCAATGTCGCCAAACAAAATAAGAATAATGCCTGACAAAAACTGTTAGACAGAGAATCTTACAAAGTAACAACAACAACTACTAACTACCAACCCAGAGATTCTTAGCATCCCAAACCATTGAAGGCCTGCTGGAGACTGGGGGCCATGGCTAAATGTAGTACTGCCATATTGCAATGCAATGAATTAAGATAGACTAAAGTTTAAAAAAGTAAGGAAAAACAAGAGATGCAGATTACGACGACTAACCAAGCAGGTAGAAATCTCGAAACACTTATTAACTGTCAGATTATGACTAGAATTGGAAAGAATTTCCATACATACATCACACACTCAACAGCCACAAAATCCGGACATAATTCTCATTAGCAATTTTTTCCACTACAATTACTATATTGAACCGGGACTCCCTATCCACAGCTAAACCCAGGCTATCTTTATTAAAATCTCAACCGCCTCTATTCAACTCCCCATCCCACAGCGTGACAATTACTCTCGCATCAACTGGATTTCTTATAAATAACTTGAAATCTACATTCCTGATCCTTTAATTAATACCACATTAGAAGAAATTGAAGAAGGGTTGGATCAAATTACTAACCATTCAATTAAAGCAGAAAACGAAGCCATTGCCTGAGTTAAATTTGAAATGCCTCTTGCCCCTACATTGAACTAAAGAATGGTATCTCTTGAAAGGGAAAAGAGTAATCGGATCAATGGGTTAACTGCGTCAGCATCATTATGCACAGAAGAACACAGTAGATACGCAAAGAACTAATGAGATTTATTAGGAAAGAACAGAATTAATTTTGTGACAATCTATTTGAAAGATCAACTTAGAAATTGACTCATGTACACTCTGAAAGACTAACAAAAGGCTGAAAGAAAGAGAGACACAGACATCGCTAAAACTTAAACGTGACAATATAGAAATTACCAAGACTGACAAAATAGAAGAGTAGCTTAGACTCTTCTGGGTATCTATTTTTAAGATCTACCGTGAGGAGAATGACAACTTTGATTTATACTTTGAAAATCAGGTGATCAATGAGATAAGTGACCAGTTTTATAGAATCTAGCTTCACCATTATGTAAGATAAAAAAGAAGAATATGGAGATGCGGTGGTAAAAATACTGGAGAGGAACTATCAAAATATTTAAAATTATTTCGCCAACGAACATCTGAGAGTACATGACTTTCATGGGAAAATTTCATCATAGCCACACCTAACATCCTGCTGGGGCTAATAAGTATCATTAACGCTTGCCTGAACGTGGGCTATTACCCTGATAATTAAGAGGATAGCAAAACGATATTCATCTCCAAAGCTGGCAAGCTCCCGAACATTCAAGCTAAATTCAAGGCTTATCTCTCTCTTATAATCTAGAGCACAAATCTGCGAGAAGATACTGGCCAACATAGCCCACTCCTTCCTCAAAAACAATAACCTGCACAACAACCAGCACCATGGTTTTCGAACGAAGGTAGGAACAGACACAGCTCTAACCTTGATCACTGGCAAATTGGCAAAGTTGAAAACAGAAAATTGCCACGCAAGTCTTATGCTCTAAGACTTCGAAAAGGACTTGAAAAAGTGTAGAGGAGATTTCTGCTGTACAAAATACTGCGACAGGGCCTTGATCCCATACTCGAAAGGATTCTGTGCGACTACCCGGATGGTTTAGAGATTTCGATGATTTTTAGAAAGTCTTCCTTTGAACGAAGTCTCCAACCAGCCGGATTTTGGGCTTTAATGGATATCGAATTCTTGTTTATCAACATTTGCGTAAACGAAGCCTTCGAGCTCATTGGCCACGGCTCATTACAAAGGCGAAAGGCTCTCTACTGGGTTTTCTATTCGCAACTTCTATATGGGAAGCGTGAAGTATACCATTTTTAAGAAAATCCTCCCTTGAAACCACCGATCATCGTATGAGTTATTGAGGACATATTCATCAATGCAGATAAACCAAGAGCGGATCGTCTGAAGTTCCATACTGATATAAAAATTCCGTAATGAAGGTTCTCATCAACAGTTTTCTCTCACTCTTCCACCTGGAAAGTGGTTGATACAGAATTAAAAATGGTAACTCAGTTGTTCGTCAGCAAAGGCTACTTCACAAACTTCAATTGACAATATCCATAAATCAGAAGATAGACTCATCCCACAATCCAAGAGAGAAAAGTGAGAAAGATTAGTACACTAGGCCTTTATTACTAAGCATTTATAAACACAAGATATAAGGAAGATTAAAAGTTCTCAAAGCTATTCTTCACCGTAATGTCATCCCATCTGTCCAATAAACAAAATTAAATTATAAATTTATAACACGCCAAAAAACACTCGCACTCTCTTCATAAAGAATAACAGCCTTCCATGACGGGCCATTGTAATCTCTTTACAAATATACATGAAACTTTGGTGACTGTGAGCATCGCACTTTTTCGTACATTGGGATGACATTAACAACCCTGCCTCTGCGTCTAATAGCAATCTCCAATATGGCACCATCAAACACCACACTGCGAAACATCAGACGGCCCTCTCACAATAAAAGCTAAATGTCAAAGCAACCATCATTTTCCAGGAGAGTGATCGACGATGATTTCGCATGTCTGAAGCCGTAACAATATGGAAGCAAAGCCACAAGATAAAACATCCAGCTCCAGCTATAAACTAGCTTCCCCACCACACGAAGTCTTAATATCAACCGCATTACATCATAACCGCCTTCCTTGCCTACTTTACCGATAAGTTATTTTTTTGTATTTTCTTATAGTGCGCTGATGTAAACATCATTCAATCTTTGTAATTTTCTCACATCTGATTACGAATTAATAAAAGTGTGTGTGTGTGTGTGTGTGTTGGGGACAACGAATGCATGGATCGAGAGAAAGAAATAAGATCGCGAAAAGAGAAGGTATTGTAAGAGATTTGAAAAAAGGGATGCGAAGCGCCTTCTTATCAGGCATATCGCTTTCATTATTTTTCAGTTTTGTGTGTATTTTGGTTGTTGTTTTTTTAGATTTAAGTATTTTTATGGCGTTCGAGCCATTTTTCTTAAAAGAAAACTTCTATGTTCTTTGTATTTAAAATATTTGCTGTTGTTTTTATGATAATATTAATCATTATTTATTTTATACTTAGTGTAGTCTGATTTCAATTTATTTTGCTATGTGTATTTTGTATCTTTTTGTTACTACTTCCTCCATTTTTCTTTCTTCTTGCCCTAATCTAGTATTTCAAGACATAATCGGTATGCTTTATCATATTTGGATTAAACTTTTCTAAGTTCGTATGAGTTTAATACATCGGTGGAACGGCACTTAGTCTCTGCCAGCCACTATGGTAGCAGAGATTAGAAATCTGGCTTGGTTTTTGGATTATCTGCCCTGCTTAATCATTTTAATGATTTAATCATTCATTTCTTAAATAACCAGTTCCTGCATATTCTTAGTCAGTTCTTTAATTAGTACATTAATGGGACTTAACCCCACCTCCCTGTGCAGCTCTTCTTAATGTCTTCTTTCCCACATGCGCGTACCCGTGGCGCAGATAGACTTCAGTCATACCATAAGCCCTTTGGGTTTATGGCTAGAAAACTCCTTCGAGAGCTAGGTAGAGCTGTCTGGCCGGTGGCGCCACTGGTTTTGACTAGCACGCAACCCTGGTGGGTACCACCACCTTTGACGATTTGTTCAATCCCAAGGCTGTAACAGACCCCGTAGTGTTGCTTTCAACCTTTTTCAAGCACATTTCCTGTTACGATTAGACCGTGCCAGTATATACAGATGGCTCCTAGGCAGAGATAGGTCTTTTTTCACATTGTATCCACTCTGTTTGAAGTCAGGGGGCAATAAACAACCCGGTTCGGAGAGCGAATTGTGATCTATAGCGAATCACAAAGCACCATGAGTACTCTCGAGGCATTAAACTCTCCGCATCCTCTAGTTCGCGATATCCGTGACACCACGGTTTTGACGAGACGTGCGGATGTCGAGATTATTTTTTGCTGGGTTCCTGGAGAAGTGGGAATTGCAAGGAATGAGCGCGACGATGAGGGCACGAAAGAGTTCGCGAGGACTGAGCGACTAGACACGCGTTCCGCTCTTCCTCAAACTTTTTCCATGGCAAGAATAAGGCTAGCCCTCTGGG
Organism: Ceratothoa steindachneri; assembly: GCA_963969495.1. Classification (NCBI taxonomy): domain Eukaryota; kingdom Metazoa; phylum Arthropoda; class Malacostraca; order Isopoda; family Cymothoidae; genus Ceratothoa; species Ceratothoa steindachneri. Next base: position 58,081,342 of record OZ018338.1, on the reverse strand, counting down.
CTGCTTGGCAGAGACGATGGGACACGCTGAGGGGAACTTAAAGTTTCAGTTTATGGCGCCGCGACTTTTCCCATGGAGCTACCACTAATCACCGAACGGCTTCAGTCTGCTTTCTGTCCTCTCCGAATTGGACACACTCGTGGAACGGACCGCCATTCGATGGAATGCTCGCCTGCGCCTTAGTGTGATGACTCCGTTGTAGCCCCATAGTTTTCCGCTCATTCCTGTTGAATGTCCCAGTCTGGATGATCTTCTCACACGTTACCTGTCCCGGTAGCGGGTCGAGTGGGCTCACTACAGTTTGTTCCTTAGACTAGTGTTCATCTCACAAAAGCTTCCTTCACCGGGATGAATCAATCCTCATTACGAGTACATTGCACTTCGTAGTGTATAAATAGCGCCTTTCCCTTATCTGAAAATAGTCTCCTTCCAAAGGGAACTACTTTGAATTTCTTCTGGTTTGTTCTTATTTTCCAATTAGCCTCTTTCGATTTCTGCCGACCCCAATACGCTAAAAGAAATTATCCGCGTATTGAATGTTGAGGTAAATTGAGTTTACATAGGCTGAGACATGTGCGGTGTATATCGACTAGAGAGTGAAGAACAGACATCCCTCTTCTGGGAGACCTGCAAATAGGGAAAACTTTGGTCCGTCCACGCTTACCAAACTTACATACGCTGCTCTATCCATGTCACAGCCACAGAGAGCTGTGTCTAAGTTTTCACTTAGTTTCAGCTAAAGGATCTTGTACTCTATTCCCCTTTGTCAGAACTTATCAAACGTCTTTGATACATCCCGACACACAATCTCTACGTAACTTTCTTCCCTTTTGGCTTAGGTGAGCTTTTCCGTGATAAATTTATTGCCATCTCCCTACTTCGCCTTTTCAGACGCCAAATTTTTACTTCTTCTCTCTTCTCTAGGTGAGACACCAGTCTTCGGTTGATGATCGTCTCAAAGAGTTTCCCACCAAATTCCTAGAGTGAAATTAGCCGGCAACTCTCTTTTAATAACGGATCTTTCCCATGCTTGGCTAAGAAAATCATCTTAGCGTTCTTGACCGGATCAGGAAATTATCTTCTATTAAGACAGGCGTTGCGTATTCTTTTCTGTCGTGCTGTTTACCCCCCCCCCCTGGTGGTTCGGGTGCATCGTATGTATTTGGCTATTTAGCTCGTCTATAATTTCACTTTTTAAATCTCTATCATAATCTACATTCTCCTTTTGAGTTAGACTGAAGATATATTGCCTCGATATTCTCTTTCGATGTTTCCATCTTCGTTCATTATTTCTATTTTCTTCGTTCTTCTAGTCGATCCTTTGAGACGCTTGAATTTATCAAAAAAATCTTTGGGAAATGCACCAGGATCGAGGCTTTCGATCGCATCATCTCAACGTCTCCGGTGTTGTTTGAAGATCAACTGAATGACCTCTTCTTTGATCTCTTCCCTTCGTTGTATTGAGTCAATTGATGTGTTCTGATATTATCTTACAATAATTTTAGTTTACGGTAGATATCTTTTATCTATTCGGTCTATCTATGTAGACTAATACTCGGATTTCAGGATATAAGTTCTATCCGCGTTAATTAGATGGTTGTTTAGGTTGTCGAGTGACTTGTCAATCTCCTCGAGAATTACCTTAGTCAAATTGCGTATCGTGCCCAGTCTACTTTTTTGTTGTTTTTTCTCACTACGGTTGAGACATGTATAGGGTTCTTATTGATGGTGAGTAGGATCCATATATGATAACTACCTGTTACATGGCTGGTAGTTGAATGGTAGCTGACGATTGGTCAGACATATGTCTGGCTTTGTAGCACTCCTTTCTCCAACAAAGGTGGGGAATTTGGGGCCAATTTTCTAGACAATGTTTCTGTAAAGCAAAGTATCCAGGCTCCTTCTTATCCTATTACAGGTCTTGTAGCGGGACTCGTAACACCTGGCATTGAGATTCCCCATTAGTATCCTTGAGGCTCTTCAAAAAAATATGCCAGTGAGAGGCTGTAGAGGTAAAAGTCTCTCCTTAGCTGCTGGTATCATCTTTCATATGTCGAGATCGACCTCTATCGCGATATAGGATTCTTCAAGATTTCTGATTTGCTTGTATTTTATTAGTTTTTAATCGCTCTGTCGTACAGCTCTTGCGATAAATTTGTAATCAAGACATTGTAATTCTAAATTTTCATTTCTTCATTACAAGTATCGATGCCGTGTTCGGAAATCAAGATGACATATGCATCAATTTTCCCAAATACATTTCCATAAAGAGGCGTTTTCGTTAATCCTTTGTTGGTTTAATTTCCAATATCTTTAGTGAGTTTCTTTGCATGATGTAGAGTTAGTTACCAGTATTTCTTTTTCTTAGCCTGGATGACAGCTTTTGCGTATCCAGGCTTTACGTTGTTCGGTGGGGAGCTTGGAGTTTTGGACTTACTCCTCGTCGCCCTGGTACAAGTGCACGGGCCTTCGTCACTTTCCTAAGATGTAGTGTCATCATCTTCTTCTTCCTTTTATTTCGGAGAGGGTTGTTTCCTCTATTCTTTGAAATTCAGCATACTTAAACTCGTGGTTTGGGATAACCGAATCCTTGAAAGCCTTGGAGAAGTCAGAATTTGCTGGCATAAATATTGAAGGTATATCGTCTGCCTTGAGGAGTGAGTTGAGTACCTCAGTGTATCAATCGGGTTTTACTGCGTTCGCCACGTTTCGATGTATATTTAAATAAGGATACGGGCACTCACTTCGTTTGTGATGTGAGTTTCTGCGGTAGATGTTTGCGTTGGTGGCATCTCTTCGTTTTTTCTCGCAGCGTTCGCGTATGTATTTTCCTTCGCTCTTTTATGTTCTTCTTCTTTCTTCTATATAATTTCTTTTCTCTTAGGTCAGTTCAGTACCATAGTCTTGTGGTCCCTGTTACAGTTGAGCCACTTTTTCTTGGTGCTCTCTCACTTAGCAAATCTGTGGCCAGATGTGGCATATTCGCTGCACCTCAAGTTTTCCTTCTCAGGGCACAAATAATAAGTGTGGCGTTCAAGCTTGTAGCATACGAAGCACATTGTATACTATAGAACCGCACATGTCTGATATTCTCTCCTGGTATTCTCATGCTGAAGACCAAGAGTCTTTCGGTGGTCGCCTTACTTGCCATTTCTGTGGAAGCATAGGCGACCTTAAAACACATACGTGTGCTCGCGTAGTTTTATCACCTCACATACCTTCGCCCACGCATGCTTCTTCTCTATTTCTGCTTTCAATTCTTAGGTTAAGTCTCCAACGACAAAATTCTCGACTTTGCAGCAGATCAAGCTTCGGTTGGCTGCCATTTTCCGGGACGGTCTTCACCTCGTAGTCTATTGTCTTGAGCAGACTAGCTCCTTCTCCCGATATGAGCTTGACTACGTCCTACGTCTCCGCGCGTATTGCTATGTATCTAAATGGCTTTTCAATGAGTTTTACAAGTGTACAATTTAATTGGGCATTTAATGCCTTACACAGTCGGCCCTGGAGCGGATTTTAGCAAGGGAATGTCGTCAAGGGGAACATAATAGGGAGGGTCTTCACTTTCCTCTTGCGCCCTCAGGATGCTTATTGTATTTTTTTATTTTTTTCTTGAAACGAAAGGTTTAGATGAATGTTTATGTATATGTGATGAAAGTTTAAAAATAATGAGTGATGGTAAATTTGTTTGAATTGAATGGTTGCAACGCTCCCACCCATTACACAATTAGTACCCAACTCAAATGCTGCTGATATGAAGAATGATGATGTATGAAACCAATTAAGGATTACTCCCCACCCTAAGATTGCAGTTAAGTCCCATATCGGAAAAAATATGACTCATGATTCCTCTGTGGGCTATTCCTCCAATCAGTTTCCAGATGAGCCCAAAATTATTCCAGTTCCAAGTGCCCGGCATAGTTAATACAAAATTAATGAAAGGCAGACATCTGACACTGGTTTCCACGTTGGTCGATGTGCAGGAGCAACGGAGCTTTTAAGCTCTCATTAAATTATGATTCTCTCGATGAAAAAAAGTCATTATTACTCTTAAAAGTGAATAATAACTCACTAGGCTCTCTGGGTAGGTTTAAGAGTGTTGCACTTGGGAATTTACTAAGTAAAGTGAAAAATGAATTCCGATTAACTTTCAGCAGATGCTTAAAGTCGGATTATCGGCTTTCTACTCACATCTGATTACGTCTTAAGTCTTAAAAAAGTTAGAAACAATAAGTGTGTATTTGACCTAGAGTCTATAGTATGTAGAGTAAGTGGTGAAAGAGAATACGTTGAGTTGTTTCTCTGTCTAAATCTTCGTTTTCTTCTGGTGAGATATCAAATACCCATCTTCAGTGCTCTCAAAATGCCGTTTATATCTCCTGGGGGTCCTTTGCTACTTTCCCTCTACGAACTGGTACCACCTTGCATTTATTTCAATAACCGTAGCCATAAACAGATCGTCTTTTCTTTGTTTCAAGCGGGCCCTATCTCCTGTTTTCGTTCATATTGTTCGATTTCTTCTCTCAGCGCTATGTACTCTCGCTCGAGAGTTAATATTTGAGCTGTCCTGGGAACAACGATTCGAGGCCCCGTCTCCTCTTGGAAAATCGTAAGCCTAATACATTTTTCTCTATCACCGTCGAAGATGTGTGACGCTTTCCGATTACGAAGCTTAACCTTATCATCTCCTCCCATTTTCTTTGGGGTAAATATTGTGCTACTCATAGCTGGTGCCGAACATTCATTGTAAATTTATTTCCTTTGCTGAACGATTAGTTTTCCTGAAGTGTTTAAATTAATGTTAAATTAACTTAGTTGTATGTATAATAGTAAAGATTATTTTCGTTTCTCTTGTTCTGAATCTAAAAACCACATAAAAAGCCATTGATCTCTTTTCTAATTCGGCCAACGGTAGAAAACGCACTCAAATATGCCCCGTACTTAAAAGGGACTTCTCCTCCGAGTCTAGGGAGGGCAAGCGAATATCAGTGAAGCCTATATGACCTACGACCAAGGCATGGGGGCTAGGCAGAAAGTTGAGAAATTCATCCCATACATGATATCTCTGGATATCTCTTTGCTAAAAATACCTCTTTTTAGGCAGTAGCAGTAAGGTCAGATCTGGATAACAGACATAGTTTAATTTGTACGTACATCCTATGATCAGCCGACTTCGACAGGTTGGACATCCCCCGCGTCGTGGCATGGTTGCCGTAACCCTTTTCTTTGCTCGGGAATTTGAACAGTAGAGACTCCATATTGGGTGACTATATGATAAATCCAAGGGGTCGGGTCTTTGCCACCCTTATCGTTGAGCTGGAGATAGATGTCTCTCTGACCCCTCTGGATTCGCAGCCATAATTTTAAGTAGATCTCGATAAAATTTATAGTAGGGACCAGATTACCAATCAACAATTATTTTCTAGTTGGTCTGATACGCATTTCCTAAATTGACTGATATATCTGTCCCAGTTGAGTAGTTTATCTCGGTGAATGAGACCTTTGATTTCTTTTCCGGCACCATTATCACCTGTGCCATTTTTCTTTGTCATTTCTGGGTCAAGGGCTCATCTTGTATTCTCCATTCGCGGTTTTAGGGTCTTTTGTACTGGCCCTATGGAAATTCTTCGTTCTGTAATGTTCAGCAATTGTGGTGCATATAGGGGATCTTTACTTTTCTACCACTGCTTTGTTTGCTTGAAGCTAAATGCGGATACGAGTTTTACACAGCGGCAACCGAGCCTCTATTGATGAAGGAGTACTCGATCCACCACACTGATCTCCGTTTAGCGACCCTTGCCTTAATTACGTCTTCCATTGAGAGCCTACTTATTGCTATCGGAAAGATGCCTCTCGCTATGCGTCGTGCACAGTGTATTATGCGCTTGAAGGCGCGTGCCCAACGGCTCTCACTGCACCCGTGGCCTTGTTTGACGGGGCATATGCCTTCTAGGTTTTATTGTTAGGAAACTTTTTCAAGAGCTCGATGTAGCTCTCAGGTCTATGGCACCTCTGCTTTTGCTTATAAACGCCATCCTGGATTGCATAACCTTTGACTATTTGTCACCACCACCGAGAGTATTGCTTTTAACCTTTTTTAAGCACACTATGTTTCACATTGGATCCGAGCCAGTGTGCTCAAAAGGCTTCAAGTCCCTGAGAGGGAGTCAGAATCCAAGACCTAGACCCTAGGCCGTGAGAAATTCAGGTTCTTTTCTGTTGTTTTCAATTGGTCACACTCGTGGGACAAACCCACATTTAATGGACCGGTCCCCTGCACCTTGCTACAAAGACTGTGTTGTCCATCAGACTGCCAGCACATTGTTACCTAATTTTCCACTCTGTGAGATCTTCGTGCACGTTAGGTGTCCCACTATCTGGGTGAGCGGGTTTGATACCGCTTATCCCTTGAACTTTATACGGTTCTCGTGGACTATCTAACTTTTAAACCAGTTCGTAACTTTCAGTATTTGTGTTGTATTTTTGCAACCTAGTATTGAGTGAGAATGAAATTCCCTCACCACTAACAGTTTGATTGAATTACTCGAGTAATTATACAAAATTTATGTGCTGGAATGATATGTTAATCGCATTTTTCAAGTTAAATATCTTTTTTTTGCTTTCAGGGTTGCTTATGATGAAACCCTTGCTGTAACTTTCGACACCCGTGGCATGATTGCCATTTCAATCTTTGGAGTAATTGTCCTTCTTATTATTTTCTTTATTTTTTTTATTAACGCATTTTCTTCAGCTATCTATTCCTTCTTCTTCCTTTATAGCAACTACGTTGGTTCTTCACAACCATACGTATTTTTTCAGATAAATCCAAATTTTCTTAGTTTTGCTGATGTAGTGGCTGAATTAACTACTTTGTTTCATTTTAACATTTAAAAAACTTTGAATTCGGCTTTTTTCTGATGAATGTTATAAAATGAGTAAAAAATTCGTTGGTTCTCCCACAGCCAAATTAAGATCAGTTCGTTAAATTTCTATTGAAAAAGAGTTCCCTTTTTGCTGAATATTTTCAACTTCATCCTAAAGAGAAAAATTTTACTTTTTGTATAAAGTTATTCCTTAGTACAAAGATTTTGGTATGAGAAGACGAATCTTATCAAATAATGGAAAAAAGACCTCTGGAATAGTATTTATTTTAAATGTAGTTGAACTAATTAGAAAAATACATTTTTGATCTTTGCGTAACTTTCAAATTTTTAAAAGATTGGAATTGTTTAATTCATCTGCCAATGACCTTACAATCATGACAATTTTTTTCCTTCCGGAATATGCAGACTTAAATTATATACTTTACCATTTGCGTCTAAAATAACCAAATAGGATGAATAAAAGTATAATATCATACGTTTTATTCCTTAAACCATTCATTTACTTTGTTTGTCTTTGAGTAAATACGGAAATTTGCCTCTTCTAATGTTGAAAATCCAAACCAGGATCCAATTCAAATGGTTTTCGAATTCCTTTAATAATGTTAGTAGATTTTGGCGCTTTGCGATCCTACATCTTTGAACTCTTTTCAGCAGGATGACTAAATGTTTTTCATCTCAGTAATTGGGTATTACATTCCTAGTCCATTTTTCGATAATTGTGCTCAATGAATCGGTGGAATATTTATTTACACATAAGATATTTAAAATAAATGAGAAGAGTGGTTACTGAGGAATATTTCGATATCATTCGATTTCTATAGACTTCAAATCAAATGCTAAGAGAAAACTCCCTCGTGCGGGGAACATACTAAACATCAATATTTTGAGTATATTTCACTGTTTCCACGCTTCAGGACTCACGGTATATTTACGAAGAATATTGAGGTAACTTTTACTGTTTATAGAAATTAATTCCGTTACTGATGATGGCAATGAGAGTTTCCCAGTGGTTTCCCGGTGACTTTTTTTGCCACGAGACTTTTGCTACAACGTATTGATCTCTCTGCTCATACGGCTTGACTCACTGTCGCTTGCGTTCTGCCATTAAAAATAAACTTCACATCAGTGACCACATAAAGGTGATGCATCCTACGCAGAACTAAACGATCGACACAATTATTGTACACCCTATGATATCTGAAGGCTTTTTCCATTGCACTCGTATCCAAACTTTTTTATGATGTGGTACATGTTGATTTCGCATATTGTAGTCCAAACCGCTTGGTCATTTTTCCATTAATAAACATTGAATTATTCAAAATTATGCGTAATTATAATGAATTTTATTACCAAAAATTATAACATACAAGTTTTCTTTCCAAAGTAGTGCAGAAAAAGTATATTGCTTGTCCATTAGAAAACCAGACGGACTCACTGCTTCAACTGGGTAGTTATGTCATATCCCTGTCATGCACTATTGCTGGGTTAGGAGAGGGAGAATAGTTCGGAGGAAGAAAAGGTAATTTTCATCTTTAGCTTTTATTCACAAAGAACAGTGATATTAGAGAAAGGAGTAGTATGGACGAGAGTGCCAGAAAATAGAGACCTCTCGATTATCTAACCTGACAGGAATACCTATACAAGGCAACTCTCTCGCTAATGTCACTAATATTACTCGCCCAATCCTGCCTGCCGGTAAGTTGCGAAATTATTTTATAATGAGTAAATTTATTCATAACAAGACTACATTTAATCTAACCTCAAAGGAAAGCATTGCATATAATTCATTTAGTCATTTTGTATTCGAAATCTTAATTATATATAATTAAATACAAAGCACCTGTGAAAATTGTTTTGTTCGAATAAGGAGGGAAGGAGAAAAGGAAAGGAAAGGATTAATACTTCCCTTCTTTTAGTTTTCTTTTTTAATTTCCTTTTCTCATGGAAACTTGAAGTAACTCATGCGTTGTTACCGAAATAGCTCCTTATGTGGCAACATAATGGCATCTGTATTTATTGCACCGAGTTTTGCGCCCGACAGATCATAATCGAATGTCAAGAGTTGAAAAGGGGTTAAATGAGTTTTCCTTTCTGGTGTCATGTTTCTCTCGCAAAGCGTTTCGACAAGAGAACCTGAACGAGGGGTTTTTTTTTGGGATTGAAGAACAAATATAATGACATAAAACGAGATTGATGATATCTAGACACCACATAGGGATTAACTAGGCGTGGGGGCCTTAGCAGGACCTGGTGGTCTTGTTACCTATATATAAGTATATATATATATATATATATATATATATATATATATATATATATATATATATATATATATATATATATATATATATATATATATATATATATATATATATATATATATATATATATATATATATATATATATATATATATATATATATATATATATGAATGCAATATCTCACAGGAAAAATGAAAAAGGTCCTTCCAAGTACTTTCAAACTTTATTCAGTTCATTCTCAAGGATAACTGCAAGAGAAAATAATATAATAAGGGTATATATATAAGCTAGTAAAAGATAAAGGACCAATTTTAAGACAAGAAATCACCAACCAGGAAGTAAAAGAGGGATAGCTAAATTCACATTAAGATTTAGCGATAACAGATATGAAAATGAAACAGAAAGGCAAGAAAGACTCAAGAACAGAGCCAAAAGGGTTAAAACGATTAACGCATAAAGCGATAGTCTAAAGAGTGAGATTAGGAGACACACGAGTACTAAATTGAAACGAAGGGGAGATGGACAAGGGAAGAGGAAGAGAAATAAAATAATCTTAATACAAAATCCTTTCAATTCCTAAATTGACACATCGAATTCCCATAAAAATGAAAATTGACCCCCTAAAAAAGGAATAAATGTCAAAGCTAGTTTGTTTAAGAATGAGTTTTTTCATAACAACATCAATTTTAAAAAGGCCAGGAAAAATGTTAAAGTTATTAAATTAGCTTATACATGAACATCCAATTTATTAACTTGTTATTTTCAGACATACATATGAACAAAAAAACGCACTATTATTTATAGTCTTCCTCAAAGCCCTCGGAAGGAGCTCTTTTCACATATACGAGAAGCTCCTTCCGAGGGCTTTGAACAAGACAGTGTTTGCCAAAAATAGCCTTTTAACTGCATAATTAATTGCGTTACTGCAATAATTTGCCTAATTTATAAGGCGTGGCGAAAATGTGGACTAATATATTTTCTACTCACTTCGACAAGCAGGGGTGACACTTAAAATGGCCAATCAAAAGATAGTTTTTTGGCTATCTGAGAGAACGCTCATTTTAAGTGTTACTTTCTCGTGTATGTGATAAGAGCTCCTTCCGAGGGCTTTGAGCAAGCCTGGCTCTGCCCAAAATAGCCTTTTAACCGCATAATTAATTGCGTTACTGCAATATTTTTTCTTAATATATATATATATGTATATATATATATATATATATATATATATATATATATATATATATATATATATATATATATATATATATATATATATATATATATATATTAATATATATATATTTATATATACTATACACAATAGGAAAAAACGAAAAGAACAGCAACACGGTCAGAATTACTGATTGAATTATACCAAAAGTCCTAAACTTAGGATCTATTAAATCTAGGCAGAGATGAGCTGCCGTTCGAAAAGTCACCAAAAGGAAATCCACAAATTATTAGTTTGGAACGAAAATTATGTCCGAGTTTAGGGTATAGATTAAATTTGAAAAGACTTACGACGAAAGAATTATTCAATCATAACATAACCTTCATTGCTTTATATAACCTCATTCTATCTGTCAACCAGCTTTTAAATGCCATGCTTGTAAATATACTTAAGTTTTTTATGAAAAATATGAATACAACTCGTTTTCAACCTCTTCTCTTTAAGTTTAATTAAGAACATCTAAATAGTTCTGTAATCCCCTAAAGAAGTAATAATCCGAAGGGGTTAGGTCAGGAGAATATGGAGGATAAAACTATATTTCCCGACCTAGATCCTCATAGAGATATTTTAACTTTAGATCTGACTGAGGACGGGCATTATGTTAATGAAGAATAACAGTCATTCTAATGAATAAGGAGTGTCGCCTTTATCTAAAAGTGGCTTTCCAACGACCAAGTAGATTGAAGAAGAAATTAGGATTACTTGTTTGATTGTAGTCTAACATTTCGTACTGGGCAATTCCTTCAATCTCCCACATGATAGTAAATAGATTTTTTTTTTAGAACTTCGGCTTTTAACGTTATGATAAAGGATTCATTTATCATTACCTTTAACAAGCCTGCCTAAATATTATGTCTGAAAGTGTCGTGAAAGCGATGACTCACAGTAAGCATTGCTCTGTGGAGATTCCCCATGGACAGTTCGTGCGGGACCCATTTCCCAATCACTGAAACTTTTCTAATCATTTTCATTTGGCGTACAACAGTTGTATAGGTGCAGTTAAATTATTCTGCAAGTTTACTAGAAGTTGTAGCAGGATTTGATGTAAGAAAAGCTTCCAACTCTTTATAATCAGGGGCTTTTGGAGAACTTCTTTTGTTCTGTGATTTAGACTGAAATCCGCACATGAGAAAGTGTAAAATCAACTCATGCAAATTCTTTCATTTATTGCATCATACTCATGAGTGCTATGAATGGATTTTGCTGCTCTACTTGCATTGGCACCATTAGACATCTCATAGACTAAAGAATTTACTGTGAACTTTAGATGTGAGGCCATAGGCGCGATTATCGAAGATTATGAAGAATATTTTTATAATCTGAAAGAGAAAGGTAGAAATACTCATTGTTGCATTCCTAAACGATAATAAAATGCACTAATATAATAAATACTATTGGATACAGTCACTTGCCTGTCCTGGGATGCTGATCTTTCCTCAGCAATACGCCATATTAAACGCACATCAAGACTTCGGATGTATATATGTATATTAGCTCTGTGCAGTGTCTGGACTTTTCTTTCTCCCCATCCATTCTCACCCATATGTATTTATATATATTGCAGTTATAATTTTAGAATCCACTCTTAAGTATTTTTCTTCTAAGATATAATAAAATTTTTAGGTGTAAAGGAACTAAAGTGATTGCCGCGCATAGCTTTATAAGCAAACCACTCCATGCCCAAATCACAAAAAGAAGACAGTGAGTAAAAAAAAGGATTGTACGGACTGTCTCGAATTATTGTTGTCAGCATCTCTGGTGGTTGAAGATGATAGGTTAAGATCATAAAAGGGCATATCTGAATCTTTGTCTCTCAGATTAGTATCCTTATAAATGTTTTAAGTGTTAATTCACAACTGCTTGCGTTTAAATATTTTAGAAATGGCTTTTATTCATTTTAAACTCTGTAGTTGGATAATATTTTCAAATTTACCTATTTTTCACATTTTGATTCACTTTCACATAAGGTGAGAAAATGCAAACTGTAAATCACGTTGGCAAATGTAGTGAGCCATAAATTTGTCGTGAATTTCTCTAAAATATATTTGTCGTTAGAGGTACCCCCCTAGGCACACCAACTGTCGCCGTTCTGGGGTGCGGTTTGTGGCAGTTAGGAGCTCCGTTTTTAAATTTCTGACACAGCAATTTGTGCGCCACGGTCTGGGTTATGTAGGTATTACTTAAGGGCATAGGTGGGCGTTATCGCGATAACGATATCGGGTTATCGATTATCCGATATAGATTTTTTTTCGCGTTATCGATTCATCGGTATCGCCGATACTTTTGGTTCCAAACTAGCGATAATGGATAATTTCAGTTTTTGGTTCAGTTTAGCACAAAAGCAGGCCGCGCGTGCCTTGGAGGCAGAAATAGGTAGGTCCGAAGTTTTGTCTAAGATTTTTGTAAGACTTATGTAATTTTTTTTATAAGATTTTTCTAAGTTTTCTAAGATAAAGATAAAAATAAATATTTAGATTTATCGATTTTTTATTTAAAATATCAATATCATTTTTTCTAGTATCGTAATTTTGGATTTAGTGATTTATCTGTTATCACCTTTTCGGGCGATAAATTTATCACCAGTTTCGATTATCGGTTATCGCTGATAAGGTTATCGTTATCGATTTATCGGTTATCGTGATACATTTTGTCGTTATCGCGCCCAACCCTGCTTAAGGGATATTTTTTTATTTTATATTACAGTTTGCATTAACCCTTTAACATGGACTACTCTTCTCCCTCATCCAATGTTGGTTTGTGCTTAGAGAAGTTCCCAATTTCGCTTCCTCTTAGTGTGACTCTCAATTTTCATCGCTGTGCATTGATGTGAAAAAATTTATTGATAGATCTGAAATTAAATGAAAGAATTGTGTGTTGAACCATCTCATTTGATATATATTTATTTTATAGAGAGTATTTTTAACAAAATATTGTATAGATAATGAAATTATTATAAGAATCTGCCGCTTAAATATAAAGAGTCAGTCTATAATTAGATTCATAGCAGTTAAAACCAAAATTCTAGGAAATCCTACTCCTATATATTTTAAAATATAAATTTATGAAACTGATAAATTATGACAGGTTTTTACATCAATTTGCTGAAAAATACACATTCCTATTTCTTTAGTGATACTCAACAAAGCACTGGATGTGCAATGGCAAATAAAAATTTGAAGCACTTAGGCTTCACATTCTTCTTACACACATCACACCGCCGTGATACATTGAGGATCTTTCTGTAGAGAATTCACTCATTTGCAATTGAGCCATTAGGGAGAAAGCGGAAAAGAGGAAAATATCACACTCACTTCCAAAATGAAACTCTAAATTTACCCCTAAACTGATCGAACAGATCTTTGTTTTAAAGCTTCGTAATGTTTGGCTGAGGGATTAATACCAATTATTTCTTCTTTTTTGACCACCAGGTGCATTTTTCTATTGAAAGAGAGGCACTGTCACTTCTGTTTGTTGCTACCCTAACATCGCTTTTGTCATTCCATGCACAAATAGCAATCTTCTTTTATTTTACCTGAAACAGCTCTTCCTCCCCAGTCATTTTTTCTTGACGTCTGACACTGGGACTTTCTTTCATTCTGTCCTTAGAATTGTACCTGTCAGACTAATAGTATCCTTCTGGGAAGACTGAGGAAGAAGCAGTATTGTAAAAAAGTTGTCATTATATCCACTGTTACAATTAACTACTGTTCCTTTGGCCAATGCATGGACAACAGATTCACCAAAAAGGCATTCCTTCCTCAAACCCAGAATCTTTTACTTCATACAAGTGGAAATTCATTGACAATCATTCATGAGAACACATACACCAAAACTTGTAGTCAAATTTCACGGGCTTTCCTCTAATGAATTGTTTGAATCCATTTCGCCCATAATATGGTTCCATGGCTTCATCAATAGCCCATGTTATAGGAAGTGATTGAGCGATATCCATGAACAGATTTTTGAAATGTTCAAAAATAGCGCAAATCTGAATTTCCCATTTCTTCCACTCATAAACAGGCTTCAAGCGTCTTTGCTTCTTTCTCTTCGATAGGCTAACGTCTGCTACATGAACATCATAGCCAAATTCTACTTTCTCTTTAAAAATTGATGCTCGCCATGCATAAGAAGGCTCATTGCGAATATTTCGGTTTGTCAGAGAGGATGGGGGTTGTTTCAGAAGTTTTGCTCCCAGCTATCGGACATTTTCTTACTCCACAACAGCTATATCCTCACTAACGTCGTCTACATTAGATTTTTCATAATCTTTTGGAGGCTCCAAAGCAACTTCGATGCCTGTGCCATTTTCTTCTTTAAGTAATGAAAACAGGTGGCTGACTGCCTCTTTATCTTTTCTTGGACATCTGAAAGAGAAAACACATGTCCAAATGAAGGAAAGAAAGAAAAAGGATCAAGTGTTTTACCCTAGAATACATTGTAATATTGAAACAACATCTAGTCATTATACACATTAGTAACAAACATTTACTTAGGATCCTTCATATATATTCTTATAAATGCTGACCCTTGGTGATTAGAATATATCAGATATAATCAAAATAAACTGATATAAGCATTGAAGTATTTTGATTCATCTATCCACATTAAGGTGAAGGGCCCTGACTAAGCTCCATAGAGCCCATATAATTATATCAGCATCATATTTTAATTAATTATAAAAGTCACAGATTGTGGTTTTCCCTAAAATTTCACACATTAAAACAAATCTTTATGTGTCATCTTTACTATCATTCACTATAAGAAGTTTCTAAAATTAAAGTTTCTATTTTAGAAGTTTCTAAAATTGTCTTTTTCACATAAAATAACATAATATGCCATTGATAGAAGTGATGAAGGACTGAAGAGTAGATTCTAGTTGAAATAGATATCTCTTTAACTCAGCAGGATGCAACTCAAATCATAATTATAGCTTGATTGAAGTAAAGGTTGAAGTGTTTTTTGGGAAAAGATAAAACAAAAGTTTTAATAGAGCTCAATTCAGAATTAAGTTTAGTAGAACATAAGTAATTTCTCAAAATAAAATAGTGGAGTTGTCAGCTTTTTATAACAATTTGGATGAAAAAAATATAAATAGAATTTTAAATTGCACTAATTTGACCATTGGAAATAATGGTTTAACTCACGAATTTTCAAGACACAGATATATAAAGACTACAAAGGGTGCAATACTTGTAATTATTGGATTTATTTATCTTGTATGTCTAAAGAAAGAAACTCACACAAGTTTTCATGAAATTTAGACTGATGATCTTAGATCCATAGAAGTTTTTCGTCCTACAATAAGTTACAAAATGTTTATGTTTTGTGCACACTTGTCTAGGATTTTATGACAAAAGGCCGAGGCTTATTAGACAGGCAACTAATATATTATCATCCATAAAGATGACACTAGTTGAAAAATTAGTAGTAAATTATAACAAACTGTTATTTACCAACATGCATTTAGCGATTGTAAACTGATTATCTAAAAAGCTATATTCTGAATTTGGGCTGTGACAATTTTTATACTAGTTATCCGTTTCTCCTGTCCATATTGACTTAAAAAATATCATTCCTTGGTACAATAAGGAAAAACAAGAGGTAGTCAAGTAAAATCCATTTCATTAGCTTAATCTTTTCAATGTGCTGCACAAGAGCTTATCACCTGATTTCCAACAGCAGAATACCACATGCATACAGCAGGCAATTCTAAGAAAGATGAGAACTCCTTGATGACAAATTCATCGCCAGCAAATCACCTCTAGTATCAAACATTAACTACGACTCCAACGTATGTCTACTCCAACAATTTCAGCTGGAAAGACTTAACTCTCTAGCTAATGAGTAGGCTCCATTTACCCAAAAACCTAAGTACGTCATCGAAGCCGTCTGTGAAATCGTTCGGATTATGAAGAGTAACAAAACTTTACTTACTCAAAGTTATCATTACCTTCTTTATCCTAATCTTGGACTCTTTCCGATTAGGTGACCGGCTTCCCTTCCGGGATGCCTTCCTATGGGGGAAGAAGCTGTACTATCTAACCTTTCGCCGGCGAGGGAGCACCATCAGCCTAACTCCACACTCACCACCAGGGCTGTGGTTTGTTCATACCAATGCGTCTTCTTCTGGAACCTCACCCTGGTTTTGGATTTAATACCGAAATTGATAAATCCAGCTTCACATAAAAGAAAGATGTCAATCTGCGATAGTTTCGTCGCTACAGATGCTCTCATGTCAGTCATTCCTGTCTATAAACATATTTCTGTTCATATCTTCCTAGAATGGCCCCTCACTTGGCTATTCTTAGTTGCACACGTACTTCACTTTATCTTAGGGCGGATTCCTTGCAAATCATTGACCGAGTGTCCTGAACCGTTTTTTACGGCATTCCTTTCAGGCTTAGCCCTTTACCCTTATCGAGCCTGTTTTAGAATTTGCCTTGCTGTGTTCCACATGCAACCTTTAGCTGCTCAGCCCACGATTTAGGCAAATACGCAACTTATCTCTTATCCTTTCCATAAATAACTCCCCCTTAGTTGTGTAGTTACTCAGTTAAACAATATAGAAAATATTATACACACACCTGGTGCTGGTCTAAATACATGAACCGGCTAAGGAATAATTTGGCAAAATCATCTTCCTCATGAGCATCCACGTTTCGTCGTTTCTTAAGAAAAAGTCGAACTTGCAACCCAGTATGTAAGTTCTGTATCTTAAAATGTATCTCAAACTGTTACCCAATTCGCTTCAATTTTGATCTCACGGGTCAAATGGCCGGTAATAGACTTTATCAAGCTAGACATGCAACAAGAATTCCATCAAATTCCTGTTGAATCGAGTGTGGAAAAACCCGTAAACCAACTTCATTTGCCTCTTGGTTTGAGGTCGTCATCCAAAACGTTCTCTGGCAATCTCCCTTTTTATTTTTTAATTTATCAAAGACACCTTTTTAATCTTTAAACTAGGACACGCATCTCTATCGCTTACATATTGTATCCCACCGCTTACCGAGAATAGATTAAAATTACCACCACATAAATACAGAAAATTCGTTACTCGAATTTTGGGGGAATCTAACCAACGAGAGAATCTCGGCTCTAAGGACAGAGCTCAATTCATACGGAAATTTCCTAAGCCGAAGAACTAAAAATAACTTGAGGATTTTTTAAGTCAAATTCAATTTCTATTGAGAGCATATCAAAGACGTCACCCCCATATTGAACACATTAAATAACCTCTTTAAAGTGCATATAAAAGCACCGAATTGTTAATAAATTGCCCACAGAGTGCTGAAATTGCCTTTCAGTCAGTGAAAACAGCAATTTCTCGATCACTGAATTGAGAGCTGTCCTGCCACGCACCCACTTTCTTACATTGATGGAGGCGAGTTCGACAGGGTTTGACGGTATCCGTGAGCAATTAGAAAGTCAATCATATGCCTTATAGGGGGATTTTTTTCACGAAAACATGGTCATGTTTGAAAGAAACATTTCAACTGCGTTTTTACCAATACAAGTGTGATTTTACATTATCCTGAATTACCGCAATGTGGTTGCGTTGGCGTTTGCTAACGCAACCACTTTCTCTATTCAGATGTGAAGCTGGACTTCACATGAACTGAGAACATCCTTTCTCTAAGTAAAAACTTTGATGCCGAGAATCGTTCACAAATCTACCATTAAACGCTTATCCAGCAAGCTTAAGCCACTTTTCCGAGCCTCGTTTTTCCTTAGGATAGATTGCTCTGTGCTGGCTTTAGATAAAAACGAGTTACTATTTTTAAGCGTTTCATGGTAAGGGAACAAACGAAATTGTGGCTAGTTGTTTTAGTATTTATTGTTTCTCGAACATTGGAAAAACACATTTTTAGACTTTTCCATGGTTTGGCACATTCAGATGTGAAAACTTCATTCTCTCCCATAGATTAAAACTTTGTCTGGGCTGCGATTGGCAATTATAAAAAAAATCTGCTTCGGACTTATATTACTTGTCAGTAGACGCGAACAAACTTCCCACCGAACAGCACAGAGAGTTTTCGGTGGTTTATGCTGATATTACGGGCCCCTAGGCCCATAATATAGTTAAGGCATATACCAAATGGGTGAAATTTATTTTTTTGCGTGATTTATCTGCAGTTGAATCTAATCAAACAAATACATATATAAGCTATACTCGTTTCAATGTTCCTCAAAAGCACATATCCGAAAATGGGACTAATTTTCGCTAGCAACATTTGTGGGACTTTATCAGTTCATTTGATCCTCACAAATTTGCACTTTACCTCATAATACAAAAGAAAATTCATTCGTATAGTCACTTCGCTCAACTTTCAAACATTCTTTGCTTGCCGCTTCTTCCCTTGCCAATAATACAACAGACTAACATGGGTACTTGTCGCTCGTCTCTCTCAAATTAACGCTGAATCTTTTAACTCTCCAGCGGAAACACTTTAATGTTTCCCTATACTTTTTTCGACCATCTTTAACTCTTTAGATGCATCCATTCTCCCTATTTAATTTGCATAGGCTTTAAAAAGTCAATTGGAATAATACTCTCCCACCTACGGCGTGCTTGCTCAAGCTTCATACAAGGCAAATAGAGCACATTCATGACGACCTATAACTTGAAAACATGCGTTCGCGACGAAAATGAACAAATGACACAACTACGAAAAATATTTTAGGGTTCGCATCAAATCTAAAAGACTAAACATTTACAACCATGTTAAACCAATTGGTTAATGGAGTTTTATTGTCTCACTCATTATCTACCAATACACGAATACAATATTATTTTTAAGTACAGTTAACTTGGAAGATATTTATTTCTTCAAAATTATATTTATCGTAATTTTTATCTATTCTCTTTTTTAACACATTTACTGCAGTACTTTTAAATGACATTTTGTGTTAATTTTTTCCAATTTTGCATTATTTTATAAGTAAAGTAATTTTGTGGTATCGCACTAGCTTTCAACAAGCTTGCGACCGCAATTTCTCTTGGCCGCTTCATTATCTAGTTCATATAGTTTCCTAATTGATATTAGTGAATCCGTTTAGTATTTTAAAATCTTATATAAGTTTCCGATAAGATCTCTATCCTCCAGTGAGGGTAATCTTTTTTGCTTGAGGCTGAATGCTTTCGAATACCGCAAAGCCCTTGCAAAATAAGGTGTCGTGGTACACCACTCTATACTATAGACTACTCCAATATTATGAGGGGTGGTGGCTCAATCACCTACTGAAACGCGAACCTTTGAAGAACTGTTCGCACAAATTAACGACCGACTAAGAGGTCAAACTTGAGGCGTTGAGTTTTAAATCCTTAATAATCAGAAAGAGGGGCATAATTGATTGGCGAGATTTACTTGAATAGGGCGAGAGTATCGTTTAAGGTTAGTTAAAGATGAAACAACAAAAATATAATTTTATTTACAAAGATCAAAATAAGAATAATAATAGGCAAAAGGGAATTATTTAAATTAAAATAGTCTCTTGATAATTATTATGAGGATGGATTCTTAAATGGAATTAATGAATTAATGTCACTAGGCTCAGATCAAAAGGGGCAACTTAATACTACTAATAATGGAGGCGGTTTCAGTTTTACGGGTCAGTGACTTCGAGGAGTGTCTTTCTTGCAATTAGGTAAGTGGGGAACAATCCGATCAGGCAAGTAAGGCACGATCCGATGAAACAAATGGGTCACGGTCTGAATGAGGCAGGTAAGGCACGATCAGATCCAACCTTCCGATGAAGATAGCCAAGCTTCAAAGATGACGTTTGATGGGAAATGTGGGATTACTCGCAATTCCACTGGAAGAGGAAACTCCTTTTCCTCAAAGGTAATCGACGGGGATTTTCTTCTGTTCGTTTAAACCAAGCGAGACTGTTGCGCAAATTCAAAGGCTTGCCGTTCACAGAAGCTAACAATTGACTAGGGTAGCCCCAGGGTGGAGAAGTTATTTCTGTCCGACGAACGCTCACGGGACTTAAGACTTAAGACGATGAAGAAAGACTTGAGGTGCTGGTTGGACTTCTCGAACTACAGAATAACCTGAGTATTTGTATACCCGATTCTGAGAAGGGGGAGGAGTTTGGAGAAAGGAGTCACAAGTTCCATACTTCTTAATCTGGAGGCAGACTCGATTCATCATTTAGCAGCGAGGTGCGAGAAAGAGCCGCTCTTCGTCGCCTCGCCACTGGAGGGGGGGGGGGGGCGGAAAGGCTTGGGACGAGTTCGCAGGATAGGGGAATATTTTCCCAATGCGCTCAGTAATAGCAAGTTCTTGAATGTTCGAACAGGCTCAGAGGTTGTTCATTTACATAAGGATAAAAAATTGCATGCCAAATCAGCGAATTATAATGAACCCTTCAACTCAGAAGTAAACTGATTCGCTCTATAATATAATATGGTGGGCGAACTAATAAAAAAAGGATAGATTTTAGGATTACGCACAATGCACAGATTTTGCAATAGCCATTTACGATTCGGTAACCCCACCTATCCATTTTAGTGCATTTTTTTAACGATTAAGTATATCTGAGTGTCGTGTTGTTACCATATTTAAATTCATATATTTTATATTTATGATATTATTTTGGTACTTTTAAATAAGTTTCTATTAAAATTTTAATACAAGTCAGTTTGGGGATATTTTCTTCGCCAAAATTATATACTAAGGGTAAAAAAGGAGAGGAAAATTCACGGAAACAGATTTCCATAAGAAAATTTATCTAGTACAGCGGAACGATACCAGCTATGCTGTAGAGCTTCTGCAGCTCTAGTTAATTCAAGTTTGTAAGACCTGGGGTTAGATAAGAAAAGGTAAAATGAAGACAAAATAAAATGACAAAGAGGTTATTATAAAATGAAATATGAATTTAAAGCTTGAATGGATTGGATTTGAGAAAGAAACAATGAAGCAAAAGGAATAAAAAGGAATGCAGTATATAAAACATTACGTTATATGTGAAGAGCCAGAAGGAGGCACCGTCCATTTAACTCATGATAATGAATCTGTTTTAACGAGGATAAAATTTGGATATCTTTAATCGATTCAGGTTGACAAGAAACCCTAAAGTTACTATTGGAATGATACACCAGTAAAGAATGAAGGTTTGTGTGGAGTTATTAAATTATGTGAATTTTATCTTGATAAATCTCTGCAATGGTTCCTATATATTCCAAATACGAATGAGCCTCGTTTCACAGTCTTTGAGGTAATAGATGGAAAAGATACAAGACCAAACACGTTTAAAGTATCTATTGAAAATATAATTTAAAATGACCTGACAAAAATGAATATTGTTAAATTTATT
This sequence comes from Ceratothoa steindachneri, assembly GCA_963969495.1. NCBI lineage: Eukaryota > Metazoa > Arthropoda > Malacostraca > Isopoda > Cymothoidae > Ceratothoa > Ceratothoa steindachneri. The sequence continues at coordinate 58,059,642 of OZ018338.1, read as the reverse complement.
CAAAGCATTAGAGGTATTTAAAAAATGTCAGCTGTGTTAGTTCATTTTTCAGCATAGCTCATTATATCGATAAGAAATATGCTTTATTTTCCATAAAATCTGTTTTTGTTTCATATTAGGTATTTGCTAGATCACAAGTAAATAGTTGATAAAAAGGCATCTAAAAGCCTTAGAGGTCTCATAAAATCCAAAATGAATAATCATGCCCAACGTTCTTTTAAATAAATCCAATTTTAAGATGAATGATGGAGAAAATATCTTCTGGTCTATGATGCAACTAATCATAAGTTTGGATAAAGATCCTGAGGAAATTATGAAAGGGATACTGTGAAATAACTTCTACTTTGATCGCCCGAGAACATTCTATTGACTATGGTGACTAACTACAGAAATTTTATTAGACAGCTTGCATCCAGAGCATCATTTGAGCAAGAACTATGAACCATGAATATATCAGAACCTTTGAACTCTCCGAAACACTTATCTTTGAAGCAGAAGATTATATCAATATAATTATTATATCTCCTCCAAACCTAGGGTAGTTAATATTTTATCACGTTCTTAAACCTCATACTAAAACAGGGTACATTATTCAATTTCCATTTCATAGACAGTAGGGTAAAAATGCTATAAATTTATCGAGTGACACAAGCATCAGAAGAATGAGTTAGTTAGGAAAATAGACAACAATTTATCGTGAATTTAACTAAATCAAGATAAAATACCCATTTTTCATTGGAAATGTCAGTAAATGATAAAAAATATGATACGAATAAAGTGTATAAAAGTGATAAAACTATTAAATTGTGGGCAAGAGAGGGGATAAAAAGATTCATTTAAGCAATACTACTCTAAAAAAGAATCAATATTTTGTATGAGAATGTTTATACATACACAAAAGGAGTCTATGCGATAGGTTGGAGATCGAATAAATTTTAAATTTCAATGTTTTTTCTACAATCAAACTTAACTCTCTATAAAATTGAAAGATATAAGGTTAAAATTTTCGAAGGAGACTTGCTGATTAGTATCTAAGTATGAAATTATTAACTACCTAATACTACTAGTTTTATTTTGTTAATTTATATAAACAAAATAATTAGCTATAATAATTTATATCCCCATTATTTCTATTTTATTTAATTATTGTCAGTATATCACTTTCCGTGAATTATATCCGTGAATGTTATATATAAATTAAAAAAGCAAGGCTCCAAAAAGAGATCCCTTTAGTAAGCAGCAAGTCATCCTTATACATATAATATGATTTCTTTTGCCAACAAAACTCTACCTACAGTTATCCAACCAAACTTATATTCATTTAACACACTGCAACCTCTTCCGTTTGCTTTTCGAATACCAAGGGTATACCACGAGGAACGGTGCCAATGTCCTTTATAAAATCAAATTAAATTACATCTTGACATTTTATTGGTAAAATCCTGCTACTAACAATCGAATCCAAGAGTTTACTATGAAAGAATAAGGAATTCCCCCCCTTCCCACTGACTTCCCCAGTTCACCGTTGACCGCTCTAAATTCGTCTGCCCTATATACTGCGAAAATTAGAACAATAGAAAGACCATTAGGGGGAAATTCCGAATTATCGCCATGGGCCCTTATCGCGACCCAAGGCAATTAAGCAAGTCTGTTGTCGATGAATCTCTCTCGCCGTCTAGATAATTTCCGAGTATATATTCGACACTTCGAAGTTTACATGCAGATTGTGTCTGAAGCCACCCTGCAGTACATTAGCCGTAAAGTATTCGTTAGTTGAGAGGGAATCGAATGCCTTCTCGTCCAGAGAAGAATTGAGTGATTGTCGAAAGGCCAAGGAAGAGCTAGTCTTCACTCAGTGTTGTTCTTGGAGATAGTTAGGAGCGCTTAAAACCCTTCTCACTACGTATTCAGATTTCAAGGATCGGAAAAGACATCTCCGAAGCACCTTCCGTTTACCTCTTAAGGATAAGAGGCCCCCAACTTCAGTATCCCGAAGTTGGATTGAGCGTCTCGTGAGACGCCCACAAGTTCAAGGCGAACTTACCTAACTGCTTCTACTCGCCGTACATGAAGATAAAAGGGATTTAACCCACGTTTCGTCATGCTGCTCCCACCTTTACTGCCTCTAACCTAACGGATCCCCTTTGCTCTAGAACTTGCATAATTGTAAAATCATAACTTAATTAATTATCCCTCGGTTCAAATTAATTTATAGTGTTAATCACCTTAGCAGTGAACCGTCAATTTTTAATTGCATTGGAATTTAACTTGCCCTATATGAAATGTATATATAAACTTTAGTCCTATTAAAGTATATTTTTGTAGCTGTGTTTGAATATTCTTTGGCCTAGCAACTGTGTATTTAAAGCACTCTTAGAACCATCTCCAGGTGCAGCCTTAATTTTGGTCGGTTAGTTGGCCAGTCTGCGTATAACCGTGGAATCCTTAGGAACTATTCTCTCGGTAATGTATATATATATATATATATATATATATGTACTGCATAAATTTGAGGGTTTGCAAAAAAAGAAAAACCCACAATATCTTAGACAAAAATAAATGTATTTCAAAACTTTTAGGATATTAATTAGATTTTGGCTGGAAGATAACAGTTCAGTTAGACTACTTGCACGCAGCTTGTACTCCGACACCAGAAAGCTCCAGAACCTAGAGCATGTGTTACTCATTGTGTCCCTGGGGAGATCTTCAAACACCAGCTTAATCTTGGCTACCAGTTCGGCTTTAGAGCTGTAGCGAGAGCGGTTGTCATCATTCTTAACGGCGCTCCAAACAGAGTAACCTATGGCATTGCAATCGGGGGATCTAGTAAGGCAGATAGTGAGGCTGTTGTAGTCGTATAAATTCCAGCAGCAATCTTTCTACCCAGGGTTTAACTACAATATTCAGCATCTCCACATATCTATCTGAAGTGAGATTAAAAATATGCTCAAATTTGTGGCTCGGCATGGCTCATCCTCAAATTAGACATACCCACAGACTATCATAGGTTGGCAGAACTTGGTCATCATGATACGTGGACCGTGGCATGTTTTATAGGCAAACCAAAGTTTGTTCTAATTATTGTGCAGCTATTCCTGGCACAAGTTTTTTTCATTTGAGAAGAAACAGATCGTCCACTGCTTAGCACAATGATTCAGTTTGTTCAGTTGCTTAATGCCCTTAATGAGCGGTTCTTAATTGCCTTGCGAATGTATTTATTCACGCCAGCTTTATGGTGGTGACTCGAAAACTCATTTATATTGACAAAGCACAGATTCAGTTGGTCGGATCTTCTATTCCCTTGTTCTACATTTTATAGATGAATTCAGGCGTATAAACGCTATCAGAAGGCTTGTAGTTTTCTCTTTTGCTGCACAAACCAAGTCATGATAACGGCATTTGGATACCGGGATGGAATCATAATTTTCCTTGTAACTATTTTCCCATGTTTTTATTGTTTCCATTTAACTACGCTTTCTTAAACTAAGGACAATTTGAGGACAATTTAGGTCAACATTTAAATTTGTCGATAATATTTGCCGAATCAATATAGGATTCAATTTTTCTCTAGACTAAACTTAACATCGCTCAGGCCTAACCAAAGAGTATTTGAGTTAAGCTTACATTCTTTAACATAACCTTAGGTAGTATCAACTTAACCTCGCCTTACCAAACCCTTATTTACCCTATCATATCATCCTCTTAACCTAGCACCAACATTGCCTAAACCTATCTTAAACTTACATTACATACGATCCCATTGAGCTAGCCTTTCCAGAAACCTATCTCAACTATCATGTCATTCATTCGATCCATCCTACTCCTAGCACATCACTCTCCATACACTTTTCTTTCTTTTGAAGATAAAAATTCGGTCAACGCAACGGAGGAGAAATTACCAGTAATTTTCTCTAATACCATTCCATATATCGTGATTATCTTAAAATTAAGCCGATAAATTCCAAATTTTAGCCCCTTGTACCCAGTTCGTTACTAAACAAATATTAGCTTCTTCCTCTGATTGAAAGTGTCGTGTTTTACGGCCTAGTATGTATGTACGTTTGATTGATACATGAGTTAATCCGTTCTACTTTTCTCTAAGAGTGCTCTAATTTAATTCTTTAACCAGGGAGGATTCGTATTATGATATATCTATTGCCATTTGCTGCGCTCCTGAATCTAATTAAAAACTCCGACAAAATATACTTTTAATCACATAAAAGAGCGAAATATTAAATCTTTAAATACACTAATTCTATAACAAGAGGGCCTAATAAAAATTAACAATACAAATGAGTAATACGAGATGGTTGAAGCAAAAAAATGCTAGTTTTTAAGTCATTTAAAATTGAAATAGTCTGGTTATGACTACCAGATTGAAATAGTTTTGTTACGAATACACTTTCACACAGAATGGGAAATGAAAAAAAGGAATAAATTTTGTATTTGTTTTACCTTTTACTCATGGTCTGTCGGCAGTTGGGAGACCTTGAAAGTGAGCTTCCTCGCCGAGGTGAGGCGAGCGTGGTGAGGTGATTCAGAAAAACAGCTGATGCTTCTCTCGACTTGATAATGTAAGTAAGGGGATCTTGAATGAATGTAAGTTATCCCGCTCGCGATGTTACCAATTCTGGCTTCTCGATGATGAGACTTAACAGAGATGTGGATCTTTTCTCAAATTGGAATCCACTTTGGTCTTCCTCAATGGTGAGGGTGTATCTCTGTGTTTTTTTAGAATATTGAGATACGTGATTTTCTCTGGATGAGAATGGTAGGAGAGTTCGTCACGATACTACTGGTCTGCTCTTCTAAGCGACCAAAGGACCAGCCTCGGAAGGGTAACACCCACTTGGTTCCACCTATCTTCTTTATTCCCTTTTTGACTAAGGGACTTGTCTTTTTCTCTCGATCGCTACACGGAATTTCCTCTAAATTACCCAAAATCGAGTTATATACGTTAATTATCCCCTGAACGAAAGGGAAACGAGGGAGTTTAGAAGGGACGAGCCCTCACTAGCCCAGAATAAAGACCCTCTCCTAGGGCAGAAATTTTCAACGTTGTGACAAATCGTCCCTTCAAGATTACACATGGGGAAGGTGAAATTTCGTCTATTTGGCGAAAATAGACATAAACAATCGGAGGGAACACTGAGCTTGTATCTAAAGTTTCTGCCGATGAAGCTTTAGGCAGCAAGCTTTTCATTCTAAATGCTCTCACACCCTCCTATGTTTATATTAAAGGACTACAACACCAGACTCGTAAATTACGAAATCTGCTGACCGGAATCTGTCTTTGGGAGCGACTTCGAAGGGTCTTTGGGAAGTTGGGAAAGGTGAGGGGGTAAAGTCTTGGCCCAATGCGGGGCGTAACGGTTGAGGCTGTATAAACAAACTAGTGTCTGTTTGTGCTCGTTATATCCATTCCTCCACAGAAAGTTTCATTAAATTTAGGTAAACTTAAGAGGAAGGCTTCATAAAATGTAAGAGCGTGTTTTGACCCAATTATGGATGAGGCTTTCCACAATAACAATCGAGTAATAAGCTTGCGATTTTAAGTTTAAACATAAATTCACTTCATTTGAAATGTTTTTTTCCTAGGTTTAAAAACTTTTCTAATTGTTTCTCATAAGACTCATTTGGGAATCGTAGGTGAAAGAATTCAAAATCTTTCGTCCTCTAAGCGAAGAAATCATTCAGGCTTGTTTACCAGTGAAATGCTCAAATTTTGACTAGGATAGAGGAATCAGAAAGATAATGAAAGCTTTTATTATCATTTGTTTTTTGTTTATACATATTGAAAATGGCTTGCTTGTTTTTGTTCTTTATTAAGAAGTTACCTGTTACTTTTAGTTTTTTTAGATCATTCAGAAGGAGTAAAATGTGAGTGGGACTAATAAGATCATTTAGATGTAGGTGAGGGAAAAAAAATGATGAAAAAATGGAATATTGAAGAAATGAAGAAAGAAAGTATAATTATAAACGTTGACAGATGCAAAGTTTGTGTTTGCACAGTGTTTTAAAAGGACTAGGAAATCCAGGAACTTACAGAAAAGTGATTATTTATCTAAATCAGGGCCCTCATTCTCTTACGTCTAAGTCCACCCATGAGAACTCCTCTTTCATTCTTGAACAAACAAATAACATGTTTTGGACGATAGAGTAATGAAACCTGCCTTTTGCGTATTTTTAAAGACCAAATGAAGAAATATTAAAAGAAATTTTAAAGTAACTGACCCCTTCCTCCAAAAAGTGAATTCTTTCGAAAGGAAGTTCAAATTTAGATATGGTTTCCCCAAAAAATTTATCATATAATTTATTGACGTAAATTAAGATTAGAGTTTTGGCTAGGGGTAGAATTTTTACAAGTGCTTTAATGATTAGATTTAAAGAGTGATTTTGATGTTCAAATGTAAACAAAGTTTTAAATGTTACATGGGAAAAAGTATGTTAACCTTCAAATGTAAAGGAGGATTTTATTATTCAAATTCAATGATACATTTAATATTCGGGATAGATATAGGTAATTTGAACGTTGAAGTGTGAAATTCTAATAACTTAGCATAAATGCGAATTTAAATTATTTAATGTAAGAGAAATATAACTTCCAAATGTGGGAAGAGTGATTTTAATATTTGATTGCAAAGAAAAATTTATGTTTAATTGGATTTTAATGTTCAATAACAAGGTCCGCTGACCAAAATGTCGCGTGCTCTCACTTATTCAGATTTAAGCCCTTACAACCTTAAACAAGTTAAAAAATTCCCGCAATACCATTGGGAGCATCTTGGCTATTCTATTATTCAAAAGAGGAAGTAAAACAACATAGGAGTTTGAAATTTCGTTAGAATCGGCCGAAGAGTTGGGATGTTATTGCCAAAACTAAATAATTCCAAGGCTACTTTGAGAGGACTTTGACAATTATATGTTTCGAAAGAGAATGTAAAACAATATAGAGGTTTTAAATTTTGTTAGAATGGGCCAAATGGTTATAATGTTTTTGCTAACACAATTTTTATTCCTGATCTATCATTTGGGGACTTTGTGAATTATATCATTTGAAAGAGAATGTAAAAAAAACATAAGAGGTTCAAATTTCGTAAAAATCGGACGAATAGTTATGATGTTATAGGTAAAGGAGAATAATTCCCAAGCTACCTTGGGATGACTTTGGCAATTATATGATTCGAAAGAGAATGTAAAACAATATAAAGGGTTTCAAATTTCGTCAGCATAAGCCGAATAGTTATGATGTATTGCCAAATAATACCTTGGCTAACCTTTGAAGGACATTTACAATTGTATCATTGAAAAAAGAAAGTACAACCACATAAGTTTTTCAAATTTCATTAGAATAGGCTGAATAGTTATGGTGTTATTGCTGGAAACAAAATAGTTCCTTGGCTAACCTTGGCAGGAGTTTGACAATTACACCATTCGAAAGAGAAGGCAAAACAAAATAAAGGTTTTAGATTACGGTACAATCTGCCGAAGAGTTATGATGTTATTGCACAAAAAATAATTTATGGACTAACCTTGGGGATACTTTGGTAATTCTATCATTCGACAGAGAATGTAAAACAATATTAGGGTTTCAAATTTTGTAAAAATCGGCCGATTGTTATGATGTTATGCCCAAAACAAATTAAGGCCTGGGCTAACCTTGGAAAGACTTTCGCAATTAAATAATTTGAAAGAGAATGTAAAACAACGTTAGGATTTCAAATTTCGTTAGAATGGGCCGAATAATTATGATGTTATAGCCAAAATTATATATTTCCTCGGCTATCCTTGGGAAGACTTTGCTAACTATATTATTCAAAAGAGAATATCAAACAATATAAGAATTTCAAATTTTGCTAGAATCGGCAGGATAGCTACAATTTTATTACCCCCCAAAAAAGCAAAACGGGGACCGACCGACATAGTAAGATGTAGAGTAGCCTGCAATTAGATCGCACGGGACCCCTAAAGAAAGGCAATTTTAGTGTCCACTTTGTAAATAGGATTTAAATGTCAATTATTTGGGAGGAGGATATTCATATTCAGAAAAGGATTATAGGCATGTCAACCGTTTATAGGTGACTCCGGGGATTTGGTAGATTCACAAGTTTATAGAGGGTTTTATTTGTGAGCCAAGGTTACCCGTAAAAAGGTGTCCGACGAAGGTGTTTGAGGTCTCACCATCGAGTTTGCTATGACTCCCAAGGTTCTTACGGGAATCCTATTATAAGCTAGGTTCGAAAGGTAACTTGGTTATCATTGGGCTTAAGGAAGGAATCGAAATGCAAATGGGATTTCGTAGGCTTTATTCTTGGCTAGTTCGCATTTCTCCAGGAATATCCGTATAGTGTTCTCGACCCGGATTCTTCAAACTTGATCCAAATGATCCAAATGGTTGTCTTAATTGCCCGAAAATATCTCGCTGTCGTCTATATATATACATAAACTAACTATAATACATGAAACGGTTTATCCATGTGTCGTTGAGCTTGCATTTCAGAGTCCAAATGGTAACTTCATGTATTCCCATAAACCAGACGTATTTACCACCGCAGTCTTCTCTATTTCTGCCTGGTTCATGGAGATTTAATGGTAAGCACGAAATAGATAAAACCGAGAGAAAATTGTTTTACAGCGCTGGTTGTTAGCCAGACTTTGTATTCTCAGGAATATATATCTGTCGGGTGTTGTAATCGCATTAAGTGCGCGGAAATCACCGACCACCCGGCGACTTCTTCGGGACTATGTGAATTGGCAAAGCCCATGATGATTTTGACGGGCACACGACCTCCTCCAAAATTGTTTCGTACGTTGCTTTGGCAGCTTGTAGCTTCTCTATTGAAAGAGCTCATGGTCGTTGAATGTTGCTGGTGCCCTGCCGGTCTCAATTGTGTACGTCAAGGAGTTAGGCGATGGCGGGGCGATTTTGGGATGGACGTTAGCTGACAGAGATTGAATAAATTTGTGCATCACGAGTTCTTCCCCAATTTTTACCTGTAGACCAGTGATCAGTAGTTCTTCCAGTTTGGTTAAAGTTCGACCAGTGCGTCTGGAGGCGGCAATGAACTTCTAGAAGTGATCCGGTTTAGTTCTCCCGAGGAGAACCAATTTGGGTAGACAAGACTCACCTGAAAGTCGGTCGACAGTCTCGGAAGGTAGTGTAGCAAGGACGTGAAGGAATTTTGGTTCCTCCTTACTTATTCTTGATATATGAAACTAGGCTTCTACAAACTTAAACAAACCTGCAATTGCTGCCTCATTAAAGACGGGTGGCTTGATGGTGATGGCGTTCACGATCTCCGTCTCTCATTGTACTGCTTGCTGAATGTACGATGCGGCCATATTTCTTCCTATGTTGCCTTCACTGTCCGGTCGACGGGGTCACGAGTTTATAGCCAGCAAAGGGGTGACTGGAGCGATAATTGAGATGGCGGAGTCTTTATTGTTAATGGGGAAATTCGCCAGGCTTCTTCTTCTTCCCCTAATCTGGACGCAGCGCAGCTTCTAGGGTGAGAAGTATATTCGTGTGTAATTTTTAAGACTCCTGGGTAGAGTCAAAGAGTGTTTACGTGTTTACTGTGGATACGTGTGTATTGCCTTTGATCGCCTGATCGTGGCTTTATCAAACCGGCATCCATAGCAATGTTGATTGTGCCGTTTCACAAGTTTAAGAAAAATCTGGCTGTTTAGATACGAACTTAAATATCGCCAGCTGCCTTGGTTATCTTCTATCGAGACCTTTAGTCTCATAGCTGTTTCCTCTCATGTGTATGTTTGTGTGCTCGCATGGGAACCTCAAACTATTCGCTTACCATCTTACACTCATGCTTTCTTAATATATGTACAATTGTGATATAATTATTTCACTCTATTCTACATTGTTTCATCGCATTTTATTTCAGTAGTTAATATGTGTGCCTAACTTCAGGACTTCATAGGTCCAACAGGGTGCTCATTTGTGAGGTGCTTTGTTGAGCCTACTTCACCTTGCAATTCGAGCGACGCTACAGGTTCTCAATGTAAAAAGAATTTATCTTTTCAAATATGAAATTAATTCTGGATGATTAAATCTCAATGATAATTTTACCGTTTAAATTTTTGAAAATATAGATATTTGTTTGAGAAGAAGTATTTGAATGAATAAATGAAAAAAAGATTTAATTTACAAATGTGACGTGGGATTTCAATAGTATAATATAAAGAGAATTTCGAATCCTAAATATTCACATGATTTCAATATTAAACGTGAAGAGGGCTTTGAATGTTCAAATATAAATAAAAGAGGTTTCGAATGTTCAACAATAAAGAAGAATTCAATATTTAAATAGGAAATTGGATTTTAATAGCGCTATGAACTGTGGGAATTGAAACCTAAAAATATATGCCATGGATGTTGTGATGTAAAAGTGGATTTCAATGGTTAAATGTCAAGTGAGGTTTCATTTGTTGTTTATGAAGAAATAACTTATAGTCAGAATGAAACGAAATAATTTCAGGTACGTTTGTAAACAGCGACTTAAATTTTTCAATATATACTTGCCTAAAAAAATCAAATGTAATGACAGATTTGAATGTTCAAAGTAAGACGAGTAATGTTCACATTTAAAGGAATATTTGAATGTTTAATTGTAAATTAAATATTTGAATGAAATGTAATGAAGTATTGTGAAGAGAAGAGAGATATGAATGTTCAAATGTTAAGTGGACAAAGAATGTTCAAATGTTAAATGGACAAAGAATGTTCATATATGAAGGAGGATTTGAATGTGTAAATCTGGTGTCTAAATGGCCAATGTTCAAAAGTTAATTAAATTTTAATGATCAAATAGATAATGGATTCGAATGTTAAAATATAAAGAGTGAATTGAATATTCAGGTTGAAAAGAGACTTGATTGTTCAAATGTGAATAAGGATTTCAATAATGAAGAAATGAGAATTTGAATAATCAATGTCAAGGAGAACTACAGTGTTCAAATAGAATGAGTGATTTAAATGCTGAAACGTTTTTATTGATTTCAATGTTATCAATCCGAAAAGAATTAGACTGTTCAAATACAATGAAATATTTGTTTGGTGATTCCGAAATGAGATTTCTTAATTTGAATGTTTCGAATTAAAAAAAAATTGAATCTGGAAATATAATGAGTTATTTGTTTGTTGATTTTGAAATGTGATTTGTAATTTGAAAGTGAATAAGTATTTCACTATCCAAAGGTAAATTTGGAGTTTTAATTTTTAACCCTTTGATCCGAAAAATTATTAGGATGAAAAAAGCTCTAGAAGGGTGAAGATTTATTTGTTGAAATAAAATAAAATATTTTGTTTGATATTGACAATAAATCTTCACCAAAATGATATTTGACTATTAATTTTGAAAAATTATATCTAATTAACTAATTATTAAGGTGGTACTCATAGTGTACCACCCTCCAAAACAAACAAAAATGAAGACAAAAATTATTTTTAATTTCCTTTAGACTTCTAAAAATTTAATTCCTTTCTGACACCAATTTTTTTTTTTTTTTAACATGCATGAGTAGTATGTATATTTTTTCCAAAGCAAAAGTCCACCTTGCAAACCGAGCGTTCCCACTCTGTTCTGGGTGGTTTTGCTTTTGTGCTGCATAAGCGACACCTTCTTGTTCCTCTTCCTGGTTGATGAGTTGATTCTTGTTTTCTGATTTCAAGTGGCGGCTGAGGTTTATACTTATTTATTTTAAAGGAGGGGCCTTTCTCTCTTAGCTTTGTGACATAGGTTGCAATTTTTAAACGAAAGTTTTTCATATTCACTTTTTCATGTAATATATCCTTAGAGATTATAGAGGCATTTACAATGGCTGCATCGAGGAAATAGAAAAGTATTATGTGCCAATATTGGTGGCTTTTTCGATCTATTTCATATAATGCCTTCAGCTGGTCAAATATATCTAAACAATTCATATGTTTGTTATAATCTTTAATAGCTTCAGAACAATTGATTTGACTATGACTTCCATCTCTTTCTTTTCTTAAAACTTGTACTACAGCAGTTGAGCAATGATAACTAGATGTAACACGCACCATACTCGTACGTCTATCTTTCCATTTGTACACAGATATTCAATCTTCACTTACATACCAGTCTTATTCTCCTCGCTTCATACTATTGACTTCTTTGAAATTACGAGTAGATGGAAATTTTTTCCTATTCTGGTTTACTGTACCACATGAATGCAGAGACTGCTCTTTCAGATCTTTAACTCAATTGTAACTAGTAAAATAATTGTCAAAGAACCTTTAGGATTTGTCCTTTGAAGTGGTTGCGTAAGCTTTCGAACAACACTACCTCCTAAATCTTTAATAACATTTCCGTGCACTCTACCAGTGTATATTTCCCCATTAAGAAAAAATAACCTGACTTGTCAGCTAGAACCCATACTTTATAACCTCTTTTAATTGGTTTCATTGGATTATATTGCTTTAGGGTACTAGGACCTGAGAATCTGACCATACTCATCAAAGCAACTATTTCGCTAGGCAGAAAACTTTCGGGGAAATTTCCAATAAGCATTTGAAGCAAAGGCTTCACTTTATAAAGCTTGTTGAAGTCTGCGGAATCTTTTTGAGGCATGAATGTATTATCATTCAAATGTAATTTGCCTAAGATCCAATCAAATCTTTGTACAGACATCAAATTAAAAATGAAAGAATTACTACTCCAGTGATCCCTGTAACTGGGAAATTTTTTAATTCCCATAAGCAAATTAATCAACAGAAAACATTTCATTTCATTTTTGCTAACTGAGATAAATTACTTTTCTGATTGATGAGGATATGAATTTGTGTAAAAAACAATATGGTCAATAATTTGATTTGAAAAAAATTCAAGAAATATTTTGCAAGGGGTAGCTTCATCTAGTTGTCTTAGAGCATCACTTGCGCCAAATGACTGAAAATTTGTTCCCTCCTTACACTGAATAATTTTTTCTCCATTTCGGTACAGTCGCCTGAGCAGAAGAGCAAATTGTAGATAATGGTACATTGTTTAAATCAGTGTCTGACGACGATGATTGTAAATATTCTTCAATAGGGGATACTATATTCTCTTCACTCCCTTCAAGCTCTTCATCAGCATCTGAAGTGTCAATTGATGTTTGCGAAGGAATAACGTCCCAGGCTACAACTTCTAACTCTTTTTCTGATAATTTTCGCTTTTGGCTAGCCATCCTGAATAATGAAAACGATATATATATATATATATATATATATATATATATATATAAGCTCTAATTATATCAACAATTAATATATGAAGCACATATGTGAAGTGTGAAAGCCTATTTATGTGAGGCAACATATATCTATATATCCGGCGAAAATAGGTTAGAAATGCGTAGGCCAATATGAATATCTAAAATACATTTGTGCAGTGGTACAGATAACGTACCACCTTCTTTTTTCTAATTACTTGAGCGTTTGTATGATTTATTTTATAATATCAACATAAATACTTTAATTCTATCTATGAAAAAAAACATATCAAAATAATTATATTTACCTTACAAAAAACTGAAATTTCTGCTAAATTCAATTAGGAAGTGACGATGACGCAGCATTCTTCTTCGACGGTTCAGCCACAATGAGGGTAAATAATTTTGGCATCCAAATATGAAGCCAAAATGACTCCAAAAGCTTCAGAGAGTGCATTTATGAAGGTGGTACAGATTCTGAGCTGCTTTTGCACCACCACGCACCAAACGTAGCCAAACAGGTGGTATATTATTTGAACCACTTCCCTTGAAAGGGTAAATGAAAGATGATGATTTGAATGATCATTGTAGATTAGTTGATAGTTGAATGTAGAAATATAAAGAACAGTTTAATGATTGAATTTTAAGATGAATTTACATGTAGGAATATGAGAAGGAATTTCAACGCTGAAATTTAAAGAACGATTTGAATGTGAAGGTTCAAAATAAAAGAAATTTATTGTTTGCAAGTTGATTTTAATTTGAATGTTCAAATGTGAAGTAAGATTTGATTAACCAAGTTAAATAAATGATTTGAATCTTCGAATTTATCGAAGCCTTTGATATTTCATTTTAAAAGACTGAATTAAAGGTTAAAATAAAATATTTAATTTGAATTTTTGAATATCTTAAAAAAATAACTGATCAAATATGATTTATTACCTATAAAGAAAATTTTTAATCTTAAACTGACCAGAGGAAATTGAGATTTAATATAAAGTAGGATTTTAATGTTTAAATATTATAGAGAGATTTGAATGTTCTGATGATGGATTTGAATTTTAAAATAATTATTTGGATTTAATGTTTAAAGTTGATGAGATTTTAATATTTAAATGTAAATTAGTATAAGATTCAAACACGGGGTGATATTACATATCGTAATGTAAAAGTATATTTTTATTTTTAAAGATGTTAATTGGGAGTTGAATGTTCGAATACGTGGAGAATGGGGATATATGATTGTTTAAATTAAAAGGGGGACTCAAATATTCTACCGAAAATAAGCTGAACGTTTAAAGAAAATAAGTAATATGAAGAGATATTTGAAGTTTCGAAACTTAGGAAAGTTGGATTTAAATCAATTTTTTCAATAATTACTCAAATGCAAATTTGTTGACTTGCTAAAATGTAAAAAAATGATTTGAAATTTAAAATATGAAAAAGATTCGAATTTCCAAATGAGATGAATTTAACTTTTCAAATATAAAAAAGAACTGAGATTATTCAATTAAATTTTAGATTTAAATGTTCAATTCTAAAGCATGTAATGAATGAATTTAATCCTCAAATATGAAAGGGAAATTCAATATTCAAAATATAATAGGACTAATAATATTTATATGTCAGGTGTGCTTGAATGTTTACCTACGAATTTTGATTCTAAAGTTTAATGTCAAAGAAGCAATTGAATTTTCATATATAAAGAGATGTGAAATTTCAAAATGTTAAATTGGATTCAAATTTTATAATGCAAAGACGGTTTTGAAAGTTAAAATGAGAAGAATGATCTGAATATTTGAATGTGAAGGATTTGGGTGTTCGATCGAAAAGAATGATAAAAATGCCCAAATATGAGGAGGAATTGAGATATTTCTTTTCAAATAATGATCTTACTGCTCAAATTAAAAAGATTTGGCAGAATATTTAAATATCACAGAAGATTTAAATATACATAGATATAAAATTGAGATTTAATGTTCCAATGTTAGACGATTTTTTGTAGAAATGTAAATAAGCAGTTAAATGTTCAAATCTTACATAGCATTGAAGATTTAAAATAAAGGTGATATTAAAGTGTGAGTGTTTTGAATGATAGAATATGAAGAGCGATATGAATATGCGAATGATAAGAGGGAATTAAATGTTCGAGGGTAGTGTAGCATTTGCATGTTTGAGTGTGAAGAGGTATCTGAGGTTAGTTGAAGAAAGAGGCGAAAATATTAAAGTTAGAGGTAAAGGAGAATGAAAAGAAAAGATATGGAATAAGAATTAGTTTCATACCAGTTATTTTTGTAAGGTTATAATTTGAAATATTATTTACTGATTCTCTTCTTAAAATTAGTTATTAGTAATTTTAACTTTGTTAAGCAAACATTCTAATTAGATGTTTTTTCATAAAAAAAAATGTTGCCCGGTGCTGTGTTAAAGCTTTTATTCAGTAGCTTAAAACCGATATAGCTTAAATATTGAGTAAAATTACATATTGGTAAACCTCATTATTATTTTATAGACTGAAATGTGTTGGTCACAAAAATGATGATGTTCTACTGAAAGCCTCTAAGTGCCTTAGTCTTTCTAGGTAGGGTCTATTTCAAATTAAGACTACAATAATAAAGTTGGGTATTATAATATATCCGAACGCCATGAAGTCACGAGCAATACGTCCTGTTCCAGTATAGACCGGCAGTGGTGGTGGTAGCAACTACGTCCCTAGCCCGACAGTGGGTCGGCGACCCTCACACCTATTCTAGGCCAGACCACAGCTCCCCTGACCATCGCAGGAGAAGACCCGCCACCTCCGGGGTCTCTCCTAGAGATCCACAGGGTCCAGGACGATGTGTATCTATGGGCATTTAAAGAGATATGTGGTATTGTGTATCTGTGTTAAGCATTTGGAGCAGTTTGGTGTTGTATGGGTGGTGGGAGATATTCTGTGCATGTATGATGTCAGGAGGGGTGATTTGCTTGTTCGTATCTGTGCTAGTGTTCATCTGATCTGCTTTATGAGTGTTTGTTCTGAATTTTTTTATGGTTAGAAGTGGTGCACTTAATATTTTGTTGAGGGTTATATTTGTCAAGTATCTTTGTATGATCTGAGAGTGCATTGTTTTCATGTTTTGCTTGATTGTGTTTTATATTGTTGTGTTAGGGTCTTTGACTAAGTTGGTGGTGTATTTGTTGATGTTGTTATCGAAAATAGTCTGTTTTTTATGTCAGTGATTGGGACGTTGTCTGGTGATGTGGTGGAAGGGATGATTTGGATGTTGTTTTTTTCAGCCTGAGTTGTGTTACATGTAGTTATAAGTATTTTTGATTGGTACGATGTTTGTCTCGTCGTGTAGGTGTTCGGTGTTTGTGTCAAGACTGCATCCTGTGGCAGTGTGGAGGACTGTGTTTTGTATTGTCTGTAGTTTTTGGTGTTGGTTTCTGAAATGATTGGAGACCAGATTGTCTTGACGTGTTTTAGTGCTGGTCTTGTGATTGCATTGTATGTGTAAATAAGAGTTTCCCGGTTTCCTCTCAGTGGTTTGTTGTGCGATGCCGTCATTGTGATGTCGTCTGCGTGTGGCAAAATCGATATCAGACTCTAAACAAAAGCAAAGGCCCTGTTCGGTCACCGCAACATCCTGATGCCAGGCGGTGTAACCCGATTCTTTAACCCCCCTTTCTCTCCCCTCGACCCCTTTGGCCATCCGACGCCACATTCAACCCGGAGAAGTACGAATCAACATATTTCTGCCACAGCGAGCATAAACAATACCAAAGTGAGGAGAGCAGGTGCAATAACAATGTTTAAACAGGCAATATTTTCCCTAATATCTGAGATCGAGTTTCGTGTAATAGAAGAAATTATAGGAGCTGCGACGAAAGACAGAAGATGCCTTTTAACTAAGTTGAGACGCCCTGAAAAGCGTCGCTATAGGAGCGAGGCTTAAGACATAATCCCTCATCCCCCCTTTCCCTACCCCCAGTGGGTCGGTGAAGTATATAGGAGGATAACTGGAGAAGAACGGGAAGATCGAGCTAGAGATCGACACGACGAAGTCCGGCGGCAGGGCCCAGCAATCAAAGAAAGAATCAAGGAAGTTCATTCTGATTCAGTTTCTGGTGGTCCCCTTGGAGATTAGCATCTTGTATGGAGAATCACTCTCATAAATCTCTCGTCAGAGAAACCTTCTAGCTCGTTTTTCATCAAAAAACAGATATCAGATAGTCCTCGCCATGGAGGAATACCTAAACAAAACTCCCCTAACCCCCTCATTCTTCGAAGGATTCACTTTTGCTTATCGCTCGTCAGTGCGAAGCATGTCAAGATTAACCCTAAGATTTGTAAAAGCATACCTTCACGGACCCGTTGCTAAAATCATCTGACTAAGACAACGTGCTTAACGCCATCCGTCGTTTTCACCGAAATCACCTGTTGCTCCAAGTCAGTCTCTTCGCCAGAAAAACGACTGAGCGTCTGTGAACACACCCACGCGTCGAACCGCAAACCACTTCCCCCGTCTACATAACATCAAATTCAAGGTCGTTATTCAGCCGGATTCACTTGTGTTTTTTTTTATAGGTAAAGAAATTTAATTAGTTTTGTGTGTCAAATAGCGTTCAGTATTAAAGTGAGCTTGGGGGTCAACCATTACTTTATATTAATTTGTTTTAAAGTAGTAAGTTAAATATATACTCGTTTATTTATAGATGTAAAGTTTGTTTTTATTATTTCTCTTTTTTATGTTGTAATTAAAGATATATTTTTGTCGAGAAGTATTTAACTTAATCCTCGCAACGCTGCACATGGAACTAGAAATCCTTAAAGATTAAATAACATAAGGTAATATAGTGCTCTTAAAGAAAACGAAATCACGGAGTTTTTGAAGTACGTAACAAACCTACGTACCACCACTGTGCCCTTATGCCATGACACTGCGTAGGTGACAAGTGTGGGTGAGGAGGTTTATGGCGTTCTGACCTAGGTGTTTGATATTTATGTTATTAGGGCCGGTGGAGTTTTCCCTTGCTTGTTTTATGGCTTTAATGGTCTGTTCTGTTGTGATTGTAAATTGGGGTTTAGGGAGTTTTTTTTGTAAGTCTGTCTATTTTCCAGTTTTCATTTTTGGTTTGGTGTATGGTTGCGTTTCTGAATTGTTTGTTGAAGTGTTCTGCTTTTTGTGTGGGTCTTGTGGCTTCTTTGTTTTCGAAGGTAATGGTGTTTTTTGTTGGTTTTTTGTTTGTGTATGTTTGTTTGGTCTCATGGCTGGTCTAGGTGATGTTTCCATAATTCTTGTTTGTGTTCTTGTATGGCGCGATCTATTTGTTTGGTTTCTTCTATAATGTGGGGGTCTGATGGGTTTTGTTTTCTAGTGATGTTCTGTTGTGCTGTAAGGTTTCTGATTGGTTAAGTGAGTAGTTTTTGTGTGTTGTGCATTTTCCCACTTGGGATGTTGTGTTTGTTTGCTTTTAAGATAGTGTTAGTTAGTATTTTCTTTCGCAGGTGTGCATCTTTGGGGAGTTGGATGTTGCAGAGTACTTGTTCAATTTCTCTTGTGGATTCTATCCAGTTTGCCTTGTGATAATTTGTGTATGTTACGAGGTTTTGTTGTAGCCTGAAGTTTGTGTTTGTTTCGTGCTTCAGTCTATCCCGAGCCCTGACAGAAGTAGGTTAATTTGGTTAGCTCAGGGCCGCGCAATTTTCTATAATCACGTAATCACGACAGTACACCCAAGTTCAGTGATAATGGTAAAAGTGAGAGTGAACTAATTATTTATTTGGCGTTCTTCGCTGTAAATAGTATTTCAGATAGACTATTATATAATTAGTGACTTATCATGATAATAATTTCTTTCCATTCCCCAATAGTGAAAAGCTTTAAGATAGTGATAATCATATTGACTTTGTCGATAAGCAAGAAATTAATGACTGTGATAGAGATCACGCACCGGATCGCTGGCAGAGAAATGGAGTACGTGGTTCAACTGGTAGAACCTGGTGTCCCCTCCCTACCGTCTCGCCTGATACTCCCACAGATGACCATGCAACCTTAGCTGCTGGCCCTTCTACTAACTGTACTAGTGGTTGCCTTTATTCATACACTGTTGTTAAGTATTCTGCTTGCTAGTCCTGCTAGTCGTGTGAGACGAAAACGCAAAGTTTAGAACGAAAAGGTGCTTGTGATTTTTCTACGACACCAGTAAAAAATTAAATAGGTTTTTTTGTGGCACGCAATACCGCAGGTCTCTGTAGAAACACGAACATAAGCAAGGAACTTAATTTCATCATTTAAGGCAAGTTGTACCCAAAATGTTGCTCGGCCCAACCTACAGAGCAGTGAATCAATTCAAAGATTGATTTTGTAGCCACTAAGTACAAAAAGAAATCATCCACTGTGCAAATGAAAACAGTAGCATAGATAAATGCATTTTACTCCTCGCCCTCTTAATCATAAAATAAGTAAAAATACGAGCAAAACATCAAAGAGAAACAAGGTTTCCTCTCTTCCACCTCAGCCACAAGAGTAGACCGAATCTACTGCCATTTTTGCAAGTACCAAGGACAACACCGACACTGGGAGGCGGGGAAGCCCAGAGGAACAGCAAAGTGGCATTGCTGAGAGCGGAGTCTTAATTACGTCGGAGCTCATCATGCAGAGATTACCTTTTGTGTTTTGGCCTGCTTGCTTCAAGTGTTTTGCAGCAAGTTAGCCATAGGTCATATGATTCATCACTGCAATTTCGATGGACTACAGGTCAATTGGCTGGAGCTGCCGTGGCTCGCCTCCTCTCATCTCCATTAGCTTTTTAGGAGGCTATGATGGACGTATGCCACCTGTCGCCTCTCTCAGCTCAAAGTTTTTCCGACCCCATCACCACAGGATGTGGGACGGGCAGGTGGATGCGCGATTTGCACTAAGTATGATTTCTCTATTATTTCATTTGCTATAAATATTTATTTTCAGACACTGGCCGTGCCGTTACACCTGGATAGGTGGTATAATGTTATTTTTGCGTACACTCCACCCTCAGCCTACTTCAACGCCTGCTCCGTCCGCCGCCTCGTGGAAAGGATGCCCAGTCCCTTTTTTCTGCTCTTGGATTTGAACGTTAGAATCTACCTTTCAGGAGACTAGCGATCATTCATAGGGATCAGCTCCTTGCTGGACTGATTATTGAGCTAAAGATTATCATCCCAAATGTAGATGAGCTTACTCATCACTTCCTGAGAACCGCCTGATTTTGGGTATGAGGTGGTCGGTGCCCTTCATGCCTGATTTTGGATGGGAAGTGTTCAATTCCCTTCATGCTATTGAGTACTTGTCCATTAAACTATCACTTTTTGGGCCGTTATGGCATCAAAAGCTACCCTGGTGGAGCTTGGTACGAGCACGGTGGTCCACATTTCAGAAAATGACTGATTTTTCCATCTCAGGCGAGGAGTTTAGTTCGGTGGGTGAAGCTGTTGAGTTATTTTCTGAAGACATAATCCCCGTGGGCCTACCTACTATTCCTAAAACATCTGGGTGTTTTCCACGTCATACGCTTCCTTACTAGTCTGCCGAGTGTGAAAAGGCCGTTAGACAGAAGCATTATGCCTACACGTGCCATGAGCGCCGCTCGAACGATTTAACTCTCAGTGTATTTGGTCGAGCTAGAGCTAGCTTTGGGTATGTTAAGGACCACGCCCGCCGCTCTTCCTGGCGGGCATACCTGTCTCTTATCTTAATGGGAAGATCCCTCTTTCAGATGTTTGAAGGCGAGGCAAAAGGTTTCAGGGCAAATTGTCGCAGGACCCCAGGATTAAGATTTTCCATCCAGGCTAATATCTTATTTTGGAAGCTGCTTTGTATTACCCGCAGTTTAGCTTTATTGTCTTTTATGTAGTGTTGATTGAAAAAGGTTTTGTATGTGATTTATTTAGTACTTTCCTCGATGTGTTTCATAGTTATATTTCTAATAATAGACTCTAAGTGTTTACCTGGTACAAAAATTTGACAGATTGATAAAATATTAATTAGTTTCTCTCCTAAGCAACTACAATTCCTTCTCTAAAAGACTTTTTTCAAATAGTATTAATGGGTTTTAAAAGCTTCCGTCGTAATTCTTTATATTATAAGGACCCGACACTCTAAAGATTTTCGTGGTCTTAATATAAAAACTAATTTCATTTTCGATTATGTCAATATTTGAAAGAGTAATCGATATCTTGAACAAAATTTATTGAAGTTTGAATTGTATGTTATTTTGATCTTTGAACTTAAAAGCATTCGCAAAATGTTAATCTAATACCTTCATCGCTGAGTGGGGATAGTTACTGAGAGCACTAAGTCTTATCATCCTGAATTACATATAGTTAAAATCTCTTTGGTGTATGTATTTAAAAAGAGTTAGTTTCTTTTATTATTTCCTTCGTCTGTTCATTTACTGTTGCAATATTTAATCTCACTATTTATACAAGGCACGTAGTGTATCTATTGGAACCTTTAACTGTGTAGCATAATATTCACAGATTAATGAGGAAAAATAAACATTGATAACACTCGTCAACACACTTTTGCTGACTTATGTTTTGTGATTGTTTTTAACTAATTTTGACGTGCTGATTTCAAATATAGCATCCATTTTTTTAACACATCAGGTTTTCATTCTACTACATATTCCTATTTTACGACGTACTACATGTATTTACTCGGTAAGGATAGTTTTCTAAGTGTTATAGCTTTAAACCATAACTTAAAATGCTAACAGAATTTGAAAGTATAAATGCATTGCAAGCTTACATCACCTATTACTAAGTAGATATAGGTTATTTTTCGAATATAATGAAGGTTGGCTAAGCAAGGCAACAAAGGTTTTGTTCTAGAGTGCGATTTGAATAGTTAGCTGCAGCTGCGTGACCAAGGAATATTCCAAACACAACGACAAAAATAGATTTCAATATTCACTGGATAAAGGGTACACTATATATATATATAGGTATACAAGAATAGGAGGGAATTAGGTTCCGAATACTGATTGGATAACCATGGTTATTAAATAATTATAATAGGAGATTTGGGGTGGTGAGAAATTCAGTTCGTTTAATCCTCGAGAGTAAAGCGGGACGAACTTGGGAGGCGGGGGCCTTGGTGACCTTGATTACTCACGGGTGTAGAAGGGGACCCGAAGAGGGTGATGCTACGTTCTCCAAACTCTGATTTAGTGAGATACGGGCCTCTTCTCCTCAAGAGATCACCAGACGAACTTCGGAAATGGGAGGGTGACTTCTACAAACACGGATTGAGCGAGCTATTGGGCGTCTTTTCCTCAAGAAGTCACCAGAAGAACTTCGGAGGACGGCTTCTCCAATCCTTGATTTGAAGGCGGTTGAGAAAGGCTGACATTGCTTCAAGAGACTTTCCTCGCTAACCCGAAGTTACGAGTGTGATGTCCAGCTCTTCTGTGGGCTGCGACCGTCACTAAACACTTCTCGGGCGAGAGCATCGTTTAAGCAAATCGCCGTTCGGGGAAGCGTCGTATAAGCGAATCTACGGATAATCTTTGAGAGGGCGCATATATACCCGGATTTCTCCAAAGCAGGGATAGGGAAAAAGACCTTCTTGAACCTGTAAAGGCAGGGATCAGCGGGTTTGAAGGAACGACCAGCGGCTGGATTGATAACTGTTGTCTCAAAGGGCTCAGAAAAGGGCAATTCGCACACCTACAAATAGACGAATAATCTCCCGACTCGGGTGGAGGAAAGATTAAGATTGCGGGGAGATAGCCTTCAATCGCAGTGTAATGAAGTCCAAAAAGGAAGAAGTTGTGGGGGAGAGTAATGGCTCGCTTTCTCTCCCGAAATACTATCTTAGGGTGGGGAAATATTACTATTTTAGTGGGTCCCTCTACATTCTTTTCCCAATGTTTGTCCTTGCTTTGGATGTCCCATACACAGGAAACATGGATATTTTGTATAGCCCATGAATGGTCTTTTGCAGTCTCCTTCTTTTCTTATGTTCTTATGTTCTTATTTTTGTACTTCATATTTGAGTAAATATAATACAGATCTTATGTGTTTATACTCCACCTTTTAATGCACAGAGTGACCAGTAGGAATCGCACCGAACAAGTTTCCATTACGGAGTAACACACATTTCAGACTCTTTTTGAACTATCTCCATTCACTTCGATAATACTCTGAAACACCCATCGCGTTTAATAGTCCCAACATGTAAAAACAGTATAGAAATCTCCTACACTTTTAAAGAATGCCAAGAGATCTCTCTCCCTGTTCCGATAAAAAGTTACATTTGTTTTTTTCCTGGAACAAATTTTTCTCTTTAAGGCAGGAAGCTAACACTTCTGCTAACTAGTTTGACAGGCCTAGGTTTCTAACTTAATCATTCAGTTCTAATTGCCTGAGGTTTCCACGTTTTTGTGTCAGTGTATGAACAAAGTCTGGATCACCGTCAAGTTCATTGCTTACATCAGATTTACATATATCACCTACTTCTTTCAGTGAAGGAAGTTCCTTAAATACAGGTACTGGAATTTCATCTGAATGAAGCTTTGGACGAATTGCTGAATCAAGATTTGCGTAACTTATTTTATGTTGCGTTTTCTTGCTATAACCAGAAGTCTTAATGAGACAAAAGTAGCAATCATTTACAGGGTTTTTGGCTCTCGCCACACCAGATTCACGTATACCACTTACATCGTTCAGTAATGTAAGTGTAGATTTACATTGGCGTAGATTTTCAACACATGGTTTACAAACATTGTGCGCGGTCCATGGTTTATCCTGATCACTTAATTTAATCTTAAAGTAAGCCAAGTCTGCCTTTTTTTACAAAGATACTAATGTTCATTATTTGACTTGGTGCAGTAAAACAATCACATATATATCAAAACTAGTAAGGGGAATTCCAACATTTCCTTGTTAATGAGGCTATACTACTGAATGTTATTTCATAAAACAAGCCTAAAAAAAATATATATATATTATACACAATTGCTTTATATATGTACATGTTCATAAAGAGAAGTCTAAATATCTAAATCAAATAAAATAAGAAGAATACAAAACGATCTCACCTCCGTTCAACTGGTCGTAAGATAGTCTGATACTATGAGTGGGGCCAATATGGACCAGTCCATCAATAAAAAACTCAACTTGATAGAAGAATATTATTGCTATTTTTAAACTCGGGTTCCCCGAAGTTCCCAAGAAATGGTCTCAAACTTAATCAGCAGAAAAAAAGTTAAAATGTGTTGACCAGTGTATTCATTTTACATTTTCTAACCGTTTTCAACATAAAATATTCATCCAAATTTCAAAGTTTTAAGGGAAAGTGAAAAAATAAAAAAATTCTTAATATTTATCACGAAATCAACAACTACAAGCTCAAATTCATTATTAATATTGTCTTTTTTTTTGCAACTTGTTCGTTTTGCCTGAATATAATCACGTCTCAAAATTTTCTTTTATAGCTTTATCTATTAAAGTTTTGTTTATATAATTATGGTTAATTCTTTAATATTATCACTAACGACCTTATTTTTCAGGTTTCGTAAGTGCGATAGAAGTAAAATTTACTCCCTCATCTAAGACTTTCAATTCAGTGATTCTGTGCCTCAAACTGCGAGTGTTAGTGTCCAAAAATGACAGATTTTCTGTTAAACTTCCACAGCTTTAATTTTGTAATGGATTATTGCACCATTTCTCTCTATTCCATGATGCAGTTCTGTCGGAAATTCCACCAAAGCATTATTTCTAAGTTTTCCCATTTTAACCGAGCAACCTGAAGACCCTCTAGATTATTCAAGCCTGGTTAGATATTTGATTACGTCACAGGTGAAGGATGTGATCCTCTCCTTTCCATATTATTTTATTACTTTGTATCAATATTTCATTACTTATATGAAATAGTATTACCTTAACACTATTTAATTACTAAATTTCCATTACAATTCAGTATCTGGTTGTTAGAATGTGAAGTATGTAGCTTTAAACCAAACATTATTAAGGATATGTATAACAGTAAATTTTAAATATTTATTTCATTTACCTGACCATTACACTAAGATATCTAATCATTCTTACAAATATAAGTAACCTACTATACAAACGCATGCATCTACAGGGCTTTCAAGTTATGGCGCCATACCTACATGTTATAAGAATAAAATAATAATAAAAATAATAATATTTGTTTTTGAAATGATATATTATAGTATGACTTTGTTAATATATTCAATAATATATTTTAAAAGATCAAATGCATATGGATCTTCTTTTCTGAAGTAATGCATGAGTAAGATTCATTCATGTCAAATACTCCTTACATAGCTTAATAAAAACATTTTTGTGGTTATCGTACTGAAAAAATCTTTATAGTGATTGATATATTATTTAAGTTTTTCTAAGCATAGATGAAATTTGAAAGCTATTGCCTTCCACCTCTAAATTGATAAAGAAAGAAATGAACATGTCATAATTTTAGGCGACTTTGATGGATATGTTGACTTACAGGCTAAAAATAACTAAGTAAAATTGAAAAAGAATAATAATGAATGTATATATAAAGACGGATTCTCTTAAATAATTATCCAAAATGTGTTAGAGAATATAAGCCTACAAGAAATAGAGGTAAAGAAAAAGGTCCAATTAATGATGTCTTATAAAAATTAGACTATATAATGGCCAGATAACTTAGTGCCATGTATAGGCTCCACGACATAAATCCTGCCACATACCACCTGCCTCATGGCGAGGGGCATAATCCTACAAAAAAAAATGCGGATTGGTCTTCTGAATCTCGTAAATGGGTCATAGCATTATGTGGAAGCAATTCCTGATACACTTATAAAATCAACGTGCTAATTAAGCGCAAATTTTGCCGAGTGCTTCTGCCGAAATAACGTTCCAGAACAGACACTTCATTAGAAAATCTTCATTTTTTTTTATGCAATTGACACACAATGTTTCGCCTGATCAGTGAAGAACGAACATCCTTCCTTTGAATCCGAACAAATCAAACTTAGATTCTTTACTGAAGTGGATTTGACTCAATGTGTCCTCCGTCCATGTAACTTGTTCTTTGGTGATTTCAATTCAAGCCTCGTGTTCTTATGATAGATCAATGACTAGATTGCATGTATGGGAGTGGGAAAAACATATCCTGGTAACCAAGGTGACAAAGTCTACCTGGAGATATTGATGCTAAAAATTTCACTAAGCGGCCGAGAAATTGGTGAAGCCTTCTTGAACCATTCCTTTGTCAACATTTGGGTAATGATTTAGTCTTCACTTTTTGAGCTCCTCATTGACTACCCTTTTATTTGCCATTTATATATAAATCAGTTTTGTTATAAGTTGATAACATACTATGGGCCCCTCTTTTGGAACGCTTGTCAGGCTATGCAATTGCTTCAATTGAAAGATCATCTTAGTGACTCAGCAATACGATCAGTTTGCTTACAGAGAGAGGCGTGAAAGATTTTTGAGACTTGTTACCTTCAAGAAAACTAAGAGTGAGGTGAAATTAGTTGGCATGAAAATATGCTGATTCTCTCGGTATTAAACCTAAGCGTTCGAATATTTTTTGCACAATTCATTATTTCTAAAATTGCTTATCAGCTGGAGACCTTCGTTTTATTCATTAAAATTTGCATACCCTTTAACCACATGTAGTTTGTACATGTAGGTTATTTATTGTACATCAATTTTGGAAACCGTAGATTTTCTTTGACAAGGGTATGGAATATGATGTGTTATAGTGCAGCGAGCGACACTTGACACCCTTAAACCTTTCGTAGCCTATTAATTCTCGCCCCCGCGAGACTAATACAACTAGCCGTCCACTGCCAGTGTCAACCTTTATATGAAACTACTCACAATAAAGCTCTCCATTCAGGTGAAATACAAGGCCTCTGATTAGGTAAATTAGAATTATCAGACTGCTTTATTGGTGATCCCGTGAACAATCCGATTCTACAAGCCTGCATTAAGAAACTCCAGTGCTCAACAGAATTCTCAACGCAATCTTTATGGCTTTCCAAGAAAACAACCAGCAATCTTCTTCAACGGACACAGCAATTGTTTCATCAAATATTATCCAGGAAAGCCAAAACACTAGATCCGTCACTGCGAGGTAGCATTTGAGGCAATAAATGTTTCGTTCACCAAGCCCTAATTCCGGCTGGCGTTTTTCCATCTGCTCTAGCAACTATCCAGTGAAAACAGCTGTGCATACAGGTAACTAAATATGACAGAGAGGGAGTCTGATCCATTAGCCTTGATATGAACTCATGAAAGAGGAAATCAATCTTGCAACGCATGTCGGCTTGATAAAGCTCGTTCAGGTTTCCAAATCCAAATACTATCTTGGTGCATACGTGCATACACTGGACATGCACACACCCACTGATTGAATAAATTTCGCCCAGCGGTTGGATCAGAGAACGCATACAGATACCTTCTGATCAGATAAGCTCCGTCTCGCCCTCAAATTGGAAAAAGGACCCACGCTCTTATATTTTGCGTTAGAATATATAGGCTTGAAAACATATAACGAGTGTCATTATTATTACTATCATAATAATGTCAACCGCCAAGAATCAGACAGTACCTTATCCACGGTCCGTTCGACCACAGTCCAACAGTCTTATAGAATATTACCAGCTTATTAACAAATAGCTAGTCACAATGACGTGAGCACACAAACGAATTCGAAACTCAGTGATTTCACTCGCCCGAACTGAGGTAGCTGTAAGCGAAGGTTAAAAGCCTATAAAACCGCCAATTTTCTTCTGATTTCCTCTTTCCGCCAAGTAGTTGAAGTAACCCAGCCGACAGGCGGATAACAAAACGACATTTGGAGTCATTAAAATCTACAGTACCGCCGCTCACCCTCGCTTGCCTATAAAAACAAATCCCCCAAGATGTAAAACACCATGTTTTTATTTGCGTTCCCTGTCATTAAAACTCACAAAAAATTAACTATACCTCTTACAAAAGGTATGAAATGGTGAAGGGGAAATATATAACCACGTACAAAATCGGAAATCAGGTAGATGTCTAAAAATTTGTAAGTTGATCTTTTAAAAAATTCAGATGTGGTTTACTCTGTAAATCTGTGTCCATGGTGTGCCATGGAACTTTATAGTTATAGAAATGTACAAAATAATGTGATTAGGTACGAAGCTTCTTTTTCCATCCCATCAAATCCCAGGGTGGGAAAGGTCCAGAAGTGTATTTGCAAATTCCTGCTCGAAAAGAGACTTAATTGTTTACTCAAGGCCGTTAATTCCACGATCGTAGTCTATTTTGGTATTTTGTGAGTCAAAATCTTTATTCGAGGACATGCGTGATTTGCAAGGCAATTGTCATCATTATGGGATTTTACAACACTAGAATAACTCATATGGTTTTTTTTAGTAGATTTCTTCCTACTTTTGAATACGCTAGTTTGGAGTAATAAATACCTCACCACTATTAATATTATTCTCCGTACTTCTAAATCTGTTAAGTACGAGTATGTTCATATTTGCAAGTAAGGTTGTCTCTAATTTAGAATATTAGTTCGTAAGTAAGATTATATTTGCGAGCAGATTTGTTCGCACTTATGAATATGTTTGCACGTTAAAACCCTCTTACACCCGACATGAAAATTTTCAGCCATCTTGTTCAAACACCAAACACACTAATGTATATATTCATTATCTATTTTGCATCTAAACTTAAGGCTCACAGTGCTTTTCAATGCCATTAAATCCATCAATTTCGCCAACCCTCTTTCAATTTTCCTATTCTTATATCTGGAGGAGTTCTAACTAAACTATTTTATAGCTCAGCTCGTTTAATTTTCGAAAGAAAAATGGAATTCTTTTGTAATACCATATATCTTTCCCTCACCCATCCATCTTGGCGTGTCAGGGGAAAGGTATAAAATTTGCCATCTTTCATATCGAAGGACATTAATTTCGGGAATAGAATGAGGAAGATGCATAAACCAGGCTTTCGGCTTGGCACTAACGTAACTTTAGCTCGATATTGAGGAATCCAATATCCAAACTTAATAGAAAAATGACGGAGAAAATTAATTTTTACTCATGTTTCTGCTGACCTTAGTATGTTAATGTGCCAGTCCAGTCTGTGAAGGAATGAATTTTTTTCCTAACGGTACCGTGTAAGAAGGTATGAGACTCTTATAAACTAATATCGGTGAAAAGAAATATGATGCGCTTTTGTTCGGAAAGGGTAACTGCCGTGTCTGCTTTAGCTGGCTTCAGTTTACTTCTCCAGAAATGAGTTTTGACTGCGGACTTTAATGGAAAATGAATCATTAAATTACTTAATAAATCACGGGAGTTTCTCTTGTTTCTAACATGCACATGTGTGTAAGTTTGAAGTCGTTTAGTATGTGCATTTTCTGATCGTGAAGTAGCTTACGTGATAAAGCAGGGCTTAATTCTCACATGTGAGTTTGAAGGGATTCCGAGAATTCACAGGGGAACCGATGAATCTACCGGATTTGAAAATGTGGGTGGAAGGTGGATAGAGCACCCGTATAATGGCTATTCTGTGATAGCGATGTACCCATGTCCTCCCTAGTTTGAAAGCGATGGGCAAGAAGCAACCATGGTAAAGTATCATAGCAGTGATAAGATATGGAACCTTCAAGCAGTGAGTGTTTAAGCGTAGTCTGAAAAGAAAACGACTACACTATTTCCTCTCAAATTCTAAAGAGAAGGGAAGACATGGTCACTACCAATTGTCTTACTTATAAACATTGGAAGGAGATTACTTTCTGATGTTGGGGCTGGGGTAGGTGCTATCCCTATACCACGGAGTGCAATTTATTCAGAATGAAGATTACTTCAATAAAGGACAGGAAGCAAGTCAATGATTGAATTTCTAAGTTCTATACATTGTCAGAAATCTCCATGAGAGCAACAAGTAGAAGATCAATAATGCAATTATAAGATCTACGCTGCTCTACCTCGTTTTCGTCTTCTCTTGTGTGTCGAGGACACAAAAGAAGAGACGACAAGTTGTGCAGATTAAATGCATGTACCTAATTATGGGTAGACGCAGGCGAGAAAGAAAACGCCAAGTAGAACTGCACAGGGTGGCGGAGTTAAGTCCCATTACTGGTTAAAAAAGGCCGTGAAAGCCAATAAAATATGTCCTTAACCAAATACAGATGTGTTGTAATAAACGGCGTGGGATGCACCCTCGCCCTGGTTGAGCTGTGCTTTCAAAGTTACATGCGGTGATCTCGGGACCACGTGGGTACAAAAGGGCAGTTGGTCGCCTTCGATCTTATTTTGCTACAATCTACACTTCTTATAGTTGCAAGGCTCCAAAACCATTCCATATCATTAGCAATAAAAAATAAATTAGGTTTGATGATAATGTTGTTAAATATCAAGTATGTTAAGTCTACAAACTATAAGCTATAACTTACCAAAGAATATTAAACATTGTATTTTGGGAAGTTCCTGCTCAAATTCAGGTCTAGATGCTGTAGGTCGAGAGACCACGCGCGCTTTGAGGGTAAATAAAAGTGACAGCTACACATCATGATGCGCATGTACTAATATTCCGTTTCTATTCTTCTCATGATAATTCTTTAAATGAATAAACTAAGATAACTAAGTAAATAACTTACCCTTGTTTCACTGAAATATATACGGTCAAACCCCCCAGTTTCTTTTTTTCTTAATTTACACTTATACTGTAAATTAAATTCGCGAATATAGTCTCCTTTAAGATTTTCATCATACGATCCTTGATAGCGGCGTTCAAAGTCTAGTAAATCCAGGTGAAATCGCTCGCCATGCTACTCGAAGTACCCTCCCATGTTCTCTTGAATTTATCAAGATGTGCATCAAGAATATGGACTCTTAGGGATACCATGTAACTCATCTTGTCTTAGTTTCTTACCAAGTTCTCAACAAGCTCTACCTAGTTTTCCGCTTTTTGATTACCTAAGAAACCCAGGACCACTGCGATAGAGCTGCCCTACGCTGCTTTTTCCCTACTAGTGAGCTTCTTGGGAAACTCCATGCAATCCATTAACCTTTTTATTTGTGGACCATCGAAGATCCCGGCTTCCACCTTTCAGCAGATAGCTTAAGAAAGAAATCTTGCAGATACTTGAAAGCTGCAGTCTCCTCATCTAGAGCTATGACGAATTATTTCATAAGGCTCAATTTTATATGAAAAGGGTACAACAAACGCTCCCATTTGACGTCGTTTCTCCTTACGCTAAACTCGGACCCTTGTGGCCAATCCCGCTGATGGTATTGTGCCACGGTGTCCCTGCTGTCCCAAAGGAAAATATAACAAGGAACTTTGGTAAAGCCGCCCTGGAGACCATTCAAAAAGGCCACTATTTTTAAGTCTCCGATAACCTCACAACCGTACTCTTCATATTTCAATGCATCTAGCAAAATCTTGACACTGCTGTATTCCTCTTTGAGCTGGACCGAGTGATCAAGGGGAAGAGATGGATACATGTTCCAATTATGAATCAATACTGCTTTGAGGCTCCTGGACGAGTTTTCAATGAAGAGGTGTCACTCGTTGGGGTTACAGGCGATTCCACTTGCCTCAAATATAGCGGGGATATTGTGACAAAAGCAAAGCTCATTTTGAGTGTAAAAAATCTTTAAAAACACTAGAAAGGCTTTCTATGACGTGATATTTGCATACTGTCATCTAACAAATCCCACTGCTTGAGTTTCGAAGTCAAAAGCTCGGCATTGCAATTTTTGAGACCAAAATCTCTGACAAGGTTGTTGAGATCTTTTGGGTTGGGATAGTATGGGTTTTGAACCTCAGTTGCACCTCTGTAATTTGGGTCAATGACTTCATCCTCTTCTGAATTGCCTTTTCTTTATAAAACGGCTGCTCTCTTTTTGGAGAAGTGGGCGTGTGGAGCTCCAAACTGCATGGAACTGGCACAATTAATCACTGTTGGTCTGGATACATGAGACCCACGCATTTTTGCCTACTCGACGTTTGGAAATGTTTACCATGCAAAAGAAAGTATTGCTTGAGTGGTCAGTTGGTTCCCTCCAAATTCGTCGGATTTCGAAATTCATAGCTTTACTTTCTCCTCTGTACCATCCTGTAAAAACAAAACAAAATGAAAACATAGGTATAAATGTACTAATACTTTTAGTGTTATTATAAATGTTAAACAAAATAGAAAATCCAGTATCCAAATAAACAAAACACATTTTACTTCTATATAAATATATATATATATATATATATATATATATATATATATATATATATATTGATTGAATAGTGTTTCTGGAATTAATTAAGTTTCAGTTGATGAAGGAGACTTTAGTGCGTTGTCAGGAAAAGGATTGCAATTGCAAGTGTTGATTCGTATGCAAGAAAGAGAGCGACATCGAGTTATCTCTTCCCTGGTTATGTCAAATATAATTTATGTATTGATTTATAAACTTTAAACATCAGTATTCGCTGGGAAAGTGCCTTGTTAATTGTAAAGATGCAGCTTTTAGTCTTGCAGTGCAATTGGTCAAAACATAGAAATTGGTGCATTTGAGATTTACTTAAATTGTTTGTTTGCAAGAGTTAGTTAGGCATATACTATTAATTATTTTGCTGAATGTTGAATAGTTTAATTCTATGTTTTTGAATGCTTCACTGAACAAGCCTAATACGAGTATCTCCCATTTCTACTGAATTATTGTTCTATACTGCACCAGTCCTTGTATTTATTGCATGCATGATCAGAGAGATGTAAAAGCAGAATTATATTGACTAAATCCTTTGTGAGTACACTAAAAGCGGTGTGATTTTATAGTTCTATTGTGAAGGAAAATTGGGCCGATCTTTCTTAGCATTTTTTAATAGATTCTAGATTAGAAAAAGAGTTTTGGCAACATTTATGAGAAATTATCTGATCTACTTCATTAACTTGAGAATTAATGTAGCTCTTGCAAAGTTTAAGTTGTGATTGCAAACATTTTATCAACCTCTTGAAATATAATAAGAAAATACATTTTTCACTTTGTAAGTTTAACGTTGTAAAAAATGTCCTCCTAATGTTGAACGTTTTGATTTAATTGCGATTTTTAATTATATCGTTACATAAGACACAATGAAGTTCAAGTAACCCATGAAATGACTAATATATTAGTGAATTTTTTTTACTGAAGCACAAGCCTTTTGACAATACAAACCATTCATATAATCACTATGATGTGATCAGGGCTGTATTTCTATTGATGATGGCCTATTGAAATTTAAGCATTTATGAAAATTATGGTAATCATCATTATATTTTAAACCTCTATTTAGCATATTTAATCTTCCTGGAGAAAGGCAGAAGCAGAATGTATGTGAGAGGTATTGCTTGTTTGGAGTGAGAGAATTTTGAATATATTCTAGACCGAGATTTTTATACGTGCTGTATTAAAAGAAAAGAGTTTGTATCGGAATCTAAAGTTGTATTTGAAAATTTAATGTAGAGAAATTCCAATGCTTTAAATTAACCTTCTGGTCCATGACCCACAACCGTATACGAACAGGCAAGGAATTAAAAATATTTAGTGACCAGGTCAAGTTGTATTCTTGGGGAAGACCTTGATAGAAAGCTTCTTGGAAGTTTATGTGTACGCTGGTAGCGGCAAGAAGGTGCGTGTATGATTTATTTATTGAGATAATTTAAAGTAGAGTAATATATATGTGGAACAAATGTAAATTACTCGACCGAAAAATTCACTTACTCAAGCAACCGCAAAAGTCATAGATAATCCAATTTATTGGAATAAACTCATTAGTACAGATCCATAATCAATTAACCAATAAATATATCTATAGGGATCAATGTTGCGCCACAAAATTCATGAAGTCGGAGAGGAAATGATACCGAAAAAAAGTGAGAGGGGATAGGAGGAGTTGACAGGTTGGAGACTATACACCGATGCGAGGTATTGTTGTACGTATATATATACAAATATAATTAGATAAGTAGCCATGTTGTATGCATGCACTTTTAAAGTCGACAGCAATGGCCGTGTTATTAATTTTAATTTGTATTCTCTTTATTTTTCTTACAAGTTATTTGACTGGTTCTTTGAAGTAAGAAATAACATTCGCACTGACATATTTTATTCCGAGACGTCTTTTGACCGTGGTAGGTCATCCTTCAGAAAATGAACCGAAATGGAATGATTACCATTGCGTATAAGTGGGTATGTGCATGTAGGGGACAAAAGGGGTGTGTGGATAGGGTCGAGGAACGATACAGTATGTCCCACGGTCTAATATGGGTATATACGTAATTTAGACAGACCGGTGAATCTCGGCCCTGTACTCAGGTAGGTATGCAGCGAAGGGAAGGCAATGGACTCCCAAAGTAAAAGTGAGACTTAATTACCTGTTGGCTATTCAAAAGGGGAACTCGTTTGCCATTTTCAACTAAAAGATTAGCTTGACAATGAAATTTATAGCGGGCAGGAATTAATAGAATCTGGGCCCGGGATTTATTAATTAATTCGAAGGTTTAAAAAAGAGAAGATTACTAAATATTTTTGTTATGCAATTATGGGGTCTCCTTAGTACTTGAGAGAATGAAGTGACTTACAATGGTAGGATTCTGGATTACTTCGGATGATTGACGGGAGCGGAGGACCAGTGGCCAGGTCTTCGTAGAACGAACTCGGGGTATAAGATTTTAGTGAATTCCAACGGGTGTGCGATTATTCCGACTTCTGGTGGGGGGGGGGAGGGAGCACAGTAGATACTCGTTAAGGGACGGCGTAGAATCTACACCAAGAAGAATGAGAAGAGGCGACCCCAGAACATACGTAAAAAGTAGTGGTAATCTTCCTTTGAACAGAGCGGATTACGGAGAGGATTTGCTCAACAGATCACGACGACGAATCTCGGTTCAACTGGCATAGAGATACACTTGATCTAAGCTACAACACTTCCTAACTCGCACTTTCTGATGAGAACTGTGCACCTCGCCTGAAATAGCGGAGCTCGTTTGGAGGCAATGCAAGGAATCGAGAAGAGCGAAGTCACAAGGCCTAGCATGGCGTCAGACAATGTAAACAAGAGAGCTCGATAAAGCCGTTTTGAAAAAGAAGACACCAGCGGCCAGACAGGCGGTCAACGCTATCAGAGTGGAGGACTGTGGGAAAAGGGAATTGTGAAATGATTGACACAGGGGCGCAAATTTCTTTGGTGAATGCAAAAGTGCTGCGTAATGATGATAATATGATTTGTAATGTTTCTAGAAAAGGTGTGATAGTTTCTATAAGTGGGCTCGGAAGTGGACGTATTATGGCATGTGAGAAAGTAAGTTTCTTTGTTAGCCTGGGAAGTTGAATGACATATTGCATGAATTTGTTGTATTAAGCAAGAATGAGTTACGGTATTGTTTTCTCTTTGGGATTGATTTTCTGCATAAGAATAGGATTTCAGTGGATGTATTTAATGAATGTTTACTAAAAGATGGTGTAACAGTTGGGAATTTACATAGTGAGCTTGTAGGTTCAACTGGATTTGTAGGAGTGGCTGGTGTCGATTTGAGTGAAGTGATGTTGACTGCTGAAGATATAGAGACCATGTAAGAGTGATGACCGATGTTGCGTGAATGAAAGATAACGTGACGACCAGTGTTCCTCTGAATGAATGAAGTTGCATATTAAGAGAGTTTAGAAGGTGTGTTGACATGTTTGTAATGTGCAAATGTTTAGTGTATTTTGTTCAATGTATTGATTATGAGAATTTAAATATTCTTGTGTATTCCGTGTGTGGTACGATTGGAAGGGTGAAGATTGAGTACACTAGAATTAATAATTCCAGACTGCGTATAACTTCTGATTATCTTCATCCGGCAACAATCTAAGAATCGGCGAAGGAGGGAAAGTTTCGGGTAAACTAACACAAAACGCCGCGGAAATAATCAAAAGAGAGTTACTTAAGAAAAAGAGATTATACTCATTTTTATCACCATTCACCATCATACTAATTTCATCTTTCTCTTTTAGTGGCACCACGTAAGCAGATGACTGCTTAGGTCCGCGGCCCCACCCCCCTGCGTAAACTGTCATCAGATGTGAGAGAAGTTTGCTATTCATGTTTCGTCCCCACTATGCCGGGCAATAGCACGGCCCTAATTGGGGGTATTGGAGGAAGCTAGTTTGATGAGTAGCCCACAGCCGATAACAATGTCAGAAACAATTCCGGATAAGGGACGGCCTGCCGCCTCCGCTGATCATCACAGCGACGGCCCCCTCCATGACCATAGAGGGACACACAACCAGCTCTATGGTATGTCGGGATGCGGTTGCGATTAAAACACCCTCGGGGGGGCGGCGTTGTCAACAGGTCCGCCATACCCTCACACCACTGAGAGGATATCACCCGGATTCATCTAATCCTTTTCATCATCCACCCAATGGCAAATCCCCTTTTCATCCAGGCGGTGGTTTATCGAAGGGGTAGCCCTCTTCTCCCAAAAGGTGACGCAAATAATATTCTTTTCAAGCAAATAAAATAACAGAAACTCATAGGTACTAAAGAGTCCCTAATAACAACAAAAGGCCAAAACAATAGAAAAAAGTGTGCTTCCTCCTCAAGGGGTAATTACCACCAAAATGGCGACCCAAAATGCCCCGATGGTCCCACTAAGGTGTATTAGCCGCCATGACAAACCAGACTCTGTTTGGCAAAATCTGAGTGGCAGTCATAAGGCTGATTGACACACCTGTAGGTTACGTCGCAGTGTGGCAGTGTGCGAACATGAAAAATACATTGAGACGCTAAGAAAAGGGGAAAGGGTAAAAATCCTCATAGACATAAACCTCCAACCGACCACGCTTCCTCTAATCTAAGCGCACAGGAGCGTGGTGTGCAGAAGGCTAGATCCATTGGTCGGCCAGCACTCAAAAGACGAGATAAAGGAGGAATTGAAGAAAAACCAGAAATGGGTGAATGTGACCGAGATTATCAAATTTAAAAATAAGAGATATACTAAAATGTTTTTATGGTCATTTTTAGGGAGAATAAAATGGCCTCAAAGGCTAATGAGAGAGGACTGCTTCTCTTTAATGCCAAAATAAGTGGTGAGAAGATTGAACGCGAAGAATTCACCCGCCTGCAGATCTGCTTCAGCTGCTACCGCCTGGAGCACCACACAACGAAGGATTGCAGGGAGCAGGAACACACCTGTTCCTTCTTTTTCTGGAGTGAATGCCCAGCAAAAGAAGAAAATTGCCCTAACTGTGGTCAGAGACATAGGGCAATGGCGATGTCTTGCCCCCCGAAATACTAAAAAGAAAGGCGGAAGAGAAGAAGGAAGAAGTAAAAAGGAGGGCGAACACCACCTACACCCAGGTGGCTAAAGCCACACCCTCAATTAGTGATCTTAACAATCAGCTAAAAGGACATAAATCAAGGTAAGCAGGGAGCACAAAAATTCTACAAAAATCCTCACCTGCATCCTTTCTGCCCATGTCTGAAACCTAACGAACCCCGGCTGCTTTTCTAAAGAAATGAAGAACATGCTCAAACACAATGGCTTGGCAGAGATGTGGTTCCCGGAGAACCCACCTTCAGGGGAAGTCCTCCAAATGCAATTCGGTACAGAGGAAGAGGCACCTTCAATCACTTTCCCAAGAAATATAGAAGAAAAAGTAGCAAAGAACAAGAACCCGGCACAAAAACCTGCCCCACATAGGTCCCTAAATAAGGATCCAAGAATTAAAGCGAAGAAAAAAAGGGAAGAGTGTGCGAGAAGAGCAGTCAGAAGAATTAAGCAGGCTTAGGGTAACATCCTAAGCTCCACTTCGTCATTCGAGGATAACCAGGAGTGCTCCCAGGTTCCTAAGATTTACGAGATAACGAGGAGCAAGAGCAGTTGGGGGAACAAGTAATACAATGGCAAGGAAATCAACATCGAATTCTTCAGAAATTCTGAAACCTCCTTCCCAGAAGACCACAAGGTAGGGGAGATCATAGAATGAGTAAGAACGGGCCTATTATAATGGTCTTCTGACTCGCCAGACCAAGAAGCGCTAGTAGATACAGTGCTCATGTAGGCCAAAATAATACTTTATAGGGCCTCCTGCCTCGCCGTAAGCGAGGCAGAATTCAATAAAATTTATAACGGGAAAAATGCACGCAACAAAAACCACTAAGAGAGAAAACATACACGCAGCACACACAAACATAGAAAGCAATGACAATACATTAAGAATTCTCACAGTTAACGTCAATAGATGGGAAGGGAAACACATTCTTTACGGGAACATATTCCGTAAAGTGGATCCCGACCTAATCCTCATCACTGAACAGGGCGTTAAGACAAACACAAACAGCATCAAGATACCCAACTACACAGTCAGAAACAAAAACCACACACAGGAACGATACGATGGTGCTGCCATCGCGATCCAAAACAACATTACACACAGAACACACCTAAACCTAGATAAATCATTTGTGTCTGTAGTAATACTTACCCTAGGTGGAAACCTGACCGTTGTGGCTGCCTATCACCGCCACGACGCATTTACCTGCCGATCCCTAACTTCTACAACCTCTTCGGGTGCGAGAAATTAACATTGCCTGGTGATGATCTCAATGCCAGATGGGGTTCATCAGGATACGGAAGCACCGACCAAGGGGAAAAAACGTCGAACTGGTACTCGAAAGAAACAGACTCCAGAGGGACGGGCCAGATTTCCCAACCTTCTTAACACAACGTTCGGCAACAAAACCTGACAGTGTGTTAACAACCAAAAAACTTCTCCTTCAACAACGTCAATGAGCCCGGACCAGTGGTGCCGAGCGACCATATCCCGATTCTCACCGCCATCAAGCTTGCTCCAATACTCAAGCCCGTTCAACTTAGGAAAAGTTACGCGCTAGCTAACTGAGTGCTATATAGAGAGATACTCAGTACATATAAATCAACTGACTTGGAAGACGCTAACCTCGAAGAGATTAATGAGGAGATCAACAGGATCACCAATCTCCTCATACAAGCTGACGAGAGATGCGTTCAAGGATCTCCTATAAAATGCTTCTACAACCTGAGTGGACGGACGAGATGAGAGAAATCGCACGAGAACATAGAAAAATCTATGATGAAATCGTCAGGACAAAAATCAACAAGGAAAGGACAGCCAGAGTGAGGCATCTAGGCATGGAACTACAAAACATTAAAATAGAAAAAACAAAGAATAATCTGGAATGACATCATTGGGAGGCTGGACAGGGAGAGCAATACTGTAAAGCTTTGAAATAACAGCCAAAGAAATAAAGGATTGACTCCCAGACCCAGAACATAAATCAAAGATGGAGACGACCTCATAGAGGACCCAGGGTCTCTCAAGAGAAAGTTTATAGCACACCGGCAAGAGATTTTCGTTATTTCACCTGAGGAGAACAATGATTTCGACCAGGACTTCGAAGACCAATTGCTCAACGACCTCGGAACAGTGATACATAGAACCCACCCTCATCTTCAATTATCTCGGGCAAGAGTGACGGTTGATCGGGTGACTAATAACTGTCGAAAAGACCTTGTACACCATAGGCTCCTTCAAGCAGAGGGCTTCAGGCTGGTCTGGGATTACGAAGAACAACCTCGTAAGTGCCCCAAGGCAAATTATTCATGGCTTGGCGAACAAAATGAACACTGCCTTGAATACAGGCTACTTCCATGACGGATACAGAGATGGCCCAAGTCATCTTTATTTCGAAGGAAAACAAGCTCCCGGACCAGGTGGCAAACTATCGCCCGATCTTTCTTCTTGATATACAGGGAAAAATCTTCGAAAAGATTTTAACAGATAGGCTACAAGCTCAACTGAGCGAGTTTGGAGCGCATAACCCCCAAAAGCATGGGTTCCGAAAAAAAGGGCACATATACCGCCCTGGCACTCCTGAAAGAAAACGTACCATAGTCCCAAGCGAACAGGTTCTATGTAGACATTGTGTTAAGGGACGTGCAAAAGGACCCTAGATAAACTCTGGCTGGAAGGACTTCAATACAAGATCCTGAACCTTCAGCTAGACCCAATCCTTCCATCGATCCTCTGTGACTTTGTCATGTACAGAAGGGCAGGTCCCATTATAGAAAGGTACAGAGGCCCTGAATTCGAATTAAAGGCGGGAGTTCCTCAGAGAAGATGCCTGATTCCTCTGCTTAACTTGGTCTTCACGATCAACCTCCCAACTCCGGTGCACAGGGACACGATGTATATGCAATTCGCAAAGGAAATCACTCAATTTTCCCCTGCACGGAGAGAAAAGCAAGGGCGCAGGCGGTTCGCACAATAGCGAAAATCGACAACATCAGCCAATACGAGAGACGATGGTAAATCAGGACCAACAGGGACAAGTTTAAAATCGTCCCGCTGAGCCACGAGTTGACATGGCTCATCATCATAGATGGAAGGAGATACCACTACTCCGCCGAAGGTAGCGTCCTAGGCCTTAAAATCACCAACCATGGATACTCGAGACACTACACGGAGAGGCGGAACCTGGCAATGGGAGGTATCTCCAAGCTTTACAGGTTTAGAGATCTTAGCCAGGCCAACATCAGCAAAATATATCTGATGTATGTCCGGGCTAAGCTGATGTAGCCCACAGTTCTCTCCTAAGTGGCAAATAAAACCTCGATGAAAAGGCTCCAACTTATCCAGAACACTGCGCCTCTCTGCTAATCAATAAGGTAAGAAGGTGTGATCAACTTAGGCAAAGTAATTTGCACAGAAGAAAACGTTTAGAGCCCATCAATGCCGTCACCCAAAAACTGGGAATTTAGATCTAGGCCACTCTAAGGAACGGTGTCATTCCAGAGCTACAGGGAACAGGCGGCAGGATTAATATACCTGCAAGGCTACTGGCGAATGTCTCACGCTGAAGTCGATTCTCGAGCACAAAACTATGCACTCAAGAAATTAACACACCACTAAACATATAGTAATAACACAATACAACATATTAAAAACACTGCAGCAAAACCTACAAAAATAAGAACAGCAATCAATACGACAAACACAAAAATTATCTAGTAAATTTTCGGCAAATAAAGCTAAAAAATGGTTGGTAGCTGAATTTTTTCCATCAAAAATAAGTATAACAAATCATAAGAGAAAACAATAAGAAGAACACTTAAAAACACACAAGGGATCATAAACATAGGACAAAAAGCATAAACAAACAACAATAATAAAGGCCAAAATGGACAGAAAATCAAAATAAAACGATGCCCTCTCCACTAAGGCAAAACACCCCCTCCCCTGTATAATTTTCACCTACTATATCTTCCGCCTTCTCAACTTCTACTAAAACTGAGCATATCTTTAACTTAGAGTACAGTAGAGAGTAGAGTATAAAAGAGTATAGGTTTGTCGAGTTCACAATGTCTGGTCGTGGCAAAGGATGAAAAGTTAAGTGAAAACTAAAGACTCCCTTACCAGACATTGTCTTTCGGAAGGAAAAGGATAAATTATAGAGAAGAATAGTAAACAAATACCAGAAATAAAGAGGAACGTCGTTATGAGAAGGGGGCCATGGGGTCACCTGCCATGGATGTCAAAATGATCCCCCTCCGTACCATCAGTGGGTCAACAAAACCAAGCCGGCCAACGGTCGTGGAGACTATCTTTGGCCCGCTCAATGTAGCCCTCTTGAGACTAATTGAGATGCCCAACAGATGGGCAGCATTATGCTGCCCATCTGTTGGGCATCTCAATTAGATTGGAAAAAGGAGCCACGCTCTCATATTTTGCGTTAGAATATATAGGCTTGAAAACATACAACAAGTGTCATTATTATTACTATCATAATAATGTCAACCGCCAAGAGTCAAACAGTACCTTAATCCACGGTCCGTCCGACCACAGTCCAACAGTCTTATAGAATATTACAAGCTTATTAACAAATAGCTAGTCACAAGGACGTGAGCACACAAACGAATTCAAAACTCAGCGATTTTACTTGCCCGAACTGAGGTAGCTGTAAGCGAAGATTAAAAGCCTACAAAACCGCCAATTTTCTTCCGATTTGCTCCTTCCGCCAAGTAGTCTATCCAGTTGATGTTACCAAGCCGACAAGCGGGTAACAAAACGGACATTCGGAGTCATATTAAAATCTACAGTACCGCCGCTCACCCTCGCTTGCCTATAAAAACTTTTCTCATTTACCCTCATAAATTCACTTCTCATGAAGCTAAAATTTCTATTTCCTAAGAAGCCGAATTAAGGCATCCATTGCATGACGCCCCATTTTTTATTTTGTCTTATGGAAGTGCGACGAGTGTGAGCATCTTTAGAATAACATCAGAAGAGAACGAGTTCAGCATTGACTTTTTTTTTAACGAGTTGACCCTAGATCAGACAAAATGTTTGAATTAAAAGATTTTTAGTTCTTCTTAGCCGTTAAAAAATGTTTTACGCACCATACAAAGGGGGCAAAGTTACACTTTACACTGATCAAAGGGTTGGTACTTTGGCATATTATATTCAAAGTCTTCTCACCCTCTTTAGGGGGTTCGACAGCTGGGTTTTATTATACAATTTGACTATGACCTATAGAGGTCGCCGATACATATCTGACCCGAGTTGATGTTTTATCTAGAAATACACCAAACACAGATATCTACTCTTTCCGGTCCAAATTACGATTTCCATCTGACACTGTTAGACCGCAGCTTGCTTAAACATCATCCTCTCGTGGCTGCCGGTTTAATTTTTCCTACATCCTTTAAACGGTCGACTATACCCTTCTAGCTATAGACCATTCCTTACATGCTACTTAAAAAATGAAAACACAATCTTCCAATTATCTTTCCTCTGTCTACAAAACACTGCTCGCAAAGTTCTTGTTGGCTCCTCGCAGAACAGGATAAAGCTCGGTCTCACCCAAACATTTTAACAACAAATCATTTACCCCTTCTATTTCTTGGCTCCAATTACTTGGCGTGAACTCAAATACCCCAAGATGTAAAATACCTTGTTTGTATTTGCGTTCCCTGTCATTAAAACTCACAAAAAATTAACTATACTTCTTACAAAAGGTATGAAATGGTGAAGGGGAAATATATAACCACGTACAAAATCGGAAATCAGGTAGATGTCTAAAAATTTGTAAGTTGATCTTTTGAAAAATTCAGATGTGGTTTACTTTGTAAATCGGTGTGCATAGTGTGCCATGGAACTTTATAGTTATAGAAATGTACAAAATAATGTGATTATGTACCAAGCTTCTTTTTCCATCCCATCAAATCCCAGGGTGGGATTCCTGCTCGAAAAGAGACTTAATTGTTTACTCAAGGCCGTTAATTCCACGATCGTAGTCTATTTTGGTATTTTGTGAGTCAAAATCCTTATTCGAGGACATGCGTGATTTGCAAGGCAATTGTCATCTTTATGGGATTTTACAACACTAGAATAACTCATATGGTTTATGTCAGTAGATTTCTTCCTACTTTTGAATACGCTAGTTTGGAGTTATAAATACCTCACCACTATTAATATTATTCTCCGTACTTCTAAATCTGTTAAGTACGAGTATGTTCATATTAGCAAGTAACGATGTCTCTAATTTAGAATATTTGTTCGTGAGTAAGATTATATTTGCGAGCAGATTTGTTCGCACTTATGAATATGTTTGCACGTTAAAACCCTCTTACACCCGACATGAAAATTTTCAGCCATCTTGTTCAAACACCAAACACACTAATGTATATATTCATTATCTATTTTGCCTCTAAACTTAAGGCTCACAGTGCTTTTCAATGCCATTAAATCCATCAATTTCGCCAACCCTCTTTTAATTTTCCTATTCTTATATTTGGAGGAGTTCTAACTAAACTATTTTATAGCTCAGCTCGTTTAATTTTCGAAAGAAAAATGGAATTCTTGTGTAATACCA
Organism: Ceratothoa steindachneri; assembly: GCA_963969495.1. Lineage (NCBI taxonomy): Eukaryota > Metazoa > Arthropoda > Malacostraca > Isopoda > Cymothoidae > Ceratothoa > Ceratothoa steindachneri. Next base: position 58,015,487 of record OZ018338.1, on the reverse strand, counting down.
TATATCTTTCCCTCACCCATCCATCTTGGCGTGTCAGGGGAAAGGTATAAAATTTGCCATCTTTCATATCGAAGGACATTAATTTTGGAAATAGAATGAGGAAGATGCATAAACCAGGCTTTCGGGATGGCACTAACGTAACTTTAGCTCGATATTGAGGAATCCAATATCCAAACTTAATAGAAAAATGACGGAGAAAATTAATTTTTACTCATGTTTCTGCTGACCTTAGTATGTTAATGTGCCAGTCCAGTCTGTGAAGGAATGAATTTTTTTTCCTTACGGTACCGTGTAAGAAGGTATGAGACTCTTATAAACTAATATCGGTGAAAAGAAATATGACGCGCTTTTGTTCGGAAAGGGTAACTGCCGTGTCTGCTTTAGCTGGCTTCAGTTTACTTTTCCAGAAATGAGTTTTGACTGCGGACTTTAATGGGAAATGAGTCATCAAATTACTTAATAAATTACGGGAGTTTCTCTTGTTTCTAACATGCACATGTGTGTAAGTTTAAAGTCGCTTAATATGTGCATTTTCTGATCGTGAAGTAGCTTACGTGATAAAGCAGGGCTTAATTCTCACATGTGAGTTTGTAGGGATTCCGACAATTCACAAGGGAACCGATGAATCTACCGGATTTGAAAATGTGGGTGGAAGGCGGATAGAGCACCCGTATAATGGCTATTCTGTGATAGCGATGTACCCATGTCCTCCCTAGTTTGAAAGCGATGGGCAAGAAGCAACCATGGTAAAGTATCATAGCAGTGATAAGATATGGAACCTTCAAGCAGTGAGTGTTTAAGCGTAGTCTGAAAAGAAAACGACTACACTATTTCCTCTCAAATTCTAAAGAGAAGGGAAGACATGGTCACTACCAATTGTCTTACTTATAAACATTGGAAGGAGATTACTTTCTGATGTTGGGGCTGGGGTAGGTGCTATCCCTATACCACGGAGTGCAATTTATTCAGAATGAAGATTACTTCAATAGGGTACAGGAAGCACGTCGATGATCGAATTTCTAAGTTCTATACATTGTCAGAAATCTCCATGAGAGCAACAAGAAGAAGATCAATAATGCATTTGTAAGATATACGCTGCTCTACCTCGTTTTCGTCTTCTCTTGTGTGTCGAGGTCACAAAAGAAGAGACGACAAGTTGTGCAGATTAAATGCATGTACCTAATTATGGGTAGACGCAGGCGAGAAAGAAGACGCCAAGAAGAACTGCACAGGGTGGCGGAGTTAAGTCCCATTAATATTGTCATTGAAGAACGGACAAGGAAAATGAAGGAACTGCTTAATCAAGAACTGAATGATGAAATCATTCAAATGATTAACCAGAATAGAAGACCTGTAACTCACGCCAGATTTTCAAGCTCCGCTAGCTACCCTAGTGGCCGGCGGAGGTGAAGTGCCTTTCTACGCAAGTAAAGAATGTTAATTTACCAAAGCTAACGACAAACTTCAATTAAGACGACAATACACCGATTCATGAAAAATTACCAATTTTGACAAAATTTCACCGATTAAGACATAGTTAAACCGAACGAGACATTGAGAAGGAAGAAAGAAGAAATAAAGATCACAAATGATATACATTACAAATTACAGAAAAATATGGAATAATAATCATAAAAAATAAAATAATTTATTACAATAACAACAGCAAATGCACATTACACTTTCAAGAACATTAAAACTTTTAAGACAAATGGCTTAAATGCCATAAAAATGTAAACTATAAACCAAAACAACAAAACGACACAAGAAAATTATGAGAGTGATAGGGCTGATCACCAGGCGCCTCGAATCCCTTTGCAAATCTTTCACACTACTTTCTATTTTCGCCACTTTTATTTCTTTCTATCTACCCACACACCCTATTCTCCTCTGGCAAGGATGCGAATAATGTAGTGTACATATTTAGCGTATATTGTAGAATGCATGACTGAAAGGAGGCCTGTGGAACTTAGCAAAACAAGTCCTCCAACAGGCGTGGTAAGATTGAACCGCGAAGCACGGGGGTAAGTAGTGCAGTAAATAATGCTCCAAAGTACATGTTCTGCAAGAGCAAGCCCTTTAAATCAAGGATAATATAGAAATGTTGCAGAAAGTCGGACCACAAATTAAAACAAATGAGAGCAAATAAGAAAGACCGTCTGGGAGATTATAGAGTGGGATAAAATATTTTGGAACGAGTTGATTTTCGGAGGTAGAGGTCTCTCTTGTGCCGAAGCCGGAGAAAGGTGTTCCTTAAAAGTAGCTGGTTGTGCGGCAAGAGAGAGCATAAGATCCTTGTGGAAATGGTAATGGCAATTTTGACGAGATGAGGTTACGTTTTGTATTTTACCAATTAATACGTTTGGTACTTCCTGTGGATTTATTGAGGGTTAAGTGGTGAAGTTAGGGTGTGCAAATTTACGTGTGATATCCAGAACATACACAATGGTGAGACCGCTAGTTGGTGAAGTTTCCAGACTTCAGCAGGGTGCCAAAACGTATCTTTCTGTGGCGAAGGAAAGAAAGGAAGAAATAGAAGATACCTATTGGATTTTTAGGATGTAACGGCGGGGTAAGAGCAAGACCAATCCGAAAGTGTAAACGGACACCGGGACGTTTTTCCTCGAATGGAGCATTTCTCAAGCTCCGGTGAGAAATGCTGGTTGATGGAAGACCAGTACGTACCTCACAACGGGTAAATTAGACTGGATGTTGCTCTTTTTCATAAGGTGAAATAACAGCCCATAATTAACCATTTGCATTTAACTTTTCCAATATGGGTAAATTATACTGTATTTTGCCCTTTTTTTCATAAGGTGACTCATAATTATGAGTCAGTATCAAAGAAATAACTTTAATCTGATACATATTTGTTGAGATTATAAACATAAATATGCATTTAGAATAAAATAATGCGGTTTTTTTAGGGCTCGGTTTTTTGATTTGCTAACCCCGGAATCAAATCACCTGAACCAAAGTATATTATGATAAATTCCCTGATTCCAGTGTCTTAGAAGGTCCTTATAAAAAATAAAAGAGGGATGATTTGAGCTGCAAGTGTTAAAAACATGAAATAAAAGGAATGTACCAATTGAAATATACCAGAAATGCCTGACAGACTAGTTGAATACTTATAAATAAAAAAAAGTTATAGTAAACATGGGAACATGAATGCTTAAAAACAAAACTAAAACACCATAATATATATATATATATATATATATATATATATATATATATATATATATATATATATATATATACTAGATAGTCTATAACAAAAGATATATAAATATACGTGTGGTAACTCAAGGAGATTATAAAGTAAGTTAAAATATGATTCAGTACAAATATATTAGACAAACTTGAAAAATATTTCCACTTAACCACACGATATGATAGAATTATTTGATCAATTAGGGACCAAACTTGTAGACATATAGGAACATCAACAAGCAGAGAGCGAACCTTCATGCGCTTGAGCATCTCCATTTCTAGTTTTCTCGCCTTTACACGATAACATTATCTGCCATATTTATGATAATATAAATGTGATACAAAAGTAGCATTGTTGCTTTCAGTCTTGAACACAGTTTATTACTTTATTAACAGTAAGGTATATACTATAGGAAAGTGTTTAATTATGCTCAAGTAAATGATAAACAATAATAAATAAAAAAAAAATAATGGCCCACTAAGTTTCCATAAGGCATGACCAGCCCCTTTCTCCAGGCATAAACAATTTAACCAATCAAACTGTTACATCATATTAATAACATTTCCAACAAAATCTATATCTGTAAAAGAGGCTGTGTGTGTGTATGTGTGCTACCTATGTGTGGGCGTACTGTTGACCTAATTGCAACCAAACATGTTGTGAGGTAAATTTTGACCTAGGATGTGTCCCTGTGGGATCAAATTTAGGCAATCCCAAGGGTGGGGAGCAAAACTTGATCCTTTGTAGGAACACTGTTGATTCGATTGCAACCAAAGTTGCTGTCGATGTACTTTTTGCTGGGCTAAGCCCTAGGTCAACCAAACTTGATATAAAGATATTTCTTGACTTTAGGAATGTCCTTGAGGGGTAAAACTTTAGGCCTCCCCGTGGAACTGTTGAGCTGCCTTGACCAATGACCTTCCCAGGGAAAGTATCTTCACAAGGTTGAATTATCAGGGCCCCCTCGATGGCCATAGCCCTCTGAAGCCCTTACTCGAGCAACGCCAGTAATAAGAGACAACGATATCGCCGCCATTTCCAGGGTTATAGAGCCTTTTAATCAACAATGGTTATTAGAAGAAATAATACTCTGTTCATCAAATTACATAGGAATAACTGTTTATGGTTTCATTATAATGTAATTAAGTTTATTGATACTTTGTTACTTTTTCTTAGTTTGACGAAAAATAGGCCGCTATCTTGAGAGCCAATAGTCACATTGTTAATTGGATTTGCATCATATTATATATCATTATATAGATATTTTTTTATGAAATAATATACGATATGGACAGTTTATATGAATAAATTTTAAAGAAAATATGATTGAATTAAATAGTAGTAGAAGGGGGGGCAGGTTTATATGCCTGATGTCAGGGAACGTGGTAAAAAACCTAGAGGCCTACCGACATTTAACAATCGCGCTTTGCATTTAAATCTGATGTTAGGCATTCAATTTATGAATATTACGAGTTGTTTTTAAGTTGGAGGGGGAGACGGAGGAGGCTTGCGTCATGAATTACTGACACACTGAGGAATATGCTTGTTTAATTGCAAAAGCTTTGTTATCCAACTACTCAGAATAATATAATACACAATTAAACAAATAAAAAAAAATTATTGAAACTTCTTGGGATGAGAAAGGCTCAGACTATTAATTCGTTGGAGATTAAAGTGACCGTGGAAGAAGCTCTGTCTCTTAACAAAGTTTTCCTATTATAACGGTAGTCAGCTTTGAAAATTACAATAAAGTTTAAGGGTTGCCTTTAAAAAATATCTCTAAAGACCTTTTAAAGATTCTAACATACCTGATCACCAGATTTCATAATAGAGAAATGTATATATATATATATATATATATATATATATATATATATATATATGACGTGGAATAAAAAGAATCTCTCTCTCTCTCTCTCTCTCTCTCTCTCTCTCTCTCTCTATATATATATATATATATATATATATATATATATATATATATATATATATATATATAAATATAGGTACTTTTGGGGCTTTAGGCCGAAGTTGGTTGAAGACCGTTAGCGAATGGGAAAATTGTTAGGACTTCAGTGGTGATTGTTTATTATTAACTTTGCGGGGGCCTTTTTAAAATAAATAGTTTAGAGTACAAGCTGGTCAATGATATACTACATGTATTTGGGACACGTAGGGGTTGGAAAAGAAATACAATGACAAAAATATATCTTTACTAGCCACAAAACGGAGTTAAATGTCTACGTTATTCACAGGTGGGTTAATTATGGGATTACATTGGTTGAATTCAGGTTAGGGATTAAAAGGGGGAGTTTAAACTTGGGTGCGTCCACAAAAAAATGGATATATTGGGTAAGCTTCACTGTAGAACAATCTGCAGGCGGCAACGGTTACATTTGCTTACATGATCGTTGCAAGAGAGGGGCCAGTCTGGATACGATGACTGCGATGGAGTAAGTCGAGTTACCTCACGCTTCAGATGAGGAAGCACGCGTAGATGGCCTTTGGAGATGGGAATCCTCGTCAGATACTCTCCAATTGACTATGGCACAGTTAACGGATATCGATTTATCCTTCGTCCTCAAATCGAAATCGCTGTTGTCTCCTATCGAGCGGGAAGGGGGGCGTCCTTCAACTCGTTTGCGGTGGTAGGTGGGAAGACTATTAGTGCTGCTTACTAAACCGAATTGAAGGATTATATAGACGATTGGCGAGGTGACTTTAGATGACTTGGTTGTCCCTTCACACACACGTGTGATTTGGGGGAAAAGTCAGTGACTCCTTCGGGGGGAAATTGAGATAACGTTGGTGTAGAATCTTCATTGAACATCGATCTATGACGGAAGGCAAGAGTACTGGTTGAAAAAGGCCGTGGAAGCCAATGAAATATGTTCTTAACCAAATACAGATGTTGTGTGATAAACGGCGTGGGATGCACCCTCGCCCTGGTTGAGCCGTGCTTTCAAAGTTACATGCGGTGATCTCGGGACCACGTGGGTACAAAAGGGCAGTTGGTCACCTTTGATCTTATTTTGCTACAATCTACACTTCTTATAGTTGCAAGGCTCCACAACCTTCCATTCCATATCAATAGCAAAAAAAAAAAATTAGGTTTGATGAAAATGTTGGTAAATATCAAGTATGTTAAGGCTACAAACTATAATCTTTAACTTACCAAAGAATATTGAACATTGTATTTTGGGAAGTTCCTGCTCAAATTCAGGTCTAGATGCTGTTGGTTGAGAGACCAAGTGCGCTTAGAGGGTAAATAAAAGTGACAGCTACACATCATGATGCGCATGTACTAATATTCTGTTTCTATTCTTCTCATGCTAATTATTTAAATGAATAAACTGAGATAACTAAGTAAATAAATTACCCTCGCTTCACTGAAATATATACGGTTAAACGCCCCAGTTTCTTTTTTTCTTAATTTACACTTATACTGTAAATTAAATTCGCGAATATAGTCTCCTTTAAGATTTTCATCATACGATCCTTGATAGCGGCGTTCAAAGTCTAGTAAATCCAGGTGAAATCGATCGCCATGCTACTCGAAGTACCCTCCTATGTCTTTCTTAAATTTATCGAGATGAGCATGAAGAATATGGACTCTTAGGGATACCATGTAACTGATCTTGTCTTAGTTTCTCACCAAGTTCTCAAAAAGCTCTACATAGTTTTCGGCTTTGTGATTACCTAAGAAACCCAGGACCACTGTGATAGAGCTGCCCTACGCTGCTTTTTCCCTACTACTAGTGAGCTTCTTGGGAAACTAAATGCAATCCATGATCCTTATTATTTGAGGACCGACGAAGATCCCGGTTTCCACCTTTCAGCAGATACCTTAGGAAAGAAATCTTGCAGATACTTGAAAGCTGCAGTCTTCTCATCTAGAGCTATGACGAATTATTTCATAAGGCTCAATTTTATATGAAAAGGGTACAACAAACGCTCCCATTTGACGTCGTTTCTCCTCACGCTAAACTCGGACCCTTGTGGCCAATCCCGCTGATGGTATTGTGCCACGGTGTTCCTGATGTCCCAAAGGAAAATATAACAAGGAACTTTGGTAAAGCCGCCCTGGAGACCATTCAAGAAGGCCACCATTTTTATGTCTCCGATAACCTCACAACCGTACTCTTCATATTTCAATGCATCTAGCAAGATCTTGACACTGCTGTATTCCTCTTTGAGCTGGACCGAGTGATCAAGGGGAAGAGATGGATACATGTTCCAATTATGAATCAATACTGCTTTGAGGCTCCTGGACGAGTTTTCAATGAAGAGGTGTCACTCGTTGGGGTTACAGGCGATTCCACTTGCCTCAAATATACAGGGGATATTGTGACAAAAGCAAAGCTCATCTTGAGTGTAAAAAATCTTTAAAAACACTAGAGAGGCTTTCTATGACCTGATATTTGCATACTGTCATCTAACAAATCCCACTGCTTGAGTTTCGAAGTCAAAAGCTCGGCATTGCAATTTTTGAGACCAAAATCTCTGACAAGGTTGTTGAGATCTTTTGGGTTGGGATAGTATGGGTTTCTATCCTCAGTTGCACCACTGTAATTTGGGTCAATGACTTCAACCTCTTCTGAATTGCATTTTCTTTGTAAAACGGCTGCTCTCTTTTTGGAGGAGTGGGCGTGTGGATCTCCAAACTGCATGGCACTGGCACAATTAATGACTGTAGGTCTGGATACATGATAACCAGCGCATTTTTGCCTACTCGACGTTTGGAAATGTTTACCATGCAGAAGAAAGTATTGCTTGAGTGGTCAGTTGGTTCCCTCCAAATTCGTCGGATTTCGAAATTCATAGCTTTACTTTCTCCTCTGTACCATCCTGTAAAAACAAAACAAAATGAAAACATAGGTATTAATGTACTAATACTTTTAGTGTTATTATAAATGTTAAACAAAATAGAAAATCCAGTATCCAAATAAACAAAACACATTTTACTTCTATATAAATATATATATAAATATATATATATTGATTGAATAGTGTTTTTGGAATTAATTAAGTTTCAGTTGATGAAGGAGATTTAGTGCGTTGTCAGGAAAAGGATTGCAATTGCAAGTGTTGATTCGTTGGCAAGAAAGAGAGCGACATCGAGTTATCTCTTTCCTGGTTATGTCAAATATAATGTATGTATTGATTTATAAACTTTAAACATCAGTATTCGCTGGGAAAGTGCCTTGTTAATTGTAAAGATGCAGCTTTTAGTCTTGCAGTGCAATTGGTCAAAACATAGAAATTGGTGCATTTGAGATTTACTTAAATTGTTTGTTTGCAAGAGTTAGTTAGGCATATACTATTAATTATTTTGCTGAATGTTGAATAGTTTAATTCTATGTTTTTAAATGCTTCACTGAACTAGCCTAATACGAGTATCTCCCATTTCTACTGAATTATTGTTCTATACTGCACCAGTCTTTGTATTTATTGCATGCATGATCAGAGAGATGTAAAAGCAGAATTATATTGACTAAATCCTTTGTGAGTACACTAAAAGCGGTGTGATTTTATAGTTCTATTGTGAAGGAAAATTGGGCCGATCTTTCTTAGCATTTTTTAATAGATTTTAGATTAGAAAAAGAGTTTTGGCAACATTTATGAGAAATTATTTGATCTACTTCACTAACTTGAGAATTAATGTAGCTCTTGCAAAGTTTCAGTTCTGATTGCAACCATTTTATCAACCTCTTGAAATATAATAAGAAAATACATTTTTCAATGCTCATTTCAACGTTGTAAAAATCTCCTTCTAATGTTGAACGTTTTGATTTAATTGCGATTTTTAATTATATCGTTACATAAGACACAACGAAGTTCAAGTAACCCATGAAATGACTAATATATTAGTGAAATTTATTTGAATTGATGCACAGCCTTTTGACAATACAAACCATTCACATAATCACTATGATGTGATCAGGGCTGTATTTCTATTGATGATGGCCTATTGAAATTTAAGCATTTATGAAAATTATGGTAATCATTATTATATTCTAAATTACTATTTAGCGTATTTAATCTTCCTGGAGAAAGGCAGAAGCTGAATGTATGTGAGACGTATTGTTTGTTCGGAGTGAGAGAATTTTGAATATATTCTAGACCGAGATTTTTATACGTGCTGTATTAAAATAAAAGAGTTTGTATCGGAATCTAAAGTTGTATTTGAAAATTTAATGTAGAGAAATTCTAATGCTTTAAATTATCCTTCTGGTCCATGACCCACAACCGTATACGAACAGGCAAGGAATTAATAATATTCAGTGACCAGGTCAAGTTGTATTCTTGGGGACGACTTTGATAGAAAGCTTCTTGGAAGTTGATGTGTACGCTGGTGGCGGCAAGAAGGTGCGTGTATGATTTATTTATTGAGATAATTTAAAGTAGAGTAATATATATGTGGAACAAATGTAAATTACTCGACCGAAAAATTCACTTACTCAAGCAACCGCAAAAGTCATAGATCATCCAATTTATTGAAATAAACTCATTAGTACAGATCCATAATCAATTAACCAATAAATATATCTATAGGGATCAATGTTGCGCCACAAAATTCATGAAGTCGGAGAGGAAATGATACCGAAAAAAAATGAGAGGGGATAGGAGGAGTTGACATGTTGGAGACTATACACCGATGCGAGGCATTATTTTACGTATATATATACAAATATAATCAGACAAGAAGCCATGTTGCATGCATGCACTTTTAAAGTCGACAGCAATGGCAGCGTTATTAATTTTAATTTGTATTCTCTTTATTTTTCTTACAAGTTATTTGACTGGTTCTTTGAAGTGAGAAATACCATTCGCACCGACATATTTTATTCCGAGACGTCTTTCGACCGTGGTAGGTCATCCTTCAGGAAATGACCCGAAATGGAATGATTACAAATGCGTATAAGTGGGTATGTGCATGTAGGGGACAAAAGCGGTGTGTGGATAGGGTCGAGGAACGATACAGTATGTCCCACAGTCTAATATGGGTATATACGTAATTGAGACAGACCGGTGAATCTCGGCCCTGTACTCAGGCAGGTATGCAGCGAAGGGAAGGCAATGGACTCCCAAAGTAAAAGTGAAACTTAATTACCTGTTGGCTATTTGAAAGAGGAACTCGTTTGCCATTTTCAACTCAAAGATTAGCTTGACAATGAAATTTATAGCGGGCAGGAATTAATAGAATCTGGGCCCGGGATTTATTAATTAATTCGAAGGTTTAAAAAAGAGAAGATTACTAAATCTTTTCGTTATGCAATTATGGGTCTCCTTAGTACTTGAGAGAATGAAGTGGCTTACGAGGGTAGGATTCTGGATAACCTCAGATGATTGACAAGAGCGAAAGACCAGTGGCCCGGTCTTCGTTGAGCGAACTCGGGGTATGAGATCCCAGTAAATTCCAATGGGTTTGCGATTATTCCGACTTCTGGTGCGGGGAAGGGAGCAACCACAGTAGATACTCGTTAAGAGACGGCGTAGAATCTCCACCAAGAAGAATGAGAAGAGGCGACCCCAGGACATACGTAATAAAGTAGTGGTAATCTTCCTCTGAACAGAGCGGATTACGGAGAGGATTTGCTCAACAGATCACGACGACGAATCTCGGTTCGACTGGGATAGAGATACACTTGATCTGAGCTACAACACTTCCTAACTCGCACTCTCTGATGAGAACTGTGCACCTCACCTTAAATAGGGAAATTCGTTTAAAGGCAATGGGAGGACTCGAGACGAGCGAAGTCACAAGGCATAGCATGGCGTCAGACAATGTAAACAAGAGAGTTTAATAAAGCCGTTTTGACAAGAGAGACACCAGCGGCCAGACAAGCGGTCAACACTATCAGAGTGGAGGACTGTGGGAAGAGGTATTGTGGAATGATTGACACAGGTGCGCAAATTTCTTTGGTGAATGCAAAAGTGCTGCGTAATGATGATAATATGATTTGTAATGTTTCTAGAAAAGGTGTGATAGTTTCGATAAGTGGGCTCGGAAGTGGACGTATTATGGCATGTGAGGAAGTAAGTTTCTTTGTAAGCCTGGGGAAGTTGAATGACATATTGCATGAATTTGTTGTGTTAAGCAAGAATGAGTTACGGTATTGTTTTCTGTTTGGGATTGATTTTCTGCATAAGAATAGGATTTCAGTGGATGTATTTAATCAATGTTTACTGAAAGATGGTGTAAGAGTTGGGACGTACATAGTGAGCTTGTAGGTTCAACTGGATTTGTAGGAGTGGCTGGTGTCGATTCGAGTGAAGTGTTGTTGACTGCTGAAGATATAGAGACCATGTAAGAGTTATGACCGATGTTGCGTGAATGAAAGATAAAGTGACGACCAGTGTTCCTCTGAATAAATAAGATTGCATATTAAGAGAGTTTAGATGGTGTGTTGACATGTTTGTAATGTGCAAATGTTTAGTGTATTTTTTCAATGTATAAATTATGAGGATTTAAATATTCTTGTTTATTCCGTGTGTGGTACGATTGGAATGGTGAAGATTGAGTATGCTAGAATTAATAATTCCAGACTGCGTAGAACTCCTGATTATCTTCATCTGACAACAATCTAAGAATCGGCAAAGGAGGGAAAGTTTTAGGTAAACTTCCTCAAAACGCCTCCGAAATAATCAAAAGAGAGTTACTTAAGAAAGAGAGATATTACTCATTTTTATCACCATTCACCATCATACTAATTTCATCTTTCTCTTTTAGTGGCACCACGTAAGCAGATGACTGCTTAGGTCCGCGGCCCCACCCCCCTGCGTAAACTGTCGTCGGATGTAAGAGGGGTTTGCTATTGATGTTTCGCCCCCACTATGCTGGGCAATAGCACCGCCATAATTGGGGGTATTGGAGGAAGCTAGTTTGAGGAGTAGCCCACAGCCGATAACAATGTCAGAAACAATTTCGGATAAGGGACGGACTGCTACCTCCGCTGATCATCACAGCGGGGGCCCCTTCCAGGACCATAGAGGGACACACAACCAGCTCTATGGTATGTCCGGATGCAGTTGCGATTAAAACACCCTCGGGGGGGGGGCGGCGTTGTCAACAGGTCCGCTATACCCTTACACCCCTGAGAGGATATCACCCGGATTCATCTCATCCTTTTCATCAAGGCGGCGGATTATCGACGGGGTAGCCCTCTTTTCCCAAAAGGTGACGCAGATAATATTCTTTCCAAGCAAATAAAATAACAGAAACTCATAGGTACTAAAGAGTCCCTAATAACAACAAAAGGCCAAAACAATAGAAAAAAGTGTGCTTCCTCCTCAAGGGGTAATCACCACCAAAATGGCGACCCAAAATGCCCCGAGGGTCCCACTAAGGTGTATTAGCCGCCATGAAAAACCGGACTAGGGCAAATTCTACGAGACTTTGTTCGGCAAGCTCTGAGTGGCAGTCATAAGGCTGATTGACAAACCTGTAGGCTACGTCGCAGTGTGCGAGCATGAAAAAGACATTGAGACGCTAACAAAGGAGGAAGAGGTAAAAATCCTCATAGACATAAACCTCCAACCGACCACGCTTCCTCAAATCCAAGCGCACAGGAGCGTGGTGTGCAGAAGGCTAGATCCATAGGTCGGCCAGCACTCAAAAGACGAGATAAAGGAGGAATTAGAGAGAAACAAAAATGGTTGAAAGTGGCCGAGATTATCAAATTTAAAAATAAAAAATATACTAACATGTTTTTATAGGCATTTTTATGGAGACTCCAATAGCCTCAAAGGCTAGTGGGAGTGGGCAGCTTCTCTTTAACGCCAAAATAAGTGGTGAGAAGATCAAACGCGAAGAATTCACCTGCCTGCAGATCTGCTTCAGATGCTACCACCTGGAGCACCACAAAATGAAGGATTTCAGGGAGCAGGAACAGACCTGTTCCTTATTTTGCTGGAGTGAATTCCCAGCAAAAGAATAAAAGTGCCCTAACTGTGGTCAGAGACATAGGGCAATGGCGATGTCTTGCCCCCCGAAATACTAAAAAAAAAGGCGGAAGAGAAAAAGGAAGAAAGGAATTAGGAGGGTGTACCCCACTTACAGCCAGGCGGCTAAAGCCACACCCTCAATTTGTGATCTTAACAATCAGCTCAAAGGACATAAATCAAGGTAAGCAGGGAGCACAAAAATTCTACAAAAATCCTCACCTGAATCCTTTCTGCCCATGTCCAAAACCTAACGAACCCCGGCTGCTTTTCTAAATAAATCAAGAACATTCTTAAACACAAAGGCTTGGCAGAGATGTGGTTCCCGGAGAACCCACCTTCAGGGAAAGTCCTCCAAGGGCAATTCCGTACAGAGGAAGAGGCACCTGCAACCGATTTCCCAAGAGATATAGAAGAAAAAGTAGCAAAGAACAAGAACCTGGCACAAAAAACAGCCCCACATAGGTCCCTAAATAAGGATCAACGAATTGAAGCAAAGAAAAAAGGAAAGAGTGTGCGAGAAGAGCAGTCAGAAGAATTAAGCAGGCTTTAAGTTGCATCCTAAGCTCCACTTCGTTATCCGAGGTGCTCCCAGGTTTCTAAGATCCACGAAACAACGAGGAGCAAGAGCAGTAGAAGGAACAAGTAATACAATGGCAAGGAAATTAACATCAAATTCTTCAGAAATTCTGAAACCTCCTTCCCAGAAGACCACAAGGTAGGGGAGATCATAGAATGAGTAAGAACGGTCCTATTATAATGGTCTTCCGACTTGGTAGACCAAGAAGCGCTAGTAGATACAGCGCTCATGTAGGCCAAAATAATATTTTATAGGGCCTCCTGCCTCGCCGTAAGTGAGGCAGAATTTAATAAAATTCGAAACGGGAAAAATGCACGCAACAAAAACCACTAAGAGAGAAAACATACACGCACAAACACACAAACATAGAAAACAATGACAATACATTAAGAATTCTCACAGTTAACGTCAATGGATGGGAAGGGAAACACATTCTTTACGGGAATATATTCCGTAAAGTGGATCCCGACCTAATCCTCATCACTGAACATGGCGTTAAGACAAACACGAACAGCATCAAGATACCCAACTACACAGTCAAAAACAAAAACCACACACAGGAACGATACGATGGGGCTGCCATCGCGATCCGAAACAACATTACACACAGAACACCCCTAAATCTAGATGAAAACCTGACCGTTGTGGCTGCCTATCACCGCCACGACGCAGTTACCTGCCGATCCCTAACTTCTACAACCTCTTCGGGTGCAGGAAATTAACATTGTCTGGTGGTGATCTTAATGCCAGATGTGGTTCATAAGAATACGGAAGCACCGACCAAGGGGAAAGAAACGCGGAACTGCTACTCGAAAGAAACAGACCGTAGAGGGACGAGCCAGATTCCCCAACCTTCTTAACACAACGTTCGGCAACCAAACCTGACAGTGTATTAACAACCAAAAACTTCTCCTTCAACAACGTCAATGAGCCCGGACCAGTGGTGCCGAGCGACCATATCCCGATTCTCACCACTATCAAGCTTGCTCCAATACTCAAGCCCGTTCAACTTAGGAAAAGTTACGCGCTAGCTAACTGAGAGCTATATAGAGAGATACTCAGTACATATCAACCAACTGACTTGGGAGACGCTAACCTCGAAGAGATTAATGAGGAGATCAACAGGATCACCAATCTCTTCATACAAGCTGACGAGAGATGCGTTCAAGGATCTCCTATAAAATGCTTCTACAACCTGAGTGGACGGACGAGATGAGAGAAATCGCACGAGAACATAGAAAAATATATGATGAAATCATCAGGACAAAAATAAACAAGGAAAAGACAGCCATAGTGAGGCATCTAGGCGTGGAACTACAAAACATTATAATAGAAAAAACAAAGAATAATCTGGAATGACATCATTGGGAGGCTGGACAGGGAGAACAATCCTGTAAAGCTTTGGAATAACAGCCAAAGAAATAGGGGATTGACTCCCAGACCCAGAATCCTAATCAAAGATGAAGATGACCTCATAGAGGACCCAGGGTCTCTCGAGAAAAAGTTAGAGCACCCTGGCAGAAGATTTTCGCTATTTCACTTAAGGAGAACAACGATTTCGACCAGGACTTCGAAGACCAATTGCTCAACGCGAAAGAGTGACGGTTGATCACGTGACCAATAACTGTCGAAGAGACCTTGTACACCATAGACTCCTTCAAGCAGAGGGCTCCAGGCTGGTCTGGGATTACGAAGAACAACCGCGTAAATGATCCAAGGCAAATTATTCATGGCTTGGCGAACAAAATGAACACTGCATTTAATACGGGCTTCTTCTAAGGCGGATACAGAGATGGCCCAAGTCATCTTTATTCCAAAGGAAACCAAGCCCCTGGACCAGGGGGCAAACTATCGCGCGATTTCTCTTTTTGAAATACAGGTAAAAATCTTCGAAAAGATTTTAACAGATAGGCTACAAGCTCAACTGAGCGAGTTTGGAGCGCATAACCCCCCAAAGCATGGGTTCCGCAAAAAAGGGGCACATATAACGCCCGGGCACTCCTGAAAGAAAACGTACCATAGTCCCAAGTGAACAGGTTCTATATAGCCATTGCGTTGAGGGACGTGCAAAAGGACCATAGATAAACTCTGGCTGGAAGGACTTCAATAAAAGATCCTGAACCTCCAGCTAGATCCAATCCTGCAAAGGATCCTCTGTGACTTTGTCATGGACAGAAGGGCAGGTCTCATTATCGAAGGGTAAAGAGGCCCTGAATTCGAATTAAAGGCGGGAGTACCTAAGAGAAGCTGCCTGATTCCTCTGCTTTACTTGGTCTTCACGATCGACCTCCCAACTCCGGTGCACAGGGACACGATGTATATGCAATTCGCAGATGACATCACTTAAATTTTCCCCTGCCCGAAAAGAAAAGCAAGGGCGCAAGCAATTTGCACAATAGCCGAAATCGACAACATCAGCCAATACGAGAGACGATGGAAAATCAGGACCAACAGGGACAAATTCAAAATCGTCCCGCTGAGCCGTGAGTTGACATGGCTCATCATCATAGATGGAAGGAGATACCACTACTCCGCCGAAGGTAGCGTCCTAGGCCTTAAAATCACCGACCATGGATACTCGAGACACTACATGGAGAGGCGGAACCTGGCAATGGGAGGTATCTCCAAGCTTTACAGGTTTAGAGATCTTAGCCAGGCCAACATCAGCAAAATATATCTGATGTATGTCCAAACTAAGCTGATGTAGCCTGCAGTGGTCTCCTAAGCGGCAAATAAAACCTCGATGAAAAGGCTCCAACGTATCCAGAACACTGCGCCTCTCTTCTAATCAATAAGGTAAGAAGATGTAGTTAACTTAGGCAAAGTAATTTGCACAGGAGGAAACGTTTGGAGCCCATCAATGCCGTCACCCCAAAACTGGAAATTTAGATCTAGGCCACTCTAAGGAACGGTGTCATTCCAGAGCTACACGAAACAGGCGGCAGGATTAATATACCCGCAAGGCTTTTGGCGAATGTCTCACGCTGAAGTCGATTCTCGAGCACAAAACTATGCACTCAAGAAATCATCACACCACTATACACATAGTAATAACACAATACAACATATTAAAAACACCAGCAAAACATATAAAAATAAGAACAGCAATCAATATGACTAACACAAAACAAAAATTATCTAGTAAGTTGTCTGCAAATAAAGCTAAATAATGGTTGGTAGCTGAATTTTTTCCATCAAAAATAAGTATAACAAATCATAAGAAAAAAACAATAAGATGAACACTTAAAAACACACGAAGGATCATAAACATAGGACAAAAAGCATAAACAAACAACAATAATAAAGGCAAAAATGAACAGAAAATCAAAATAAAACGATGCCCTCCCCACTAAGGCAAAACACCCCCTTCCCTTTTTAATTTTCACCTACTATATCTTTCACTATCTCAACTTCTACTAAAACTGAGCATATCTTTAACTTAGAGTACAGTAGAGAGTAGAGTAGAAAAGAGTATAGGTTTGTCGAGTTTACCATGTCTGGTCTTGGCAAAGGATGAAAAGTTAAGTGAAAACTGAAGACGCCCTTACCAGACATTCTCTTTCGGAAGGAAAAGGATAAATTATCGAGAAGAATAGTAAACAAATACCAGAAATGCCGAGGAACATCGTTATGAGAAGGGGGCCATGGGGTCACCTGCCATGGATGTCAAAGGGATCCCCCTCCGTACCATCAGTGGGTCAACAAAACCAAGCCGGCGAACGGTCGTGGAGACTATCTTTGGCCCGCTCAATGTAGCCCTCCTGAGACTAATTGAGATGCCCAACAGATGGGCAGCATTATGCTGGACTCCCGAGGACGTCGAAAGGATTGGGTCAGACGAAGCTAAAGAGCCTGTTCAGAAGATTGGACTTGAAGCTTCTATCTTCCACGAAATCATGGTTCGTCGATCAGTCATTCTCAGAAAGCTCGACGCCTTCTTCACGGACAACAGCTGTGAACAAATCAAGGATGAGCTTTCTAAGCACCAAAAATGGGCGAGAATTGCGAAGGTGGAAAAGTTTGGAAAAAATATAGTCAAAGTTTTTTTTCAAGCACGGAAATGGCACAAAGGGCTATGAAGGAGGGACTCTTGGCGTTCTACCTCCTAAAGGTCGGGATCTAAAGATGAAGTGGCCAAAGCTAGTGAAGCTTTCCTCCTTTCTGTCTATGGAGCTGACAAAACTCAAACATTGTATACATATGGCTTTTATGCAGACAAGAGAACGGTAGCAAAGATGAGACTTAATTCTGAGTTTCAGCTATCCACATTGCCACCAACAAGTGATGCACCCCGTTGCACTCGTTTAGGGTGTTCTTCCAAATGTAACATTGGCATTTTTTTTTTTTTTTAATTAAGGGGCTATCTGGCGAGGGCTGACTAAGGCATAAGTTGCCGTAAACAAACAGCCTAGTTCTAGGCTACTTTAAAAAATTGAACAGGAAACAATAAAAAAAAATAACAATAACAAAGCAATAAAAAAACAATAAAAAACAACAACAATTAAACCGGGTTAAATGAAAGGGAGAAGGCCGGCCTCCCCCAAAAAGTCAAAAAGTCCACCAGTCAAAGTACACACACTCGTCCTGAGTACAAGGAACAGTCGGTAGCGACTCCGCCCATGCCGGTACCGGGACAGGTGTCGTGCGCGAAGATCACCCAGACTGGGACATTCGACAAGAATGTGCCGAACAGTCTTGGGGACGACGCAGTCGCTGCAATAGGGCGCAGGCGAGCCCTCCATCAAATAGCGATGCGTCACACGAGTGTGGCCAATTCGGAGACGACAGAAAGCAACCTGAAGCCGCCGCGGCATTGGGGGGATAGGTCCATGGGAACAGTCGCGGCGCAATGGCACGCAACTTTAAGTTCTCTTCGACCATCTCCCATCTTCTTTGCCAAGCAGTCCGAAGTGCTGCCCGTATTCCTGCCATGTAGTCAGTGTGAGGAAGAGCGAAACGTTGGTCTGGTTGCAGAGTCCTCGCGGACTCTTTGGCGCTCTCATCGGCGCGCTCATTCCCAGCAATTCCTACATGTCCAGGAACCCAGCAGAAGATAATCTCGACATCTGCCCGGCTCGCCAAAACCGTGGCGTCACGGATTTCGCGAACCAGGGAAGGCGGAGATTCAAATGCCCCGAGAGCACTCAGGGCGCTTAGTGAGTCGATATAGATCACAATCCGGTCTCCGAACCGGGCACGTTGCGTAATCTCCCGTACCGAGTGGTGTATTGCCACCAGCTCGGCCGTGAAGACAGACACAGTGCCTGGTAGAGCCCCGCTGACTTCAAACAGAAGGAATACGGCGTGGAAGCCGACCCCCTCTTGGGACTTGGAGCCATCCGTATACACTGGCACGGTACCAGCGTGACACGATGTGTGCTCCAAAAAGGTCGAACGCAATACTCCCGGCGCAGTACAAGCTTTGGAAGCAGAGGCGTGGCGACAAATAGCCAAATGTGGTACCCTCCAGGGTGGCGTCCTGGGCAGAACCAGGGGCGCCACCGGCCCGAGAGCTATATCTACCTCTCGAGGGAGTTTCTTGGCCCTCAACATAAAGGGCTTAGGGTATGACTGGCGTCTCTTGGCGGCATAGGCACCATCGAGATCAGCTGCGGATGCAGTGAGAGCTGTTGGCGACTGAGGGAGGCGCCGGAGTCGCGCGTACAGGCGAGTGATGCACTGCACGCGGCGCAGAGCGAGTGGCATCTCCCCAGCATCGAACAACAGGCTCTCAATGGGGGAAGTGCGGAAGGCACCGGTCGCAAGGCGAAGGCCGGTGTGGGGGATCGAATCCACCTTCCGCAATAAACGCTCGGCTGCGGATGCATAAAACTCGCATCCGTAGTCGAGCTTCGAGCGAACAAAGGATCGATAAAAAAGTAAGGCAGTAGCCCTATCAGCGCCCCAAGCGCTGAACGACACGGAACGGAGAATGTCCATGGCGCGGGGACAAGAGACCCTAAGGCTGCGAATATGAGCCTCCCAGGTGAGGCGTCAGTCGAATACAAGGCCAAGGAAACGGTGCGACTCAACCACATCCAGGCGCACCCCTTTAAGAAAAATATCTGGGTCGGGGTGAAGCCGTGGATGGCGGCAGAAGTGCACCACCTTGTTCTTGGCCAAAGAAAACCGAAACCTGTGCGCTTCGGCATAGCGAGAGACGCGGTTCAATGCCTGTTGGAGTCGACGCTCTAGAGTTGGCATCTGGGCCGTGCCAAAAGAGATCGAAAGGTCGTCCACGTAGAGCGTAGCGAGAACATCTTCCGGCAGCACCGAGGTGATGCCGTTGATGCTCAGGGCAAAGAGTGTGACACTGAGGACACTTTCCTGCGGGACATCTCTTCCTGCTCCTTTGGGCGGGAGAGGGCTCCCCCCACCCGTACGCGGAATCAACGATCTCGCAAAAATTCAGATATAAACATTGGGAGGCGTCTCCTCGCCCCCATCGTGTGGAGAGTCTCCATGATACCGTATCGCCATGCGGTATCATAGGCCTTCTCCAGATCAAAAAAACACCGCGGCGTAGTGCTGTCTACGAAGGAAAGCCTCGCAGACGGCATTTTCCAGTCGGAGCAGAGCATCCGACGTGGAGTGGAATTTACGGAAGCCGCACTGTGCAGAAGACGGATGGCCTCCGCTGTCCATGAAAAAGGCTAACCTAACATTTACCAATTTTTCCATCAACTTGCATACGCAAGAGGTTAGAGAGATTAGGCGGAAACACACGGAGTAGAGTGATCTCTCCCCGGCTTGCGAAAGGCGAGCACAGTAGCGATTCGCCAGGAGTTTGGGAAAAAACCTTCCACCCGATCCTGTTGAACAAATCTAACAGAAAGGCCATGCCTTGCTCACCCAGGTGTCGAAGCATGGCGTACGGGACATCGTCCGGACCATGGGCGGTGTCCGCGCACGAAGCGAGACCGCAACGCAACTCACTCACAGTAAACTTGTCGTCGAAGGGTTCTCCGCCTCTGGAGGTAAAGTCTAGCTGGCGGCCTTCCGCGACATCACGACGTGCATTGAATGCTTGCGGAGCAGCATCACGGCTAGAGAATGCGGAAAAAGCGGTCGCTAAGGATTCCGCCACGGACGCGGGGTCCGAGATTGCGGTCCCATTCTCCTGGAGAACGGGAGGGGGGTCCTGCGAGAACTTGCCCCGAATCCTTTTGACTCGCTTCCACACCTCAGCTAAAGGGGTCTTCCCGTTAAGTGAAGACACGTATGCCCGCCAAGAAGAGTGGCGGGCGTGCTTCGAAATATACTGGAACCTAGGCCTAGCCCGACGAAATTCAGCGACAGTGAAATCGTTCGGGCGGCGCTTATGGCGCATGTAGGCATAACGCTTCTGTTTGAGGGCCGTCTCACATTCGGCCGACCACCATGGGAGTGGTCGGCGTGCAAAACGGCCAGACGTCCTAGAAATAGTAGTAAGGCCGACGGCAATGAGGTTGCCGGAGAAGAACTCAACGGCCTCATCTACCGACCTAAACTCCTCGACTGAGATAGAGAATTCAGTCATTTCCTGAAATGCAGGCCACCGCGCCCGCGCCAAGCTCCACCGAGGTGGTATCTCAGGCGGCAGTTGCCCTAAAAAGTATATTTGAATGGGAAAGTGATCACTACCATAGAGGTCATCGACCACCCCCCAATCAAAATCAGGCTGTGCATCCGAAGAGCACAAAGATGGGTCAAGGCAAGAAAATGAAGCGGTTCTCGGACAGTGATGCATAAACTCATCCACGTTTAGGACACCCATCTCAAGCTCTTCGACCAGATCGGCAAGGACTTGTCCCCTAGGATTTATGGAGTAATCTCCCCAGAGAGGATGCCTGCCGTTCAGATCTCCAAGCAAGAGATAGGGCCTCGGCAACCGTGCCACGACGCGGAGGAAGTCCCCCGCGTCAAAGTCAGCTGACGCTGGAATGTACGCAGAAATGATAGTATACCTCCTATACAGGTGCAGCTGCACAGCCACTGCCTGAAAGAAGGTATCTAAAGAGAAATTAAGAACGGAGAAATCATGCCGGGTGTAAATGCGCATCCCCCAGCCCGGCCATCCCGCGGTGGTGGGGTCACAAGACTTTTATACCTCGGGAGGGCAGGCAGGGGGCACGCGCCTAGCATGGTCTCCTGCAAAAAAAATAGCTAACGGGGAACGGGACGAGACGAGCCTCCGCAGCTCCTCCCAGTTGGCCCTGAGTCCACGGCAATTCTATTGAAGGAGACGCGGGGGCCCTCCTCGAATTTAAGACCCTCACGGGAATGGCCGTACGCTTCCCGGGGGCAGAACCCCAGGCGCTGTTGGCCGGACAAAGCGCTGAAGGCGCTGTCGCCTTCGAAACCTTAGGCGGGCGTTGCGGCTTGGGAGGCGGGGGGCCCTCTTTTCGAGGAACCACCGTCTCCGAGCCATTCGCTCCACCTCGGGGCGTGGGCAAAGGGGCCAAAGCTCCTTTGTTGCTGTCCTCCTTTCGGGGAACAGCTTTAGGAACCCCGGAAGATGGCCTAGCGACCATCTTCAGGGGTGTTGCCTCCTGTGAGTCTAACGACTCTGTGGAGGCACGTGGCCGTTTCACCTTACGGGAAACGGTCACGCTGGGGGAAGAGGGGGAAGCACTGGTTTTAGCCGGGGCGGGGTATGAACCCTTTTTGCCGCCAGCTTTACAGGGGAAGCACCCAGGTTGGGTAGAGCCCGCAGAAGGGCTCCCAATGGGCGCGGAAACAACCGTGCTCGTTGGCCTGGATGGGCCAGGAGCAGAGGGTGCCTTTCTAACTATTTAGGCATATGACGTCCCAGGCAGAGCCGGGCGCGCCAGGAGCAAGTGCTTTGCCTGCGGAATGAGAGTCGATCCTGGGCCTGAACGGCCAGCATTTCTTTCTCAAGGAGATATGCACCACATTGCTTCGAAGAAGCAGGGTGCGGCTCTCCGCATTTGACACACTTGGCCACACACGATTTGGACTTATCGTGTGCGACCTTGGAGCAATTTACACATACTTCGGGTGCCCCCGACTTTGCACGTCTACATGAGCGATTCGTATGGCCGAAGCGGTGACAGTAATAGCACCGCCGCGGCAGTGGCACGAATGCCTTCACGCGGTAGCGGTACCAACCGGCACGCACCGACTCAAGGAAGCTTGTCACAGTCGAACGTGACGAAGAGTGTAGAGGTGGGTCTCGAGGCCCCTCCCTGTTTTCTCATCACACGTTCGACCTTGACCGCCCCATGGTCGGCCAGCTCTAGGGTGATGTCCTCAAACGAGTAGTCAACGAGTTCCCTCGTATAAACTAGTCCTTTCACAAAGTTCATGGTAGAGTGTGGCGTCACACTCACCGGGGTGCCATGAAGTGTCCGAAGAGCACTTATCTTGGCCGCCTCGGCGGGATTCGCCGCATTCGCCAGAAGGCTCCCGTCCGAGAAACGGGTTACCTTCGGCTCTCTACCAATTGCACTAGCTAATCCTCTCCTCTGATGGATCATGTTGCCCTTGGACAACATGCTGCCATCAGTGGAGCGAATAACAAGGAAGCGTTTGAAGCCAGCGGGCTTGAAAACGCCAGGTAACCTCTGAATGAGTGGCCCCGATGTCATCGAGGCCCTGCCCTGTGCACTTTTGGTCTTTGTCATCTTCAGGAGCTCCGTACCCGTGGGGGCATAGGGGCCTGGATGTGCCGATCTTGGCTTGGTCGCTTGCCAAAGTGGCAGCAGATTCATCCGTCCCCGTAGCCCCCGCGGATGGAGAGGAGCCCCGAGTCTTCTTCGTCTTTTTGGTCTTTTTCGTGCTTTTCTTTTTTGGAGAGGAGGGCGGGGAATGAACCCGCTTCTCACCTCCGCCAGGAGAAGCCCCCATGCCAGATGGGCCGGCCTTAGCCAGGTCCCTCTCCGAAATGGAGAAGTTCCTGGTAGTCGTGGGGGCACCTGTCAGAGGAGATCCCTCCCCTCCTTGTATTGCCTCGGAGCCCTCAGCCGTTTGAGGGGGACCTTGCATAGGGGTGGACTCGGGTTCGGTGCTTGGCGCCGAGCCCGGATTCACCCCCATGGAAGGCCCTACCCTCTGAGGCTGGGTCTCCTCAAGGACCATGTCTATCACAGGAGGGGCCTCCAGTTGTCCATCCCCTCCCAGGACATCGCAGGTCCCCTTGGTAGCGTCAAGAGTCATTTGTGGGGAGGCACAAGCCTTAACCCCGGCAAGGTTCAATATCCTTGCCAGCAGGTCTTTTGAGGGAAGCGACCGAAGGGGCCTGGCTCATCTCTCCCCCCTAAGAATGTTTGCCCTACTGAGCCGCTTACACGAGGGGTGGTCGGCAATGGGCTGCCTGCTGGCTTTCTTGGCAGTCACCTTAGAAAGAAAAGGAGAAACTGCCGCTGGAAATAGGGAGGTGCCCGAAAGCACCTCCAGAGAAGGGAGTGAGGGGGAGTCCCCTACACCCGTAGGCGTAGGAGAGGAGTAAGCCTCCTCTCCGGTTAAAGAAGTATGGAGGGTCCCCTGCGCAAGCACAAGGGGGGGGACCTCCATTTTTTTGGTGGAGCTGCTCGAGGGCGGCTCCTTTGATGTTCTTGGGGAAGTTGGGGGTTGGGTTTTTTTTATACTTATCATTGGGCATGGTGACCCTCTTATTTACACGGGACGCAACAGCTCACCACCTCTCACAGTTGTCCGCATTGCAAGAGGTGCTTGCAGGCCCGGCAGAGCCAGGCGCCGCCATTTGGGACTACCTTTCCCGCCTGGTGGCCTGGCAGTCCATCGGCATGGCGGCTCCACCTTAGACACGGCGTAAAAAAGATAGATTTTGAAGACGAGAGGAAAAGGGATGTAAGGAAGGTATTGGTGGGGATGAAGCAGGTTGTTAAAAACCAACCACCCCAGACCGAAGCTCAGGGGTTAGGGAACATTGTACCCTCCCCCCTCAGCCCCGATCCAGGACGGTTGGCCGAGAAGAAGGTCAGCATCTACCCTGTGAAATTAGAGGCTGACCAGAGAAAGTTGTGGGAGAGGTTGTATGAAAAGAGAGGAAACAGGTGTTTTGAAGGAAGGAAGAGAGGCTAAGCTGAGGCCGGACGGGGTGCTGAGTCCCGTCAGCACGGCGGCCAGGATGGCAAATCGCCGCACCCCTTACGGGGTGTAACATTGGCATTTTAACCATCTCTCTCCAGTTGAATGGGGTTGGGAGAGTTGCGGAACCGGACTGAAACCAATCCCTTCAATTAAACCTGCAACTCCAGATGACCTGTTACATTTAGTAAGCTGTAATTGTCGCAAAGGTTGCCGCCATCAATGTGAATGTCGGAGGACTGGTTTATCGTGCTCATTCTTATACTTGTGCCAAGTTTCAGCTTTTATCTAATTATTGCACTTAAACCCTATATTTTTCCCTAACCCTCCTGGGCTATGTGGTCTTTGGGTTCGCGCCATATCATTGGTAGAGCAAATGGCATTCCTGAGCTTCGTTAACCACACATCCACTCGCTCAGGTGGTTGACACAAGACTTATAAGCTATATGAGGTGCCCATTTCTTTTCGTCGTCACAGAAAGGACATTTAAAATTAACTTTTATAGTTCAGTCAAACAGCTTTTGTGATTGATTTCTTGAGGTTACTCGGAGTGAAGGCGCACATATTTTACAAAACAATCAACATCGTTCACGCATTTTCCCCGTTCCATGTTTTGTTAAGTTCAGAGTAATTAGAAACAAAGCAGCTGTGGATATGCGCTATCATGAACCAGCAATCTGAAACCACCCTCAAAAGCACGAATTAGGAAAAAATTATTGCATAAGTGGAACCAAAGAACATATAAATTAGTGTATGAATAACATGGTCCACCAAATATAGTGATATGCTGGTTCTGGAAAACTGAGCCCCATACAGATATACGAATGTCATTATTGAATTTAAAATATACAATTACCCTAGAATCAGACTATTTTAATCCAGAACCCTGAGACGTGCTGAGAAACCTTTGGTATGAGACGGATTTCTTCGAATTTTTCATTTAATTTTTCGCTGAATAAGTTGTCAAGATCTGGTTTGTATCACAGAAGGCCATGTATCCATAGATATGGTCTTTAAACATGCAAAGCGCGATCCCCAGCTAGGAGTAAACAAATTCAAATACTTTTTCGCGCGTAGGATTTTGACATCACTCATTGACCCGGATCGGGACACGTTTTTCGCCGTTGGGGTCGTCTATCACGGCCCCAACCACGGGAGTTCCTAGTTGAACCTAGCAGTCCCTTATCGCGGGGGCATATCACTGAATATTCTCTGGTTCACTCTTTCTGACCTACCTAAATAAATTTTCTAGCAGGGTCCTCCTAGTTGCCCTGACTACTCTGCCCCCGTGTGGGGCGCTCTTCTTCTTGCCCCCTGTGGGGCTTCTTTCCCGAGTTCAAACATATCAGAGACAGCCGGCTTCTGCAGACCTTAAGTTTTTTTGGGGGGGGGGCGGTTGTTTTTAAGCAATTTATGCCTTCTTTTACCCCTTTTTGTATCTAAACAGGCACGGTATTTTATAGTGACTAAAAATTTAAAAGCGTCAATAATAGTCATGAGTGTGTGAATGGTAATTTGAGAGATAAATGAATTGAAATGAATCGGTGATAGTACAACTAATCTGATGCAGGTTAGTAGTATGTGTGGCATAGATAAATGGGTGTTATAGAGAGTGCATTGTGGTGGGGAGAATTTGCGAAGTGGTAGTAGGGGTAAGCTTCGTGTGTGCTAGTCGTAAGTGTCATAAGACGACGTTATCTCTTCGAGAAGTTTTGGAAGAGCTCTTCCATTTGTTGACATCGTCTTTAATTTGTCGTAGATGTTGATGGTCGTGTGCATACCATTGAGATTTCCAATGTTATTTAACTGCCTCGACAAAGAGGTTGTAATAGTATGTGTGGTTTTTGGTTCAGTGGGAAGTGAATTATCTGTGACTGCCAATTTTGCGGCTCTATCAGCGTTTTTATTGCCTTTCATTTCTACATGGGAGGGGCACCAACATAGGGTTACGCTACTCGAAAGTGACGTTATCTTTCTTTGAACTTCAATGGCTAGATGGTGAGTGTGGAGATGTGATTTTATCATTGTCAGCGCAAGATTTGAGTCTGAAAATATTGTGGTTTTGTTGGTACCTATTTTGGCGAACTTGAGACCCATGTAGATAGAAGTGAGTTCTGCCGAGAGGACGAAAGCGCAATCCGGAATTCAGGCTGCTTGTATGGAGTGCGGGAAAATCGCTACACATGCCACGCCCGGCCGACTTCGATCCATCTGTGAAGATGTACTGACATGGCTAATGGGACCTTTGGTGTTCCTAGAAAATATTGGATAGCAGTACAGTCGTCATTTTCGAATTCGAAGATGAGAGAGTTATTTGACATATTACTGAAGGTTGAGTAAACCAGAGGGGAGTATTATAATAGTTGTCAATGGGGATGTTTGGCTCTGGCAGGTTTTAACTTTGTAAGAGTTTTTTAATCCTCACCGTGTAGGCAATGTAGCTGCGGGTCCTTAAGATGTCTGCTGGTAGCTTTTATTTTTTAGTATTCTTTTGAGTTTGTTGTTATCTTTGTAAACACGCGCCAGATATTTCAGTTATGCAACTTGTCTTTTGTGATGCGAAGGTGGTATTTTGGTCTTGGCGCAAAGTGAGGATGTTAAAGATGAGTTGAAGGCACCGGTGGCTAGAAGGAGGACAAGTTAGCGGACAAGTATATATAACATACTGTTATGAGCTCTGGACAATGAACCTGAACGTTTATGGCATTTAGAGGGGTATTTATATGGTATTGCGTGTGTGGGATATTTCGTCGCGTGTAAAGCGTTGCCTTTGGTCGAATCGGCTGTAATGAAATGACAATGATATTTGTTATTCAGATGCTGCTGCGGGTTTGAATGCAAAATCTCGTTGAGATAAATGTACACTGGGTCTTTTCTGTGATAATATTTTGTAATGATTCGAAGTTGACCTGAAGGCCACGAATATTCCATTGCAGGATTTTAGTTTGTTTCTGATATTCTTCGGTCTTTACATCTATTTGGGAGGCTTGGAAGCTCAGTATTGGAACAAGCTACCGGACTTTATATAGAGTTTGTGTGTAGTTTGTTTCGACGTGCCTGGTATTATTCTGTACTGTATGTTTTGTACGCATTATTAGTTTTCTCAGTGAGAGGTTCCTTTTATATTACCTGTGGGCACTGCAGCTTTGGTTTTGTGTTGCGCTGGGTTCTTAGTAGAGGTATTTCTCTTTGACTATGGGCGAGAGTGTTTGTTATGAACACTGTATTGACAGTGTGTCTGTATGTCTGTATCCAGTCCTTGTTTATAGCCGATTCTTCTATATTTTTAGTTGAATGTGCGGACTTTGGTGGAAAACTTCGTAATCTATGTGGTGATATTTGCGAAAGGAAAACGTCTTTTGGGGAGTTTGTGCTTTTATTTTGTGTTGGTATGTTTCAGCCAACGGTGCTGTTTTCTCGGCTTTAGCGGCCAGGCAATGGGAGTCTGTTTTCAGGGGTTGTGGGTTTATCAATTTGTTGTGGAGGGATGAGAGTAGCTCGCTCTCGTAGCATATAGTTTCTGTGCTAGATGAGCCGTTTCTTCAGGTTGCTTTGACTTCTGTGCTTTTAGTTGGTGAGGAGGAAGTGACAGATTTGCGGGATTCTGAGTAGCTACTTTTTTGTGATTTCTCTTTAGGCAGGTCAGTTTCTAGGTGTTTAGTGGTTGGTGGTTGAGTTTGGAGATGTTGTGGTTTTAATTTTGGGGGGCTTTCTAGGGGTCCGAGGCTGTTTTCCTTGGATATCAAGTCGTTTTTGAGAGCTTTTAGGTCCAGAGATAGCATGTTTCACATGCTATCTCTGTTTCTTTTTACATTCCGTTTTGCATTATATTTACCTTTTTTGTGTCCACTTTGAATCTTTTCTCATTTGTTTGTTATCATTTATTTGTTCTCTTTTTATGTTTAATTTCTCCACTATGGATCTTTTACTTCTCTTTTTAAGACATACATGACATCATACATGAAATAGTTCATTTGGTTGTCATACGTTTTAGTAAGTTTACTTGGTTAGCGTTTTTCAGGGGTATGTTTAAAGATACAGTGGTACAACATCCTCGTGCGTATGCAGTTGGCTGCTGCCAAATCCTCGTTGGTCGTGTATATTTCGGTGATCAAGTTCGGGTGGTCTTATCCCTTGAATTAGATATTCCTCCATATAGATTATGCCTTGTTGTGTAGGGTCACGTTCAGGGGTTCGATCTCAGCGAAATTATGCAGTTGGCTTGAGGAGATGTGGTACAGGCGACTGACATTAGAGATTAGCTGTAGGGCCTAATTCTGAACCGCTTGTGCCTTTTGTAATTGGCTTTTTCTTGCCAGGTGTAAGGGAATGGCGAGGTACAGCAAAATTGGTCTCACCAAGCACATGTATAATTTTTCGTTTGTTTTGGGGGGAGAAACCCCTGAATCTGTAAAAGGATCGTAGATTTCTATTGGCCTGTGCGACTCAACATTGCTGTTGTTGTACTAAACTACTTTAACTTCTGTGCTTAGTTTCTTTGTTTTTGTTTACTTTGTATTGATGTATTTAGTGTCTCTTTTTGAGTCTATTGTTGACGCTTCATCAGTGAATTCGCTGTTGAAAATCGGTGACTTTCCATGATTCAAGGTATTGTTCTCTTGGTCGATTTATCGTCTTTATCTTTGGTAAGAATACAATCATTTTCATGCGTAGAACGGCACTTCAGGCCCGCCAGCCAATAGTCTGTCGGAGCTCGGAAATCTGGCGCGACTTATAGCTTTTCTGTTCTGGTTAATCATTTGAACGATTTCATCGTTCAATTCTAGATTAACCAGCTCATGCATATTCCTAGTTCATTATTCAATGACAACATTAAAGGGACTTAACCCTGCCTCCCGATGCAGTTCTTCCTGGCCTCTTCTATCCTGCCTGCGTGTACCTGTGCTGAGGTACACGCATTTGCTCTGCACCACTTGTAGTTTCCTCTTTTTGGTCTTCGAGACACAATAGATGGCAAAAGGGGGGTACAGAAACGTAGATCTTACAAATGCATTGTATATATTTTTCTTGTTGCATTCACTGAGTTTTCTGAACATATATAGTCTTGACTGCAGTTCAAGCCTTGGAGATTCTATCTGCGACATGCTTCTTCTATCCTGATGAATTAATCTTCATGTCAAGTACATTGCACTTCGTAGTGTAAGGATCGTGTCTATCCCCACCCTGACATCAGATAGTAGTCTCCTACCAATGGGGACTACTTTAAACGTTTCTTGATTAGTTCGAATCTTCTATTGTGCCTCGTAAATGTTCAATCTCTCGAATTCTGCTGCTCTCATCCGAGCTGGCATAGGCGCATTCCTCCATGGACAAGTGATTATCTGACTGGAATCATTAGCGAATTGATTGAATATTGAGGGAAGAAAGGTTGGCAGGAGCTGGAACATCTGCAGTGTAAATCGAGTAGATGGTGGGGAAAAGAACCTCTCTCTCTGCTGGACATCCGCACTAAGTGGAAACTTCCACCCATCCGTGCGCCCTAAACTGACGTACGCCGCCTTCTCCATGACATAGTCACAGAGGCTGATCATTGTGTAAACAGTAGTATGGCTAGGATTGTCTTTTGGGAAAATTGTGCTTTAATTATTCCTTTAATATTAATTTTAAAAGTTTTATATAAATAGTAAATGCATAAATTAAAATGCTTTTAAATAAAGAAAATTTTGTAATTTTACAGTCACTATCAAATTGCAATATTTTAAAAATATTTGGTCCTTTTACTGTAAATTTAAACTCCATTTCTACAAAGGATCTAACTCTAAGTCTCCCATTCAAAGCTAAAACTAGCTCGCAAAGTTGTACCTTTAAAATTTTGCTCATCATTGCTTAACTTTTTTTCATGTATTTATCTTAAGGGTCCAGGAAGATGCCCGTATTTTGGTCAAAAGTCGCCGCTAAATATAAAGGATGACGCCAGCAATTTTCCTCGCCCTGGGATTTCAGTTAAATATTATATATATATATATATATATATATATATATATATATATATATATATATATATATATATATATATATATATATATATATATATATATATATATATAAATATATATATATATATATATATATATAGATATATATATAGATATATATATTCCTCACATTATAACTTTCTTCCTTCTTCACCACTTTCTTTATGATTCTCTCCTCACACCTTTCTCTTATTAATTATGACTAATCAGTAATAGCGCTATTTATTCATAAGTTTCCCTCATTTTGGGGGGGGGGGAGATCGAAATCCAACTGGAGCATTTTCGGTAATGTTAAAGATTCTCATTCCTTTGAAAAATTAGATTAGGGGAATTAGGACCCCGATGTAAGAACTTGGCTTTTCTACTCAATACTAATGTGAGGTGGGTAACAAGGTGACAAATTGCTATTTGCTGTAGACGCACTTGTAACAACACTCGATTTGGAATTAAAACTTTATTAGCAGAGGTTCAACGAATTTTAATTCGTTTTTCCATAAGTTTTGAAGCTCTTTTATATCTTAAACTTCTTATTGAATATGGATTAAACGATTGTTACGAGAAAATTCAGTTTTTCTCAATTTGTGATGTATCTTATTTATTAACCATAAAAACGAAAAACTCCTAGCCCATTTTTTCTCTTGAACTGAAAGTAGAAAAAAAATGAAACGAAACTCAACGAAAAATGAGAGACCTTTCTGAAGTCTGAAGGAGAGGAAACTCCCTCTCACAAATTCCCCTTGTACCTTTAATGTTTTATATTCTCTTTGCATTTCGCTCTATTGAATGCCTGAATTTTATAAATTTCGCCAGAATAATAAGCCTTGATAGGTTTCCTACTGAAATACGCTGATTTTTATCATATCTATTTTTTTTACATGCAGCGTGTCTACTTTTCATATGTGGCAACCTTAGAGAGAAGAACACAAGAGCTATTAGGTAAATCTGATCATATTTGTGAGAATCGATTATTTATTGCAGGGAGTCTATGTTTGCTAAAAGTTTAATAACAGGACATCAGTGAGGTGTATACTGTTTTTATTCCAGACGGACTAGTTTAGAAATATTTTATTGCTACCATACTAAGTAATCGCATTACTAACTCAAATGACTTGAATTCGTTTCTTTTTACGTTAAAAATGCATTAAAAAAGGGTCAATATAATGGATCTTTCATTGGCGACTAGAATTCGCCCTAAACGTAAAGTCGAAGAATAATATCCATTTAAAAATACTGGCAAGAAATTAAAACAAAGAGAAACCAGTAGCTCCCTCAGCTAGAGGCTACCATATATACAGTAAGTGTCACAGAAATTTTAATCTCTGATTGATGCCCACATTCTTCAATTTAGTTTTACCGAAAATTACCAAAAGCAAGGTAGATTAATAATGTGATTCTAGATCAAAGACTGCACAGTTTTACGCGAGGAATAATTGAAGTTATTTTTGAGGGGTGATGGTAAATAACTCCCAAGAGCTTCGTTACACATCCGAATTTTCTTTTAACTTAGGGCGAGGTGAGAGAATCAGTGCAGTAATAGAAATATTATCAAGAAATTTGTTTTATTTCTGCATAAAAATGACTAATATTTAAGTAATAACTAATAATAATATTATTACAGACGTAATAATATTAAAAATTATAATTATTATAATTTCATAACTTCATTTCTAAGTATGAAAATAACCTTCACAATCCGACAACGACGTGAAAGTCATTCTCTAAGGCATATTATTGCGTAGATCACGATATTCGGTTTTTCAGACATCCATGTTTTTGTTTTAAATGGTTTAACCAATTTATATAAAATTTCTAAGTTTAATTAGAAATATAACCAAATATGCAAAGAAGACAATGTTAAAGCCCATCAGATCCATTTTGTTGCAAAATAGGATGGTAAACTTTTAAGGTAAATGGATAAAAAATCAGTCCTTTTATCATTCACCAATAGTTTATGAAGACAAATATGAAAGCTTCGAAGCATTATTACTATATTACAAACTCTGAAAGGCAAATTTCCATAGCTTAGTGAAGCGAGAGTGAAGGCAAATTCATTATCGGCCCTCAATTTCGTCAACTCGTGGTAAACAATGAATTTAAAATTATATGATGAGTTAGAATTTGAGTCCTGGTAAAACATGACTGTTCGGGTAACACTGGGCTGACAAGTTTAAAACTCTTGTCGAAAAAACTATTAATTCACAGAAGAATTTAGGCTTAGGCTGCAATATGTCCCTAAAATTGCATTTCCTTCATTTGCATATGTCCTTCTATATAAAAATTATAATTCAAACAAATTTTAGCAAATAGTTCAAAATAATAATTGAGTAAATATATATACATATAAATGATTAGTATTAAAATCCTTTCAGTCTCACTATAATACATGAATTAGTAATGATACTTTTCACAAAAATATTGCTAATAACTATAATTAGATCATTTCAAAATTAGTGCAGATTAATTTATAAACGATTCCTTTTCAAACAGTAGAATTAGTAAGACTAAATAGATTTTTGAAATTTATGTATAAATTTTAAAATTCTGACAAAATTAAGATTTTTTACAATCTAATCAAATTATTAATAAACATTTAAATAGCTACAGAGGCAAAAACAATGTTAATGCTAGTATAAAATAAATTTATTTAATCCTTTTAGAAATCGTATTCTCTAATTTATTATGACACTTTTACCCATTTTATCAGATAACGAAACGGAATGAAGGAACTCCACGTTTAAACCAAATTAGTTCATTTCAAGTCATATGAGAATTTGATTTTCGTTCTATTTACTACTCTCACTCATATATTGGTTTGGTAAAAAAAAACTCACTGAAAATCAAATATGATTTTACTCACATATATGTATATCCTCCACTGTTACCAAAGATTTTTTCCGCTCTCCATGATCTAGTATCATATTTACATAAATATTTTATGAACTTTCATTCTCTATTTTTCACATTTCTAGCAGTAAAATGGTAACCTATCAAAATTTAGCTCAGCAATCGAATGCAACCTTAAAAACGCCAAAGCCAAATCTTTCACTTTACTTGCTTGGAATAAGCATGCTTGTGCCAAGTTCTTATCTGCCTTTATTAATTTACGTCGTAACCGCCTTTATAGAAAGGATTTATGTATAAAGAGCAATTATTGAAAGATCCTACTGAGAGAACGAATTGAGAAGTTCAAGAATTTTATATGAATTCTGTTGAATTAAAGCTAATGTGTCATCTATTTATAGGCTGATCAAAATATTGAGCCATCTTGAACAAATAGAATTAGGTTAGGGTACGGTCGTCTTGTCAGTGACAATACCAGAAAAATTTATATTTTACTAATATGAGCCTATCACAAGAAGATCGAACTCATTCACACATCTCTCACAAAACGATTGCTATTATTTTAAATATCAGTAGAAGTTCTGAAAAACAAAGAAAATTACCAGCTTTTAAACAGATCATTGTCTAAAGAAGTGACGACACAGTGAGAGATAAAAGAAAATTTAGATATAGGAAATTGCCAGAAAATCTTTCGTTAACTGAGGTTGAAATGTAATCTTTCATCATGAAACAGCATTTACGATTCAGATTACTAACAATCTGAGGAACTATGCTTTTTATAGCTGGTGGACGAAAGCTATCTACCCATAGAGAATTTATCAAACAAGTACGGTTTAAAAAAATTATGGTTTTGGCTTATATTACGGAATGGTAAGTCTGTTACTTTCTCCCGTCAGCGAAATGGAAACATGAAGTCAGAAGTTTATGTAGACCTTTTAAAGTAAAGTCTTTAGCTGTCGCCTTATTTATCCCAGAGACAATTTTATACTGCAACAAGATCTCACAATACCTCATGCATTCGATTTTACACATTGCCGTGGTTTACAGCCAACTACGGATGTACGTTTATTTCGTACATGAATTAATCCGTTCCACTTTTCTCTAAGAGTGCTCTAATTTAATTCTTTAACCAGGGAGGCTTCGTATTATGATATATTTATGGCCATTTTCTGCGTTCGATACTTTTAATCACATCAAAGAACGAAATATTAAATCTTTTAAATGCACTAATTCTATAATAAGAGGGTCTAATAAAGTTAACACTACAAATGAGTACTACAAGATGGTTGATGCAAAAATCACTTCTCATACACGAGATTTAAGCTCAATTAATGCGAGTTCTTAAGTCATTTTAAATTGAAATAGATTTGTTACGAATACACCTTCACACAAAATGTGAAATGCCAAAAATGAATAATATTTTGTATTCGTTTTACCTTTAAATCGGGGAATTTCGACAGTAGGTTGACCTTCACAGTGAGATTCCTTGCTGAATTCGTTTGGACGAGTTTGATTGAAGAGGTGCTCGCTGAGGTGAGGCCACCGTGGTGAGGTAATTCGGAAAAAAAGCTAATGCTTCTCCTCCCGGGGTGCTTGAGGTGTGAGAAAGTGCTTCTCTCGACTTGAATATGTAAGTGAGGGGATCTTGCATGAATGAAATTTATCCCGGTCCCTCTGTTACCACTTCTGGTTTCTCGACGATGAGACTTAACCAAGATGTGAAGCTGTTCTCGAATGGGAATTGACTTTGGTCTTCCTCAATAGGGAGGGGTTTCTCTGTTTTTTCAGCAAACTGAGATACGTGATTTTCTCTGGACGAGAATGGTAGGAGAGTTGGTCTCGATACTACTGGTCTGTTCTTCTAAGCGACCAAAAGAACAGCCTCGGGAGGGAAATTCCCCCTTGGTTCCAACTATCTTCTTTATTCCCTATTTGACTGAGGGACTTGTTTTCTCCTATCGATGGCTCACGGATTCTCCACCAAATTTCTCAAGATCGAAATATATAACGTCGATTATTCCCTGGGGGGAGTGGAGACGAGAGAGTTTAGGAGGAGCAAAATCTTACTAGCCCACAGTTAGGCCGCTCTCCTAGGGCATGAATTTTCAACGCTTTGACACTTCGCCCCTTCCTTTTACGCACGCGGAAAGTGAGATTTCGTCTATTTGGCGAAAAATAGACATAAACAATTGGAGTTGAGAGTGAGCCTGTACCTAGAGTTTCTGCAGACGAGGCCTTAGGGAGCAAGTCTTTCATTCTAAAGGTTTTCACACCCTCATATGTTTATATTAATGGATTACACCACTAGTCTCGTAAATTTTGAAATCTCCTGACCGAAATCATTCTTTGACTGCGACTTCGACGGGTCTTGGGGGAGCAAAGAAAAGGGGAGAGGGGAAGTCGTGGCCCATGCGGAGCGTAACTTTTGACGCTGTTTAAACAAACTAGCTTCTGCTTTTCCTCGTTATATTCACTCCTCCACACACCTACTTATCTAAAAAAAAAGCGATTACCTTTAATAGTAGAAATGAATTGCCAACGAAATCACCAGATTGCAATCCCATGAATTACTTGGACCCCTACTAAATTTGGAATATTTTAAAAACTCATTTTTTATAGAAAAGCAGAATTTAATAAAACTTATTGAATTGGTGGCATAAAATATCAATGCAGATATTTAAAAAATTACGATTTGATTGCAAACACAACTACAAACTTATTGGTCTTCTCTAAGTGATTTTAAAATTTAAAAAAATTATGTATAAGAGATTGAGTCAGACTTTGTTTAAAGGAGACGTGTGAGACGAGAGTTATCGGGAAGGGCAATGATCTATGCCCGTCAGCAAACTTCCGGCGAGATTAGCCGAGAATTTCTTCTGTTTAGTTATACCATTAAAACCGTGTCGCCGAGCTATAAACGCCGAGGCAAATATAAAAGTTTCGGCGAACGCTTATATATTTCCCATCATATAATTAATCGTGGAAGTATTCCGTGAGAATCCGCCCAAGGAAGAGCCTCAAAGACGTATCCCATCCGGACCCTCCCGTTGGAGAAGAACCCAGGTCGTGGTGGTGAGCTGTCTCTACGTTGTTCACGAGTTAGCTAAGTCTGAAAAATACAAAAGGAATTCAGCAACCTCTTTTAAGACGTCTGTGGAATCATCCACTGACGGCGCATATCCTTGAGCAATAGAACACGGTTTCATATCGGCCCGCAGTTAGGATCTTATTTGGAACGACGGCGTCAGGATCGAAGTAGCTGTCTAGAAAAAGTGCACAGTCTCAGCCCAAAAGGAGGTTTCCCCTCGAGCGTCTACAGGAGAATCTTCCTCTTTAGAGCGTCTACTTAGAGAATTTTCCCCGAGCGTCTACTTGTGTTACCCTCCCCCGTACAAAATAGTAAGATCTTTACACCTTTCCTTTCCTCATCGAGGCGGCGCGACGCCCTCCGTCTAAGACTCGTCACGTAGTCTCCTCCCGAGTCATCTCGGATAACTAAAGTGAATTATTTTACCCCAAAGGCTAGGATTCCATTCGTAGTTTCTTCTTAAACCCTATCGGGTTAGTAGTGGGTGTATTGAGCCCTTTCAGCATGAGTAATTTTTTAGGGATTATTGATAATTTTCCCATTGCTGAATTAATTAATAACTAGAGAGTGTAATTATATCTTTTGTTGTGTTTTTAAAGATTATTTTGGCAATTTTTGTTTAAGTCCTCCAACTAGCCCACTAAAGGCTAATTAAATAAGTGCAATCCCGCCCAACCATATCTAAAGTATTCGAATAACCAAAATCCCGCGCACTCAACGTAATTCAATTCCAATTATTACTTTGGGCTGTCGTAGTCTTTCCCCGAACAAACAAAGGAATCGAGAAATAGGCGATAACTGCCTAATTTTACGACACTAATAAAGAAAAATAAATTACACATGTAGAAAAGAAATTTTTAACAGATATACAGCTAAGTCGTCGTTCAATCACATAATTAAAAATTTTCAAATATTTCTTGCCTTATTCGATGAGTGAAGCAGGTAAGAAAATCTTAGTAGAGTCAATGATGAGAGCCAAAGTTGTTTGGGAATATTTGTCCTAAGGATTCTTATTGTGGAAATGAGAGGTTTTTAGTTTTTTATCTACAACTTTGAGAGCCCCTCGGATATGGTATCTATATATATTTGAGTTGGAGAGGAAGTTGTATCGATGTAAATCCTGTTGTTGGATGAATGCACCGTGTGATTTCAAGAAGCGATGGGGGATATTTTGAAAGTCATTCGTTTAGTAGTTTGAAGGACTCTATGGCGGAAGGAATAAGGGAGTATATCTGATCGTCGGATATGCGGAGCTTTAGAAATTGTATTTAAGGATCGTTGCATTCTTAGTGAAAATAAATCAAAACATACCTGCTTTATTTTCATTATAGGATAAATTTAGAGTCAATGATAGTCGTATAGCAGATGATTGCGAAATATTCTTCCTTGAATTTTTACTGGAAACGAACCATCCAATTGTTCGAAAATGTTTAGTGAGGTACTAACGTTTCAACTAAACACCTCTTTGCGTGTTCAAAGATATTCGAGAAAATACACACATTGTTTATTTCTTTTCAGAACTTCATCAAATTTCAAAAGGGGAAGAAAACTGCCACTGCTATTTGTAATAAATGTTCCTGGAAGGAGAGATCAAATCATCAGCCTTTGTTTATGTGGAGTAAGCGAGAAATATTAAATGCAATAGCAGAAATAATTGTTCTGGTGATGAAGCTGGTAACAACTATTACGAAATGGTGTAGAAAGTACGGATGGCTCTGTTTGCCCTTGGTTAAGGCACGGAAGTCTAAACGTGCAAATCCTTAATGGAACTCCATAACTATCAGCATTCCAGTAGGCGAATTATCGAGAATCATTTCAACTACTGAAACATCTCGAACTTGAGCTGGTTTTACTCATTTCACAAATGCATCCACGATAAATAAAATCTAATTACATACAAGAAACTTGGGACATCAACCCAATATTTTAATGTGAATCTTTGACAATTGAGGGTCTGACAATGGTAATTGTTGCGAAGGTGGGTTTATATGTTTGTTTCTGTGTTCGTTAGGAAGATTTTTTCTCGACAAGAAATACTACCCAATAAAAAGATATTATATTGATGTCTAAACTATAATTTTCTCGACTGAGCTTGTGAGAGAAACGGCAGACTGTTAGGTAATTTGAAAGACCTTCCTATAAAATAACAGAGAGCGAGGCAGCTGATTTGATATTCGCCATTTCTGATAATTTTCTCCTCCATAAATGTCAGAAAGGCCTCAATTTAGGCAATTAAGAGGGCCGTTCAAAATAGTTCTATGGTTCCTTTTAATGAAGGAGAAAGCACGTTTAGATATATTTTATCTACAAGGTGAAAACACGAAGTCTAGAAATACATTTGTTCAATAATTTTCAGAACGCAATGTAATTTTACATAATGCTAAGACTAATAACGAAAGAAAAAGTGATATCCTAAAATATGATACAAAAATTGGATTACTTTTGCGTAGATGCTTCAATAAAATGTTTTACAGGCTTTCTTCTCAAGCATCGATCATACTTCAAATTACATGGAGTTCAAATATGGCGAAATACGTCGCCTAAGTTCTTTTCCCCAAAGCCTCATAAAATTTGCTTGGCATCAATCACTCTTGAACAGTTTTGCTTTATGAGAGGTTGCCTCATTTTGTTTAATGATTAGAACGGCATTTTCAATAGTGACATCAAACAAGAAAATGACATTCTCCATTAATGTTTCGCCCACCTTCACGATAATCCAAGCTCGCTTTTTCACTTAAATTCTCATTTAAATTTTTTAGCAATACATGTTGGAGATTCGATCTATTGGAGAAGCAGCTTTGCTCTTTTAACATACTTCTTTTAGCTGAGGTTGACAGGCAGAAGCCTTTTAGCTATCTTTAATCGAGGAAACTTTAGTTCATCTTTCAGCAATTTTTGCATGGTCACATGGCTACATAGACTTGCAAATTAAGTTTGTCTGTCACTCCTCCCTGAATTTGGCCGGATCTAGTTCATCGTGTTCTTGATTATGATTGGTGTCATACTTGATCACGCAGTGGTAATCGTCACATTTGAAAGACAAGTACATTTCTCTTCAAGCAATTTGATTGGTTTATAAAAACGATTTGTTCATAGTGAGCTCAATATTTTGAAAAAATCGCCCGTTGTCTTACTGTATTTCTACAGGTACCCGATTGCTTCACTTGAAATCTTTAAATTATTATGTAATAAAATTAAATGCCTGGCAGTTAATGGAGGATTATTTGCCTCTTTTCGAATTCGAACGCGAGGAGTGTGTTCTAATCATTTATAAATGTGACATTTGAGACTTGGGCAATTAGGGAGAAATTCTTAATGAGGAGGATGCAACTAAGAGTTTCAAGAGAAACGCTCAATTTCTTTTGTGTCGAGGTCAGTCTTGCCAAGAAAAGGATAATGGAACCGTTTTTCCATTTTCTAATTGCGTTTATGGTCGCAACATTGGGTCTTTAAAATGCAATATCTGAATTTTCAGAGATTGTAAGAGGTAATTTTATTTTATATGGTCTCCTTTTGAGAACGTTGTTGAAAAGAGTCAGAAGTAATTAGCCTTTTTATGTGTTTTTTCTGAGACTTAAATAGACCAAGAAGTTCCTTCAAGAATTTGAGATTAGATGGCAGAAGCAATGTTTTAGTTTCATTCACCATATACAAAACCGATGAAATGCCCTCAGTTTTCAAAAAATGTCCAAGTAATTACATATTTTCAAACCGAACCTATTATTTTCTAAGCATACTTTTAAGTGATACAAAACTAACCCATAGATAGCATGCTTGAGGTGAGAAAGATACTTTAAAGAGGAAAAAAATATGTTAAGATGTCTTTTTTAAATAAAATGACCCCATAAAAATGTTTTTCAGTTCTTTGTTACAAAAGATCCAATTTTGGGGAGAATGGGAGAAGGCAAAATTATTGGCCAGAATTGCACCTGTAGAGCGGAAAGACGCCAGAAGAAACTGGTTAACGTCCTTTTATTCTGATTCTACCAGAGTTTAAATTGGACAATCCCAATTATCTCGTTGCTGTACTTGCAGTGACGATTCTTTTAAGGTTGCTGATATGATTGCGTCTCAGGTCTAAGTCGGAAACATATTTTCACACCGAATTATATACTTGTTTTTTACTACAATGAGTTATATTCAAGAGTTAAGATGGGTGCGACCATTAAGATAATTAGGTGACCACTAACGTCTGATCAACATTTCTATTATTAAAGATTGCTTCTTGTAAAGAGAGAAAGAGAAAGACAAACAGACAAAAGGGAGAGAGGGACAGACAGAAAAATTTGAAGGATTGAAAGAAGATGCTCTGAACGGCAACGCTTAACACTTGGATTCAACATTGTTTGTGAGGATTTGCTAGCGAATCTAGGAATTGGTGTTGTTGCTTAGTTACTTGTTATGAGTAATCAATTTGTAAATTACATATAATAAGTTACAATGGTAAATTTGCTTTATAATTGTAATAAAATATCTAAAAACTAAAGCATATCATTTTAATCCTATTTGCAATACAATAAACAAAATGAAAAATTATCAGATTAATAATAAAATTTATTTATTTCTTTCTCGTTATAATGTGTTTTGATGATGCAGATACTTGTATTTTATAAAATTCTTACCAAAGAAAGTGCAAAGAAAATTCTTAAATTTAAATTTGTTTAATAAAAGATTTTACGATGGGAAAATGAAAAAGACTCAAGTATATCGTAAATATTTTACTCCCTGAAACGAAAGTGGGATTGTGAATAAACATTCTTTAATTTAGTTTCCTTGTTATATTAAAGTAAGTTGGGAGTAGTAGTAATAATGATTTAAGTTAATTAACTTTTAATAGGTGGTCGTCATTGCCTTTTGCGAGTGTATTGTTTCGAGTTGCCACCTAGCACAGCTTCTTGTGTACCGAGAAGCATTTTTTTTCTGCTACTACGACTCGAGTGTCAAGACATAAATACAGATCCCGTTAAATATCTACTAAAAATTCCGCAAGTTGTCAAATTTTGGTTCATACGGCGTGTGCAAAACCATATGATAATGGATTAGCTCCTTATTTTAAGTCTCATAAATATTAATTAATAAATAAGCCATTATCTCGCTCCATGATCAAGAATAATCACAATTTCACAGGCTAAGTATATATTTAGCTGTCATTTATTAATAATAGCAACCTATTAGGATACTTTAGGCATATTATACTTAGACACTGTGAATGGGATATTTAATAACCACCTTATATTAGAGATTTTTATTCTTTTACTAAGTTTATATTACAACCATTATTTTTTATTTAAAATTTAATTGAATTATTCTTCTCGCAGTTTCTTGTTCAAATTGTTCCCAGTGACCAAGTTTCTAATTCATAATTAAACAGGAAATTCGCGACAAAATACAACCGAAATAACTAGTTATTTCTATCTCCAAACATTTACATAGCTACAAAAGAAATATTTATTGCTTGTAAACAAAAACTGTATATATTTTACTCTTCTGAGTTTATTTAAATGGTAAAATGATTAAAACGAAGTTATAATTTTTTGGCATGTCAGAATTTCCTCGAAGTGGCCGACAGTGTGTAACGGAAGAGAGAAGGGCCAAGCATAAATGGATGACAGATGAGATTCTAAATCTAATGGAACAAAGGAGACTGCTGAAAAGAGACTAGATAGACATAGAAAAAAATACCTGGAAGTTAAAGAAGATTTTGAAAAATAACTGGAAAATGGTTTAATGAATAGTGTAGTGAAGTTGAACAGCTAGAAATGGGGAGCCAGAAAAAGATGTATGCAAAAATAAAAGAGCTTAATGGAAATAGATAACAAACAAAAAGCACAGTCATAAAGGATGACCAAGGAAACGTTAAAATGGTCAAGGTAGATGTTTTAACGAGATGGGAAGAATATAAGAAAGTACTGTAGAATGACATTAGAATGAACTATCAACACCTGGATGATGAGATGAATGGATCAACAATTTTTAAAGAAGAGGTGAAAATGTCCAGCAAATGTATGAAGAAAGGCAAAGCTTTTGGAGAGGGTGAAATTTTTCAGGAAATGATTGAGGCAA
This sequence comes from Ceratothoa steindachneri, assembly GCA_963969495.1. Lineage (NCBI taxonomy): Eukaryota > Metazoa > Arthropoda > Malacostraca > Isopoda > Cymothoidae > Ceratothoa > Ceratothoa steindachneri. The sequence goes on along the minus strand of OZ018338.1, from coordinate 57,972,705 downwards.
CTGGAGAATTTGGAGTAGAGAAAGTGACCAGGTTAGTATATATGGTTTACAATACAGGTTATATACCAAAAAAGATGAGGGAGTCAACTTTCATACCTATACAAAAGAGGGAAGGCGCCCCGGAATGTGACAAACATCGGTTGATTAGTATTATGAGTCAGCTCGGGCAAATAATACTGAGAGTGATTAACAACAGAATAAATTCGAAGATACATAACTGTCTGAAGTAAGAGCATTACGGGCTAAGGAAAGGTAAGGTGATGATTAACTCGATATTCGCCCTGAGGAATAATCCTGGAGAGAGCGGTTAAGGTGCAGAATGATGTTTTCATGTTTTTTTATCGATTTCAAAAGGGCATTTGATAGAGTGTGGCATGAACTATTGATGAAGATAGTCGGTGATATTGGAATGGATGACAAGGATCTAAGACTGTTACATAACCCGTATTGGGACCAAAACGCAGCAGAGCTAATTGAACATGTTAGACTGATTGGATAAAAATACACAGAGGTGCGTACTATCACCTGATCTGTTCTTAGTATATGGACAAAATTGTATTGAAGAAATAAAGAATGAAGAGGGCATTAGAATCAAACGAAGGAATGTGAACGACTTGCAATATGCCGATGATACCGTGTTAATGGCGGACTCTGAAGAGAAATTATACAGATTGGTGGAAAGGCTGCTGTAAGCTTGTGAAAGAAAATGACTGAGGATAAACAGAGTTCGTAGAAATAACTAAAGACAAGATAGACTGTTTGTAAATGTTCAAATTCCTTACAGAATTATCCAACAAGGGAAGGAATTTAGAAATCTGGGATGCATTATTTCCAAAAATGTTGAATGTGAGAAGGATATAAAAACGAGAATTGTCATTGCGAAAACAAACTTTGGAAAAATGAAGAAGATTTTGACGAACATCTCTACAAGAATGAACTTAAGACTAAGAATATTAAGATGCTATGTATGGTCAACATTAGTATATGGCTGTGAAGCATGGACATTAAGAGGAATATGGTAAAGTTATTGGAGATAGGAGAGATGTGGTTCCTGAGAAGAATGATAAAAATTGCGTGGATAGATAGAGTTACAAACGAGGAAGTATTAAGAAGGGCCGGAACAGAGATATGTCAGTTAAGGAACGTGAGGAGGATGCAACTTGGATTCGTTGTACACTTATTGTGAGGAGAAAACTTTGAGAAACACTCCCTGTTGGGAAGAATAGAGGGAAGTGGAGCAAGAGGAAGACAAAGATCAAAGCTTGGTGATGTATGAAGAACTGTTAACCTGATCTGACTGCTGGATAACAGGAAGAGAGGGAGAGATCCATGGTCGCCGACGACACTTGACTGGCGTAGCGTATGAGAAGTGCAGGTGAATGGTTTAAAAGCTTTGCTTGAATGAGTCCTTGTTTTGAGACTCAGGATGGCCGAGTGGATTCGCCGCTGGCTAAGAGTTGGCTGTTAGCAACTCGCCTAAGCTATTATTTTTTCTTGGTCCCTTTTCCTACTCTCTTCTATCTACACTAGCACTCCGGTAAAAGATAAATGGACGACATAAACATAGTGAGTAGAAATTTGGCTACATATAATAGACTGATAGTTCCAAATGAATTAAATTTTCTTTGTTGTGAGATAAAGTAGTTATGTTTTAAAAAGTATTTTTAAAGTTTGTAATCTAAATGACACACGCAACAAATTTATACTTTTGAGATAACACAATCAAGTCTTAAACACATCAAAGGCAATAATTGTATCATTTTTAGTAAAATTAATAGATCAGGATGTCATCAATTAGGTAGTGTCATCGACATGAAATGCACAATGGTAATTAAACAGTACGCGATCTTAATATCAGTTTGCATCCACAAAGAGAACCTCTTCCCGTTTTGCAATGTAATAGAGTGGTTAATAGTTTGTAAACTTGAAGAGGAAGAGCGCAGTATTTGTGAGTTGCGTTGTGTTATAGAATATCCAGTCTAGTTTTACTAAAGCTTTGTTCCGAATTGCGAATAAAGCCACCACAGTAAAGTTGGAAGTCGCTGAATTAAGTTGAAACAGAAATGAGATTTCTTGGATTTCGCAATCAAAGACCACTTCCTCGATTTACTCCAATACAAAGAAGATTGGAAAAGATATAAAAAAATAAATGTCTTCAAAACCTGAAGAATACATTAAAAGAGGTATGCATGCTTAGTTAAACTAAGGGTGGGTATTGTCAGCAAAAATTTAAAATACTTTTGTAAAATAAATGAATTTTTGTGTTATATTAAAAAATATTATATTTTTTCGATCCTCTCTTCTCAATCTCTCGATTTAACTTTACTTTTTTCAAAAATTATTAATTTGTTGACAACTTAATAAATTGCCTTTTTTTTCGCATTATTTATATTTGGCCATTATCGAGTTGTAATGTAATAACTATTTTCCAAATGGATTTGTAAAAATAATATGAAGACTACTAAAGCCTTACTAGTGTCAACACACACCCACCTGAAGTAAAATTGAGCCTAATCAGTTGTATGTAGTTAGTTAATAGTTGGACTCGTATTTAGGGCAACTTCGCTTATGCAGATGTTATAAGGCAACCCCTGGTTTGAATCCTACCTATAACTGTAGGTGTTACTAAAAGAAAAAGGGCTTAAAGGTGCCAAAAAATTCCTCTCGTCTCCAAAGTGATTTTGTCTTTCAAAATATCGTTCTGAACAAAGACTTCATCACGTTGAGAGGAATACATGCAATTAAATAAGGAATAGGCCAGGAAAGATATACATGTATAAGCAAATGTGTGGACTTTGAGATTATTTTAAGGAGTAGTATGTGTGCTTAAAATATGCATAATGAATTTTTGTTGATGAAGTGGCGACCGAAGACTTAGTGAGTAAAAAAGGGAAAGTATAGGAATAGATAGAAGAAGAAATATGACGTAATCGTAGAAATGTAGAATCAACATGGAGGGTCAAAGGACTCCAGGTAGCACAAGGCAGACTCAGGGACAGTGGCCCAGCATATATACTAATACATCGTCCAGAGAGAATGCATCAGCAATTTCTGCTGGGAGGGAATTCCAGTTAGTGACAACATGACACGAGAAATATCCTCTACGGGTGACAGTTTTAGGATGCCTTATTAATACCTTGAATTAGTGACCTCGATTACTAGAGTATGAAGATAAGATAAAAATATCTGTTGAATTAATTTGGAACAGATTGTGAAATTTTTATACCATAAAATAAAGTTTAAACGCAAAGGTATCCTATAATAGACACCCATTTGTTCCATTTTTGTTGAACAGATACTAGTAGCCTGAGATCTCCCAAATAGCTATTATTAAAAAAAATAACAAAGGAAAAAAAGCAACAAAGAATAAATCAGAACTTAAAACAAGACAAATAATTCAAAATGAAACAAAAATAATGTGCTACTACGCCGTTAATGGTAGGCACACCCTCCTGCGGCGCCCGATCATGTAATCAACACGCCACAATTATATTTTAAAATAGGGAGCCTTGATTCCTTGAAAACTCGATAATTTCACAATCATTGTTACACCAAACTGTCCGAGTACAAGGGTCAACTGGTAGCGACCCTGCTCTTTCCAATACCAGGAGATCTAGCATGTGCGCAAATCCTTCAGACTGGAACACTCAACAAGAATGTGCCAGAAAGTCTGAGATGACTACGCATACGTCCGCAGTGTGGTGCACGGGAGCTCTTTATCGATCGGTGGTGCATCTCGAGAGTTTACCATACTCTGAGACGACAAAATACAACCTATAGTCGTTCGAGTATTCAGGGTTAGATCTAACTCAACAGTCACGGTTAGATGACGCGCAACTTTATGTTCCCGTCTGCCATCTCAATTCCACTTTAGCAGCAAAATCCGATAACTCCAAATAGTTGTCTTAAAGTATTTAGCGCTCTCATAAGAGCGGTCATTTCTTGCAATCCCTACATGTCAAGGAATCGAACATAAGACAATCTCGACATCGGATGGACCGCCGTAACTGATTAGTCACGAAAATTGCGAAACATGGTGTGCAGCGATTCCGGTATCTTGATAGAGCTTAGGGCAATCAGTGACTTTTCATAAAATCACAATTTCGTTTCTCAACCTGGCACTACGTGCAATATCTTGTAATGAACTAAGTATTTTAACTAGCTCAGCCATGTAAATAGACTCTGCTGTTGTGAATTGCGTCCAACTTCCGCAGTTGAAGCTCGGCTGCAGATTCACAACAATCGAATCTGTTGTCGAACGTCGAGCAAATAAATATACGATAAAAGAGGAGAACGTGTAGCCCTATCAGCACCACAGGTGCTAATCTTTAAGATTAAAATATCCTTAGCAAGGTACAGGACAGCCTAATCTGCGAATGTGAGTCTTACATGTGAGTCATAGGTCTTAAATAAACGAATGAAACTGTGCGATTCTAACACTTACAGGCAATACCCGTTTAGGAAAAGTGATATTCTAGGTAGAGTATTGCATGGCCAAGAAAAACCGAAACCCGTGCGCCTCGGCTCAGCTGGATTTGCGGTTCAATGACTCTTGGAGTCGACGCTCCAGTGACGCTAACTTGGCCGCAACTAAAGGGATCTAAAGGCCTTCTAAGTAAAGCGTATCGATAACATCTTCTGACAACAAAAGGGTGATGCTGGTGATGCACAAGGCAAAGACAATGAGGATACTTCCATGCGTGGCGAACTTTAATTGTACTATTGGACCGAAGAAAACTTCCTCAGAATTTATACGAAATCGACGATCTCGTGTAGTTGGAGAAAGCCCAACCTTTAGGCGAAAAATTGCCAAATGTGGCCCCCTCCATCCCGGCACATAGGGGAAACTAGGGGTTGCTAGGATGATGTCCTTCATTCTTATGCTGACGTATAGCTCTATTTACCTCGTTTTTAGCCAAGATTATAGAGAAAGAAAGACAACATTCCATAAAGTTAGACACTATGACCTGTCAAAGAATTGGAAAAGGTTCTAAATGATGAAGAAATTCGAGAATATGATTAGTTACAACACATATTCGGCCAACGGATTGGCCTTAACAACCCAACCAACCGTAAGGGCCAATATAGGGCTTTAAACCATAAACGTTGGTGACGGCGTGTGCGACTTTAGGTGACCACTAGTATATGGGAACAGAGTCGAAACCAAGCACACCCCGTTCCTAGTACTTCCTCTAGTTGGCAAGCTATCGCCCCTCGCAACAAGTAGCAACCTCGCGGTATATGCATAGTGAGAACAGATGTTGGGTCAGGTTATAATGATTTAGGTGAGTCCACGCAGGTGTAGAGTGGGGGGAGGTAATTACTTATTATTGCCATACGCCGACGCTGGGTTATCTCTGGAGGACGAGTAATATCTTCAGGTACCCTGTGCAGGCCACCAGACAGAAATGTATTTGTTTATTTTTGACAGCTATCAGTGAGGCTAAAACTTTAATATTAGAATAGGTAAATGAGATAGTCGTAGATAAAAGCGGGTCTCAGAAGGCGAAGGGGAGAACGTACCTAATTTCCCCTTCCCCTTAGTAGAGTTCAAGGCACTCCAGTGACCGGGTCTTTCCTATATTCGTTCAGGCCAGGAGAACCTGTTGTTCTTCCAGGAACAAGATGTAACACTCTCTACAGAGTACCCACCTGCGAGAAAGAATTAATGCAGGAGAACACACTCAACGAAGAACAATTTTTGTCTTAATAAATGAGACTTCTCCTGAAAAAGAATACATTTAATGAGGAGGAAAAAATTCATCAAGTAGTAAACAATCAATCAAGAAGACCCACTCAAGGAAGAAAAAAACAAAAACAAAATTAAAGAATAAGAAAAATTTCAGTGTACAATAAAGCAATCACTTAAGAAGCACACAATGAATGAAAAAGACATACTCAATTAAGCATATCATAACCATAAAAAAATGACTCATTCAGTGAAGAACAAGCTCAATGAAAAAGTTTATATTCACTGAGGAAAAACATTTTACTGAAGAGGACCAATCATTGATCTGTTGTATCTCTTGCTCTAACATTTGAGACAGGCCATAAAAAAGAATAAATTTAATTCTAAAATTTTTTTCTACATAACAACATAATTACAAGTTTCTCTACATATAATCGATTTTCTTACCTAATGGCATTTCGCCAATTACCAAATTTTGAAAGGGTTTCAACTGAGAGCAATCAGATAGGAATAATCGGAGTTTGACGAGAGTCTAGTCTCTTCCAAGATGAAACTAATAATAGTTGTGGCTGTTGACTTCCGAACATAATATTGAGCAGCGTAAAACGAAATCATGAAATTGCACCTCTTCTCTAATTCTATTTGCTTTATTTACTTGTTTAGCAATGGTTTAATTATTAACTGTTGTTAATCAAGAAAGTATTTTTTTAAAACTGTTAGAAGAACATCATATTATTAATTTTATATGTTATTGTTCAATTCGGTATATATAAATATATATATATATATATATATATATATATATATATATATATATATATATATATATATATATATATATATATATATATAAGTTTTGCAATTCAGATATAAGGAAACGAGATATGAGGAAAAGTGTTTTATTATTTTTCAATATAACTACCCTCGACTTCAATGCACTTGCGCCACTTGTCCCTGAGGCTTCGAATTGCCGACAACCAGAAATCTTAAGACTGCTGTTCACTCTACTCCTGCACGGTGAGCTGGACATCTTCATCGTCCCCAAACCAGCGTCCACGCAGTTCAGCCTTAAGCTGGCGGAATAAAAAGTAGTCGCTAGGGGCCAGATCTGGACTGTAGGGTACGGTTAAGCTCTTTGTATCCACACTCGCGCAGGGCAGCTTGTGTAACTCTGGCCTTGTAGACAGGGGCATTGTCGTGGACGAGCAGGACACCGCGTGTCAACTTGCAGCGCCAATTCTTACAGATGCACTTATTCAACCCTTACAGTTCCTCGGCGTAATATTGGTCTGTGATGGTCCTTCCACGAGGCGCATAGTCGACCATCAATACTCCCTCAGAATCCCAGATGATGGTGGCCATGATCTTCCCGGGAGAGGGTTGGGTCCGGAACTTGATGGGGGTTGGAGAGCCACTGTGCTTCCAGGCCATGCTTTCGAGCTTGGTCTCGGGATCCCAGTGATGGATACAGCTTTCATCACCTGTCACTATGCGTGACTCAAATCCTGCCGGCTCTTGGTTGTACAGGAGCAGCAGTTTCTCTGAACTTTGACGACGTTGAAGTCGATCATGGGGCGTGAGGTTTCGTGAGGTTTCTGGGGACCCAACGGGCAGAGACCTTGGTCATGGCCAGATTGTCGTCGATGATGTTGATAACACTTCCATGTGATACTCCAAGTTCTCGCTCGATTTCTTCGACCTTCACCCGTCGATTTTCGAGGATCATCCTCTCCACACGGGCCATATTTTTACTCGTTGGTTACGTCTGAAGGGCGGTGTCGGTGTACACTGCAACTATGCGTTCATGGATCTCTTTTGCATTCTTTCCTTCCTTGGTCAAAAATTTGATCACAACGCGGTGCTCAACCTTCTCCATTGTTGAAAAATTTGTGACTGACGATCTGCGATTAGCTACTGCTTCTTAAATAGACGAGGCAGGAGCGTGCGGCTGCAGGTCCTGACTTGTCATAACTTGTCCTAACACCCCCACAAACAGCCATTCCCCTTCCTCGGTTTTGCCTTATCGATTCGCAAAACTTATTGACCGCCCCTCGTATATATATGTATATATATATATATATATATATATATATATATATATATATATATATATATATATATATATATATATATTTATATATATATAATTTTGAAAAATATGTTTTGAGAAACAATGTCTACTTTAAAAATATTTAGTTGGGAAATAACTCTTTAACGAGCAAAATAGAGGGAGCTTTATTATCTTATATGAGACTGAGCATCATAAATAGAGTGAAAATCAAACTCATTGAGCTCGAAATTAACTCTTTGAGATCTCAGCGTTAAATTTCCCCCTCTTGTTTTACGATATTAGGAAATGACGCTCAGATGCCTAGCTGAAAAATAAATCATGATTCATAAAATTCTAAAGTAAATTTACATTTTAAGTTGGATAACAATTTTTTACTAATTATATAGGCAATATACTAATCCATTATAAGAAGATTGTAGGGTAAATAACTTGTCTTTTGTCGATCGTTTATACCTTGAAGTGCCAAAGGTCATGGGATAGATATCTGGTGATCCTGTATATTTTGAAGTACCAAAAGTCTCGAGATAGATATCTGGCGATCATGTATACCTTGAAGTACCAAAAGTATTCTAATAGATATCTGGTATCGTTTACGACCCATGAAATTTCCACGATATCCGGATCTATCATCAGTCTGAAACAGCTGTAATTCATAGTACCACGCGACATGTTGCCAGCCAAATATGTTCCAATCACCAACTTGATGAACCCAGTTGTGGCGCTGTGCCCGGTAATGTAGTGTTAACACGAGTTTTATGTCGGGCATTCTGCCCTCATATCTTATTGGAGTCAAAGGACACTGCACTTACCTGATTGGTATTTCTTTGATACGCCCTGAATCGAATGTAGATACGATTTGAGCCGTGTTGCAATTCTGTTACTCTTATGCAGAAGCCGCTGGTCACGGTCGATAAGTAGACGTGGTTTGCTACGATGCTCTCTAAGGTGGGAGGTTATTCCCTCCATTAAGTATTCTCGGTAAACAGGTGAAGCTAGATTCAGGAATATTGAATGTCCGTGCAGTTTCATAAATATGATGACTCATCCGTCTCGCGCCCACTACCATGCGGAGTTCGAATTCTAATAATTAAGGTCGCGTTTCCATGAGCTGCCTGGCATATGTGAACTTAGATACAATTATTAATGATACAGGTACATATCTCGTAATTTGCTTGTTAACAAGATATGGTGGCACTGCACATAAATAACCTGACATTCTGCTATCCCATGACTTTTGACTCTTTTGTATTTATCATTATATTTATTCTGAGGGGCATTGTTTAATATTATCGTTTATAATAATTATAATAGGAATACATTATATTGAACAATGATACTTTTATGTTAACTATCTTTTATTTTCATTGACTATATTCAGTCTGAAGGGAGTCATATATATATTTATAATTTATTCACAACCCCGTAAATATTTTGGGCGCATTCCTGAAGTGATCTAATGTAGCCAATCCTCGATGAGATGGTTTGGAGCACACTAATATCACTAGATCCCAGGTGAGGTAGGCATCAGACGGTGCACAAATGGGGTAAAGAGCACACTCAAACAACGCAAGTGTTGCTCATCATTATATCTCTTGATTGTGTTTGACGTGACTTAAGGATGTCCTAGCCCTCAACAGAGATAAACTAAAGTCACTAGCACGAGATGACTGAAGTCAAATATCGAGAAAACTTCTTCTCTATTTCTCATTCTTTCAATACTTTTCGTAAATTATTTGCCTCCATCATCGAACAGTTAAAACATTCCAATTTGACAGGTGTGCTTTTTAGTATCCCTTAGTCTACTGTCTCCCTTTCTCTTTCTGCACTCCGAGATCGTCAACTACCAACTGATGATAAACAATAAGCATTACTAAGTCTGCAGTAAAGCACCACTACCTGACGCACCACGATCATTCTGAATAATTTTATTGGTATTTTAACACAAGAAATATGAAGACATGGTAAAATTAGGACAAATGAAAGTTTGTAAGAGGCATTACTACTTGAAAAATGACCACTGATGAGATTAGGTATATCGTGAAGAAGACAAATTGCCTTTCGAAAGAATTCACTTTTGCTTTATATATTCGCATTTTTTCCATTATTGAATTGCGAAAATGAAGGAAGTATACCTTGTCTTGAATGTAATTCAATCACTTCATTAGGAAAACCTAAGCAATTTGAAGCTTATTTTATTGTTTGTTAAATAAATACGGTTTTCATGTTCGGTCACTCAAGTATGTACATCATTTTTACACCTTCGAGATTATTAACATTTGTACAGGACGTTTCTTTTCTCTCTTTCTCTCTCTCTCTATTACGTATGGAAATGATGTCCTAAGGGGAGAAAAAGTCTTTTATTCAACGATATACATCTTTTATAAGATAGAAAAACTTGTATAGCTGAAATATAGAATAGGAGGAAAGCGATAAAAGGTAAAAGACAATTGTGAAATGCTTTAAGTATTAAAGAAAAGACAATTCAACAAATAAAGATCCCACAAAACGAATGATGTTCATTATATTAGTGGTGGAAAACAAAACAAATTAATCTGGTCAAACACCGAACAGGTTCTTTTGTCTCTATCTTTCTGAACAATTATTTGTCTCCTCCCATACAGAAGCGTCTTTTTTTTACTCTCACACAAATCAAAACACTTCAAAATTGCTCCTGAAAATAAAATATTTTATCAAAGGATTTTTCATCGCTGATTTGTGCATTTTTCACCATATGGGATTTTAGACGGCCGTAATACGACGGATAATTCAGAGGAGGCGGCCGAAAAACAAATCAGGGAAAGCACGTTTGAATGGTGATGATTTTTGGTCGTCGTGCACCAAGGCGAATCACGGAGTTCGACGCGTTCCTCGTATTTTTTTGTTTCGTAGCTGTGATGCGACGGGGACAAAGGAGATTTGTCTCCATTAGGAACGAGATATTGGATAATTTTAAATTTAGAGATACAAAGTAGTCTAAAGTGGAGAATACTAAGGAATCTCAGACTACATTTTCACCAAACAATAGGAGACAAGTCGAGTCGCGTCGAGTCAAATGAATTCAAGAGGATTCCTGGCTCGTCTTACATCACCAACTCAGTTAACATTAATTTGTATGGATCATTAGAATAAAGCGTTCACCTTAGAAGAGTCTTATCAATCCGATTCATGGCTAGACTCATCCAGTCGCGTCACATAAAGAGCTTAGCCAATTGTTAGTCACGAGCGACTCTACATATATCTCACTATGTCGGTCGGTCAGTCGAGCCTCGTTTTGCTTTCTTTTTTGTTCTGATAATAAAACATAAAAAACAACAAAGAACAAGACGTAGAGCAGTAACTCCCAGTTACGGGGAGCATTACGCTAAGGAAGTTGGACTTTGAAGTTACAGTACCACCACAAATCACGGCTAACAGAAGTGTCATCTGCCGAAAAATTGAATCCTGGGAAGGGGAGCATTCATACCAAGAAATAAGAGAAAAACTTTAGGAGAGACAGAAATTGCTCATAATTGCAGAGGTGGTCAAATTTAAAGATCACAGTCACGTTTTAAAGGTCATTTGTGAATCTACCGAACTGGCTTCACGGATCATGGAATAGGGACTTCTCGCTTCCAACATGAAGATCCCATCCACCTACATACAAAGAGACGTCTTCACAAGTATACAGATATGCTTCAGATGTTATGCGTTGGAAGAACATACAGCGCAAAATTTTCCCTCAAAAGACCTTATAAATTGTTCTGAATGTGGAACTGTGGGCCAGTCTTGGCGATACTGCAAAACACAGTTAAAAGCTGCCTTAACTGCCAAGGAGGACACAGAAAAATGGTGATTATATGTCCCCAAAAAAGATTAATTATAAAGAGAAAAGAAACAGAGTCAAACAGAAATAATACGAACGTCAATATATCTCATACGCAGCAATGGCAAAAGGTGACCAACAAGGACCAGCAAGTTAGATTAATTTAGATGGTACGCTCAACTTAAAAATACTTAATTGTATATTACATGCCCACATAATGAATATAGCTAACCCTGGAAGTTATGCAACAACTGTCAAGAGCATGTTACAAGAAAACGGGCTCGAACTGATGAAATTCCCTAAAGAAGTCGACTCATCGGCCATTTTCAGAATCAAAGTCACAGAAAAGAAAAAATATGAGTTAATCGAAGAGGCAAAAGCTAATCACCCTGCAGAATAATTAGAAGAGAACACAATCGGCAAAGACTGAAAACTCCCACGATGACACAGAGCAAGAGTGCCCACGGGTTACTCGCAGGAAAGCCAAGAGAAAGGACATCTAATTTCGCAAGTAAAAGGGGTCCAACACCTAGAGATGAACTACCAGAGGGACCATCGAATGCAGTCAGCAGAGGGATAACAGCATGAGAAACGAAAAAGAACCAGAAAAAGAAAAAACACCGATAACTTAACAGATAGGAAAACTAAACGGAAAACGAATAAATTAACGGAAATGGACAATTGGTGTATGGATATTAAGAAATTAAAAATACTAAAAATTAACACATGCGGATGGAAAGACAAAGATACTATTATCATAACATGGAAGAAACACAGAAAACAAGAAATTAAAGATATGAAACTATAATGGTATTAACACAAATCCTTCAGGAGAAACATATGACGGAGAGTCAATAGCGGTCAAGCAAGGATTGCAGTACAAAACAATACAAAGATTGGTAGATGCATATTTAGCTATAGAAATTAAAATGGAATTAAGCAACATCATTGTCGCAACTGGATACCAGCTACCCAGGCGCTCCCATTTACCGGTAGAAAACTTTACTAAACTCTTTAACTATAGGATACCGGTCATTTTGATGGGCGATTTAAACGCCCATTGCGAGGCTTCTAGGTACAGAAATACAAACAGAGTCGGGAAACAACTTAACACGCTTATCAATAGACATATACTGTAAGGACTGGGACCCAATTTCCCTACATACTTAGAAAGAGATCACGCAACAAAACCGGACATCTGCCTGGTTTACTTCAATCTGTCCTTCAACTATTTTATGGAACCAGTGAATGTTTCTTACAGTAATCACATTGCGACTCTAATGTATAAAAATCCCTCCGAAGAAATAGAGGGTGTACCATAGAGCGGATTGGGATAAGTACAAAAAAATACTTCAGACGTAGCTGCCCAGCCGCTCGGAGAACCCACTCTAGAGGAAATTAACGGGGAGTTGGGTAGGATCAAAGAAGAAATTAAAAAAGCAGAGAAGGGGACCTTTCCCATTAACTCGTTCCAAATCATTAAACAGTTTATGTGGACACCCAAAAATGGTGGCTATGAGCAAGGAGATCGGCCGGGTGGCAGAAAATATAGGAAGATTCAGAACATCAAGGGAAGCATACAACGCACTAACGAGAGAGAAAAGAGAATTATAAGACTTGTTTCTGAAAATAAGAAAGAGAAATAGGATCAGCACATCGAGAAAATTGATATGGAAACATCACCAAGGCAATTTTCGAAACATATTAACAGATTAAAGACTCGGAAAACGGGCTAAAATTAAAAGTAAGGATGCAGAGAACAACATTTAAAAAGATGAGGAAGAAATAGAGGCATTATTTAGAGAGAACTAGAGAAATGTATTCAAAATTAGCGAAAAGAAGAATGAGGACTATGAGATTGAGTTCGAACATCAGATCGTGGACGAACTCAATAGAGAGATCGAAATGACACACCCCTTCGACTTTGTCGAGGTAAGGGGAAACAACAACGCCGGAATAGACGCAATCATTAAATCTGAGGAATTAAAAAAATCTTGAAGAACTTCCGACAGAGAGCCATAGGCAGATGGGGACTCACCAGATTAAATTACATCAAAGCACCCCCGGACATACTGGAGGGAGTGAGAAACGTCTTCAATGCGTATTTGAAAACAGGATACTTTCCTGATAAACTGAAAGTGGTGAAGATGATATTCATAATCAAGGCGGGAAAATCCCCAGATCAAGTGGGTAACTAACGCCCCTTCTCAGTGCTAGATTTCATCGAAAAGGTATTGGAAAAAATTATAAATAACAAACTGTCCAAATTCCTCGATGGTAATGTCTGAAGAAACACCTGCCAATTTGGTTCAGGGAAAACAGAAGCACGGAGATGGCTCTTATGGTCATCCTTGAAAAGATAGCGAAAGCAAAGAGAGAAAATATGAGCTTAGACATCTTAGGGATGGACGTGTCCAAGGCATTCGACAAAGTGTGGCAGAGGGGTATACAACTCAAGATACTCAGATTAGGAATGAATAACTAGATCGAAAGGATTTTATGTGAGTATGTAATGGAGAGACGTGCTTATATCGAATTAGATGCCTCAGGGTGAAATAGTCGAGCTAGCTGCCAGTTTGCCCCAAGGCGGATATCTGAGTCCGTCTCTCTATTTAATCATCACAGCAGATATACGAACACCAAGAAATGAAGGCTGCTTGAACATCCAATTTGCCGTCGACGTCACTCAAATCATACTTTGCCCCTACGGGAATGGCTGAATGTAAGCTATGATGGCTGAAAAAGAGATAAAAAGCATTAATAGATATGAAGAAAAATGGAAAATTAAAACCACCAGGGATAAATTTAAAATGGTACCTGTGTACAGGAGGGGCATCTCAGATGTATATGTAGAAGGAAGGTGATACAGATACGACAAAGAATGTAAGGTGCTCGGAATAACCATTACGAAATCAGGTTATAAAAAGCACGGAACTGAGAGGGTAAATCGAGGGAAGAGTAGCCTGTACAAGTTAGTTAACCTAAGGATGAAAAACAAAAGAAAAATCTATCAAGGCATAGTACAGTCCGCGATTATTTATTCAACTATCGCGATGTACACGATTTCGAGAAGTAATCTATTAAGACTCCAAAACAGCAGAAGAGGAGAAGCAAGAAGACTACTAGACCTGCATAGGGAGGTAAGGATAAAGCTACTCAACAAAGTAATTGCATAAAGAGCAAAGAAAGTCTTAGAAAAGACAGAGAATGAAGTGGGAGTTGAATTAACCAACTAAATTGCCGAAAGAGAAGGATGGAGATCACATAGATTATTCCCAAGTCTCGCAAGGATAAATGAGGGAGGAGAAATGGACGAAGAAGAAATCTTCACCTAAAGAAAGAGAATAATAGTCGACGATGATTAAGAGTAATTAAATAACCGAAGTAACTAGAGAATAGCATATACTCAATTATAACTAGGATTGGAATAGGAAAGAATAGATAGACAAATAAAAACCTACCTAGTAAAAATATTAACTAATAACGGTTTGAATGCCTCAGAAATACCAATACTACTTTCTAACTTTATCACGCTAGCTATAATACCTTAAATGGACAGAGATAAGCCTGACCTCCAGGCAACTAACATCTCTTTGCAAACCTCTTACTTCCTTCAGCTTTCTGCATCTATTTGTTTTTTACTGTCATATTCGCACATGGTACTCACTGTGATACGTAGGACAGGGGTTACAATAAAATGTTGTAGTTATAGTTAGAGACAAGCGACACATCGTGTTTCGAATTCCACGTTAAGCTGTAGGTCCCATGACTAACTAAGTCCACTTTTGTTTCCTACTATTTTCTTTGCTGTACTATACTAAAACCTTCTTCTTCCCTCCATCTCTCGCCTAACCACCATACTCACAGTGCTTGCAGCCTACTTTGGCTCTAGACAGTGTGACTATGGGGGTCTATAAAGGAGTACCGGGCCTCCCCCCTCCCTCTTTGACAGCTCCATGAGCGCCATGGAGGGAGTAGGTAGGATCGGTTGAGCTGTTCTTTGTCTCCCTCCTTTCTTTTCATTTCATTTCTTTTCATAATTCCATTTCTATTCATTCCCTGAAGATGACCTAACGTGGTCGGAAGACGTCGAAGAATAAAGAATGTCATTCGCGGATGTTATTTCTCACCTCGAAGACCTCGTAAAAATACTTATAATAAATATTAAGAAAATACAAGGTAAAATTAATAACGTTGCCAGAGCTGTGGACTTCAATATAACCAGCATACAACATGGACTTTTCCCTAATTATATATATATATATATATATATATATGAATGTCGACGGAAGCCTGTGTAGACTAGCTCGTCGCTCAGAGTCGTACACAAGCACGGGCCTACAGCTGACGAAAAGCCATTTGAGATATGCCTGGGGCGATTAATAAAGAGTGCGATTTACGGTCGATCGGGTTTAGACTAATAATGGCTTGCAAAGTTGCAGTTTAAAGGATATATAAAAAAAATGCCCCAAAATATAATTTTAATATAAATTATAAAAGGGGGCAATTTATATATATAGAAAAGGGGTGAAAAAATTACTTATGGTAGTAAAATGAATTATGTGAAGATTAACGAGGCATCTGTGGATGACCATACAGCATCGCTTTAGCTTCAAGCGCGGGCAAAATGGAAAGGGGGGGGGAGACAACAGCGCAGGTCTCTAAGAAGATACTTCGGGGAGCCCTGACGCAGAGGACTCGAAGATGGGGTGGGATTACTTCGCGATGATGAATATGATTTTCTCTGATCCAGAGAGACGTAATCTCAACTCGAATCTTGAAGGAGTGGTGAATATGAGAGGGCAGCACAACTCTCCGGGAAGAAAGGGTCAAGATAGCTTTCCTCTAAACAGCGGTCAAAGCTTAACGGATGTAGATATGCTGGTGAGGTCTTCGACGAATACGTCGACGTGGTACAGGGGTTCACGGGAAACAAACGGCAGTTTGAACGGAGTGGTTGGTGTGCTTTCAATCTCTTCGAGAGATGGTATTTTTCTGGTTAATTCTTCGAGTGGCTGATCCGATAGACGCCTCATGGCCTTACGTTCCCTACGCGATTCTTGGCGCTAGTCTAAGCAAGCACATTTCATGATAATGCGTCGTTCCAGACGGTGAAACTTGCCTCGCGATATCGGGGTAAGGTTAATGAGCCTACTCACTGCTTTCTTGCACGGGAGGAGAGGAGGGAACGTGTGGCCTCCGTAAACAGCTGTGACGGGTACGTAAGCGAAGGACTGATTCTTTCTCAAACTTCCTTAAATTCTCACGCTGGCGCAAGTGGTAATTAAATAATAGAGGTATTCAGAGGGAGTTTCCTTTCACGGTGGTCCTTCGAGGACATTCTATCACAATGAATCAAACAAACCGCAAGAAACAGAAAACGAGAATATCTTTCTTCAAAAATATTATTTCTTAATTCGCAAAAATTCCGTACAGGGGTGGGATTCGAACCATGCACACTGAGGCAGCGAGCAACCGCTTTGATCTCAATAAAATCTTCTTTTAGGCAATTGGCTACGTACTCTCCGCGTAGCCAACCACATTCCCGATGAAGGATTGAAAAAAAGTCCTGAACATTTGGTCTAAACTGCCACCTTCAACCGAAATACGACAAAATAAACAAACAAACAAATAGAACTTGAACTGCTATCACAAGATTTAATAAAATTGAAATTTCAAAAAGCCCTCAAAATAGAACACGACTTCCACCACAACTCATCGCAGAAGGAACTAACAACGCTCAAAGAATAAAAGCTCCCTATTAAAAGAAGAAATGAAAGAATCCCTCACAACATTCCTTGATAATAATGACATCATTGTTAGAAAATCAGATAAGTCAAACTTTTTCGTTCTATTTTTAAAGAATAATACATAGAAAAACTAAACAACATATTTTGTGATATCTCACAATTTCAAAAATGAACCATAGACCGAACCGAACAACTGAAGAAAAAAGCCAACAAACTAATATCCGGAAACAACAGTATCCCCAATCAAACTGAACTCTTGCCTATTAAAGGTGAATGTAGCCCCGAATACATCTACGGAAATGTCCAATCACATAAGGAAAATAAACCCCTTCTACCAATCATTTCACAAGTCCTAACGACGACATACAACTCGCCAAACACTTGAATTCAATCTTTACCTTATTCATCCAGTCAAAATTCTCCATAAAGTTGACCAATGGATTTGTTGATATTCTCTTTAGTTCCCGACCAGGAGGCGCCCTAGCCTTTCATTGATGTCGAGAGTCTTTTCACCAATGTGGCAATAGAGGAAACAATCCAAATAATTATAAAGTGCGTTTACGAAAACCCGGACCAGCCTCCACCAAGAATGGAACCCCAAATATTAAAACAACTTTTAAGAATATGTATAATTGAAGCTCCATTTCGAAACCCAGATGGCAAACTTTACTGTCAAATTGACGGGGTAGCAATGGAATCACCACTAGGCCCTACGTTCGCGAACTTCTACATGGGAAACCTAGGAGAAAGACTCATAATTAATTAAATAAAATGACGAACCCACCAAAATTTACACCAGATTCGTTGATGACCTATATCTCGCATTTAATGATGAGCACCAATTACTACAACTCAAAAGGTTCTTAGAATCCCATTCCGTTCTCAAATTTACATAGGAAGAAAGTGTAAGTAGCCGTATTTCACTCCAGGACGTAGACGTAGAACAAAACAGCGACGCAAAATATACCACCACCGTCTATCGAAAAGGGACAGACTGCGGTCGATGCCTTAACGCCAAAAGTGAGGGAACCGAGAACTATAAAATATTGGTAATAAACTCAAACATAAGAAGAGCCATCAAGAACTACTCAACGTGAATCGCATTTGATGAATAATTACGAAGATCAAAACAGACTCTGATCAATAATGGCTACTCAAACAGAGAATTCGACAAATTAAAAAAGAAATTTCTCAACTCCAAGTTTGAGGTAAAGGAGGGAAGAGAAAAAGTGAAACTAATACAACTCTACTACAAGAACAAAATTATGGATGCTTATAAAACAGACGAAAGAATATTACAAGATATCATAGAAAGTAACACTATCAAAGTTATCCTTCGAATTTATTATAAAAACACAAAGGTAAGCAACTTATTAATGAAAAACATCCGCGAAAAGCAATCGATCTTAAAGGCTACAAATGTGGTATACAAATTCCACTGCCCCCATGAGGACTGTAAACCTCATCCAAATAATGAATATATAGTTATGACCACTACTACCATCAGCCGGCGCCTAACGATGCATTTGCAAGAAGGGCGAATAAAAACACATTACAAAAAAAATCATAGCGCACAAATTACAAGAACAACTCTGGTCGAAAACACTACCATACTCAGAAGAAACCCTGACCTTCGCCCCCTAAAGATTCTAGAGTCTCTTTTCATTAAAGAGATGGGTCCCAAACTTAACACCCAACGCACCAGTTCTGAGCGAATACTTCACCTTTTCTGCTAAAGGAACAGGGTACACTAACTTTGACTTATAAAAGTACCAAAGAACGAAAATCAATTTCATTCTTCGCTGCTCACGAACAACAATGAGCTATTCACCGGTAAAGGAGGCACAACCAAGGAGAAACACAAAATCAGCGCAGCTTCAACAATAACGAAGACTTCCCTCTGAGGGTGCTTTAAGAAAGGCGATAGCTCAATGCTAAACCTCAAATTAGTTTTAAAAAATAAAATGGATCTTCATCAACCGATCTTTAATATCCAACAGCAAACAAAAAAACAGCATTCGCCAATTGGAACCTTCTAAAATAAAATTGATAAAATCAAAAAAACCTGGTCTTTAACAAAACATGTATATAGGGTATATATATATATATATATATATATATATATATATATATATATATGATGGTGAAACAGCTGTATAGGAGCCAAAAGTTTAATTTACGAGACTTTTTTCAGTATGTATTTTATCATACTCTCGTCAGTCGTATACTGAGAATGCAATTGTAAGAAAAGTCTATAAATAGCATACAGATAAGTTAAAACAAAATGAAAAACCACAAAAAAATAAGAAACGGGGGTAAAAAGCTGATTAATCAGAGGGTATAAGTCTAAGATCGTTGACTAAGCTGTTTACGATGAGGTTACGGGAATGGGGGCTGCATTTCAATTGCTCATCTGACAAATTAAAATTGGGAATTTTACGGAAACTTTACAATTATATATGATTTGTGCTTTTGAATAATCAATTTTGTGTTTGAAATTGCTAATATGATTAAAAATACTAGATATGGTACTGCCTCGTCTGACATCACCTTTACGTTCATTAATTCTTTTTGTTAAGATTCTTCTGGTCTCTCTTATGTAATATGAGGGACAGTTTGTAGTGCCACTCGGGATTAAATATACACTTACTTCATTTGGTTGATCCACGAATTTGGTCGAAGGGATTAAGATTTTAGGATAGAAAAAGTTTATTTAAAAGTGGTTAGGCTTGGAGAAATAACTTTATTGATTCCTTTGATGAGTGGAGAAAAGGGGAGGATAGACACTTCGTATTACTAAATTTGTTTTTATCCTAGGGATGGTAATGAGTAGATTTTACTTGAGATAAATTTGCATTGATCAGGTAGAGGGGATAATTTAATTCACTGAAACTGCAGGTTATATATGTAATCTCATCTTCTAGAAAGCAAGGGTCACATATCATAAGTGCTCTCACAAACATACCTAATGCAACGGCTTGCTTAATGATAATATCATGATGAGAAAAAAAAGGATATAAGATTTAGAATGGGTTGGTTTTCGGTACAACAGAAGAATTCGATTAACTGATGAGGCAATTGCTACATGTTTACATTTAAAGACAACGAACTATCGGCCTGACATTAAGGAATTGGCTGGAAAAGTTCAGGTTAACAATAGAAATAAAATAGGTAAGTTTATATTTTTATTTTTTTATTGTACAACATAGCATATATATTCATATACTTGTGTGTTAAAATCATAATGTAATATACCATTTAACAATATATATTTAAAAGTTACACACAACGATGTACAAATTACTAAGATATAAAAGTATTGACACGTCTAGCATCAAAGTTTTGCCACCACTGATATAGGGTGTCTGATTAATTACTGTGTAGTGATCCAGGAGTTCCAAGGCCTAACTTAAAAGTGTATAGTGACCAAGCCTACCTAGGCTCTAGGTCACTGCGCACTTCCAAGCGAGGCCTACGAAAGAGTAGGCCACTACGCATCAACTAGTACCAAATGTTTTCCGGGAACGTACATTGGATGTACAGAACGCCTTCTCAAGGTTCGTATTGATGCTCACGGAGGTAAGTTACAGAACAAGAAGGATCTATCTGTAAAGAAAAACTGTTATCGATCTTATTGCAATTTAGGTAAAATCCCTATAGATTTTAAAAAATTAAAAATATTATCTTTCTCAAAATCGAAATCTAATCTTTCATAAATAGGTCCCTATTAATTAAACAAAGTCAGCCTCAGTTAAATTTGGTCTCTACTTACACACCGTTATATATTGCTTAATTGAAAATAAAGGCAGTCTAGTTTAACTACTTACCATTAATAAAATACCTCCAAAGCAACCAAGTAACTAACAATGTATTTTTTCCCTATCATCCACTTACGTAGGATAAAAACCAAATAACAATAATTGAAAGCTTTCATAGGCACAATTCTTTAAGATTACATTCAGACAGCTCACAGCCTACTCGGAATCAGGCAATATTTGATACTGGATTTATTGCGTTTACTTCTTACACTTCTCCCCCTATTAGTGTCATTTGAATTTATTTTGTATTTTTAATTTTTACTCAAACTACAGAAATTTGCCCATCATATTGAATCTTTTCGTGTGTTTTGTTTCTTTTTTTGATATTATTACATACATTTTGACCTTTAGCCCTTATAATGTGTCATTGTTCTCTTCATTGTGGAAATAATGATAGTAAATATAGAGTTTATTTTTTTAACAAAGCGTATATATATATATATATATATATATATATATATATATATGTGTGTGTGTGTGTGTGTGTCTGCATGTGTTTTGCATATATATATATATATATATATATATAGGGAGAAGTGATACACAGAACCAAGAGAGACGAGAACCTACTGGAGGTAACCCCGAGAGAAGCAAAGAGAAAATAACCATTGCCCGTCAAGGAAACGAACCTTAGACCTCTGGTTATCCAGACATGTGCGGTACCGACTGAGCTAACGGGACTCGTAAGACATGAAAACACATTTCATCAATTTAACGTCTTCGTTGGCACCTCCAAAGACCACCACCCAAATGAAACCGTGCCTTTAAGGAAACATCGCCAAAATTTCCTTGGCGATGTTTCCATATCTATTTACTGAATGTGTTTATCCCATTTCTCTTTCTGATTTTCATAAATTAGTGTTATTAGTTCTCTTTTCTGTCTCCTGCGTGCGTTGTATGCTTCCCTTGATGTCCCGAATCTTCTTTATATGTTCTGCCGCCCGGCCGATCTCCTCGCTTAAAGCCACCATTTCTAGTGTCCACCTAAATTGGTTAATGGTGTGGAACGAGTTAATGGGGACGGCCACTTCTCTGCCCTTTTAATTTCTTCTCTGATCCTATCCAACTCTCCGTCGTTTTTCTCTAGAGTGGCTTCCCAGACCGGGCTGTTCAAGTACGTCTGAAGTAATTCTTTGTACTTACCACAATTCGCTCTAAGGTATGCCTTCCATTCCTTCGATAGGATTTGTATAGAATCGTTGTTTATGTCCATTAGAGTCGCAATTTGGTCACTGCAAGCAACATCAACTCGATCCATAAAATAGTTAAAGGGCAGATTGAAGTTGGCCAGGCATATGTCCGAGCTTATTGCCTGTTCTCTTCGTAACTTTGTAGGAATATTGGGTCCCAGTCTTTGCTCATACGTATACTGATAAGCGTATTAAGCTGTCTTCCAAACTGTTTTATTTCTGTTCCCAGAAACCACGCAATAAGCGTTTAAATCGCCTATCAAAATGACCGGTATCCTATAGTTGAATAATATAGTAAAGTTTTGTACGGTTAATTGGGGACGCCTGGGTGTCTGGTATCCAGTGGCGACAATAATTTTGCTTAATTCTATTTAAATTTCTATAGCTAAATATGCATCCTTTTGTACTGCAATCGTTGCTTGATCACTATTGCCGCTCCGTCGTGTTTCTTCTGAAGAATTTGTATTAATTATACTGTAGTTCCATATCTTACCAAACAGACGAAAGCATACTACAAAATATCATAAAAAGTAACACTATCCAAGAAAATAACAAGTTATTCTTACAATTGTTTTATAAAAATACAAATGTAAGCAACTACCATACTCAGAAGAAACCCTGGCTTTCTCCGTCTAAAGATTCTGAAGGCTCTCCGCATTAAAGACGTTTAACGGACGTTTAACAGCTCGCTGCCTGGTGTGACCTGCTTTTTCTGCTCATCTTCTTCCTTTGCATTCATTTCTCCCGGCGCCCTGCGGCCTCCGGGGATGAGCCTTAGGTCGACCAGCAGCAGGCTTCGGCTAGTACCGCCGACTTCAGAACCTCTAGAACCAACTCCAGCTACGGAAACCCAAGACTCCAAGACCTGCTCAGGGGAAGGCGGCTTCAGCGCTGGCTCCCAAGAAAGTTCCACGCGCTATATCCTCCCCGACGCGCCCCGGAGCCTCGCCACCTCTCCGGCGAGTGAGAGGCCGGAGGTCCGCCACGCAAGGGGTCCGTCGCCCCCTCCGGTGCAGGCTCTTCGTCATCTGAACCTAGAGCCCCTCTCCTACATAATAGATCCAGAGACCCCCAGGTCGCCCAGTCGACCGCCGCCAGCGTACGAACCCGCCATCGAAGAAACTACCAGAGCTCAGCCGGTAGATATAGAGTGCTACGCCCACATTAGGTGGGACGTAATCTTATCGCACCTGCGCCGCAACTTGACCTCCTCCACATTTAGAGCACGGGATCGCATCGAAATAAAACTCCTTCTTGCCTTATACCCGTTCCGGCTGAGCATCCCGTCCGCGACTTACCATACCCTTCACCAGCGCGTAAGATTGTTTTATACCGTGTCACTCCACGGCTGGTCTGCGGCCGCAATTGACACCCGCCTTCAAGCCTCCAACGAATCAGGCATCGAATATGATTCGCGGATCCTTAATCGATCCACAGCAGCAAGACCCCCTCCCGCGTACGGCTCCTGGTACCGGAGCGTGGCACCTAGACGAATTGGTCGGCGACGCTCTGCGGGTCGGTCTCGACCGGGCCCGGATCTCCGCCTTACTTCCCCAGCCCTGACCCCACCCTCGACTCTTCAGCTACAGGGTTCACCATCTCGGATGCTTCATCTACTCCCGCGTGGATCCCCTGTGACAATGATCTGTTCGGAACCCCGCAGTGCGCCCGTTCCCCTGTGCCTATTCCTCATATCGTGTACGATGTTCTGAGGCCTGCCCCTGTGATAAGCCCTGTGGATAGTGATATTGAGGTTTGCAGTATGTTTTCTGAACCACAAGGGATAAGCCCTGTGAATAGTGATATTGAAGTTGACAGCATTTTTTCTGAGCCACAAGTGATAGATCTCCACGACCCCGTTATTTCTGTGCACCCCCCCCTCCCTGTGCCCGAGATCACCTCGTTCTTCAAGACAACTGCCGCAGAACTCGGTGCTCTAGTTCTCCTCGACCCCCCCCCCCCCCTGCGCCCGCCCCGTGTTCACCATGTGCATCCCCCAGACCGGCCTTGCCGTCCCCACGGTCCTCCGTGGCCCTGTTGCCACCCCTCCGGCGTCCCTCACCTCGTCCGACACACACCCCTCTGAAATGGGCGACGTATTGGATGACCCCAACAGCGGCCCTCCGGACATTATGAGGGGAAGAGACAACGCTAATAACAACGACAACCAGCAGCAAAATGGGGACAACGCCCGCGACAACCGGGATGAGGACGACAGGGGGAATCAGTGGGAGAGCCCCGGACTCGACCCCCTCGAACCGAACACCCCACGGGTCGACTTCAACACCCCACTTGACGTTGAGGTACCCGGGTCCTATGACTCCGTCACACCCGTCTCCCACCTTCAAAAAGCCAACGCACAAAACGGCATCAAAATATTCTTCAACAAGTCCTATAGGAACTGGGCTCCTTCCGACGATAGGACCCTCCCCTGGATCACTACGCTCGTTGAACGCGGAGTGATGGAGGAGGCGAGCATTCGCTGTGCTCACCGCATCTTTGTGGTTACAAAGCCCAATGGCTCTGCTCGCTTGATATACGACATGTCCCCCGCCGCCGACGCCTACCACCCTCCCAAATTTAGCCTCCCCAGTATTAAGAAAATCATGGATTCAGCTACGGAACATTTATGGGCAATGAAACTCGACCTTAAGGATGGGTTCTACCACGTCCGCCTTCACCCTAAGGCCCATCCGTGGTTTGGAATCCGCTGTAACAACCGTTCCTTTAGATTTACCCGTCTCCCCATGGGATTTAACGGCGCCCCTTTCATTATGCAGAAGCTCACGTCCACCACAATGAATCAACTTGCATCTGCCCATAACATTAGGGTCTACACCTACCTGGACGATGTCCTTTGCATCGGGAGGAAACGCGCCCTCCGCGCCTTCATGAAAACCGTGGATCGCAGCTCCATTAACGCAAATTGGCGCAAATCGGTCACCACCCCAACTAAACACATCTCCCATCTGGGTTTTAATATCGACCTGAAAATGAAGCGTATACAGCTGACTACTACAATGCGAGACAAGACTCGCTCGGCGCTTCGTGTTATGTCTTCACGCCCTGTTTCCCGCAAGGCATGGTCCCGGCTTGCGGGATTACTCAACTTTGTTCTTCCGGCCCTCCGTCTACCCTTCTGCTGGGTTCAGCTCTGTTACCTACAGGACTCCCATCCTAACCCCGGCCCTTTCCTTCACCTCAGCCGTCTTATCCACGACCACTGGACCCGCTTCCGCCCCCCTAAAGGAGTCTCCCCTGCCCTTTATGTTGACGCCTCCCCTGGGGCATTGGTTGGTGGTCTCAGGGCGTCTCTATGGCCCTCGATTGCCGTAGTTGGGATATGAGGATCTTCGAACTTGAGTCCCTTGGGCTCATCCTCTCCACACTGTTCGCCCCCCGCGCCCTTACGTTCGGGGATAATATCGGCGCCATTTGGAACGCAAAGAGAGGCAAACTCCCGGACTCCATCCTCCTCGCCGTCTCCACCACCGCCCTATTGGATTACTCCAAAGCCTTTCGGATCGCATCTAGAAACTTTGGATATATTCGTAGCAGGCACAATCCGGCGGACGTCCCGTCTCGGCACTTTGCAAGAAGTACTTAGGCATGTGTGGGCCCACTCCTTTTTCGGACTATATAAGGACCCACACTCCCCGAGACGGGACGGACGTTTAACAGCTCGCTGCCTGGTGTGACCTGCTCCCTCCAACCGCCCCTTCTCCTTAACACACAACGCACCAATACCGAGCGAGTAATTCATCTTTTCTAATAAAGAAACAAGGTACTCCGAGTTTGACCTATAAAATTACCAAAGAACGAAAATCAATTTCATTCTGACTGCGTAGAATTCTTCGTATAATCACTCCGACAACTGACTTAAAATTTCTCAAAGTAGGAAAAGTTTGGGGGTAAAACCCAAAGGCGCCTCCAAGAATTGGTTTCTACCTAGGAACCACTATTAAGAAAGAGATTGATACTCATTTCACCATCATTAATAATTTAATATTTCATTTTAGCGGCCCCACTTACGAGTAAACAGATTACTGCTTAAGTACCCGGCCCCGCCCCCCTGCGTGAACTGCAGTCGGATATGATAAGGAATTGCCATTCTTGTTTCGTTTCAACTATTATGGGCAATATCATGGCCATAATTGGGGGCATTGGGGGAAGCTGGGTTGAGGAGTAGCCCACAGTCGATAACAATGTCAGAAACAATTCCGGCCGGGGGACGGACTGCTACCTCCACTGCTCATCACAGCAGAGGCGCCTTCCAGGACCATAACCATAAAGGGACATACAACCGTCTCTATGGTGTGTTGGGACGCGGTTGCGATTAAAACACCCTCCGTCGGGAGGCTTTTTCGATACCTCCGCCCTTCTTTATCATCATTCACTCCAACGCAAATTCCCTTTTCATCCAGGCAGCGGGATAGCGAGGGGGGCCCTTTTCTTCCAAAATCAACTTAATATATAAGTTCTTTAGAAAGTAACAAACTTATACAAACTATTAAGTCCCTAAAAGAGCAGGAAAAAGACAGGAGATAGAGAGAGTGCGCTTCCCTCCTCAAGGGTTATTCACCACCATAGTGGCGACCCAAAAATGCGGCGAGGGTCCCACAGAGATGCTTAAGCGGCCATGAAACCCGGGCAAGGGTAAGGTGTTTGAGACTCTATTCGGGAAATTAAGCATTGTAGTCCTATGGCTAATAGAAACGCTGGTAGGATCCGTCCCATTATGCGAAAAAATCAAGACGTAGAGATACTCACGAAGCAAGAATAGATTAAATTTCTAAAGTATATACACCTAAAACTAAGCACACCTCCTCAGAATAAAGCACACATTAGTGTGGTGTGCAGAAAGCTGTCCCTCTA
Source organism: Ceratothoa steindachneri (assembly GCA_963969495.1). Lineage (NCBI taxonomy): Eukaryota > Metazoa > Arthropoda > Malacostraca > Isopoda > Cymothoidae > Ceratothoa > Ceratothoa steindachneri. Next base: position 57,945,510 of record OZ018338.1, on the reverse strand, counting down.
GATCGGCCAGAAACTTATACAAACTAGTAAGTCTCTAAAAGAGCAGGAAAAAGACAGGAACAAGAGAGAGTGCGCTCCCCTCCTCAAGGGTTATTCACCACCATAATGGCGACCCCAAAATGCCGCGAGGGTCCCACAGAGATGCTTAAGCGGCCATGAATCCCGGGCAAGGATAAGGCGTTTGAGACCCTATTCAGGAAATTAAGCATTGTAGTCCTAAGGCTAATAGAAACGCCGGCAGGATACGTCCCAATATGCGAAAAAGAATAAGACGTAAAGATACTCACGAAACAGGAATGGGTTAAATTCATAAAGGATATAAACCTACAACTAAACACAACTCCTCAGAACAAAGCACACATAAGTGTGGTGTTCAGAAGGCTGGACCCCTAGATCGGCAAGCAAAATAAAGAGGAGATAAATGTAGAAATTGAGAGGAAACAGGAATGGGCAAGGGTGGTTAAGATAATTAAATTTAGAAACAAATGAGACAACGCCGAGTATCACTATGCGTTTAAAATTATCTTCCCAGACACGCAGATGGCGACAAAGGCGAGGGAGAATGGGCTACTTCTCCTCCACGCATAAATAAGTGGTAAGCAAATCGAAAGGGAGGAATTCAACCCGGTAAAGATTTGATATAGATTCGAGCATCACACAACGAAGGCCTGCAAAGAACAGGAATCGACTTGTTCCAAATGTAGCTAAAAAAGCCACGGTTGGCTTGAATGCCCAGCAGCAGAAGAGAAGTGCCCAATCTGTAGACAAAGGCATGAGGCAATGACGATGTCCTGCCCAAGAAAGAAGGAGATCCTGAAAAGAAAGGCGGAAGAGGTAAAGGAACAAGGAATCAGAAGGGCGAACACGTCCTACCTCCAAGCGGCAAAAACCACCCCCTCGGGAAAAGTAGAGAATATCACCGCACAGAAAGCATATTTGAAGATAGGCAAGGTGAATGAAAACTAGACCAAAATCCTCACTTGCGTATTATGTATATGCCCACGTCTGGACTTTGACGAACTTAGACTGCTTTGCTAAAGAAATAAATATCAGGCTCAAGAACAATGGCTTAGTAGAACTATGGTTCCCGAAAAACCACCCAACAGGGAAAGTCCTCCAATCGCAATACCAGCCAGAGGGAGAGGCACTGCTACCGCTTTTCCAAGAAATGATGAAGAAAGAGCGGAAAGGACCACGATCCTGGAATTCACCCGAGCTCCTCAAAGATCCCCAAGCAGGGTCTCAGAATTAAAAGCCAGAAAGAAAGGGAAAATGAGCAAGAAAAGAGCAGCCAGAAGGATCAAACAGGCTGAGGGTAACATCTCAAGCTCTGCTTCTTCCTCTGAAAATGAACAAGAGTGCTCTCAGTCTCTTAAGACCAATGAGAGAGCGAGGATTAAGAACAAAAGGAAGAGTTCTGCTCAGAACCAAAAATATGATGGAGAAGTCATCAAAATCCGGCTCAACAGGAAAGCTTAAACCTCCTTCCCAGAGGTTTCCAAGATAAGGAAGATCATCGAAGGCGTCAAAGCTGGCATGTTGGAATTGTCATATTATTCACCAGACCAGGAAGCGCTAAATGACGCAGCGCTCATGGCGGACAAAATTAAACTGCATAGGGACTCTTGCCTTGCCTTAGCAAAGCAGATTTTTTAAAAATTAGGTACGGTAAAAAGACACGTAACAAAAAGCATTAGAAGAAGACACACATACATAAAAAACAAAGCACTAGGCAACACAAGCATGTAAAACACAAACAACACATTAAGAATACTCACAATTAAATTCAATGGATCGGAAGAGAAACATCTTCCTTACGGAAACATATTCCATAAAGTGGATTCCGACCTAATTATCATCACTGAACACGGCGTTAACACAAATACAAACAGAATAATGATACCAAAAACACAGTTATGAGCAAAAAAATACAGGAGCGTTTCGACGGCGCAGCCATCACGATCCGAAACAAAATGTCATAGATAACAATTCCAAACCTAGATGAGTCATTTGTGGCTGTTAAAATACCAACCCTTGTGGGAAACTTGACCGTGGCGGCTGCCTATCAACCTCCACGTCGCAAATACCTGCCGATCCATAACTTTTACACTCTCTTTGGGCGCGGAACGCTTAGAATTTCTTGGCGGTGATCTAAAGGCCAGATGCAGAGCATTAGCATACGGAGGTGCCGACCAACTGGAAAGAAACCTGGACTTGCTACTCGAAAGAGAGAGACTCCTCAGGGTCGGGCTAGATTTTCCGAACTTCTTAACACAACGTTCAGGAACTAAACCGGAAATTGTGTTAACGAGCAAAAACTTTCCTTTCAACATCAGAAATTAGCCCGAACCAGTGCTACCGAGCGATCACATCCCGATTCTCACCACGATCTCGCTTGCTCCTCTACTCAAGCCCGTCCTACTTAGGAAAGGTTATGCTTAAGCTAACCAGACGCTATATAGAGAGATATTTAGTACATACCATCCAGCTGACCTGGGAGCCACTAATCTCGAGGAGATTGATGAGGAGATGAACAAGATCACCAATCTCCTCATACAAGCCGACAAGAAATGCGTCCCCAGAATCGCCTATAAATTGCTCCCACAATCTAGGTGGACGAACGAGATTAGAGAATTCTCCCAGGAACATAGAGAAATATATGATGAGATCAGCAGGACAGGCACCAATCGGGAAAGGAGAGTCAGAATGAGACAACTAGGAGAGGAACTAAAAAACGTAATAACTGAAAAACAAAGAACAATCTGGAATGACAACATTGGGAGGCTGGACAGGAAGGACAATCCTCTATGGTTTTGGAACAACATCCGATGACTTAGGAGATTGCCTCCTAGACTCAGAACCTAAATCACGAATAGAGACAACATCATTGAGGACGCAAAAGTCTCTCAAGAAGAAATTTAGAGCCCACTGGTAAGAGATTTTCGCTATATTCCCTGAGGAGAACGCCGACTTCGACCAAGATTTTGCTGACTATTTGCTTAATGACCTCGGCACAGTGATACATAAATTCCACCCAGACCCGCAAGTATGTCAGGAAAGAGGGATGCTTTAATACGGATGCCCGATAACTCTCGAAGAGACTTTAAACACCATCAGGTCCTTCAAGCAGGGGGCACCAGGCTGGTCTGCAATTACGAAGAACAACCTCGTAAATGCCCCAAAGCAAATTATTCAGGATTTGGCAAACAAAATGAACGCTGCCCTGAAGAGAGAATACTTCCCTGACGGGTATAAGTTGGCCAAAATAATTTTTATCCCGAAGGGAAACAAGCCCCAGACCAGGTGGCTCACTATCGCTCGAACTCTCTTCTTGAGATACAGGGAAAAATAACAGACAGGCTACAAGCTCAACTGGGCGAGTTAGGAGTGCATAACCCCCAGCAACACGAGTTCTGCAGGAAAATGGGCGCATATACCGCCCTGGCTCTCCTTGACAGAAAATAAAATAGCATACTCTCAAGCTAACGGGTGCAATGTAGACATTGTGCTGAGGGACGTGCAAAAGGCCTTTGATAAGTTCTGGCTGGAAGGGCTTAAATACAAGATGCTGAAATTCCAGCTAGACCCAATCCCGGAAAGGATCTTCTATGACTTCGTCATGCACATAAGGGCCTGTCTTATGATTGAGGGCTACAGAGGTCAGGAATTCGAACTTAAGGCGGGCGTTCCCCAGGGAAGCTGAATGAGCCCTATGCTTTACCTGGTCTTTACGATAGACATCCTAACTCCGGTGCGCAACCACACAATGTAGCTGGAATTCGTAGATGAGATCACGCAAATTTTCCGATGCTCGGAGAGGAAAGCAAGGGCACGGGCAGCTCGCACGATAGTGGAAATCAACAACATCAACCAGTACGAGAGACGATGTAAGATTTGGACCAACAGGGACAAATTCAAGATCGTCCCGCTGAGCCGTGAGTTGACATGCCCCTTCATCATAATTGGGAGGAAATACGGTTACTCCGCCGCATTCACGCCCTGTGCCTAAAGAGCACCGACCATGGATACTCGAAACACCACACGGAGAGGAGGCGGAACCTGGCATGAAAAGAAATTTCCAAGCTATTCAGGTTCAGAGATCTTAGCTGGGCCAACATCAGGAAATTTTTTCTGATGTTTGTCTGGGCTTAGCTCATCTACCCCGTAGTGTTTACTCATGTGCCAACAAAACCTCGATGAAAAGACTCCAACGTGTCCAGAACACTGCATCCCTACTTATAAATAAAGTCCGAAGGCGTGATCACCTTACGCAAAGAGATTTGCACAGAAGGAAACGTTTGGAGCTCATCAATGTTTTCACCCCAAAACTTGGTAAAAAGGTCTGCTCCATACTAACGACTGGCGTCATTCCGCAGCTAGAGGGAACAGGCGGCAAGCTTAACATGCCTGCGAGGCTATGGGTAAAATGTCTCACGCCAACATCAGTTCTCAAGCACAAAACTATGCTAACGAGAAGACATTACACCAATATATACATAGACGAAACACAATACAACATGGAAGATTTAATAAGTATAAACAACATTTCACTTATATATACATAAACAAAACACAGCAAACAATACAAAAAATACAACGTATAAGGATTAATGAATAGCAACATTACATTAAAACTTTTAACACGAGGTAAATTGTTGACAAATAGAGCTAACAAAGGCTTGAAAGCTGAATATTTACACTAAAAATAAGTACACCAAACCATTTGAAAACAAACAAGAAGAACAGTAAAAATAAATAAAAGTAAAGCAATGCCCTCCCTACTAGGGCAAAACATCCCTCCCCGGTTTAATTATCAACCCACTCTATCTTCAACTATCAAAACATCTTCTAAAATTGAGTATATCTTTCTCAATTTCATTATTCACTGCTCACGACTAGGAATGAGCTACCTCACCGGCAAAGGAGTCAAAGCCAAGGGTAAACACAAAACCAACGAAGCATCAAAAATAACGAAGACCTTTGTCTGAAGATCTCTTAAGAGAGGCGGAAGCTCACGGATAAAAATCAAATTAATTGTTAAAAATAAAAAAGATCTTGCTCAAACGATCTTAAATATCCGACCAGATACAAAAAAACTGCATTTGCCATTTGGAACTTTCCAAAATAAAATTGATAAAATCAAAATACAAGCTGGTCTTTAACAAAGTATGTATAGTTGAAAACCTGTTCCCAACATACACCAATATATATATATATATATATATATATATATATATATATATATATATATATATATATATATATATATATATATATATATATATATATACTATTAGAGATAGCCATCCACCATTTCATTTCCCCGAAAAATTATGCGTTCTGAAATAAAGTCAGACTTTATATCTTGGGAAAAAAGTGATACCCATGGGATACACTGGGATAAAATGTGCAATCTGAACTCTAGATATCTGAAGCGTATGGCAGCCACCTGTATGACCCAAATCACAACTACAACGGAGACTAACCTCAGCCGATTTGGGTTAACTTCGTTAAAATCGGAAGCGTTGTTTTCATTTGGTTAAGTGTTAATGAAATAACAAAAGAAGAGAAACCAATGGAGATGGCCCGTACATCGGGAAGGTAAATTACTAATCTAATACTTCCTTCCTTTCCGCACTATTTTCCCTCCCCTATTATATTTTTAGCTAATCACCCCCTCTTTTTACCCATTTTCTCTAGAAAAGAAAAAGAAAGAAATAATAGTTCCATTTCGATTTACTCAGTCTGTACGCTTGCTTTTTCGCTGCGAACTGGTTAAGGCTATCACAGGTAAAGGAGGAAAAGTTTAAGGGAGGACTTAAATAAAACGCCTTTTCAAGAAAACTTCTAAGAAGGAATATATGCGCTATTAGTGCTGATTAGAAATTCCTCCTGTTCCTCATGAGAGAACTAGACCCGCCCCCTAAGGGGTTGCTCTTCCTTATTTTACATTCTCGACTCTTTTTTCATACTGTTTACCGCAAACTTACTTCTCACTAGCACTACATAACTTGGTCACCGGCAAAGTCTGAGATGCTTCTGGTAGTAAGGTATACTGAATCCCTGAAGGAATCATCTCAGATGGCCAGAAAAGGGAGGCCGATTCTCTATCACGAGCCAGAACCCAACTGTGGGCCGTTGTTAAGGCTAGGACGAGATAGGTAGGGTTAACCAAGGAGAGTGCGTAAATTGGAAGTTGAGCGAGATAGTACTAGGACAGATAGAGGGACTCCTCCCAATCTTGGAGACTGGATAAGACTCCACAGCTTAAGATCGAAAGAAGAACCCCTCTTATCGGAGAGGGGACGACTCCCGAGCAGATGGAACCAGCGGATTTCAAAAATCTTCTCCCTAAACTCCTACCCAACGGAAGCGAACAATCACAAAAAGAAGTAGTGCATTGCATATTTATAGATCTGGAGATACTACTAATCAAATTAATTGAGACACCATCTGCATTCACAGTTATTTGCCTAGAAAATAAAAACGTAGAGCAGCTACTTTCATCGGCAGGGAACATTACGCTAAGGAAGTTGGACTTTGAAGCTACAGTACCATCCCAAATCACGGCTGAGAGAAGTGTCATCTGCCGAAAAATCAAGTGCCCCCTCCGTTTTCTTCGAAAGGATTGCACCGGAAGAATTTGTTCGCAGCTCTAACCCCTTCCCCCCATCATCTCAAAAGAATACTTCAACTCGGAGCAAGTTGACCCTGGACCCTGTCGAAGTGACCCAACCTCTATCCCCACTTCGCAGGAAACGACCATCTTCTCCCCGTCAATTTTGTACAAGGTATTGTAACGAATATTTTAGCTTCCCCCAAATTTATAATTGACGCTTACTGTCCCTTCCCCCCTTTGATTGTGTGCTTACTATGTCCCCGTGTAAAGGCCTAGTTTAATAACATTCAGTCTACCCATTTTTATTGCATTTTAAATACCTAATCTTATTACTGACAGGTTGACCACTGTAACTATTTGTATTATTATATGTCCTTTATTGTTCTACCATTTAACCTAAGTTATTAACATGTATTAAAGTCTATTTTTGTCGACTGAAATACTTTCAACCTTTGAGCTCATCGTAGCCGTGTAATAGCCCTGTAATCAATAAGACTTAACACTCAGCAAATAAAGAGAATCAAAGTAGCTCTATTGGTCTAGCCCTCCCTTACGAGAATCTGAGCTCGTAATCGGACCCGACCGACCCAAAGGTATTAAAAAGGAAACCCCGCGCACACAAAAATCAAATATAATGGATATATGTATGGTATATATGAACCTATACCACGACGACAACTATAAAATTTTCACACAGGAATAACAGTGCTACCTGGTTTAGGTGTCACGATAAACTGCAAGGTTATAGTTAAAGATAAGCAAGACAGCGTGGTTCGGGTTCCACGTTAAGCTGTAGGTCCCTACTATTTTCTTCGCTGTCCTATCCTAAAACCTTCTTCTTCCTCTCCCTCTCACTCCTAACCGCAGTACTGAGAACGCTTGGAGCCTACTTTGGCTCTAGACAGTGTGACTGTGGGGGTCTATAAAGGAGTACCAGGCCTCACCCCACCCCTCCCTCCTTGGCCGCTCTATGAGCGCTAAAGGGGGTGGGTGGACGGTCGTAAGAGATGTTTTTTGTCTCTCACTTCTCTTTTCATTTCATTTCATAATTCCATTTCTATTCATTCCTTGAAGATGACCTATATGGTCGAAAGACATCTAGGAATAAAGAATGTCGATCGCGGATGTTTTTTCTCCCCTCGAAGACCCCAATAAAATTCTTGTAAGAGATATTAAGGAAATACAAGTTAAAATTACTAATGCTGCCGCAGCTATGGACTTTAATAGAACCTGCATATATATATATAAATATATATATATATATATATATATATATATATATATATATATATATATATATATATATATATATATACTTGTAATTAATTTGTTCGTTTGGAATTTTGGAATCTGGTACGTAGTATGAATATAAAGAACTAGGAGATTACACTAATCATTTATTGGGCGGACGTTTCGGACTTTCACTAGGACCATCTTCAGTTATTGTATCGACTAACGAGAAGGGGAAGGAATTTTAACGATAACAGTTAAAATTTAAGAACTTGCATTATATAATGGCTAAAAGAGCGGGTGAAGACAAGTTCAAATAAATAAAATTGAAAATTATCGAGATTAAAGTAAAATACAAATAACAATATATAGAATTAATTGATACTATCCAGTGTAATTTTGAAAAATAATAGAAAGAAGTGAAGTTTTAACATAAACTGACTGAATATCAATAATTAAATGTAACTGGAGTTAACAATAAAATAACCTAATATATAAATAATAAAAATAAATACAAAAAACGAAAACAAATGTGAATGAATTAAACAGAGGGACTAACATTTATTGTAGTTGTGAAATCAACTAACTAAAGATAGAAAAACTAATAACAAGATTTGTTCATTTGGTCGGTTGGCTAGTTAATGTTTCGAAGTGTTGGTTGGTTATATAATGAATATATAACCAACTGAAAGATCCTTCAGGTTTAGAAATGGGGATACCAGCCCTATCAAACAAACCTAAGTGCTTTGCGATCGTGCATTATAATTGTAAGCCTTGCCACAGTCGTTCTAAAGGTCAAACTAGCTTACAACTCCAATGCAAGGTCGCAAAGCACTTAGGTTTGTCTCATAGGACTGGTTATTCGTTAGGAACAAATATCTCTTCTCTTGCGTGTGAATCCAAATGCGGGATTCAAGTTTGTTTTTGAGGGTTTTCACTAAGTAAAATCCTATTTGGTTTTATAAACAAGTTAATTAAATAACTCGCTTTTGCCCTTGACGTTTGGTAAGATGAATGAGTGGACTAGGTAAGTTCAAGTGTTTTATCCGTGAAAGGAGTGAATGTGAACGCGGATGGAAAAATGAAGTCTTTTCTGATGTGATGTGACCGACTGTCAATCCCTTTTACCGAAGGGTTCCTTGAGCAGTTGAATGATTTAACTTATTTGAGTTAAAAGTCATTCATGGGTGCTATGATCACAATTTGTACGCGAATTGAAGAGTCTTGTGCTTCCTGAAGTGATATGACCGACTCTAGTATAATGTTGTATTGTCTGATTATATAGGCGTACAGAAAATGGGCGTAACCTGTTACAATCACTAAAAGGGTTTCTTGGGAAAGGCGTTTTGTCTCAAAGTGAATGTTTGTTGTTGTTGTTCGAGAGAGAGAGAGTCAGCAGAAATTAACTTTATTCTTAATCAAAGCATTTATATGAGAGTAGATATTCCTGCTGAGTAAAGGATTCGCTCGGTTCAACTGTTACCGAAGGGTTCCTTGAGCAGTTGAATGATTTAACTTATTTGAGTTAAAAGTCATTCATGGGTGCTATGATCACAATTTGTACGCGAATTGAAGAGTCTTGTGCTTCCTGAAGTGATATGACCGACTCTAGTATAATGTTGTATTGTCTGATTATTTAGGCGTACAGAAAATGGGCGTAACCTGTTACAATCACTAAAAGGGTTTCTTGGGAAAGGCGTTTTGTCTCAAAGTGAATGTTTGTTGTTGTTGTTCGAGAGAGAGAGAGTCAGCAGAAATTAACTTTATTCTTAATCAAAGCATTTATATGAGAGTAGATATTCCTGCTGAGTAAAGGATTCGCTCGGTTTGAATTAATAAACAAATTCGAAAAAATCGTGATGTCGTGTGACCAAGGTTATTGTAATTTGGGAAGAAGACTTTGACAGAAAAGAAAGAAGGAAATCTGTATATGATCACTCGGAAGATACGCACCTGGGAATTCACCGTGTATGAGGGTTCTTGTGTATGTGCGTGCAAATGAATTGTAGTCTTGCTACAGAATCACCTAGCTTCTGAATGAACAAATGTATTTACATTTGTAGTAAAGCACATTATTAAGTTATACATATAAAATATAAAAATTATGAAATAAGATAAAAGTAACAACAATTGAGGACACTTGATTCAAACTAATGACATAATTCAATCGGAATTATTCAATTGAGTAAGAACTTTATACAATAATGATAGTATATTGTCATAGTCAATGGAATAATAAAAGTATGATTGACACCGTTTGGTCTGTGTTTCTCAGCTAGATCAAAATAAAGTAAATAGTGGGCTTGAAAATTAAATGATTAAAAGGATAATTTGGACATATGTAGATAATACAAATATGATACAGCTCCTCTGAGAGTTAAATGAATGAATGTAATTAAAATCATTTGTAAATTAACTCGTCTGTTAACAAGGTCTGCTGACCAAAAAGTTGCGTGCTCTCACTTATTCTGATTTATGACCTTACCACCTTCAAAGCTTTCAATAATCCCCGGACAAACCTTGGGAGAACGTTGGCAACTATATCATTCCAAAGAGAATATAAAACAACATAAGGGTTTCAAAAATCGTTAGAACCCGCTGAATAGTTATAGATTTATTGCCAAAACAAAATACTTGCTGGGCTAACTTTGGGAGGAAATTGGTAATTATATCATTCGAATGAGAATGTAAAACAACATAAGGGTCTCAAATTTCGTTAGAATCGGCCGAATAATTATGATGTTATTATCAAAAATTCAAGCAAAATGGGGACCGACCGACCGACATAGTGAGATATAGAGTGGCACGAGACTAAAAATAATGCAGGAGTATGAAAAACAAATGAAATTAACTCATGTTAACTAAATATTGATATTCGATACATCGAATATCAATAATGTAAAAATAATGATTAGAAATAGCTATACAGGATAATTAAATCAAATTTGTACAGAGTGCATGATAATTAACACGGTATGGAGGAATTAATAAAATATTGCAAAACATTAAATGAAAGCACGTATTTACATCGCTATAATTCGACAAATTCTCAATCACATAAATTTAAATGAATAAATACTGCATTTTAAAATCGTCATTTGAAAAAAAAATTGAATGGATAATGGCTCATTTTCTTTTATTAAGATATAATGAGATAGTGCATTAGAGTATACAACGAATTTTAAAAAATAAATCAATTATACTAAAAAGTGGTTGCAAAAGTAAATGGACGAAACTACGGAAAAACTAATCCTCTGGTTGCTTGAGGAGTGACGGTGTCTGGTAAGTAATTCTATGTGTGTGTCTGTACAGGTTGAGGTGGGGAGTAAGTAGAAACAAATTTGACATACATTACCGAATACACACGACCTCAAAAATCGTGAGTTATCGAACAGCTAACCATTTGTTTTGGGTTCAGTGGTGAATCGCATTTTCTTAGCTCCTAAGTTGACGAATTATCATTCAACCTTTCCGAAAAATCCCTTTCTTAAAATATAGTGTTAGAGATATTCTAAAGAATGTTTCTTTTTAAACTAGTCTAGTCCACTAAACTCGAAAATTAGGTACATGGGTGTCTTCACAAGCACAAGGAGTACATTTCGAAATACCTTAGTTGTGATTTTATGAGGTTTTAATTTTGCATTAATATTTTTAATTTAATCTGCCTTATTAGTAAAGGATGGCAAATACGAAACTCTCAAAAGAGCGAATTCGCACCGTTATTCTCTGGAAGTTTAGAAAAGTCAGCAGTAATAAATTAACAGCGAAAAATTTAAGTGAAGTATACGGCAAACGTCTAGTGTAGTTTCAGAATCATGGCTCGAGAAAAATCTTCCCGGTCGATCCAGTCATCGACAAGCAGAATTACCGCATAGTAAGCTTCGGCTAAGATGTCGTTGAGATCCGCTACGTGTCCACGTGCAAGCACTGGTCCTCCCTGATGATGCTCAACCTCGTGGCTTTGACTGGAGAGAAGATGCCGCTGTTGTGATTCGTGGGTGGTTACAGGATCACCGCGGCCGATTGACCCGGAGAAAAATCATGAAGACTAACCACGTGTTTCAGTTGAACGGTACTTCAGGCCACAGGGCCAAGAAAGCGCAAAAGTGGTTGGGGTCTAAGATAAACTTCTCGTCGAAGGAACTTTTTCCTCCGCAATCGCCTGATCACTTATCCCCTCGACTACAGAGTGTGGGCGCATGTCAAAGGCAATACAGACAAGGTGCGCCAGAGCAAGGTCGAGGAGCAGGAGGAAGAACTTAATCCGCAACGTGTGCACGGCGTTTCGTATCTCACCTGAGAGCGTTCCCGCCACCGAGGGTGGCCACCGAGGGTTGACATCCGTCAACCCCTGTTCCGATCAAGGTCATATAAGTCCGAATGACTATATATATTTGTTTTGGTTAATTAGGATTTTTAAAACTGTCTCAAGCTAGCTAAGGGAGAAATAGTATTCCGTGACTTCCGCAATATTTTAGTTAGATTAGGGAGAGTAAATGGTGGTTTAACTCAGTATATATATATATATATATATATATATATATATATATATATATGTCTAGGAATAGTCCGAAGGGTGGTTGGAGTTTTCCCCGACTCTTATATATATCTATATATATATATCATATTATCACGAATGCAGAGGGGGGTCGCATTAAAACTCCTTATACTTCGTTCATCCCGTGTCCTGAATGGTTTTATTGACTCAGAGTGCTTAGATGTCGGCTACGGAGGGATTGGAATAAACTTCGCCAGCAAGCAATATGAAAATAAAGTTTTAATGAACGCTAAACAAGAAAAAATTATATATTCAAATAAGGTTCTTTAAGAGATATATTAATAAGTGAAGCTCGGATATCTCACTTGGCTTGTAAATAACTGTTCACTATGTAAATCTCTATACACTTGTATTGTTGGTAAGCTTCGCGGTGAAGTTGGGAATGTGAAAGGGAAGGGTTACCTTGGAACCTGATGTTCGGTTGGCACTGGTGAGTGAAGGTGGTGAGATACAAGGGGGAGACGATGAGTTAGGTTTTCCAGGGACCCACCTGATCCCACAATTCCGTAAACGATTCTCTGGAAGAAGGAGGTGAGGAGAGCTTCTTGTTAAAGAGGGTCCCACGCTCGTGAACTCCGAAGAATCTTGGAAGCCTCTGTAAAGGGGACGAAGTGACTAATCGACGCGTAGGGTCACAGAGAAAAGCCGGGATGTAGTTTTCTCGCTTAGGGAACCAGAGTGAGGCGGTTTGTAGTTTCGGCTCTGAAAACGTGAATATGAGCCTGGGTCCGCACTGACTTGCAGACCAACGGGATAAGGAGCCTTCCTAACTGGGACCGATATCCTTTCTGAAGACTTAGTGCTTCGACGATTTACCACAACACTGAGATAGATGGTAATTCCTGTCCCGCCAAACGCTGTACAAGTTCTACTACCGAGAGTTAAAAGAATTTATCTTTTATACCCGAAACTTGGGAGAGGTTTACATGGCCCCGGAAGTAGACTTGATGTCAAGTGTCATTCTTAGGGTAAAAGCTGCTTGATTATCTCCTCCATTTCGTCCTTTTTAAACTTCCGGAAACCACCGGAAACCAAGATGTGCTCCCATCTATCGATAACCAGTCCGGGAAGGAATGCGGTGGTTAGCTGAAATTCCCGGCGGGTGCTTCGGGCCGGAGGCCACCAGACATCGGGCCGGAAGGGGAAGGTTTGATATTGCAGCCAGCCCGGAAAGGAGGTGGGGAATCGGAAGAGAATTAGGCTATTCTCCTACAATATATATAAATATATATATATATATATATATATATATATATAATATTTATATATTATCCCGGCTCACGGATTCCCGTCCTTGATCGGTTACTGGGGGTTGATATGAGCGGATCCCACCCTTCTTCATTGCACCATCGGCCAACCGGAAACATCTATCCTTAAGTTGCACGCTATATCGCGATACAGCTTTGGTATAGTCTTAAGTGTATGTGCCATATATTTAACCATGTTAACTTGGTGACATTGGAGGTCTGCACATGAGTTAAGATTCTGAATGTTTTCGTTTGGTGATTTTTGAGGAGGAATATTTAACGCAGGATCTTGTTCGCGTTAAGATGCCTCTAATTTTACCTAATGACTGGGGATGGTGGAGATTCTAACAACCACGAGCTGTCAGAAACGGGAGTCTCCTGTATGGTGTTGCTCGAACGGTCTATAAGTTAGTGTCATGAATCGCTCAAGAAATCGGTAGTTTGGTGGTAGCTAGCTCGAAGCTGGTTGCAGTGCCTGCGAAAATATACCATTAATGAGAGTGTCAAGTCTTTGTTTTTATTTAAAACGAGAAGAGTTAAGAGGTTACTGATTTTGTCCAATTTTTATTTTATGTGTGTTGTGTTGGTTTTTATATCATTTTTATGATGTCTGCGTGGATTATTTTTTGTCTAGATGTGTTACGATTTAAAAATGTCCGTTTCCTTCATCTCTTATGATTCCTAATGGTCTTTCTATCTCATATCTAATTTTATATGCGAGCTTGGAGGTTTTACGCTTTGCGATAGCAACTCCTATATTGTCTCATATCCCGAGGATGAAGATTTTGGTTATGAGGCTGTTGGTGAAGATCAGGCATCAAAGCAATTCAATGAAATTTACAGAGACAGAAACCTCAGAGTTAACCTTGCAAAGCGAAGATAAATACACATCTAAAAGTAACGACATTTTGTACTGATTACACTCTTATTCTTCAAAACCTGAGAGTTACTTAGTAAATCATTATTTTTTCCTCTCAATGACAATGTCACATGAACCCTATTTCCAACGCGACCTTGTAACTTAGTTCCTGCCTGATACGAAAAAGGGTGGGGGGCTTCATTGAATGTTTTCTTCTAAAATAGTCAGGTTAGACTGAAGTTGAGGTGAATGAATTAACACTATTATTTTTTCAGCTTAAAATAAGCTTAGTTTCTTTGACTAAAATAATGTTTTTAAAATATATATGAAAGGAAATGCATGATTTTTCGTTTTTGGCCTAAAATCTATTCTGTCATGTAAGTAAGCAATTTTTTACAGTATTAAATTCAAATTAAGTTTAATTTTATGACTTTAAGTTAAAACATTATGAAATCTTTAGAAATTAATCTTAAACTAAAACAATTCAAATTATTGTAATAATAAATATCAATACGAATCTCTGACAAAGCATTAAAATTAAAAGCCATCAATTATAGCCGGATATATCCTTTTAATCATACTGCTACATATTTTCTCGTAGAGTTATAATACTCGTATATGTAGCATTTTTTAAATTAATTTAAGTACTTAGGCCTTAGCAACATATATTATATATTATATTTTAAATGTTAATGTATTTCAATTTATTGCTTTATATTTATTTCAGCGAATTTTAGACAGAATTGGAAATTAAATTTGTGTACATCAAATAATTAGCAGTATCATGTCGTAGGACCTTAACAGCTCGTAAAACAATATACATCTATTCCAAAGCGGAGAATTTTCTTTTCAACGAAAAAAACATGGATAAAAATCATTATCTTTGCTCTCTATTTTGAGAATTTAAAATTAATTGCCGTAAATACTCAAATATTAGAAGTGACGACAGCCATCACTACACAAAGTTCCAGGAAATTTACGTAACTAAAACTAACTACCAATTAAAAGTTACCATTTTATTTAAATTTTCTCACTTTTTAAGTTCCTGAATTTTAATTTTGCCTTCAAAGGGGCTAATGTAAATGGGAACTAGTGAGGGATAGGATCTGTTTTTTATTCGGGGGTTTAGAGGGTTCTTACTCTAAGTTATTTAAAATTAAGTAGCAATTTTATGGTTTCAGAGTAACATTTCAAAGTTTGCATTAGTTCGGTCATAAGGGTTAGAGAGGTCACATTATCCCGAATAACGAAAACAGTATAACCTTAACTATGATAATTTTTATCATTTGAAGTTAGGCAAAGAAAAGAGCACAAAGGAGACCATAGAAGGAAAAGGACTGATTGAATAAAGAGGACTTTGCTTGGAGGGTCAACAAAAAACAGAGAATGTGTTTGAGGATGATAGGGAAGGATTAGTTACTACTTTATACCTCATGACGAAGGAAGAACTAACCTTCTAGGATTCAGATTACTATAAAAAGAGGACTGCAAATACAGTAGGATAGAAAAGATAAGAGAGTGATTTCTTTATGGTGGTGATCAATCTCTCGACGACGTCTTTCGTTGGGGCTTAACTCTTGTGTCTCTGATTATTATTTGAATGCATTAATGAATTCAAATTGGGAGATCACAAAAAAAACATTTTCGAAGAATGCAAAAAATTTAATCATTTCGTTTGTTGGTTTGGATTTAATAAAACATTAGTGGTCCCTGACCTAGAAAGGTTAAGAGCCCATATTTTGAAAGGTTCCTCCTAGTATTTTCTTTAGTTTTGTTATGACACTAATTCTTTTATTCTCTAAAGGGGATAGTCTTAACTAAAAAGCAAGAGGGTTCCTAGAATCATGGATATCCCTTTATAAGAAAGGGTTCAGAAAACTGGCAACAAGGGAAACCTCACTGTATAATGCTTACTATATCACCTAAAGTAATTTAGTGGAGCAGAAGAGTAACTATTTTCCACTAATTGATATAGCAACTGAATGTGATGGTATTATATATAACTCTATAGTAGCTTTCTCATGAGGTTATTAATATTTTATCATAATTTTGCTTCACAAAGTGAGAAGCGTTTCTGAAATTTGGGAAAATGGACAACAAACGTAAATTAATATAGCAATCCTAACAAAAGGTTGAAGTGAGATTGGCGTTAATGCGATAACCGAAATGATCTGTTGTCTGGTCACAGGTGGTGTGGAGGACAGTCAAAGTGGCGTTGTTGTTTTTAATATTTCATGTGTGAAAGAAAGAATTTTCAAAGTATTTGTAAATTTAATGGTCAACCAGTGCCATTCGCGGAGAAGTCATGTGGCACGAAAGAACCGTCATTGTCGATGAAAACTCGAGCCTCACAGTTCTCAACAAGTTAAAGGGAATGAGTGTTAGTGTTTGGGGCTCAATTGAAGTGAGAGATACAGTATTCAAGGCGAGAGGAACAAAGGCATGAATATCTATCTCGAAACTGTTTTGTTCATAGTGGGAGCCGATACAACTGAGGTTACGAACAAATCAGAGACTTGATCCGCTGATATTAGCAAGCTTCAAATTGAAATCGAGTTGGCTAAAAAGGAAACAGACAGGTTTCTATGATTGTTAGGGGACGAGATCAGGGAGCCATCTAGGTTAAGATAGAGGGCTAGGCTTTTGAGAAGAGGAGAAAAATATTTTCCTGTCATCTTTAAAATTTGAAGGATAGACATATGCATCGTAGAAGAATTCTTGGAGGAGGAAGGTTTATCGAAAGAAGAGGGTGCAAAGGACAGAGCCCTGAGGAACCCCGTAGGTTACAGCAGTTGGCCCCAGGATTTTTTTCCTATATGGATAGAATGAGTACGATATGACAGATGAGAGCGAAATATGTTTAAAGCAGTTTCACACACAGGCAGATAGTCACGAAAGCGTGGAGTATATCGGTATCCAATGCTGCCAAGATATCGAGAAACAGCAAATTTTTCTAGCCTACCAGCATCGGTCTCGTGGCGAAAGAGGGTTAATAATCTCGAGGAGAATGGATTAAGAGATTGGACCTTGAAGCCGGAATATAAAATTTCGTAAATGCTGAAGGAGTACATGTGCCTTTGATGTAGCAGCTATTACGCTCTCAAGAGCCTGAAAGAACGAAACTTGAGATATTCGTCGATAATTTGATAGATTATTAGGATTATGATTTTGTTTCTTTAAGATCTGACGGATAGATGCATATTTAAAGTCAGAAGGCACCTCAACCAACAAAAAAAGGCGTTGAAAATACTCACTAGTTTTCATAGGAGGACATTTAGGAACTGAACGAAAAGACTAGATGAGAAAGGGGGAAGTGGAGTGCAGCTATGTTCTGATGAGCTGATTTCTGAAAGAGCTCGTCATGGGAGCCTAAAGTAAAGGAGATGAGATGGGAAAGTGGAGTAAAAGGGGTTACAGTGTGACGGGGTGAGATAGAGATGGTATCCTAGAGCGACTAATTAACTACGTTTACAGAAAAACGTGACAAAAGACGAATTGACAGATTTAGAAGTTTGAGTAGCCTTACTGATGAGTCACAACGAAGAAATTGAATAATGCACATGGTTATTGTATATTTTAGTCAAGGATTTTACGATTATAAGGCTCACCAGAGGGTCGGATGAGGATCATAAGACGTTAAGAAAGCATGATTCGTTACAAAAAAATAGGCGAAGGAAGTTTGTTGAGTCCCAATGCCTTGGATGTGAAAGGAGCAAAGGCGCCTCTCAAATGGTCTTCATTATTATTTGACTTCTAAGAGCGTGTTAGAGAAACAAAAGAAGGAAATTTTCGAGTGGAGCGTAACTGTCTAGGCAGGGGTAGAGTAATTGCGAAAAGGAGATGAAGTATAGATTTAAGTCAGACAAGAGGGATCCAATGCGGCTACCTGGGTAAAGTTAGGCTAGATTGGGCCTTGAGTCCAGGGTTACTGGACGAGAATCTACGGTGAGGTGATTTTGTCACAGGACCATTGTTGATGTTAGTTTTAGAAGGTAACGTTAAATCGAATTAAATAATATAGTGATCAGACAGAGAATTGGAAGGGGTCCAGCACAGAGAGCTGGTGAATTGGGTATGGGGAGAAAACGAGATCAGTAAGTGACGAATTGGGAGATAAAAACATGTTCGAAGATTTCAGAGTCCTTGATGGAAGGTGGTGTTTTTTAACTTATTGAAGTCACCAAGTACCATCACGATGGCGGAGGAGTTTGAGAACGCGAAATTTAGGATATTCACCCAGTTGGTAAAAAAAGAGATCTGATATGTGACCAGCTGGTCTGTAAATGTTTACGACTTTGAGCAAGAACCTCTTATTTTTAATTTTCACGAGAAAGATCACTCGGTGTAAGGCAGGGCAGAGGAAGTCTGCAGTAATAATAGCGACCCTGTGTCCTCTCCTGGTGGCTCTGTAATGTTGCAGGAAACTGTAACAATGGATGTAACGGCCACATAAATCGCGTTTGTAGAAGGCACTCTCAACGTCTCACTAATGCAGAATACCTCAATCTATTTCTAACTCGTGTCAATTTTTATACCAAATAAAACTGATTTTTCTTGTCATATTGGCCATTCCTATTTTGTTATGTGCTGTGATATATTTACTTTACCAAACCCTAATAATCTTAACTAGGATAAATTTTCCTCAACCAATCCTGAATTTACAAATATTCTCTAAACATGGTTTATGAAACGTGAAATAAGCCACCTGACGAGATCAAAGAAATAAGACTTGCAACTAAACGCTTTCTGTTGGCAATGGTTGTCAAATTCCTTAAGGTTTTTAGACACATCTTTCGATCTAGCCCCTTAAATCGTCAAAAACTATCATTTTATTCTCGTGCTAAGTTATCTTATTTCAAATTGAGTCTACATAGGTTAAGCTGACTTCTATCAAGAGTTGAGCAATGTATGTTCACCAAACTTGAGTCTACTCGGACCCTTCAATCAATAAATGTAAAGCAACCAAACTTAAAATAAAAACGTCCGTTGATCGAGAAAATGGATAATTTTCAGTTTTTTTATACTTCACAATGCCAAAACTATTTGTACTAACTAACATCAGACCTAACATAGCTGACCTAATTAAAAAACTCTTAGATTTGTAAATTAATCATGTAAAGTTTTAAATTTAAAGATAAAAAAAATCAACCTCTGAATGACTTAAACCTGTGTTAGTGGATTAATTTATCCCAATTCTTCTACACGGACTCTTTTATACAACCCCCCTTTAAACCATAAATTCTTCCCCACATCAAATAAAACCAAATATAAATTTTAAAAGCCATTAGCGATTTCCAAAACTGTTAGGATTATTTCCGGTGAACGTATTGAGTTCTTACGTTTATTTACCTTTTAATGTTACCATGACATCAAATTTCGTCGAGTTTGGTGCAAGGAAGTGATTCCCCATAATCTTATTAGCTTGCATTTCGCCGGAAATAAAATGTCAAAATGTTTCACAATTTCCAAGTAATGGGAGGAAAGGAGAGCTATAATTTACAGAAAAAGTAATGCACCAAAAGATTCTGTATATAAATGGAAATATACATATACAAGGCTAGCACCGTAAAGTAATTAGAAATCCTTTCTATCACTGAATAGCAAACTCATCGACACAAAATTTCATTTATTTCGGCGCAAAAATTCACAATTCTCGTAGTCAGCTACTGAATGGGCATTTTTTTAATGTGCACTAAATGTTTCAGCACAGCTTAAAAAGAAATAGGGAGTTGTAAGGTCAGGAGATCGTAGAGGATATTTCAGTGGACCACGTGGTCCAATCAATTTCCGTGGGAAAACTTCCTCGATATCCATCTATCAGGTGTTTCGTAATCAGTCCTTTTCAATCGAATTTATCTCTAAAAACCTTTTCGAGTTCCACTTTAATCTTTAGCTCCAAACAATATGGAGCTATTTCATTCTATCTTTCTATGCCCAGCTATCAGTAGCTGGTCAACCATTGTAGAGGAATTAAAGTGTAACGCCACCCAGAGGCTCAAGAGGACATATATATTAAAAGAACAAGAAATTGAGGTGCGTGAGAACGGTAGGCGTTTTACTAACAGTCAAACTGCAGAATGGCTCTGATCTCCACGCCCGGTGGGTAGTCGACTCGATCTGCCCGTCCCAAGAAAGCCGCCAAAGGCCATTAAGCAGCTCTAAGAAGAAACTGGCCCCATTGAAATGGCGGAAGAAATCCATCTAGTTGACGGTTTGAACAACTCGCTAGGCAAAACACCCAGTTAATCGCCGAAATCAAAAGATACGATCACCTACGAGGTCAAGAGCCCTGCAGTTAGAGCTCCAAAGAGCGGCGTAAGAACAAAAGACCACCGAGGAGAAATAGTGGGACAGTTGTCGGTGCCTCTCCTTGAGGAGAAGACCTGGGCTCAGCGGTTTCATCCCCTCCCCCCTAGCGCTCCCCTCAGTGGCATTACCCCGCTCCCCTAGTTGGGGCGGTCCCCGGGCTATAAATAAGCCCCGTAAAGGACGATCAGATAATTCTGATAGAGGACTAGACTTTTGTGATAATTCCCTTACACTGTTTCGGACTTGACTTGGAAGATTTAGAAGTTCGTCTCGTCTTCGTATCGGTGCCATACCGATTCATCACTCGCAGCCTTAGCAAGAGGTTTGGCTAGATCAATATTCCTAAGTGCCAAACAGGAATTTCGGGAGCTTATAAGCTGAGAAGTCTAAGGTCGTCGTTCAGACTTATAACTGGATCGATAAAATCCTAAGAAGAGATCACCATCGGTTTTACTGTCACGGTGATGACTCCCTTATCCCCCCCCCCTTCAACGTTATAACGGGATACTTAAATTTCCCCTTCAACGTGAAGTCTTGAGTCTTACGAAGACTTGCTGAAAAATCAAGTATAGCGACATCTGTCAACCCCTGTTCCGATCAAGGTCATATAAGTCCAAATGACTATATATATTTGTTTTGGTTAATCAGGATTTTTAAAACTGTCTCAAGCTAGCTAAGGAATAAATAGTATTCCGTGACTTCTGCAATATTTTAGTTAGATTAGGGAGAGTAAATGGTGGTTTAACTCAGTAACTTAGAGGTCTCCAGAAATTAGCTATCCCGCAATTGGTTTGTTTACGTGAAGCCTACTATTTTTTGATCAGAGCTCTCGTCAAGGGTAGGCGAATATTCGAATCGTGTGATCGAAAACCATGTTAAACTGAGAGAATTTCGTGTAAATATAAATATTTGAGTTAATTGATAAATTAAAAGATATATTTTTGGTTAATACTTGGTGTTTTACTGGATCCTTACATGCTGACCGGCTCTTTCCTTAAAACTGATTAAACGCTGTGGTACTCTCCTAATTCAGTAATTAGACTCCTTTAGACAAATCGGAGTCCACTTAGCCAATAGAGGAGTTATTTCCCTCCCTAAGTGGTGTCGTACTGACTAGCTAAAAGTCAGTAAGTAAATAAATACTTTGACAAAAAGGTATTGTATCGGAGTAAGTATTAAACGGCCAACAGTGGGAGAATAATTCTGCGACAAAAGTGAGGAGACAATTCCCCGACACCTATGATCAACTTCTGTTCTCCTGCTAAACTTTACTTATAACCAATTTTCATTATCTCATCCTATCCACCTTCCAGAACCTTCTCCCACTTGCCTCACAGAATGTGATGGGACCGAAGAGAGGAGGAAGTGGAGAGCCTTGATGTATCCACGGGGGTTCTCTTCCCGCCTGACCCAAAAAGGGGGGAGGGGAGGTGCCTGCGTTCTATACACCTATCGTCTACCTCCATAAATGGACGCGAAAAGAAATAAGAAGAGTGAATAAATACGAGCAGAAAGGAAAATTAGCACAAATCGAGAATAATTTAAGTTTACACCAGTCTATATAATGAAATATATAGATAAAATAACGAATGCAAAATACTGAAGTTAATAATTACTGAATCAGTTACACGAAACACGTAACCGACAGAAAAAAAAGGAAAGATTGGATTTAATCTGCTCTACAAGCTGAAATCGCTCAGTTTTCAGAACAAGAAGAAAATCTCACGGTCAATCATACATCCCACAATAGTCTACCTAAAAATTGCTATTTGCACCTTCTCAGAAGACAACTTCCAAAAGTTACAGAGAACCCAAAATAAATTCAACTATCGGATAGTAAGCTCAAGAAGGATAGAAAGAGGAAAATTGAAAGGCCCGCATAAAGAAGCCTAAATTGCCCCCCAAAAAAGCTAATTAAGAAATAAGTAAATTTAGTTTTTGAAAAAAAGAGATGAGATTGACAAGGAATTAGTAATCAAATAGTTTAAAGGGCGTTGTAGTGACCCAATCGAGTCTTTCAAAGTAGGATGGCGGCCATAAAAAGAGAAGAAGTAGAATAAGAGATATTTACATAAAAAATAAATAAGACACAGTTCTGATATGACAAATATTAAATCCCGATTATGAAAAAAATTTACGATTAAGATAATCGATTATGATGGATGAAAATCGAACTAAGTTATTCCCATTATTACTAAAGTGAAGAAAATTACTTGAAAAAACAAACAAACTAGCAATAAGATCTAATGCAAGAACAATATAACCAAATATATCATGTTGGAAAGAGTTATAAAGCTAGATTACAACGAATATATACAAATTAAAACAAATTAAAATAAGCATACCATTGACATATATAAAACTAACAACGCTTTGAACGCCTAACACTAAACTAACAACGCTTTGAACGCCTAACACTAAACTAACAACGCTTTGAACGCCTAACACTAAACTAACAACGCTTTGAACGCCTAACACTAAACTAACAACGCTTTGAACGCCTAACACTAAACTAACAACGCTTTGAACGCCTAACACTAAACTAACAACGCTTTGAACGCCTAACACTAAACTAACAACGCTTTGAACGCCTAACACTAAACTAACAACGCTTTGAACGCCTAACACTAAACTAACAACGCTTTGAACGCCTAACACTAAACTAACAACGCTTTGAACGCCTAACACTAAACTAACAACGCTTTGAACGCCTAACACTAAACTAACAACGCTTTGAACGCCTAACACTAAACTAACAACGCTTTGAACGCCTAACACTAAACTAACAACGCTTTGAACGCCTAACACTAAACTAACAACGCTTTGAACGCCTAACACTAAACTAACACAATAAAACAATAGGTAACAATAACCTGAAACTCGGCTAAGATTATAACTTTCATCTATCCTACTACGGAAAGACATTAGCTGAACCTCCAAGCTGGTGTCATTCACAAATGGATTCAACATACTAACATGAGGCAGGTAATGCACACTGTGGCTTTATCACTTCGTTTAGATTTAGGGCCAAAACTACCTAGGTAAACTCTCTAATCTTTTCGTTAATTCTCAATATACAATCTCTCATCCTTCCCAACAACATATCACATCTTTACTTCTCTCTCTATCTCAAATTTTCACTCACTTTGCCTCTAAGATGACTCTTAACTTACACTTTTTGAGAAGAGAGTCAGGGAAAGTTAAAAAAAGCTGCAACGTATAGTCAACCAAGTGACCGTCGCACTTGACTATAACCAATAATATATATATATATATATATATATATATATATATATATATATATATATATATATATATATATATATATATATATATATATATATATATCAGAGGTGATCCAAGGTCATCAGCGTCACTCGGGCTCATCACAGTTTTCGCATAAAACACGTGTTTAAGAAGATGGAAGACGTAAGGCACACCGCAGACTTATACGTGCATTGATAATTTAACAATAAGATATAAATATAGTTTAAAATTGAAAATTTATCACTCTATTTATACATGAACTCCAACATCTTGGTTTGAAAGCTGTTACTTTCATCATCATATTCACGTAACGGCAACTCTTGTTTACACAGGTAAAACACTCCATTTATTAATTTCTTTAAATATTGTCTATTTTATTCAGCTGCTTTGTTATGCCGTTTTTTTTCCAATTTACGACACTCTCTAATAGCTGTCAAAATCTCGCACACTCCGAGAGTTTTCATGCTTTTATAACTTTTTAAATGATTCACTGATTTACTTTGATGCTTACAGTCACTCAAGATGTTTTTGTAATTATTATAGCTTCTATCTGTCTACGACGAATTAGCTTTTGGTTGAAACAAAAAACATGGCCAGCAGTAGAGTTTCTCTGTGACGTTACTTGCAAAAAGCCAATCAATGTGTTCATACCATCTTATCTGGAATGTTCCAGTTCCAACTTTAGTTTTAATGAAGGAGTCGGCCTGCCTTTTTAAAGAAATTCACGTTTTTCATCAATATTTCTAGCGCCAAGTGGTTTATTTTTTATATCTAGCACTATGCCTTTCTCTATTTCTAAGCTAAGAGTAAAAACTAAAGTAACCCTGCAAAACACAACTGATCTTGACACAGAGAAGCACAAAATAATAATAATAAAATAACGACAGACGCGTGCACAACAAACATTAGCCAAAGACCGATCTGATAGTCGCCTGTACTGTACTCTTGACAAGAGATGCCAGTTAGTCTTTTACACCTACCAGACTCGTTCCTATTAACCCGAGATGGTGGATAATTTTTCGTTCCCTTAAGAATAATGTAGAACGGAAACCTTTCATAGATTGGAATTTAAATCCTAATCTCTATAGAAATCTATTGTTTCAAGAAAACATTGAATTTTAATTACTTTTAATTTTTACGACAATAGATAACAACTCTGTCCGTAACTTTTGAGCCCGAGTCTAGCGCATGTGAACGATGGCGAGAGAACCTCTGCTACGAATAATATTGTTAAACACAAAGCACCTCTATGACCACCGCCAGACGCTGAACAAAAATATATGAATTGTGAACAGGCTCAATAAAAGGAGCCCGAGATATTGGCTACAATTACTGACTTGAAGTCAGTGTTGGCAGAAACTAAATCAGCTTGCAAATACACGTTCACTTTACTAAATTTATACTAGAGCTAAGCCCACAAACCCCGAGTGCCTGAGGCTCCACTAATATATATATATATATATATATATATATATATATATATATATATATATATATATATATATATATATATATATATATATATATATATATAATAATAGTGAAATTCTCGAAAAGGAATTCCTAATTGTCAAATAATAGTTCAAATCACAATGCCAAAACCTATCAGTAGAATTATTAGTATATAATTTGAAGTGGGTTTGAAATTACAGTGTTGACCTTTCTGAAAATTTCCACTCACATTTACAGATACTCGATGTTTTTCTCTCATTAGTGAATCATACAATTTTTATAGTTTACTTTGGGTTTAAGGTTTCCGACAAGAGATAAAGTATATTGTTTGTATATATTATAGATTCATATGTATACGAGAATATTCATATAAATTTATGACTATGCTTGTCTAATGATTACACATTACAACACTAACCTAAACTTCCTAGTAAACAGTTGCGACGTCTTAGTTAGGTTAAGATGACGAATTTATTCCGCCCAGCCACTACAGCTTTCAAGGTTGGAGAAGCCTGGACAGTATGTTTTTTCTCTGATAAACCAACAGGATCTACTGTATTGCTGAAGACATTACAGTCCATGACCTTCCTTGGAAACGTCAAAGTCACACTTGCCACACTCTCTTGAAGTAAGAATATCAAGAACGATGTTGATTGTCATCCATGTTCTCTGTAAGGGCGTTGTTTTCATTTGAGTCATCCAAGGTTTTGCCATCCATATGAACAACTCCCTCTTATTTTAACGCACCTATAATTTATTAGAACATATTAAGTCAATGAAATCAAACTTATGTGAAGTTCAAATTAATGAATTTTACGTTGTTCTTGTTCATTTTTCAATCTTTCCTTCTTCACTGCTTGCTGCAGGTAGCTTGTCCCATAAATCCAGTTATGACCATACATATGACCATTTCTCTCATTATTTTTGTCTTCGTAAAAGCTGATATTCTCATGTTTATTTTATCTGTAATAGAGTATATCGTTCTGCATGCCCTGATTTTCATATGGAGCTCCTATATCGAAGAGGCTGTATAATTCCAGTAAAAATGCTTATGTTTTTCCACCGGCTCAATTTCCCTTCTTTGCTTTTTAGCAGAGCTTCATACCGTTGTAATTAGGCATTATCTTGTAAATTCTGAAGTTTAAGGATATAATGAAACTGAAGTATATTAATTGGAAGCTAGAAACCAATGATAAAAGAAGAAGGATATCCAAACCAAGAATTCTATCTTTGAGAGATCTGGTTGATAGCTGAATTTATAGAGGCCTGTATACAGTACGTTGAAGTTCTTATATATCAACTGTACGCCCATTAAACTCCCAGCTCCATGCTTAATGCCATTGTATGAAACATGTAGATGGATTCCTAGATAGTGATTAAGTGTTTATTGCCTAAGAAATGATAGAAAATTATTAATTATTTTTTAATATTATTATTTATTATTGATTTAATATTATTTTTTATTAATTTTATGCTCTATCACTTGATACCAAATTTGTGGCTTTATGTTGATTAGATCATAAGTTATGTTGCAAAGTATCTTTCAAAGGACCTGATAACTAGTGCCTTTGTCCGATTTCCTTGCATATTATTTAAAGCTTCTTGCGACTATGCTTCCCAACGCTCCTTAAATCGATTAGTCTCAGGCCAATTAATGTGATGGCACAAGTAATAAAAAGGGAATATTGGAAGCCATAAGGAGTCATCTACTCTCCTAGCGCGTACTCAGTTACCTGGACAACAACTCATATGAGTAGCAAACATCAACAGAGAGTGACTCCTATAAACTCCTGCAGACTAACAAGCTTAATGCTCGAATTTATCATAATTCGAAGATAACGTTCAAACGCAATCCTAGACAACCTTAAAGTTTAGCGAACTCTTTTTGCAAGACCAAAACTGCTTTCACAAAGGCTTGAAATTAGGTCAAACAAATAAAATCGCTTAATAACAACAACACTACAGAGAACGCCAGAGCTACTCGTTCACCAAGGACCTTTCATTTTCAGTCCCTCTCTATTATGGCGACTCTGGTTCATATTTATCCACCTTTTTAACCCATTACTATGTACTATGTAACTCTCAAAATATCTACTACATCTCTAATCAGTTTTTATCTCCAAGTTCAAAGACATCATTTATCGAAGAATTGAGATCGTCGTCATACATCTAGTAAAATATGAAATAAGCCCAAAAACATAAGTCCCTAAGCCATTCTCAAGATACTCGTCGTTTGTTTATGCGTTAGGAATAGCGAAAGCTCATTGCCAGACCGAAATATAAAATTTTATATAAATATTGATTAAATAAAAATAGGTTCACCATAATCATTTTTCCGTTACAACCTGAATTAAGATTTGCTTCCGTCTAATTGGAAAAAGTAAATTCATGGTAATTAATATTAAATTTAACCTTTTCTTTATTCAAACATGTATATATTTATATAACCACACCCGATGTTTTATAAATCGATAAACCAGAAGAAGTGTTCCAATCCGCTAAGCAGTTATATATATATATATATATATATATATATATATATATATATATATATATATATATATATATACTTGTAATTTATTTGTTCCTTGGGAACCTGATACGTAGTAGGAATATGAAGAACTAGGAGATTACACTAATCATTTATTGGCCGGACGTTTCGGACCTTCGCTAGTACCATCATCAGCGACTGTATCGACTAATAAGAAGGGAAAGAAACATTGACAATAAGAGTTAGAAACATGGATTATATAATGGCTAAAAAGGTAGGAGAAGGCAAGGTAAATCAATAAAATTGACAAATATTGAGAGGAAAGTAAAAGCATAAATAATAATATATAGAATTACCTAATACTATCCAGTGATCCATTGTAACTTTGATAAAATAAATGGAAGAATTGAAGTTTTAAAATAAACTAACTTGAGTATCAAAAATTAAAGGTAACTGGAATAAGCAATAAAATAACCTATTATATTCAATTATAAAAAAAAAAAAAATGAAAACAAATGTGAAAGAATTAAACAGAAGGACTAACATTTATGGTTGGAGTTGTGAAATCCACTAACTAACGATAGAAAATTACTAACGAGATTTGTTTGGGTGGTCGGTTGGCTTGAAGTGTTGCTTGGTTATATAGTGAATAGTTTAATTGAAGAGGTGCAATTATTAATGTTGGGATTGATTTTATTGATGTACAGCCACTCTAAGATTTCCAAATCGTGAGAAGTTAAGGCTTAAGTAAAAATGGTAAATGAATCAGGATTAAGAGGATGATGGTGATATTCCGAGTGTTGCCTGCTGAAAGAGGCTTCAGGTGTAAAAATGGGAATACCATCCTATGAGACAAACCAAAGTGCTTTGAGATCCTGCATTAAAATTGTAAGCCCTACCACAGTCGTTATGAAGGCCAAACTGGCTTACAACTCCAATGCATGTTCGCAAAGCACTTAACTTTCTCTCGTAAGACTGGTATCCCCCTTTCTAAACCTGAAGGCTCTTTTAGCAGGAAACACTCAGATTATCACCATCATCCTCTAAATCCTTATTACTAAGCAGCCACTAGTTTCACAAAATAGTTTTCAGCTACTCAGGAAGCCTGGTGGCAGAAAGATGACTAGAAGTACACCGACACCGCCCCTTCATATGCAACCATTGTTTGCTGGAATAGGGAGTTCCGCCATGGTCGTGAGTCCCTTGAATATGACTCCCGTCCAGGACGCCCGTCAGACGTGACCAAAGAGGACAATGTGGCCCGTGTGGAGAAAATGATCCTCTTAAATCGACGGGTGAAGGTTGAAGAAATCAAGCGAGAACTTGAAATATCACATGGAGGTGTTATCAACATTATCCACAACAATTTGGCCATGACCAAGGTCTCTGCTGGTTTGGTCCCTAGAAACCTCACGCCCCATGATCGACTTCAACGTCGTCAAAGTCCACAAGGTCAGAGTTGCACAAGCTGCCCTGCGCGAGTGCGGATTCTAATAGCTCAACCATCCTCCCTACAGTCCAGATCTGGCCCCTAGCGACTACTTTTTATTCCGCCAGCTTAAGGCTGCACTGCGTGGACGTCGGTTTGGAGACAATGAATATGTACAGCTCGCCGCCAAGGAGCGGATTGAAGAGCAGTCGGTAGATTTCTGGTTGTCGGGAATTCAAAGCCTCAGGGACAAGTGGTGCAAGTGCATTGAAGTCGAGGATAGTTATATTGAAAAGTAATGAAGCACCTTTCCTCATATCTCGTTTCCTTATATCCGAATTGCAAAACTTATTGACCGCCCCTCGCAATATGTAAAACTCGACATCTCAAATCGCTTGTAAGATGGATCCCGCATCAATATGATCTTTCGATTGGAGCCATTTCAGGGTTTGTAAGAGAGAAAGATTCGTCGCCGATACTGGCTCCTGTCCACTCCCTATATGCAGTGGGAGAGGAAAGTGGAAGTAGATCCTTTCGACCATGCATCAAACTCCCTCACTCCTCAAACTGTCCAAGTGGACCCATATGTGGAAAGGTCGGCCCAGGCAGATTAATGTTGATAGAGATAAGTAGGAGAAAGAGTAAAAAAATCAACTGAGAAAGAGAGTAAGATACTAGAAGTTAATCTATTCGGACCTTCTTTATAAGAGGTAAAGATATGATCGAATGTAATAACACCATTGTGTTGATCTACTGATTTTATCGTGGATTCCGCACCACTCATCCCTCTATCGCTCGGTTGTTTAGTTTTGATTTTAGTATTCCTTCCACCCTTATTCACTTATGGTATACCACTTCACTTTGTTATCCCTTTTCATTACGCATGTGTTTTTGTATTACACTTATTTATTCACTTAAAATAAGTTTACTTGTTAATCACTTAACCTCACTTTGGTTTGTTTGATAATTATTCTAATCATTTTGCCTTTTTTGTTGTGGTTTCACTAATCGTTTGTCGATATTTTATTAGTTTTGTTAAATTCGGTCGTCTTATATAGGTGTCCTTCCTGTTTTCTAGTTATCTTGTTAATGGTCATGATAAATGTCATTGTTAGTTTATTCCTGTAGCTGGAGAATTGTTTATTAAAGGCATTTCCTGTTTGGATGTTCGTGTGCAATGCAAATGTTGGGGTACTTTTTCTCCCTTCTTCATATTTCCTCCGCTCTTTTGTTGATGTTGATATTGAAGGCTCCTATTCCTGCCTCTTGGTGAAAACTCTGCTGAGTTGTCCTCCCTTTTGTTCAAATGTTAGTAATTAGGTGGAGACCTACATTTTGAAACTTCTGGAGTTGAGGTTTTCAAGTGTTTGACTCGTTGTTAATTGGCATGAGAAGATACAAGAGAGCCTCCCTTCCTAGTGTCTGATATTTTTCCTCTCGCTTTATATGTTTACACCTCTTAAACTGTATAGTAGGTTTAACAATGGTGTTTCCTTATTATTTATCTCCGTTTTATGTTGTTTATAGCCTCTTGATATTATTTTTAATACCAAGACCACTCTTTGTGATGTCAGTATCTCTAGTCTTCGACTTCGATATGTGCAATCTAGGTTCTAGAGAATGGCACTATGGTAAATTTTCATCTATAGGTTCTTATGTTCCAGTTCATTTCGAAAGTGTTTATTTTGCTGATCTCAAGTACTATATTCCTTGCTGAAAGCGAACATTCATGTACAAAGTTTCAACGAGCAGAATAATGTCGTCTGCGAAATGTATGTTTAAAAAATCAGGCATTAATAGGTAGTGATAGTTTTGCTCTCTATAAGGAATACAGCGGGTGATTGAGACATCCCCATCCCACCTCTCTGGGAGAGGACAGCTTTTAATTCGAATTTTGGTGTTAAATAATTCTTAATCACCATGTAACATTTCCTGTGTGTAATTTAATCGCATAATATACTCTACAAATTGCTTCTCATCTTGAGATTTAAGATCTTATATTCCATTTCTCTGACGCAGACATTGTCAAATGCTTTCTCTATATCACTTAGGACCAGATCAATAGTTTTTCTCTGATTTTGCCGTGGCTAATATTGCTATAATTCAAACTAGTGCCATTGTGGGTTGTCTGCTTCTTTTTAATCCAATATAACTCTGTAATTGTTGAGGTACCTAGGTGGTTCTATTGGCTTCGGAGCGTTAATCACTTAGGCTATTTTATTGCCATCCAGTAAGTAACGGTATTTAGTTATGCGTTATAGATGTTCGTTAATGCTGCTATGATGATATCGGGTCCCTTAGTTAGATATATTCTGGTTATTCCTGTGGGGATTGGCGCTTTTAGCTCACATGAATGGATTACACGTGTATACAGAATTTCTTCCCTTTCTTGCATTACTGTTAGTGCTGGGGTAATCCTGATAGTTTCTTGGATTTTTTTCTCCACATTCGTTTGTAATAGTTATCTTCTTTCTCGAGGGCCTGCCTTTAGGTCTGTTTATTAATCTCCAGGTTAAAGTCGCGTGCGACTCTATATCTCACTATGTCGGTCTGTTGGTCGGTCGGTTAGCGGGCCGTTGGTCTACGTTTTTCCTTTTTTAGGGGTAATAACATTTTAAGTATTCTGCCGATTCTAATTAAATTTAAAACTCTTGTTTTCCTACATTTTCTTTTGAATGATGTAATTGGCAAGGTCCTCCCATTTTAGCCCGGGAATAATTTGGTAATCGCATCATATCTATTCGGCAGATTCTAACAAAATCTGAAAGACTTATGTCGTTTTACATTCTCTTTGGAATGATATAATTGCCAAGGTCCTCCCAAGGTTAGTCCAGAAATTATCAAAAGTTTTGAAGGTTGCAAGGTCATCAATCAGAATAGGTGAGATCACGTGACTTTGATCAGCAGATCTTGTTTTATGCCTTCCTTCTACATTTATTTTTTCCATTAAGCTATCCCATATATGACCTTGTTGCTCCCTTATGACATGATTTAGTCCCTTCTCTCGTTGTCTGAGTACATTGTATTATCTTTGTTTGGTTCAAGGACATTTATTGATCATATATTCCAATTAGTTTTCGATTTCTTCTCTTCATTTCTCTAGTCTACAAATGGTGAAGAAAAATAAGAAAACTCGCCCATGAGATGTTTCTCTCGTCCGCCGTATTGATTGTTTTTGCTTGTCTCGAAGTTTTCTTGTATATTATTTCAAGTGTGCTTCTATGACATCGTTAAGGATGAAGTTTCGGAGCTCTTTATAACTTTCTTAGTTTGCTCTCCTGTAATATTTCCTCTCACGTTTTGCTTCCTATATATGATATATATCCATGCACATTAATATTTAAACATGGTCACAAAATGCAATAATAATCGGTTGCATGTGGACATTAAATGGCATATTGAAACTACTTCAAATAACATCCTGCTTCGTTGCAGCATTGCTTGTGACATATTTGGGAAGATCTAGTCCTATTCTCGTAAAATGTTTCTTTCCAACAATATTTCTAAAATTCCTCCTCTATTGGTCCTAGTACTGTAACTGTTTGCTCTGCACCTGACATTGAGTGGCCCATTAAATTTGAGCGTGGACTTGCCCCAGAGATTGCTAATAGCTTGATCAGCAGAAAATACTTTTTTATACGTGCGTGTTAGCCTGTGGCTTCTATTATTGGCTTTATTTTCTGTATCGCAGCTAACAATGTCGCATCCAGGTTTTGGACTTCTGTGTATTTTATCCTGTCTGATTGCTATGGCGATCCCGTTAAGTTGCTTGCATAAATGGTTTGAGTTCAGTATTGTGTTATTGAACAGTCAGTTCATTTGTCTTCTTTCTGTATTCATTTTCCATTCAGATATTAATATATTATGTAGATCGGTCTCTCTCAATATATTTCCGATTGTTATTGTTTTGTCGATCCAAACTTATGTGGTTATTGCAGTAAGGTGTGTTTTCTTATTCGTTGATTCCATTGTTTTATTAAGTTAAGTTCTTAGATTAATTTCTGTTCTCCTGGAGCTGCTATTCCTTTCTGATGTACTTTTAATTTGATTTCTAAAAAAAATGATGATGAGAGTGACGAAGTCCCCAGGATAGACAGGTATTCTATCCCGGAATAATAATTTTTCCACCACTTTCTCATCCTCTTCTCTTTTCTTACCTTTAAATCACCATTTGCATTTACCTTCTTTGACTGCTTTGATGACGTCTTCTTGGCGTTTTCTCTTGGTAGTGGATATGACTCATTAATATATATTTTCAGATAATATCTGACTCATCCATGATTTTTAATATGATGATGCTTCTCTCATTAGTTTCTTTGCTGCTTCTTATATATTCATCAGTGTTGCCTTCTTAGGTGTTCACTATTGTTGCTGTTGTTAGTAATACGACGTTTATTTTCATGATTTCGGATTAAGCGGGTTCTCAGGGAAGCAGGCTTTATTTATCCCATTCTTCTCAAGCATTGTATATAATGTAGTTGCGAAGGTTACTGGTTTCCGAATATTCATAACCAGTGAATATAGGATTCACTGTTACTTTTGCCACACCTGAATACATTGCTTTACTTTTATTTTTCTTATTTTAAATCCTTTTCCTTCTTCCCATTATTTATTTTTGGGGAGTCGCGCATGCCATAGCCATAGTTCTGTCTGGTCCATGGCCGTCTATGTATTTTTGTTGTCTCTGTACAATCTCTCCATTTATGCTCTTTATTCCATATTTTGAACACTATTAGGTTAGGTAGTTATCCATTTATGTTCCAAATGTTCTGAGGGAATCCTCATGTCGATGTATTATCGAAGCCATCTCTGTAGTTGCACACACAATTCTGTATACATGCGAGTGGTAGCCGAATTTAATAATTTCGTTGACTTTGATACCTTCATGATTTTTCTCATATTCCTTATTCATTTCTTCGTTTTTCATATCCTGTGAACCTAACTAATTATCAAACAACATAGCATGAACAAGGAAACCGAATACTTCTGAATAGGATTCAAGAACTAATACGTGATTAATTACAACTCAGTATCTATATCAGTAAAAAGAAGAGTATAATACCCTAATTTAATAGGCTCAATGAAGCCAACATTGCGCAAAAGATAGAGACGGATATGGCATATATAAATTATATGAATTTATAGCAACCACTCACTCCTGGTATTGCTAGTCCACAATTTTAAGCGATTTAATTAGCTGTATTTACAATAAAAAAAGTTTAGGCTCTCTATTCCCCCAAAATTCTTATGTCATCTTCAAATTATTATACAAACAAAATACAATATTTGATTAGTTTTATTAATTTTCTTATATAAATGATAAAGTATTCCCCCAAATTTTGGTCTTGACTGTAATTTGGGTGTGCTTATTCCAATTTGAAGTCAAGTTTCTTCTATAAGCTACATATCTTTGGCATTTAAGTCTTTTTATTTTAATTGGACATTTTTACACCTTGTTATATTATGTTAAGAACATAAGAACATAAGAAAAGAAGGAGACTGCAAAAGACCATTCATGGCCTACACTTGGCAGCTCCTGTTCCAGTCAACACACAAAAGATTTCTTACCAGAGAAAAGTCATCAACATTGTCACCCTTTAAGGAGTTCGTCAGATCTAATCTACAATATACATAAAATGCATCCAGAGGATTATGTCCATTCATGCAACCGCAAAATATAATCTCCCCACTCCTTAGAAAAATATATACATATGTACATAAAATAATTCAGTCCCATCTAGCAGCTCCATCCATATATTTATCTAATCTATTCTTATAACTACCCAGAGAGGAGGCTTCTATCACATGTCTAGTGAGCCTATTCCATTCAGCTACCACACGATTTGTAAACCAATTCCTCCCAATCTCCTTCCTAAACCTATACTTATCAAGCTTAAACCCATTGCTACGTGTCCTGTCATGTTCACTAAGTATAAGAACCTTACCCAGATCCCCTTTATTATATCCTTTTACCCATTTGAAGACTTCAATCAATTACCCTCTGACTCTTCTCCTTTCCAATGTATGTAGATTTAGTTTTCTGAGCCTTTAACCATAAGGTAAGTTCCTTAGCCCACCAATCATCTTTGTCATCCTTCTCTGCACAGACTCAAGCAAATCAATATCCTTCCTATAATATGGTGACCAAAATTGTACTGTATAGTCTAGATGAGGCCTAACTAGCGCCAGATACAGTTTTAGAATGACTTCAGCACTCTTATTGCTTACACTCCTCCTAATGAATCCCAATATCCTATTAGCTTTATTCTTAGCATTTAGGCATTGCTTTCTAGGACGAAGGTCTGAACTTACCAAAATACCCAAGTCTCTCTCACAATCGGTCCTCCCTAAAATTCTCCCATATAATTTATAACTATTCAGTGGATTATTTCTACCTATACTAAGTACACTACATTTGTCTATGTTAAACTTCATTTGCCATTTCTCGGCCAAATTGGACAGTGGTCAATTCCTCCTGCATTACAACAGCATCAGAATCAGCCCTAATGGCCCTACCTAGCTTAGTATCATCAGCAAATTTACTCAGGTCACTACTTATACCTATGTCAAGATCATTAATATCAATTAAGAATAGCAAGGGACCCAAAACAGATCCTTGCGGAACTCCACTGCTAACACCCCCCCACTCAGATTTAACTCCATCTATACTAACTCTTTGCTGTCTGTCACCAAGCCATGACTGAAGCCACCTAAATATACTGCCATCGATCCCGTGTGCTTTAACTTTGCTCAGAAGCCGTAAGTGGGGCACTCGATCAAAAGCCTTACTAAAGTCCAAGTATAAAATATCATAGTTTTCATCATTATCTGCTGCTTCATACACCTTACTATAAAAAGAAAGCAAATTTACCCTTACTAAAGCCATGCTGTGATTCTTTTATCAACTTATGCTTATCCAAGTGATCCTTAATATTCCTTGCTATAATAGATTCAATCATTTTCACTAACACTGATGTCAAACTTACTGGTCTGTAATTAGTCATATTTGTTTTATCCCCTTTCTTAAATATAGGTATCACATTGGCTTTCTTCCATGCCACTGGCACAATGCCACTCTCCAATGATTTTCTAAAGATGCATGCTAGGGGCTCACTTAACACATCCTTACACTCTTTCAAAATTCTAGGAAAGAGCTCATCAGGACCGGGTACTCTACTACTTTTGATTTTATCAATTTCCTTTGTCACTATCTCCTTTGTGATCAAGATATCCTTTAATTTCTCTTTATCATTACCCCGAAAGATCATTGACACCTCAGGTATATTTAGAGTATCCTCCTGTGTAAATACTGAGAGAAAAAAGTAATTTAGCATTCCAGCCATTGAGTCCCTATCACTCACTAATTCTCCATTGGAATCTATAAGTGGGCCTATTTTATCTTTAACCTTAGTTTTGTATAATTGATAAAAACTTTTAGGATCTTCCTTTGCCCTGTTTGCCACTTTAATTTCATAATTTCTCCTTGCTACTCTAACTAACTTTTTAACATCTCTTGCTAGTTCATTATATCTCTGCCTTAAGTGATCCTCTCCATTTTTTATTTTTCTATAAATGCCCTTTTTAATGCCAATATAATGCTTAATTTTATTTGTCTTCGATTTTGGCTCATTATTTTTAGTCCTAATCTCCTTATATGGAATGTTAATCATCTGACCTGTAATTAATTGCTCAATTATTCTTTCATACTTCTCTTCAATTGTAATCTCTTCCTCCTGGTGATTATTGTTTCCACTAACTGATATCATTGAATCTATTCCAGAATTGATTTCATTGCCTGGTTTCTGTACGACTACCTCCAGGTAAGTCCCTAGCCCATTATAATTTGCTCTTCAAAGTCAGGAATTTTAACATTGTTCATGCTACTATCAATACCATTCCATTCCATCTTGAATCTAATTTTACAATGGTCACTATTACCCAAATTTCCTCCAATCTCAGTATCGTAAATAACTTCTTTCCTATTTGTCAGAACTAAATCCAGTATATAAATACCTCTAGTAGGTTCATTAATAATCTGCCTCAGAAAATTATCTTAGACAACATTAAAAAATTCCTCAGCCTCCTGATCACCCACAAGAGCTTCCCAGTCTATATTTCTGTAATTAAAATCGCCCATTATACACACATGCTTACTTCTACATGCCCGTTCAATCTCCTGCCACAGAAGATTTGAAGCTTCCTTACTAAGATTTGGTGGTCTGTATAATAATCCTAAGACAAGCTTGTTTTTACCTTCCTTTACATTTAGCCATAATGACTCTGTGTTATCATCTAATTTAATTGTACTGTTTACACAACACTGGAGATTATCTTTAATATAAATAATAACCCCTTCTCCTCTCTTCCTATTTTTATCTGTATGGAACATGTTAAAGCCCTCAATCTCAACCTCAGGTTTAAAGTGATTTCCTGCCAAATCAAGCCATGACTCTGTTATCGCAATTATATCAAAATTCTCTTTACTCGCTAACGCTCTTAAGAGATCTATCTTATTCCTTATACTCTGACCATTTGTGTAGTATATTTTTAAGTTTTTTTTATTATTCCCATCTTCATTGCATTGTGCTTTTCAATTCCTAGTTATCTGCTCATTCACTTGTGCATTAGTCCCCCTATAACGCATCAGTATGCCCTCACCCCTAGCTATTCCTCTATCTCTGCATCCCTTTCATTTCCTACACCTACCCTCTATTCCTGTTATTCCCTTACCACTAACAGCTTCTAGTTTTCCACCCGTAAGGATCTAATCACACTATCCAGCTCCCCCCATAGAACCTCAACACCTGCCCGACTAAGATGGAGCCCATCTATCGCATACAACCTTCTATTCCCGTAAAACCCACCCCAGACATCTACAAACACCAATCCTAACTCCTCACAAAGTCCTTTCACAAATTTATTCAAACCAATTGCACGCGACAACCATTCTACCCCCACATCCAATCTCGAAAGCACAGCAGAAACAACACCTTTTACCTTTCTTTTACTCATCCTTTCAACTAGCCTTGAAACGACCTTTCACACAAATAATCTAAATTTATCTCGACAGCGTAATATAAATTGAAATAAAGCAAAATCAATCAAATATGTAACATAAAAATATGTATTAGCCCTGTTAAATCTGAAAACTCTATGTATTACATTCAAATATCTGTATGCACTGATGTCATTCAGAATGACCGATGAAATAAAAAGCTCTAATTGTTCCTATTGTTGCAAGAATTAGTGCTTGCCTCTGCGTTTGAAGAACTGATCAAGGCAATCTACATTGATACTCCATCAGTAGTCAGCCTTCATATGCCCGTCCCATTACCATCGCTCTTGATAGGGGCTTCCCATCTGAATGAGGTCCTGGTGGAAGCGGGCTCTCTCTGGTCATCACTTACAGCTCCAAGTATCTTGTGTAAATGGCGAAGGTGCCTATGTAGGAAATGAAACTTGACACTCATGCTTCATCCAAAATCCTGAAAAGCCAATCAAATCATTATAATTATCATCCATTCAGTTAGCAAGAATGCTTTATATAACTGCCAGGAACGCCTGCCACGATATCATGACTGCTAAGATTTTCTAGTTATGATTATTTCTCTCTCGTACATTATTTCTGCAAAAGGAGCTAAAGTCAAGCTATAAGAGGTTAAACATCCACCGAAGATATTTTCGCGACAATTTTTCACAGTAAAAGTTCCTCGAAGTATAAACAATAAGTTAGAGTGAGGTTGATAAAAATTACCATCCAAAGTGCTAGTGATACCATAACCACGTATTTGGGCAAATTAATAGAAGTCCCAGAATTTTCCTTCTCAAAATAAGGTAAAGTGGCATTAGACATTAAAAAAGTTCATTTTTTACTTCGCTACTATTCTGATCTCTTATACCCAATAAAGCGAAAAACTAAGGACTGATAATGACGAAATGACAAAGGACATCCTACGAATTAGTCTTAAGACTCTCCGCGAAAGGCATAAACCTGACCATGAGGAGGTCTTTGTTAAAGTGTACGGGAAGTGGACGTCGCGCTCAACAGGCTAATAGATGCACCGTTTAGCTATATGGCAATATGCCAAAACTAAGCGGATGCGGAACTTCTATTCTTAACTAAGACTAACCAAATATTTAATAAATACAATTTGGCCCCCAAAATTCCACCCCAAATCCAAGCGCACAGGAGCATTGTATGTAGAAGGTTAGACTGCTGGGTGGGTTACCACGCGTGCAATAAGATTAAAGAGGAGATCGAGCGTAACCATCAATGGGTAATAGTAACGTACGTGATCAAATTCAAAGAGTACACACATGTATTCAAGATCATCTTCCAGGACACCGCCATGGTCCAAAAGGCAAAAGAACTTGGCCTCCTGCTCTTCCATGTCAGGGTCTGTCCGGACCAAATAGAGAGGGAAGAGTTCACAGAGGTGCAAACCTGCTTTAAATGATACAAGTACAACCAGCACACGAATAGAACATGTCCACAAACCCACGACCTATGCTCGATATGTGCTCAATCTGACAACATATGGAGGGACTGCAAGAGCAGTACACGTAAAAATGTAAACTGTAGCTTTGAAGACGGGGCCATGGCGATGTCATGCTCAGTTAAAAAGGAAGCCAAAAAAAGGTGCAACAAAAAAAAATAAGAGGAAGAGGACGCAAAGTCTAAGAGGACTTACGCCAAAGTTGCCAAAGCAGCAATCAATGAAACTTCAACCCAGCGGACCCACCTGAAAGGGGAAAGTGAACAATCAACAAAGATCATGTGCTGCATCTACTATGCGCACATTGCGAATCTTACAAATCCTGGAACCTTCAGTAAAGAGCTGAACCAGATGCTCGTCAAGAACGGCATGAAAGAGATGTGGTTCCCTGAGAACCTCGCCTCAGATGACGTGCTGAGAATCCAAATACAACCCCCAAGAACAACGCCTGTAGAAATGGAGACAGTTTTTCTCCCAGTAGTAGAAAACCAGCAGACTGCAGTCCAACATCCCTCAATAGAGTCACCTCAGCAAAGAGTTGAAAAAATCACACCAAATCCAGCAGCAAACCAATCCTTCCAACAAGGAGCCCGCATTAAAAGCTCCCCCAACCGACAAAGAGTTAGATCTAACTCAACCTCAAGACCTTATAAGCATAAATAACACGGAGATAAACCGGAAGATCTACACCACGGCTCACAACCCATTGCCCAACGTCTTAACAGACAAAACTCTCAGTGAGTGCGTTACAACAGGTACGTACAAATGGGAATATGACGAAGACATCCCGGAGAAGGTGATTGAAGAAGATCTCCTTCTTTGGATGGCCCGATTGAACCAAGAAGCCTTCGCCACGATCACAACCGCTGAGTTCAATAAGAAAAGATCCGGAAAAACTAGATCCCCACCTCCTAGCCCTTCCATCCCAAAGAAGCACGACAAAAGGAACAACTAAACGATAGACAACATGGACAGACTAACAAACGACT
Organism: Ceratothoa steindachneri; assembly: GCA_963969495.1. Lineage (NCBI taxonomy): Eukaryota > Metazoa > Arthropoda > Malacostraca > Isopoda > Cymothoidae > Ceratothoa > Ceratothoa steindachneri. Next base: position 57,904,564 of record OZ018338.1, on the reverse strand, counting down.
TAAGAATTCCACAGATGAATTCTGACGGATGGGACAACAAAAAAACGACATACGGCAACATAATTAGACAATGCAGCCATGACATTGTATTAATCTGCGAACATGGAGTTAGCAACGCGCTAAAACAAATAAAGATCTTCAACTACAATGCCATCTCTAAAAATGACAGCTCAGAACGATTCGATAGCGTTGTCATGGCAGTCAAAAGGGTGATTTGATTCAAAGAACTTCCTACCCTAGACGAATCATATCTGGCTATTGAAATCCAAACAAACCTGGGACCCCTAATGGTGTCAACAGGATACCAACCACCAAGACGAAACTACATCCCGATGAACAACTTTTTATCAAATCTGTGCACATGGAAGAATAGTCTTGTTGGGGGCGACCTCAACGCCAGAGGCCATGAATCTGGATATACCGGACGAATGAATAACAAAAGAAAAAATCTGAAACCCTTTTAAATAGGAATATTGTAGTCCGCGTGGGATCCGACTTCCCCACTTTGATAAATGAGCGATAGGCAACAGAACCAGATATCATTTTAACCAGCCCGCAGTTTCCCTATAACTGCTTCATTTAATTCGGCCCATTGATATCAAGCGACCACATAGCCACAATTATTCAAATATCCTACACGCCAATCCAAATTCCCGGTAAGGAGAGGAAATGCTTCTTGCAAACAAACCTGGATGAGTACCGAACTCTACTTAATGAATACATCCCTAAACACCTTGAGGAGGCCACACTAGAAGAAATCGACCAGAAACTGGCAACATTAACAAAGAAAATGGTACAAACGGACCACGTAACAGTGCCCAAATCGACCTATAAGACTTTACCAGCACCAGTATGGACTCAATAACTACGTGACCTATCAGCCGAGTACAAAAGACTCGATCAAGAAATCAGACTACTAGGTACCGACAGACAAAGGAGCAGACGACTAAGAACAGTAAGGACGGAAATAACAGCCCTCATAAGGGAGCTACAGACGACCTTAATGAATGACAATAAATAAAAATAAAAAATATATAATAATAATCCATTCAAATACAGAATAGTATGATACAATAATATAAATACATGTAGTATAAGTGTACACATTACACAAAGCGGGCAGCCCGTCAGTGTTGGCGTGCAGTAAGACGTGGTGGAGCGTCCCACGCGTGCCTTATCTGCTGCAAGTGGATGGCGGCGGTCTTCATCACCCGTCGCCTGGCTGGGCGCGGGCGGCGATCAGCGCGGAGGGGGTGCTGTTCTCAGCACCTCCAGCAGTTCGTTTTTTGGGGTGTGGTGGACCACCTGGGCGGCTCTTGCCTCTCGTGCCCTCAGTAGGGCACCTCTTACAGGGGGAGGTGCTGGCACTGGCTCTGGCCTGAGGCTGGCGGTTGCTGGGCAGGAGAGGTAGTAGTGCACCAGTGGGCACCGAGAGCGGCCGCCGCAGTGTTCGCACCTTCCTGCCACAAAGTCGGCGTGCAGCTCTTCTGCCTAAAGTAGCCCAGCCTCACACGCTTTAGCAGCACGCCATTCGCTCTGGGCTGCTGGAAGGATGGGCTCAGTGGGCGATATGCTGTGGCTGCAGCATACCACGCCGCTTGCCTCTTGATTGCTTTCCATTCTTGGTGCTGCTGGTGGGCGTTGTGGGCAGCCCTGCGTTTAGCTTACACCTTGAGCTGCTGCAGGCTGGGGCGCACGGTCCAGGTGATGGTAAGGCCGTGGGCGGCTCGCTTCTAGAGAGCCTAAATTTAATGTTTAACAGAAATCCCAAGGCGAGGAAAAAAGCTGGCATCATCCTTTCTATTTACCGGCGACGTTTCGACCAAAATACGGTAAATACAAAAGATGATGCAAGCTTTTTTCATCGCCTTGGGATTGCTGTTAAACATTGTATATATATATATATATATATATATATATATATATATATATATATATATATATATATATATATATACATATATATATTTATATATATATATATATATATATATATATATATATATATATATATATATATATATATATATATATGAATAACGTTACAGCCACAAGGAAAATGAAACAACGGAGAACTGCGAGGCCTTTCGACTAATGGTCCTTTCCCTAAAAGACGGAAAAAGAGAAAGATATTTATACACCTGATTAATGAAAATATGGGAAATAAAGATTAAAAGGGGTGGGATTAGCAGATACCTGGAAAAATCCTATTAACGAGATGAGCCGTCAGGGTTAAAAAAAAAAAAAGTTCACGGGTTACAAAAGAAAGGAGGGGGGGCAATGTTTAGGAATCACATATGCAATATAAAAACAAAAAAAGTTTACACATGATAACTAGAAAATATGACAAAAGAAAAATATGAGAAAGGTTTTTTTTATAAATAAGCTAAAATAACTTCTAGATGGTAATCATTAATTCAGAAATTTGATCTTTAAAATGATCCTTAAACATTTATTGATACAAGGGTCCAAAAAATACATTCCAGGGCTGAGATTAAAATTCGAAGTCAGTTGTATAAATGCCGATTCTAAAAGATTTCGTGAAAAAAAGTCATTCGATTTGGCAATCACAGAACTCTCCTTCCAATTAATACGATAGGAATTTTCACTCAAATGGATAAAAATGGCATTTGATGTTTGCCCAGTGTTTACAGAGTACTTATGTTGCTTAATACGCACATTCAGATCCTTGCTAGTTTGCCCAATATAAAATGAAGGGCAATCCAAACAAGGGATTTTATAAATTACGTTATTTGTTTCCTTATGGCAATTTTTGATTAACATTTCCTTTAAAGTATTAGTATAAGAGAAAACAAGATTTACATAAAGTGTTTTTAACAATGTTTTTACGGTTTCAAAGCCATTAAAATAAGGTAAAATGAGGATATACATGGGCGCTTCCTTCTCAATAGTACTTTTGTTATAAAACTTTTGGGGGGCTTTATTATAACAAATATCAAGTATATTTTCTGTATAACACAAGTCTGCACCGATTTTTCTTATAGATTCAATTTCCTGATCCAAATATTCAGAACTGACAATGCGCAACGCACGTAAAAACATAGAGGGAAAAATTGATATCTTAATATTAAGATGGTGGCCTGAATAAAAATGGACATGGGTTAAGTTTTTGGTTGGTTTCCTATGAATACTAAAATTGCAATTAAATGATTCCCTATGTCTTAAGACATCTAAGAATGGAAGGCAATTGTCTTTCTCTAATTCAACAGTAAATTTTATAGAAGGTACCTGGTTATTTAAATTGGAAAGCAAATTATTGACATGAATATTAAAAGGCAAAATAATTAAAATGTCATCAACATATCTATACCACTTTAAGGGGATATCAATGATATTAGGTAAATATTGTTTTTCAAAGAATTCCATATACAAATATGAGAGTAGGGGAGATAAGGGGTTGCCCATTGCCATACCAAATATTTGCTGGTAATATTCACCATTAAAAACGAACTTACAGTCATAAATGCACAACTTAATGAGTGAAATAATATGACTTACAGATAGAGGTAATTCATGATGAGTAAGCTCATTACTAAGATAATCTAAAATGGAATCAATAGGGACTTTGGTAAAGAGAGAGCAAACGTTAAACTTACCAACCTATCATTGGGGCAAATAGTAATTTGATTTAATTTTTCTACTAAGTCAAGGGAGTTTAGTATATGAGAACCGGATATTGTTCCAAGTAAAGGGGACAACAGTTTGGTAATTTATTTTGATAATTTATATGAAACTGAACCAACTGTGCTAATAATAGGCCGCATAGGGTTGTTTTCTTTGTGTGTTTTTACCAACCCGTATAAGTAAGGTAACGAGGGAGATTTTTCTGACAAAACACCTATTAATTCCTTCTTATCTTTAAGGATTTTTTTCAGTATACTATTGAAATGTTTAATAACTTGATCTAAGGGGTTCCTTGTTAATTTTCTGTAAGTCACACCGTCAGCCAGTACGGCATGCATGCGCGATATGTAATCATTTTTATCAAGAATTACGATACTATTCGACTTGTCGGCTTTTGTGATATGTAATGTGTTATCGTTTTTAAGATCGGCCAAACTTTTTTTTATACCGAGCGGGGAAATTACTTTCATGACTAACATTGGTGGCCCATAAACAATACCTTTAATTATGTCAACCTGATTTGAGGAAAGCTCACAGTATTTTTCAAATTTGCAGAGGGCAGACGCAATAGTTGAGGTGGAGGGTCTACTTGAAATGGAGAAGGATAAACCGTAACAGAGTGCACAAACGACGTTTTCACTAATTTCTTTGCTTGACAAGTTAACAACACAATTATTACGTATATTATTCGTCCAATCACTAGTGGCAATAAGAGATTTTACTTTCTTATCCAGTTTCATTGTTAAGACATCAGAAGTTCTCCGAAATTTTCCATATAGATTTCTTTTCGTAACGAGTACTTCCAATCGGCGGGAATGGAGAAACCGAATGTGAGTCTAGCTTCCTTCAATTCCTTAAATTTTTCTTTTTCTTCTTGCTTGGCGGCGGCTATGTGACCTTTTAACATCATGGAGCTAAATTCATTGAAAGGGTGATAATCATATCTTCTTAGACGGTATGGAAGTAAAGATTTGGGTAGAACTTGTTCAGACAAGCAAATCTGCCCGTCAGCCTGGATCGGGGGCATATATACCCGGAGCTATTCAAAACAGAGAGAGATAGAAACCTTCTTAACTTTCGTTATCAGGCTCGATGAATCCAGCGGTTCCTTACGAGAAAGTGTCAACGGTGGGGACGAGAGCGGCGGGGCCATAAACGCGGTTTACGCCAAGGCTACAAATCAGTCTCCTAATCCGAAGGGAAGGGAGGTTGAGACGACCGTGAGTAAGCTTTGGTGTGAATTTCACGGGAACCTGGCGGCGAGTCAAACGAAGGAGAGGTCGGAAGGGGGCGAAGAGTAACGGCTCGTTTTCGCTCCCGAGATACTGTCTTAGTAGGTGGGGTTATACTATTACTCAAAGGGGATTCCTCAGCACTGCGCAAAGATCAAATAATAAGAATGAAGACAAAAATACATGAACAGAAAACGAGAGAAACACATAAAACACCTCAAAGGTTTGACTGCCAGAATAGAACATGGAGACATACAAACAAACATGCACTAACATCACAAAAAAGAACAACAACATGCACTAAAATCACAAACGAAAAACAAATGAACAACAACAACAACTACAGAGTACGCAAAAGCTTGATAAAGATGATAAATCAACAATATCCAGAAGATTACCAATCTCATATATACGCCTGCGATTCTCTTTCACCAGGGACCTCTACCCTTCGATAACCCTTTCACCAGGAATATGTATCTCTATCTTCTTCTTCTACCATTATACATATGCATATGTGAACGCATTTGCATTTATATATGCGTGTATATATTTTATTTTCACCACTTATTATATCCAATGTCCGCGATATTATTCTGAATAAAAGGAGAAACTATGTGGTGAAAGCATTCCTTGTTACTATTCAACCCATTCACACCTACTTCATCAAGCCAAGATGGAGATAGATTGGGAGAAAAAATTATTTTCCGACGAGTGGCAATCGAGTCATTCAAAATGTTTGGCATGGCTACGTCCATAGTTTCACAGATGGGCCATTGCTTATGGATACAGTGTTTGTTTCAAGCTCGAGGGTCATATATAAAGGAATAACATGTGAACTTATTGAAACCTTCCTGTTGGCCAATGAGTAATTTGTGCTCTTGTTATTTGATTAAGGCAATGACCATTTTAATGAGCTCGTGTGTTTCTCGCAAATGCACCTAGTGACGAACTGGAACTGCACCAAAAACATTGGCATTATTAATAGAACACGAATAAGGCTGTACTTATAACTATCTATAGCAAATAATCTCCATTCCGTAAGGTTATAAGAGACATCACCTAACTCTAACTGAAGAGCTGGGATATTGGGGCATTAAGCAAGTTGATTACCCTCTGAAAAAAAGTCACAAATTTTGATACGTTTTGGAGAGAAAATGGACAAAATGGGATGTTACTATAATTTATACAAATAAAATTAAATAATTTTAGTTTGAATTAAATCAAATATAGTTAATAAATGTGTTTTGGAAGTGTTATTGTAGATGTCATTTTTAATTAATTGGTATACCAATTTGGAGCGGGAAAGATAAAGGGAGTTCGACGCTCGACAACGTGGAAAGAGATAGATAGATAAAGAGAGAGATTTAGAAAGAGAATGAAAGGGAGGGAAAGAAAGAAAGATAAAGAGCTACAGAAGTACATACAAATCAACTAACAGTGTTTCCCCTGCTAGCTGGAGAATTAATATATGTACTTATTTGACTGACGAAAAAAATAGCAAAGGCTATTCCTCCACAAGCTATACAGGAAAAAGTCAGTGGAATCTTTCCTCTTTCCTGTTCAGCTTTTTATTCCCTATATTTCTTATAGTAGTTTCTTATCGCTCACGAAAAGTATCGAACCGAGGAACTAAGAGTGAGAAGTGAGACAGAGAGAGACAGACATACGGAGACAGAGGCGGAAATGGATTCTCTTTCATTATTGAACCTAATTCGACAGGAATCAATATCATCTGATTTTATAAAAACACTAGGATATAAACTCAACACATTACCATAGTTCAAAATATTCCTCTGAAGATCTTGTCTAATATTCAAGCCAAAGTTAATTTTCTTGTCTGGTTTCTGGCTGTGTAGCCCCAACCTTCATTTTCAATTTTTTATCTCTCGCTCCCCAGCAAAAAAAAGTAATGAGGAATGAACTTCTGTTAAGGTAACTTCATTGATTATTTGTGTTTTCTCTTGTGACTATGTAAAAGTCTTTTAAATCTGGTAACTAATACAGGCCTGCTGGCACCCTGCTTGATATATTGATAGTTTCAAATAATTTGGCTCTATAGCAGGAAAATAGAAAAGGGGTCTAAATTTGGCACTTACATACATACCAGTCACTCATTCTTTCAGTCAACGCGTCTCTCAGTTATTCTTAGCTAAAGGTTTTGTCAGACTTACTGTGTGTGATACAACATAAAGTATTCCGTGATAAAAGCCACGTGCTTCTATCAAGCCCCATTGGATACAATTAACTTGCAACTGGACTCATTAACTAACATCATTTTCCAGACTGAATCCACTGAATTAAGAGTCTAAGATTTATTGATTCAGAATATTTACGGACACATTTCCATAACCTTAGATCATTTTGAATTGAAATTAAAATGATGATTATTTTTCTATGGGTTTTATGAACTTTCCTTCCAAAAAATATATTCATTCTGGATGGATATTAACTTTAGGAGCAAATCATCAGGGAAGAATCCATTCTTGCCTTAATACTGGTCGTGATTATTCAAAATTTAAAGCATTCCACTTCCTAGCCCTAGTCATTGACGATTGCCCACAGGTTATCTCACGGCCTAGGTTTTATAATGTTTTCTAGAAATGAGCCATTATATGTGGTGGTGGTTTCAGAAACAAGCTTTTACTTATTATTGACATCAGCTGACACTCCATGATACGGAAAATTACATGAATCAACACCATCATCTTTATGGATCGTTTGTTAGAGTTGCTCTTAATGTGAATTTTGGCACCATGTTTTTCTTTTCATTTTACTTTGTACAGGTATTTAGCACTTTTAAAATATTTAGCCATGAATGTTCGTACGTTTTAAATAGTGAAGATGAATGACCTTTTCTTCGCATTGAAAGAATTTTATGGATTATCAAAATGAGGTACTAATACAGCAATTATATTTTAGTATGTATGAAGTTATAATAAATTTCAATTATCTAAGGAGGCATATAAGTGTCAAAATAAAACATTACATATTCTACATATTTTTCTCTTAATCCTGAACTGAAAATTCTCGGCCCAGGCAAAACTAGAAATAGATTTAACTTTACTCGGATAACTAAATTTCTCATTCTGCACAAGGAATTGTCTAATTTAATTATGATGAACAAACAAATTTCAAAATTGGATTTAATTGTGCGCTAATTTGAGCGATAAATCTTTTGTCAAATATTTTATGTATTCTTACATCTGCTCAACGGGTGGGTTCATCTTGTATTTGTAATTATTGCAATTCTTAGATTATTTAAATTGACTATTTTATAAAGTGGCAAATAGTTTTAACAGATATGGGAACGTAAATGATACTTTGATGTGAGGAAAATGAATAGTAATTGTCGTGGTTTACGGCGGAGTACTGATGTACCTTTGATTCGTACATAAGTTAATCCGCTCCACTTTTCTCTAAGAGTTCTCTAATTTAATTCTTTAACCAGGGAGGCTTCTTATTATGATATATCTATTGCCAATGCTGCGTTCAAGGATCTAATTAAACAACTCCGACAAAATATACTTTTCATCACACTAAAGAACGAAGTACTAAATCTTTTAAATGCAGTAATTCTATAGTGAGAGGGTCTAATAAAAATTAAAACTACAAATGAGTACTACAAGATGGTTGACGGAAAAATTACTTCTCATACATGAGATTAAGCTCAATTAATGGCAGTTCTTGAGTAATTTTCAATTGAAATAGTTTGATTACTTCTTCCAGCTTGAAATGGTTTTGTTACGAATACACTTTCGCATGGAATGGGAAATAACAAAATGAATATTTTTGGGGGTATTCGTTTTACCTTTAACACGGAGTGTGTCGACATTTAGGTGACCTTGAAAGTGAGCCGCCTCGATGAGTTGTTCTAAAAGAGATTGCCTGCAGACGTCCTCGATGAGGCGAGGTGGGTCGGGAAAACAGCTGATGCTTCTCACGGGGTGGTTGAGATGAATGACAAGCATGGTGGGATAAGTCGGGAAAACAGATGATACTTCTCCCTGGCCTGTGCGGGCGAGTGACGGTGCTTGTCTCCCTAAAGATGTAAGTGAGTGGATCTTGGATGAATGGAAATTTTCCCGATCTCTGTTTTACCAATTCTGGCTTCTCGACGTTGAAACTTAACCAAGATATGAATCTCTTCTCGAATGGGAATTCACTTTGGTCTTCCTCAATGGTGATGGGTATCTCTATGCTTTCACAGAAGCCTGAGATACGTGATTTTCTCTAGACGAGAATGGTAGGAGAGTTGTCTCTATGCCACTGGTCTGTTCATCTAAGTGACCATAGGAACAGCCTTGGGAGGGTAAGTCCGGCTTGGTTCCAACTGTTTTCTTTCTTCCCTGTTTGACTCAAGGACTCGTTTTCTTCTCTCGATGGCTACGCGAATTCTCCTCCAAATTTCTTAAGATCGAAATATATACGTCTATTATCCACTGAGGGGTGGAGACGAAGGAGTTTGGGAGGGGCGAACCCTCAATAGCCAACAGTTATGCCTCTCTCCTAGGGCATAAATTTTTAACGCTGTGAGACTTCGCCCCTTCATGTTTATGCACGAGGAAGGTGAGATTTCGAAAAAATAGACATAAATAATCGGAGGGGATAGTGAGCCTGTTCATAGATTTTCTGCCGACGAAGCATTAGGTTGCAAGATTTTCATTATAAAGGATCTCACACCATCCTCTGTTTATATTAACGAACGAAGGAAAGAGTCGTAAATTACGAACTCTGCTGGCCGAAATCCGTGTTTGTGTGCCACTTCGGAGGGTCTTGGGGCAGCGGGGAAGGGGAGACTTAGCCCATTTGGAGCGTAATGGTTTAAGCTGTATATAAAAAAACTATCGTCTGCTTGTCCTTGATATATTCTTTCCTCTACAGTAGTAGTTACACCATATTTTTACTCCTGTTATTTCATAATTTTTCTCTTGGATATATGGGAAAAGCTGAATATGCATATGGGCGTTCAACCGCTTTGGAAAGGCGATAGCAGAATATGAGATTTAAAATTGCTTTTCCGTATTAAAGCACACGCGTCTTGAGGTAAAGCAGTAGGTAAAACTGAGTTAAGAGTATGGCTCAATGGATTGTGTGTAAAACAAAACAGTGCCACAATGAATATTTAGGTGAATTAGCGCCGTAAATCTTTGGTAATTGTAAACTATTTTAACTTTAGTTTGGGTTCCTTTGTAGCCTAGAATTTAAGTGACTCAGCCCTCCTTTTATTTTCAGCAAATCTGACTTGTACCACTCAAAAAAATAACCAAGTGTGAGGGTATGCAACGTACATACTCGCATGCCGCCAGACAATCGTGGGAACGAGAGAAATTTGTCGTTTAAGTTGACCTTCGTCTCCTCTCCCCCCCACCCCACCCCGACATTCTACCGCCCTCTTCCGCCTTCTCATCGACCTAAGTCGTTATCCGTGAAATCTTCCCCAACAGGCCACAGGAAGTCTGACGAAAGAAGGCCTATCTCATAGAGAAGCCTAAATTCTATTTGCTTTCTTTATGATCCCATGGACATTGTCCATAGGGCGCTGCAAGAAGCGATTTGTCGTAAATGGAATCTCTCTCTCGATTTCACACAGTCCGTAGTATAAATAATAACGCCGTTCATCCCTCTGGAGCAGTGTCCCAAGCCTACTCGCGTAATCCTCACGTTGAACGAGAGTCGTTGCCGTAACCTATCGACTGTTAAGGCGCCGCCGAGATAACTTGGTCGCTGTCTCAAAGTGTTCCGGAAGTAAATCCCACCCCGCAGAGTCTGTGACTAGAAGAATACGCTCTCTTGCTCAACGTAACTTAAGAAAGAAAAGGAACATCCAAATAGTTACTGGAAGTTACTATATGTTAGTGTCACATCCAGTTAGGAGTGAACTAACCGGAACTGCAGCCAGCAGCCCCGAACCCGTCGTCTTATCCCCCCTCTCCCGGAGAACTCGTGTTAACGCCACACGAACCACCCCGTCTGGACCTGAGTAGTCGTCTCTCCAATTCATCACAATTAATGGTAATCTGTAAACCCAGTGTCCCTCTACATATTCTTAAATTACCTATTTAATTAACAGTGATTGATACTGCAATTGAGTCATTATAAATCTAGACGCTTAACTTCAGTGATATTCTCCCCTCATTTTTTATTATTATTTATAATTGCTGTCATCCTGAACTAATCCGGTTTAATATTTAATCCTTATTTACCTAAATGCCCGTTTAACTATTGCTACTAATTATTATTTTGGTGTAAAGTAATGTTTATTTGTGGCTCCTCCTTTTTGACGTACCCTTGGCAAGACTTTAATTAAGAATCCTTTCGGCTAATTTATTCAACCTGTATTATGCACTCTTAGAATTCAACCATCACAAACCTCCCCCCAGTAACAAGTGGGACTTTTATAGTGAGAATCCTGGCCGTGGCATAACCAGCCTCTAACCAGCTTTCGCACGTCCAGTAGGAATTAAAGCCTATATATATATATATATATATATATATATATATATATATATATATATATAATGATCGTAGATTGAGTCATAGGGTCTCAAAACCATCGACTTAAACAAAAGCGGTGTGTCCAGATCAAGGACTAGAATAACTTTCGGACCAGACTATGAGCAATTCTACGCACCAAGAATACACAAGAAATACGGTCTTTGAGATGTGGGTAGCAAAAATTTAAGTACGTTGGCTTGTTTCCCCGAAATGAAGATAAAGAATACGCTAATATTTCTTTCTTTCTAACTCGTTTTCTCTTCTCTAAGTTCTATTTTTAACCTTTTGTTTTCTTCTGTCATTTCTCTTACCTATTTTCCCAATGCTATTCTCTTAACCATTCCTTTTCTCGCTCTCCAATGCCTTTATCCCTCTTTTTCTTCTCTTTCTTTTCTTTCCCTCTTCTCAAAAATTTCCTGCCTCTCTATTCTATATTTGATATTGTTCGTTTGATTCTCTTCCTTCTCTCTATTATAGCTCTAGTTCCTATCTTTTATTTTTCTCTCACTTTATTCACTTTTCTCTCTCATTCTCTTCTCTCACACTTCGCTCTCTTTTTTTCTCTTATATCTCTCTTAGGGACTCTTTCTTTTCTTTCCCTCTTTTCAAAATTTCCTGCCTCTCTATTCTATATCTGATATTGTTGGTTTGATTCTCTTCCTTCTCTCTATTATAGCTCTAGTTCCTATCTTTTATTTTTCTCTCACCTCATTCACTTTTCTCTCTCATTCTCTTCTCTCACACTTCTCTCTCTTTTTTTCTCTTATATCTCTCTCTATTTTCAATCACTAGCAGGTGAAGCCTACGGGAGAAGAGAGTGCTATCCTATCCCCCCCGTCCCAGTTCGAAGAAGCGTGTTCGTGTATTTCAGGGATAGCTGAACCTGCATGTCAAGGATACACATGTACCGTAGAAATTAAATAATTAGAAGAGGAATGTAGAGAAAAGTCAAATAATTCGCATGTAGATAAGTGTATACAGTAGAATAGAAATATTTAAAATTAATCATGTAAAAAATATATATACAAAAGGTACACATGTAGATGGGTGTGTACGGTAGAGTTGAAATAGAGAAAAAACAACAAAAACCAGCATGTAAAAAAAGAGCATGATACGCTAACGTTAGAATGTGGTAGTTAACATTATCTTTAAGTGGCCATGAGTGGATCTTAGGATCTTTGCTGGTCCATGATTCTGTAGTTCTCTAGTTCCTCACCTTCCACATTCTCATTTATTTCGCTCTTTTTACCTTTTCCATATCTCTTCCCTCTTTCTTCTCTCTCTCTATTTTAGTTTCTTCTCGTCTTTTAGATATCTTATTTCCCGTGTTTCTCATGTTGCACTTCTTTCACTCCACTCCCTCTATTCAATTTCTCTCTTCCCTTTCATTCCTCTCTCTCTACTCACTCTATCAACTCTATTAGCAATTCCTCTCTCTTCTTTCTCTCTTCTCTCTCTCTCTATTCATTCCCTGCTCTCTTACTCTTTTCCCTTCTCTGTTCGCTTTATTTTCTCTATATATTTTATTCTCATTTATCTCTTTTCCCAATGTTCTATAAATCGTCTCCTATTCTTTCTCTCTTTTTAGTCTCAAACTTCTCTTACTCTTTTCTCTCCTCTTTTCTATTCTCTCTCTCCCTTTTCTCCCCTGCTATATCTCTTGTTTCTCTCTTTCTTTTCTCTTCTGTCTCGTGTCTCTTTCTTTTTCTCTCTTATCTCTCTTCATTATATCTTCTCTCTTGCGTCTTGGCGGTATAAGTAACAGGAAAAAGTGTAATAAATCCCACGCATGAACGAGAGTCTGAGAAAGGATTCGGAACCCCAAATAAGGGTCGTTTAAACTGAAGAGATACATTTAATTATTTATACACAAATGTTCGAAGCATAAGAAATAAAATTCTCCAATTTAGATGTTAGCCAGATCATAAAATTTGAATATTATTCTAATTACCAAATCGTGGCTAAACACTTTCTCAGAAGGTTTTTATAGGAGAATGCAATATAAAAGCTCATACTTTATGCGAAGGAAGATATATACTCAAATATGGTGTAAATTAATAATGAGGATATGGAAACCGAGGTTTTAGTAATTGAATTAGGGTTAAGATCTTGAGCCTTTAGCACTTACTACCCATACTTGATAGTAGAAAGCCTACGACCCAGAATATAGACTGGTAAAGAGTATTAGTGCGACGCTTATCAGGTAACCTGAAAGAAATTCTTTCGGATATAAAATGATCCGAAAGGATAACTTGCCACGTGGCTTACGACCCATTTTGTAACTTACGTCCTTTTCTCCTGTTAAGCGCGGTTCTATAACTTATTACCTAGTTTACATCATAGCGACTGGAGCGCGGGTCGACGATCTGAAAGCCGGCTCAATTTTGTCAAGTAGGCCTTCATGGTGACGGTTCTAAATAGGAACCCCCTGACTCTAAGAAGTAGAGCCGATCAGGAGTTCATGCAGCGAGGATATTCTGATGCCTAGAGAACCCTTCCAGCCTCCTCCGCTGCACCAATTGCAAGCTCCCGATTTACTCGTCTCTCTCGCTCTCATCAAGAATTCGGAGTACGTTCGGGCTCGTATGACTCTCCGTTTCCAAGACAACCGCCATACGTCTATTGCCTCACTACTTCCGTGAAGGGTATTTGGAATATTTTTTTTTCATCTTACGCCCCATTCTTAATTTCTCATTTTCAAGACCAACGGGAGAGGGAGGGTATATTCCGTTCCTGTACCATTTGGCCGGAGTAGCAGTGCTTATTTTGTAAAGACATGTTGTCGTTGGTGGTTTAATCCTGTGACATATTTAATGTACCCGTCTGTGCACTGTATTTATTTGATACGTTCACATTGCATTTGATGTGACCCTTTTGTGCACTGTATTTATTTCATTTCTCGTGTTTTTGGAGCCGAGGGAACTTAGTTCCTCGTTTTGCCTTTACAAGTGGCGACCCTGTCAGGTTTTGTGTTGGTATCAGCTTGGGCGTGTAAGAAACCTCAAGCGCGCATTCACTGTCTGTGGCGCGGAAGTGAATTCCTTGTTTTCTTAGGATTATTAGCCTTTTGTGCTTTTAAGACTTGTTGATTGCCTCTGTTTACACGGCTGTGCTACTTTGCAGGGTGTGTTATTTATTGCTTTTGACGTTTATTGATTGCTTCTGTTTACTCGGCTGTTCCTTTAGCTGTTATTAGTTCTGTACTTATTACATTTGACAATTTTCAGGGGGTGTCATTTATTGCTTTTGAGGTTTGTTGATTGCCTCTTTTTACGCCTGGAAGTAGTTTGTTGCGTATTACTTACGTTTACCATTTTACGTTGTATGTCATTTATTTAACTTGTTTCATTTACTTTTTGTAGCAGTTATTTTCTAGGTATTTTTTTATTTAACTTTGCTTGTGTTCTCTATTAAGCTCTGGTTGTTTGCTTTCTTTACTTTGCAGAGATAACTTTCCATTTGCTTAATAAGGTATATAGGGTTACAGCTAATGTTCATTATTATAAATTTTTATTGATGATTTGTATATTTCACTTATGTGTGCATTTCGTCCTGTTCAATTAGGATTTCTATTAAAGAACTCAAGCAACGGGCTGCGGAATTCGGCCTAACAGGGAACGAGATCGCCAACTATGTTCTGCACCAGGAAGCATTCGAACGTGAGGAGCACCAAATCAAGATCCATCTTGCTGAACTTCAAGCTCAAGTTAAAAGGTTAGGTAGAAGACAGAAGGGTCTAACTCGCCAAGATTGAAACAGAAAGGATATTGAGTTGGTGTGTATCTCTTCACCTTAACAGGCTACTTCTGCGCAGTTTAATGATCCGGTGAGTCGTTTTAAGCTCTCTCTATTGCAGAATGAAGAAGATATTACCTCCTACCTCAACCGCTTCGAAAGAGTTGCTAAGTTACTCGAAGTTAACACTGAGAGCTATGCAGTGAGGATAGGAAGTTTACTTACCGGTTAGGCTGCTAAAATGTACAATTCTTTGCCGGCTGTCAGTTAGGAAAGCCTAACTGACAGGATTTAACAAGGCTCCTGATCGTTACTGTTTCGAGTTCCGAAGCCTAAGGTTTCAACCGGGGAAATGTTCCAATAGTTTTCCTTCCATCTGGCCCACTGTTGCAGGCTTGGTTGGAAGAATCTGGATAGGTAACAGCTTTGAGGAGCTAAAGGCATTTATGATCCTTGCTCAGTTATTGTCTTCCATCCATCCAGGTTTACGTGGTTTCATTAAGGAATGGCGACTAACTGCTTTGGCGGAAGCTATTCAACTGGCTGATGATTGGACCTCGGCACACACTATGCTTCCGCAAAATTCCAGTTTCAGCTCTAAGAAGTTCGCTCGACCATCCAAGCCGGATCCTAAAGTAACAATAGTAGAACCTAACTCTGCTAACAGACAAAAGAACCCTTCATCGTCTGTGATATGTCATGGCTGTGGAGAGCTTGGGCACATTACACCTCGTGGCCCATGGAATTTCCGCACCTTCAATGATGGCGCGTCTGCTGCACATACATATAAGGTAAGATTTTGTCGGTTCGAACGAAGTATCCCACATTTCCAAGCTTCTGGTACCATCAACGGGGCTTGGGTGTCCATCATCAGTAAAGATACCGGTTGCTCCTGTGTGGTTGTGCTGAATGATGTGTTACCCGATGCTATCGTCTCCAATTGCAGAAAAGTCTTTGTTGTCGACTACTTGGGTCGATTGGATGCATTTTCTATTGTATCATGCTACCTTTGATGCCCATATTGCGAAGGCTGGACAGACGTTATCAGAGCTCCAATCAAATTTGAGAGTGTTTTAGTTGGTAATATTCCAGGAGTTAGAGATCCTAATATCGCCAAACACTTGCCTTCCACAGCTGATGACAAAGTTGTCTCTCCCCAACTGTATTCTCCCATTCAACGTCCGGATGGGAATGCTTCACCCTTACCAACCACCAACTTTACTCTACCGAGAGATTCCTCTGATTCAAGTATCGACACTTCTCTAAAACCAGAACCTCATCAAGTATATGCAGTCCAGACCAGATCGGGTAAAGTGATACGCATTCAACCCTTAGCTCTTCCTTCTCTCCAGCCCCTCTCTGTGACAGCTGATAAAATTAGTCGCCTTTAAACTTCTTGCGAAACGCTCTCTGCCGCTAGAGCTAAAGCCGCCCCAGGAGAAATTGACCAAGTGAGAAACAGGTCTAGTTTCCAATTCGAACTGGTTGACAGCCTCCTCTACCGGAAATGTTTAACGTCTGATCGTCCCGATAAGGTAGGCAAGTCAAACATTGTTGCTCTCCGTGATTGTCGCCATATTATTCTCTATGTTGCTTACGAGAGCACCTCGGCTGGCCATTTTTCCCATAGGGAGACTGAATTGAAGGACGTAGAACAGTATTATTGGCCTGGCATGGGAACCAACATCAGAGCCTTCTGCCGTTCCTGCAACAAGTGTCAACGCTTTTCGAAGAAAGGACGACTACGACCAGTTTGCATTGCCCTCAACTTGGTTTGACCACTTTCTCCAGCATCTTACGACGCACATAGGTACATCCTCACAGTGAGGGTATAGAACCCACATACTCGCATGCCGCCAGACAATCGCGGGAACAAAATAAATTTGTCGTTTGAGTTGACCTTCGTCTCCTCTCTCTCTCCCACCCTCCCCCGACATTCTACTGTCGTCATCCGTGCCAAACATTCCAACAGGGGACAGGAAATCTGACGAACGAAGGCCTATCTCATAGAGAAGCCTAAATTCTATTTGCCTTATTTATGATACCATGGGGATTGTCCAAAAGGCGCCGCTATAAGCAAATTGTCGTATAGGAAATCTCTCTCTTGATTTCACACAGTCCGCGGTACAAATGACAACGACGTTCATCTCTCAGTAGAAGTGTCCCAGACCTACTCGCATAACCCTCACGTTAAACGAGAGTCGTTGCCGTAAAGTTTCGACTGCCAACGCGCCACTGAGTTAACTTGATCACTGTCTCAAAGTGTTCCTCAGGCAAATCCCGCCCCGCAGAGTCTGTAACTAGAAGAATACACTCTCTCGCTCAACGTAACTTAAGAAAGAAAACGGAACATCCAAATAGTTACTGGAAGTAACTATTTGTTAGTGTCACATCCAGTTAGGAGTGAACTAACCGGAACTGCAGTCATCAGCCCCGAACCCGTCGTCTTATCCCCCCTATCCCCGAGAACTCGTGTTAACGCCACCCAAACCACCCCGTCTGGACCCGACTAGTAGTCTCTCCAATCCATCACAATTAATGGTAATCTGTAAACCCAGTGTCCCTCTATTCTTAAATTACCTATTTAATTAACAGTGATTGATACTCCCGTTAAGTCATTAAAAATCTTTACGCTTAACGTCAGTGTTATCCTCCCCTCCCTTTTTAAAGAGATTCAAGTGAGTCATTCCGTGATATTATTATTTATAATGGCTGTCAACCCGGACTAATCCGTGTTTAATATTTAATCCTTATTTACCAAAATGCCCATTTAACTATTGCTACTAATTATTATTTTGGTGTAAAGTAAAGTTTATTTTTGTATGTGTGTTTATTTGTGGCTCCTCGTTTTTGACATACCCTCGGCAAGACTTTAATTAAGAATTCCTTCGGAAAATTTATTCAACCTGTATTATGCACTCTTAGAATTTAACAATCACAAACCTCTCCCCAATAACAAGTGAGAATTTTATAGTGAGAATCCTGGCCGTGGCACAACCCGCCTCTAACCAGCCTTCGCACGTTCTGTAGGAATTAAAGAATATATATATATATATATATATAATGATCGTAGATTGAGTCATAGAATCTCAATACCATTGACTTAAACAAAAGCGGTGTTTCTAGATCAAGGACTAGAATAATTAATGGACCAGACTATGATCAATTCCACGATATATATAAAAGTGGTGTCAGCTTTAAGGGGTCAAGTTTTGAGAAAGCGAACTCATATAGCCTAAAACTTGCCAACGTCTAAGGAAGCCCAAATAAACTAACGTAAATTTTAATAATTACTCTATTACCCGAAGGAATATAAATAATAACCATTAATAATCCTTTCCAGATAGTAAAAACAAAGCTAGGAAAATATTCGTTATTTTGGGGGTTATATTTTAGATTGTATCGGTAAGGAACAATCACAGCTTCTAATTCTCTTACCAGGTGCGTAAGTTCTTTCGTGAGTCACCAGTTGCGTCAGCAAGAGAAGCAATGGCTTCACAATCGGGGTAATACAAATTGGTTCATATCGTCTGCCCATTTTGCAGCTAGGAAAACATTCTATGGTAATAAGCCTTCCCGCAATAATGACTTCAACAAATGTATAACATTGCCATTTAATAATAAATTAGATAGTTTAGGGGACATATTTTGAAAAGCGGGTATTAATCTAGCCTTTAAATATAATAATTCCTCAAACCAATTGATGATTGCCAGGAAACCCAAAGAACATCATAACATAGAAGTATATGCAATACCATGCAATGATTGCCATAAAGTTTATATAGGGAAAACGGGGAGAAATCTAGACAAGAGATTGTATGAACACAAAAGAGATATTAGAGTGGGCAGCGAAAGCAGTGGAATATTTTGCCATGTTAGAGACTTGAATCATTCGATCGATTTCAATGGAAGTAAAATGGTATTTAAATCGGCTAACTATGTTAACAGAAGAATCATAGAATTGAGTTTGATATCGTCAGTTCCTAATTTAAATCTATCTGAGGGTCAATTTTCTTCTAATCCTGTAATACGAAAGCAAATAAACAAAATAGTAAAATGTCAGCCCTTCAATATGTTAGGCCTACCCCCCCCCCTGATTAGCTACAAGTAGTGGATTGGGTAAAAAAAGAGGGGATCTTTCACGACCTGACCCTGTGTTATGTTTGTAAGCACTTTTCTAATATTTTCTATCCAGTGTCAGTTGAAAAAGGGTGTGAGATACACCGAAACTGTTCTCAATTAAATTGTCTTCGGAGAATGTGGTTTAATTACTCATCTTTTCTTGTGATATATATATATATATATATATATATATATATATATATATATATATATATATATATATATATATATATATATATAGCCTTGGACAAAATTAAGGGGCAGATATCAAAAGATGAAGAATATGATTGAAATTCATATATTCCATACTTGGTGGTTTGCTCAAATTTCTGCCATTCTTCAGGGATTGAGGCTGCTAATTCACTTTTTGAGGATCATTTGTGCACCCTCACTCTCGTGTCCAAGAATGATCACAAATGTCCATTGGGTTTGAGGTCTCGAGATTGATGGGGCCTTCCAACCGTTTGAGAATCTAGATCTGTGGCATGGAGCATTGTCTTGTTGGAAGATTACACCATCTGTTATGTCATCCTTCCAAATTTTCTCTCAGTAAGGTTGATAAACGTGGTCTAACATGTTGGTGTAAGTGTAGGAATTCACTGTGCGCTGACAAGTGAACAACAATCCTGCACCCGAATACAACATGCAACCCCCTACCATTACATTGCCACCTCCAAATTTAAGTGTTTTGAGAACACATCACGAGTAATAAGCTACCACAACTCTTCGACGAAGATAAATTGCTCCAGGAATTCCAAAATTCTCAAGATAAATACAAATTTTACTGATCATTTTTGGTATCCAATATAAAATTTGGTATCGAATAAAAATGTGTATAAGCATAATGAATTGGTGGAAACTAATGAGGAGAACTTACCTCATAGTTGCTTTCATCAGACCAAACAACTTTAGCCCAATCCACATCAGTCCAATCTTTATGCTCTTGTGCCCAAGATAAACGCTTCTTTTTTGCCTCAGACACCCACGGTTTCTTTCTAGCCTTACATCCTTTTGAGCCCAGGTTCTAATAATCATCTCATTGTGTGTCTTGAAATCTTTTTGTTTGTTGCTGCCCGAAATTCAGCAGCTACATCAGAAGAGGGTTTTTCCCTATCGGCCAGAGATTTCCTTTTCAGCAACTTCTCTTCTCTTTGGACAATGCTTTGTTTCTTCAGATACATTTATAAAAATAAATTATCACTTGTAAGTTAACAATAAGATAATAAGTGAAAAAATAGGAATAAACGTTCATATCACACAATAAATAGCAGAAGGTTGCCTCAACTACGAATGCAGAAAATGCAAAAACGCCTTATATATATATATATATATATATATATATATATATATATATATATATATATATATATATATATATATATATATGTATAAATAGGTAGCAGTTTTTCTTTAATGCATATTTTATAGACCATTGTATATTAAGCCATAATTAATTTTGGGGGAACTTTCTTTTTCTCTTATTATCTTCTTTTCTCCTAAGTTCATCTCTCTTTAGATGTGAAGGATAGAATAAAAGTGAAGGGCGAAGTCAAAAGAAAGGGTAGGTTTGCGATTGAATGGTTGGATGCATGGTCGCTTAGTAGTAAGTCTTAGTTTTAGAATTAGATAGTTTTAGTTAGTAGTTGCCTGAGTCTCGGTCTCTCCTTCTTTGTTGTTTAATGTTAGGGCATATTTGTTGCTTTTAATGTTTTAAGGCGTTCAACCCGTTGTTGTTGTTCTTCTTTCTAATACAGGTAAAGTTTTCTCATAACTTATTCGGTTCTTGTTTCTTTAGAAGTTTAATGAATCTGATATAGCCTGTAATAAAAAGAGTTTTGTTACTTACTCTTTCATACGTTTCCAACCTATCGCGAAAAGATTCCTTCCTCTTCCTGGTGGATCTTTGTTGTATATCTGTGGAAGTGGCGATGTGTTCCCCCATCCTCTCTTTAAGTTATGAATTCCGTGATTTCCTCTCCTAAATATGTTGGGTTTTCTCAATTAGTTTCTCAACTCCTTCATCAGCTTCATCTCCGCGTCAATATACAAATCACGTTGTCTTCTTATTCTCCTCTTCTTGCATTTGTTATTAATAATGCTGCCTTGTTTGGAGTAATCTGCAGTTCAGTATGTCCTATATTTTCAGATGGTGTACATACGAATCAGTGGATATACCATTTCTGACTAAAAGGTAGCTTGATAAATTTGCTTCTTTCTCCGATTAATGGATTTGAGCATGTACAGTATAGTAGTCCCAGTACCCTTCTTCCTTTATCTACTCTTTCTCTTGCGTGTTCTCTGTATCATGTCTTGGTTATTGTTAATCCTAGTACTTTAGTTAATTGCTCTATCTGTATCTTTCTCTTTCGACGTATATGTCTCCGAATTTTCTATTGTAGATCGGTACGATTTTAAATTTATTTCTGTTTGGAGCTATTTTCCATTTTCTCTCGTATTCATTGATCCTCCTTATTTCCTGCATATCGCCGTTCCTGTATGGACAAACAACGATTTGTGTTGAGGCATCCTTCCGTAAAGGGTGGTGAAATGTCTGAGGTATACACTGAGTATAATGATGGTCTCAGGCACCCTCTCTGCGGAAGGACAGTCTCCAGCTTGAACTTTTCTCCATGGTGGTTCACGACTTTGAGGTATGCATGTCGTTCCATCACGTAGTCGCAGATTAGTCTTTATATTTTCTTGTTTATTCGTAATTGCAGGATATTGTTTTGCATTCTCATTACCCAAACTTTGTCGAATGCTTGTGAAACGTCGCTGCAGACAATATCAACGCCTAGCCTTTTCTTTTTTAGCTTTGGCTATTTTTTCCGTAATTATTATGAGGGCAATTTCTGTGCTGCTTCACTTCCTTAATCCGAATTGGTATTCGTTTAGGAAATTATTTAACACCATGTGCTCAGTTAGCAAGTGATTTATTATTTTTTTAAACATCTTCTCAATGAAGTCAAGTATAGGGATGGGTCTATAGCTCTCCACTCGTGTTGATGGTTTACCAGATTTGGGGATAAAGATCATTTTTGCGTCGTTTAGTTCATCTGAAAAGTAGCCGGTGTTAAGATTTGCAGTTAGTACAGTTGTTATTCCCTTAAGAATTTTTCGGGCGCTTCTTCATAATGCTTCTTGTTGAGTCCTAATCTCCTTTGTGCCTTCTGCTTAAATCCAGAAATTGTGGTTCTCACTTCTTGTACGGTGATCTTCACGTTGATAATGTCGTAGGTGTCTCTCTCTGCATCCACAGATGGATGAGGGTGTATATTTTAGATTTCCTCCTTGTCTGTGTCTATAATTTGTGCTCGAAATGTATATTAAATCATTGATTGTCCTTTTCGCTTATGTTGAATATCCTCTTCTAGTTGACTCTAGAGAGAAACGATTATTCTGCTCCACAGGTGGGAGAGCTCTTCTATGTATTTATCCTAATACTATCTTAAAATCGGTGCTATTTATGATTAGAGTGTTTAACATAAAAATGTTTGTTTGTAATGTGAGAGGAAATTTATGAAAATTGAATAACGTTCAGATTGGTGAACTATTAGGAAATATAATGCAGTTGACATTAAGCATGCGAATGGTTGGAAATCTGGTTTTTGGTTCGAGCTGCATGTATATTTTTGTCCTTTGTTTCCATATTTTGTTGGTTTAAAGGCTGTTCCGGAGAATAATGGTAGTTTTGTTATTTATATATGATCTCATGTCCCGCCCTCAATGTGTTGAGCTCACAACGGCCGTTACCGCTCGTGAGCTAGATTCACGAGTCTCAATTTAGATCTGCCAAATGGACCCATTCGAAATACGCCCTTTTCCAATCCTATCTCAGGACGACATATTTAGATATCAGATGTCAAAGAGACCTTAGAAAACGACCCTCTTAATCCCATTTTCCTTTATCCGTTTCCTACTGACTCACTTCTCAGACATGGCTCTCTCGCTATCAAATTTGAATAATTGAGATGGGTCGTAAAAGATGAATCTCAAATAAGTTACCGAAAAGAAAGAGACGATAAAAGTGTTCAGAATCAACTTGGGGAGAAAATGCACATGTCAATATGGCGGGTCAGTCAGGTTTGTAGGCTGTATTCCAAGTCTGCTCCACGAGCGGGATTGCTAAAATACCAGCCAATTTATACCCAACTTCAAATATAAAGAAAATCGGTTGATAAAGAGATTTTCATTTGTTTTCTAAGATAAATATTTGGACCTTTAAAATTGGCGTTGTTATTCATTATGTTAAACATTTCAATCTCCTAATCGTATAATTTAATCGTTAAATGAGTCTATTAATAGGTCTATTACTGCTTGTAAAGGGACAGGGTCTCTTCCTGACAAAATTATTATTAAAAATGAAACTGGGGAATTGCATACCAGTACGACCACATAGACAAGAATGTTAATTACAGATGAAAAAGAATACGAGAGAAAAAAAGGAATAATGTGATTTCCCCATCCATTATTATTAATTAAAATTAACTGTGAAAACCAACGAGGACACTTTCTTTCAAAAATAGCCGTGTGCATACGGTTTCCTTTCACTCATTCTGCATCGAATGGTGTGTGGGTTTTTTTAGACTCCTCACCGATGGTGACTGGCCATACCCACGCAGTTATACCGTCTCCCTTCACATCCAGCATGACTTTAGCACCATAAGAATGAACATCATTCATCCTTGATAAAACATGCATATTCCATCGTTAGTTTCCTCTTTCAGATGACATTATTAATCACTTGCAAACCCCGAGCCCCTTTCATTTGAGGGCACTTACATCCGGAAAATAAAACCGACATTATTATCAGAATAGCAATCACTAGCAAGCCGCAGCGACAAGATCTTGCTTCTGTTTGAAGGGGAAGTGAGAGGAGTTTACCACTTTTGACAAGCATTTTAAACCCTCTGTGGCTCAAGGGAGTGCCACAAGGTTATATAGAATCCCAATTAAGCTGTTTCAAGCGTGATAACGCATCTGAAGGGAACTGCTTGTGTAAATACGGAAGAGGGGTCGCCCCCGTCCCTCGCAGTGGGAGAGGTCTCCGAAGTTTGCGTATGGCATCTGTTGTTGGGCATTGAACCTGTATCTAGACCTGAAAATTCACCGGTTTGCCATACGCAACGTGAGCCCCAAACAAACACCCTAGCATAAGCAATCCTCATCTCCTACAAAAATCGTACGTATAACGGAACATAAGACACTCAATTAATAAGAATGTGCTCTCATTGATGGGTTCTTCGTGGTAAGCTATAATGCTCCAGGAAATCGAATTATCTCGACAAATTTGATTCGACTTTTCAAATTATAAAGCCTCTTTTTATCATCACTGACCTCTGTAAATCGGGGTTAGCTATAGGTGGTTAAAGGTGCCCCATTTATGATAGAGGATCAATATGTTCCAATAACTTATACTTGTTATAAGAATCAATGTTTATTGAAGAACACAAAGAACTTAGAAAATAAAGGATGGTGAATTTAGAATACATCGTGTAATCATAATGTAAAACGGGATTAAAAAGAAAATTCTTGCCTTTTATGAGTTGGATACTGAAATTTTACTGTCCCTCTCATCGCTGAAAACTGCGTGCGTAGTATCATTTTTGCAGACGGGGGTGCGAAGTAGTTTCTGGAGTGGGTTAGGCACAGTTTGAGGGAATCACCACTTCCAATGGTTGGTAGTAAGCCAATGGGATCGAAGCAATATATTTACTTACCACATAAAGGTAGATACATGAGAGATCACTGTGTAAGAAAGTTTGACTTTTGTCTTGGACTTAGGTTAAAAGTATTAATTCCTAATTGTTTGTGGCTCTATTAAATAAAAAGGGCAATTTTAATCCTAAAACTTTGCTTTTGTGGCTAGGACATTGAATTTCTAGTGCAAATAGTAAAAAGTACATAAAAAGATTCAAGGGTTATGTATTTTTCAGTTATGGCATAAACATCATACACTGTGCTTAAAAAGATATAGAAACAGTAATACAGTAGTAATACCTATTATTTCCCTTACTTTTTGTGTTTTGGGACCTGAACAGCAATAACAGTTCTCTTAAATTCCACATAGAATCAGCAATAATTTGGTGAAAAATAAACGGTAAAGCGTTCTACAACTTTCAAGAATTTTTTTGTTTCAAGATTTTCTATTACATTCTGGCAACGTAGATGACTGCATAAATACAAATAATGTCTATTCAACAGATTTGTTTAACTCTAGCCGTCACAGCGTAGAAATTGTCAATCGTCAATTATAGAAATATTTGTCACACATGCCACCAAGAGGTTGTAAGACAAGAGAGAAAAAGTA
This sequence comes from Ceratothoa steindachneri, assembly GCA_963969495.1. Classification (NCBI taxonomy): domain Eukaryota; kingdom Metazoa; phylum Arthropoda; class Malacostraca; order Isopoda; family Cymothoidae; genus Ceratothoa; species Ceratothoa steindachneri. The sequence continues at coordinate 57,879,025 of OZ018338.1, read as the reverse complement.
CTGAAAAGAGTGATCTGCTAAAATATGTGAGGCCTACAAGGCCATATTTCGGCATGCCAGTCGGAGATCAAGACAAACCTTGGGAATCGTTTTTTTTTTTTATTTAAGGGGCTATCTGGCGACTGCCGACTTAGGCATAAGTCGCCGTAAACAAACAGACTAGTTTTAGGCTACTTTAAAAAATTGAACAGGAAACAACAATAAAAAGAAATAACAATAACAATAACAAAGCAATAACAAAAACAATAACAAAAACAACAACATCAAGAACAATTAAACCTGGTTAAATGAAAAGGAAGAAGGCCGGCCTCCCCCCAAAAGTCAACAAGTCCACCAGTCAAAGGGCACGCACTCGTCCCAAGTACAAGTGACAGGCGGTAGCGACCCCGCCCATCCCGGTACCGGGACAGGTGTCGTGCGCGAAGATCACCCAGACTAGGACTGTCGACAAGAATGTGCTGAACAGTCTGGGGGACGACGCAGTTGTCGCAATAGGGCGCAGGCAAGCGCTCCATCAAATAGCGATGCGTCACACGAGTGTGCCCGATTCGGAGACGACAGAAAGCAACCTGAAGCCGCCACGACATCGGGGGATAGGTCCATGGAAACAGTCGCGGCGCAATGGCACGCAACCTCTTAGTGGCCTTCGACCGTCTCCCATCTTCTTTGCCAAGCAGTCCAAAGAGCTGCCCGTATTCCTGCCATGTAGTCGGTGTGAGGAAGAGCGAAACGCTGGTCCGGTCGCAGAGTCCTCGCGGACTCTTTGGCACCCTCATCGGCACGCTCATATCCCGCAATTCCTACATGTCCAGGAACCCAGCAGAAGATAATCTTGACGTCTGCCCGGCTCGCCAAAATCGTGGCGTCACGGATTTCGTGAACCAGGGGATGCGGAGATTCCAATGCCCCGAGAGCACTCAGGGCGCTTTGTGAGTCGCTATAGATCACAATCCGGTCTCCGAACCAGGCACGTCGCGTAATCTCCAGGATCGAGTGGTGTATTGCCACCAGCTTGGCCGTGAAGACAGACGCAGTGCCTGGTAGAGCCCCGCTGACTTCAAACAGAGGGGATACGGCGTGAAAGCCGACCCTCTCTTGGGACTTGGAGCCATCCGTATACACTGGCACGGTACCAGCGTGACACGATGTGTGCTCCAAAAAGGTCCAAGCTTTGGGAGCAGAGGCGTGGCGACAAATAGCCAAATTTGGTACGCTCCAGGGGGGCGTTCTGGGCAGAACCAGGGGAGCCACCGGCCCGAGAGCTATATCTACCTCTCAAGGAGTTTCCTGGCCCTAAACCCAAAGGGCTTAGAGTATGACTGGCGTCTCTCGGCGGTATAGGTACCATCGAAATCAGCTGCGGATGCAGTAAGAGCTGTTGGCGACTGAGGGAGGCGCCGGGCTTGCGCGTACAGTCGAGTGATGCACAGCACGCGGCGCAAAGCGAGTGGCACTTCCCCAGCATTGACCAACAGGCTCTCAATGGGGGAAGTGCTGAAGGCACCGGTCGCAAGGCGAAGCCGGTGTGGTGGATCGAATCCACCTTCCGCAATAAAGGCTTGGCTGCGGATGCATAAAACTCGCATCCGTATTCGATCTTTGAGCGAACAAAGGATTGATAAAAAAGTAAGGCAGTCGCCCTATCAGCGCCCCAAGCGCTGAACGTTACGGAACTGAGAAAGTCCATGGCGCGGGTACAAGAGACCCTAAGGCTGCGAATATGAGCCTCCCAGGTGAGGCGTCGGTCGAATATAAGACCAAGGAAACGGTGCGACTTAACCACATTCAGGCGCACCCCATTAAGAAACAAATCTAGGTCAGGGTGAAGCCGTGGATGGCGGCAGAAGTGCACCACCTTAGTCTTGGCCAAAGAAAACCAGCACCTGTGCGCTTTGGCATAGCAAGAGACGCGGTTCAATGCCTGTTGGAATAAACGCTCCAGAGTTGGCATCTGGGCCGCGCCAAAACAGATCGAAAGGTCGTCCACGTAGAGCGTAGCGAGAACATCTTCCGGGAGCACCGAGGTGATGCCGTTGATGCTCAGGGCAAATAGTGTGACACTGAGGACACTTCCCTGCGGGACACCCTCTTCCTGCTCCTTTGGGCCGGAGAGGGCTTTCCCCACCCGCACGCGGAATCGACAATCTCGCAAAAATTCAGATATAAACATTGGGAGGCGTCCCCTCGCCCTCATCGTGTGGAGAGTCTCCATGATACCGTATCGCCATGCGGTATCATAGGCCTTTTCCAGATCAAAAAACACCGTAGCGTAGTGCTGTCTACGAAGGAAAGCCTCGCAGATCGCATTTTCCAGTCAGAGCAGAGCATCCGACGTGGAGTGGAACTTACGGAAGCCACACTGTGCCGAAGACAGATGGCCTCCGCTGTCCAGAAAATAGGCTAATCTAACTTTTACCAATTTCTCTATCAACTTGCACACACAAGAGGTTAGAGAGATTGGGCGGAAACCGGTCAGGGTAGAGTGATCTATCCCCGGCTTGCGGAAGGCGAGCACAGTAGTGATTTGCCAGGAGTCTGGGAGAAGACCTTCCACCCAGATCCTGTTGAACAAATCTAAAAGAAAGGCCATGCCTCGCTTACCCAGGTGTCGAAGCATGGCGTACGGGACATCGTCCGGACCATGGGTGGTGTCCGTGCACAAAGCGAGAGCGGAACGCAACTCACTCACAGTAAACTTGTCGTTGAAGGGTTTTCCGCCTCTGGAGGTAAAGTCCAGCCGGCGGCCTTCCGCGACATCACGACGTGCATTGAATGCTGGTGGAGCAGCATCACGGCAAGAAAATGCGGAAAAAGCTGTCGCTAAGTATTCTACTACGGACGCCGGGTCCGAGATTGCGGTCCCATTCTTCTGGAGAACGGGAGGGGGGTCCTGCGAGAACTTGCCCTAAATCCTTTTGACTCGCTTCCACACCCCAGCTAAAGGGGTCTTCCCATTAAGTGAAGACACGTATGCCCGCCAAGAAGAGCGGTGGGCGTGCTTCGAAATTTACCGGAACCTAGCCCTAGCCTGACGAAATTCACCGACAGTGAAATCGTTCGGGCGGCGCTTATAGCGCATGTAGGCATAACGCTTCTGTTTGAGGGCCGTTTCACACTCGGCCGACCATCATGGAAGTGGTTGGCGTGCAAAACGGCAAGACGTCCTAGGAATAGTAGTCAGGCCCATGGCCATGAGGTTTCCGGAGAAGAACTCAACGGCCTCATCTACCGACCTAAACTCCTCGACTGAGATAGATAATTCAGTCATTTCCAGAAATGCAGGCCCCTGCGCCCACGCAAAGCACCACCGAGGTGATCTCTCAGGCGGCAATTGCCCTGATTTTATATTTGAATGGGAAAGTAATCACTACCATGGATGTCATCGAACACCCCCCAATCAAAATCAGGCTGTGCATCCGAAAAGCACAAAGATAGGTCAAGACCAGAAAATAAAGACGTTCTCGGACATTGAGGCGTAAACTCATCCACGTTTAGGACACCCATCTCAAGCTCTTTGATCAGATCGGCAAAGACTTGTCCCTTGGAATTTATGGAGTAATCTCCCCAGAGAGGATGCCTGCCATTTAGATCTCCAAGCAAGAGATAGGGCCTCGGCAACCGTGCCACGACGCGGCGGAAGTCCCCTGCGTCGAAGTCAGCTGACGGTGCATGTACGAAGAAATCAGAGTATACCTCCTATCCAGGTGCAGCTGCACAGCCACTGCCTGGAAAAAGGTATCTAAAGAGAAAAGAAGAACGGAGACATCATGCTGGGTGTAAACCGCGCATCCCCCAGCAAGGCCATCCCGTGGTGGTGTAGTCGCAAGACCCTTATACCCCAGGAGGGCGGGCAGGGGGCACGCGCCTAGCATAGTCTCCTGCAAAACGATAGCTAACGGGGGACGGGACAAGACGAGGCTCCGCAGCTCCTTCCAGTTGGACCGGAGTCCACGGCAATTCCATTAAAGGAATATGCCCTCCAGGCCTAGCTTGGAGGAGACGCGGGGGCCCTCCTCGAACAGAAGACCCTCACGAGAATGGCCGTACGCTTCCCGAGGGCAAAACCACGGGCGCTGTTGGCCGGACAAAGCGCTGAAGTCGCTGTCGCCTTCGAGGACTTATTAGGGATGTTGGGCTCGCCATGCGAGTTTTTTCCTCCCTCCGCCTCCGAACCTTAGGCGGGCGTTGTGGCTTTGGAGGCGGGGGGCTTTTTTTCGAGAAACCACCGTTTCCGAGCCACTCGCTCCACCTCGGGGCGTGGGCGAAGGGGCCGAAGCTCCTTTGTTGCTGTCCTCCTTTGGGGAACAGCTTAAGGAACCCCGGAAGATGGTCTAGCGACCATCTTCAGAGGTGTTGCCTCCTGTGCGTCTAACGACTCGGTGGAGGCGCGTGGCCGTTTCGCCTTACGGGAAACGGTCACGCTGGGGGAAGAGGGGGGAGCCCTTGTTTTAGCCGGGGCAGAATATGAACTTTTTTTGCCGCTAGCTTTACCAGGGGAGCAGCCGGGGTTGGGTAGAGCCAGCAGAAGAGTTCCGAATGGGTGCGGAAACAAGCGTGCTCGTTAGCCTGGATGGGCCAGGAGCAGAGGGTGCCTTTTGAACTATTGAGGCATATGACGTTCCAGGCAGAGCCGGGCGCGCCAGGACCAGGTCCTTTGCCTCGCGGAATGAGAGTCGATCCTGGGCCTGAACGGCCAGGATTTCTTTCTCAAGGAGATATGCACCACATTGCTTCGAAGAAGCAGGGTGCGGCTCTCCGCAATTGACACAGTTGGCCAAATACGATTTGGACTTATCGTGTGCGACCTTGGAGCAATTTACACAGACTTCGGGTGACCCCGACTTTGCACGTCTACATGAGAGATTCGTATGGCCAAAGCGGTGACAGTAATAGCACCTCCGCGGCAGTGGCACGAATGCCTTCACGCAGTAGCGGTACCAACCGGCACGCACCGACTCAGGGACCTTGTCACAGTCGAACGTGACGAAGAGTGTAGGGGTGGGTCTCGAGGCCCCTCCCTGTTTTCTCATCACACGTTCGACCTTGACCGCCCCATGGTCGGACAGCTCTAGGGTGATGTCTTCAATGGAGTAGTCAACGAGTTTCCTCGCATAAACTACTCTTTTCACAAAGTTCATGGTAGAGTGCGGTGTCACACTCACCGGGGTGCCATGAAGTGTCCGAATAGCACTTATCTTGGCCAGAAGGCTCCCGTCCGAGAAACGGGTTACTTTCGGCTCTCTACCAATTGCACTAGCTAACCCTCTTCTCTAAAGGATCATGTTGCCCTTGGACAACATAGTGTCATCAGTGGAGCAAATAACGAGGAAGCGTGGGAAGCCAGCGGGCTCGAAAACGCCAGATAACCTCGGAATCAGGGGCCCCGATGTCATCGAGGCTCCACCGTGTGCACTTTTGGTCTTTGTCATGGTCAGGAGCTCCGTACCCGGGGAGCAGAGGGGCCGAAGGTGCCGATCTTGGCTTGGTCGATTGCCAAAGTGGCAGCAGACCCATCCGTCCCCGTAGCCCCCGCGGATGGAGAGGAGCCCCGAGTCTTCTTCGTCTTTTTGGTCTTTTTCGTCCTTTTCTTTTTTGGAGAGGAGGGCGGGGAATAAACCCGCTTCTCACCCCCCGCCTGTAGAAGCCCCCAGGCGAGATGGACCCGCCTCAGCCAGGTCCTTCTCCGAAATGGAGAAGGTCCTGGTGGTCGCAGGGGCATCATATGGAGGAGATCCCTCCCCTCCTTGTACTACCTGAGAATCTCCAGCCGTTTGAGGAGGACCTTGCTTAGGGGCGGATTCGGGTTCGGTGCTTAACTCTGAGCCCGGATTCCCCCCCATGGAAGGCCATACCGTCTGAGGCTGGTTTTCCTCAAGGACCATGTCTATCACAGGATGGGCCTCCAGTTGGCCATCCCCTCCCAGGGCATCGCAGGTCCCCTTGGCTTCGTCATAAGTCTTTAGTGGGGAGGCACAGGCCTTGACCCCGGCAAGGTTTAATATTCTTGCCAGCAGGTCTTTTAAGGAAAGCGACCGAAGGGGCCTTGCTTCTCTCTCCCTCCTAAGGGGGTTTGCCCTACCGAGCGGCTTGCACGAGGGGCAGGTGGCAATGGGCTGCCTGCTGGCTTTCTTGGCAGTCATCTTAGAAAGCAAAGGAGGGGCTGCCGCTGGAGATGGGGAGGTGCCCAAAAGCACTTCCAGATTAGGGGGTGAGGGGAGTCCCCTACACTCGTAGGCGTAGGAGAGGAGTAAGCCTCCTCTCCGGTTAAAGAGGTATGGAGGGTTCCCTGTGCAAGCACAGGGGGGGCCTCCATCTTTTCTGTGGAGCTGCACGAGGGCGGCTCCGTTGTTTTCGGGGGAATTAAGGGGAGATGTTTTTTTTTGCATCATTGGGCATAGTGACCCTATTTGTTTTACGGGACGCAATCGCTCACGTACCTCTTGCAGTAGCTCGCACTGCAAGAGTTGCTTACAGGCCCGGCAGAGCCAGGCGCCGCCATTTGGGACCACCCCTCCCGCCTGGTGGCCTTGCAGTCCTTCGGCATCGCGGCTACACCTTGAACACAGCGTAAAAAAGATAGATTTTGAAGACGAGAGGAAAAGGGATGTGAAAAAGGTATGGGTGTGAATGGAGCACGTTGTTAAAAGCCAACCACCCCAGACCGAAGCTCAGGGGTTAGGGGACATTGTCCCCTCCCCCCTCAGCCCCGATTCGGGACGATTGGCTGAGAAGAAGGTGAGATTCTACGCTGTGAAATTAGAGGCTGACGAGAGAAAGTTGTGGGAAAGGGTTGTATAAAAAGCGACGAGGTAGGAGAGAAATACAGGCTATCTGAAGGAAGAAAAAGAGGCTAAGCTAGGGCCGGACGGAGTGCTGGATCCCGTCAGCACGGCGGCCAGGATGGCAATTCACCGTGCCCCTTACTGGGCCTTGGGAATCGAATTTCACTTGCAAGCTCTTTAAAAGAACTTTAGAACGTAATTTATTATTATATATATATATATATATATATATATATATATATATATAGAAATATAATGTGTTTTGTTTATTTGAATACTGCATAATTTAATTTTTAACATTCCTAATAACACTAAATGAAAATATTTGTATGTATATTTATACTTATGTTTTCCTTTTGTTTTTTACATGGTGGTACAGAGGAGAAAAGAGCTATGAATTTCATAATCCAACGAATTTGGAGGAAACCAACTTCCCCCTTAAGTAAGTGTTTCAGCTCTATGATGAACCCTTCCAAAGGTCAAGCAGGCAGAAATGCGCCTGTTATCCTATATCCAGACCATTTAGTCATCTATTGCGCCAGTGGCACACAGTTCTGAGCTTCCCGTACCTACTCCTACCAAGAGAGAGTTTAGAAGAGGATGAAGTCATTGATCCAGATTACAGAGGTGAAACTGAGTAGAGAAACTCATACCCCAAGCAAACAGATCTCGACTTCCTTGTCAGAGATCTTGGTCTCACAAAGTGCAATACCGAGCTTTTAACTTTGAGACTCATGCAGTGTTATTTGTTAGATGACACTGTGCAAATATCAGGTCAGATAAAGCGTCACCAGAGTTTTTCAAACTTTTTTACACGTCAAGATGAGATTTGCTCTAGTCACCTTATGACTGGTATGTTTGAGGCCTTTGGAATCGCCTGTATCCCCAACGAGTCACGCCTCGTCAAGGAGGCTCAAAGCAGTGCTGCTTCATAACGAGAACATGTCTCCATCTCTTCTCCTTGCTCACTCTGTCCAGCTCAAAGAGAAATGCAGCTGTGTCAAGATGCGTTGAAATATGAAGAGTACGGTTGAGAGGTTATCAGAGACTTCAAAATGGCGTCCTTCTTTATGTGTCTCCAAGTGAGTTTTACAAAGTTTCCTTGCCTTATTTGTCTTGGGACAGTAGAAACAAAAGTGGCACACTACTATAAGCGGAAATGGCTACAAGGGTCTGAGTTTAGTGTAAAGAGAAAACAACGTCAAATGGGTGCTTTTATTAGACCCCTGAAAAGTACTGTTTCCTCCTCTTTACTTAAAATTTGGACTTATGAACAATCATCAGAGCTCTATATAGGAGTCTGCAGCTTTTAAGTATCTCCAAGATTCCTTTCCTAAGCTTACTAGGACAGAAAAAGGAGCGTGGAACAGCTTTATTGCAGTGGTTCTGGGCGCTCTAGGTAATGACAAAGCCAAAAACTATGTAGAGCTTGTTGAGAACTTGGTGAGAAACTACGGCAAGATGGGTTGCAGGATGTCACTGAAAGTCCATATTCTTGACGTCCATCATGATAAGTTTAAGGAGAACATGAGAGCGTACTCCAAGGAGCGTGTTGAGCGCTTTCACCAGGATCTACTGGACTTTGAACGCTGCTATCAAGGACTGTATAATGAAAAACTGCTAGGAAATTATATTTGGGGGCTGATTCGTGAAAGTAATCATTTCTACTATTTTAATTCTCTCACTTATGTAATCCTAGAATAAATAAATGCTATTTTTGTATTATGTCATTTTGTTTATAATTTATTCAAATGAAATTTCAAATTGGCCACTTCTTTCCAGAGGGAATAGGTAAATTTCATATAAATATCATTATCCTGGACACAAAAGCAAAGTTTAAAATAAATAACAGTGTTTATTTCATGTATTCTACACACAAGCAAATAGAAAATATCTAATCAGTTGCCCTCCAAAGACAAAAATCGTGTTACACAGTGTAATTTGGCTGCATGACAAGATCAAGTGCGTAGGATCTTTAAATGAGCAATTGATGGTGTGTGTCTTTGTAAGACGTTGACATTCGTTAAAGATTGAAGTCAATTTAGCTGAATGAAAATGTGATGATCTCTTAAACGATAGAAGAGCATGTGTTACTTTCATTTAGTAGAATTTTATCTAAGGGAGTAACAAGAGAATACAAGAAATAGTACAGTAGAACCTCCGTTTATATTCATAGCGGTATTTGTGTACAGTCCCCTCTCTTCTTTGCGCACTCGAGGGTAGATAATAGCCCTACGAAATTCACCGACGTCATTAGGAAAACTTGCGTGTTTACAGACAGATGCTTTTTGGTTATTTGCAATTTATGGCCTAGCTTTCACCTGCTCTCGTCCAAAGACTTGAGTTACAAAGTCTAAATATTTCCCAAAAGATTGTGGTTACCTTAAGGGAAAGACGAAGCTTAGATAAGCCAGAGGTTAGCCTTATAAGCCATGGGTAAGCAAATTTTACCTGACAAAGGGTGCGATTTGAAGTGCCAGCTCTAATGCAAGAGTAACTACCTAAAGCCATTCAAACTAATTATAGTGGAGGGACGTATAGATATATTGGACAGCCTTTGTCCACCGGGTATAGCATGGGCAATCATGCTTCAGGTAACATCGCATGGAATGTCTGCGCTCCAGGCCCTGAAGCAGGAAGTCGGACTACCTTAGGTTTTGATTTTCGACAAATTGGTTTTCGCCTCATTATAATAATAATAATAATAAAATTTATATCAGCATTGATTTTAATTTTTCTTAGATTCTATTTTAAATTTATGAAATAGCTGTTTCGCGTTGAAATCAAGTTCTTATAAATATCATTTTTGTGATAAATAAACAGAGGGCTTTCACTTTGTAGTACAATTTACACTATATGACATCGTTAGAGAATGAAATTAATAATTCCCAATTAATCAAAGAATAAGGATGTTAGTGCTTCTCTAAACTGGATCCCTCATTATCCTAACATCTACTTCTCTAAACCTTGCGCCTCCTCGAGGGTGTGCACACCCTCAAAAAGGGTTGAATTGACACTAGCTTTAATTCAATCTGAATAGGGAACAGTTCTCTATAATCAAAAAAAGTTAGGGGCTTGAAGAATTGCTGTGCTCACTTTATATCCGTAGGGCGTCGGTATATCATTTTTAAATAAATATAGGTCAAATGATCTTCGATGACCACTTGAGAGTCAAGTGGAAAAGCCACGCAATTAACAGACGAGTGAAGTTAAGCATTTGGCTGCATATCCACACTGATATAGGTGGCGTACGGTATTAAGCTTTGGGAAAAACAATTCCAAACGATTTTCCCATTAATTTGCCCAATAATTTCACTTTAATTTCTCGATTTATTCCACTTTATTGCATCCAATTTTCCGCGCATTTGCGACTTTCTCTTAAAAGACACATCTCCTTCATCATCGCCATTTTATTACTCATACTCTTATTTTCTTCAAGGCTATGAAGTCCTTTTACTGGTTCTGCATCTCCTCTTATCTAATGCAGAATCTTTCTCCATGTTTTTATTCGTCTCTGCAACACCCTTTACCCTATATCAATGCCGTCTGGGCATTTTTATAGATAGTAATAATCCAAGGAAAATTATATTCATATGCATATAATATGTAAAATTATCATCCCAATATATAATCAATCAATTATTTTGTCACTAGAATATTCCAAGTAACTTCACCCTAATACATCAAAAATTCATTTTTCTTAAAATTGCCCCTATTCGAGTACGCACATATAAACACACGCCTTTCGCCATCTAGCTTGAAGCGCTGTACAAAGTCCACTTGTGCAGAGCGTCGCTTCGGCTAAAGGTTAGTCATAATTTCTCTCCCAATTATTCTAGGCAATAAGTCCATATGAGAGTAGATCGCGGCTCCTGTTGTTCTTCCATTGCAGACCCCAATTCACAGTCTATCATAGTTATATCCTACTATTTATATTTACTATACCTACACAACATAATATATATATACTTGCCTTTACTCTCGTGGTAAGCAGAGAATATGAACGCTATATATACATATATATTCATGGTCGTGTACTCAGAGTACTAACTTGTACTCACATAATTGTATTACTTGTATATCATTTCAATCCCTTAAGAAAGAGACGGATAACCCCACCTGTAATGCCCTGGAACGGCCGCGAATTCCATGTGTACATACAGCGCCTGGGAACTGGTGAACTTCTGGCGCAGATAATGAGAGCGTTCGTAGCAAGGCGAGCTCAAAACCAATCGCAAACTCCGCGCCACCGTGAGAATCCACGCAGGACGCGCCTCGTCTGATAAGACCCGCTCCCTTTCGGTGCCTCTTGTGATGAATTTCCGCTGAGGCCACAAAAATACTCAGTAAAGGGTCACCAGAAATCAGTACAGTTGCGGATAGCAGTACCGTGTAGATCCCGTGCGTAGTGCCCGCCATCCCGTTACCGCCAGTCCCGTGCTGTGACAGGACACCTTCGAATCTGTCTCGCTCGCAGCCGAAGACAAGGGTTCTCGCCCGATAGATGCTAGTCAACAAACAAACCTCTATCAACCTCGAGTTAGCTCCGTTCAGCCTGGCGTACTCCCTCTTTTATCTTCAGCGAGGTTAAACATAGTGTTTGTAATCAGACATTGCAAACCCCCGTCGTCACCAGGCCTCACCCCATCCGATTTACGTGAGTCTTCCTTGGAACTCAGCCTACCCGTTTTCCTTCCAGAGTTCGTTCGTAGGTACAGTAAATGATCTTTATCGAGTCCAGTTGTACCCCGAGTCTCCGTGACCTTAATTTTGCACTTCCGTGTTCTCCTTTTAATTTCGTGTTTTTTATCCATTGTAGAATTACTTATATTCCTTATTTTTGTATATAGTAAAGTATTTTGCTATAACCGGTTTCTTTCAACCCAAAACCTCTATAGGTTGTTTAACTTAGACCAACTATCGCACTCAGGGACTCCGATTGTCCTCATTATTTTGACTACCCTCCCCCTCCTCCCTGTTCCGTCTAAGGAGAGTTAGTACAAGTTCACCCAACGACTTTGACTCTACGACAAATCTCAACCGCTTATTATCGTTTATATTCGCTATATACCATAAAAATTGAATTTAAGTAAGGAACCAAAGGATCTGATACAAATTATATGAGATTCATTTTATTGCCTTCCCACTTTAACAGATTTTGAGGGGAATGACAAAGCAGCAACGCTGATGTGGGTAGCTTCTGAGAGGAAATTTGATCTCGTTTTTACTCCCGTCTTCATAATGTCAAAAGTTTGCAACTTTAAAATACCAGAAATAGGAAATAAAGAGCAATAAGGCGCAATAGCAGCTTTTAAGGGCTTAAATTCAATAGTTATATTTACCTGTAGCTTATTTGGGTTCTATATTCGAGCCTGGTAGTGTTTTTTTAGTTACGAAACAAAGGTATATTACACCTTACTCTTGGAATTTTAGGAATACACTCCACTCGTATGTTTTGGAATTGGTGAGCGTTAATTTACATATGAAAAATGATCTTTTGTAAAGTGCATTGTAATTAGCTTAATTAAGTGTCTTTATCCGGACTTACTAAACAAATGTTATCAAACTTTCTGATCCAAAACCCCCTAGTTAAAATTAATGTATTAACAAAGAGCCCTCATAGCAATTAAATGCAGATATTAAGTTAATTTAATGAACAATAACTCTTACCAAAAATCTAATGTGAAGTCTAAGATTAGTGCATTTTTACAAGAGTTAATCTTAATTCTCCATTATTTTCTAGATCAAATCGATTTCTTTTCTTAGTTTAAATGTTTTTATCACGAAGACATCTAGCTTCTAGCATGTATGAATTTGGAAAACTCAATAGTAATGGCTCATCAGTTTCCTACAGTTTGGGGGAAATATTTTCATTTGTTCCAAATCCTTTCAAACTTTCCTTTGAGTAAAGTGACTTTGCTCCAAAGTCGGGCTACATTTAAATAATTTTCTCTTGCAAATCCAGATAAAAGTGTTCATCTCAATTAATCCATTTTGTTACCTTCATATCTTCAAGATATTAGAGTCGCTTCCAAATATCTTCGTTGAATTGTTCGAGGTATGCAACAAAAACATATATGTCAGCATCAGAAAAGTTATCTCTAGTTCCTGGTTCAGGGGAAGAAATATAAGATTTGAAAAAAAGTGAAAATTTCTACCACAAAGTGAAGTTGAAGAGCATTATTAACTCTTTTTAGAATTCCATAATAATAGTACGAATCTGTATAATTATTATGTCTTTACCTTATCGATTATTTTGTGCTACATTGAAATTTGAATATGAATCAGAAATGTACAGGGATTAATATACTAAATGAATTGATCAGAAAAGGATTTATCTTCCTTTAACCAAAATTACACCACTGTTTCAAAAAGATCTAAAAGATTTTACAAACAATTACCTTTCGACAACTATCCTTCTTCTGTATAAAGTAACAATTGATTTAAATTTTTATCATTATCTTGGCATACTTTAGCAAACATTCAGCTCTTAGAGGCACTTGATTTTATTTTATTTATTGTCTAAATAAAAGTTTGCAAAGAAGAATGCTATTCTTCAGTTATGTTTTTAGCACAAAATATTGTCTGTATCACAATCAATATATGTCCCGTAACTTTTGTTTTTCCCCTCACTAAAGCTAAAATCACGTTCTCCTTAGCAACCATAGATGGAGCTCCATCCGTTACAATTGTGATTATATTATTAAAAGGTTTGCTGCATTTAAAATATAAATTTTGCACACCTAAACATTGTTTCTCCTTTCGAATCAGTTTTAAAGATTTGGAAAAAGGGAATTCATCAATTATGGCTCTTTACTCGTTTTTTAATACATAAGAAATCAAATTAAAATATTTTTGCTTCTTTATCTTAAATTCTTCTAGCTCTAAATTTACTGTGGTTTAAACATCCTTTGTCATTTCTCCAAGCCTCCATTTCACAGTATTATCAAAAAGTGGAATGCTTTTAAAGTTTTATTAGCATCTGTTTTCATGACATTTTCTATGCTCTTTTTATTTCCTTATTGAGGATATGCGGCTTGTTTTCTTTGCAATAATGAGTGAAATATCTTACAATAGTTGTAATCTAACCCTTGGCAGAGGGTAATCCAGATGGTTTAATAAAGGAGGCGGGACGATTTTTAAAAATTCTTCACCGTTTTGAAATATCCAATATCTTTTTATCCCTTATGTAATTATGTTTTTTGTTTAATTCACTTTCATTTTTTGAAGACTTCATAGCATCATACACAAATACGTTTTCACACATAAGACCAATAAATATAGTTTTAATGCTGGGGGAAAGCACAAACCCATATTCTTAACATTCTAACTAATTCGAATTTTGCTACGAATTATATTCAAATAATTATTGATAATAACATTAAATTCTTATTCACTATATTATAAATGATTAACTCAATTAAATATTTAAGCAAAGCACGCTAAAGAATTGAACGGACACTAAATATTGATATTTCAAACTAAGCAGGAAGTTGTCAAAGGTCAGTAGAATCGATACGTAACTATTGCAGTAGAAACCGTTTTGAATGAATAATAAATATTTATGTAGCTCAAATGATTAATCTAGAGATGTAAAGAGGAGGTCGTCCCTGATCACGTTGGAAATCTCTGGAATAAACAGATGTATAGACCAGCTATCGATGATCGAATCAAGGTGAATCGGATTCATGTCACAAACTGTATTTCTTAAACGTCCTATTTTTGAACGGTACTCGTTAGTTTTCTCCTCTAGAGAACTTCACTCTAGGTACCTTGTCAGGGCTCTTTCATCCCATTACTTCCACGTAAAGTGTTTTCAGGTATATAGTAGGAAACTATGATGCAGATTGCTTCTGGAAGATTGCGTACCTTCCTCTGCTCTAATTATGTAACACCCTAACTAGTCTCGTTTTATACTATCGAGCTATATGTATACCTTTCACAGATTGATTTCCTTGGTGTTTCCTCTATTGCCTTTGTCTGCTTTTCCTTATTATCCTCATAATGTCTCTTTACATCTTAAACTACTACTACCTTCAACAATTTAAGGGCAGTTTGGGTTAAATTGTATTTTTCTGAATATCTCCTGTTATGCAAGGAATTGGTGACATCTACTCCATGGCAAAGCTTTGGACGGATACTCCTGATGTCGTCATTTCCTACATCACTCATGGAAAACGACGATTCCGCAGGTATAGCGGGTTTTGAGAAGTTCCGACGGAAAAATTTCTCTCAAACAAACTTAAAGTTATATTTTTTCAGAAGGTTTCAATAAAAAGTCTTTTTTTAAATGTATTCAGGTGTACTGGGATGGCAGTTAAAAGAATCGAGATCTCTGCTCTCCTGCGTGCAAGCCACAATGAACCAGACAACAACAAGAGGGGCAAAGTTAGCCGGATGACCGTCTGCGGAGTCGTGGAGCTGCATAAGTACTGGGAAGACTTCAATAATTGACCTCGTTCAGTCAGAGCTAAAAATGTCGACCGTGTAATGGTGAGAAAGGCCTTCAAAAGTGCTTTGAAGCTCAAAATGACAGCGTTTACGAACAACATATCGGTGGTCAGGGTGGCCAGAGCCCTCATGGAGGAGGGCGAAAAGAGGATCAGGTATATGCGAGAATACGTCGGGAGCATTGTCGTCCATATCTCAATTTTTCTGATGAAAAAATATACACGGTAGATCCGGTCATCAACTATCAGAAGGAGTGCGTGTCAAGGTTTAACTAGGACGTGTCCTTAACCAAGAACTCGGCCTTCGGGATGATGCCCCGCGTCGTGGCTTCGAATCGCGAGAGGTGCGGCCGGTTACAGGCTAAGCGCCTAAGATTACAGGGGCATCATTGCCACCAAATTCCTGCCCTAGGTTAGAAATATCACGAAGAAGACGGATTGCATCTTTTCACTAGGATGGTTACTCTCACTACACAGTCAAGTTCGTGCAAGAATGGTTGCAGTCGAACATAAACTTCTTGTCTAAGGAATTTTGGCCACCACAGTCGACCGACCTCTTTCCCCTCAAATACATAGGACGGGCGCATATATAGGGCAAGGCCTACAACGGTCCCCACAGTAACATTGATGAGCTGAAGTCCTCCGTCAAAACTGCATCTGGCCAAGCATGTGGAATGACCTAAACTGCAAAGTGATTGTGGCCTTTAGGTCTAGCCATGAGTGCCCGCTCGCCCCGAGGGCAACCACATTGATTAATATTACAATTTGAACACATATGTATATGCTAAAAATAAAACCGTGTCTAACTGCATAAAAACTAACATTGTGTTCTTTGTTGATATCGTCTTAACGAGTGCAACATGACTTTTGCAATATCCGGTAAAACTATCCCTTGAGACCTACAGTATTCAATGGATTCAAAACAACGGCTTCTAAAGTGTCAGTCATTAATCAATCACTAAGTATGTAGGGCGGATGAACTTAGTAGGAGGGTATAATTGGCACGCCGTTCTTTTTAAATGATGAGAAGCTGGATGGGTTTTGTGGAAGGTACACGGAGATGAAGTAGGGGAAGGGCAGGTGGAGGTGAATCGGACGCCGTGAGGTCAAATTTAGTGAACTGACCCACTTCATATCACTTAGAAATTTATCAATTTTTCTTCCATTGGTTTAATTATAATTAAACCAATGAAAGAAAAATGAATTAGTACGAATTAGCCACTCATGCCATGTTCTCTTAAAATGACTGAGTAAGCAACTGGAATTGAAGGGATGGTTTTTGCAATGTGCAACAGAACCGCTTTTATGCTTTAAAGGGATCCATCTATCCATCTATGAATAACCTCCACTCATTTGGTTTATAGGTCAACTCAAGGGCATTGAATATGCCTCAGATATCATTACAATAAGTCAAGTTGTTTTCAAATTTGTAGAAGTGCTGTAGATCTGCCTAACACTTGCTAAATTCTTTAATTCGAGCATGTTCATCTAACAGGTTCCATTGTTACAGACGTTAGGCAGGTATTTCACTATGCTGCTTAGTAAGTGTTAGATCACGAATTAGATCATTGAGTTTCGGGTGAGTGATGAGGTGTGGTTTCTTGTCAAATTCCAGTTGTGCCACATATGGTGTAGCTTTAAATTCTGATTCGTCTGAGTTGCTCGTGTCATCGCTTGGTAATTCAGAGGGTGGCTGTGGTACAGGAATAGCACTTGTATGTGGAACTGGCGAATAGCAGACTAAATATCTGGATACATGATAGATTTATTAGTGGCTGCAATACAACATACTATGTATTTTGATCTTATTATTTGATATATCTCTTGAAAATTTATTAAAGACCAGGAAATAAAACTTATTGAATACCAACTTTAATGTCTGTTAAACAGAAGCAGCAATCCGTTGAATGGTCCTTTAGCTCACTCCAGACCATTCGTGCGCCAAAAATGCAAGCAGGCCCTTTTCCTTTCATCCAGGCAGAAAGGGAAACTTGTTCTCCTGACACAACATTCTCTAGGCATTTTAGCTTTGTCTCCTGTAAAAAAAAAACACTTTAATATGTGAAAAATTATATTAATAATAACAACAGCAAATATTAAATAAAACAGTAAAACTAGGAAACATTTATAGTAAGTTACAAAATTATCAAGCCTTACATAAGTGTAACCACTGATTTGGACCCATATAACTAAAAAAATTTAAGTATACCTTCATGAATCGTCGAAAGCAAAATTACTAAATACTATTAAAATGGCATAGAATATTTTTGGAAATTTGCTTTTGATATTATTTATGTTTCATTTTTTTAAAAAGAGGATAAAAGTTATTAGGAAAGAAATGCTTAATGAACAAAGGATGCATCCCTAATTAGAGAACGGTACTTATAAATGCAACCATAACCAGATAAAAATATTTTCTATCTCAGAGACAAGTGAAGAAAGTATTAATCAGAAAAATGCAGGGACTTATTCTTAATAACGTGGACAAAGCTTAGACCACAGGATGTCAATTACATAGAGGTACAATTTTGAAAATATATTTTGATAAATTTGATTTTTCATTCGATTTAGAATAAAGTTGTCATCGTGATTTTGAACTAAAGTACATTATATTTTGTTACTGCAAGTTTTACCTTTATAATTGTATTCTTTGTCCGTAAGTAATAAGACTGCACAGCTCGTTGATTTTATTAGTTTATTATCAATGTCTAGTAATCATATATATTGAAGGAAAATAATTAATTAGCTATTTTATTTAGTAATCAATTAAAAATTTGACCGTGACTCGTATAAGATGAATTATTAGTAAATAGCGGCAGATTATATCTTAATTATTCAGTTACACGTTAGACAGTGAGGTGAGACTTTATATGCCACTCAATAAGGCTGCTTACTATTGTTTTATTTAAAAAAATACATAAAAGTCGGTATATATGGAGTTAACAGAACTTATGTAAGCAACTTTTGTTTTTCTAAGCTTGTGACTCTTCAATTTATTTTTATAAACATGCTTATTTCCTTTCTTTCCGTTTATGTCTGACTGCTCTACTACTCCAGGATATAAAAACACAAACAAATGGAAAATTGAGCATTCTAGTCTACCATCAGCTATAGTTCTAGTGTCTCGTTTAGCTTAAATCCCAGCCTCAGTTTTCGTTCACCTACCTTCATAATGAAAAACTGAGTGAGAGCAATGATGAAAAATTTAAATTGCAGATGATTCAGCTCCTAGGCGAGTAAAAGATTTCAGCATCATGAGTTGACTGTTTTGGCACGAGATTTGGTACTATCAAATATTGATTCAGGACGTCTATCATAATGACCGAGTGAGATAACCTTGCTTGATAAAGGAGCAGAAGTATCTTACTTTCGCTTCGGAGAAAGTGCATTTCTGTCGGACGTTCAAAGTGAGAGTAGCTTTGAGTGTTGTCATAATATACAGTGTTTGACTGGATGACTTGGGAATTCAGAACTACAACTCAAATGAATGAAGACTGTTTATCGTTTGCTTAAAGAGGAGACTAAATTCTGTTCGCCTCTACAATGGCAATTCAAAATGTGCATTGCAAGTAGCGCATTCAGTTAGTCTTCGTAAAAAAAACATATGTACATAAAGAGTCATTGAATTGTTTTAATATTGCAAACACAATTGGAACATCGGTGTTTGGTATGCTACCAGTTTGGTCAGCGATGAGGGTGCACGATGTATCCCTACTTTTTGAGAATGTGAGAAAGCAGAGCTCGACAGAAGCATTGCTTGGAGACAAATTCGCCTCCAAGATTTGATCTCAAACCTGATGATCCCAACATCCTACATGTGTCACTTGTTGCCAGAAAGAAAATTATATTTCCACCTATCCACATGAAATTGGGTCTCATGAAGTAATTCGTTAAATAGTAAATGCATTTTATAAGATATATCACAAATATGCCAACTAAATCGTTACCAAACAATTGTTTCACCAATATGTTTGTAAAAGTGTGTAATACCATGTTTTCAAATGTTGAAATTCGATTCCCGTGGGAAATCCTAAAAAACCTGCTCAAGTTAGGATTTGTTGAAAAAGGCCACACCTACTTTTACATTTAAATTTAAAGTAGTTTTATTTTACATGCTTATGATCAGAATTATTTTTCATCCACATGATATTCACATGTCATTCATGTCAACAAAATCATGCCTGCAGTTTCTCCATGTAATGCCTTTACAGAATCCACAGGCCAAGATGCACGTTATCCTATTCTTCTTGCAGCTGCACCACCGGTTGCTGCAATCTCCATGACAATTAGAGCTCGTGAACTTCAGTTGATCCTCAGGAGCCATGAGATCTCTCTAGTGTTGGAACTGGCTAATAACCATGCACACCTAGTGTCCGTCCATAGTCAGAGGGGTTCAGAGACATACTCTGTAGAAGGATCCAGTCCCGGTTTTGCAGATAGGCACGGAGTGAATGCTGTGCAGCTGTAACATCTGTTGGAGGTAGAGTTTCTAGGTTGATCACTCATTCCGCTGCCTTCCTTGAGAACATGTTGTATCAAATTTCACCCAATGTAGTATTTGGTCCATGGTAAATGTACTGGAAAATTGCAGTACCAGCCTGAATCACTTCCTCCTTGGTGGCCTCTCTGTCAAGGAAGATGTCCATGTACTTATCTACGTACCCGCCACAAAAGCTAAAAAAGGCACAATCATGACATTTATAATTATTATTATTTTTATTATTTGTCGAAGTATTAGTAGTATTATCATCATTACCTAACAAATAGAGATGTTTTCCCATAGCCAGTGATCGCAGAAGCCTTATCACACCCCGTGGAGGCATAAGAGAAGAGCAGGTAGCCCCCCTTTCATTGAGAGAGAGATTCTTGGATTTTCGGGAGGCATGAGCCAGTTGATGTGGTGAAGAAGAGTGGATAGTGGCTGTATGAGCTATAGTGCACTAGCATAACCAGCACGTCTGTATCTTCTGCCACAACCTGAATATAGAACAAAAAATAAAAGGCATAATGAACCGTTCAAAAACGGATCAACTTTCAACAATGTGAATTCTCTTCTTTTCACACTACTCCATACCCCCTCCGGGCACTATCTAGTAGTTAATGAGAGAAAATATAGACACAAGTGTTACTGACCTTAACAGAGCAATTTGAAGCATAAGCCAATGCCTTTCTCGCAATCGAAGTGTCAGCATCATTTCCACACTACTCCACAGTGATGTGATGTTTTCAGAAGGATAAAGAAAGGAGGTGGATGAGCTTACTCTTGTTATGAGTGTTGTCCAGGAGCTTTGCTCTTGGGGTCCAGTGGAACAGATTTGGTCGAACCTGGAGTTTACAGAAGGATTTCTTGGTACCATGGATGTGGTCTTGATCTTCAGGTGATCTGCTATATCCAACGAATACCACAATGATCTTCTGGGAGAAGCGGCCCAAACATTGCAGGTAGCTCTGATAACTGTTGGCAATATCCTGCCGGGTCTGATGTTGTTCCCAATTCAAGATTTATAAAAGCCATCTGCGATCAATCACCAGGCTGCAGCATGGTTGGCTAGTGAGGTCAAGTGGATCAGTTAATGCTTTCAGACTAGTCTTTGAAAAGTCTGCCTTATTTGCCTTGTTCATCTTATGATATTTGTTGCTGAAGAGGAACAATGGTAAGGAAGCAAGCTTATTCTGTAAGCTTATCTAAACTTTCATATCCCTTTGGGCAAAAATAATCAGTCGGTTAAACAAATATAGTGAGTCAAGGTGACTCTCTTCTCATTGAATATGGGAATCGTTCTGACTTGAAATTCCTGATCGATGTCACTGACTGTAAATACAGCTTGACATGCCTCACAATTACTACTTCAGCCGCTCTCTCATCATTGACTGAGTTATCTCCTGTGCTTGTAAATCCTGTTGACAAAGACACCAGCAACTCCTTGTCTCGATCGTTGTCAAATGGCTTGTTCTCCTTAAACCATTTTAGGGCAAGTTAAACTGCCTCTGCATCTCGCTTCATCACTTAATTCTCAAGTGCAGCATCAACCGCAACCTTATCATTGTTCTGATCATCCGTTTCTTTCACAATGGTTGCAAGTGTCAGATGCATCTGGGGCATCACCGCCACTCCTACTATTAAGGAAGCAGTATTTGTAGTTTTGTGTCTCCGAGTAAGACTCAGTGTATCCAAGCCAGTGTAATTTGTTGAACATCCATTTGACACAAATCTATGATCAAGTTGTATGGCAAGCCCTATTTGGTGGGGCAATAATCCTAACCGTAGTCGAGAGGCCTTAATGAAGTTCTGTTCCCAAACAACAACTCTTTCTTCTTTCTCGATAATTGGTCTCAGGAACATTTGAAGGCTTGCAAGAAGAAGTTCTAGCTGACTATTGATGTCAGTCCTGCTGTGTGTGGTGGGGTATGAATTCGGATCTAGATCAATCATGGCAATGTCATTGCATATAAGCTTGAGAGCTGTCTTTATGATCTGAGTCTTCTCATCTCCGTGTTCAATACTTGCATGATGCTCTTGCAGAATATTGTCACGGCATCTTTAAGACAGAGTACATCTGCCCTTCTCTCCTGTGTTGTGAAATACAAGGTGTAATGGTATTTCTCTTCGATTTTTATCTTTAGCTAATACTTTTAATAAGAGAGGCTCTTATCTGGTGATTTATCAAACTCCTGCAGCTTTTCATGGAATTGGTCAAGCGTCATCTCCCCCTGATCTAATTCTGAGTCAAACCATTCGCAGAATTCAATAAGAACTGCCTCTCACTCATTATCAATTTTCCTCTGTCCTCTCTCACTTTTGCTTTTCTCTTCTGTCTTGGAGTAATGGTCACCTCTCTCAGAAAGAATTTGCAGCGCAAATGGTACAGTGTTTCCTCTGCCACCAACTCGTTGATCCTTTCCAAGCGTCCAGTGAATTCAGTTCTCCAGTCATTTCCACGACTCCGTGCTGTCTTCAGCAAACTTGCTTTCAGTTGATCTGCAGTCAAATTATCTGGCACTCTATATTTCTTTCTAGCTTCTGCTGGATTATTTTTGTAGAGCTGAGTGGGTTGGTTGCAAAGAATGCATACATCCTCATATAGAAGGTGAATTTACCTTGAACATTTAGAACTACAGCCAGTAGATGCACTGAATTCAGTGTACGTGCCTCTTGTCTTCAACTATGATGAGTCTTTCTCTGCCTTTAATGCTTGGGCTTCCTCTGATGCTTGAGCTGACTTCATGGTGATCTCAACAAATTTGTTTTTACAGATTATTTTTACACTTCATGTGGTACCTCAGTGTTCCTTCCGTTTGAACCTCCTTCAACGTTCCACAACTGTAGCATTTTTGTCAGCTTCTGCATGTTTCAAAATAGTAGAGTAACCCATAGTTGTTGCCTGTATGAGCCTCTAAGTTTGTGCACCCGGGCCTGCCCAGATAAAGCAACTGAGCATAGTTGAAGTAACTTCTTCATCCATATTACTAGAATACAATCTCCTGCAAATTAGATTATATGATATATTTAGAATTTATTTTTCCACAAATGAGTGTTTGTGGTGAAATACAAATGCAAACAATCAACTCAGAATCATAAAAACCCTGATTTGATAATCCTTTATCGGTACCCTAACTTGAGCACTTTTTTCAGGGTTCCCCATAGGAGTTAAATTTCAACATTTTTAACATTTTACAATCATAATAGTGAAAAGTTTTTTTGGCAACGATTTAGTTGGCAGATATTTATATGTTGCCCCGTAAGAAAAACATTGCTTTAGCATCTCCTAGCCTGCCAATTGAAAAGAAATCTGGTACCCAGATTTGGCAGCTCATCACTGATGAAAATTTCATTGGAACAAAGTGACAACTCGGAAAAAAATGTTTTGTTATTATTCAAAGTTTTGTCCAGAGTTTTCTGGAACATACACGAGCATAATATTACACCGAAAATATGAATAAACTATTTAAGGGGTATACTAAGAGCATCAAGATGTATTTTTTTGCAGACCCGTCTTGCAAATTTCCCTGAATCCTTAGGAAATCAGTCATGAGCAAGGTGAACGATTCCACCAAGATTTGAATGTAAAGGAGAAACGGTATCAAGGTAGATTGGCTGTAATTATGTTGATTGACCACTGTTAGAGCATAACGCAAAATGGTCCAGAGATTGAACACTCCAGAACAAGCTATAAACATAGATTTTCGGCTTAACAACTTGCGAACAATTTGGCTTACAGAATCAATAATCTTTGTCTGAAAAAGAAAATTGGTACAAACATTACGGGCAACCAATATTTGATTATTTTTCAGTGTATGTAAATTTTTAAAACATTTTATAAAATAAGCACAAATTTGTTAGAAGGTATTTTTATGTAGCTCAAAAAGTTGATGTGATACAGTAAAACTACGGTCACTTTTTGATTCAGAGCCAAAGTTAGTCAAAACCAAGTATTAGATCTAACAGCGAAAATTGGGTTTCTCAACGTTATTTGTTGCATTTTTCGGACGTGATTATATTTCATTTTTCTTCCAATATTTGTCAGGGATTTTCGTAAATGTTTGGAATGTGACTAGCCTCTATTTTTTGGATAATTTCTCAATAATTTTGCTTAAAAATATGTTTTTAATTTAGAGACTGTTTTTTTCTTGGGCCAAATCCCCCAAACTGGGAGGTTTAAAATTCAAATAACTATATTAAAAGTATAGGAGCAGCCTACACAAGTTAACGAATCGGTAGCCATTGTGTTAATTGATTTAATTTTAATTCACATTTAATTTTGTGTGTTAAATGATGTAGTTTCAATTCATATTTCATTTTGCATAAAAACGGTTTTTTTTTAATTAAGTGACTTTTATTCTTGGGCAAAATCCAAACAGGTGTATTTTTCAAATTAAATTAATTTGTTTAATAGTTTATAAGCAGCCCACAAAGTTTGAGAAATCGGTAGCCAATATGTTATCAGATTAAGTTTTAATTCGTATTTAACTTTGCTTAAAAACAAGGCCTTTTAACTTAAATACTGTTATGACTTGGATGAAACTGGATCATGAAGGGCTTGAGACAAGAAAAACTAGTGACTCCAGATTGAAGTAAGAAGATTTATGGGGGGGCCACTTTCTTTTTAACTTTATTTATTTATCAATATCGTATCTATGTATTATTTCTTGAGATTGAAGATGCCCCTTCAAACATTGACTGCCATGTATCTGACTCTTATTATTCTTATTGGCTGGGTTAGTACTTGATCTTCGTAATTCTTGTTGATGTAATCTTCATATTACTTCCAATTATCTTGACGTGATGATTCCTTACAAATTCTGGATGACGTGATGATTCTTGAGACGTTGATGATTTCTTTGGATACTTGATGAGTTGGCCCTTGAAGTCATTTTTTTTTTAAGGGGCTATCTGGCGACTCCCCAATAGGCATAAGTCGCCGTAAACAAAAAGCCTAGTTTTAGGCTACTTTAAAAAATTTGAACAGGAAACAACAAGTAAAAGAAATAACAATAACAATAAAAATAACAAAAAAATAACAAAAACAACAACTAAACCTAGTTAAATGAAAGGGAGAAGGCCAGCCTCACCCAAATAGTCAACAAGTCTACCAGATAATGTGCACGCACTCGTCCCGAGTACAAAGGACAGGCGGTAGTACCCCGCCCATCCCGGTACCGGGAAAGGTAACGTGCGCGAAGATAACCCAGACTGGGACATTCGACTAGAATGTGCCGAACAGTCTCGGGGACGACACAGTCGTCGCAATAGGACGCAGGCGAGCGCTCCATAAAATAGCAATGCGTCACGCGAGTGTATCTGATTCGGAGACGACAGAAAGCGACCTAAAGCCGTCGCGGCATTGGGGGATAGGTTCATGGGAACAGTCGCGGCGCAATGGCACGCAACTTTAAGTTCATTTCGACCGACTCCCATCTTCTTTGCCAAGCAGTCCAAAGAGCTGCCCGTATTCCTGCCATGTAGTCGGTGTGAGGAAAAGCGAAACGCTGGTCCGGTCGCCGAGTCCTCGCGGACTCATTGGCGCCCTCATCGGCGCGCTCATTCCCCGCAATTCCTACATGTCCAGGAACCCAGCAGAAGATAATCTCGACATCTGCCCGGCTCGCAAAAACCGTGGCGTCACGGATATCACGAACCAGGGGATGTGGAGAATCCAATGCCCCGAGAGCACTCAGGGCGCTTTGTGAGTCGCTATAGATCACAATCCGGTCAACATTTCGGGCACGTCGCGTAATCTCCCGTACCGAGTGGTGTATTGCCACCAGCTCGGCCGTGAAGACAGACGCAGCGCCTGGTAGAGCCCCGCTGACTTCAAACAGAGGGGATACGGCGTGGAAGCTGACCCCCTCTTGGGACTTGGAGCCATCCGTATACACTGGCACGGTTCCAGCGTGACACGATGTGTGCTCCAAAAAGGTTGAACGCAATACTCCCCGCGCAGTACAAGCTTTGGGAGCAGAGGCATGGCGACAAATATCCAAATGTGGTACCCTCCAGGGTGGCATCCTGGGCAGAAACAGGAACACCACCGGCCCGAGAGCTATATCTAGCTCTCAAAGGAGTTTCCTGGCCTTAAACCCAAAGGGCTTAGGGTATAACTGGCGTCTCTAGGCGGCATAGGCACCATCCAGATCAGCTGCAAATGCAGTGAGAGCTGTTGGCGACTGAGGGAGGCGCCGTGCTCGCGAAGACAGGTGACTGTTGCACTGCACGTGGCGCAGAGCGAGTGGCATTTCCTTTAGCATCGACCAACAGGCTCTCAATGGGGAAAGTGCGGAAGGCACCGGTCGCCAGGCGAAGGCCGGTGTGGTGGATCGAATATACCTTCCGCAATAAACGCTCGGCTGCGGATGCAGTCAGTTGCCCTATCAGCGACCCAAGCGCTGATAGGGCTACTGAGCGGAACGCAACTCACTCACAGCAAACTTGTCGTTGAAGGGTTCTCCGTCTCAGGAGGTAAAGTTTAGCCGGCGGCCTTCCGCGACATCACGACGTGCATTTAATGCTGGCGGAGACTTGTCACGGCTAGAGAATGTGGAAAAAGAAGTCGCTAAGGATTCCGCCACGGACGCGGGGTCGGAGATTGCGGTCTCATCCTCCTGGTGAACGGAAGGGGGGGCCTGCGAGAACTTGCCCCGAATCCTTTTGACTCGCTTCCACACCTCTGCTAAAGGGGTCTTCCCGTTAAGTGAAGACACGTATGCCCACCAAGAAGAGCTGCAGGCGTGCTTCGAAATATACCGAAACCTAGCCCTAGCCCGACGAAATTCAGGGACAGTGAAGTCGTTCAGGCGGCGCTTATAGCGCCTGTAGGCATAACGCTTCTGTTTGAGGGCCGTCTCACACTCGGCTTACCACCATGGGAGTGGTCGGCGTGCAAAACGGCCAGACGTCCTAGGAATAGTATTCAGGCCCACGGCGATGATTTTGCCGGAGAAGAACTCAATAACCTCATCTACTGAACTAAACTCCTCGACTGAGATAGAGAATTCAGTCATTTCCAGAAATGCAGGCCCCTGCACCCGCGCAAAGCACCACCGAGGTGGTCTCTCAGGAGGCAATTGCCCTGATTTTATATTTGAATGGGAAAGTAATCACTACCATGGATGGCATCGACCACCCCCCAATCAAAATCAGGCTGTGCATCCGAAGAGCACAGAGATAGGTCAAGACCAGAAAATAAAGACGTTCTCGGACATTGAGGCGTAAACTCATCCACGTTTAGGACACCCATCTCAAGCTCTTTGATCAGATCGGCAAAGACTTGTCCCTTGGAATTTATGGAGTAATCTCCCCAGAGAGGATGCCTGCCGTTCAGATCTCCAAGCGAGAGATAGGGTTTCGGCAACCGTGCCACGACGCAGCGGAAGTCCCCCGCGTCAAAGTCAGCTGACGGTGGAATGTACGCAGAAATGATAGTATACCTCCTATCCATCCAGGTGCAGCTGCACAGCCACTGACTGAAAGGAGATATCTAAAGAGAAAGGAAGAACGGAGACATCATGCCGGGTGTAAACCGCGCATCCCCCAGCAAGGCCATCCCGTGGTGGTGGGGTCGCAAGACCCTTATACCCCGGGAGGGCGGGCAGGGGGCACGCGCCTAGCATGGTCTCCTGCAAAAAGCTAGCTAACGGGAACGGGACAAGACGAGGCTCCGCAGCTCCTCCCAGTTGGACCGGAGTCCACGGCAATTCCATTGAAGGAATATGCCCTCCAGGCCTAGCTCGGAGGAGACGCGGGGGCTCTTCTCAAACTGAAAACCCTCACGGGAATGGCCGTACGCTTCCCGGGGGCAGAACTCCGGGCGCTGTTGGCAAGACAAAGCGCTGGAGGCGCTGTTGACCGGACAAAGCGCTGGAGGCGCTGTCGCCTTCGAGGACTTATTGGGGGAGGTTAGGCTCGCCATGCGAGTCTTTTTCTCCCTCCGCCTCAAAACTTTAGGCCGGCGTTGCGGCTTCGGAGGCGGGGGGCCCTTTTGTCGAGGAACCACCGTCTCCGAGCCACTCGCTCCACCTCGGGGCGTGGGCGAAGGAGCCGAAGCTCCTTTGTTGCTGTCCACCTTTCGGGGGACAGCTTTAGGAACCCCCGAAGATGGCCTAGCGACCATCTTCAGGGGTGTTGCCTTCTGTGAGTCTAACGACTCGGTGGAGGCGCGTGGCCGTTTTGCCTTACGGAAAACGGTCACGCTGGGGGAAAAGGGGAAATCCCTGGTTTTAGCCGGGGCTGGGTATGAACCCTTTTTGCCGACAGCTTTACCAGGGGAGCACCCAGGTTGGGTAGAGCCCGCAGAAGGGCTCCGAATGGGCGCGAAAACAACCGTGCTCGTTTGCCTGGATGGGCCAGGACCAGAGGGTGCCTTTCTAACTATTGAGGCATATGACGTCCCAGGCAGAGCCGGGCGTGCCAGGACCAAGTCCTTAGCCTCGCGCAATGAGAGTTGATCCTGGGCCTGAACGGCCAGGATTTCTTTTTCAAGGAGATATGTACCACATTGCTTCGAAGAAGCGGGTTGTGGCTCTCCGCAATTGACACACTTGGCCACACACGATTTGGACTTATAGTGTGCGACTTTGGAGCAATTTACACATACTTCGGGTGACACGACTTTGCACGTCTACATGAGCGATTCGTATGGCCGAAGCGGTGACAGTAATAGCACCGCCGCGGAAGTGGCACGAATTCCTTCACGCGGTAGCGGTACCAACCGGCACGCACTGACTCAGGGAGCTTGTCACAGTCGAACGTGACGAAGAGTGTAGGGTTGGGATCGAGGCCCCTCCCTGTTTTCTCATCACACGTTCGACCTTGATCACCCCATGGTCGGCCAGCTCAAGGGTGATGTCCTCAATGGAGTAGTCAACGAGTTCCCCCGCATAACCTACTCCTTTCACCAAGTTCATGGTAGAGTGCGGCGTCACACTCACCGATGTGCCATGAAGTCTCCGAAGAGCACTTATCTTGGCCGCCTCCAGCGGGATTCGCCGCATCGCCAGAAGGCTCCCGTCCGAGAAACGGGTCACCTTCGGCTCTCTACCAATTGCATTAGCTAATCCTCTCCTCTGATGGATCATGTTGCCCTTGGACAACATATGCCATCAGTGGAGCGAATAACGAGGAAGCGCTTGAAGCCAGCGGGCTCGAAAACGCCAGGAAACCTCTGAATGAAAGGCTCCGATGTCATCGAGGCTCCGCCCTGTGCACATTTGGTCTTATTCAGGGGCTCCGCAACCGGAGAGGCAGAGGAGCCTGGATGTGCCGGTCTTGGCTCGGTTGCTTGCCAAAGTCGCAGCAAACCCATCCGTCCCCACAGCCCTCGCGGATGAAGAGGAGCCCCGAGTCTTCTTAGTCTTTTTGGTCTTTTTCGTCCTTTTCTTTTTTGGAGAGGAGGGCGGGGAATGAACCCACTTCTCACTTCCACCGGTAGAAGCATCTAGGCCAGACGCACCGGCCTCAGCTAGTTCCTTTTCCGAAATGAAGAAGGTCCTGGTAGTCGCAGGGGCATCATCCGGAGGAGATCCCTCCTCTCTTTGTACTGCCTGAGAATCTCCAGCCGTTTTAGGAGGACCTTGCATAGGGGCTGATTCGGGTTCGGTGCTTGGAGCCGAGCCCAGATTTTTTCCCATGGAAGGCCCTACAGTCTGAGGCTGATTTTTCTCAAGGACCATGTCTATCACAGAAGGGGCCTCCAGTTGGCCATCCCCTCCCAGGACATCGCAGGTCCCCTTAGCAGCGTCATGAGTCTTTTGTGGGGAGGTACAGGCCTTGACCACAGCAAGGTTTAGTATTCTTGCCAGCAGTTTTTTTGAGGAAAGCGACCGAAGGGGCCTGGCTTCCTTCTCCCGCCTAAGGGGGTTTGCCCTCCCGAGCCGCTTACACCAGGGGCGGTCAGCAATGGGCTGCCTGCTGGCTTTCTTGGCAGTCCCCTTAGAAAGAAAAGGAGGGACTACCACTGGGAATAGGGAGGTGCCTGAAAGCACCTCTACGGAAGGGGGTGAGGGGGAGTCCCCTTCACCCGTAGGCATAGGAGAGGAGTAAGCCTCCTCTCTGGTTAAAGAAATATGCAGGGGCCCCTGCGCAAGCACAGGGGGGGACCTCAATTTATTCGGTGGAGCTGCCCGAGGGCGGCTCCGTTGATGTTACAGGGGAAGTTGGGGGTTGGGTTTTTTTTATCTTCTTTATTGGGCATGGTGACCCTCTTTTTTACACGGGATGCAATAGCTCACCACCTCTCACGGTTGCCCACACTGCAAGATGTGCTTGCAGGCCCGGCAGAGCCATGCGCCGCAATTTGGGACCACCCCTCCAGCCTGGTAGCCTGGCAGTCCATCGGCATGGCGGCTCCACCTTAAAATTGATAGAATGTGAAGAGGAGAGGAAAAGGGATGTGAGGAAGGTATGGGTGGGGATGAAGCAGGTTGTTAAAAAAAACCCATCCCAAACGTGAGCTCGGATGTTAGGGAACATTGTCCCCTCCCCCCTCAGCCTCGATCAGAGACGGTTGGCTTGAGAAGAAGGTCAACATCTACCCTGTGAAATTAGAGGCTGACCAGAGAAAGTTGTGGGAGAGGTTGTATGAAAAGCGACGAGAGACGCTAAGCTGGGGCCGGACGGGGCGCTGGATCCAGTCAGCACGGCGGCCAGGGTGGCAAATCACCGCGCCCCTTAAGGGGGGCCCTTGAAGTAATTTTCCTTAAGTTCCGTTTTTTCTGGAGGCGATCCATTTATCTTGAGTTGTCCTTAAAGCATTTTTCGTGGTCTCCGTTTTCTTCGAGAATTTTCTTTGTAAAAATTGTGGACTTTGGGGTTCGATCGTGGGTCTTTCGCAACCCGAGGCAAGCACTCTACCAATATGCCACTGCGTAGTCCATCCTCACTTGGTAATTTAATGGGCTATTTATATTTTCGCCTTGGAAGGAATTTTTTTCTCTCTCTCTCTCTGATACATCTTCGCACCCCTACAGATTTAGGTACATTATAGCGTAAAGAGGCATTTGCCCTAGGTTGTTGATTAAGAAATATATAATTACAAATTGGCTTTGTTTAGCTAGTCATAGTGATAGTAAACAAATCTCTGATGAGGCATTGTAATAGAAAAAAAAAGTTAGTTTGTGCTAAAAACTTTAAAATGGGTTATCGATAAGTAGAAAATGGTTGTTTTGACTGATAACTAGGTTTGAATTTTTTTGTTTCAAACATAGCATTTTTGTAAGAAATGTGGTAAATATTTATCATTATATTTTATCTACTGGCTGAGTTAGTGTGATAATTTGGGTCTCTTTTGCTAGCGATTTAGTGAAAGCTTTAATTTAATATAGCAGATTGGCTCCCTTTCATTTTATCAGAAATTATATCGATCTGGAACTCATTTTATCCGTCCATATTTGATATATTGCAACATAACAATTATCAAGTGGCTAACTATCCTCCAATCTCTCTCAACAAAATACCCGGGAAGATCTTTAAGAAGATTATAGCTGGCAGGTTACAAATTCAACTCGACGAGCTAGGAGCGCACAACCCTCAACAATATGGGTTCCGTCCATAAAGGTGCACAGAAACGTCCCTGGCGCTCCTTGGGAAGCTCCTTGAGTCCTCTGCTTTACCTGGTCTTCACCTTCGACCTCTATACTCCGATACACAGGGACACGATGTATTTACAGTTCGCAGATGACACCACACATATCGTCCTCAGTAGAGTGAGGAAAGCAAGGGCACAGGTGATTAGCACTTTCAGAAATCTCTAACATCAACCAATATGAGAGAAGATGGAAATTTCAGGCCAACAAGGACAAGTTTAAGATCCTCCCCCTGAGCTGCGAGGCGACGTGGCCCATCGTATTAAATAGGAGGAGATACGACTACTCCCCCGAAGGCACCATCCTAGGCCTGAAAATTCTCTGAACACGGATACTCGAGACACTACAAAGAGAGGCAGAATATGGCGAAGAAAGAAATCTCTAAGCCATATAGGTTCAGAAACCTTAGCTCGGCCAACATCAGGAAAATATACCTGGTGTTCATCCGGGCTAAACTAATCTAACCTGCAGTAGTGAAACTAGCGGCTAGCAAGACCTCTATGAGGAGGCTCAGAAGGTGCAAAAAATCTGCATCCCTATACATAAACAAAACGAGACGGAGAGAGTATTTTCGGCAAAGGGACCTGCATCGCAGACAACGGCTGGAGTCAATTAATGTCTCGACGCAGAAATTGGCCAGAAACGTCTGGTCAATATTGGCCAATGATATCATTCCAAAACTAAGAAGAAGAAGAACAGGTGGCAAAATAAACATCCCTGCTAGATTGTGTGAGAAAGCAGCACGAAATTGACATTTTCCAAGCACTGGCCTATGCGCCGAAGAAAACATTACACCACTTTGTACATAAACAAAGAGAGTAACGACACAACAGATGTGAGACATTTCTAAATACAACTAACGAAAGAACAAACAAAAAACAACCAGGACAAAACACTAATAAATCCTCTAAAGCTTAAGAATACACGAATACTAAATAAACCAAACAAAGGAGACAAATGCATAGAATAATAAAAATAACACACACACAAACAAACAAGTGAACAATGAGATAGAATAAAACAAAGAAAAAAGAAAAATAATAAATTCAAAGTAAACAAATGCCTGCGATGCCCCTTAAACTAGGGCAAACCTTTCCCTTTCATCATCTATCTTCTATTACTATTTATATTACCTTCCACTAATGAGTACATGAGAAAATGACACTTACTACATGTGTCGTGAGGATTTGTAGAAAAAGGAACAGGAATGACAGCTTAGAATCTAGCCTTGGCCAGCCCAGTCTCATTATTGATATCATATCTAACTTTTGTAAGATTATCTGGACTAACTAATAAGAGAAAGGCAACTAACCAATCCACATATGTTATTTGATTGCTTACTTGAATAATGGAGTGAATATCCACAATAATATCTGGTTTCATTGTTAAACACGATGCCAAGATTATGCTCTGCAATTATGAATTTTTTTTTTAGGCTCTTCAAGTTTACATAAAATTTGATTAATAATCATTAATAATATTAATTTGCTTTATTTAAAAGTAATTGCGGGGTGTTAATTTTTATCGGCTGTAATATAATTACTACAAGGGAATGAATTTCATTTCAGCAAAACAAATTAGCAAAGTTAAAACCCCCAAAATAGCCTTAACAAACGATATTATTTAGAAACCGGAATACACAAAATTTATCAGTTCTTATAGTATTTCAATTCATTAGCACATTGTTCAACAGTTATTGTATACAACTTATTAAAACAAAAATACATCTTATAGAGATGTTTTAAAAGCTAAAATAGGCCTTATCGTCATTAAACACTGATTCAGTTCTAAATATAACCACTAGAAAAACAAAGAGTTAACAAATGTCTACGGTGATATGTAATGCTACACATTTAAGATAGACATGTTTAATGGACTACCATTTTGGGATAAATATTCCCCAAAACGTTTATAGTATTGGTAGAGGAGATGTTCTAGTCTTTAGATTGCAAACTAAAGGGAATCCGAATAAATTTAATATTTCTAAGTCACCATCGAATGTCTGATAACTGCGTATTATTTTCCGCGAATCCAAAAGACTTAAAGACAATGACGATCAGATTATAAGAAGCCGCTCTTACGGTCGGACCGAAACTGAACTTTTAAAAGACGAAAATAATGATGAATATTGTGGCAAAAAGAAGATGGAGCAATTTGAATTGGCGATGAAATGTGGCTGCAGGTGGAAGAATATATATAATTCTGACAGCTTTACACTTCAGATTGAAGTGTGGGAATGAAAAAGAGTCGGTTCAAGGAAAGCTTGGCTACACAGTCAGAAGCGACACTCCTCTGGGCTCAAATGGCAAAGTATTTATTCGATGCATCTTACCTTTTTTAACTTATAAAAGCGAAACTGAAACTAAACGCGACTATAAACGACCATAAATTGAGGACAATTCCAAGAAACACGGACTTTTTCATGTTTGAATGATCCCGAAAGGACCATAAAATAAGTACATGGGTAAGAAGACAAACACAGGTGACAGAAATATAGTAGAGAGAATATAATTCATGAGAGGAAAATGTGCAGGATACATTGCTAGAATAAACGCCTTAAGATGGAGCCGAAAAGCTTAAACCAGACACTTTTATACAGAATGAGACCCAGAAGACGACCTCCAAGAAAGGAGGGGATGTGATTAACCCAATGGAAGGAGCAAAGTGGCAAACTCGAGGATTGGATCTCTTGGGAAACTTCTTGGGTAGGTCTTTGCCGACCAGTGGCATGAAAATGGCTGATGATTTTGAAGTGGCAGATGATGTTGATGATGATGATGATGATTGATTTATTACATATGACCTATGCCCAGGCGGAAAGGAAATTCCGTTTCTAAGTTTGAGGGAAGTTAAGCCACATCTTGTCTGTTTACTTTCCAGATGGGGATCCAATTTGACCAGATTTTACCACGGCTACCATATGCTAGAGCAAGTAATGGTTCGCATTCCACTTTAAGACAGTGGTTTCCAATGTCTTAATAATAAAAGCAAGGAAACCAACGAGAGGAATCACCTCAAGAATCTATAACTTCAACTGCCATCCCCTTTCCCAGACTTTACACAATCTCTGTCAATCTAGCCTTAACACTTACCTAACCTAACCTGCCAACATAAGCATTATTAATTCTAATGCATCCAATTAACCTTACCATCGCCTTTTATTTAACCCCTTCCACATTATTCATGTTTTTATGTTTAAATTTTGTCTATTCTTATAATGTTTGTTCATGTTGAGAATATCTTTCAAATAATTAAATAGAAAAATGAGATTGCTTACTCCCCTAAATGCAAGGTTTACTTAGTAGGCCTACTATGAAACATTCTTCATCACTGATTGAAATATAAGTGTCACTATTACTACTATTATTTGATTCATCGTCACTCTGTATGGATTTGAAGTCACTATCTTCATAGTTATCACTCTCGCTTCACGACATGTTCAAAATATACAACAAAATTAATAGTGTATGCTATATATGTTACGCAATCAATCACGAGTAATTTCCATCTGGCATAGAACATGGTTTTGCCTTCAGGGTATAAACAAACCCCACCCACAAAGTGTTTTTATTGATCAGTTGAGAATGACGCGATTATAAGACAGACACTTCGAGTAATGATGCTCACGAATGTTCATGACGTACTCCGGCAAAATTACAGAACAGAAAATCAATCATTTATTTCATGACGATAACCCTTTCGTCATCGGAGACAGTAGGCGTGATGAAAGCAGGTTCGTCATCGTAGTAAAGGGGTTAATGAGGTACGCTGAAATTTGCCTCATTAAGAGAAAGAGAAATTACTACTGCATTATCCCTTAGTATGCAGGTTCCAGATTAGCGATGAAAGAAAAAGAAACAAGAACTTACTCCTAATTTTCTCTAATACAACCAGATTCTCTTATAATGAACACAATAAATTCCACTTTTTAGCAAAATATCTCTAATTCTCATTAAGAAAATATTCTTATTCTAATGGAAAGTTTCATTAAATTTCGCTCAACGTAAGAGAAACGCTTTAGAAAACGTAAGATAACGTCTTTACGCCTTTTACCCCTTTATGAATGAGGCTGTCCACCATAACAAACGAAAGATGAGCTGGGGATTTTAAGTTTAAAAGATTTCTAATCTTTTGGAATCGTTTTCTCAGGTTTAAAACAATTATAAACTTTTGTAATTGTTTCTCATTTAGAAAAATTCGGACATTTTGCTTAAAAGAAAGAAATGTTTTGCTGTTTAAAGGAACACATTATTCATGATTGCTTGCCAGCGACGTGCTCAAAGTTTCTCTTGGGCGAAGGAAGGTGATATAGGTTTGAAACATTTATTTTTATCTTTTGTTTGTTTTCCCTCTCGAAATAGTTCGTTGTTTTTGTGTTTTATTTTAAAAAATTGCTTCTGGGTATTAATGTTTTTGAGTCATCAAGGAGGTGAGGCAAATTGCTTAAACTAACTGGGATCATTTAGGTTTATGAGCGGCAAACTAAAGGCAGGAAAATTGAAGGTGGAAGAGATGAAGAGGGAAAGTATACGGGCCAATGTTGACATCTCAAAATTGTGGCTGGAGAGCCATATATAAAGAGACTAAGGACACACCGGTGACGGTCACAAGACGTAGGTTTTCGTTTTAAATCAGCGTCATCATCACCTTTTGCTAACTTATTATTTCAGAAGGATACACGTTTCCAGGAGAACCAGGAAAGCGTGATTACGGTTGAGCTCAAACGGGCATTGGCAATTATGACAGATTTTCTTTCCCATCCCGCCTGCCAATTTTGGGGATTTTTCGCAGCAACAACCAACTCTCTCGCTAAAATGCACCTAGTAGTTTTCTCTTGGACTAGGTTTCTTCAGCACGCTATATTGTATTTAGCCATTTTTTTAACTTCAGAATTAAAATTCTCGTATTTTAAACACAAAAATAAAAATATAAAAATAAATTTTAAAGTTAAACATTCCCCTCCCAATCAAATTTTAGGTCAAACAATATCTCTTCGCCGAAAGAAGATAGGAAAGGAATTCCTCCGAAACAAAGTTTAAATTTTTAATTAGTTCTAACCAATTATAGATCATAAAATTTGCAAGCGGTATTTGAAGTTTGGTATTTTAGTTGTTTGAATTTAAAGGTTAAATAGGAAGAATGATTCAAATAAAAAGAGTGTGAAGAAGGATTGTAATACTTTAATTTAATCAAGGATTCAAATGTTTCAAATATATAGAGATATTTTGAATATTTAAATGTGAAAATTTAGAACTTTAGAGCTTTAATATCATTTGAATCACTAATTGTAAAAAGGAAATTAGATATTCAAATATGTGAAGAGGGAATTTAAGAAGTGATTGTTAGGAATTGGAATGTTTGAATGTAATGAGAGATTTGAACTTTTTAGCGTATGGAAGTATATTAATGCTCAAATGTGTATAGTGATTTTAATTATGGAATCGATGAGGAATATAAATGTTCAAGTGCAAAGAGGGATTTAATGTTAAAATATTGATAAGTATTTAAATGTTCAGGATTGAATTGGAATTAAAAGGTTCAAATGTAAACAGGGATACAATATTTACACGTCTAGCAGGAATTCAAAGTTGCAATTTTTTTTGAGCGAGTTGACTTTAGGTGCCCTAAAAAATTAACTTAATTTTCAGGTGAGAAGTAGGATTTGAATAATCAAATATAATAAACTTGCGTAAGCATGGTCAAAATTTAAGAGAGTTTTGCGTTTTTGAATGTAAATAAATATTTAAACGCCCAAATGCAAAGAATATTTGCATAGGTTTAATGAGGGAATTGAATATTTAAATGAAATCTGGATTCAAATAAGGGATTGGAATGTTCAAATCGGAAAAAGGAATTGAAAGTTTAAATATAAAACAAGATATGAATGCTCAAATGCAAAGTGGGATTCCAATGTTCAAATCTGGTATGATTTGAATTATAAATTCCAATAAGTGATTTAGACTCTTCAAATTCGAAGAAAGAAATTAATGATGAAATGCTAATTAAATTTAACTAAGCAAATGTAAAGTAAGATTTGAATGTTCCAATAACAAGAGGGATGTAAATCTTGAAAGGTGAAGGGAGATCTCATCATTCAAATATGGATAACGATTTATATATACGAGGGGCGGTCAATAAGTTTTGCAATTCAGATATAAGAAAACGAGATATGAGGAAAAGTGTTTTATTATATTTCAATATAACTACCCTCGACTTCAATGCACTTGCGCCACTTGTCCCTGAGGCTTCAAATTCCTGACAACCAGAAATAGGCCCACTTCTGTTCAATCCACTCCTAGACAGAGAGCTGGACATGTTCATCGTCCCCAAACTGGCGTCCATGCAGTGCAGTCTTAAGCTGGCGGAATAAAAAGTAGTCGCTAGGGGCCACATCTGGACTGTAGGGGGGTGGTTGAGGTCCTCGAATCCGCACTCGCGCAGAGCAGCTTGTGCAACTCTAGCCTTATGGACTTTGACGACGTTGAAGTCGATCATGGGGTGTGAGGTTTCTAGGGACCCAACGGGTAGAGACCTTGGCCATGGCCAAATTGTCGTGGATGATGTTAATAACACTTCCATGTGATATTCCAAGTTCTCGCTCGATTTCTTCGATCTTCACCTGTCTATTTTCGAGGATCATCCTCTCAACACGGGCCACATTGACCTCGTTTGTAACGTCCGACGGGCGTCCTGGACGGGGTTCATCTTCAAGGGACTCACGACCATAGCGGAACTCCCTATTCCAGCGAGCAATGGTTGCATAGAAATGGGTAGTGTCGGTGTACACTGCAACCATGCGGTCATGGATCTCTTTTGCATTCTTGCCTTCCTTCCTCAAAAATTTGATCACTGCGCGGTGCTAAACCTTCTCCATTGTTGAAAAATTTGTGACTGACGATCTGCGATCAGCTACTGCTTCTTAAATAGACGAGGCAGGAGCGTCCTGCTGCATGTCCTGACTTTTCCTAACTTGTTCTAACACCCCCACCAACGGTTATCCCCCTTCCTCTGTTTTGCCTTACCGATTCGCAAAACTTATTGACCGCCCCTCGTATATATATGAATATTGAAGTCTTGATTTTTGACTGTTAGGAGATATTACAAATTTTAAATTTAAGGATGAATTGAATGCTCAAATCTGATGAGTTACTTTTAGGTATAATTATGAAATAAGAATTTCAATATAAAATTATACAAATATAGATTTTAATGTTTTAATGTACGAGGAAAACTTTTCAAATATAACTGTTTTTAGAATTTAGAATATGAAGAACAATTTTTATGTTCGAATGTGAAGATGTGTAGCGAAGCTCGAATTGCAAGGTGAAGTAGTCTGAAAGAGGAACTTCACAAATCAGCACCCTGCATGCCTGTGAAATCTTAAAATTGGTCTCACATATTAGCTACTAAAATAAGATGCCATGTAGTAGCCATGAACCAATGTAGAATAGAGCGAAATACTTATATTACAAGTTTACATGTATTAATAAAGCCATGAGTGTAAGAAAGACAAGCAAATAGTTATAGGTTCCCACGCGAACACACAAACACAAACGCGAGAGGAAAAGAGGTCTCGATGCAAAATAATGAAAGCAGCTGAGTTAACTTAGTACGGTGTCATATCTGAGCTGAACCTGCGAAGCGACAAAATCACCTACGCTATCACTGACTATGGATGCTAGTTTGTTAAAGACACGATCAGTCGATCAAATACAATATCAACTTGGTCACACTGAACACGCACACACTATTTCGACTCCGCCAAGCAGTCTCAAAAAGGGATACTTCTCACACCGTCCAGATTATGTAAAAGAAAATCAGTCCCGCTTAATTGGAGGGAGTATAAATGGACGGGT
Organism: Ceratothoa steindachneri; assembly: GCA_963969495.1. NCBI lineage: Eukaryota > Metazoa > Arthropoda > Malacostraca > Isopoda > Cymothoidae > Ceratothoa > Ceratothoa steindachneri. The sequence continues at coordinate 57,839,860 of OZ018338.1, read as the reverse complement.
TGAAACATACTCGACTCACACTCACAGGCACAGAATTATTTATTCGTCCCCACTTTCACTCTGATTTTCTTATTATTAGCGTCAAGAGTCCGTTTTAGTACTTAGGTCTTGCCGTCCTAGCCCGAAACAATCTAATTTAAGATGAAAATTTACAACAAAGCCGCGTAAGGTCTAAGCCAAGAATAAAACCTACCAAACTTCATTTTCCTTTCGAGTCCTTTATTTAAGCCAGTGATAACCAAGTTACCTAGTGAACCCAGCCTATAAACGGATTCACCGCTAGAACATTGGAAGTCACTACCTTTACGAATAACCCTGCCTTACGGATAAAAAACATCTAACGAACTGATAACTCTCCCTCTATAGGCTCGTGACCACCTATAAACGTTTACAAATCCTATAGATGAACTCGAATGTTTAAATATAAAAAAGAATTTGACAATTTTAATAGAAAATACGATTGGGGAGTTTAAATGTGATAAAAGATTTAAACTTTAAATGATTGTAATAGAACGGGTTGAGGCCGCTTAATTTCAACCACCATGACATGTTATTTAAAACCACGATGCTACCCACGTGCATCTTCGCTTTGAAGCCGGGCGCTTTATCGCAGCCACCTGAGTCAATGTTTAAACAAGAAGCTTTATCTTTCCCCGTTCGCCCCATGCGCTAAGCTCAAAAGATTAAGTAAGGCTTATGGGCAGATAAGGTATTGTTCTCAGGCTCGGCTGTGCATTCCCTCGAAGCCCCCACTCCATTGTCTCCCACGCCAAGGGGATGTCCCGACTATTTATTTGGAAACTTTACCACTAAGATCAGATTAGAGATCCAGATTTTCTTTGCAAGACATCACTACGGTCCATTTTCACGTTGTGCACCAAAGGACCCTCAACCTCGAGATCCACCATCACTTGTCCAGAGGAAGGACAATATTCCTTGAGTGCCAAGGTTCGAGCCTTCGTGACGCCAAGTCCACTAGGCTTCCTCTGTTGTTCAGAAAGAGAACAACGTTAGAACAGCCTTTGTTCTTTTGAGCCCGTTGACAAGAAACGGTTCTCACCCCCCTCCCCTGTTGTTCAGAAGAGAACAACGTAGAACAACAATTGTTCTTCCAGCCCGTTCGCCAAGAAACGGTTCTCACCCTTCCCTCTTGTTGTTCAGAAGAGAACAACATTAGAACAGTCATTGTTCTCGAGCCCGTAGACAAGACACGGTTCTCAAACCCCCCTGTTGTTCACAAGAGAACAACGTAGAACAGCCATTGTTCTTCAAGCCCGTTCGTCAAGAAACGGTTCTCATTCCCAAGACGCCACTTCAGGATCATTTGATTTCCCCCTTTCGGCTGAAACTCGCCAGCGGACCGAAAATTCCTTCACGTCGCCTTCCTCTGCACAACAAGTGTATTTACTTAAGCTGAAAGTTAAATTTGAGTATTTAACCCTTTTGTCAACCCTATCTTGTGCTTTAAATGGTTTAGCGAACCATCCCAACCCTTGAACTTTATATTTGTTTTACCTTTTTAAATCGCTCTTAATCCTCGGATTAACTAGATTCCCCACGACCCTTTCCATTCTCTGATTATGTTAACATTTTTAGTTTTATGTGTTGTTGATAGTTTTTATTAATAAAACTCTATTTTGTTTATGATAGCAATATTATTATCCTTGAGCTCAGTTCCACTTCCTAAGCATATCGAAGATACATAATATCGGTCAACCCAGACATCCACGCACTCTAAAGATAATTAAATAAGTTCCTTCAACGAATAGTTATATATGGTATATCGTCGAGAGTCCATTCTACGACATATATATATATATATATATATATATATATATATATATATATATATATATATATATATATATATATATTTTATATATATACTATTTAAATTTGGTATCAAGTGTGTAAGGTTCAACGCTATAACCTTTGCAAACACTGGTCTCAGTCGAGTAAAGCATAGTGTTATTCGTTATAATAATAGAGTATAGTAGTTCCCTTTTGTTTTAACAATTGCTATCCCAATTTTTGAAACTTAAGAAGCTGAAGTAGCCCCATGAACTGTTATATTAATTTTTTGTGTCTTTTTGAAGTGATTTTAGTCAGTGGTTATCTAGATCGAGAAACCATGTACGAATAGGTCAGTGCCCATATTTAGCTAGGCTAATTCTCTAAAAGGCATAATTCTTGTTGAAGGAACTTTAGTTGGTTGACTATTCCGCCTTCAAGTGCAAAGATGACTCAGTTCGAAATCTTTAAAACGCAAGGAGAATCCTTGGGACGTTCCTAGAAAATTACTAATTGAGTACGTTCAATAGGAGCAAAGAAAAGAACGAGAAGAAAAAGAAAGAGAAAGAGAAATCCAACGAGAAGAAAATGAAAGAGAAAGATAAATCCAACGAGAAGAAAGAGAAATCCAACAAGAAAAAAGAGACGAACGGAAAAGACAAGCTGGGCTTTACCATCAGATTGAATTAGCTCGTGTTGAAGCAGAAATACAGTCAGCCAGTTCACGTTCAGAAGCCCCCCCCCCCAACCCCAATCTCTCATTTAAGCACCCCAATTTTGAGGAAGGAGAGGATTTCGGAGCATTTTTAGCCAACTTCGAAAAGATCCTCGAAATCAATAACATGGATCTGGAGGCTGAAGGTGCAGTCAGATTACTTCCCTTGTTAAATTGTAAATTGCGCGAAATTTTTATATCTTTACCATCTGAATGTACAATTAAGTACAGCACCTTAAAAGCTGAGTTATTGGCCGCTCATAATACATATGACTCCCGATTTCTCCCTCTAAGAATTTTGAGGAGGTCGTATTAAACCCGGACAGACGTTCCGTCAATTCGGATACATTCTTCAGAGGATTTTTAAATTTTGGTTAGAATCCTCAAAGGTTGATCCTAACTACGAGTACTTAACAGACTTCGTGTTGCGGGATCAATTTTTAGCGTATCTCCGGACGGAGATCCGCGCGTTCGTCAAGGATCGTCGGTGCCAGACCTTTAAAGAATGTACCGAAGAAGTGGATGTCTATGCCGCAAGCCATAATTTATACCCAAAGGAGAATCGAACTTCTCACTAATCCCCCTACAAGGAAAGAAGGCAGGATTCGTGCCCCTTCACAGGAAAGCCTACAAAGTTTCCGAGCCCCGTAAAACCCAAAAACTTCTTTCCCCAAAACCAACAACTGGACTCCAAACCTCCTGTTAAGATTTCTCCTTCATCTGTCTTCCCCAAGCGACCAATCATATGCTTCACCTGTGGTGTAGAAAACCACATGAGCTGGAATTGCCCCCAAAATTCTAGGCTTAAGAGCGGACCAGCCCCCTATGTTCACCAGATTAATGCCACCCCAGCTCCCCCGGTGCTGCAGACCCAAGCAGCAACTTCTCCCCCTCCTTCAGGCCACCAGGTAAATTTGATTTTCGATAAAAGTTTATCGAGAACTTTGAAATTTAAGGAGGGCAGCGTGAACGGCTGCCGATTCTCGACTCTCGTCAAGGACACAGGATGTACGTGTTTCATCGTGTCCGACGAGCTACTCACCCCAGTGGACCCTAACCACGAAAGATTTGCAGTGGTACATGACTACCTTGGGCGGGCGAACCAATTCCCCGTCGTTGGATGTTACCTGCAGTGTCAATATTATAATAGCTGGGCTGAAGTCATTTCAGCACCCATAAAATTCTGTCTGTACTTATAGGACAGAGCCCTCAAGTAAGTTCCGACTCTGTGTCTCAGGCCGCCCTTCCTCGAGGCCAAGCTAAGAAAGAAGCCCAGAAACCCGTCCCCATCAGAACCCCGATACCGTCTGATTTCTCGGAGCCCCTTAACCAGGACTTTAGGAGGGCACAAAAGTAGTGTGAATTACTAACACCCTTAGGTGATAAGGCGCAAGACAAGGACATGGAGACTGTCCGTGGACCCGCCAAAAAAAGTACCCCTAACGCGCCCATGGAGATACGTTCGTAGCACTGGGCGAAACATCGGCGCTTGAAAAAGATTACCCCGCGGAGTCCCTTAATGTAATACAGACAGTGTGCATCCAACCTGATGCCGATTACCCTCCTTCTTCCCTACCAGGCGTCTTTTGAACCCTCTGACCTGAATATTGACGCGCAGCTGATACCACATCAAAAGAGTGAGCTACAAGAACTATTTGAATGGAGTCACCATTTAACCACCCTATTAGCTCTTTTCGAGCGACCCCGCGAAAACGGCCTCACCATTGGCCCCAGTAAATGCCATTTTGCGCACGAAACCATAAAATACTTAGGTTTCAAAATAGGAAAAAGCCAGTTAGGTCCCCAAGAGGACAAGATTAAGGCAATCGCCAACATGCCCCTCCCGATTACAAAGACGCAATTAAGATCGTTCCTAGGATCAGCTTCTTACTATCGGCGATTTGTTCCGAATTTCGCTACAATTTCGGCGCCCCTCTGCTCCCTCTTAAAAAAAGAATTCCCCCGATCGTCTACGTTGGAATGATGTCGCTGTTTTCCATTTTACTCAGCTCAAGAGTAAGCTCATTTCTGCCCCCATTTTAATGTTGTCTAACCTGGAAAAATCCTTTGGGATTAAGACCGACGCCAGCATCGAGGGCATTAGAGGTGTACTCCCTCAATACGAGGATGATGGAACGAGTCATCCAGTTGCATATGCTAGTCGCCAATTATAACCACGGGAAAAGAGATATGCCACTATAGAGGAGGAAGCTCTATCAATTATCTGGGTTATAGACAAATTCAAAATGTACTTGATAAGAAAAGAATTTCAGATAGGAACCGACCACCGTCCGTTAGCATATATTAGGAACGTGCGACACTCTAACGGCCGAATCATGCGCTGGAGTTTACTCATGCAAGAGTATCAATTTAAAATAGATTATATAAAAGGTTCCGATAACCAGGTCGCTGACGCCCTCAGTAGGAATGCGTTACCGAATAGCGTAGAGTAATTGTCTTCGTAGGATTAGGATCTCCATGTATTTATATACCGTCTTGTACGACTTAAATTATATTCTCTTGTAATATAATTAGTTAATGTATATGTCTGAATTTTGTAACGCTCAAGGTCTATTTTTTTTTGTATGTATATATATTTGTACCTATTAAATTACGTATAAATTATTTTGTCCCATATGTACTAATTTTATATCATTTCATTGTTCCATGCCTCTTTTTTTTATTAAGTTTGTATTAAAGGTTATTTTCCCCTATAATCAAAGGTCAAAATAATCATATGTATTGAGGTAAAACTAGTTAGGTGCATGAAGGTACGGTTGGTACAAGAAAACGAGTTCCCCACAACGGAGCTCTATCGTTGTCCCTTCTCTCTCTTTTTTTGAAGTGACAACTTCCCCCGGAATGGAGGGGTGTGATAGAAGGGTTGAGGCCGCTTAATTTCAACCACTATCAATGTTATTTAAAACCACGATGCTACCCACGTGCATCTTCGCTTTGAAGCCGGGCGCCTTATCGCAGCCACCTGAGTCAATGTTTAAACAAGGAGGTTTATCTTTTCCCGTTTCGCCCCATGCGCCGACCTCGCCAGATTGAGTTAGACCTATGGGCAGATAAGGTATTGTTCTCAGGCTTGGCTATGCATTACCTCGAAGCGCCCACTCTATTGTCTCCCACGCCAAGGGGATGTCCCGACTATTTATTTGGAAACTTTACCACTAAGATCAGATTAGAGATCCAGATTTTCTTCGCGAGCAATCACTACGGTCCAGTCTCACCTTGTGCACCAAAGGGCCCTCGACCTCGAGATCCACCATCACTTGTCCAGAAGAAGGACAATATCCCTTGAAAGCCAAGGTTCGAGCCTTCGTGACGCCAAGTCCACTAGGCTTCCCCTGTTGTTCAGAAAGAGAACAACGTTAGAACAGCTATTGTTCTTTTGAGTCCGTTGACAAGAAACGGTTCTCACCCCCCCCTCCCTTGTTGTTCAGAAGAGAACAACGTAGAACAACCATTGTTCTTTCAGCCCGTTCGCCAAGAAACGGTTCTCACCCTTCCCCCTTGTTGTTCAGAAGAGAACAACATTAGAACAGCCATTTTTCTCGAGCCCGTAGACAAGAGACGGTTCTCACCACTCTTGTTGTAATGCAGGAGGATGCTGTTGTAATGCAGGAGGAATTGACCCTTCTGTCCAATTGGGCAGAGAAATGGCAAATGAAGTTTAACATAGACAAATGTAGTGTACTTAGTATAGGTAGAAATAATCCACTGAATAGTTATAAATTAAATGGGAGAAATTTAGGGAGGACCGATTGTGAGAGGGACTTGGGTATTTTGGTAAGTTCAGACCTTCGTCCTAGAAAGCAATGCCTAAATGCTAAGAATAAAGCTATTAGGATATTAAGATTCATTAGGAGGAGTGTAAGCAATAAGAGTGCTGAAGTCATTCTAAAACTGTATCTGGCGCTAGTTAGGCCTTATCTAGACTATGCAGTACAATTTTGGTCACCATATTATAGGAAGGATATTGATTTGCTTGAGTCTGTGCAGAGAAGGATGACAAAGATGATTGGTGGGCTAAGGAACTTACCTTATGGTGAAAGACTCAGAAAACTAAATCTACATACATTGGAAAGGAGAAGAGTCTTCAAATGGGTAAAAGGATATAATAAAGGGGATCTGGGTAAGGTTCTTATACTTAGTGAACATGACAGGACACGTAGCAATGGGTTTAAGCTTGATAAGTATAGGTTTAGGAAGGAGATTGGGAGGAATTGGTTTACAAATCGTGTGGTAGATGAATGGAATAGGCTCACTAGACATGTGATAGAAGCCTCCTCTCTGGGTAGTTTTAAGAATAGATTAGATAAATATATGAATGAAGCAGCTAGATGGGACTGACTTTTTTATATACATATGTATATATTTTTCTAAGGAGTGGGGAGATTATTTTGCGGTTGCATGAATGGACATAATCCTCTGGATGCATTTTATGTATATTGTAGATTAGATCTGACGAACTCCTGTAAAGGGTGACAATGTTGATGACTTTTCTCTGGTAAGAAATCTTTTGTGTGTTGACTGAAACAGGAGCTGCCAAGTGTAGGCCATGAATGGTCTTTTGCAGTCTCCTTCTTTTCTTATGTTCTTCTTATGTTGTTGGTCAGAAGAGAACAACGTAGAACAGCCATTGTTCTTCAAGCCCGTTCTTCAAGAAACGGTTCTCATTCCCAAGACGCCACGTCAGGATCATTTAATTCCTCCCCTTCGGCTAGAACCCACCAGCGGACCGAAAGTTCCTTCACGTCGCCTTCCTCTGCACAACAAGTGTATTTACTTAAGCTGAACGTTACCTTTGAGTATTTAACCCCTTTGTCAACCCTATCGTGTGCTTTAAATGGTTTAGTGAACCATCCCATCCCTTGAACTTTATATTTGTTTTACCTTTTTAAATCGCTCTTATTCCTCGGATTAGCTAGATTCCCCACCACCCTTTCCATTCTCTGTTTATGTCAATATTTTCCGTTTTGTGTGTTGTTGATAGTTTTTATTAATAAAACTCTATTTTATTAATGATAGCAATAATATTATCCTTGAGCTCGGTTCCACTTCTTAAGCATATCGAAGATACATAATATCGGTCAACCCAGACATCTACGCACTCTAAAGATAATTAAATGAGTTCCCTCAACGAATAGTTATATATGGTATATCGCCGAGAGTCCATTCTACGACAATGATGAAAAGTGATTTTCCTCTTCCATCTATTAAAATTAACTTTAATGTTCATATGTGAAAAGCAATTTTCCTATTCAAACATGTAGTTGCATTTAATTGTTCAAATGAAAGAAAATATTTTAATCTTAAAATTTATAAAGCTTTTGAAATTCTGAATAAAATCATGATTTTAATTTTTGAATCTAAAGAATGAATTTAAATATGGTGTAATGGCCTCAGGCATTAGACTATATTCTTACTTAATTTATATTTATGTCTGTCATCACGTAATATATATATATATATATATATATATATATATATATATATATATATATATATATATATATATATATAATATATATATATTAATTATAGCATGCTTTTTTAAAAGAGAATGCTAGTTTCGAATATGATTCGTTTTTCAATCTTCTCGATTTGTCTTATATTCGCCTTTTCTTCATTGTGTAACCTGTAGATAAGCGTACCGAAGTTCATCGGAGACTGATGTTTGTTATTTTTACAAAGGTAGAAGTAAATTAATGTAATTTAGCACTTTATTTTATTTAAATGACGCGTTTCGATACATATTCAGAGTTACAATGGGGTATTATTATAAAGTATTCACTTTATATATGTTACAAAATGTATTAACAAAATTACGAACGAAGCTATACATGTATAGGCAGGTTGGATCCAGATGGTACAGGGCTGGAGAAGCAGGTAGCCAGAAAGAGGGTAGCCTAAGCTACTTTCCAGAGGGGAGTAGTGGCTAGTGGCAGCTCTGAGTACACCTGTCCCTCTGTTTTGCTTTTCTTGCGCTGGGCAGTATTTCATTGGAGTTAGACTGTGTTTAAATTTGTTTGCTTCTCTTGGATATATAGCTTCAAGGAAGAGCAGTTGACGCCTGTTGGGTTAATATTCTGAAATTTGGTGTTTTCTTGTATCATTTTCCCGTTTAGGCATGTTCTGTGTATTTCCTGTGTATGTTTTATAGGTGCACCGTTATTCAGATGGTATGACATTTTTCTAGAGAGAGTGGTTTTGGTCAGGCCGATATACCAGTTAGGTAGGAGCTCACAGTCTCCTAGTTTGCATGTGTACTCGTATATCAGATGTGTCCTTTGTTTTAGTTGTAGTGGGGGTTTGGGGTTATTTTTAATGAAGAGGGTTGAAGTACGTCTATTTTGATAGTACATGATTAATTCGATCTTTTTCTTAGCGTTTAGTAGTTTTATTCCGCAGTCTATAATGTTCTTGATGGCTCTTTCGTCTGCTTGGCGTTCTGTGTTCATACATAATATTCCTGTAAAACAGTTTTATAATATCCTCAGTATCCCTATTCCTGTTCTTCTTGAGTTCTGATAGGTACCATCTGTCCATTTTAATTCTTATGACTGTTTGTATTTCTTTATTGGGCAATCCGTTATTTACGAGTACCTGAATGGCTTTCTCGAGTTTGTTGTGTGTCTCCTTCCATGTGGTGCAGTGGGTAAAAGCACGATTGATGTACGATGATATAACGCTTGTTCGGTAGCGCTTAGGACATTCGCTGTGCCCATTGATGCAAAATCCCCAGGTTGGTGGGTTTAACATAAACTTCAGTTGCTATTGTTTCATTGATATTGGTAGTGAGGATATCTAAGAATGGTAATTGATTGTTCTAGCTTCCTTAGATGGTATAGTTGAGGGAAGAACATTCTTTAAAGGCTTTTTCCAGATTATGTATCTCTTCTTTTGTTTGTACATTGATGTAGATGTCGTCTCTGTAACTGCAGTAAATATGGGGCTTGGATACTCTTGAAAAGACCCTTTTTTTAACCACTCCTATATAGAAGTTAGCAAAGAGAACTCCCAAGGGAGAACCAATGGCGACTCCATCGACTTGGCGGTACATGCTTCCATTGGGTCCATGGTGTCCCATTTAACCATTGGTGCATATCACATCAAGCGGCACGCAAAGACTTAGTTTGTCTCAGTGTGCGCATCAATGCAATGCCTCTGGGTGATCTGTTTTATCGTCTTATTTCGATGGAAATAAGACATGTGGAACTGCAGCTGCGCTTCTTTCCCTCGATTTTCGAGGACACAATATTTTGGAGTTGCACATTAGCAACGGGGTTACCATAAATGCAAAGTTTTTGCATTTATGCATGCACTTTGTTTATCATAGGATTTTTTTATATTTTGATTGTCGTTACAATTGTGTTAATGATGCGGCTACCCTACCTAATCACCATTTTGGATTTCGGGGGGAGTGATTTTCTGATTTTTAAGCATTTTCTTAAAAATATTTTTTCTCAATTTCTGGCTTTGTCATGGCACAACAGGGGCTGACCCTTGAAGAGATCCATATTGTACTATTTGACAATGCCGATGACCAACGTTACACTGGGATACCGCTTGATGCCGAAGTGTAGGTAGATAGGGTAATGCCTGACGCTCACAATGCTTTTTGGAAGGAGGAAGAGAGGGAGGAGGATGGGGACGATGTGGAAGGGATATCGCAGATCGATAACCCTGACTTAGTGCCAAAACCTCCTCTGGCTGTACCTTCAACGTCCACGACCCCACCTCTTCCAGCTTTCCCGCCTCCACCTCCTTCTGCGCCCATGCCCCTACCTCCTTCAACAACCAGGGCCCCAACTCTTTCCGTGTCCACGGCCCCACATCCTTCAGCGTCCACTGCTCAAACTCCTTCAGCGTCACGGTCCCACCTACTTCAGCGTCCACAGCTCCACCTCCTTCGAGTCTACAGCTCCACCTCCTTCAGCGTCCACGGTCCCACCTCCTTCAGCATCAACGGCCCCACCTCCTTGAGCGTCAACGGCCATTGCTGCTTCGTTCTTCCTCGGTCCCACTGAGGTCCGGAGTCATAAGAGGAAGAGAGGGGAGCTGATTCCTCAGGAAGGGGCACCCATCGCTGTTTACCCTTCCACCACTTCTTAAGGCAAAGGACAAGACACGTGCCACTCACAGCCTAACCAGACCATGCCTAAAATTGTCAGGAGTAATGTGGAACCTGCAGCCTCTACGCACATCACCATTGGCGCTACTACTCCTGCACGAGTCTTCTCCCCTTTCATGACGGTCCAGATAGTGGCTGAGATCTGCGTGCATCCATGTTCAAAGATAGCGCAGCTAAGGGCGAACATCAAGGATAAGGACAAAGCGACTTCAGGGATATAGGATCATGGGAAATAAGGGCCTTCTTTGGTGTCCTCATCGTGAATGGGGTCCGTAAGGACAACCATTTGACGACGGAGGAGATGTGGTTTCACATCTACTGGTGCCCCTTCGACTGGATTAACTTTAATGCACATCGCTTCTGCTTCATCATCAGGGTTTTTCGCTTTGATAAACCTGACATCAGGAAGGCTCGGCTCAAGAACGACAGATTTGCCCACATCAGGAAGCTTTGGGATGAAGTCATCCGGAATTGCATTATCAACTACAGGCCAGGTCTTCACCTTCCTTGGATGAAGAGCTCCTTGCATTCAGGAGGCGCTGCATATTCCGGATGTATATCCAGGATAAACCGGAATAATACCATAACTAATGTTTCTTTTCTGTCCAGATATGGAATCAAGCTGGTTATGGTGTGTGATGCCGATTCCTAGAATTGTCTGAATGCCATCCCTTACCTGGATAAGGAGACCACTGACTAGGATACAGGTGTCTCTTTGGAGGAATACTTTATTCTGAAGTTCGTGGCACCCTTCAAGCGTGCAGACCGTACTGTGACCTCTGATAACTGGTTTACCTGGTGTAGTAACCCCCAAATAAATTGTGATATCAGCAGAGGTGCTATCTGTGCCCAACTAGTGGCAATTGAAGGACCAATATGCTCTGCCTCAAGTGCCAAAAGTCTATCAGTCTGCACCACACCAGACAAGTTAGCGACCATGTGGACATGCCAGCGTATGATATTTGAGTATTTTTACAAATCTATACATATTTTTATATTAAATTGGAAGTATATTTATCATTTTTATTCTTGTTCTCTTTAACCTTTTCATTGTAGTCTTATATAAATGCTAAACATCTTGAAATAAAAAGATTTAGATTCTGACCAATAAGGCCAGAGTTATTCAAGGTCAAAATCAGTGTAGCATATCTGCAACCTCGTTATTTAAATTGTGACACCAATTTGACGTTACCTGTCCAGAGTTAATTTGTTTTAGAGAATAATGATATAAGAAAGGAAATAAGATAAATCCTCTTTACCTATTTCTGGGACTTGGATGCATATTTGAGCGGGTATAATCTTCTTCCAATAGACTCCGATTTTGCATTAAGAACCTCGTCCAAATGAAGAACACTACATATGTTCATCACTTGCAAAAGGAAGGTTTGCCTCTTACAAAATAATGGAGAAACAATTCATTTGCATAAGTAAATTATATACTATGACATTAATTGTTGAGGAGTCGAATCAGTGATTTCCGCTTTCATAGAAGTCGTTGGAAATATGATCGTGTTTACAAGGCTAAATTCAATATTTTAAATCTTTGTTGGTTATTTTTTCTCATTTTTATTTAAGTTATATTTTAAGAAACAAAGAAAAAAAATTTTTAATTAGTGATATACTAGATTTTATGGATGTCTTTTCTCATTATTGTGGTCAAGAGCAGTTTTCTGAAACGCTCATATTTTTAGAAAAGATTTGAGGTTATTTGTACACAAATTTAACTGTAATTTTGATGATATATACTACAATATAATATTTTTCTTAATTTTAGTCATAAAAAGAGCAAAAAATCTAACTTAGTTTACCTGAGATAATGGAATATATAATGAGAATATCAATAGAAGAATTCAATCTATTAAAATTATGTAAAATATAAAATAGTTAATATGAAAACATTGCTTGACAAAAATTATCTAAATTTTTCACATGATTATTACTTTGTTCATTCGAATATTGCTAAAATACCATTTTGGCTCTTTTTTGTGTTGCAGTTTCATTTTTCTTACACTCAATTATTCTTTTTGTGCTTGTCATCGTTCTCTGGTGAGGGACCTGAGAACGAAATATATTTACAACGGACAGTTATTTGCCAGATAGAGTCCTGATTCATTTCGAATCTAACATTATATAGTAGTTGAACGCCAAGGTAGGTATCAAACTGTGATAATAGGAGAGAACAAAATAGAACAACTTATAATGGACTTTCAAATACCTCCATACTTCTTCTAGGTTAAAGTTTGTAGTGTTTTATCTCAGTTTTTCGAGGCTCAATAAAAAGGCCTCTATGGTGCAGAAATTTGCCACCCAAAATAACTCTCTTCTTAGTAAAAAAATTTGCTTAGGTTTGACTTAGGATGCGTAGCAGAGATACATGTAATTCTTCCGATAGAAACTAACTCACGAAGCACATCACTTGGCAGTGAGTGGCTTAAATGATACATTACACCGAAATTCCTTTTTGCATAATAGAATTTGGGAAGCAATCACACAAAACACAAGCTTGTATTGTACATTCTACTTGCTTAAAGGGATCATAATATTGCTGATTATAGTAGCCATTAAACTAATATCCTATTAATTAAACAAGGCTTATTTACAATGGATTTGTCATTGATAATTGGTTTCTGATATCATTCGATGACAACGATTATAAATTGAATGGCAATACAAGTTAAATGTTCACTGACACCTATCCGTGGCCAAAGGTTTTCAAACACTTTAGAAATTTAATGTATTGAGGTAATGGCGGGATCTTTAAGTTTATATTTAAAGAGCAATATGAATATAACAGTAAAATGAAGAGGAATAAATACCAATAATATTTATAGGCCCCAAACAATCAACAAGATTTAACAGAATAAAAACTTTCAAAACATCTAGCATTAACAATATATATATAAGATAAAGAGAAGAAGCTCTTGTAAAAATCCAGCAACACCAGAAAAATACAGGAAACTCAGTAGCGTGTCAATTGGCAGTAATGAGATCGTTTACTCCTTAAAGCATGTCTTTACGAGGGTGTGAGACACATGAGGGATTGGACACTAGCCCACTCGTTGGTTATGATTGCCTTTAGTTGCTCATTGGAGGCCTGCTGATGATGTATTACGGTGTTTTTCAGGTCCTGTCACGGGTTTTCCAGTGGATTCCTATCCAGAGACTTAAATATTCAGGTCACCACCGTGATATTGTTGACCCTAAACTACAGTATGCTGGACACACACTTGTGACATGGGAAATTATTCTCAATGAAAATCACTTTGAGGGCATAGCTAGAGAGGTCTTGGTCTGACGGAACCCCTTAATATCTCAGGACAGCTTGGACCTTCTCTGAATTCATGGTGCTATCAAAAAGGTGAGACAACCCACTACCAACTTGACATGCTGATCTGTACCAGTACAGAGCGAACATCATGCTTTAATTTTGCCTACCCCCTAGCTTCCTGCGGAGTCTAACGTTTTCTGCGGTCAAGAACTACTGGAACATGGAATCGGCGTACCATAAGACACGTCCCAACTGAAGCATGTTCCATTTGTGGCGAGCATTTGCGCAAGCCAGTCAGCGTCGTTTCTGCCGAAGCTTCATCATCTGCTTCTGATAGTCTTTACATGGTTCCTGCCTTTTGTAGGCAGTCAACGATAGACTATTCTGACTGATGCAATGATATGGTCGCGCTTTGCCCATTTATGCTTTAGTTAGACTGAGATTTTGTTTACGATCCTGAAGGTTCATGCGACACAAAGACAAGTCATCACAGTGCATACTAAATATAGGTCGTAAAGAACGATGTCGATATTGGATTTTGCCATTTTCTTGGATCGTTTTCAATACATCTGCAATATCGCTTCGTGATTCGCTGACATTCCTCATGATTTAGTAAGCTGATACATTTTTCGTGTAGCGTGCTCATCAGATATTTTCCCAAGATATAGTCACTTGTTTTTATAATTATATTTATAAGTTCCCTTGAACATGGAATATAATATTAATCTACAGATATGATGTGTTATATAAAGACATTTTTACTAAGATAGCGCATACTGACACCAGGGTTTCATGCATTTCAATAGCTTGGCTACTTACAATTTTGCGTTCCAAATATATCAAACAGATGCATGCAAGTCTATAGTATTATATTCATAGACATATCCAAGTAATAAGAAATATTCTTAGTGTCCGTAAACTTTTGGGCACTGCTGTATTTGCTTATATCTATGTATATCTGTAGAACTTTCGAGATTTATAAATAATCCACAACTTGCCCCTTGATCCTTTAGTATATTTTCTGTCACAGATCATTTACTGATGAAATAAAAATCATTAAAAAAATCAAATCCCATTTGTATTGTTTTCTTGAAAATCAGGAACCGACCTAAGGACGAGAAATTTAAGATCTTGCTTCACTCATTTCTGATATATCGCTAATTCTTTTAAAAATAACTAAGCGCTATTTCTTTAGAAGATAAAAATTTTAACCATAATCATATAAACCTTATTTCTGATAAAAAAAGGAATAACCAAATTTTGGAAAAGTTATTTCCTCTATTATTTCACTCATTTACTTCATAACAAAAAGCAAACTACGATTCTATTAGTTTCATATGCAAATCTTTGAGTTCAGCAGAGCTATGATGCTTTTATATTTATTAAAGTGTAGAACGCCCCTATTCTTGTGATATCTTGATTTTGCTCTAGAGTAGATTGAAATCGTAGGGTATGGTCCTTATATTAAAATAGACAGACTCCAGTAAATGATCATTTTTTTCTACAGATTTCTACCTGTTTTAAAAAATTACTACTATATAATTGTTTTAAAAATTTAAGATCATGTTTCTTGGTCATAGGAAGGAGTTAAATAAAAGTAGGTTGCGACATCAGACCCTCGAATCGTAGACGATATTCCAAGACTTGATGAAGTAATGCACATAAAGATAAATATTTCTGTAGTTGGCTGACTTCATGCACCAGAGACCGGTCTTTCTTCGTGGAGTAAGAGTGTGGTGAGATCATGCTTTGACACGAAAGAGCGATCAAAGAAAACTTTGTGGTTCCGCGTCAGGATTATGTGTAAATAAGCATCCTCATTGGGAGCAAGAGTACATCACTCCTTGTTATGCTTTTTGAGTGTCCCCTTAAGAAATATAATTACTCTGTTAAGGTTCAAGAATAAGGAAGCTATTTGTTGCATTGAAAACAAATATATACCCAGATATATTTGAGGAATAATCTCTGTAAAATCTACCTGCTTACGCGGTGGTAAGCACAGTGCCTCTACCAATCGATGGGCAGATCCCCACGTGCACCCTTATGCTTGTGTCCGCGATCATTTGTAATCAAACCAGACATTATGATGAGAAAAATCACAGCCATGTCCAATAAGATAACGAAAGCTCCAATAAGTATTTAGCAGAGTAGTGAGGCTAGTAAAATAAAATGTCTCCAAGAGATTGGGGCATGAACTTATTTACTTTGTTTTAGTAATTTTAAGAAGGACAAGAACAGCGCCATTTATAAAATTGGAGATGGGGGAAAGGTATATATGCCTTTGCCTCACATCCATGTTAAGCAATACCATTTGTCATATTACTCTATTCTCCCTTTTAGACGAATAGGCATTAGTTTGGAGGTAAATATTAAGAGGAAAATGAGAGAATTGAAGATTATATAAAATGTCAGGTTTGGTATCCTAACATATACCTCTTATTTTAAGACAAATTAAAACGGCTCCTATTCTTATCTCGATATCAAAAATGCCTCTGTTTTTTATTTCCATCCCATGTTCGAATGTTTCTGTTCTATTGTTTTTAAAAGGCGACTGACAAGAGGAGCGATTTCGCCACTATCCCTTACAAGAGGAGCTTGCACTTCCCAGAACTTCAGCTGTGGCGTGCAGCTTATCTGGCTCTAGCAACTCTGTTTCGGTCCAAAAAAATCTAAATATTTCCGGTATGTATCTACTAGATTTGATCAAATCTTGTTTATTTTCTTATTCTAAAGGCAAGAAAAAACTTTCAGTGAAACTCTTTTTATTTACGGAAAAACAGTCCTCGAAGTTTTCTTTCATCTAAATTTGCTTTTATATACGAAAAAAATACAAAGAAAACAACCATGCCTTAATTTTAATACATTTATTTTTTAAGAAGACCTAGAAATAATTGATAAAAGCGTAAAATATACAAAAAAAACAGCCTCGCGGGCTGTTTTTTCAAACTGTAAAGAAAATCTTAAAAACAATTTGGTGAAAAGCTTAAAATATACCGAAGTAACTAATTCTTATATATATACATATGTATATATATATTTTTCCCCAAGACTAAATTGAGACTAAATGACAAAGTTGCTTCATTGAAAAAATTGGAGTGTACTCATGTAGATTTGCATTTAATTTCAAGATCTCTGGCAAAGAATGGAACAAATAAACACCCTGATAATGAGACAAATTGGTGAAATCCTAAGACCGAAGTTGTACTCTCAAGTCATTCTGATTTAGGGCCTGCATACTTCATATTGAATTTCTTAAATTTCCTGAGATAATTATATTGTTTTCTAGTTACGGCCTCATTAATATTTATCGGTCACTAGTTTTGTAATCACTGTTTCTTAAATATAAATTTGTTTACTCATAACTTTTTATGTACTTATCTATAAAATTTTAGCAGCGCAAAGTTTTTTTAAATATTTTTTGCAGATTTCCTGGAAATTAAAAGATTAAATTAAAGAAAATTTAGGTTTTGTTATTTTTTTCTCAGGTTTTAGAAAGTTCTGGATAAAAGATCAGATTGGAAACAATAAATTACTAAACGAAGGAAACAACACTTAGCAAGCCACAGAAGCCAAATTTAAAAAGTAAACGATGAATAAAGTATTTAAATTTAAACGATATTCGTGTAGTAAACAATGTACAAAGTTTTGACTTAGTAAACTCTGATTCATTCGCAAGTTTAGCATATAGGCAAGGAATTAAACTCAAATCTACGTGAGTACACTCCAAGATTTACAATGAAGCAACTTTGTCGTTTAGTCTTAATTTAGTCTTGAGAAAAATACAAAATAATAGCTGGTATATTGAGGAGTCATCTCTGCACATCGATTTACGCACTGTGTGAGATCTAAGAGAACTTAGACTAAAAAGAAAGGAAACCTCAAACGATATGGATATTTAAGCATTCATTTTGCTGAAAGTCATTTTATTTTACTCAAGCCCTAAAAAACTAAGATTAATTAACAAAAATTATCGTAGAAATTATTTATTAGCTTTAATTTAACTGAATCTAATTTTGGGGGTATTTTATTTAGATTTAGAATAATTCTTGATTAAAAAATAGAAGATGCTGAAAAGTCATTTTATTTTACTCAAGCCCTAAAAAACTAAGATCAATCAACAAAATTTTTGTAGAAATTATTTATCAGCTTCAATTTAACTGAATCTCATTTGGGGGGTATTTTATTTAGATTTAGAATTATTCTTGATTAAAAAATGGAAGATGCTTTACAGATATATTTATTTCTTCATTTTGTATTGACGTTAAATAATTTAAACTAATAACATCTTGAGAGTAAGCCGGTTTAAGTTGCACCTAGATTTAATATAGTTATTCAGTATAGGGTGGTGATGTTGTTTAATTATTTATTTGAAAGTAACTTGGCTAGTCGTATATGGAAGTTAAAGAGGCAAAGAGGAATACTACATGTACAAATTCTAATTGATTATGGATAAGAAATATTTTAATATATAAAGTAGTTCCTCCGTTTTAATGTTTATTTCTATTTTAGTTTTCCTAATTTGTATTGCCTCAGCGACTGTTAGTGTTTGTTCTTCGGTGGTTATATAAATTATTTAGAACTTTAACAAATGTAAACTAGTTTTATTGTGGCGTTGACTTTGTACGATTTTACGAGGTTTAAAATGATGCTGGTCTTCCTATACTTCAAAGGTATGACGTAGCGAGCAACGGCTGGCAATAGCACGACGGCGCAACCTGGAAATCACAAGCTCTAAGCTTAGCCATCATTCTACATACTATACATCCTGCACTATCATGTAGTAAAACCCCTAATAAGTAGTGGTTGATACTATAAATATAAGATTTAAAAAGCTAATAACAACATGCTCGAAGATCGAATGATAGAAGAAAAGGTGTGAGAGAGTGAAAGGCTAGTGTGTCCAGAGCCCCATCAACCTTTCCTCTCTCTCTGGCTACGAAATAGAGCCAGAGACGAGAAAGATGGTCAAGAGAGCCCAGTATCCCCCTCTTCCACAATTACCCTCCTTTATGTGCCCTAAGGCATCGAGTTAAAGGTTTAAGGGGAGAGGAGGAGGAGGAGGAGAGGAAGAGGTGAGGGAGAGATAGTACAGCGAGACTAGACAGGCGACTAATAGACTATACAAGCGACCTAATTGGTCATGGCCTTATATCTAAACGCGGCGCTAATACCATGGTGTATATCGCCCCCCTCCCCCTCCTTTGTACGTAGAGCCCGTTTGGAAACAGGATGTCAAAGTGTGAGTGAGGAATGGAAGGTAGTTGGAGAGTTTCAAGATTGCTTGGAGGTCAAGCTAATCTCAGGCTGTTTTTAAGAAGTTATAAGTTGGAATTATAGTCAAAAAGTAAGTACCTAAATTTTAGGTTAATGTGAATTCAGGTGTCTTATTATATTTAATTTAGGCGTTTAAATAATTGTTAGTTTTGTAAGTCTGCGTCTGGTAAGTATTTTTTATATTTTCTTGCATGTTTTCGTTGTTATCTAGCTATGCTCTTTTTTGTGTGGATGTTCTAGATTCCTGAACACTAGTCATGTTCTTTTTTAATTTCTTTGAGGAGTATTTTTATTAGTTATTATTTACCTTCATTTTATGTGGCTTAGTTCTGTTCTCTTTAACGGTTCTCATTTATGTTTTAGTCATCGTTGTATTCGGTTGGTTTTCGAATTGTTAATCTTCCCTTATCCCCATGCTGCTTGGGAACAGTCGGTTAGGTCTCCATCCTGCTCTTAACACTATTTTCTTGGCAAGTTCCTCTCCAGTCTCTTCTCGTGTCTTATCAATGACCGCTTTCACCCCTTTCATAATAACCTTGTTAAGGTGTTCGATATTGGCTTCTCTATGTAGTTTTTATATTTTTCTTTTCTCTTTCCTTTTCGTATTAGTTTGAATCCTCTGTAATTCGAGAAGATTATTTCTCGACAATTTACACATCGCAATTGCTGGACAGAGCAGCGTCTGTTGGACTATTGAATAATAAATTTTCTTTTTGTTTCGTTGCCTGAGCGTTCTTAACTTATATAGAAGTTTCATATAAATTTTTCCTTTTTTCTATTCTGTCGGTTACGTGTTTCATGTAGCCGGTTTTAGTGATAGTTAGAATCAGCACTTTATATTCATTAGTGTATATATATCTTTCAAAATCTACGTATATCTTTGCTCTCTTTTTCCTGAAAACTGGTATAATTTTGAATTTATCACGGTTCCTACTAATCTTCACTCTATGTTCGTATTCGTTTAACCTTCGAATTTCTTCTCCCGTTGCTCTCTCTTGGAGTTGGCCGTGCCTGTAGGGTGAGACAACAGCTTTCGTTATGATATCCGCAAATTGAATATTCATACTCATGGGGAAATATATACTGTGTAGCCAGCTTATAATAGCTGACTGAGACAACCGCCCTGGGGAGCCCCGGCTTCCAGCTTAAAGCGCTCTCCTTGGTGAATGTCTGTGTTTATATAATCTTTCAAGTTTATTGTTTATTGTTAAAATTCTTTATACTGTATTCCAGGCGGCAACAATTTGTCGAAGGCTTTGTATACGTCTCTACAGACGATGTCTATGCTCATCTTAACGCCTTTCACCTTTGCTAATTCGTTCATTATTAGACAAAGTGCCATATCTGTGCTCGTGTTTTTCTGGATTCCGAATCGGCACTCACTGTAAAGGTTGTTTTCCCACAAGATGTTGTTCGAGGCTGTAGTTTAATATCTTTTCGTTTACTTTCGCGATGAAATCCAGTAGCGAGATAGGTCGGTAATTTTCGGTATGAAAATCATTTTCACCAATTTCAGGTGGCTAGGAAAGTAGCTCGTATTCAGACACGCATTAAAAACATTCTTTGAACCTTCTAAAATGTTATCCGTTGCTTCGGTGTAGTTTTTCTCAGTGAGTCCTGAGCCTCCTGGCGCTTTCTGTTTAAAATTGCTTATCGCGTCTTTAATCTATGGCATGGTTATTGTTGCATCAATTCCCTCGTTGGTGTTTCTACTTGCGTCGGGTGGTGATGATGAGTCCTTTCACTTATTCGGTTAAGTTCTCCGACAATATCGTTCTCAAAGTCAGTGTCGAAGTTCTCATTTTCCTCTTCATCGATTCTGTAAACTTTCTTCCAATGTTCCGTAAAGGCTCTTTCAACCTGGGTTTCATCTTCCCGTTAGTTAACTTTCTGGTTTTTAATTCTAATCTTTTGCCTAGCTGGTTTGTCTTTCAATCTGTTTATCCATTCCCAAAACTGTTTCGATAAATCTTTCTCACCTATTTTAGGGATATGGTTGTTCCAGTGTTCTTCTTGTTTTTCGTATATTATTAACGTTAGCTCTGTCTTCTTCCTTCTTAGTTGGTGGTGGTGGTGGCGACCCCGTCCCCGGCTCGACATTGGGCCAGGGACCCTCACACCTATTCCAGGTCCCACCTTAGCTCCCCGGAGCATCTCACGAGCAGACCCACCGCCTCCCGGTATCCCTCCCAGAGATCCACCGGGCCCAGGTCTGTCTGTATCTCTGGGCAGTTGAAGAGATGTGTAGTGTCGTGTATATGTGTTAAGCATTTGGGGCAGTTTGTGGTTTTAAGGGTGGAGGGAGTTATTCTGTACATGCATGGCGTCAGGAAGGTTGATTTGTTTGTTCGTATATGTGCTAGTGTTCTTCTGATCTGCTTTGTTCTGAGTTGTTTATGGTTGGAAGTGGTGCACTTAATATTTTATTGTGGGTTCTGTTTGTCAAGTATTGTTGTGTGATCCGAGAGTAGATTGTTTCATGTTTTGCTTAATTGTGTTTTCTGTTGTTGTGTTATGGTCTGTGTCTAAGTCGGTGGTGTAGTTGTTGTTATTGAAAATGGTCTGTTTTTTGTGTCGGTGATTGGGAGGTTGTCTAGTTGATGATTTGGATGTTGTGTTTTCTGCTGAGTTATTTGTAATGAATGTAGTTTTAGGTGATTTTTGATTGGAATGATGTTTGTCTCGTTCGTTAGATGTTTGTGTCAAGACTGCATCCTGTGGCAGTGCGGAGGGCATTGTTTGGTATTGTCTATAGTATTTTGAAGGTGGCTTCTGAAATTTTTGGAGACCAGATTGTGTTGGCGTATTCTAGTGCTGGCCTTGTGATCGTCTTGTATGTGTTAATGAACGTTTCATTAGTTTCCCCCCAGTGTGTAGTTGTGAGTGCCTTGAGAACTTTGAGTGTTTTCGTAGCCTTGACTATTGTGTTTTGCATGTCTTTTGAGTATGTGAGTTTGGGGTCAAAAGTGAGGCCAAGGATCTTCGGTTCTTTCATGGTGGCAGTGGTATGTTTTCTATGTTTAGATTTATGGTTGTGTTGTAGTCTGCAGGGTCTGTTGTGAAGAGAGTGTTCATTGTTTTGGTGGCTTTTAACTTTAGTGAGTTTTCTATTGTCCATGTGTGTATTTTGCTGAGGAAAGGTTGTATCTTTTGTGCAGCGGCTTTTGGTTTGTTGTGTGATGAGAGTATTGTGATATCGTCTGCGTAGGTGACATTTTTACTGTTTGTGGGGGAGTTGGTATATCTGAGGTGTAGATGTTATAAAGTGTTGGAGAAAGAACTCCTCCTTAGGAAATTTGGATTTTGTGTGCCTGTGTTTAGATTTTGTGTTTTGTATTCGGGTGTATTGGAGTCGTTAGTTGATGTAGTTTTATATGTACTTGATGAGGGTGGTGGGTATGGTAGGTTTGTGGATCTTGTTGATTAGTTTGTGTAGGTCTACTGTCTCAAATGCTTCTAACATGTCAAGGGCCTCTGCTATGGTAATATGTGGTGTAATTTTCTTGATGAATCCATTTTCGATTATGTTGTTTATTGTGTGCAATGCTGTGGTGTTTGAGTGCATTGATTTGAACCCATGTTGGTATGGTGTGTTTTGAATGTTGGATGTGATGTAGGGTAGGATGATTTTTTCTAGTGTTACTTGCTTGGTCCATCTCTACGTTTCTGTTATCAAGCCAATCTTTTTAATATGATCTTGTTCACTATTTCGGCGTTCCACCTGAAGTTCTGGAAGGTTCTGTAGGATCTTTGGGGGGATTGCCTTTTCGTTTACATTGATCAGAGCTCGTCTGATTTCTATGAGTTCTTCGTCAATATCTTCTATTGTCGCTTCGTTGAGTGTCTTTGGTTCGTAGCTTCTTAGAATTTCCTTGTACTTTGTCCAGTCCGCCTGATGATAGGCCTTCCATTTCTTATATGGCTTCTGTATGGGAAGTTGATTTACAGTAAGTATAGTAGCTAGGTGGTCGCTAATCGTTAGGTTGATAGGTTAAAAGTGATAGTTGAATGGCAAGATGAAGTTTGACAGGCATATTTCCGGTTTAGACACCGCATTATTGTTAATGTAAGTTGGGAATTCCGGTGTTAATCTTTGAATCATTTCAAATGCCTGCCGGTGCTGTTTGTGTACTATACCCATTTTTTTGCGCAGTGGGCGTTTATATTCCTATAATGATGACTGGCTTTCTGATATTAATGAGTCCGATGAAATTTGAAATTGGGAGTCCATCCTCCTTTAGGGGTTAGTACCCAGTTGCTAATATAAGGATAATTAGTTCGAGTTGTATTTCTAATGAGGCATATGACACTACTAGTCCTTCTTGCGTCCTGCAGTCGAGTTCCTTTTTTACTGCAATGGCGGCCTCTTTAAAGCTCTGTCATGAAGGGTTTGTTGCTATAATGTTGTAATTTTATATCTTTATCTTTTCCAGTTATAGATCCATCTCATGTCCTGATATTAGAATTATATCAGGGTCTAGTTCTCTAAAAATATTTCCATAGATATATTTATTATCTTTCCATCTGTTTGTATTTAACTGTAGAATTCCCAGTTTCCGCTTGTCTATTTTGAAAGTTATTCTAGGTTCTTGATTTTGGTCGTTTCAGGTGGTCCTAATTCACGCTTTTTCATTTTTATTTCGTTTTGTTCAGGTTTACACATGCATTGTGGCTTTTCGTTGCGAGAGATTGACGTATACGATACAGGAGATTGTTGCTTGGGGTTATGTTCTTGTTCGTACACGATTTCCTATTCTTTTGAGCTTTTCTTCTCGTCACTCTGCTCTCCTGAGCGGATTCCTCGGTGCTTCTGTCTGCTTCGATTTAGTCAGTGTTGCTATCTTTTCTTTCTTCTTCATTATGCCTGTTTTGTTTAGATTCTTTTATTAGTTCATTCGTGGTTTCTCGTTGATGTTCATTCTGAAGATTGCTGAGGAGAATATTTCTTTAGGAAATTTCATTGGCTCGAGGCCGTTTTCTTTTAGCATACTCTTCAGAGTGCTATATTCATGATCTGAGTGTGAAATATGCAGGTGAGAATCTTCACATTTAAGTTTCTATCCAGGTTTATCTGTGTCTCCATTCTCGGTTGATGTGGGGCATTATGGCTGCTGCGACGTAAGGTCCTACGACCTTTTCGCAGGAACCAAAGACCTGTAGTCTGCAGTTCACATTTGTACTTTGGTGTTAATTCGGAATTCTGCACAGCATGGTGCAGGCGACTAAAGAGAGGAGAACATGTGCAGATGCAACCTTCCTCCAGGCCATCTTCAGCCCTTGAAGAAAACTAGCAGAGCCTGCCATTGCAAGCGCGGCCGATGGTATGCCATTGGTTTTCACCGTCAGTGCTTAGGTGAATAAAAATATATGTGAGATTTTTGTAGAGAATTGCTACATAAAGCCTCCCGAAGGGCTTGGCGAACCTATACCTTAACCCCCCCCCCTCGTGGAGAATGCCGGAGAAGCGAACCCCATGAGGAGACTTGTGGGAGCGGTAGCCGGCGAATAACCGTAACTGCCTACCCTGTTTGATCTCCCCGCCACTTAGGTAGTTGGAGCGACCATCTGTGTTAAGGCAAACACGTAAGGACCTTAAACGACGCTCTAACGATCCAATTACCTACGAGATCCATAAACCCGTGGTTATGTCGCCAAAAAGCGGTGCTAGTCAAAAGGCACCTCAAGGAGTGTGGCGGTTGAGGGTCTCACTAATTAACAAGCCGACTTGGGCACCTCAGTGCCAACCTCTGCACTTCTCGCTCTCAACAGAAGCGAACTCACCATTCGCACTTCACTCTGTGGCCTCGCCCCTTCCCCTTTAGATGGGGTGGTGGTCCGCCTATAAATAACCCTCGAAAAGAAAGAGAAGAGATTATTATTAGGTGAGAGAGACGAAGGATCAGTTCGTGAAGATCGATCAATCAGCCAGGCAAGGTTATTCAGTTAGAGAACGAAGGATCGTTTCGTGAAGATCGATCGTTCAGCCAGGCAAGATTAGTCGGTTAGAAAGACGAAGGATCAGTTCGTGCAGATCGATTCTAGAGCCAGACAAGAGAGAATAGAAGTCGGTAAGAAAGACGAAGGATCAGTTCGTGAAGATCGATCCTTGAACCAGACAAGAGTGATTAGAATTCGGTAAGAAAGACGAAGGGGCAGTTTGTGAAGATCGATCCTTCAACCAGACAAGAGTGATTAGAAGTCGGAAAGAGAGACGAAGGATCAGTTCGTAAAGATCGATCCTTTAGCCAGACAAGACAAGTTCCGTGAGAAACGATAAAGGATCAGATTGAGAAGTTCGCCCCCCCCCCCTCCCCGGGCCGAATTATCATGAATCGTCAGGTTTGGTATCGGCGCCATACCGAAGAATCCTTAACAGACTTAAAACAAGTCAGACTGGAGAAAAGTAAACACGCTCAGACTCGAGTGACTCTCACATCTCAAGCTCCGTAAGAGTGAGAGGAGAAGAACCCAGCCCCAACGAGGTTCCGTTCTTTAATTACGGTAAAAATCCCACCGAATACCCCCAAATCTATTTGGGCACTCTACTTTGAAGAATAAACACCAAGAGGCTTCAAAATTATTTAGAAGAGGACTCTTGGAGCGAAGAGCACCATAACTCTCTCTGTATTCTTAACTTAACCAGAGGCAAGGTTGCCAT
The DNA here is from genome assembly GCA_963969495.1 of Ceratothoa steindachneri. NCBI lineage: Eukaryota > Metazoa > Arthropoda > Malacostraca > Isopoda > Cymothoidae > Ceratothoa > Ceratothoa steindachneri. Next base: position 57,814,011 of record OZ018338.1, on the reverse strand, counting down.
AAGAAGTTGACAGCGCTCTACCTCGCTCTCTCCAACAGATCTCGACGAAATTCTATCATCGGGCACTCCAAATCCCTGACGTGTGAGATAAGCCCTCCCTCGACCTCCGGTAACATTTGATCCCGTCTGTCATGTGAGTTAGTAAGAACATTCATTTTCATATTGCGATAGTATGAGGTTAGTACCTTTCCAGATTTAATAGAAGTAAAGACAATTGTGCGTGAACCCCGGTCATATTTGGTAGTAAACGCGAGTACGATAATTAAATGTTTAATGCTAAACAAAAAGGGTAACGATTAAAATACTAATCGGCAATCGGTGTGTTTACCGGGAGCCGGTTTGCTTATTTTTGTCATTGAAGATATTGTAATAGGCCTAGTTGCCAACCAGGATAGTCTAGGCTAGCTTAGGACGAAGATATAAATATATGCTTATTTGGGGATAATTCCTGTGTTTCCTTATTTTCTTACGTGTTGAAGCGGCTCTTCATTAAAACAACAAAATTCGCACTCTTAGATTAAAGCCTCTTTCATCAAAGGAGTACATCACGACCACAAGGTATCCTACGCCAAAGGGGTGTCAGGTGTGGGTTTTTTTATTAGAAAGAACCCAGCAGCGTCTAAGTAAGGGAGAGCCAACACGTAAAGGAATACCAGGAATAAGAGAATAATCGACGCGAGGAAAATTGGTAAAGTTAGGGGTGGAAACAATCGTAAGGTAATTGTTAGGCCAAGTGGTAAATTTATTGTCTGAGTGGTATTACAATCAGCATAGTAGTGAGATTAAGGGTAAGTTAGGCTGCCCGCTACCTGCTTAGGGGCGGAATAAGTACCTGAGAGTACAGAAAGGAAAAATCGACGGACAAACACAAAATCGATCTGCTCGAAAGACTCAACCAACAAGCACAAATTCTGGGACTTGAAGTCGAGGATATGGATGCCTACGTCCTGTCAGAATTAAGAATACTAAGAGAAGAAGAAGAATAAATAATACAGTTTGATAAAGAAATGAAAAAAAGAAGAGAGTGGAAAAGAGAATACGAAGCAATGGAAATACGGATGGACAGAATAGGAGAAGAAGACCGAATACAGCGGAAAATAGAAACAGAGGAAAGAAGAATACCGAGAGGTAGTAAAACAAACGAAAGAATAATACTGTTGAAAAGAGAAGCAAAAAAAAAATCAGAATAAGGATAGAAAGGGAAGATGAAGAAAGGCGAATAAAGATAAAACGAGAAAATGATGAAAGAAGAACAAAGATAAAAATGGAAGATGAAGAAAGAAGAACCCGACGGGAAAGCGAAATAGCGAAAGCGGAAATAGAAGCCGAAGAAAGGACAATGAAGAGGGAAAAAGAGTCAAAAGAAAGAAGAATAAAGATAAAAAAGAAGTAGATGAAAGAAGAATACAGAGGGCAAAAGAACTTGCTCAAGCTGAAAGAGAGGAGAGAGAAGAAAAAGAAAGATTGCTCGCACTCGAAAGTGCATCTATCGAGAACCAGATGGAGGTCGAGGAAGTTTTAGCTCCGCCTGGACCTAGGAAGGGACCATCGAGGGAAACCCTGCCAAATGGAGTAACGATGGAAGAAGTAGTAATTAGGGATGAGGTACCAGCAGGAGTACCTAAGGGAGAACCTACGAGGAGAACCCAGTCACATGGGGTAATGATGAAGCAAGACGGAAGTGTCAATGTGGTACACCCAGGTAAACCGACTCAGATGTTAGACAAGGATATTAAGTATCCCCTACCCCCAGTAGTCTTTCCCCAGAACGAAGCACCCATGGAGTTACCACCCAAAACCAAGTGGTAGTGAGCTCCACGCCCATTAACGACCCAGCAAGGAAAATTTTTTTCGAGCCCCGGATATCGAGCCCAAACTCGATCTCCCAAGGTATCTTTTTAAAGAAGGACTATGGGACCCCACTCCTAGCAATTATACTCTACTGCAACAGGCCGCTCTAGCCATAAGGTTCAGTTTAAACTTAGTCAAGCACCATAAGAAGGATAATTCGAGTAGGTTGAAATACCAGTACCATTTAGCGACATACTTGGGTTGACTCAATAACCCAAACGGCCGACTCAGGCGCGATAAAGTATTGGTAGTGGAGCACCATTTTATTATTACCTATATAAAAGGATCGAACAAGTGTATGGCCGACTCGTTAAGTCGGAATCTTGTCGACGATTATGGAGCATGCTGACTATTGTTTTATATTAAGTGTCAAGATTATTGTAATCGTTAAAATTGTAGTTAAGAAAGGGCGAGTGACCCCCTAGTTGTAGATAAGAAGCTCCTAAGTTGGCACAGTAATATAGGAATTAATGTAAGGTCAGGTGAAATGTTATCGAAGCATTCCCGAGTGAACTAGAGGTTATTGCATAGTATAGTGTTCAGTAAGTTACCTATGTATAATATTGTAAGTGTCGGACAGGAATAACCCCCGCCATGTTAATTTCTTTAGGAGGGAGGTAAATATAGAATCTGAGTTATTAAAGAAAATGTCTGCCCTAGTTAGTTTTCATCGTCTCTGCACCACAGCGCACCGCCCATCGACGAATGAGATGGTCGAAAGGGCATACGGGACTTTGAAGACAAGGATGGCTGGTGGCACTTCAATTATCCTTATCGGCATTCGCTCCTTCCCTAATGACTCGGGATTTTCGCCTTTCTCGGCAGTCACAGAAACCACACTCTTGAGGTGGACACTCCAGCTTGTCATCGTCATCGAAGCCCGATTCAAAGTTTATTAAAGAATTAGCCCCAACCATAGCTCAAGTCAATTTCATGCAGGCATTCCTAGTGCACATGCACTCGGTGCCCGAGTGCAACTCATGTGTGAGTCCGAATAGACCGCCTTCGTAAAACACTAGAAGGGCCATATGCTGGCCCTTTCCCGGTTATCGAGCGCGACGACAAGGTTTAAAATTGGAATTCCTTGATGGCAAGAGGGACACTGTCTCAGTGGAAAGACTGAAAGCAGCGAGGCTTCCTCCCTCGCATAGTGATAACGTGCCGGGTAATCAGCAACGTCCGAAGACTCAGGCACAAAACATGAGAAGGAATTGTAAAAAAATTGTCAATAGCTTGCTCTCACCTGCTGTCAGAGTGAGAGAGAGGGGGAGGGGGTGAAGGTGGCACGCGGTCGTCGCTTTCAAGGAGAGAGAGAGAAGACATACCTGGTCGACCATTTTTAATCCACGCTAACGAGGCGCAAATTCGCGAAAGCCGTGATGGGCTGAAGGCCCGACTTCGTAGAAGACTGAGATGTGCTTTAGAGCACGAAGGGTCCCGCAGTGAATTATCCTGCGATGGCGAGAATCGGGCAAAGTTCTCCGCTTCAAACGTCCGACGCCAGACTTTAAAAGCAGTAAGTAACCGCCTGTGTTCGTATTATCCGCGAGTATCTGCCATCTTCCCGTCCCCGTTAGTTCCGCTTGAACCCTTTCAGAACCCGTCAAGCTACGTGTATACTCTTAGAACTCGCGAGAGTCTACCTCGTACTCGTTGGTACCCGTTACCCGAACGCGAAGCGTTAAATTCTTAATTCGTTATTAGAAACTCGAAGGAAGATCTGAGTTCATTTCGGGTAATAGTCGTTTGTCAAGAAGCTATTATTTTGGACTCTACGCCGTTTTTAACGAGGCAGGATCACCCCCTAGGACCAAATCTTTGAAGCAACCGTAACGCGCAATTCTCCTGTGGAAGTTACCCCCGCCCCCCCGGCCTTTTAAGCCCCCGTCACCTGGGCTTCACGTGCGCTCTAGGTCACTTCAGCGTCCTATCTTATTTCTGGAGGATTTTGGCCCTAGTGGTGCCACGATATGGGTGTATATATATTCCGCATAATGTTTCACCGATGGTTTTTCAGATAATTCTACTCTGCATGTATCATCGTCTTTCTCTTTTTAAACTACCTCTTTTGCACTCTACCATTCTCATCAAAGATTACCTAAAGTAGTTAATGCGGATCTGGATCGTATCTCTGCCTATAATAGATAAAACTTAGTGTGTTTCAATGCTTCCAAGCCAAACTTCCTTTCTCTATCTTTATCTAATATTCCTCATTAATTTCTAGGAACGTTTGATAGCACTGAATTTTAACAGTTAATTTCTGTTGATATTTTGGCATCGACTAGAGCGTTGCATGCGAAAGCTACCCAACCAGCGCTGCAGCAAAAACTTCTAGGAAGTTGTTGCAGGCCCCATTTGCGAGCCGTGTGAAAAAACAGTGTCAGTCGCGACTGGGCCTCCCCTGCTACCTGTGTGACAGTTCACGATTTTGGCTCTAGAAATTATTGTTAAAACCTGTTGGTATAATATTTAGATGAAGCACTTACTTCTCGACTGAGCTTGTCCACATCTGTGTGAGACTTACTCACCCTTGTAAAGCATATTGTTTTTAACCCCTATTTTCACTTCAAATTTGGACTCATCCAGAACACTGCTCTGCCTTATGAAATTTTTTAATTTTTATTTTTATTCATGGATGTGATTTTACATATTCTTTGGTTGCTGATTTTAAATATGTAAACCATTTTTTTCTATCACGTAAGGATTTTGAATAAAATTCAAATTAATGCTAACAAATAATGTGTATTTTAAATATACTGTTACTTATTTAAAATAAATATGTAATCAAGGAAAATCACATTATTTTAGTTTTGAAGAACATATGTATACCCAATTAACAGGAAATAAATCACGGTTATCATGAAATGAATCAAAATCATCAACATCAATTCAAATCAATGCAAAAAAATGCTCTCATGGTTAGCCTACGTACCGATTCAAAGGAAGGGGTACCGCTGTGATTTCCGCTTGTGCTGTGCATCGGGACCATCATGTTTTAATGACCAGCAGTAATCCGCCATCATGCTGACATTCCATTTGCCCTTGTATCGAGTTTCCATGGTGCAAATATCCTGATGGAAACGCTTTTCTTGTTCCTTATTTTAGTTCCCACAATTCTTGGGAAAATAGTCAAGATATGAGTTCAAAAAGTGCATCTTCACACTCATTCTACACCAAAGTTGCTGGAAACTTGAAATCAGATCTTGGTTCATTTGTTCATAATCTGGGGAGCGGGCTGTTTCCCAGGAAGATATGGACAATCTGCTATAAGGAAAACCAGGCATTCACCTCTAAACCTGCTAATGCTCCTTCAAAATGCTTGTCCTTCATCAATTACCGAATCTGCGGGCCAACAAAGATTCCTGCCTTTAGCTTGCCTTCACTTACATGACGAAACTTTGACTCCATGTAATTGAAAGTAGCAACATCCTTGTTCAAGGCCTTCAAAAAGGTTTTCCTAAGCCCTAATTTGATGCGGAGTTGTGGTAGCAGAATTTTCGAGGGGTCAACTAGTGGCATAGCTCGCACGTTGTGATTTTGGGGTAAAAAGCTGGTTCTTGTTGGCCAGTCCTTTTTTTATCATAGTGCTGACTGTTAGCTTTTCTATCCCAGAGACACAAAAAACAGGGATACTTGGTATATCCATCTTGAAGACCTACCACGAGAGCAATAACTTTTAAATCACCTCAAATGAGAAAATTGTGCTGGTGGTACTTGAATGCAGTTAGTAGTATTTTCAAATTTTCGTAGGTTTCGGACATTTAGATACTATCGCGACTTTCCTGTTTAATTTTTAATTGTGAAATTGCTCACTGGAAACAATTTTAACAAGAAACTGCGAGAAGAATTAAATTAAATTTTGAATGAAAAATAATGGCTGTAATATAAACTTAGTAATCGAATAAAAATCTCCACTTGCTCTAATATAAGGAGGTTATTAAATATCCCATTCACAGTGTCTAAGTATAATATGCCTAAAGGATGCTAATAGGTAGCTATTATTAAGAAATGACAGCTAAATATATACTTAGCCTGTGAAATGGTGATTAACCTTGATCTTGGAGCGAGATAATGGCTTATTTATCCATTAATATTTATGAAACTTAATCAAAATAACTAAATTATTATCATACGGCTTTGCACGCCGTATGAACCCAAACTTAATAACTTGCGGAATTTTTAGTAGATATTTAACGGAGTCTGTATTTACGTCTCGACACTGAGTCGTAGTAGCAGAGAAGAAAACTGCTTCTCGGTACACCAGGATCTGTGCTAGGTGGCAAATCGAAACAATACACTTTCGCAAAACGCAACGACGACCACTAATTAAAAGTTAATTAACCCAAGTCATTATTACTACTACTCCCAACTTACTTTAATATAAAAAGTAAACTATATTAAAATGAATGTCTATGTACAATTTCCACTTTCGTTTCCAGGAGTAAAAAATATTTACGACATCCTTCGGCCAAAGAGAAGAATAAAAATTATGGCAATAAATTAATCATGCGTCTCTAATTTTCATTAATCCAATCTTTTATTTTATTACATATTAACACAATTAACATTATTAACCCCATTTTGGATTAACCCCCTCTCCCCTTTCTTATCCTTGCCTTTTTACGATTCGCAGACTCATGGATGAATTATTATGTCAGGGCAAAAAACAGTTAGATGTCACCAAGGTCTTTCAGTGTTTGCCACTGTTGGTGCGACTCCATGGCGGCATATCTCTTTATTCTTTTGTCCTTCCTGGATTCTCGAGACAGTGTACTTACTGGTCCCTTCTTATTAAAGATTTCGGGTTCGGTATCAAGAATTTTTAATTCTGAAGGTTTGGTATTAGGCGATTCATTTTTTTTATTTTATCATTACACCTAATTTCTAGTGCATACTACTTATTAATGGTGCGTATTACGCTTCCTAATCTAGTTTTTAATTTTGCTGTTCTTACCACACCATCTTGGCCCTTATATACTTCCTGTATTAAACCCAACGACCAGTTTTCTTGGTTTTTATCAGAATGTATCAACACTACTTTCCCCTTCTCAATACTACTACCTATACCATCATGCTCTCCTTTATTATTTACTCGATTTATGACAGAGGTCAAATAATTCTGTTTCCACTGTTCAAACCATTGTTTTAAAATTTTAGATAACTTATAGTATCTTCTACTCAGTGGAACAGTTTCCATAAACGGAGGATCCTCTATTTGAGGTGACGTGGTTATTGCGGGCAGGGAATTAGGCGCCATCCATATATTAAATGGGAGGGGGTAAGAGTTTTTGATTCATTTGTTATTATAGGTATAAGTAAGTGGTCTGTTATTAACTCTGCATTCTATATCAACTATTAAGGTACGAAGATCATCCATATTAATGGATTTTCCATATGACACTTTCTTTAAACATCCCTTTACTACACCAATTAACCTTTCATAGAATCCTCCAAACCAGGGCGCTCTTGGGGAATAAATTTCCATTCGCATTGTCTTTCCTCTAGTTCTTTCTGTACAGCACTTTCCTCCAATATTTTACTAAGCAGATCTGGCCCCAGTTTAAAATTTGTGGCATTATCACTAAAAATAATTTTTGGACAGGGTCTTCTAGCCACAAACCTTCTAAATATATTTAAAAATGATTCTGTCGTCATGTCCATGGCTAAGTCCAAGTGAATTGCTTCAGTGGCTGCACAAGTAAAAAGAAATATATAAACTTTCCGGGATTCTTTATTACCGTGTTTCCCTCCCTCATTTTTTATGGTGATAGCACCTGTATAGTCTACTCCAACTATCTCGAAGGGTTTAACATCCTTCACTCGTTCTTTCGGTAATGGAGGATACTTCCTCCAACCTTCTGCACAAAAGACATTTACTTATTACATTTTTGCCCCTATGTTTGCCTTTGGGGATCCAAAAATTTTCCCTTAATTTCCTGAACTCCTGCATGCATGCTCTGTTCGTGTGCGTTATTAATGAGTAGATCTGTTATATGATGTTTGGAGGGGAGAATAATAGGGAATCTTGTATGGTACGAGTATGGCAAGTGGGCATTACTGATTCTACCCCTACATCGTATTACACCTTCATTTTGGAATTAATTTAACTGTTTAACTAGATGAGGGGGTTTACTTAATTTGGGATTTTTAAAATATTCACAAATTTCCTCAAATGAACATTTTTTGCAAATTTTCAAACCAAAACTGTTGTGGATTAAATTTATACTTATCGGCACTGGTCTGGTTAATAAACTTAAAAACTAGTAGTTTCGTTACCCTCATCAATTTATTCCAACTACAGATTCTGTTAGGATAGAGAATGTATTGTATTGGCTCGGATTTCACGGCTAACAATGATTTCGCTGAATCAACATCTTGCTCATACTTTTGGTGAGGCCATCTATCTTTATTATTTAGCCACTCCGGACCTCGGAGCCATAATCTCGAGTCTCTAAACTTGGCACACTTTACCACACGCGTTAGCATGTCTGCTGGGTTACTCTCTGTAGTTAGATGTTTATATATACATTGGGGATCTGTACGACCTATATCTACTACCCTATTTTGTACATAAACTATCTTACAAATTTATTTCTTACCCACTACAAAGACACTTCGCTATCCGACCAAATATAACTACTTTGTATCTTAACATCTTTCAATACTTCTTTCATTATTCACTTAATCTCACCGCCACATACATGGCCGTTAATTCTAATTGTGGTATGGTCTTTTCTTTCATAGGTGAGATGCGGGATTTAGAAATTATTAGCATGGGATCGGATCTATAATTTGTAGCATGCGCCACGGCTCCGTACGCTTTTTGCGAAGCATAACAAAATATGTGAACGTCATACAGTTCTCTACTGTTCAATACCGCTTTGGATATTCGATAGTATCAAACTCCTCGTCTTCTAAGCTCAGTACCTCCCATTTATTTATAACTTCAATGGGAAGATCCTCATCCCATCCCAACTTCCTACTCCAAATTTCCTGGACTAGCAGTTTCATAGGAGTAATTAACGGGGAAACCAACCCCGAGGGATCGAATACTTTACTGATATTACTTAAGAACGTTCTCTTACTCGTGGCCGCATGCCTTTTAAGGTTATTAACTGAAATAGTATCCTTATTATAATTCCAATTTATTCCCAGTATTTTTTCATTTCCATCCCCATCTTAGCCTATTATATTGTTTAACTGTGTCGAGTTAGTTGTCCATCCTTGTAACGGCATATTGGCTTCTTCGAACAACTCGTTAGTAACAGTATACAATTTAATTAATGACCTTTCATCTTCTTCCGTTCTTAACAGATTGTCGCAATCCAGCGCCGACTTTATGCGCGGAGCTATATTACTGTTTTTCATTTGATTATTGAAATGATGACTTAATGTCATTTGTAGTAGGAATGGTGAACTAGTAGCTCCAAGCAATACTGATTTGAATCTATAAGTATCTATTGGGTCATCTCTTTCTAAAGGGTCACTTGGCGAAAGGAATCTCGTAAAATTACGATCCTCTTCCTGCAATCCTATTCTAAGGAAAGCCTTACATATATCTGCTGTATAAGCATATTTATTCGTTTGGAATCTAATCAGAACGTCCTTTAATTTATCAATTATAGTGGGTCCGGTGTACAGACATTTTTTAGTTTCGCACAACCGTCGAATACTACTCTTAATGGAGTAGTTTTACTCTCCCTTATTACGGGTTAGGGGGGTAAGTAATGCGTGTCTTTAGTTACTTCAGCACTAGTGACCTTTTTATAAATCCTTTTTCTACCTGCTCTTTAATAGCATTATCATATTTTTGATAATGTTAGCGTTGGACCTCAGTTTCTTCAAACTTGCTTTTAGCCTGTTTTCAGCTAATTTGTAATTGTTTGGTAGGTTTTGGTGGTCGGGTTTCCAGGGCATTTTAACCCAATACTTTCCGTCTTTGAATTGTACTGTATTTTTGTATTAATCTATCACAGCGTGTTCTTCATAAGTAATTGTTTCGGTTTGAATCCCTATTGTATTCAACCTTAATAAAATTGACAGATCAGGACAATTATTGGATGGTAGTACACCTATATTGGTCACTAAAGATACCTGTGCTTCCTTAGTAACGGGCAAGTATTCATTATGGATGTTTCCATACAATACTAAGCCTCCCCTTGTTTTTAGAAAAGTCATACCTTTCAATTTAACCATGCCCTCTACCAATTTATTATACTGATCCCCTCCTACCAATAAATCCACATCCGTTATCAAATCTCCCAAATATGGATCAGACATCCTTACTCCACCCTTAACTAGGTGTGTTAAACAGTTATTCAATCCATCAATCTTGATGTTTTGGGGTAATCTATACTTCACTAGAGCCTACAACCTTACAAATTTATTCCCATTTTTGAAATGAATCTTACTATACCATACTTTTTACTGTCCATTTCGCCAGTCAACCCAGATATTCTTAACTCTACCCATTCCTTTATTTGTAAATTCAATTTTTGCTACGAGATGTGCACTGATAAAGGTACGCTGTGAACCCTGGTTATACAGTACTTTAACTGCATATTTTCGCCCCTTAGCCTTTATGGAGCATTTCCCCACTAGCAACGCGGTCGATATTCTACGACTTGAGGACTGCACAGCACAAACTCTCTGTTCAATGATTGGCAACTCGTCACAAAATTTTAAATCATGAAACACCTTTTTACACTTTAAACACTTATTGAGTTTTATTTGGCAGTTTTCTGTAGGGTGTTTACCGCTACATCTCGTACACAATTGTAATTCTCTTATTCTATTTATACGATTATCATAAGTTTTATACACAGTACATTTATTAGATATGTGTTGCCCTTGACAGAAAACATACTTATAATTATTCACAGGTTTAGTTTTGAAGGCGGAACTTTCTTTAGTATCTGTACTTATGAGAGTTTTTTTCTCATGTACTTCGTATACCTTTGCTTCTGTCCTACTCCATTTATTAGCTACTCGTGCAGCAGACGGTCAGTTAGCATCCGTGGCCGTCATTTTATGGGAACCTAAATCATTTACTAGCTTCCCCAACCCGTCTCCGAATTGTGATATTTCTAGATAATCTTCATCCATTCGGTTTTGGATATATTCTCTAGCTTTAAATGGTAATTTTCTTTTTACCACCGCTACTATCATTGGTTCACAACCGTCAACATCAAATTTAGTATTTTTTAACCTGGCTATTATTATTTCCAAGTTTGCTCTAGACTCAATCAAAGAAGTTAAGTTAAAAGAGGTAGCTTTTAGGTCTACTATTTTATTACAAATTTCTTCTACTATACGTTTTTTATTATGATAATTGTTTATAAGTATATCCTTTGCACAGTCCCAACTGCTCTCTTCACTCGGCAAACCTTCTATTAATCTCCGTGCATTTCCCGACAATTGACCTTTCAAATAATTGAATTTGTCAAGCGAATTAATGTCAGAACGATCGACCGAACTTTTAAACTGATCTCAGAATCCATCCCATTCATCCACTTCTCCACAGAAGGTCGCGAGTTTTATACTAGGGAGTTTTATAGGAGTCGAGTTAGCAAGGATTGATGGCGTTTGTGTACTATAAATACAATCCTGCAAGTCATTTATTATAATTTGTATTTCTACCTCATATTCCGCTCGTTATTCAATTAGTTCGCTTATTCTTTCGTCATCACTCGAAGCATTTATTAACTCTTCGTAATATCGGGTCACTATATCTACTTGTATTAGGAATTGTTGACTCCATACTCGGAGTTAGGCGTAGTCACAACTAGCACCTTGTAATTCATCGTACACCCTTGTTTTCAAGGTTGTACAAACAGATTTATGACCGGCAATCTTATGAATTGTTGACATGGCAATGCTAATTTAAGTTTAATTAACGAAAGTGGAAATTATTGAGAGCAAACTAATTAAAATTTATTGACTATTAAGAAATTGAAATTTTAATTAACGTCTTACTATTGTTTCTTATAAGCGCCACCGCAACAACTCGTGGTGTACTATCACAGTCGCTAGCAATTAATCGAAATAATTTTTCTTTTACTATGAATATTGGTATAAATCTCGCCCATGTGTTTTAGCTTTAGCTATTTTACCATTGAGTTACAGGAGCTAAGTAAACTAGGATCCGGTTCGAAGGACCATATCGCGACTTTCTTGTTTAATTCGTTAATTATGAAATTGGTCACTGGGAACAATTTGAACAAGAAATAGCGAGAAGAATAAAGAAAATTAAATTTTGAATGAAAAATAATAGCTGTAATATCAACAGATACTATGGCCATTTGGCACAGATGCAACTGTGTTGCCGTTGTAGAGAAGAACAGCCTTTTAACTTATGTTTTAAGAATCCATGAAGTGCCTCCATTTATTTTCTCTGTACAGCATCATCATGTGTTCGATAAGGCCTGAAATATTTGAACAGAAAACTTAAGAATCATCTATCTTAAAGAACTGAATGAATTTCGCTTCACGATGACGTTACCAAGCGAATGTTGTTCCAGAAGCTAGAAACCTGTGTTCTTTCAGTCTAGAGCCAAGTAACTGAGCACTTTCTTTTGAAAGCTTAAGTTCTTTCACCAGGTGTTTAAGCTTAGCTTGGTTGAAGAGTTTGGGATCGTCATTAATGGTCGTTCATAGTCGAATTCTATCTGATTAGTATCATTAGTATCGGGCTCTAATGAAATTATCTCAGGTGGCAGAGGCACAGGTGTATCATCTGATTGTCGAACAGACCTTATTGCTGAAGGAATATTTGAGTATATTATGCAATATTCAGTCTTCTTCTTGAATCAAGCTACTTTAGTCATACAAAAGTAGCAGTCATCATAGTGATTCTTCTGCTCTAGCCATACCATTGGTACTCCAAAGAGCATACATTTAAGTTTTCCAACTGACCACATTTGGAGCTTACTGATGCAACTCTTTCAAGCTCTGTGTGGGGCAAGTGGCTTGTCTTGGTCTCCTAATCTGGAGCCAAAATAAGCTAAATAAAATCGCTTCAACAAAGGAGTAATATTGCTCCGGGAATCTGAAGGAGTGAATTGTCCGCACACATAGCAAAATATGTCTGCTGAATTTATACAGCTTCTAGACGTATTCACAATCTAGAAATAAGGAAAAATATATTAGCAATATTCAAATTATATCTATAATATATATAGAAATATTATATAAATATAATATATATATATATATATATATATATATATATATATATATATATATATATATATATCTCTTAATATATATAAATATTTAGTTATGCTATACAAAAGAGAAAAGTAATGTCTCCGTATAACTGGAAAATGTGATGTGATAAAGATGAATAAAAAACAAAGTCAATCATCATTTTTCATATATATTTTGAAAAAGATGTCATTCCTTCAATAAAAAATCATACTCACCAGTGTAATCTGCCATAAGGTTTCTGCATTCTAAATAAAATGTATGAGTGTATGTCACTTACACTCTTCTCTCCATGCAATAGCCAACAGGTTCCATTTACACGATTAATGTGTAAAGATAGTTAATTCCAGGGTAAGAAAGTTAATAAATGTTTTATTGCTTTCACAGCTAGATTATGAGACACTTTACACATACTTATTTTCCGAATCTTATAACTGATATAAATTTAAGTTGCAGGTCTACCATCAACAGACAACAGCAGTTGTCTGTTATTTTCCATATTTTTTTGTATATTTCATTTCCATATTCTGAATTTTCTATTGACATTATTGCACGTTTTTCGTTATGAAATGCAGAAATTTTGTTTTCGGATAAACATAAAAACTTTCCATTTTTCGAGTGATCCAGCAAAATTTTGCATGTGTACCAGTTTTATGTGAAGTGTTGAAAGTAGAATAAGAACATAAGAACATAAGAAAAGAAGGAGACTGCAAAAGATCATTCATGGCCTACACTTGGCAGCTCGAATGAAAAAGAATGTAGTAGCATGGTTCAAGTTCAGGTTCTGTTGGATATTGCATTGTTTGCTGTTCTGCTAGTTGTTCAGCTGCCCTATAAAAAAAACAAAAAAACAGGCGTGATTGGTGTTCCATCTTGTAGACACTGCAAAATGGATATGAACTCTAAATACAGATAGTTCACTATATTTCTCGCTTCCATGCTAAGTATTTCACCACGGAACTGTAGTCTTAGAAAAAAACCCCGATAAAAATAACTAAAATTAGTTATAAATACACCAGTTTTGTAAGTTTCGAAACACCAGGGAAAAATGGATTAAGCCTTGTTTTATCATCGTATTGGAAATCTTAAGCAGAAATTCAATAGGTTATATATTTTTCCTGTAAGCTACGTGATGCGCTTAGTGAGTGAGGCAACTGTCTCACTAGTTAATTATTAGTAATTCTATATGGTAATACTTTGATCCTAAACCACTAAAGCGTTCGTAACCTTAGCGCCTGATCAAATTCTCTGTACAAATTAAAATTTATCATCAAATCGTTTAAATAAGATCTGATTTGGCTTTCAACAGGGAAGATTCAAATGTATGAGATTTTTCATCATCCCCTAATATTTATATAAGTAAGATGTTACTTATTCGTGCAAAGACATATGGGACTATAATTTATTTACCATGAGCCACTGTTTTTATAAAAATTGTACTTAAATTATTTGGCAAGAAAATCAGCATATTGAAGGATGATAGTAGCCTCGAGTTCCCAGTCCTTGTGTATTTGGTTTGGTGTACGTCCTGCTCCCTGAAATGGGTCTATCCTTGTGATATATCCATTTGTGGTAGCTCTTACCCACATTTTATACACATATTGTAGAGGGAACCACTAAAATACTAGTATTTCCACACCTTCTAAGATATTACCTCGGGAGAGAAAGCGAGCCGTTACTCCCCCCCCCCCTCCGACTTCACCTTTTTTTGACTTGCCGCCAGGTCACTGATAAATTCGCTACCTCCCCGCCGTCTTAATATCCTCCCCCCCCTCCCTCGGTCGGTAGACTACTCGTTTATTTGTAGGTTTGCCTCGAACAACTTTTATGGCTTCAGCCTCTGGTCATTCCGTCAGACCCGCTGATCCCGGCCTCGTACACTTTCCTGTAAGGACACGCTCGGTTGTTCCGACCGATAATGAAGGTTCGAGAAGGCCCATCTCTCTCCTTGTTTTGGAGAAATCCGGGTATAAAGGCTGTTACAATATCTTGGACCGAATTTAAATTTGATTTAAGTTCAAGTGTTTAATGATTTTTTCTTTTTCTTTCATATTTAACAACTTTAGTCTTTGGTGATTTCCACCATGGAAAGATTAACAATCGAACAACGTGTTGAAGTTATCGAAGCCTATTATGTAAATATACGTTTAAACAGAAACGCATTTCGGGCGCTTCGCGAAAAATCATCTTTAGTGATGAAGCCTATTTTTATCTTGTTGGATTCGTTAATAAGCAGAATTGTCGCATTTGGGCTGATGAAAATTCAAGGAAGATTGTTGAAAAGCCACTGCATCCAAAAAAGGTCACTGTTTGGTATGCAAGTTTTGCTAGCGGAATCATTGGGCCGAATTTTTTCGAAAATGATGCTGGGAATTCTGTTACGGTGACAAGCGAGCAATACCGTGCCATGATAACCAACTTTTTATGGCCTGAATTGAATTCTATGGATGTCGTAGATTTGTGGTTTCAACTGCATGTCGCCACATGCCACCCCCGCTAATGAAACAATGGCTTTATTTAATGAGAAGTTTCCAGGTCACATCATCTCTCGAAACAGTGAGGTCAATTAGCAACAACGATCGTGTTACTTAAAACCTTTAGATTTCTTCCTTTGGGGTCATCTCAAAAGAAAGGTCAATACCAACAAGTCAACAACAATTCAAAAGCTGAAGAATGAGATAATAAGGCATATTGGTGAGACCGAGGAGCAACTATGCAGAGACGTCATGAAAAGTTTAGACCATCGAGTGGAGGTGTGCCGCCAAAGCCTTGGCGGTCATTTAGGCGATATTATTTTTCACACATAATTGCCATGACTCAAATAATATGATCCAATAGTGAAATCAATAACTTTTCACCAATAACACTGTTTTATTTACTGTTAACATCGATCTCTCTTGATGGAACAACACCCTTTATATGCACCCTCCCAAGGATTACCCACAGATTCGGTGAGATGACCCTTCCCGAACGGATATTCGATTAAACGACGCTCTCTCCCGAGAAGTGTTTAGGGATCAACTAAATAGTAGTATTTCCCCACCTCCTAAGTTATTACTTCAGGAAAGAAAGCGAACCGTTACTTCCCCCCCCCCTAATCCGACTTCACCCTTTTTTGGTTCGGTGTACGTCCTGCTCCCTGAAATATGCATATCTTTGTGATATATCCATTTTTGGTAGCTCTTACCCACATTTTATGCACATATTGTAGAGGGAACCACTAAAATAGTAGTATTTCCCTACCTTCTAAGATATTTCCTCGGGAGAGAAAGCGAACCGTTACTCCCCCCCCCCTCCGACTTCACCTTTTTTTGACTCGACGCCAGGTCACTGAGAAATTCACACCGAGGCATGACGCTGAAATTGAAGGCTACCTTCCCGCAGTCTTAATCTCCCCCCGCCCCCCGGGCGGGAGATTACTCCTCTATATGTCGGTTTGCCTCGAACAACTTGTATGGTTCCAGCCACTGGTCGTTACGTCAGGCCTACTGTTCATGGCCTCTTACACTTTCCTGTAAGGACACGCTCCGGGTATATATGCACCCTCCTAAGGATTTCCCACATATTCGGTTAGACGACGCTCTCCCGAACGGAGGTTCGATTCAACGACGCTCTCTCTCTCGAGAAATCTTTATTGACGGTCGTGGGACACGGAAGAGCTGGACATCACACTCGTATCTTCGGTTAGATTATCGCAACAATTCACCGGCGGAAGTATTTAAATGGCAATATCACCGTATGGGGAAGGCCCAGCGTTATGCTTGAATAAGTGTTGCTATATATGACCTAAAGATATATAATTATGTATAACATAAAAATATGCAGATGGATAAATATATAATATGTATAAGCCTAAGTAAGATATGTGCGTGGAAATATTTTTTATAAAATGAATACAAACAGCTAGGCAATAAAAAAAATACATGAGAATCTTACGAAAGAGCAGGCCTAGTTTCCTAACGTTCTAACTGCAGAACGGTCATATTTAACTAAACGTAGAATTAGACATAACAAAGATAAGAATAATCTCTTACTCATACATTTCACCTTGACTCCAAACATATTAAAATAAGTAATAAAATAATTATAGTCAAACAAAGTTACCTTTCTATACTTACGTTTCTTTTGTAGGTAACGGACGTTTGCTCATTGTAAAGTTTGGGTCTAATGTTTTTCTTCACAAAATCGAGTTAAAATAGATATATCACGCTACGAATGAGTCATAGACTTAACTGACCCTTTCTGGTATCTCTGGGTGAAATATAAAGGAAACAGTTACAAGATGTCACTTTCGGCGGTGCATTTCTAAATACTTTCTAGCGGCCTACATATATGACGTTAGGCATATCTGAGTTAATCTATCTGTAAACAGTTAATGGCCTCAAGTAGAATATAGAGCAAAGTTTTAGTGGAAAAAATGTTAGATGACCTGGAGCAGTGGAAGGAATCTGAATATTAGAAAAGAGTTACCTGTATTATAATTATTTGTGCCGGGGTCTCAAAGTGCCATCACTGTTAACACTGTAAAGGCTGTAAGACTTGACATGGGCAGCTGTAACGGAGAGTACGAAGTTGTAGCCAGTTGAGGAATGCCCGCCGGGTGTGCTTCAAATGGAAAAGACCCCTCTAGCAGTGGTGTGGAAGCGAGTCAAAAGTATTCATGAAGTTCTTGCAGGATCCCCCTCCCGTTATCCTGGAGAATGGGAACGCAAACTCAGATCTCACGTCCGTGGCAAAATCCTTCGCTACCGCTTTGTCTGCATTCTTTAGCTGGAATGCTGCTCCGCCAACAGTGAATACTCCTCGTGATGTCGCGAAAAGACACAGATTGGAATTTACCCCCATAGACTAATATACATTCAAAGAAATGTATACCTTGAGTGATTTGCGTTCCGCTATCGCTTCGTGCGCGAACACCGCCGCTACTCCGGATGATGTCACGTACGCCAGGTTTCACCACCTGGGCAAATAAGGCATGGTTTTATATTAGATTTGGTGAATAATATCTAGATAGAGGGTCTCCTCACAGGTTCTGGCGAATTGCTATTGTGTTCGCTTTTCAAAAACCGAAGAAAAATTAATCTACCTTTGGCAGTTTCCGCCCAATCTTTCTAACCTTCTGTGTGTGTAAGTTGATGGAGAAATTAGTAAATGTTAGATTAGCTCTTTTCTGGACAGCGGGGGGGCCATCTCTATTCTGCATAGTGCAGTTTCCCCAAGTTCCTCTCCACGTGGGATGCTCTCCTCCGACTGGAAAATGCCGTCTGTGATGCCTCCCTTCGTAAAGCTTACTACGCCACGGCGTTTTTCGATGATACCGCATGGCGATAAGGTATCATGGATGACACACTCCACAGGAGGTGGGGCAAGGGGACGCTTTTCAGTCTTTATATCTGAATTTGTGCGAGATCGTCGATACTGCGTACGGGTGGGGGAAGCCCTTTTCGGCTTAAATGGGGGAAAGTGTTCTCAGTGTCACACTCTTTGCTCAGAGCATAAAATGCATCACCTCGGTGCTGCCGGAAGAAGTTCTCGCTACGCTCTACTTGGATTACCTTTCGATCTCTTTTGGCACAGCCCAGTTGCCAATTCTGGAGAGTCGACAGCAACAGGCATTGAACCGCGTCTCTTGCTATGCCAAAGCTCACAGGCTTTAGTTTTCCTTGGTCAAGACGAAGGTGGTGCTCTTCTGCCGCCATCCACAGCTCCACCCTGACCCAGATACCTTTTCTAAATAGGGTTCGCTTGGAAGTGGTCGACTTCCACCGTTTCCTTGTTCTTGTATTTGATCGACATCACACCTAGGAGGCTTATATTCGCATCCTTAAGGGGCCTTGTACCCGCGCTAAGCATATCCTTTGTTCCGTGACGTTAACCGCCTGTATGTTTGATAGGGCTACTGCCTTACTATTTCATCGATCTTTTGTTCATTTGAAGCTTGAATACGGATGTGAGTTTTATGCATCCGCAGCCGACCGTGCATCACACCGACCTTTGCCTAGCGACCGGTTCCTTCTGCATGTCCACCTCAGAGCCTACTTGTCGATGTTGAGGAGATGCCACTCACACTGAACAGTGCACATGCATTATTTGCCTTTACGCGCGATACAGGCGCTTACCTCAGTCGCCAACAGCTCTCATTGCATCCGCATTTGATTTTGACGGTACCTATGCTGCCAAGAGACGCCTATCATACCCTAAGTCTTTGTTATTAGGGCTAGGAAACTCCTTCGAGGGCACGGTATAGTTCCGGGCCGGTGGCTCCACTGGTTCTGCTCTGGGCGCCACCCTGGATGGTACCATCTTTAACTATTTTGATACCACGCCTCTGGTATCAAAGCTTTTCCAGTGCCGGAAGTATTTGGTACGGCCTTTTAGAAGCATACTTCGTTCCAAAGTATATGAATGGCTCCAGGTTCCATGACGGGGTCGGTTTCCACGCCGTATTCCATCTGTTTGGATTCAGCGGGGCTCTAACAGTCGCTGTATTTGTCTCAAGGCGGAGCTGTTGCAATACACCGCTCATTAAGGGAAATAACGTGACGTACCCTGTTCATATACCGGATTGTAATTTATCTTGACTCACAAAGCGCCCTTAGTGCTCTCGGGGCATTGGAATCTTCTCATCCTCTCTTTCGCGAGTTCCGTGACGCCACGGGTTTGGCAAGCCGGTGGGTGCCAAAGAGCCCGCAAGTACAAAGCGACCAGAGTAGCGTTTTGCTCTTCCTCACACCGACTACATGGCAGGAATACGCGGTGTCCCCTTGGCGGCTTGGTGAAGAAGATGGGAGACGGTCGAGTGGAACTTAAAGTTACGTGCCGTTGCGCAGTGACTGTTACCATGGATCCTACCCCCCAATGCCGCTACGTCTTCATATTGCTTTCCGTCGTCTCCGAATTCGACACACTTGAGGGACGGACTGCCATTTGAATGTTCCAGTCTGTTTGATCTTCGCACACGTTACCTATCCCGTTACCGGAACGAACGGGATTACTACCACTTGTCCCTTGTGCGCGAAACTATTTCGTGCACACTAACTTGCGGACTATACGACTTGTTGGATGAGTCTCTCCTCCTCCAAATTATATGACTGTTTGTTGCGGGAAGGCAGGGCCCAGCCCCGATGCTGGAGCGCGCTTCCTTCTTGTTTCCTATTTTATTTGTTTTTGTTTTTAGCCTTGATCTTTTTATCCTTCTTATTTATCCTTTACTTGTTATTTGTTTTTTTTAATATATCCTAGTCGTGGACAATAGTGAGTACGACGACTTATGCACAAATATGCAGTGGCCAGTTGGGCTATTAAAAAAAAGAAAAATTCTCCCTGAAATTTAATTTTCAAAATCACTTATTCAAACATAACAAAAACAAACTTCTTTGCTTTACAGATTCCATTTATATTCGATTGTCGAAGGTGCTATTTTGTCTCATGCGGAGATATATATGAGCATTCGAGAGAAAGAGAGAAAATGAATGCGCCCTGTTATATTTATTGATTTACCTAACTTTTCAATCCCTGGATAAAATAAATTTGCCCAATGAATCTCGCCTTGCCTTTATCAATAAATAGATCTTTGTTTTACGGGTTCAAATAAATTTGATGCCACTCTTGGCGGTTGTGGACGGTCTGGGAAAAATCGATTCATTTCATGAGGAAATAGAATAAGTGATTCAGTTCAAACTTTTGAAAGTCCACTTTTGTCCTCATTTGCCAAAGACCGTCTTATTTGAGTACACAATGGAAGTATGGACTTAACTGATACCTCAACAAACGCAAGAAAGTAAATAGATTGTAAGTTTACTCCGTTTGTTAGGTAAAATGGATGGTTGGACCTTTCATCTTTATAATTAGGGTTAGCGATCAGCTTTATGATGAATGATAATTTTTGGAACGGTTTTATTTCTCATTCATTGGAGAGCGGGGAGTTGGGGAGCAGGGGAGCTGTGAAGGATTTTCAGTTTTTCAGTGTGATGTAAAATTATGTAGTAAATATTATTATTTTAATTAGTATTATTAGTTTTTTATTATATCTTAAGGCTAAGACGAGAAAAGCAACGTGTCCTCCGAAAAAACAGTTTTTCACCAAGTTGGTCAAGAGACTGATGAGCTAAGAAGTAAAAATTCGTTAAAGTTAGAGCGAAAAGTTTAGCATTATGACAAGCACAAGAGATCCTACCCACGGGTTCTTTCCCCAAATTCTTTACGTGGATGAGAAGCATACCCCAGCCACGCCGGTTGTAAGATAATTTCAGTAACTTTTCTTAAGAGGTGAGCAAGCACCTCTGAAGTGGCTTTAACAAGCCCTCGTATCGAGGGGGTGGGCAGGTTTTTTAGTTAGATAATTGCGGTAATGGCAAGAATTACTTGGGAAGAAACAATTTGCCAGTAATTAGCTACTATAAGTTCTCTACCCATCAGCGATCAAAGACAATGTTGCTTAACACTGAGAAACATTTGTCTCATCTTTTAATGGCATCATCAGGTTATAAAACTACTGTTAAATTGAATTATTCGGTGATGTAATCATTGTCTAAATCTAGTAGTGACAAATTTAATAGTTAGATAATTAAATCTTAGGTAATTAAAGGAGACAGTTATTCCTTTGAGACCCCAACAGAACGTGCCTTCTTCGAGGCAGAGTGGAGGCTTTGGGAGATTTGTGCGTTTATACCTTTCTTAGAAACGCACTTTGTTTGTGTTGTGTGATTGCATTAGAATGAATGAGGATAACCGACGTTGGAATCTTCGTTTGTGACGAAAGTTAATAAAATAGGGGAAGTGATTCTGTGCGGCAGGTACATATCCAGAATAATCTAAAAGGTGCCTAGATGGAACTCTGTACTGTGTGAACGCGCAACTCTCCAGAAACTGTCAAACCTCTCCTCTCGCGTTTCTTGATCTTTCCATCTCTAGAGATGTTGAGTTCTGCTGGAGTTCGAAGTGGTTCAGCTAATTATACGATTAATACTTTTCTATCATTTATATGTTTAAATTAATATAAATTTTAAAAGTCTTTATCCCGTCTTTTCAATTGAAGTTTTAAAATTACAATTAATTTGTATTAAATTTTTGTGTATAAAGTGATGGTTGATGCAATTTGTGTGTAAAAAAAAACCTTTTACATCTCTTTAACAACCAGTTGGATGTAGGTTTTTGACTATGTAAATATTCCAAAGAAAGGGTCGTTATTGTTTGTTTAAGCAGTTTCTAGAAAATATAAAACACTTTTACTTTATTTTTACCTGATTTTTGGAAGAAAAAGAAAGATTAAATAGGCTACCTGATAGTTTTTACATCGGGGTGAACAAAGACAAGGAAATTATTTCAAAGGGTCCGTGAAAGTGCCATAGTTGAGAGAAGCCTCAATCGACACTGAAGGCAGATTCGTCTGAGGCAAGTCATTAATAAAAATATTATTGCTTTCTCTGTATTTTGCTTGAAATGAAAGTGAAAGTGGTAATTAAACTGAAAGCATTATCGTTAAAGTTCCATAAGTGATTAGAAACCACTTCTCGCAGTCTTAATTAATAGGATTAACTAGGTAAGAATACATAGTAATCGATGCCGAGGGATGTCACCGGACCCAGTCATGGTTAGGAAAATTTGCGAAATCTCTTTTTAAAAAGTTACATGGATAGTTCCATAGTTCCTTGCAAGAAAGACGTGTCAAGCGACACTTTATCGCTGTCTATTTAACGCCGAGCCAGACCATCGCCTCAACTAAGTCATCTTGTCAACTAACTCTAAAATCGAAATTACTTGCTCTAACAATTATCGATGAGTCGACGCGGGAAATGAGTCAGTCTCGATAAGGTGTCCCTTTTCGCTTGCAAAAGCTCTTTAAGTTTTAAAGCCTCTTATGTTTGATGGAGAACGCAAGTAAAAGACAACCGCTTGCTATACTTGTTTTAACTTTTAATCTTATTATCTGGTACTTTGAGGTTGAAATTGATTGGCAAGTTCAATTACTAGGCACTAAATCTTTCATCCAGAAGGAGGTTCATCTTCCACTTGCCTTTTTCCAGCTTAAAACAAACAGACCCCACTTTAATTATGATGGTCATTGCCATGATGCCCACCAGATTGCGGCTGCATTATGGGGACTCTTTTTACTATTATGGCTTAGAGTTTACATTATTATAATAGAACAGACGTCTACATAACAGAATTTTGTGTGTTAGGTTTGTTATTTGCTTCTTTGACCTCTATTCTATATCAGTTTACTAGTAAATAACAAGGGTCTGCTTTTGATTAAATTTGCAGAAAATGACTAACAATTGTGCCAGTAAAAAGGTTCAATGATCTTCTGAATATTAATTGAAATTGTATACATGATAATAATAGTAAATTTATCTTTAATTATAAAGCATATGGATAGTTTAAACTAAATTCTAAGTCCATTGTGCCATAACTTGTATGGAAGTGGAGTGAAAGAGAGAGAAAAAAGAGAAGTAGAGAATTTTCCTGCCTTTTGGGTTTAACGTGAGCCACTAAATGGAATCGTATGACTAAAGGAAATATTAAAACTTGTTTAATTTCCCTCAAAAAGCAGTTTCGAGACTTGAGAGATGTGTTTGAGACCGATAAATTAAATCGAATTGATTGTGGCTGACGTCATAAATGTGAGTTCGTCTAGCGACAAGTTGCAACGCAAATATTGCTGTAGCCTGGATCGAGCTGAAGACCATCAATTTTCTCTGTCTCATTGTCGCAGTTAATATGTTTTTGTTTTGTGTTTAGAGGGCAAAAGAGAGATAGGGAGACAGGGTAAAGGAGAATCTAGAAATTCAGTGTGTCAATCCCAAAATATTATTTATTCTTTTTAATTTTGCAGGTGTTGTTGATCTATATACTTATTATTATTATTCTGAGAGCTACCAAAGCCTCCCTTCAGGGTACGAAAAAAAAATGCTAACTTGATTCCATACAAAACACCAAAATGGTACTGAAGAGAGGCAAAGGCAGCCATGAAAAACTTGAAAGGCTAATAGTAAATCCAGATGAATAAGAAATATTAGTTAATGAGAAAAAGCTTCTGTTTCAAGAATGCATTCACACGGGACCTAAATGAAGAAATATCCCTTGAGTGTACAATCTCGCTGGGTAAAGCATTTCACGTTTTAATTAACAATGGTATAAAACACCGTGAAAAATGTCTCGTACTAAAATTCATAAAATTCATAGCCAAGTCATTAAGATTAAGAACAAACCTTTTCACGCGAACTGGATTAAAAAAAATCAGGCAGAGCCGCGTACAACGGATGCTAAATAGTATTAAATGCCTTCAAAAACATGATAAAGGCTCCAATTAGACGCCGATGATCCAAATAAAAGGACAGAGCTAGTGATATAAACTTAATTGAGTTCAATGCTCTGTCCAACAACTTGAGATGGCAATTAGCAGGAGAGATCTAAACAGAAGCAAAATGCTCAAAATGAGGAAGAATGAAGGCATAAAAAGACTTAATAACTGTAGAATCACAAGAAAAAGTTTTGTAACACTTACGAAGTAATCCAGACTTCTGTGAAATTGAGGAGGACAATAAACAAATTGTGCTCCTCAAAAGTTAGCTTAGACTCAAGAATTACTCCAAGAAGACGTAAATCATTTACTTCCACAATAACTTCACTTGATATACACAAACTGGGATGAACTGGATTCAGTGGATGGGATCTACTAATAAGAATAGAATGCGTCTTATCAGCATTAAAATTCATAGCCCAAAGTTGACACCAAGAGGTATAAAACTTCTTGGATTTACCCTATTTAGAGATGCTGAAACTTCTCCTCTGTCACATGGAGACTGAATTAAGGAGTACAAAGTTGTGTCATTGGCATACGATATCAGTTTATTTTCAAGGTTAATACCCAAGTAAAAGGTAAAAATTATAAAAAAGAAGGCTTCCACCAATACCATAAATTTGCAGTTTATAAATTAGAGCCTTATGATTAACAATGTCGAAGGCTGAGCTGAAATCAATAGCTAAAACGCGCGACTCATGCCCACGGCCCAAGAGAACTGGAGGTCATTGGTCAGTGTTAGGAGTGCATCGCAAGTTCCCAAACTCTTGCAAAACCCAAATTGTGAATCAGAAATCACCCTGATTTTATCACAATGCAGGGTGAATCGTTTAGCTAGAAGCTTCTCAAAGACCTTAGATAAGATAGGTGTGATTGAGATGGGACGGTATTCAGATGATAAAGTTGAAGCCGATGCTCCTCTTAGAATGGGAGTAATGTTAGCTTTACAGCAACAAGAAGGAAAAGAACCGGTGTTTAGAACCAATCTAAAAAAAACAGCGAATTTAGATGCCAAAATATGGGTGATCTTCTTGAAGAAAAGAGGGAATAAGCCATCTGGGTCCATCCCACCATAAGTATCGAGATCAAGAAGATACATTTTAAGTTCAACTGTTTAAAGACAACTGATTTTAACTGAGGAAAGGGGAAACAAGTCAAGCAAAGCGACAACTTCTGATCTCTCTGATTTTTTATAAAGATATTAGAGAGAAAATTAACTTTATTTAAGGGGTCAAAAGACATGGAACCATCAGGTCAAATAGTGGAGGCATAGTGGAGGCATAGTGGAGGCATACAATACGAAGGGCAGGAGACCAGGTGCAATAACAAAGTTTAAACAGGCACTATGTACCCTCTGATTTGGGATCAAGTTTCACGTAATAGACGAAATTATAGGAGCTGCGACCAAAAGCCAGAAGATGCCTTTATGGCTAAGTGAAAGACGCTCGGAGAAGCGTCGTTAGATGAGCGAGGCTTAATTCATAATCCCTGATCCCCCTCCCTTTCCCCTACGTTTAGTGGGTCAGTGATGTATATAGGGTGATTACTGAAGAAGAACAAAAAGATGGAGTTAGAGATCGTCTCGACGAAGTCTGGCATCAGCACGGCACACAAAGAACGGAACAGAGAAGAAGTTCATTCTTATCCAGTTCCTGATGGTCACACCGAAAAATTAGCCCCCTTTGTATTGAGGATCACTCTCATACAACTCTCGTCAGAGAAACCCTGTATCTAGGTTTTTAACAAAAACTAGAGATAGTCCTCGCCATTAAGGAATATCTAAAGTGAACGCGCTCCCCCCCCCCCACTTATTCTTCTTCTTCAAATAATTCACTTTTTGCTCATCGCTCGTCAGTGCGAAGCATCCCAAGATTGGAAAAAGCATACCTTCACGGTGCCTTTGCTTAAATCATCTAATGAAGCAACGTGCTTAACGTCATCCTTGGCCCTCACCGAAATCACCTGTTTTCCCAAGTCCGTCTCCTCGCCAGACAAACGGCTGGGCTTCTGCGAACCCAGCCACGCGCCGCACCGCAAACCACTTCTCCCGTCTACCTAAGATCCCCAGTTAAGGTCATTCTCAGCCGGATTCACGTGTGGGTTTTTTAAAGGTAAAGAAATTCAATTATTTTTGTGTGTCAATTAGCGTCTTGTATTAAAGTAAGCTTGGGGTTCAACCATTATTTTATATTAATTTTGTTTAGATTAGTAATTCTAACATAGACTCGTTTATTTATAGATGTATAGTTTGTTTTAATATTTCACTTTTTAATGTGGTAATTAAAGATATATTTTGGTTAGAAGTATTTAATTCAATCCTCGAAACGCTGCACATGGCACTAGAAATCCTCATAGATTAAATAACGTAAAATAATATAGCACTCTTAGAGAAAACGTAATAGAGGAGCTATTGAAGTACGTGACCAACCTACGTACACCAACCCGGCCCTTACAAAACCTCGATAATTATGCTTGTGGAATAAACAAAACATGGCTATTTACTTTTATCATATGTTTACGCCTAAAAAGAATAATAAATTTAGAGTTTCTATATGTTAAATGCATCATTTTGTGTCAGTTCAACTTCTCAATGCACATGGAGATATACAGCTCTTAAAATTGAAGCTTAGCTAGGAAGGTTTTTGACCGTATCCCATTTATCTTGCAAATGTATGTTTGGGCTACAATCTTTAAACTCCCTCCCGATCACCATATGTACTGTAATATATTTTTTCTGTCCTGGTAGCTGACTCTAGTCATACGTTTGATTTAGTATATGAACTTTGTTAGAATTTCTATGCCACCCTAGGATTTCGATTGGTTATTGATGTTTCATTTTTCCTATCTTTCTTTTTGAAAGGAGTAAAACTTAGGCAATGCATCATGCCAGGAATCTTTTTAGTTAACAACCTTTTTAAAGTGTTAGTTTGGT
The DNA here is from genome assembly GCA_963969495.1 of Ceratothoa steindachneri. Classification (NCBI taxonomy): domain Eukaryota; kingdom Metazoa; phylum Arthropoda; class Malacostraca; order Isopoda; family Cymothoidae; genus Ceratothoa; species Ceratothoa steindachneri. The sequence goes on along the minus strand of OZ018338.1, from coordinate 57,786,721 downwards.
TAGTTTTCTCCACATACTCTATAAAATATATTGCTGTTTTTTGCTGTTATTTTTTATTTGGGGAAAGTTTAGTGCCTAAAGTTGATCGTATTCGATTCTTTATCATAGGATAACGTTACTTTTAGACAGGGATGCTGCTAAATTACAAAATCTAAATAGTAGGTCTAATGGTTTCATCTTCACTTTACTTCACCAAAACAAAGCACATTTTCTTCTATTTCATTTTATTTCTGATTAATGTAGTTAAGGTAGTAAAACTTGGAAAACGGTACGTCTAATCAAACGTATTGATGATTTATAATAGCCGTTTGCATTTCATTCTGCCTTTAAATAGAAAGATCCCCAAATAATAACTCAATAATTTACTGACAATCAAACTTTTTAAAGGATACAACTTTCTCTTTAATATCAATCCATTTGTTGGTATTTCAGCTCCTTAAAATGGATCAATACCTCATTTTAATCTTAAAATTCTACCCTATGATCGACGATTTTATTTGTTTCCTTGCATTTTGAGGTAATTATATTACTGAATATATCTTTCAATGGGTAATGGCAAAATCTGTCTTAAGAATAAAAAACGAAAGTGAAGCATTCTTCAATTAATCTTCAGAGAAACATTTATTTTCGTTTTGTTTCTATAACAAATTTGACTCAGTTTCCTAACAACATTTTATTGAATATTTTTTTAATTCATTCCAAATTATTTCATCGTTTTAAATTTAACAGTTAAATAAGCTATAAGTTTAATTTGTCTGTAAATTAATTGTAAAAAAATCAATATTACTACTCTTTTCAATATACTTTTATTTCTTATGAAAATTGTTCTTCCGATGATTTCAAATATAATCGTTTGTTTTTGCTGCTTTTTTATTTTACTCAAAGGAGAATGATAAACAAAAGAAGAGGAAACAAAGTAAACATAGAAAAGAAATTGAACATCAGAAAAATAAAAAGAATAAGGAAGAACGGGGATAGGTAATTGTGATTTAACGAGTTAATTTCAACTCCTATCCCATATTATTAAAAACCACGATGCTGCCCACGTGCATCTTCGATTCGAGGCTTGGAATCTTATCTCAGCTACCGGATGCCAATGTTTAAACAAGGAGGTTATCGTCCCCCCGTTCGCCCCATACGCCGACCTCGCCAGATCGAGTTAGGCTTATGAACAGATAAGGCATTTTTCTCCGGCCCGGCTGTGCGTTCCCTCCAAGCTTTCACTCCATTTTCCCCCACGCCAAGGAGATGTCCTGGCTATTTATATGGAAACTTTACCACTAAGATCAGATTGGAGATCCAGATTTTCGTCGCGAAACATCACCACGACCCTCTCTCCCTTTGTGCGCCAAGGGACCTCGACCTCGAGATTCACCATCACTTGTCCAGAAGGAGGACAATATTCCTTGAGTGCCAAAGGTTCGAGCCTTTCCGATGACAAGTCTCCAAGGCTTCCCCCCCCCCTGTTGTTCAAGGAGAACAGCATTAGAACAGCCATTGTTCGTTTTGAGCCCTTCGCCAAGAAACGGTTCTCATCCCCCCCTGTTGTTCAAGGAGAACAGCATTAGAACAGCCATTGTTCGTTTTGAGCCCTTCGCCAAGAAACGGTTCTCACCCCCCCTGTTGTTCAAGGAGAACAACATTAGAACAGCCATTGTTCTTGAGCCCGTAGACAAGAGACGGTTCTCATCCCCCCCTTTGTTCAGAAGAGAACAACCTAGAACAGCCATTGTTCTTCAAGCCGTTCGTCGAGAAACGGTTCTCCTTCCCAAGACGCCTCGTCAGGATCCTTTTATGTCCCCCCCTTCGGCTGGAACTCGCCAGCGGACCGAATATTCCTTCAAGTACCTTCCACTGCACCCTAATGAAAAGTTACGTAAGCCAAACGTCACCTTTTAAATATTGATCCCTTTTGTCAATTCTATCCTGTGCTTTAAATTGTTTATCGAACCATCCCATCTCTTTAACTCTATATTTGTTTTACCTTTTTTAATCCCTTAAATCCTTGGATTAGCCTGAGTCTCCACGACCCTTTTCATTCTCTGTTAATGTCAATATTTTCCGTTTTTTTGTGTTTTGTTTATAGTTATTATTAATAAAACTCTATTTTATTAATGATAGCAATATTATTATCCTTGAGCTCAGTTCCACTTCTTAAGCATTTTGAAGATACATAATATCGGCCGCCAGACAGTAACGCACTCTAAAGATAATTAAGGAAGTTCCCTCAACGAATAGTGTTATATATAGTATCGTCGGGAGTCATTCTACGACAGTAATAAAGAAACATAAAAGTAGTAAAATAGAATAAATTCGAAATGAGTCATGATTAGAAGAAAAGGAGTTAAAAGTTTACAGAAAAGATAAAAGAAAGAGATTAATGATATTGATGATTCATTTTAAACCATTCACAAATTAGGTCACTCTATACCTTGAAGTCCAAGAAATCTCCACGCCTGTGTCAGTTGTATTTCGGCATCTTGTGGGTCCTTATCAACAGCGGTTCGGGTGCTTTTGGCAAAGCACCCGAAATTATCAGAGATCTTAAGGGCATTATGGTAGGTGAAAGACGCATGAAAGACACTAATTCTGTAAATATGCAGACATTCAACATCCCTCTAACCTACAGCCTGACCTACGAACTGATAATAGCTCATAGAAGGCAACCCCTCACCCCTGTGGTACAGCACAGTGATATTTACTGACTGTTTAGTGATAGTGATCACCGTTTCTGGTTTGAATTTTCGTTAGTAACAAACAAGTAATACTGGCTCATATTCTATCCATATTCAATTTAGTAGGTACCGGATGCATATGAATCAGGTAGTGCACCGGTCTTTACTCAAATGACATATGTAAGCAGAATACCCCCAAAGTGCGCCCGTTAACACCACAACCCCGGATACAGGGATACACTCGGTCTTTTGCCGTCGCTAAATAGACCATGGAGGACTAACACCATATGTCGTGGTCTGATGAGACACGTTTCCATATTTCTATAGTATGGTAGAGTTCGTGTGTGGCACAGACCCCATAATAACATGGATCGCAGTTTAGTGGGTCTTCATGTTGCGTGGTTTGTGTTCGCTGGCGCGCCAAAATATGTCATTTACCGGTGATCGCTAGTTTAGACTACTTGGATACCACTTGAAATTATCCATGGCATCCATGAGATCCAACAGAACCTATATATTTCAGCAGAACACTGGTTCCAGTCAGTGGATTAAATATGCCTAATTTTGGTACGATGAACATTCTGGAAGGTTTCAAAGAAGAAGGTGAAAAAAAATCTTCACCTACTATGAACTTAAAATCAGGCACATTTATATATCAAGGAACTGTAAACAACTCTAAAATGTCATGGCCAAGCATCTTTCCAGACGTTTTCTGTACACTTTAGTAGCAAACGTTTTCTGATACAGCAAGTTGCTTCAATTAACCTGGCTAAATGGGGGTCCTATACGAAACTAGGTACTTATCTCAAGTTATTTGGCATTTTGAGTATATATATATAACAACTTTGTAGAGAGACTCTGAACTAAGGCCACTATGTCCAATATAACATCCAGGAGAAATTAATTATAAAAATACACTAGTACATTTACTCTCACGGGCCTTTTTTTCTTGGTAACATCTTACTGCACTCCCATCATATTGTTGAAACATTTATGAAGAAACAAACATGGAATCATGGCAATCAATCCCAACTTACTTCGTAACTCATGCACGGGGGATGGACTTTTCCAATTCAAGGCAAGGACAGGTTTTCCAAATGACCATTTTGATAGTGTTAAAAAGAACTGTTTGAAGTTATCTATGTAGAACAATATCCTCACTCCTAAACAGATGAATTTTAAGTTAATCTATAAAAATCCCTCTAAATCTCATCAAAACAACTGTTTCGATTCACTACAACGAATAAATTTAGCTGAAAGTCCTGAAAGGGCCGTTTCAAGTGAATGAATTCAAAGCAGCAACTTAACAGTTATAAATAGAAACGCTTCAAGTGACCCTTTTATTTGACTGTAATAGTCTAACTAACAGTCAAAAGAAAAGGACTATTCGAAGTGACTCTATTAATGACTGTGACTAAAGACCAATCTAACCATAAATGTCTTTTTCATTCATAACTATATTCTTTTCATTATAGGGGCAAAAGGTTGGAAGAATACCCTCAGGAAAAAGAAAACCTACGATTCCAATTGCTTTCCCACTTATGAAACTAAACCTCATTCCGTAAATGGTGATAGAGGAAGTGGAAACATATATATTTTCGATAAAGGGAAGAAATAGAACTTCATTTAGGAAACATTTTTCTTTTATGAACTTATACAGTGTTAGGTTACGTCCCTTTAAATATCGACCCTACATTTCAATATTCAAGAATATTGGCAAAAGATGAATTAGTGACAGTCGAGCTAATTATAAGTAAACATTGATGACATAAAGGCAATATCTCCGGATAATTTTAAAATACATTATTATTCTGAAGTTCCCGTATATATTTGAGTCAATTAATGAGAGGCGGACACTCGAGTCCCGGTATATTTGGGCAAATTCGTTTTGTGTTTAAAAATCAGAAAGAAAATAAAAATATTAAAGAATATGTGGCATTAGTCACAAAGATTTATCGATACGTTTGATTCTGAACATTTAAGCACTTATATTTGCTTGCCACACGTTGAGAAGCTGTCCACACAACATTAGCCAAGAATTTGTAGAAAATTCTTTACATTATAATATTACCCTAAATTTATAAGGGTTAAAAAAGAGGAAATTTTTATTTTTTAATTATAATCCGAAAAGATAGTACAGGTCTTCTGGAAGCATTATTGCCTTGAGAACAATTTTGACTTTGTTCCTAACGATATTTGTGATTTTATCTTGACTTAATTATAAATCCGTAAAATATATCTTTCATAAATGTAAATGGAACTGATGATACCCGATTATTTATTTATTTTTTAACAGGAATACAAGAATTATAGATTTGATTTCTTACTTGTATCCAATTAAATTATTGGGTTGTTATTTCTATTCCGTGTTGGCTTCAATGATCTCACATTGCCGTATTGTTAAATTAAAGTAACTTCTTAGAAAACGTCTGTAAAAGACTTCTTTCACACTTTTCCCAATGAGCTAAAAAGGAAATGTCCAGTAATGGCATCCGAGAGAGCATAAAAAATCTCGGGCAAGAAATGTCTAAATGCGGTAGAGTGTAAAGGAGTAGAGAAGGAAAGAAGAATGAATTATTCATTATATGACTTAATTCACTCAGTGCTTACTTTATAAATAAAAGGGACAAGGAGGCAAAAAATGTATCCTTTCTTCACACAAAGAAACTCGTACGTTTCTAATTTAATTTTGGAGAATTAAGACAGAAAAATACGATGGAAGTAATTTAAATCTGAATAAACAATAAAATGAGTTAACTGAAGAGATAAACTGGTGGTAACTTAAATAAAGGCAAATAAAAATATAAGAAACGCAATAAAATGTAGAATGGTTAAAACGATCCTCTCATGCGTTGAGAATCAGCTTCATTCATATCAATGAATCACGCACAATAACAATTAAATATTTTAGAATAGTGAGGATTACGGACCAATAAAAGAAATGGCAACAAATAAAATGGAATAAGCAAGAAATTGTTTACAAAGAAAAGAATAAGCAGGTCTTGATCGAGGAAATGCTTAGCAAAGCGTAGGGAAAATGGGTCGGAAGAAGCATGGAACGAGTAAAATACAAACAATATAAATTTGAAAAAGCTTAAAATTATAATAGAAACATTTAAATATTAGAGAATATAGAGTAAATAAAAGAATTATTAAGTTAGAGGCAAAAATGTATCAATGAAGGTAATAAATCGTCCCCTAATTAAAGAGATAGGACTCGAGCATATTTAGTTCAATTCATCAAAGGACATTTCATTTCTTCCTATCCATTGAAAGCAGTTAAATTCAGTAAATGACAATGAAAGGATAGAAACAGGAACTCTAGACTGATAATTATTAAATTATTTTTAGAATACAATGCAATATTACATAATGTTGGGACAAAAACGAAAGAAAAAATATTAGCTACGGGATCCTGTAATTAATATTCAAAGTGGATCCATTTTATGGTGATTTCAAGAAGATGATTAAATATGACCTGAGCTACTGGCACACAGGGATTCAGCTGGAGGTCAAAGTTCCTTTGAGCAAAACCTATTCAAAAGTTGCGGTTTCCCGGTCTTAAAACCTTTAACGGTGTGTGAAATTCCCGCATCTTTTTAAAGGATTAAATCACCATTTACTATGTTAACATCGACCCAGAGTATGACTTTCTCCTTCAACATTTCCAAATAAAGATGTGGATTAATATTTCTCCATCTTTAATGAATATCAAGGGTGTTTTATACCAATTCATGTTAAGTCCGCCTCCTCAATCACCGAAGCATGGTTATATCTCCTGAAAGATGTTGGCTGTTCAACTAGAATCTCTTTTATTCTGTACCCAAACACAATCATGTTGTGTTTTGTTGGTACCCTGGAGTATGAACATCTTCTCACCGACTAAAGGCTGCGAGATATCAAGGAGCATTTGCCCTCTCGAATCATTTATTTTGGTGGATTGGGAAAGCAGATCTATTTTTACTATCTTGGATGAAAGAAGTTTTAGATCATCTTTCATCAATTTTTCATCTTGGCACGGCTCGATTTAGTAGGCTAAATTGAGCCTTAAAAATCTCATGCTTGCCAATAGTGGGTTTCAACATTTTAAAAATATCTCTTGCTGCATTTTCTCTTCTATACAAGTAATTTATTGCTTCACATTTTCTATTCATGTTTTTAAACGAGTGTTTTTTCATGATTTTACACTTTGACTCACAAAATTCAAAAAACCATGAAGAACATGCAAGGAAATAATCAATTTATACCATGTAAACATATTTAAGATTATTAGTAAGAAGAGTGTCACTTTGTTTCTACACCCTGTAATTCCTCCTTCCGACTAAAAGTGAAATAAATTCATCCAAAATACAATTAGGTCCACCCCATTGAATAAAAACAATTCAATTCATCAAAACACAATAAATTCCTCTCTCTCGAATAACAACCTGGAAAATTAAAAAGAGATATGTAATTCAACCTGTCGAATAAATACAGTAAATTCTAAAAATAGACATTTAATTCCCTCCCATTCAGTGTACCTAATAATGGTGTTGCTAATGCTAATGAGTTTAATGGGGGTTTTTATTTCACCATCGATTCTTGCAGCCGCCAACAGTTACGCACCTACATGTTTAAACTACTAAAAAACAATAATAATAATAATAATAGAAAAGAACGATAAAACAATAAAAGAATAACTCTAAATAGAATTACAAAAAACAAATACGAAAAATTCCTATTCCCTAATGACGCACGGGATGCCTGCTTCTCTCAATGAAATAAGCAGGCTAAAAACAATTAAAAATATTGAAATATTATAAAGGAGTCTTGCTTACTCAAGAAAATTAATCAATCTAGTTTCCAGCTGAGGCAACCCCGACCCAATCAAAACATCAAAGCGGTAGTGAACCCGCCTCTCACGGTATTTGGACAGGAACTCTTGATAGAAAGGCTCAGGGCAGCTCCCCCTAAAAGGTCGCTGCGGCAGGCAAGTGTTGTCCAATTCAGAGACGAGAGTAAAAGATTAAGTAGCATTAAAACTCTAAAGGTTAATCGCAGGTGATAAGTCTTGTGGAAACGCACACGATTCTATTTATGCTTCACCACAGACTTGTAAAGTCTGACCTGATCCCCACCTTGTAGTCAATGTGTAAAAGAACGAAATGGAATCCCGATTGTTTAGTCTGTGTAGAAAGACTTGCCCTCTCATTAGCGCGCACGTTTCCAAGAATTACTTCAGGGCCAAAAGCAGATCATAAGAAAATTCGACGCCAGTCCGTCTTGCCATTGGGTCTTAGATCGCGTAAACCAGCGCATGCGCATTTCTAATGGCTCTAGGGCAATTTACGCGCTTTGTGAGTCACTATGAGATATAAAAGGGCTCCTGAATCTTGATGGAACGTAAGCGCCCGTATCGCAGAGTACAACGGAGAACCCTACCATCGTCAAGTTGCATAGAAACCAACTCCTTCTTCGGACTTGAAAAAATTTGCGTATACCCAAATCGCTCCACTTGTAGAATGAATTTCCAAACCTTTGTTTATTTTGGGGGTCAACTTAGGAGCATTAACATTCTTGTTTAATATATCAACCATTATTTTATTTTAAAATTAATTCTATAGGAGTATCAAGAGAAAAATTACACGCAAATTTCCTGTGTGCTAATACCCGCTTACATCACCCCCCGTTATTTTTGTTTGCCGTTTCTTATGAGTTCTAATTGCCTTCAATTAAAAGAACAGCAAATCAATGTATAGAATTCTTTTTCATATGTTTAAGTTTAAAAAAAAAACAACGGTTTACCAAGAACGCCTGGAGAGTCATTTTGACTCCTAAATGCAAATGATAACTAATAGTTTGAAAATTGTATATATTTGTGTATGTGTGCGCGTATTAAATTGGAATTGCTCAGAGCAAGAATTTCCTATATGCCTAATATCTTTGCTGAATTAGTAAGTAATTTGTTACTGTGTACAATCTTGAACGTGACTGGCTGAGATGTTCAATCTTGACCCTGCTCTAGATTACAGTTTTACTTACATTATTTTTTATTTTTAGTAGCAAATTCGATAATGGCTAAGCTGCCAAAACGGAGTGTGAATTCTTTAAAAATTAAATAATATTTCAGTGTATGATTCAGAAGCTCAATAATTTAGCCTAGATAACTCATATAATGTACATATAATTCCGATTGTTTCAAATTAATTCACTTAATGATAGTAGTGATTCTATAGATTCAGAATATTTGTCCTATTGCTTACGAAAGTAGAAAAGGGAAGTCAAAGGTTTGTAGGCAAGAAGAAATATTCTTAGTAATAAATCAGAATAAGAAGAAATAAAAAATAGATGCTGATGGTGCAAATTTGAAAAATGTTACTTCTTCTGACTTGAAATTCTTTATGAACAAACACACAAATTTTGAAACCCCACCCCATTAAATCTGCATGCAAATTTCCCAACGAAAGTTTTATCCTTCAACGCATAATAAATTGTACTTAAGCCGAAGCACAACGTGTGTTTAAAGAGACAAACTAATCAGGAGGGGGCTTTGAATTGGAAGCTTTAATTACAATAATCTATGTCCCTTTTCTTGTGCAAGCATTCGCTACGGATCTTTTTTATCAAATTATTAAATTTATAAGATTTTATGTTAAATCAATATGATCTCAACTACAGAGATAAAAATTTGCTCCTATTTCTCAAGTACGAAACAAATTAATTTAAAATTTCTTGGCGTGTAATAAAGCTTCGGAAAATATAAAAAAATCTGAACGATTCTTCCCATGATAAATTTAGTGAATGTGTTTCCTTATTAATGGTAAGATCAAGAACGCCCACATAATGAAAAAATAGCTATTGATTTTTATGTATTTTATTCAACCATTTAGAAACCAAGTAATTTATGTTTCAACAGACCATTCTTTCACATCTATAAATTTAGGAAAGAATTTTAAAAAAGAACGGTATTAGCTCAGTTGGAAGAGTAAACACTCAATGAGAGAAGGTTCTATATCTGTGTGAAACCAGCACAAGTCGTTCTTCTAAACTATGGTGATGAAATTAGTCTCACATATTATCAAGGACAAAGAAATATGCTAAGGAGTAGTCTTCATAAATCAATGAGTTGATTTAAAGAAGATACTTGAAACAGGAATTTATTACAATCAGACAAAGTTTGGAGCAGATATCCCTAGTCAAATGACCAAACAATATTCAGTAAAGACGATGGCCTTTTCAAACTTTTTGAAACGCTATTGATCTGTATGTATAATTGCTTGGATCACAAATTGAGTTGTCACATCCTCCAAAATATAAAAAAAAGATTATACAACGGCTTTCTGAAGAATTAAAGGCAAGTGATTTAAATAAAGATTTAAATAAAATCAAGGTGTGCACAATGTACGCAATGCACGCAAGTGGGTAGAAAGTGTGTATCGAAAATTAATTACATTTGTTGCCTTTGTCGTTGAATTGGAATTTCTTTATAATTATTTATGTAAGTTCTGAGTTTCATAGCGAATTTAATAAATTAAGTTTATTCTCTTTTAATTTTATCCTACAACTCTAAAAAATATATTTTTATGGCTTAGATTTAGATTTGTTGAAAAGGGTCAAATTGGGCCCTTTAGACATTGAAGGTGCATAGATTTCCTGGGCGTCTTAGTGCAAATCTTTAACTAAGATAATGATAGCGAGTTATACAGAAGGAAAATTAAACTCACTTGCTAAGATGCTACAAGGAATAATAGTAAGTAACACCAATCCTGATTAACTTAAGGACATTTGGTTTAGTTGGAAACCAGTAATTGAGATGGGAAAAAAATCCAACTGTAAAAGAAACACAAGAGTTTGTTTTTGCAGCGCTCCACAGTAGCTGATGACCTCTGCTTTCTCCGTGTTGTTGGGGTATGAAAGGAGAAGAAGAGGAGACTGCATAATAAATCTTTAATAGGTTGTTCATATGTTTTTTTTTTAATTTTTAAACATTTAGATAGTTCTAACTTCACTGGGTTAAAACCGCCACAATAACCCAACCAAGGGCAGGCCATAGTTTTTGCCCCTGGTTTTTATAATTTAATCATCTTTTATGGAAATTGAGCACACTCACTGAAGTCATTGCACTAAAATTCGTCACAACCTAAAACTTATAACATATCTGTGAACATATCTGTTCATAATTTCATAATTTCAAGCACTAATAATGATAAGCATTCCAAAAATACAATTATGAAGATGAACACTGGCAAACTAAACAAGGAAAGATAAATTGCGGCCCAATTTCTCAAGTAGAGATAAGCTTAATTTTTTACCTCACCTAATAAATGCAATAAATCTCCCCCAAACAATAGTATAGATAAGCACTCCCCAAATTAACTAACATAAGCACTTATCTTTCTCTAAGGAGTGCATTTATCTAGTTAATCTGACGAGCTTTAAAGAATTCGAGATTTAACGGCTAATCGGGTGGAGGAGATCATCGACTGATCCAGCGGCCAAGTGTAGGTGAGTAAAAAACTTTCAAATCAGGAGTGGAGCCCCAAGGTGGACCAGTGCGTTCTGCTGACTGAGTCTGGCAGCTCCTGCAGTCCTGTAGTGCCAAACGTACCTCTCTGTATTCCTTAGGATGACACCGGCATGGCTGAGAGGGGGGATCTTGACCACTGGGCAACCTAGGATCTCCATATACTTCTTACCCAGGCTTGCGTCCATGACGTAATCTCCATTGCCTTCAGAGACAGAAGGATGCCAACCCCCAAAAATTCAAATTGATCTGAGTGTCAAAATTGAAACATAGAGGAAAAAATTCCTGTGGAACATAATTAACGAATAATTATACTAGATTGATATGTGGCGATTGAGAGTAAATTGGAAAACGGATTATTATTTTTTACTTAAAAGACAAACAAAAATCTAACAAAGATGTAAGTACAAAGACCGAACATAAAATACAGAGTATTTGATCGAAGTGGAGCTGGAAAACGCGCAATACTTCAATGGTCGAATCCCACTAAAGCATTTTCCACCGCTTAAATTAAGAATAGTTAAAGTGAGAAAGATTCAACCTATACGCACCTCAAATACTAAATAAGCTGCCCAACTTCCCCCTCACTAGAAATTAAACAGATCACCTCCTTTCCCCCTAAGTCGAAAGAGAGAAAACAGAGGAGGTTGAAGGAGAGATTGTCTTATTTTACTTCTGTATCTGAGCAAAGAAGGTGAATTCAAGAGCTCATTTATGTCTTCACTGAGCAACCGATTTAGATATGCAAATGCAACGAAAATGGAGGAGGTGAAAAGCTTTTGATGCATGAAAGGTGTTTGTTGATCCTTTTTTACCACCTCCTGGCCAGCAACCTAACAGACCAAGCATTAAGGCGGAAAAAAAGGAATATATTCTATAACAAACATGTATTATACTTATATAGGTATTAATTCCGAGCTTTCGAATAATATGCATTCCAAAATAAAAGTTTTGACACAGGAAAATTCGTCCCAAGGACACCCGTGAACTCAAAGAGTGGTAGTAAATATTTCCTTTTTAGCTGCAGATCTTTAGAAATCGACCTGATCAGACACAGGAGGGTGACTCTCTTAAAGATAAATTGAGAATCAAATCCACTGAGAATAAAAAACTACCCTTTACGGTTATTGAGCAATGTATGGAGAACAATCATTAGTACTTGTTGCTCAACTTAATATCCAGAGGGCAAAAATGCAAGTCATTTATTTTCATCTAGTTGGCGGGATTCTCCAGAAAATGGGAAGAGTGTAATTATATGATCAAAGTAATAATGCTTAGAAAAAAACAAATATGACTCGCGTTAAATTTTTCCAGGATTGTATGCTTACAATTTTAAAAAGAGTATAAATGATTAAATCCAAAAAATTGTTTGCATACCATCCTACTAATGTATTTTGGTACATATAATTTTATTCAAGGCAGTCCACAAATATTAAAGCGTAATTTATCACTACTATGTTTTTACGAGCTTACAGAAAGTGTGCTAGAATCCTTACAGCAGGGAAAAATTTTAAATACACAGTCATCTTGCTTGACTCTACATTAAAACGCACCGAAAAAACATTCTTTCCTATAAAGAATAACTATGAATTCTCGACTAATAACTGTCTATTTCTCTTAATTCAAAAATATCGATCACATTCACTAACTTTGCCCCAAATATTTAACGTCAAAGTAATTTTTAACCATGGTTCAACCATTTAAAAAATATTGATGAAAAACGCTAAACTATCAGATCTATGTTATATATATTACATTCCTAGTGGTATTTGCCAATAGATTTAGATCGATTAAACCATTATTGGTATCCTAGAGCAAATAAAACATCACAAATAAATTTAGACAAATTATTCTTTTGGCAATGTCACTCACTTCATAACTATCCTCTGCCTATCATCATAAGCTCTCCGAATTTTGAATCCTCCATCCCAGGGCATCGTTGCCTTATCAAAATTTGACGCCTGTAAAATGCATTTTCCCCTCGGTCCCGCTGAGCTTGCCTTTGAACACTATCTGAATTGCAGAGCTTATCAAATTAAATATACTTATTAATCAATGTACAGCATTCAGATTGTGGATGTGAACAAGCCTCCCCACTTTTTCCCATTTTAAGTTAAAAATCTACAATCCTAAGCACATACACATAGCTATATCAGACGCAGGGACACATAAAACAATGCATAGAATCAGTCTATTGGCGAAACACGATCTCCATCAGGAAAGAGAAGTCTTGGCATTCACGTTCTTATATGCTCAGTCCACCAATGAAGGCTTTAAATTCCCCTAAGCCCCCTTAGGTCAGCTTATCAAGCCTAAATCGGAGGATAGGTTTATGGTTCAACACACACAATCACAGTCTTGGTCCGTGCTATAAGTGCTCTTCTTGTCATTCACGATCACAATGACATTTATATACTCCATTCATAGAGAAGGGGAGAAGGGACTTCAACTCACCTAAGTTTTCCCGTTCACTTTAACGAACGTTAAATCTATTAGCCTAATTTCTGTAGAGAACGCTTGCGAATAAGATAAACACCAAACACTCAGCATTGGCCTTTCTAGGAAATGGTGAGCAGGGACAAGTACTGAAGCTTCACATGATCATCTCCCTATAAAGTGGAGTTAATATAGGGTGCTCTAAAGTTGTGACCATCCTGAACTGACTCCTGAAACTCACTATAAATTTGTGACGCCGGAGTGCCTCCCGAATTAACTATACGCGGAAGTTTGCAATACTCTCAACTTTGCTTAATGGTAGTTCAATCATTGATCATAGCATCACAACATCCACAGACATCATCCAGTGAATTAATATTCAAACGCTGGCAGCACTAGCACCATCATACAAGCTTCACCCCTCTCAGTGAGGCAAGAATTTACCTCCAAGCTTTGCTTATTTTACAATATACACAGCTCTCTCACGCTTAATTGGTCAACTTTTTGTAAATCATGTGGCGCCAACAAAAGTCGTCTGTAAATTGTATGGGTTGCAAATAGATTGATGGGAGATTTGTGCGCTTCAACGCCAAAATCTTGTATCAATTCATTCCCAACCCATGCACTACCAATCATAGTGCAACTGCACCATGCCTTAAAAATCACTTGGTACGAGCAGCACCATTGATTCAGTAGATCCTCAGGTCAGTCAACAAAAGACGCACAAAATGATCTATACAATATTGCTAGAGAAAAAAAACATCAGTGAGCTTTCATCTTATAGCTAGAGAGAGTTGAGAAGGAAAATAGCATAGAACATTCATAACTTCACAAATGCTTGTCATTTCAGGTGGAAGTAAAGGAGCAATCATCCCCAAAACTCACTCTAACCAACTGATATGGAGAGCTTTCAAGCAAAGATCCAGTGGTAACAACTACCAAAGAGCGTTCGCTTTATTAAATTTATACCTTTCATAAACCATTTAAAGGCAGAAAGAAAGATGCAGAAACATTGAAATTCACACTATATAACCATATAGTACAGGAAAGTGAGTTGTCGTGAATTCGTATATGAGAACGGAAATGAGTTTTTCAAGGCAAGTAAAAGGGACATTAGAAGAAATTAATATCAAAGTGAGTAAGAGACGGAACAATAAAGGCAATATTTTTATATAGCAAGCATTTCAATGTTTCTTAATCTTTCTTTCTTTTTTCCAAAGGATTTTGAAAGGCTGAAATTAAATATAGCCAAAGCCATGTTATGATTTTTACCACCAGCAAGACTCTTATTTGATCTTTCTTTGTGATATGTATAGTGAGCTTTTAAATTGTGAGCGGGTAAGATATATAGAATGAAAAATCCCTTGGACGTTCTATTGTTCTTATACAGTTATATGACGCTATTCATTAATGATTTTCGTCTTAATTTATCGTGTTCTCCTTCTTTAATTGTATTCTTCTTAAATGAGTATCCTCTTCTTGTTTAATTGTAATAATCTTAATTGATTTTGCTCTTCTTCATAATCTATTGATTTTTGCAACATTGAATTTATTTCTTTTGAAAGAATGTGTTTTTCATTCTTTTTTCTTGTTTTCTTCTTCAGGGATTACTTTGTCCTTCATTGAATGTGTTAATTTTTTCTTAAGGAATTTTATTTATTAATTGTGTTGTTCACTGATTTGTTTATCCTTAATTGATTAATTATTCTTCATTAAATATGTTTCTCTTCATTGATAATTGAGTGTTTTAATTTCCATTATTTTTTTTCCTATTCATTGATGTTTCTCTTATTTGATTATATTTATTGTTTTATGTTTGAGTTCTTCTATATTTATTGTCTTATTTTTCGTTGTTTAAGTTATTCTTTATTTATTGTCTTATTGTTCCTTGATAGTTTTCTTCTTCATTGATTGTGTTCTTCTTTACTGATTTTATCCTTTACTGAATGTTTTAACTTCTTGTAATAAGTTCCTACTCTCGACTGAGGGCTCGGTCATTGTTTTTTATTGAATCTGTTTCTCTTCATTGATTGGTCTATTATTCATTTTTGTATTTCGCCTAAAGAATTGAATTGTTCATAAGTGAGTGTTTCTGAAACCATTTACTTTATTGCCTTTTATTTTATTATTTCCTTCTTCATCGATTGTGGACTTCTTTATTGATTTTTATCTGTATTCAATGTGTTCAGCTTCATTGCAGATTTCTTTCTAAATCATTGATATTACCCACTTCTTTCTTAATTGGTCTCAACTTCATTGATTGTATTCTTCATGTTGGATTGTTTTCAACTCCATTTATGGTGTTCACTTCATCCTTGTGAGTCTTCTTTGATTGTGTTGTATAACAACATCCCTTTCATCTTAAATGATTTGATTCTTCTTCTTTGATGGCTCCATCATCATTGTGTACTTCTTTCATTGTGTTATTATTTATTGATTGTGTTCTACACTATTAATTGTATTATTCTTAATCGATGTTTTCTTCTTCATTAATTAAGCTTTTCTTTATTTATTTCGATCTTTTCATTGATTGTGTACTTTATTGCGTTCCTCCTAAGTTATTTTCTTCTTTAATTAATGATTTCTCTTCATTGAAATTGTTCCTCTTTTTGGATAGTATGCCTTTTGATTAATTGTTTTCCTCTCCATTTATTGTGTTCCTTGTGATTGTTTGTGTGTTCTCTTGATTGTGTACTTTTCTTCTTTTTAATTGTTTTCCTTCTAATTACTTGTCCTTTTTTCATTAATTGCCTTTTTTAATAATTTGTATAACCCATCATTGATTGTGTTTTTGATTATGTATTGGATGGTGGAATTTATATTTCTCTATAGTATTCTTCTACACTTATTATATTATTCTGCAATGATTTTCTATTTTTATTGATTGCTCCCTTCTTCGATGCTTGTCTTCCTGCTTATTGAATGTGTTCGTATTGTTTCATTATGTTTCTCTTCTTAGATTCTGTTTTCTTAATGGAATGTGCTCCTCTTCTTGTGCTCCTCATTGCTGATTGTGAAATTTTTCATTGATTTTGTCTCTTCTTATTTATCCTAATTGATTTTCTTCATCTTTATCAATCGTTTCCTTTTTCTTAGATTTCATTAATCTATATTGAATGTGTTCTTCTTGATTGAATGTGCCCTTTTTACTTAATGTATTCTTCTCTATTGAATTTTTTCGTAATCTATGATTGTATTCCTCTTCATTGATAGCGTTTTCCTCATTTATTGTATCATATTAATAAAATGTGTAATCTTCATTGAACGTGTTACTCTTCATTATCGGACTTTCTCGAATTAAATTGTGTTCAACTTCACTGATTAGTTTGTCCTTCTGTGAGAGTATTATTCTTCGTTGATTGTATTCTTTTTGATAGAGAATGACCTTTTTCATTGCTTGGGTTGCTCTTCATTGAATGTATTTATATTTTTGTATTGGTTACCCTAATCACTATTTTGTTATACATATTTGGTGGTTGTGTTCTTTATTGACATACACAGAGACAGACTTAGAAAGGGAGAGACAGACCGATCTTGATTATGTATTAAATTACTCCTTCTCTGAGAGTATCATTCTTTTTGATAGAGAGTGACTTCTTTATTTTATTTGGTCCCTTGCCATTTAGGCAGAAGACCCTTTCTTCTATTTTTATTAGACCTTACAGAAATCTTGAAATTGGGAAGCTATTTAATCAGAAGAGAGGAGGATAGAAGGTAGGGTGAGGTGAACACGTTCAAAAATGACACCGGTGTCCCGGGACCGAAGAGCCTCTTATATCGTACATGGCAGACAAATACAGAAATAAATAGACAGAGAGATAAAGAAAGAGTTAACAAGAGAGAAATAGAAAGACAGAGATAAAGACAAAGATAGACAGAGAGACAAAGACACTTACATTGAGAATGTGTTTCTCAGCAAGCAGGGGAGATTCCAGGCTTCCCTAATTAGCGGAGAAAAAATCAAGCTTTTAAAGAGATGCAGGAATTATTAGAGAGTAGTTTAACAAATTCTATAATCGTCTTTTTTTAAGATTGAGAAGATAGAAGTTACACCTTCCTCTAAAGACGTCTTCATATCTCCTATAATATCAACTAACCAACGGTGGTAAGTGCCTACCTCACGTCGAGAAACACTCCTCGTAGGTTATTTCTCCATTTGCCCTCCAAGTTTCTCAAGAGCTTATCTAATTAATTCAGTGAACGCAAAGATTATTCAGTCTAATCCGCGCATTATTACTAAATTTAACATGTATCTAGTGCAAAAATATAGTAAATAAGCAGAAATTGTGGTAACTCCTCTTACATGAGGAGCTTGCGTTTCGCAGGCAGACTTTCGTTTTGTCGTCTACGGCATATCCTGCACTGGCTATTTTTCCCGATCTAAAATGCTCGACTGCGACTTCACTATAATGGGAGACTAATTTTCTCCACAGCTTTTTCTTATTATAGGGTGTTGTCAGATCCTGAAGTAAACCTAACAACAATTGGTGTCACAAGTTTTATTTTCGCAGAAAAATGCTGTTAGAAGTACTCCGGTCTTTGATTAAGCCTTATTCGGCAATACTTTTTGGCAAACGAGGATTACACGTCTGGTTCTTCCAGTCCTTAAAATTCATAATTAAAACTACAGCAGACTATACTCTCTTCACCAAACCAGCTAATAAACTGCCCATTACTTTTGAAAAGAAAGTTGACGCATATGTATGGATTCTTCAATGGAAAACTCCATTCGACACAAATTGACAAAAAGTCTACGAGAAGTGGTACGCGAAAGTAGCCGTTCTCTCGGCTCCAAAAACTATACGTGACAAAATAATGTCCCCACCCGTCTCGATAAATATAATGCAATTAAAATGTATTTGCTGCAGTGCAACATAACCTCCTAACAGTTGCAGCTGTGCTTTTGATCTTGTAGCAGTAAAGACTGAGGGACATAATGTTAATGTGTTGCATCTCAGCATGAGGTCCATTACTCTCTCACTGGAGGCCTCTAATGGTTAGGATATCATAAAGGGGTTTGGCTAGAGCAACTTCCCAAAGAGGCTGAACCAATTCCTTGCCATCCTATTCACTAGGTCCTCAATGGAACAGGTGGAGAAACCGGGCACACCCTTCAAGAGCTGTCCATTCCCATCGTAGCCACACTATCCAGTCAGCACGAAAAACTTACCTATTTAGACGCGACCATAAGTCCCTCTCGAACAGGTTTGACGATATGGTCTCTCGCGGAGCTTACACCGCCATCTGTGTTTCAAGACTAAGCAGCTAGCATCGCCCAGTTTGCCTCATTTCCTGCCCAAAACAACGCTTCACAAACTTTCTATTTTTGTATGACTCACTTCTATTGGAAGGGGAACTTGTGTTGGTATTTTAGATCCTATTCTAGTAGAACGTGCGTGTCGCGGGAGGGGGGTACTCTTTGCCACTCTGAACTTTTATCTACCATTTCTTTCAGGCTGCACTTTGCATTAATCGGACCAACAAAGAAACTTAAGGCAATCGTAGAACTGGTTTAACCGCGTACATTTA
Source organism: Ceratothoa steindachneri (assembly GCA_963969495.1). Classification (NCBI taxonomy): domain Eukaryota; kingdom Metazoa; phylum Arthropoda; class Malacostraca; order Isopoda; family Cymothoidae; genus Ceratothoa; species Ceratothoa steindachneri. The sequence goes on along the minus strand of OZ018338.1, from coordinate 57,767,578 downwards.
ATCAGCTGTGAGTTTCAGGGGATGGTAAATATTTTCACAGACGATTTATGCAGAGGTGCGAGCAACTCTTCTGAAGGGGGTAACAACAAAGAAAACTTTCTCACAGGTGCTATCGCTCCCCACAAAGCATTATTGTAGGTCAATAACTCGGAATAGTTCCCTCAAGAAATAGATGCTTCTGATGAGGTGGTAGCCATGGTGATGGAGTAAATTAAAATTGAAAATCACACCAATTGCCGCTTTTCCCCAAAGTTTCAAGGGCAATAGAGATATGGAGCACCTTTGCCTGCGAGCTTGTCGACATCTACCTTTCGATACATCATTTAGGGAAAGGGTTTTGAATCCTTGCACCGCTTTTCTCACCCTGAAATCCTGACTTATTAGAAGGCGCATACGTTGCGGTTTCTCTGGCCGTAATTAATGCTGACGTTTGTAGTTGGACTCGCACATGTCAGTCCTTACAAAGCTCTAAGTTCCATCATCAGTCCGGTACCCCTGTAACTCCCTGCGCCAAGTGTTTGGATTTCATTAACCTTGATATCTTGGAGTGGATGGCTCCATATAACGTTAACTGGTACTTCTTCATCATAGTAGACCGTTTATATCGCTGGTTAGAGGCCACTTAAATGCCACCCATTGGAGCCCGCATGGTCAAACCTTCGATTACACATTTTGAGGAAATTCGGTTTTTAATACCTTTTCTCCATTAGTATAGACCGGCTTTGGGGATCATGTCTCTACAAGTAAACCACTATGGAACTTGCTACTAGGGAGATACTGACCACTGTGTGGCACCAAGCAGGTAAATGATGGGCGGAGTGGGTGTCATCTGAGCCTCAAATGTGCAATGATATACATACTATCGATTATTGTTTAAAAGCACTTCTCCTGGTCCTTATATGCCTTAGAAATACTTGAAAAATAGCTCTTCACGCGTCACAAACATAGCTCCTATTTGGCAGCCTGCTACGGATGCCATGTGACCTAAATCCGACTATCACTCTTCCAGCGTCCCCAGTTGAATTTGGAGCCAACATAGGGCACACCATGTGGCAAATCCGATCCACGACATTCTTAGACAAATGCGTGAGGGCAACATACATTCACAGGTACCTGCATACTATATCGTCAGTTTATGTGCCCGTCGCTGGAGAAAAATCACTGCTACAGCGCCCCTACACGGGCCTTTTCCCGGTTGTCAGACATGCAAAGAAGTACGTTGTGTTACCTGTAAGCAGAAAAAAAGGCACGGTCACATTTGACCCCTTGAAGCCTCTGTCATCAAACTTTCGGTTGATTATGAAGAGAGAACCACTAGTCATTATAACCCGAAAGAAATAGCGCAAACCTAAACGCTTACGGTTTTCCATCCTCTCCTTCAGAAAACTCACTGGTAATAGAAGATGGAATTTGTAGGATTCACTGCCCCTTACATCAACTCGGTAACGTATCACTCAGGAACAATTATGGGTTTTCCAACCACATGGCCACAGGCAAGCATGTCTGAAAGCCCGCAACAACCTCCAAGAATTTCGCCTCGAGCTAAAAGGACTGATATTGAAACACCATTTTCCTGCGCGTTCGTGGTATCATTTAAGTTCGGCCTCCTCTGTGTAGTACAGATGAGTTAATAGTTGTTCCCTCAAAGCTAGCCATGATATAAAGTGTTAGTGCAATGCTACAACATATATTTTTAATTTACCATCGAATTAGAGCTATAGAATAGTTCATTGCTAACCGTGGTGCGCGAAAGTTACCCACATCCCACACTTCTCATAATCTTTCTCATTCGCGTTCTCCCTTGAAGGAACTAACTCTATGTCTTTAAACATCTGCCTGACTATAGCGATTAGTTATCATCCCTAAAGCGGTGTTCACTGTGAAATAGCTGTAATTCCAAAGTTGAAATTCAAGCATTATTTAACCCACAAAGATTAATTAGTCTGATAGTAATTTGTTTAATGCTTCATCTTTTATTAAACTGTTTGTAACTCCATTTAATATTTATTTTTTAAAGTGCTAATAAAAGTGCTGCTAAATTTTCATTCACGCCGAGCATTTCCACAATCCTCAGTTTCTCAACTCCAATTAGCTCGGATGATAATTTTCTCCTTACCTAGTTTTTCTATATTATAAGGTGGTATTAAATTTTCCCTATACACCAACCTTCGGTGTCACAAGTTATATTTATCTGCAAATTATAAAAGGATTATAAATGGATTTGACTAAAGTATTATTTTATGCAATTTCTCTGCCCTCATTATTTTTGAAGTGTAAACAGAAAACTACAGTTTTAATGGTGGATTTGATGTTGTGGCTTAAGATAATCAATTTTATAACTCATTGTTAAATAACAGGATAAGGCGAGAAGCTTGGAAACTAGTACTACTAAATAAGATTTTAAAATTTCATTGCTTTTATTCTCATTAGAGTAGGTTATCATTGATTGCGATACCCAGGAATACTTGGCATGGTCATTTCGTCCTAATGCACCTGCTTTAGATTCTAACTTGGTGGTTTCCGTCGCAATTAAGAACAAAACTTCATTAAACTCAGTCCGGATTGTCAAAACTTGGTGCCTATTCTTCCATGGATCCACCTTATCATTTCAACACATGAAAAGTTATCGTGTCCAGGATGTAAATTGCTATGCGCCACCACCATTCGATACTCTTGTGCATTTCATCGAGCCAACAGATCAAAAATATCTCACTCAAATATGTTTCAGCCGTTATTTGTCAACTCGCTCAATATTACATGAAAATATAAAACCTATGTTTCTTCGCATGAATGATATCCCGAGACCAAATTCAATGTGCAAATTAATATACAGTGCAAAATGACTAAATTGAACTACTCAGAAAATCTTAAGACCTGTCGTTGCAAATTCTTTTGTAAGGAATGCCTCTTCTCTAACTTGGGTTAAAAATGAAAAAAATACCCCAAGGAAATATATATATATATATATATATATATATATATATATATATATATATATATATATATATATATATATATTGTGGCTGATTATTAAATAACACTCACCTTTTTTGTTTACCCGACAGAATTTTGGGGGCGTTGTACACATTTGCAGGGTACAATTTGCATTCCTTATAAAAATAATATTGGTTTGTTTTATTACTGAATTTTGATTGATAAGAAATCTTTGTGTCTTTACTTTCAATAAAGACTAATTAATCCGTGTCATATACATACTTTTGTGACACTAGTTTGCTTTAAAATTATAAACCTTTAATCCAGACTAATGGAACCTATCATCATCATCACTAACTCTATAATATAAGAAGGGGATTTTTTTGAGTATTTGAATAATAATTTCATCTTTTTTTTGGTTATGACCTTTGTTTTTTATCAAAGTTATTTCTAATAATTCTTTTATAATATCAAACAACAAAATGGTGAAGTTCAGAAATAAATATAAGTAACGAAATTTTGTGAATTTTTTAAAACCCAAAGAATTACAAATGGTGAAGTTCTGAAACTTTATTTTTATATATCTTCTCTATAACTATATTTTAGCAACGTGATATTATGAAAGGGGCGAATTTAGTTTAGAGTTCTTTTTTAAAATTACCAGGCAATGACTTCGCTACTAAGCATCATGGTTAAAATTTTAAAGTTTCTAAACTTAGCCAATTATAATAATTTTAAAAAGGAATTATAAACTAAATTTCCCCCCTTTCAAAATACCACGTTGCTAAATTATAGTTATAGAGAGATGAAGAGGAAGATATATAAAAATAAATTTTCTTAACTTCACCATTTGTAATTCTTTGGGTTTCAAAAATAATTGATAAATAAAACAAAAGTCATAACTAAACATGGATGAAATTATTATTCAAATGCTAAAAATAGCCCCTTTTTAAATTCTAGAGTTAGTGATGATTATAATTGGTGAAATTGAGAAAATTTATTAAAATGTAACTATGGCTGTTGTTATTTAGATTATAAAATTTAAAATTAGTAACAGAGCGCAAGCTCCCCCCCCCCCGGAGGGAATAGTGGTGCAGCCATTGCCTGGTAATTATATATACGATAAACGAGTATGTTCAATTATCCTAAAAGTTTTATGCTCTTCTTTCTTGGTATAATATCTCTATATTTGATATACAAGGTCTTTTTTTTACATGTCCTAAATTTGAAGTTTAATAAAATCAAGAGTAATTGTGTGATCACAATGAAACTTACGAATTGTGATGGAAATAGTTGTAGGTTCTATGTCACAAAATGGATAATTAGTTGCTTTATTGGTTTAGAAGTTATGCTAGTTTTAGTAAATCGGTCATTTTTTGCCTGAAACGAAAAACGTAAACAATTTGGTTTAAAAAAGCAAATTTTCCCGAAACTTTGGTTTGAATTGTTGGTTATTTCATTAATATAGTAACTGTTACTTTAGTTAGGTCAGTAGCCTAGGTTAGTTAGACTTGATTGTTCTTTGGAACTTTAATTTCTATATTGAGTTAAAAATTTATTTATAAGAGAATGTTTAGGACATCCTTTTCCCCCAAATAATTTGGAATTGAAAATAATTCTAATATAATTTTTTAAAAATTATTTTTGTTTAAATAACTTTTAGAGAATGAGTTCCCTTCCAGAATATATATATATATATATATATATATATATATATATATATATATATACATATATTGTGATTTTGTTTATATTAACCTAAATTGTGTCTAATGAAGAAGAAGTTAAATTCTATAAAGATTCTAAACAAGTTATTGGTGGACTTATTAGAACTAGAGCTGTATCTAAAATAAAAATTACTGTGATACTTAAACGATTAAATGAAGCTTATTTAAATAAGGTTTTAACTATTTTATTATATAAAACTCATCTTACAGGAATAGAAGAGCTGTTACACAATATAAAAGAAATAGATAATGAAATTTCAACAATTCTTGTTAGAGATAATTTCTAAATATATTCTTCTTTTTATGAAAATGAGCGTCATGGTCAGGTTGATAATCTTTTTACTGTTAATTCTAAATTTACTGAGCAGTTTCTATCTGCCTTAAATAAAATGCCTTCAAATGAAGGAGAGCCTGCCCCCCTTCAATGTGGCAACTTTGAAAGTTTAACAGATATTAAGTTCGCATTTGGTACATTTTTGAATCAGTTCAATAATGTTATTGATAGTCATCATAATCCTACTGATGCAGCTAAGTTCGCCTATATTAAAAGCTATTTGCGTGGCTATGCTTTCCAAGTTATTAGTCAATTCTCTACAAATGATGAAAATGATTCTGTAGCTAGCAATTTATTCAAAGATAAATTCTTAGATATCCCTTTTCTTATTGATGAAACATTTAAAAGGATAATTGATCAAAAACTACAAGATAGTAATTTTCAAACATCTCGAATATATTTAAATGAAGTTAGGACCTCTATATATAAATTTAAAAATCATGGCTTAGATTTTCTTGAGGAAGACACACCAGGATGTGCATTATTAAGTCACATTATATTATATAAATTGCCTAATCCTTTGAAAAAGGAATTGGTACACAAGGTTAACAATAACTACCCTTCTTTGAATCAAATTTTGGATAATTATAATAAAGTTTTGAAAACTTTAAACAAAACTACGACTAAATACTTCCAAATTTTAAATTAAAAGAGAGATGCCTAAACTTGAACATTATGGTAAGGGTAACCAAAAGCAAGAACCTTTAAAAGACTCAACAAGTTCCTTACAAAACCTTAAGACTTATAATAAAATAAATGAGAATGGTTCTAGTGCTGCATATTTGACAAATCAAACAATGGTAAATGAAAAATGATTTTCTGGAGGAGGCAGGAACTTTGAATGTAGACCAGATGAATTTTGTAATATTTCTGGACACTCCATAAATAAATGTAATAAGTTCCAAACTTTAAATGTCAGATTGAAATGGTGTGAAGAGCTTTCTTTGTGTAAAAGCTGTTCTAGTATAAAACATTCCAAGAATGAATGTAATACTAAACTTGATTTTATGTGTAATAAATGTAGCTAATATAACTACATAACGGCTTTATGGACTAACCAGCAAATTAACTCTGTAAATTCATGTCTTACATCTAGTAAATAGGATAACCGATCCAATTAGCTGATGAAGCCTTTCACCTTTCTCAAAATCACTCTTTGTTCAATATGGATGCTTTGATAGAAATTGATATCCTTCAGTTTTTCCCTTCTTTAAAACGGTCAATACATGAATGGGAGCTGTTATTGGATAAAGGATAAAATAATTCCATTTGGAAATGTTAAAAAAAAAATTCTTGAACATCAGTTAAAAGAATATTATAAAATAAATAACGTACATTTAGAAATAATAGACAAAATACATTGGTTAATTTAATCATGAATCCCTTTAATTTTAAGCCTTACTTTAATCATATTTCAAATATCGTAACGGATTCTGAAATTGATAATGGACTCGAAAAATTTATTTTCTTTTGAATCTTTTGGCATTGAAAGTCATGGGAACCTACCATCTTATGATGAATTAAAGGTTCAAGAATTTAAAGGAAACCTATAATTTTTAGATGGGCATTATCATGTTAAATTACCTTGGAAACATGAAAAAGTAGGATGTTTTCTTCTAACTAGCAAATTGCTCCTAAAACTTTGAATAAAGTAGTTAAATTCTTAAAAATAAAGGTTTATATGAAGAATATGAGAAAGTTTTTAAAAGGCAAGCTAAATATTGTATAATAGAAAGAATGGATGTTATACTTCTAAATGTACTGAATTTATTTGGATTCCACATAGGCCTGTATTTAGATTGGAGGAGCCTGTAACAACAAAAGTGAGATCTGTATTTAATTGTTCTGTCAAAGTAATGTTGATGGTATTTCTTTAAATGAAGATACCTTACTGGAATAGATTTAATGGGGTCTTTGTTTAAACTCAGGCTTGCCTTTAGGTTAAATGAATATGAAGCAATAAATGTTATTATGCAGGCTTTTCTCATGATTATACTTAAGGATGAAAATGACAAAAGAAAGTTTTGTTTTTTCTGTGAAGAGAATAAGTTAATATATTATAGATATACAACTATAGTTTTAGATTTACTTCTTCACCTTTTATCTTACATTATGTAATGCAACATCATGTCTCCCAATGCCCTAAGGATATATGTACGGAAATTTTAAACAATAACTTTTACGTAGATAATTCGATCTTTACAGGAAATACTCTTGATGAGTTGAAATATATTTATGAGCAAGCTTTTTAGAGAATGGCAGAATGTTTTAATTTCAGGTCATGGAATACCAACTGTGATACACTGCAAAATATTATGAAAAGTAATAGTGACTAGTGGAGCATAACCAACCCTATGAGAAAATATTGGATTATCTGTATAGTGTGTTAAATGATGAAATTAGTTTGTCACCAGTATATTGTTATCAAGAGGCTGATAGTAAACTTTTACTGTTAGCTAAAATTTCAAAGTTGTTTGATCCTCTGGGATTTGCACTTCCTGTAACAATTAGATGAAGATTAATGATCAGACAAATTTGGCTTTTAAAATGTGACTGGGATGATAAAGTTCCCAATAAAACTATTTCAGAATAGAAAAGAATTGCCTGTGATTTGGACAAAACTTTTTCTAAATAATTTTCCTAGAAGTGCAATGAATGTTAAAAATTCTTATGCACTGCATATATTCTGTGACAGTTAACAAACATGTTATGGGTTTGTGGCTTATGCTTCTGGATCTGAGGGGTGCAATTCTTTATTTGCCAAGAGTAAGGTTGGTCCCTTGAACAAAGGAGTAATCCTGTACTACAGCTATTGAGCGTCATATTAGCCCTCAAGTGCCTACATTCCCTCTTAGAAGCGAATAGTAAAATTACCTTTTAAGGTGATAAATATTTCTGTAAATGGCCAAGTAGTTCCTTTATGGATCTTGATTGTTGATCTAAAAACTATATCTAAAGTTACTCTTAATAGAATTAAAGATCTTGAAAACTTGGTTAATGAATTAAAATGTAACTTTAAGTTACATATTTATTTTAGATATATTGATACAAGGCAAGATCCTGCCGACTTAATTACTAGCGGTCTGACTTATATAAAATATGTTGAAAGTTTGAACTTTGGATGCATTAGCCTGATTGGATTTGTAATAATTTTGAACAGTGGCCCTTATATCAGTTGATGTGTCTATCCCCTGAAGTAATGAGTTTTAATAAAGTGAACTCAGGAGTCAGTGAGGTTTATATTAAGCCCCCTCCCATTATTGATTTGACTAAATTTTCTAATTTTACCAAGCTGTTGAAGGTTACAAAGAGCATTTTTGAATGAATATCTTCTATTAAGAACTGCAATCCAATTTAAAAGGCAATAAAGTGCTTAGTGAAAATTATGCAACCCTATTTTATTAGGTAAAGAACGTTAATTGACTAAACTATTAATCCAGCATTGTCTTTGTAAAATCCAACTTCGTGGACTCGATACTACATAAACCAACTTAAAATTAGGGATTCTGGATTTCCAAGGCCAGATAGCTTTAATTATCCTTAATTAACAGATTTGCCGAAACATAGAATGAACTTAGTAAAACCTTTTAATCATGTGGGAGTGGATTTAATTGGTCATGTTTGGGTTAAAGATGAAGTAACATGGATGGATTGCCAAATGTTTATCCTTGTTTTACTTGTTTAAATATACGAGCTATTAATATGAAGCTTCTCACAAACATGTCAACAAAGTGTTTTTTACTTGCATTTCAAATGGTTTGCAGCTTGTACACCATCCCTTCTTATTTGTACAGCGATAATTCTAAAATGTTTAAGAAGGGTGGAGATATCTGAAACTTTAAACACTGCACAGTTCAATGAAGAACTCGGTAGAAATAATATTAAATATATACTAATTCCATTGTATTCAGCCTGGGTAGGTGCCAGATGGGCAAGACTTATTAGGGTCTTAAAGAATTGTCTTTATAAAGTAATAGGTCGTCAAAGATTGGCCTATTTTGAATTTTTAACTTTACTTTCTAAAGTACAAAAATGCTATAAACTCTAGACCATTAACTTATCGCTCTAACGAGGATGATTTGGATGTTATTACTCCTAGTTTCTTTTTGAAATTTAATTGTAATTCTAGCTTAGTTTTTAAGGAGCCAACTGAATTAAATATTGATGCTGATCCTGATACTTTAGAAAAAACTTTAGAAGTTCAGGACCAAATTTTCCAAAACTTTAGAAAACTTTGGTATGAAGAATACTTGCTAAGTTTAAGAGAGAATAGTAAGAATATTCACCAAAGTAAATGGGAAAATAGAATAAAGTTTGGGGATATTGTCCTCATAAAGCAATAAACCTAGACCCTTTTGGCTCCTTGGAAAAATAATGGAAATTGTAATTTCTTTTGATAACAAAATTAAATCTGTTGAAGATAAACAAAGTAATGGAGTAGTTATGCATTACTCAATAAGGAATTTATATCCACTTGAACGTACCATTACCCAGGAGGATCGTAAAAACAAAAAAAATAGAAGATATGTCCGTTGAAAATGGCCCAACATTAGAAATTTAAAATAATCAATAATTTTGCCATTAAAATTTTGATCTTGAACTTTGTTCTCAACTTTGTATTTTGTATTTTTTTTGTTAAACTTAGGCCACATGTGTTTGGTTGGAATTGTTGCATATTTCATTAATATAGTAATTGGTACTTTATTTAGGTCAGTAGCCTAGGTTAGTTAGACTTGTTTGTTCTTTAGACCTATAATATATATATTGAGTTCAAAGTTCATTTATAATTTGGAAGGCCTCTTAATTGGCTTACATGTAAGCACTGATATTTTATGTATTGAAGATTTTAAAAATAATTCTAATAATACACGTAGCCTTAAACTTGAAACAAAGAACGTGAGGAGCAAGGTTGAACATGGCAGAAATAGGGTCAACACGGCTTTATTGAGCACAGCAGTATTTACTCGAGGAGACCTATCCCCCGTGCTTGAGGCGATTCAATCCAGCAACTCTCTGCCCTCAAAGCGAGAAAAAACTCGAAACCCCCTCTTATATTCATCCTTATCTGGAATTCCTCGGCTGGAAGTTGGCTATTCCCCGAGCTCCATGTTTGTCTAAGGACAACGCGCCGTGGCTGGAGGCTAGTTCTCCGCCTCATCAACCCCTATTTAACCCAATGTTTGTAGCGATAGAGTTAGTATACGTTTTCTCTACATATGAAGACATGTCACGATTTACGATTTGGGTCCCCTTTGGTTTATTCGACTAACGAAGGCTAAAACTCTCCCCCCGTTGCCCCAGAAGATTGACAAGCTCCTTGCAACGGTCGTTCTTTGGTGGATTCGTGCAAGTACTCCCTCAACAAGAACCCTGAGATAAAACCTATACCTTTGTAATTCTTGCCTCCCGAATTGCCTTTACTCTTCAAGCTTCTTATATTAATTATTAATCTTTGTTTATATTTCGACTTAACGTGACTCCTTTAAAGACTCCGTTCTGAATCAAATCATTAACCCGCTATAATTCCTTTGACTTGTCTCTTCGACCGACACAGAGTGTCAATTTTCATCTGTCCAAATATTTTCATTTAGACCCACTTCCTAGAAGCTTTTACAACATAAAGAGCTGTGTCCTGCAAAAAAATCACTGTGTGATGTGCGATAACACCTGAAAAGACCATTGGGCCATATTTTTATGGGAATGAAAATGGATATTCAGTCACTGTAAATGGCAAAAGATACCAACAGATGCTGGAAGAATATTTTTAATCGAACATACGAAAAAGATGAAAACTTTTTTCCATCAAGATGGTGCAACATCACATACATCGAATGAAACAATGTACTTGTTAAGACGAAACCTCAGAGGAAAAATCTTTTTCCGAAACAGTGAATTTAAGTGGCCTCCAAGATTCCCGGATCTAACACCTTTGGATTTTTTATGGAGATATTTAAAAGATTGTGTTTACCGTAATAATCATAGAGGTATCCAACAACTAAAAAATAATATATCTAAAGAAATTAATAACATAGATGAAGAACCTTTAAAAAAAGTGATGAGAGCAACTTCGTCACCAGTAAATGAATGTTATAAGAAAAATGGGTAGTATTTGAAAAGAAGAATTTTTAAATAAATTACTTATTTGTTAATTTTAAGCAAATAAAATTAGTTAAACTAAAATTGGTTTTAATAGCCGATAAATATCTGAAAGTTCAGCGAAAATTTTGAAAAATCAATGCTTCAATAAAACTGGCATAACTTCTACACAAATAAATGAATCAATTAGCCATTTTAAGGCCAAAAACTTACAACTTATAAAAGTTTTATTATGATCACAAAATTATTCTTGATTTTTATTAAAATTCCAAAATACGCCATGTAAAAAAAACCCTGTATTTTACTAATCACATTTCATTATTGTGCCCTAACCTTCCCTTTAAATAAGACATTTAATATGATTATTGATAAAAGCTTCAAGCATCGTCTTTGATGTGTTTAGGATTTAAGAGCGATATCTCAAAACACAAGTTTTTTTTACCAATTCGGTATTGTGCATCATATGTAGCCCGATCCATTGTCACTGTTTGTATTGTCCATTTGGATGTTTTTTCTGGAATTCATAAAAGATGCATTGTAGTTTAAGAAACATTTATTTTAACCAACTTTAACATTTCATTGAATTCATAAAACCTCTTATTGCCAATAGTTGAGCAAGATGCCACAAACCTTTCTTCAGCTGTCAGTTTTGGAATTAAAATAAAGTAAGTTTGGTTATTTTGGATACTTATGATACTTTAATTCGTTGACAATCTTTTTATCTTTTGTTAAATTATTTTTTTTTATTTCTTTTTCGATGTCCTATTATAGATTTTTGCGAAATACACGTATCAGCATTCTTGTTTTATACTAATCATAATCCAAAGACATGGGATGAAACATCCTTTAATGCAATCGGACTAAATAAATTATCTTGAATATCTATTTTAGCAATAATCTTGTCTATTTCATCGCATAAGGCATTCAAACGAAATATTCTATTTTTTTTATATCTTTTACAGATATAAAGTAACATTTTTGTTCAGTTAACATTCTTGGCCTATTCTTCACCTCTAATTCTGAGAATAAGACATACTGGCTCATCTCCCTTCGGATCCTCAGTTAACAACCATGTTGCCATTACCCCCTTCTTTTGCTCCCTACTTTCTCACCTATTCCCTCTACAATTCCCATCCTTGATACTTTGACCAAGCTCAGCGTACCCATCTGCGCTATTTTATACTTGATTTGCCTTAGAGGGATTACTTGTTTGTACCCAAAACCCAAACCTTTCAAAAAAACATGACCCAGAAGAGCTGCTTCAAAGGATGGAGGAGATGATCTCTCTCTCTCTCCGAACTGCTTCTCTTTCTAAGCCCCGATTGTACCATGATGGCTTCCGTACTTTCATTTGCGTAATAGACCATACCTATGCTATCTGATATCACTATCTGATATGATACTTACTGAATTCAAAGACGCTAGGAAACGATGCAATCCTAAACTGCCTAAGAGTACGCACTCCTCCAGAAAGATGAATTGTAACCTCCTCTAATTTAACTAAATACATCTTTAGCACGTTGTTAAATCTAGTTGCTTTACTGTATTCAAACTTGATGGTACCTTAGATGTATATCTAAATCATATAGCTTCTCTCTTTGCCTCCTTATTTAACTACAACTTTTCCTAAAGAGATTTTAATGTCGCTGCTCCCATCAATCAGCCTCTCTCAAATCCTATGCCCACATTTTCATTTCGGTACGCAAAGTCTAGCGAATACTTAGGTAGTCATATTTCCCTGATTGCATTCTTCCTTGTTTACACAAGGTATTCGCAAATGAATAGGAACTTTTGTGCTACGTTATTCGCTGAAGTATTTTGCCGCGCTTTCTACCATGTCATTTTTCTTCACTACAACAATGACCAAATTTTGTACCTACTCCCTATTTTACTCATTCATCTCGTATTGAATATACTCTTCATAACTCCTCCTCTATTCCCCTTCATCCTCTTTGTTTTGCACTCTTTCTCGACAAAGACTTACTAATGCTGTCAATATGGATCAGGATTGTATTTCCTCCTGGAGCATACAGAGCTGAGTGCTTTTTAACTCTTTCCAGTCAAACGTCCTCCCGATCTCTCTGTCTAGTAGTCCTTATGCCTTTCTATAAATGATATATAACAATGAAAGTCAACCCTTCAATTCTCTTAACAGTTTTCATTGATAAATTCTAAACAGAATTTTAGGGAAGCATAATAATGCAGGCTTGAGAAATCCATCTTGTAAAAAACTGAGTATAAGTTTCATATGTTGCGCGTACTTTTCTATTTGTGCAGTTTATCTGGATCTATTTGGGATTTTATGAAATATTATTCCCATGTCTGAGGTAGGTCATCTTCCATTTCACTCATTGATAGAGTTGATGCAAAGTACTACCGTCTTATCAACAACCCTCTCCTCACTTCAAACTTATAGTTACTCAAACTATGCAATGAAGTTGCATCACTCTCCCTATTTTACATTGCTGTATTGAATTACATGTGGGTATGCTAAATCAACTCCCTCGTTTAAGCAATAACCAACAGGCTTCCAGTTGACATAACTACTGCGTAATAATCAAGAATCCCACGTTAAACCAAGTTCATAACTCTTTCGTTCATTTCAAAGCTTGAATATAGAACTGTTTTTCCCCTACTGATTAACCTGAATCTTATAACCAGCTTCTCTTTAAGAGGCATCTCTACCATACCCTAAGGATACCACTTCATTAACACCGTTAATTTCCTCTTTTCTTATTTTATTTCTGGGAGAGGTGAGGATTCTAACAACTCTGAGCTTTTTGTGGATCTCTTCTCTCTCTCAGTGTCTCCAGTATTTAAATAAAGAGAACTGAATAAAATTAAAACTATATTAGTAGTTTTTTAATAATGAAAAAAAACGAAGGGTAGACAGAATTGTTTGAATTATAGCGCAAATTATCTTTTAAAAAGAACAGACAGTTCATTCCACTGTGTTATGCATCGAAGTTAAAGAAACTTCTTTCAATCCTTCTCACTTGCTCTGTCCTCTTTCTTTTTCGTATAGGCCACATCTAAATATACATAACAACCAGGTAAGGGTTTCACCTACTCACCTCTACGGGAGAAGCTTGTGCTTCCCTACTAAGATTAAAATTTAAAATCTAAAAAAAAACAGCCATGGTTAAATTTTTATAAATTTTCTGAACTTCACCAATTATAATAATTTTAAAAAAGGAACTCCAAACTACATTTCACTCCTTTCGAAATATCACGTTGCTAAAATATAGTTATGGAAGAATAGAAGAAGATATATAAAAATAAATTTTCTGAACTTCATTTGTATTTCTTTGGTTTAATTTTTTTTTTAAATCTCGATACTTACCATTTTGTCTTTTGAAATTATAAAAGAATTATTAGAAATAACTTTGATAAAAAACATTAGTCATAACCGAACTAAGAGGAAATTATTATTCAAATACTCAAAAAAATGCCCTTCTGAAATTGTAGAGTTAGTGATGATGATGAAGATTATGATAAATATTAGGACGCCTTCGTATTTACCTAATTAGTCTTTTATCCACACTAAGCCAAGTCGTGGCTAAAACTATTTGTAGTAAAAAACAATTTTCAGCTCGATGTGTCAAACTGTCCAAAATTGACAGCTGTGTCTAAATAACCCACTTCTATTTGCAACATTCAAACCTTCATCACCGCCAGCACTACAACAAGACAAATGGACGATTTTCAATTTAACACCCATTCAACTTACTCGTACATTAAGTTAACTGCTCTCCTTGTTAAATTTTGGCCACGATGTTTGCCTCTTGCCATTCTTAATGGAGCTAAAGAGGAATTTACAAGGATGCAAATGGAACGTATCGTTATTACATCTTTATCTCGCAGCGTCTCATTTTCATAGAAAGATCATAATTACAGACCGGTTGATGAGCTTCGTGCATTATGAAAATATGGTGCAAAAGAGGACCACAAGCTTATTTCTTGCCTCTTACATTTTCCTCTCATTACATACTCTAAAACTTATATTAAAATTGAGTCTCTAAGAACATTGCTACGAATTCTCGGAGAGGAATGAAGTGTTTCAATAACTTATCTCACTACTGCATTCGGTCTTTTTGTATTCCTATAACTTTAATATTACTAGACAAATAAAGGCTTGTGTTAGAAGGGTTTACTCAAAAATATTTTAGCCACTGTAGGCTTGTGCTCGCTTTACTTTACCTAGTACAGGCTATAACAATCTTCAGGTGTTAAATCAACTCATCGTCTATAAAGGAACTTTTCTGTTTATTCATCTTTTAGATAAGATTTAGAAAAATGTCGCGTTGTAGTTCTAAAAAGAACTAAAACAGATTCAAGTTTGGATCGGAGGGAAGGATCAGTGGAATAATTATATAATAGAAAACGCCGCGATTATCAGTTTCTAAGTCAAGAATGGTCACAAAATAAAGAAAAATGCGTTCATTTGGGAAAGATAAATTAGCTGCATCCGCTTTAGTAAAAAGAAATCTCATTACTGACCATAAACCACTCTCTCTCCTTTTTAATTCCAAAGTTAAAATCACCATGGAATAGATGACAAGAATTTAGATTTTATATTTGCGTTAATGGTTTCAAATAGTCTAACGCTGATAACATTGCTCCACCTGTGCTCAACACAAACGCCATATGGCAATTCAGAAACCCGTTATAGCCTATATTTCATCGCTTAAATTTTCATTCAAAGAGATACATATAATACAAGCCATTGGTTAAAGACATTTTAAGCTACCCGTCATTTTGAGATTATAGAGAAAGACGTCACACAAGTCTGTAACTACCTATTTTCTCTTTCCACGCATCTAACATGAAAAATATAGTTACCCCTCCATGCATGTCCGTGTGCATGTTTCAAATACCTTTCGAAAACAAATCTTCTTCCTTGTATATCCTCTAAACAAAAATACAACAAAACACGAAACAATTACAACTTCCAAAAGGACGATGTTAGTTCAGGACTGCAAATATATTTATATATCGTAGATAGATATAATTAAATGCATTGAATCTACTCCAGTCCGAGTTGGTTCATCGGTTTGAATTCATGAGGGCTATTTTTCATTTATGGATTTGTCTTTGTTGACTTCCAATGAGGATTTTATTCTGACAAAAGATATTATTATCATTTTATTCATTCTGAAAATTAAAGAGATCTCCAGGAATTAAACATATTTTTTACTTACAAATATAATCACAACGAAAAAGGGCCCATTGATCCAGTGTAATGTTTTATCCAAACAGAGATTTTAGATGGTTAATTACTAAAACAATGGTATCAAATCCTGTCGTAAGTATTACTTGCCACGATTATATGTATATATATATATATATATATATATATATATATATATATATATAGAGAGAGAGAGAGAGAGAGAGAGAGAGATATCCATAAGAATGTGGCGAGTAAAACTCACGATACTCTTAGTGATTCTGTTTACATTTCTCTGCATGTTTAATCATCATACTTAGCTCTAACCTTTGGGCTGCCTAAAATACAAAGGAAAGGATACCCTCTTCGTTTTATTCTCTCTTTATACTATTTTCCTCTCTATAAAGTTGCTGTTTTTTTAGTTCCATTGTTAATCCCTTTACAATGTATATACCGTTAATAATAGTCTTGATATTGGTTCTGAAATTACAAAGTTTATCTCCTAAAGTCCTTTATTCTTTACCAGCTTTGACATCAAGTTCTTATTTATAAATATTTTCCTTTAGGAAACTATAAAGATTATATTAACTAATGCATTTCGAAATATAAATGTCCGATTTAATGGATTAATTTTTTCACACTTTTCCCACTTAATGCAACTAGCCGTCACAGACATCTCTTTCACTTTCAATAACGTGGTATATCATCAAATTGAAGGTGTGGAGATGGGAAGCTGAGTAGGTCTGATTTTCCAAATATTTCCATGCATAATCTTGGAGATAGACTGTTTCGTGAATTCCCTTTGCAATTTCGTCCCCAACTCTACAAAAGGTATGT
This sequence comes from Ceratothoa steindachneri, assembly GCA_963969495.1. Classification (NCBI taxonomy): domain Eukaryota; kingdom Metazoa; phylum Arthropoda; class Malacostraca; order Isopoda; family Cymothoidae; genus Ceratothoa; species Ceratothoa steindachneri. Next base: position 57,750,480 of record OZ018338.1, on the reverse strand, counting down.
TAACAATTTCTTGGCTGTTTTTTTCCTCAATTTCGTGTTCGAATTTGTTTCCTTCTTATCAACAATTTACAACCTGATATTTATTTTATCCATGAAAATGAGGTTAATAATACTGAGCTAATTTTAGATATCAATGTCTCTAGTACCACTTCTGGTATTCAAACTAGTGTGTTTAGGATAGCAACTTTCATGTGGCATGGTTTAAATTTCTTTAGTTTCTGTAATATAACATATAAAATAGGCGCAAATAAAACACTTCTCTTTAGAAGTTTAAACATGTCTTCACCTTATTTAGTATGCATTTTCAAATTAAGGTTTTAAAATGATACTCTGTAAAAAGAAGATTTATACCAGTTATGCTTGGTTGAAAGCTGCATTCAAAAGTTTATCTTCAGATTCTATAAACTCTCTCCTTCTTTTAATATTCCCATTCAAATTAGATTCGTCATGTTGCCAGACATCATCTCTTTACTTCGCCTGCTTAGCAAGCATTTAACTGCTATTTAAATTCAATTTTATTGACAAATCAATTTTAAATTTATGTAGTTTCATCACTAACAAAAATATTGGAATTTCTTTAGAGTGGATGGTACTATACGCACGCCAGTTAGTTGTTACATTGCATATAAATTTACTTGCTTTACTTAAATTACCTTAATTAAATGGACCCATATCTTATCACATGGTATTAGCTATAAAACCGGAAAATTGTTAAGTAAACGTAAGATTGATTCTAAAGCAGGCGTATCCATATATTATTTATCTGTCTTAAAACTTGCTAAATCTATATCCACTCTCAGCAATAAAGAATATATCTATATTAAATGAAAACTCCTAAATTTGAATAATGACATGTGAACGTTTCTATTGTTTATAACCTAACAACCAGGCAAGTTCTATTCAATCTTAAAGTACCTCCTCGTTTTCAATAGTCATTGTGATGCTTCCGTGCGAGGCAATGATCAGTTTTTACTATATTTCTCTATAGGTATATATCCAATTCTCTATTTTTTCCATTTCAGTCTCAAATCTCGCACTGTTACTTTAACTTTTGTACGTCTGATTGATATAATTTCAAGAATTTTATGTTGTACTTTAACGCAATATTTTTTTTAGTAAAAAAACGTTCATTTTGGCATTTATCGTCGTTTTTGTGTCATTTTATAAGATTTATGGGATTATACTATTGAATTTTTGCTGTAATATAGGTGGTTAGTTTTTCATTATTCCATATACTGTTTTCGAATTTGTTTAAAGCCACCCAAGATTGCTTTTGTAAGAACACGAAAGGTTGAAGTTAAAGATGGGACCCGCTTTTTTTGTTTTGTCCTTCTTAATGAACATTATATATATATATATATATATATATATATATATATATATATATATATATATATATATATATATATATATATACTAGACCTGTTCAAGGTCATATTGTGAAAATATAAAAGTTTTGGGAGACTCTAGACCACTTGTTGTTCTTGTTCCACTTGGGGTCGTATAGGTGCACATAAAATTTGTACTCGATCGGATAAGATATAAAGGTCCCCCGGAGGAGAACATCACCGGGAGCCGTCTCCCCTCAAAAGGGCAAATCCTCGGAAAATTTTACTTCCATCACGGTCTGGAAAAGAAACCAAAGGCGGAGGCTGCGAAGGAGTCCGTGGAGGAAGTCCTTGGAATTTGCGTTACAGCAAGACGAAGCTGCTAAAATTATTGGAAGCCTACGAGGGTCTTCAGAAGCACAAGAAAAGATCTTCATAAACGGCAAAGATGAATGAGATTTTTTAAGGGCAACGTGATGACTTGTTCGATGGAGCGCACATAGATGCCATTTAGACGACCACAAACGAGGAGGAAAGGGCCTTCCTTATCAGCCAAAGAGAGGATCGATCGACTTCCTCCATGATCGGAATGGACACTGTCAGCGAGGCTCCAAGAGCAAAAGCGGATGTAAAGCTAAAACAGGATGCAGAGATGAAGAAAAGGATTGCTTTAACTGTTGTACTTTCAAGTCAGGTGGCCTCATAGTCTTCGTCCTTTCACTGGAAAACGGATGAAAGCGATGAATAGTTCAAGTGCCTAAGTCTTCGTGAGAGAAAAGCCAGAAAGAAGTCTGTCATGATCCTGTCAAAGGAAGTGACCACCAAACTGGACCTCTTTAAGGCTTTATATTCAGCTGCGATGGCATTAGTAGGAGCCCTGGCCAAGGCAACCGGTCAGAACATCAACAACGTCACGCTATCTATGAGCTTTATCCGCCGCGATAGGAGAGAGAACCGAAAGGAAGTAGCCAATGCAGAGAAGCTCGAACTCCCAGGGAGATGCCTTGTGCTACTTCACTGGGATGCCAAGTAGCTGCCTGACATCGCTGGTGGACGTGGAAGCGTTGAGAGGCTCGCCATTCACGTCACATTTGGGGACGAGGAGTACCTCTTAAAAGCGGTCAAGATCCCCCAAGGCACTGGGTATCACATAGCTGAGGCTGTCTTTAAGGCGGTATCCGACGCTGAACTGGAAGCATGCCATCGATTTATAGAACAGGTTTCGCTCTTCGTCGTCCTCGCTTACACCGATCCGTGAAACGAGGCCATGGTTCTTACCAAAGCTCCCTACAACGATCTCCTCTTCATGAGGAACTTTACAGAGGAATCTCCAATACGCGTTTGCTGAAGTAGCCCTAAAGTTATTCAAGTGCCATCTCTGATACGTGTCAGAAGACTTGGTGCCCCACTTTCTCAATCCCTCTCTTCGATAAAAGGGTTACAAAGGAAGAGAAGGCCTCCATGGTCCAGAACATGAAGAGGGAGTGAAAGGGACTGGTTCGACTAGACGGAAGGCCTTCAATCCCAATAAGCTTTTTCAGGATTATTCATTTCCTGGTCGAGAAATGCGCTGAATCTCCTGCTCCCAGGGCAAGGCAAGTAACTGGTCACACTCTTGGCTCTGAGCCCCTCTATTTGGGAGGAGGATCCCCTTATCTACAAGATGAAGGTGTTCAACGACGTTGCCGAACAGGAAGTGGCTCTGATAACCATCTTCAACGCTGTCATCACCCGAGAAGAAGATCAGAAGTAATTCCTTCGGAAGGTGTTGGCCAAGGACAGAAGGGAGTGCCCCACGATCTCCAAGGTAGCCCTACTGAAGCCCGAGTAATCTGACTTAATAAAGCAAAGAGGTCTTTTCGGAACTGTTTTTGGTCTTGTTTTTTTACATATTTGCTAACTTTTTGCTTTCTTTTTTGCTTGTTTTTTAAAAATTGTTGCTTCGTGGGGGACCCCTGAGCAATGTCTGATTACAAAAAACATTGGAACGAATCCTTTACTTTTTTAGTGTAACAAAAACAATATGTGGCCCTAAATTGTTTACAACATGTGACATTCTTAAAAGGTCTAATATATATATATATATATATATATATATATATATATATATATATATATATATATATATATGAGGGAATAATACGAAATGATCATTCTGATCATGACTCCCTCTTGTGACGTTTAAACCCAAGAAAATTTCTCTACTTCTCTTCCCATGATATAGGGTTAAATTCCTATGACTTCACACTGGGTCCAATATTCCTGGCAAGAGGAAACCTAAAAAATCAGGATGTTCTACGAATATTCCGCCAGTTACAGCGACCGCCGAGTTCCACGCATGTTTACAAGCAGTTTCCTGTTGTGCCCGCGTCAATACACACACTGCCAATTAAAATCAATATATTCTTTCACTTCTTTCCTTCGCATGCGCAACACATTACTATTTTACTTTTGCAATCTCCAGAAGGGGTTTTGATTCAACACTTCCTTGAATGGAAAAATGAGTGGGTGGTAGCTGCAACAGCTGCCACCCACTCATTTTCTACACCGAATAAGAAAGATCCTTGTTATTATCTTTCATTTTGTTTTAAAATTGTCATTAATGATATGATGAGTAGCCTACTGTTTCATGTAGGAATCTGGCTGGAGAATTTGGCGCAGCCTCACCCTTCAAGAAAGAAAAGTTACTCCTCCACCGAGTATGATGCCATTGAAGTCAGCCATGGACCAAATTTATTTCCTTTTACTCAATTATTTAATTATTCATCAATGACTTGCTAGCTGAAATATTTGAAAGATTAAACGAATCTCTCTTACTTTTTGCGTGCGCTATTTGAATAAATTTTACTCTACACTATAGTCTCTATTCATAGAGCACAACCAGATAACTTTCCATAAGGACGGTTTGCATTACGTAATACTAAACTGTGACTTCTATTCGATAATTGCAAAATCACGTAAGTGGAATTTGTCTGGAAAGCAATAGAAAATCCTCCTTAGGGAACCTCTTCAATTTAAAATATATTTCAATTTTACGTAAAATAAATTGAATGTACTTACATTCTGTTTAAACACTCTTTTGATTGTTGACATTTGTCCAGAAACTCTCTTACTTTTTCTCTCCACTTTCTCACTCTTTCTCTCTCTCAAAAGTAAATGAATTATAAAACGAGAGAAAAACCTTTGTTCTTTGGTGGTCATTTTAATGAAGAGAAAGGAAAATAATAAGAAAATAATCATATAAAATAGTGAGAGAAACTTGAAAAATCATTTCATCACTATCCAGAAATCCGCTTTGATAAAAGTCCGATCGTGCGAAATACAAATGCTGTCACTAATTTGTTCACCGCGTCTATTTCAATCACTGAGTTCAATGCTCGTTGAAATGTTGCTATGTTGGATCTCTAGACTGTGAGAGATAAAATCAATTTGATTTAAATTACGATGTTGCAGGTATTTGCTCTTTCTGAGATGAACATCAATAGAAAGCGAAATTTTGATTAGGATAGGAAATTTTCTGAGGTCATATCGGCATCGAAGTAGAGTGAATGTAAAAAAGCATATAAAAGTGCGTTGAGATTTGATGGTAGGAAATATCACATGAAAGATAATATTATTTTGCGAGAATGTAAAGCAGATATAGGAGTGAAATAGGTACCATGGAAATGCCGTGACTGGGTGAGATGCCTGAGAGCATAGACCGCCGTCGCTTTTAAGAAAGATTGCGTGAAAAAAGGATTGAGACATTTGTTAAATGGAGAATTATAAATTAAAAAGAAGTGGGACTTAGGGGAACATATTTGCGAGAAAGCTTTGAAAGAGCAAAGATTGAGTTAATTATAAGTGCTGTGAAGATTTGTTGAAGCAGTCTAATGCGAGTGACCACCTAGTAGACTACTTGAAGGCTCAAAAGGTGAGAGGCCGCACAACTCTCCTGATGTTAGTCATTTCTCCAAAAAATTTCCAAAGTCTCATCGCTATTTCATGCTCCCCTTGTTGGTAAAGTTGATATAGGGTGGGTCAAATTAGATAACGAAATAAGAATTAATAAAAAGCCCCAATTTAATGATTTTCCCAGACCACCAAGACGAAGATTTGAGCTTATCTCAATAAACGACTTTTTGTCTCCTCAAATCATCAATTATCTCTGTAGGGACATCGATATCCCACCCTAAAAACAGAGGCCCTGTTCGGTCACCACAACGTCCTGGTGATTGGCAGTGTAACCCGATTACTTAACCCCCTACCCCTCTCTCCCCTCAAATCGCGGACCACCAGAAGGCCTCCTCCAACCACGAGAAGTACGAATCATCATATTCCTGGGCCGGCGATCATAACATTGGTTAAACCGGCGCTATTTTTCCTAAGAATTGGGATCTAATTTCTTGTCATTGATGAAATTAGAGGAGTGGCGACCAAAAGCCAAAAGATGCCTTTAGGGCTAAGTGAAAGACGCTCGGAGAAGAGCCGTTAGATTAGCAAGGCTTAATTCCTAAGACCTCATCCCCCTCCTTTCCCTAGCTCCAGTGGGTTAGTAAAGTATATAGGCGGATAACATGAGTTGAGAAAGGAATATCGAGTTAGTCATCGAAACGACAAATTCCGGCGGCAGTGCCCGGCACCAAGAAAATCGATCAGAATTTAAGAAGAAGCTCATACCCAGCCAGTTCCTAGTGGTCACACCGAAAATTAGTTTTATTTTTGTATTGAGTATCACTCTATTACATCTCTAGTCAGAAAAACCCTCTACCCCGGTTTGCAACAAAACCCCGAGAGATAGTCCTCGCCATTGAGGAATACCCAAAGTGAACTCCATCCCCCACCCCCATACGTCAAAAGATTCACTGTTTGCTCTTCGCTCGTCAGTGCGAACCATTCCAAGTTTAACCCGAAGATAGGAAAAAGCATACCTTAATGCTCCCATTTTTTTAAATCATCTGACTAAGACAAAGTGCTTAACGCCATCAGTCGCCCTCACCGAAATCACCTGTTGCTTCAAGCCCGTCTCCGCGCAGGTCAAACAGCTGGGTGTTTGTGAACACGTTTACGCGCCTAACCGCAAAAACATTTTTTGGTCTGCATAAAATCACGGCCAAGCTCATGCTCCAGCCGGATTCACGTGTGGTTGTTTGAAAGGTAAAGAAATTCCATTATTTTTGAGTGTCAATTAGCCTCCAATATTAAAGTGAGCTTTGGATCAACCATACTTTATATTCTATTGGTTTATATTAGTAAGTTTCACATAAACTCGTTTAATTCATAGCTGTATAGTTTGTTTTTAGATTTCACTTTTTTATGTTGTAATTAAGGATATATGTTTTTTAGAAGTATTTAATTCAATCCGTGAAACGCTGCACTTGTCACTAAAAAACCTCAAAGATTGAATAAGGTAAAATAATATAGCATTCTTAGAGAAAACGGAATCAAGTAGTTATTCAAGTACGTAACAAACCTACGTACGTATACACCAACTAGGCCCTTACAATACCTCGACAATCTCCTTGCACAGCATTCAAAGTTCTCTCGTTTAGTCAACCACAATTCAACAAACGCCACAAATATTTCTCTGGAATGAAAACAATTGATACGTGTATTTTCCACGCCGATATTTTAGCTTTTTTCGCCATATGGAATTTTGTACGGCCTTGATATAGCACACTATTCAGAAGCGACAGGCTGGAAGCATAGCAACGAAAGGACATTTCAATGGTTATGAGTTTTAATCTTCGATGATTCGAATCACGAATTTCGACGCGTTCTTCGGATTTATTTGCTCCATGGTTTGTGATTCACCGGCGACAGTGAAATTTTTAAGGATTTTGGACGAGGTATTTGTAGAATGCGATTCTCTTTCTTGACGTTGCAGATAGATACTAATACAAGGTTTGTTGAAGTTTCATTCACAGATTATTCTAAAGAAGATATTAATTAGCGGTCTCGTGATCGGGTGATGGCATGGCACTTAAGAATCTGCTCATACCTTAAAATTAAGCGTATCTACATACAAGCATTCTAGCTTTATCAATAGGTACCTGATATCTCATCTCTGCCTTTGCATCTATGTCAATATCCCTTTGAACCATTAGAGATTTTTCACTGGATACTGCCCTAATATTTACAGGGGTTGGAAAGACAAGAGACCAAAGGGTGTTTCTACAGTTACAGATTATACAGGTATATTATCTCTGCTATTTTGGCGAACCCTGTATTTCCCCTACTTTTGGCTTCCTTTGTCTCTCTTTATGTTTTGAGCCCCTGCTGTTGTTTGTCTCCATAAATAAATCCACCCGTTTCTAGACCGAAACATTTTATAACTGTATGATCAATCTCCTTTTTCTTCCCAATCCACTGAATTAATCGCTATAAGATCAAGGATACCGCTAGTAATCTAAATTTACTTGATTTATTTGCCAAATTATCATGCAAATAAGTTCAACCTTGTTAGTCGCGTGTGACTCTATATCTCACTATATCGGTCGGTCGTCGGTCGAGCGGCCAGTCGGTTCGTCCGATGGTCCACATTTTGCACTTTTTAGTTGTTTTGGTAATAAAAATGTAAATATTCGGCTAATTCTAACGAAAGTTGAAACCATTATGTTTTTTTTTTAATTTTCGTTCAAATGATATAATAATTGCCAAGATCCTTTAAAGGATATCCCTGGAATTATTTTGATTAAGCAATAACATCATAATTATTTGGCTGATTCACTCTCTTCACTCTCCATCGAATGATATAATTGCCAAGGTCCTACCCAGATTAGTCCTGGAATTATTGAAGGTTTTGAAGGTCGTAAGGCCATAAATCAGAATTTGTGAGAGCCCGCGACTTTGGTCAGCAGACCTTGCTAAGTGGCATCCGTATCTAAATTTTTTATATTAAACACGCTTTTTGGATCCCGCAATTTTGAGAATTGTTTTATCGTTTAGATGGCTGATGGAGAGACAGGAAGAAACTTTCAAACATGAGTGTGTGGTGTATATTGGCGCCGAAGTACTAAACAAGAATAAACTTTTTCTATCAAAACCAAAAATAGTTTGTGCCTTAGAAGAGAAAGTTTTACCACATAGGAAAATGGTTCTATGCGCCTTACAGGGTGCGACAAAAAATTTAAGGAGAGAAAAATGCATTTATTCGAGACGAGGGATCTAACAAAAAGATTTTCCAACACCGAAAAAAGCAATTTAGGCAGTTATGAGAGCTGCGCAGGAGGAAGTAACAAATAAGATGAAAAGGAATATTTCCGTTCTACGGGGCGAAATAAAATGTTATCTAGTAATAACCAAGTTAACTGATGCTTATTAAGGGTGGCAAATAAGAATTTCAAACATAAAAATATTAGGCGCGATACAGAGAAAAATACGATGATATTAAGAACATACGATCAATGAGGAGAGAAACTCATGTGGTAAGACATTTTTTGTTCATGATTAAAACGAAACTATTACAAAATATTAACCACAAATGCCTATCCTCTGAATAAAATTCATGATGCATTCACATCTTTTTTTTTGCATACCCTTGTCCAATTTTCTAGATACATATGCTCTTGAATAGCGAGCGAAGCCAGATAAAGTTTCAACTAGAGGGTGTTGATAGTTTTCGCAGATTTTCTGCAATTGCAGCTTTCCTGTCTTTGTCAAACAAATTAGGTATTCTCGATTGATGTCAATTAGGAATATCCAAATTAACTTTCATGAACAGGGTAACCATGTTTTTACACTTGCTATCTCTAGCTTCATCACGATACACAATGAGGATATTCATCTGACCTGTTGACTTTCTCTTTGAAAAATACATTAGACATTTAGTTTCAAATTCGACACTTTCAAATGCTTTTTCATCCTTGGGTTATTGGAAAGAAGAGAAGAAAATAATACTCAAAATAAATCAGAAGACCAGTCAATCTGATGTTTGAACATACACTATTAACTTCAAACGTAATAACATTGTTGCACCCAAACTCTAAACTCTTGACTTGAAAACTGGTCATTACTTTCTGGTATCACTTATATTTATGCTATGTTAGAAATTTGCACATTTTTAGCAGAAGTTATTCCAATTCAAATCATCTTATTTATTTAAATACAGCCAAATTACTCTTGCCTTCAAAAAATAAAATATGACTCAAGGTTTACTAACTTTATCAAATTCCAACAGGTGAAATCTACATTCGTACAATGGAGTCTGTATCCGCTTCCATTTTTCTCTTTTTCCTAAGTGTAAACGATCTCATTTTCTTGCAGGTAATATCCTGACACAAAGATTGACACTGATAATACAGATACAGAAAAAAAATTTATGAACAATAATTGAAAAGCCGTCTAATTATTCATCATTAAATGGTGTCGAAAGCCTTTATTGTTTTTTTTTAATATAAAGGTTCTACAACTATATTTTGGTGACTAATGACATTATTAATTATTAAATATATAAATAAATAAAAACTAAATATAGATATATGCTAGCAGAGATACCCATCTTTATCCGAGTAAAATATGCGTTCGGAAAAAAGGTAACACTTTAAATCTAGGGCGTGCCCTGTCACAAATAGATACAGATGAATATTGTCTGAAATTATTATATTGTGGAATAATAATATCTTTACCTGCTAATTATCATTATTTTTAGATTGAAGGCAGATTCAGGAGAAGTGCGCACTTTCCTTATCATATAATATATTTAAAATGACTAAACGTTTCACCGCGCGTGCTCCGCAGTTTTAAATATGAACGACTAACTTTGTGGCCACATAAACGGATCGAGCGTCTTATCTACATATAACTATATTTTAAGAACGGCAATTTTTTTCTCTTGATTTTGATGTCCTATTTTAAAGGCGAGATGGAGAGAAGGAAAGAAATTGGAGAAGAGATGGGAGAGATTGGGGAAAAGAAAGGAGAGGCTGGGGAAGAGGGGGGGGGAGGAGAGAGGAGAATTTTTCTCTTGTTTTGAATATCCTTTTGTAGGGGGAGAAGAAGTGGGGGAGACAAGGGATAGATTGGGTTATTGTAGACGTAAAGGATAAAATTATATAATTTAAATCTGCATATAACTGCAGGCAAAATAATGGCCATGATTCTGATGGCATTGGCAGATTATTTGCAACTACATACTGTCGAGGTTTGAGTGAGTGGCTAATCCCAGTAATACTTCCTGAACATATACTATATTACCGCACCGAGGTAAAGCGGAGGTGAAGCGTATCCAATACACCTACCTTAGCCACTTCCGGTGAATCAGAATAACCCCGGTGCGTACTTTTTTGATCAAAACTAAGATGATGATCCCCTGAGTGTGTTCCCACTTAGTAAAAGCCAACCATGGGTGGGTCGGTGGAATATTGAGATTTAAGCCGCGCAGATTGCTTAATAATTGCCAAAGGATCGTCCAAATTAGTTAAACACACATATATGTACCAAAATAATCTTTAATGTACATGAATTTGAAATAAGCAACAGCGTATATAAATATAAATAGGATTAATCTTGCACTGAATAAATAAGTCTACAAAAAGTAAAGTTTATTTGTGTACGTGTGTTTATTTGTGGCTCCTCCTTTTTGACGTACCCTTGGCAAGATTTTAATTAGGAATTCCTTCGGCTAATTTATTCAACCTGTATTATGCACTCTTAGAATTTAACAATCACAAACCTACCCCCAATAACAAGTGGGACTTTTATAGTGAGAATCCTGGCCGTGGCACAACCCGCCTCTAACCAGCCTTCGCACGTTCAGTAGGAATTAAAGACTTTATATATATAATGATCGTAGATTGAGTCGTAGGATCTCAATACCATTGACTTAAACAAAAGCGGTGTTTCCAGATCAAGGACTAGAATAATTATTGGACCAGACTATGATCAATTCCACGATATATATAAAAGTGGTGTCAGCTTTAAGGGATTAAATTTTTGAGAAAGCGAACTCATATAGCCTAAAACTTGCCAACGTCCAAGGAAGCCCAAATAAACTAACGTAAATTTTAATAATTATACTCTATTACCCGAAGGAATATAAATAATAACCATTAATAATCCTTTCCAGATAGCAAAAACAAAGCTAGGAAAATATTCGTTATTTTGGGGGTTATATATTAGATTGTATCGGTTAGGAACAATCGCAGCTTCTAATTCTTTTACCAGGTGCGTAAGTTCTTTCGTGAGTCACCAGTTGCGTCAGCAAGAGCAGCAATGGCTTCACAATCGTTAAAAGTTTTGGTCAAACAAAGACAAGCTCTGAGTCTCACAGGACAGCGAACAGCGAGAGGAAGGAGCACATGAAATGGAAGTAAGAAAATAAGTGTTAGAAATGGAAGAAACGAGAATAAAAGAAGAGTTAGAATTTGAAGAAAGAGAAAGGATTCGAAAACATGAAAGGAAATTAAGCAGACACCAAGTTGAAGTCAGTTCTGTTGGATCCCGTGATCATCAACCCCAGGCCCTCACTATAAAGCTTCCCCAATATAAAGACGAAGAAGATTTAGGCTCATACTTAACACATTTTGAAAAGATCTTCGAGATAAACGGATGGGCCCTAGAATCCGAAGGAGTGAGTAGATTGCTCCCATTGCTCAGTCCACGCTTAAGAGAAATTTTCATCTCGTTAACACATGAAGCTACAATAGACTATAGCACCTTGAAGGCCGAATTGCGATCCGCCTTTAACTTGAACCCTCAGTTCTACCGCGCTAAGTTTAGATCGGCTAAAATCCAGCCCGGTCCAACTTACCGACATTTTTGAATATATCCTAAAGAGAAACCTCCAGTTCTGGCTGGAATCCTCCAAAGTGGAATAGGAGTATAAGGCCTTGATTGACTTTATGTTAAAAGACCAGCTATTATCCACCCTCCTCCAGGAGATCTGAGAATTCGTGCAAGACCGCCGAGCGTCTACCTTTCAAGAATGCCTCGAGGAAGCTGATCTCCATGCGACAAATCATCGCCTATACCCATAGGATACCCGGAAGAATAGTCCCCCGTCCCCGAAGAATAAATTTATTCAATGGAAGTCCCAACAAAGGAAACCCCCTCCATTGATAAGGACCACAGCCCCTTTCTGGCCAAAGAATAAGCCTTTTGTAGCCCACGAAGACAGAAAACATCCATTCTTCAATACCCCCTACAATAACAAGTACCAGAATAAGCAGGTTATATGCTACTCCTGCGGTTCCCCCGACCATCATAAGTCCCAATGTGTACAGAATTCCAGCCTATGTCCCACCTAGAGCCAACAAGTCAACGAAGTAACCGCTACCCTTCCCCCGGAACAGCCGGCCGCACTTACGTCATCCCCCTCTTCTTCATCACCACAGGAATTTCAAGTGAACTTCCTGTTCAACAAGAGTTCCCCCGAAGGACTAAATTTCGAAACCAGCTTGATCAATGGCTGTAAAGTGTCCATCTTCGTGAGAGACACAGGTTGCACATGCATTGTGGGTCGAGAAAATAGATTCCCGGTAATCCGCTGCCATGTACAGTGTAAATATGTCACTGGTTGGGCCGACGGAGTGGTAGCCCCCATCAAATTTTGCTCGGTACTCATTGGCCAGAGCGGACTACTCTCCGCGAGGGAAGTGACTCAACCTTTCGTCACTCGAACCCAAGCTAGCCGCGAGGCCTCTCCCCCAACGCGCCTTTTTCACCCCAGAAGCCCCTTTAGAGGTTTCAACGAGTAATTCACAATTCCTCAGAGCTCAGCAGAGCTGCCCTTTACTTCAATCCCTTTGGGAAAAGGCCCGAAAGAATGAGTAGGTGATCGTTCGAGGGAACCGTCCCATAAGGTACATCATTAACGACTCCCTTCTGTTTCGCATCTCGCGAGATGAGTCTGACCCATCTTCTAAGGTCATATGTATTCCGCGCACACATGTAGACCAAATCCTGCGAGTAGCACATGAAAGTTTCATGGCCGGTCCTTTCGGTCATAACAAGAATTCTCAGCGAGTATTTAAATATTTTCTTGGCCGCTGCAGCCAAAGATATTGCAGAATTCTGCCAAACGTGCGACTTGTGCCAGAAAACCACAGCAAAAGGTCGAATAGCCTAAGGTCATACGCATGTACTAACATTGATAGACTGCGCTACCCGATTCCCAGACGCTGTCGCTCTAAAAAGGATCGATAGTATCCTCTTGCTCTGAAGCCCTTATTTCCATTTTTTCTAGAGTAGGATTGCCCAAAGAAATCTTGTCAGATAGAGGCCGCCAGTATACCTCTTGGCTCATGGAACACGTGAACACCCTGCTCCAAATCAAACCTATTTTTACCACTCCCTTCCATCCGAGCGCGAACGGCATGTGCGAAAAGTTCAATGTGACCTTGAAAAGCGTCCTCAAGAAGCTTTGCATGGAACAACCCCAAGAATGGCACCAATATTTGCCAGTTGCGTTATTCGCATGCCGCGAAATTCCTCATAGGACCATCGGATTTTCTCCGTTTGAGCTCCTGTACAAGAGAAACGTGCGGGGGCCCCTCAATATTTTGAAGGAGTTATGGACAAATTCCCGTATGTGTCCATAATTAAGGAAAACTTATTCCTTCGTCCTCGAACTAAGGGAAAAATTAAAAAGGTGTTCTGACATAGCAGTCAGAAACTCCGAAATTAATATGGAAAAGTATTGGACATACTTTGATCTAAAGGCCAAACACAGAAAACTTAAGCCCGGAGATGAAGTTTTGCTCTTACTCCCCACGGACTCCCATAAACTTCTCTCCCAATGGAAAGGCCCCTACCTCGTTCAGAAAACCCACGGATCGGTCAATTACGTAATACAGACACCCGCAGGTGATAAGTTATATTACATAAAATGCTAAAAAACTGTCATAGAGGGGCCTGTATAAACAATATAGTCGCCTTCGACGAAGAAAGGGTAATGACGCCGTCCACCCAAACAACCCCCTAAATATTGTTAATTGAATTTGCGTAGAGTCAATAATTAGAGTCAATAAATAATTATTTCTTGCCTGTACTCTGTATGTGTTTTGCTTTGTTTTGTATATGTAAATTAGAGAAACTGACGTAGCAGTAGTATTCTGTAGCCATTAGATACTAAAGTAAATTCCTAACGGTTCTGATGAAATTACCAACTCATTTGTTCTATTCGAGGAAGATAATTACAAATTCCCCCGGTGAAGTTAACTTTCACATTCTTCCTCATTTCATGGCGAAATAATGTTCCTCGAAATAGATAGGTGTTTTAGGGAATTGAAGGTACATACTCGCATGCCGCCAGACAATCGTGGGAACGAAAGAAATTTGTCGTTTGAGTTGACCTTCGTCTCCTCTATCTTCCCCCACCCTCCCCCAACATTCTACCGCCCTCCTCCGCCTGCCCTTGACCTAAGTCGTTATCCATGCCAAACTTCCACAACAGGAAGTGTGACAAAGAAGGCCTATCTTACAGAGAAGCCTAAATTCCATTTGCCTTCTTTATGATACCATGGAGATTGTCCAGAAGGCACCGCGATAAGCGAATTGTCGTATAGGGAATCTCTCTCTCGATTTCACACAGTCCGTGGTATAAATAACAACGCCGTTCATCCCTCGTTAGGAGTGTTCCAGACCTACTCGCGTAACCCTCACGTTGAACGAAAGTCGTTGCCGTAACGTATCGACTGCCAACGCGCCGCTGAGTTAACTTGGTCGCTGTCTCGAAGTGTTTTTGAGGCAAATCCAGCCCCGCAGATTCTGTGACTCGAAGAATACGCTCTGTTGCTCAACGTAACTTGAGAAAGAAAGGGGAACATCCAAATAGTTACTGGAAGTAACTATTTGTTAGTGTCACATCCAGTTAGGAGTGAACTAACCGGAACTGCAGTCAGCAGCCCCGAACCCCTCGTATTATCTTCCCCTCTCCCCGATAACTCATGGTAACGCCACCCAATTTTTTTTTTTTTTAATTTTATGGAGCCCATCTGGCAACTACCCACCTGGGCATAAGTCGCCGAAAAACACGACAGCCTAGAACTAGGCTAATTTAAAGTAAAAATATGAAAACTTAACAATGATATAAATTGGAAAAACTTAACAATTGAAGCAATCTCCGGCAGCGGGGGGAGGTCCCCCTCACCCCGGTGCAGGAGAGTGCTACCTACAAAAAAAGGAACCTTAAAAAAAGGGGAGAAGGCCGGCCTCCCCCCAAAAGTCAATAAGTCCACCAGTCATGGTGCACGCACTCGTCCCGAGTACAAGGGACAGGCGGTAGCGACTCCGCCCATCCCGGTACCGAGACAGGTATCGTGCGCGAAGATTACCCAGACTGGGACATTCGACAAGAATATGCCGAACAGTCTGGGGGACGACGCAGTCGTTGCAATAGGGCGCATGCGAGCGCTTCATCAAGTAGCGATGCGTCACACGAGTGTGTCAAATTCGAAGACGACAGAAAGCAACCTGAAGCTGCCGCGGCATTGGGGGATAGGTCCATGGGAACAGTCGCAGCGCAATGGCACGCAACTTTAAGTTCCCTTCGACCGTCTCCCATCTTCTTTGCCAAGCAGTCCGAAGAGCTGCCCGTATTCCTGCCATGTAGTCTGTGTGAGGAAGAGCGAAACGCTGGTCCGGTCGCCGAGTCCTCGCGGACTCTTTGGCGCCCTCATCGGCTCGCTCATTCCCCGCAATTCCTACATGTCCAGGAACCCAGCAGAAGATAATCTCGACATCTGCCCGGCTCGCCAAAACCGTGGCGTCACGGATATCGCGAACCTGGGGATGCGGAGATTCCAATGCCCCGAGAGCACTCAGGGCGCTTTGTGAGTCGCTATAGATCACAATCCGGTCAACATTTCGGGCACGTCGCGTAATCTGCCGTACCGAGTGGTGTATTGCCACCAGCTCGGCCGTGAAGACAGACGCAGCGCCTGGTAGAGCCCCGCTGACTTCAAACAGAGGGGATACGGCGTGGAAGCCGACCCCCTCTTGGGACTTGGAGCCATCCGTATACACTGGCACGGTTCCAGCGTGACACGATGTGTGCTTCAAAAAGTTCGAACGCAATACTCCCGGCGCAGTACAAGCTTTGGGAGCAGAGGCGTGGCGACAAATAGCCAAATGTGGTACCCTCCAGGGTGGCGTCCTGGGCAAAACCAGGGGCGCCACCGGCCCGAGAGCGATATCTACCTCTTAAAGGAGTTTTCTGGCCCTAAACCCAAAAGGCTTAGGGTATGACTGGCGTCTCTTGACGGCATAGGCACCATCGAGATCAGCTGCGGATGCAGTGAGAGCTGTTGGCTACTAAGGGAGGCGCCGGGCTCGCGCGTACAGGCGAGTGATACACTGCACGCAGCGCAGAGCGAGTGGCATCTCCCCAGCATCGACCAACAGGCTCTCAATGAGGGAAGTGCTGAAGGCACTGGTCGCAAGGCGAAGGCCGGTGTGATGGATCGAATCCACCTTCCGCAATAAACGCTCGGCTGCGGATGCATAAAACTCGCATCCATAGTCGAGCTTCGAGCGAACGAAGGAGCGATAAAAAAGTAAGGCAGTAGCCTTATCAGCGCCACAAGCGCTGAACGTCACGGAACGGAGAATGTCCATGGCGTGGATACAAGAGACCCTAAGGCTGCGAATATGAGCCTCCCAGGTGAGGCGTCGGTCGAATACAAGACCAAGGAAACGGTGCGACTCAACCACATCCAGGCGCACCCCATTAAGAAACAAATCTAGGTCAGGGTGAAGCCGTGGATGGCGGCAGAAGTGCACCACCTTAGTCTTGGCCAAAGAAAACCGAAACCTGTGCGCTTCGGCATAGCAAGAGACAGGGTTCAATGCCTTTAGGAGTCGACGCCTCAGAGTTGGCATCTGGGCCGCGCCAAAAGAGATCGAAAGGTCGTCCACGTAGAGCGTAGCGAGAACATCTTCCGGGAGCACCGAGGTGATGCCGTTGATGCTCAGGGCAAAGAGTGTGACACTGAGGACACTTCCCTGCGGGACACCCTCTTCCTGCTCATTTGGGCCGGAGAGGGCTCCCCCCACCCGTACGCGGAATCGACGATCTCGCAAAATTCAGATATAAAAATTGGGAGGCATCCCCTCGCCCCCATCGTGTGGAGAGTCTCCATGATACCGTATCGCCATGCTGTATCATAGGCCTTCTCCAGATCGAAAAACACCGTGGCGTAGTGGTTTCTACGAAGGAAAGCCTCGCAGACGGCATTTTCCAGTCGGAGCAGAGCATCCGACGTGGAGTGGAACTTGCGGAAGCCGCACTGTGTGGAAGACAGATGGCCTCCGCTGTCCAGGAAAAACGCTAATCTAACATTTACCAATTTCTCCCTCAACTTGCACACGCAAGAGGTTAGAGAGATTGGGCGGAAACCGGTCGGAGTAGAGTGATCTCTCCCCGGTTTGCAAAAGGCAAGCACAGTAGCGATTCGCCAGGAGTCTGGGAGAAGACCTTCCACCCAGATCCTGTTGAACAAATCTAACAGAAAGGCCATGCCTTGCTCACCTAGGTGTTGAGGCATGGCGTACGGGACATCGTCCGGACCATGGGCGTTGTCCGCGCACGAAGCGAGAGCGGAACGCAACTCGCTTACAGTAAACTTGCCTTTGAAGGGTTCTCCGCCTCTGGAGGTAAAGTCCAGCCGGCGGCCTTCCGCGACATCACGAAATGCATTGAATGCTAGCGAAGCAGCATCACGGCTAGAGAATGCAGAAAAAGTGGTCGCGAAGGATTCCGCCACGGACGCGGGGTCCGAGATTGCGGTCCCATTCTCCTGGAGAACGGGAGGAGAGTCCTGCGAGAACTAGCAGGACGCAGGAAGTCCCCCGAGTCGAAGTCAGCTGACGGTGGAATGTACGCAGAAATGATAGTATACCTCCTATCCAGGTGCAGCTGCACAGCCACTGCCTGAAAGGAGGTATCTAAAGAGAAAGGAAGAACCGAGACATCATGCCGGGTGTAAACCGCGCATCCCCCAGCCCGGCCATCCCGCGGTGGTGGGGTCGCAAGACCCTTATACCCCGGGAGGGCAGGCAGGGGGAACGCGCCTAGCATGGTCTACTGCAAAAAAATAGCTAACGGGGAATGGGACGAGGCGAGCCTCCGCAGCTCCTCCAGTTGGCCCGGAGTCCACGGCAATTCCATTGAAGGAATATGCCCTCCAGGCCTAGCTCGGGGGAGACGCGGTGGCCCTCCTCGAATTGAAGAACCTCACGGGAATGGCCGTACGCTTCCCGGGGGCAGAACCCCGGGTGCTGTTGGCCGGACAAAGCGCTGGAGGCGCCGTCGCCTTCGAGGACTTATTGGGGGAGGTTGGGATCTTTATGCGAGTCTTTTCCTCCCTCCGCCTCGAAACCTTAGGCGGGCACTGCGGCTTCGGAGGCGGGGGGCCCTCTTTTCAAGGAACCACCGTCTCCGAGCCACTCGCTTCACCTCGGGGCGTGGGCGAAGGAGCTGAAGCTCCTTTGTTGCTGTCCTCCTTTCGGGGGACAGCTTTAGGAACCCCCGAAGATGGCCTAGCGACCATCTTCAGGGGTGTTGCCTCCTGTGAGTCTAACGACTCTGTGGAGGCACGTGGCCGTTTCGCCTTGCGGGAAACGGTCACGCTGGGGGAAGAGGGGGGAGCCCTGGTTTTAGCCGGGGCTGGGTATGAACCCTTTTTGCCGCCAGCTTTACCAGGGGAGCTCCCGGGTTGGGTAGAGCCCGCAGAAGGGCTCCGAATGGGCGCGGAAACAACCGTGCTCGTTGGCCTGGATGGGCCAGGAGCAGAGGGTGACTTTCTAACTACTGAGGCATATGACGTCCCAGGCAGAGCTGGGCACGCCATGACCAAGTCCTTAGCCTCGCGGAATGAGAGTCTATCCTGGGCCTGAACGGCCAGGATTTCTTTCTCCAGTAGATATGCACCACATTGCTTCGAAAAAGCAGGGTGCGGCTCTCCGCAATTGACACACTAAGCCAGACACGATTTGGACTTATCGTGTGCGACCTTGGAGCAATTTACACAGACTTCGGGTTACCCCGACTTTGCACGTCTACATGAGCGATTCGTATGGCCGAAGCGGTGACAGTAATAGCACCGCCGCGGCAGTGGCACGAATGCCTTCACGCGGTAGATGTACCAACCGGCACGCACCGACTCAGGGAGCTTGTTACAGTCGAACGTGACCAAGAGTGTAGGGGGGGTCTCGAAGCCCCTCCCTGTTTTCTCATCACACGTTCGACCTTGACCGCCCCATGGTCGGCCAGCTCTAGGGTGATGTCCTCAATGGAGTAGTGAACGAGTTCCCTCGCATAAACTACTCCTTTCACAAAGTTCATGGTAGAGTGCGGCGTCACACTCACCGGGGTGCCATGAAGTGTCCGAAGAGCACTTATCTTGGCCGCCTCGGCGGGATTCGAAAGGAAGGCTGCCGTCCGAGAAACGGGTCACCTTCGGCTCTCTACCAATTGCACTAGGTAATCCTCTCCTCTGATGGATCATGTTGCCCTTGGACAACATGGTGCCATCAGTGGAGCGAATAACGAGGAAGAGTTTGAAGCCAGCGGGCTCGAAAACGCCAGGTAACCTCTGAATCAGGGGCCCCGATGTCATCGAGGCTCCGCCCTGTGAACTCTTGGTATTAGTCTTCTTTGTCAGGGGCTCCGCAACCGGGGGGGCAGAGGGGGCGGATGTGCCGATCTTGGATTGGTCGCTTGCCAGAGTGGCAGCAGACCCATCCGTCCCCCCAGCCCCCGCGGATGGAGAGGAGCCCCGAGTCTTTTTTGTCTTTTTAGTCTTTTTCTTTTTCTTTTTCGGAGAGGAGGGCGGGTAATGAACCCGCTTCTCACCTCCGCCGGAAGAATCCCCCAGGCCAGATGGACCGGCCTCAGCCAGGTCATTCTCTGAGATGCAGAAGGTCCTGGTAGTCGTGGGGGCACCGGTCGGCGGAGATCCCTTCCCTCCTTGTACTGCTTCGGAAACCACAGCCGTTTGAGGAGGACCTTGCATCGGGGCGGATTCGGGTTCGGTGCTTGGCGCCGAACCCAGATTCCCCCCCATGGAAGGCCCTACCGTCTGAGGCTGGGTTTCCTTAAGGACCATGTCTATCTTAGGGGGGGCCTCCAGTTGGCCATCCCCCCCCCCAAGACATCCCAGGTCCCGTTGGCAGTATCATCACTAGTCTTCTTTGGGGAGGCATGGGCCTTGACTCCGGAAAGGTTCAGTATTCTTGCCAGCAGGTCTTTTGAGGGAAGCGACCGAAGGGGCCTGGCTTCCCTCTCCCTCCTAAGGGGGTTTGCCCTACCGAGCCGCTTCGATGTGGAGCGGCCGGCTAAGGGCTGCCTGCTGGCTTTCTTGGCAGTCCCCTTGGAAAGAACAGAGGGGACTGCCGCTGGTAAAAGGGAGGCGCCCGAGAGCACCTCCAGAGAAGGGGGTGAGGAGGAGTCCCCTACACTCGTAAGCGAAGGAGAGGAGTAAGCCTCCTCTCCGGTTAGAGATATATGGAGGGTCCCCTGAGCAAGCACAGGGGGAGGGACCTCCATTTTTTTTCCTGGAGCTGCCCAAGGGCGGCTCCGTCGATGTTATAGGGAAAGTTGGGGGTTGGGGTTTTTTTTTTAACTCATCATTGGGCATGGTGACCCTTTTTTTGACACGGGACGCAATCGCGCATCCCCTCTCGCAGTAGCCCGCACTGCGAGAGGTGCTTACAAGCCCGGCAGAGCCAGGCGCCACCATTTAAGACCACCCCTCCCGCCTGGTGGCCTGGCAGTCCATCGGCATGGCGGCTCCACCTTGGACACGGCGTAAAAAATAATAGATTGTGAAGAGGAGAGGAAAAGGGATGTGAGGAAGGTATGGGTGGGGATGAAGCAGGTTGTTAAAAACCAGCCACCCCAGACCGGAGCTCAGGGGTTAGGGAATATTGTCCCCCACCCTCTCAGCCCCGATGCGGGACAGTTGGCTGAAAGGAAGGTGAGCATCTACCCTGTGAAATTAGAGGCTGACCAGGGAAAGTTGTGGGAGAGGTTGTGTGAAAAGAGAGGAAACAAGTATTTTGAAGGAAGGAAGAGAGGCTAAGCTGGGGCCGGACGGAGCGCTGGATGCCGTCAGCACGGCGGCCAGGATGTCAAATCGCCGCGCCCCTTACGGGGTAACGCCACCCAAACCACCCCATCTGGACCCGAGTTATCGTCTCTCCAATCCATCACAAGTAATGGTAATCCGTAAACCCAGTGTCCCTCTTTACTTAAATTACCTATTTAATAACAAGTGATTGATAATCCCATTAATTCATTATAAATATAGACGCTTAACGTCAGTGTTATCCTCTCCTCCTTTTTTAAAGAGATTCAAGTGAGTCATTCCCTAATATTATTATTCATAATTGCTGTCAACCCGCACTAATCCGTGTTTTTTTTATATCCTTATTTACCTAAATGCCCGTTTAACTATTGCTACTAATTTTTATTTTGGTGTAGAGTAAAGTTTATTTTTGTACGTTTGTTTATTTGTGGCTCCTCCTTTTTGACGTACCCTTGGAAAAACTTTAATTAAGAATCCCTTCGGCTAATTTATTTAACCTCCCCCCAGTAACAAGTGGGACTTTTATAGTGAGAATCCTGACCGTGGCACAACCCGCCTCTAACCAGCTTTCGCACGTTCAGTAGGAATTAAAGCCTTTATATATATATATAATGATCGTAGATTGAGTCATAGGGTCTCAATGCCATCGACTTAAACAAAAGCAGTGTGTCCAGATCAAGGACTAGAATAATTATTGGACCAGACTATGAGCAATTCTACGACGCTCACCTTCATTGATTTTGATACGGGTTTTCCAGAGGCTGTACCCCTAATTGACATAGACTCCATATCTGTCGCTGATGTTTTCTCCAGAGTTGGGATTCCGATAGAAATCCTGACGGATTGTGTCACCAAATTACGTCTAACCTGATGGATGAACTTCATAAGCTGCAAGGTATGAAACCGATCTTTACCACTACTTTCTATCCTATTGGGAATAGTATGATCGAGAGGCTATATGAACTTCTGAAGGCTATCCTCCGTAGGTTTTGTGCCGAGAAGCCTCGTGAGCCGCATAGGTATCTCATTCCAAACTTGTTTGCCCTCATTGAACTTCCGAGCGACCAGACTGGATTTTCGTCCTGTGAACTACTCTATACTCGTATAGCCAGAGGTACACTCTCCGCTTTGAAAGATCTGTGGGAAGATCGAACCCTACAGTAAGACGATAGGCCAGCTTCGAGACCGGAAGAATCTCCCGGTCTCTCTGTCTCTCAACAGAAAGTCAGAAAATGCTTGGGTTCGTACGACTGTCTATTTCCAGGACAACCGCCATTTGTTTATTGCCTCTCTACTTCCGTGACAGGTATTTGAAATACTGTATTTCTTTTCAATTACGTCCCAACATCTCTGTAGAATACTGTTAATTGTTATTCACGCTATAATCTTAATTGGTAATATATATTGAAATATTACACATGTTGTGACATAACAGTACGCAAATTAAGAAATTTATTTACAAATTTGTCTCTATTACCTCTCCCTTACAACTTTATAGTCATTAGAGTAATGAAGATACTAAACTTCAGGTATGTTAGTTTCCAGTTTCCTTCACTTACTAACTCTTTAATGGGCTGTATTTGTAAGCATAGGTATTAATATCTAAGCTGTTTAACTTGGAAGCGTAAAACTGATAAGAATGCTTCAATCTAATTCGAAGGACAAAAATTTTCTAATTTTGAAACAACCGTACATGAGTGGCTAGGAACAACACATGGGGGCAAAAAGCCCTTAGTCGCTCGCTTAACAAAGAGAAAGAGAGTACTGCGGCGAGAAAGAGTTCCTTACCCGTCGCTTTATTGGTGTTTTACAGCAGCTGATTATTGCAGAGTATTACAGGTTATTTATGCCATAATGCTAGGAAGTATATTTTCACGCCAATTATAAAAAAATAAATAATAAATACACATGTAAAACGACAAAATCAAAAGGTCTTTAATTTAGTAACACTAATCTTTAATTCAATGATGGTGAAAAGCAACAATGGGATTTACATAACTTAAAAAAATAGAGCCCTAAAAAAGTAATATATGTATGTAGTCTAAGTCAATTCATTTCGCTTTCTAATTAAATTTAAAACGAATACCAATGAAAGTTTTAAAAATAGAAGAAGTAAAATTGCCAAAGATATCTAGCAATATAGCCGCTAGAATCATTATATATTACGCGGTTAGGCAATCAGCTGAGCGCAGACCATTTTTTGCCGAATCTAAAGTCTTCGGGTGTTCTTAGCGATTCTGTTTACAGTTCTCTCTATGTTTCATCATCTTACTTATGGTCTGTTCTATGGGCTCGCTAAGATATATAAGATTGGATGTCCTTTTCGTTCCATTCTTGCTTCTTACACTCTTCCTTCCTATAAAATTGCTAAGTTTTTAGTTCCTCTGTTAACCCCATTTACTTTCAATCTACTCGTATATACCATTAATAATAGCTTTGATTTTGCTTCGGAAATCGCAAAGTTTAAATCGTCAAGTTTTTTATTCTTTTCTAGCTTTGACATCACGTCCTTATTTACAAATATTTCCCTTCAGGCGACTATAGAGATTATTTTGACTAAAGCCTTTCCAGGTAGAAATGCCCTCTTCAATGGTTTTAGTTTTTCACAATTTTCGCAGTTATTGCTTCTAGCTGTTAAGGACAACTATTTCACTTTCAATGGTGTGGTTTATCATCAAATTGAAGGCGTTGGGATGTGAAGCCCACTAAGGCCGATTTTTTGCAAATATTTTCATGTGTAATTTTGAAGATAGAAGACCCCCCCGCGATTGCGCTTGTCATTTTCGTCCCTTATTCTCTAAAAGATACGTTGACGATACATTTGCGTTTTTTTCCTCTGGTTCTTGTTCAAAAAGGTTTGATTTTATAAACAATTTACACCCTAATATTACTTTCACTCAAAAACATAAGACTAATAATATGTTGCCATTTTTAGATGTTAATGCCTCTCGTACCTCTTCCGGCATTCAAACGTGTGCTTTTAGAAAACCAACTTTTACAGGGTAGGGTTTAAATTTCTTTAGTTTCTGTGGTTGTAACATACAAAATTGGCGCCATTAAAACAGTCCTCTTCAGAGGCTTTAATTTTTCTTTCAATTATTTTAGTATGCATTCTAAATTCAAATTTTTAAAAGAATATTTTGTAAAAAATGATGACCCCCTTATCTTTAGTTGAAAGCTGTATTAGGAAGTTCCTCTTCAGGCTTTATAACCCCTCCACTTCTTTTAATGTCCCAAATAAAATCAAGCATGTCCTGTTACCAGACATCAGCCCTTGTAATGACCTTCTCCGAAAACGTTTAATTTCCATTTTTAGGAAATTATATTATCAAATTAATTTTAACCTTATGTATATTCATTAATAACAAAAATATTGGTATTTTCTTAAAAGTGAAGGACAGTATTCCCACGCCGTTTAGTTCGTGCATTGTATATAAATTAATTTGCCCTAGCTGTAAGTTGGGGACCTATATAGGAAGCACAGTACGAACTCTTCAGTCGCCTTTTTGTTCTCACATGGGCAATAGCCATAGAACCGGTAAAACATTAAGTAACAAAGAGTTTTCTTCCATCAGGAAACATGCTATTGATTGTAAAACAGACGTGTCCTTAAATGAATTTTCTGTCTCAAAATTTGCTAAATGTATTTCATTTCTCCGCATTAAAGAATCACTCTGTATTAAATACAACCACCCAAATTTAAATGAGGACACGTCATCCTTTCCTCTGTTTAGAACTTAACCAAGCTGTATTCATTCTTTGAATTCCTTCCTGTTTTCACTCGTCATTGTGATCCGATCATGTAAGGTAATGTTTCAGTGTCTATATTTTAGTTTTACCTTTTGTTTGTATCCAATTCTCTATTTTTCCATTTCAATTGTTTAATTTTGTAATATAACGTTTACTTTGTTTGTCCTTAATTGATAGTATCTCTCTACAAATATTTTGCTGTTCTTTACCTCACTATTTTGTTTGTTCATTAACGTAACGTTCATTTTATATTTTTAACGTCGTTATAGGGATTTTCTCTGATCTGTGGGTTTTACCTTTGAACTTGTGCTGTTATTTATGTTTTTAGGCTTAGATTACTCAGTTTAAGTTTGTTTTTAGCTCCTGAAGATGGGTTTTGTATTAAGCCGAAACGTTGGAATTAAAGATGGAACCCGCCTTCTTCGTTTTGTCCTTACTGAATATAAGACTCAAGCTTTGTAGAAGAAACTAGGTGAATGCATATATATATATATATATATATATATATATATATATATAGCCTTGGACAAAATTAAGGGGCAGATATCAAAAGATGAAGAATATGATTGAAATTCATTTATTCCATACTTGGTGGTTTGCTCAAATTTCTGCCATTCTTCAGGAATTGAGGCTGCTAATTCACTTTTTGAGGAACATTTGAGCACCCTCACTCTTGTGCCCAAGAATGATCACAAATGTCCATTGAGTTTGAGGTCTGGAGATTGATGGGGCCTTCCAACACCGTCAATCCTTTCTCTTCAAGCCAACCGTTTGAAAATCTAGATCTGTGGCATGGAACATTGTCTTGTTGGAAGATTACACCATCTGTTATGTCATCCTTCCAAATTTTCCCTCAGTAAGGTTGATAAACGTGGTCTAACATGTTGGTGTAAGTGTAGGAATTCACTGTGTGCTTACAAGTGAACAACAATCCTGCACCCGAATACAACATGCAACCCCAAACCATTACACTGCCACCTCCAAATTTAAGTGTTTTGAGAACACATCACGAGTAATAAGCTACCACAACTCTTCGACGAAGATAAATTGCTCTAGGAATTCCAAAATTCAGGAGATAAATACAAATTTTAATGATCATATTTGGTATCCAATAAAAAATTTGGTATCGAATAAAAATGTGTATAAGCATAATAAATTGGTAGAAACTAATGTGGAGAACTTACCTTATAGTTGATTTCATCAGACCAAACAACTTTAGCCCAATCCACATCAGTCCAATCTTTATGCTCTTGTGCCCAAGATAAACGCTTCTTTTTCGCATCAGACAACCACGGTTTCTTTTTAGCCCTACATTCTTTTGGGCCCAGGTTCTAATAATCATCTCATTGTGTGTCTTGAAATCTCTTTGTTTGTTGCTGCCCCAAATTCAGCAGCTACATCAGAAGAGGGCTTTTCCCTATCGGCCAGAGATTTCCTTTTCAGCAACCTCTCTTCTCTTTGGACAATGCAATGTTTCTTCGGATACATTTATAAAAATAAATTATCACTTGTAAGTTAACAATAAGATAATCAGTGAAAAAATAGGAATGAACGTTCATATCACACAATAAATAGCAGAAGGTTGCCCCAACTACGAATGCAGAAAATGCAAAAACGCCTTTTATATATATATATATATACATATATATATATATATATATATATATGTATAAATAGGTAGCAGTTTTTCTTTAATGCATATTTTATAGACCATTGTATATTAAGCCATAATTAATTTGGGGGAACTTTCTTTTTTCTTATTATCTTCTTTTCTCCTAAGTTCATCTCTCTTTAGATGTGAAGGATAGAATAAAAGTGAAGGGCGAAGTCAAAAGAAAGGGTAGGTTTGCGATTTAATAGTTGGATGCATGGTCGCTTAGTAGTAGGTCTTAGTTTTAGAATTAGATAGTTTTAGTTAGTAGTTGCCTGAGTCTCGGTCTCTCCTTCTTTGTTGTTTAATGTTAGGGCATATTTTTTGCTTTTAATGTTTTAAGGCGTTGAACCCGTTGTTGTTGTTCTTCTTCCTAATACAGGTAAAGTTTTCTCATAACTCATTCTGTTCTTGTTTCTTTAGAAGTTTAATGAATCTGCTATAGCCTATAATAAAAAGAAGTTTGTTACGTACTCTTTCATACGTTTCCAAACTATCGCGAAAAGATTCCTTCCTCTTCCTGGTGGATCTGTGTTGTATATCTGTGGAAGTGGCGATGTGTTCCCCCATCCTCTCTTTAAGTTATGAATTCCGTGATTTCCTCTCCTAAATATGTTGGGTTTTCTCAATTAGTTTCTCAACTCCTTCATCAGCTTCATCTCCGCGTGCATATACAAATCACGTTGTCTTCTTATTCTCCTCTTCTTGCATTTGTTATTAATAATGCTGCCTTGTTTGGAGTAATCTGCAGTTAAGTATGTCCTATATTTTCAGATGGTGTACATACGAATCAGTGGATATACCATTTCTGACTAAACGGTAGCTTGATAAATTTGCTTCTTTCTCCGATTAATGGATTTGAGCATGTATAGTAGTCCCAGTACCCTTCTTCCTTTATCTACTCTTTCTCTTGCGTGTTTTCTGTATCATGTCTTGGTTATTGTTAATCCTAGTACTTTAGTTAATTGCTCTATCTGTATCTTTCTCTTTCGACGTATATGTCTCCGAGGTTTCTATTGTAGATCGGTACGATTTTAAATTTATTTCTGTTTGGAGCTATTTTCCATTTTCTCTCGTATTCATTGATCCTCCTTATTTCCTGCATATCGCCGTTCCTGTATGGACAAACGACGATTTGTGTTGAGGAATCCTTCCGTAAAGGGTGGTGGAATGTCTGAGGTGAACACTGAGTATAATGATGGTCTCAGGCACCCTCTTTGTGGAAGGACAGTCTCCAGCTGGAACTTTTCTCCATGGTGGTTCACGACTTTGAGGTATGCATGTCGTTCCATCACGTAGTCGCAGATTAGTCTTTATATTTTCTTGTTTATTCGTAATTGCAGGATATTGTTTTGCATTCTCATTACCCAAACTATGTCGAATGCTTGTGAAGCGTCACTGCAGACAATATCAACGCCTAGCCTTTTCTTTTTTAGCTTTGGTTATTTTTTCCTTAATTACCATGAGGGCCATTTCTGTGCTGCTTCTCTTCCTCAATCTGAATTGGTATTCATTTAGGAAATTATTTAACACTAGTTGCTCAGTTAGTAAGTGATTTATTATTTTTTCAAACATCTTCTCCAGATTTGGGGATAAAGATCATTTTTGCGTCGTTTAGTTCATCTGGGAAGTAGCCGGTGTTAAGATTTGCAGTTAGTACAGTTGTTATTCCCTTAAGAATTTTTCGGGCGCTTCTTCATAATGCTTTTTGTTGAGTCCTAATCTTCTTTGTGCCTTCTGCTTAAATCCAGAAATTGTGGTTCTGACTTCTTGTACATGATCTTCGCGTTGATAACGTCGTAGGTGTCTCTCTCTGCATCCGCAGATGGATGAGGGTGTATGTTTTAGAATTCCTTCTTGTCTGTGTCTATTATTTGTGCTCGAAATTTATATTATATTATTGATTGTCCTTTGCACTTATGTTGAATATCCTCTTCTGAAGGTCCCTGAATATTTGTTCTATCATGTCCTTGTTTTCTTTGTTGTTTCCTTGACTGTCTTTAATATCATTTTCCTTGTTCCAGCTTTACTTTTCATTTAATTTACTTTCATCTAGAATTCTTTTACGATTGCATCGTTATCGATCCTTATAATTGTCTCGTTCCAGTGTTTCCCTTTTTCTATTGACTTCGTAGTCAGTTCTCTTTTTCGCCTTCTTATTTTGGTGTGTAGCTTCCACGTTGTTCCGTTATTCATATTTCCTCCCAGATTTTCCTTATTCGTCTATTCTTCCCTAGCAATTATCTTGTAGCTGTTTTTTTAATCGTTATTTCGGCTGTTGCTTGCCTCGAGCTCCTTATTTTTCTAATATAGCCTCTATCTCTTCTAATTTTGCTGATCATGAATTCGGTTCCATCCTGTATCTCTCCAAGTCCGCTTAATAGAAAGCTTTTCCTACTTTCTCGAGGATGTGTATTGGTGAGGAGAGTTGCTGTGTGGTTCCTAGATGGTATATCTTCGAACCCTTATATAATAGTTATAAGGGAGATAATTATTGCCTCGGCAGTGGTCTGATGTCTGGGTATTAGACTATGGTCCCTGTTACATAAGTTGGCTACTCGCGACCTAGTCGTTGGCGACCTAGTCTCTTGCGAACCACGCTATCAGGTGTCTTCCTGCTCCCTTGTTGGTTTTTAAAACCGCTCGCTTGAGAGTGGGTATTGAGGTCGTCCATGAATATTATGGGGTGTCTGGTGTTGAAGATGTCAATGAAATTATTAATGTGAAAATGATGTCTCCTTAGTGGTTGATATCTTCTAGCGATTGTAATGTTCGTCAGTTCCATTTTTATTTCCACAGCGATATAACATTCATCTATGTAAATCTTTACTAGTTCTGGATTTGATGTCCTTCTTGATCGCTATAGCAGCTCTGTCATGTAATTCCCCCGTGGCGTTGACGGCTAAGACGTAATAGTTCGATACTTTTATCTAGTTGTTATCTAAGTTGATTCCGTGATCCGAAATTAAGATAATGTTCTGGTTGTAATCTTATAAAAATGTTACCATATGTCTGTTTAATATTCCTCTATCCGTTGATGTTTAACTGTAGCATACTTAGAGCCATCTTGCCTATTGTAGTTGAATAGTTCCTAAAGCATTGTAGGTCCATTTGATCTTTCACTCCGTCCATAGAAATATTTAGTTCTTATTTCCGTTTCCTTAAATATTTCTCAGTCAATTTGTCTTGCGTCTTCTTCCTTGAGGTATAGCTTGGCTCTTCTCTGACTTGGATTATTATTCTTTGGGTTTTTCTTGGTTTCCATTGCGCTCTCTTCTTCCTGAGGATTCTCTTTAGCGTCCGCATCAGACTTCTACATGTTCAAGATTGCTGACAAATTTACCTCAAAGGGGAAGATAATTTCTCCAAGTCCGTTTGTTTTTGTAGTGCAGTCATGCTATTCTCATAGGTTTTAAATTACAGGGCGTTCTGGACATGTGCGTGGATTACGCATATATATCTATTCTTCCGTACATGCCACCCATGATGTTAGCTAATGCTACTGTTACTTTCCTGAGGGGCATTGCATCGCCATCCTTCGGTGGCTTCCTCCGCATTTGATGCACTTCCTCTTTGGATTAGTGCAGTTTCTAAAATTGTGTCCTACTGTGGAACATTCAGAAGACAGTATTTGTCCTTTCTCAGGGCAGTTGGCTGACGTTTTTTCTTCGTTGGCGTAACAATATAACACATTAATACGTTCCAACGAGTCATTTTGCATGATTGTGGGAGGTATCAACATACTAAAAGCTAGAAGACCTTTTTCCTGTGCTTTTGGCTGCTATCTCCGTTGTTTTTCACACTACTTTAAAGAAGTGGATGTGAATTTTATATTTGATCACCTTCTGTATCTTGATTTCTCTTGACCTTTGCATTATTCCTTCCCTGATCTCGTTGTATGAGTCAGCTCCTACCCAAACCTTTACCTTCCTGCACATGAAGCTCTTCTTTAGGGTGATCTGCGGTGAGATCTTGGCTTTGAAGGACAGTTTCTTCGGCGTAATGCTCCCTGGCGGCGAGACCAGCTGTTTTATATCTTTTCCTTTAGGGCATATTACTCTGAATCCTTTTATGATGTTTATACATCTTATTAATGGTATCTAGAGGTCCAAAAAGATCGTTTGTACTACTTGTTGCGGTATCCTCTTCTTCCCATTTGGTACAACTAGGAGTGTTAGTCGTTTCAGTTCCTCGGGCTGGTCCATTTTCTTGTTTCTAGTGTTTGTATGCTCCAATGTGGGGCTCCTGTATCTTTACATTATTCTCTCCCTGATTTCCTTGCATGAGTCAGCCTCTACACATGCTTCCATTTTCCTGGACACGAAGCTCCGTTTACGGTGATCTGCTGCGGGCTAGTTTCTTCCATGTAATGCTCTCTTCCGTCGAGAGTAGCTGTTCTACATTGTTTCCTTTTGGGCATATTACTGCGAATCCGTTTAGCGTCTTTATAACTTTATTAATGGTATCAAGAGGTCCAAAAAGATCGTTTGTACTAGTTGCTGCGGTGTTCTCTTCTTACCATTTGATACAACTTCGTACTGGTATTCTTTTCAGTTCCTCGGTTTGGTCAATTTTCTTGTCTCCAGCGCTTTTATGCTCCAATGTGGGGCTTCTATTAGTTGACTCTAGAGAGAAACGATTATTCTGCTCCACAGGTGGGAGAGCTCTTCTATGTATTTATCCTAATACTATCTAAAAATTGGTGCTATTTATGATTAAAGTGTTTAATATAAGAATGTTTGTTTGTAATGTGAGAGGAAATTTATAACAATTAAATAACGTTCAGATTGGTGAACTATTAGGAAATATAATGCAGTTGACATTACGCATGCGAATGGTTGGCAACCTGGTTTCTGGTTGGAGCTGCATGTATATTTTTGTCCTTTGTTTCCATATTTTGTTGGTTTAAAGGCTGTTCCGGAGAATAATGGTAGTTTTGTTATTTATATATGATCTCATGTCCCACCCTCAATGTGTTGAGCTCACAACGGCCGTTACCGCTCGTGAGCTAGATTCACGAGTCTCAATTTAGATCTGCCAAATGGACCCATTCGAAATACGCCCTTTTCCAATCCTATCTCAGGACGACATATTTAGATATCAGATGTCAAAGAGACCTTAGAAAACGACCCTCTTAATCCCATTTTCCTTTATCCGTTTCCTACTGACTCACTTCTCAGACATGGCTCTCTCGCTATCAAATTTGAATAATTGAGATGGGTCGTAAAAGATGAATCTCAAATAAGTTACCGAAAAGAAAGAGACGATAAAAGTGTTCAGAATCAACTTGGGGAGAAAATGCACATGTCAATATGGCGGGTCAGTCAGGTTTGTAGGCTGTATTCCAAGTCTGCTCCACGAGCGGGATTGCTAAAATACCAGCCAATTTATACCCAACTTCAAATTTTATAGAAAATCGGTTGATAAAGAGATTTTCATTTGTTTTCCAAGATAAATATTTGGACCTTTAAAATTGACGTTGTTATTCATTATGTTAAACATTTCAATCTCCTAATCGTATAATTCCATCGTTACATGAGTCTATTAATAGGTCTATTACTGCTTGTAAAGGGACAGGGTCTCTTCCTGACAAAATTATGATTAAGAATGAAACTGGGGAATTGCATACCAGTACGACCACGAAGACAAGAATGTTAATTACAGATGAAGAAAAATACGAGAGAAAAAAAGGAATAATGTAATTTCACCAATCCATTATTATTAATTAAAATTAACTGTGAAAACCAACGAGGACACTTTCTTCAAAAATAGCCGTGTGCATACGGTTTCCTTTCACTCATTCTGCATCGAATGGTGTGTGGGTTTTTTTAGACTCCTCACCGATGGTGACTGGCCATACCCACGCATTTATCCCGTCTTCCTTAACATCCAGCATGACTTTAGCACCATAAGAATGAACATCATTCATCCTTAATAAAACATGCATATTCCATCGTTAGTTTCCTCTTTCAGATGACATTATTAATCACTTGCAAACCCCGAGCCCCTTTCATTTGAGGGCACTTACATCCGGAAAATAAAACCGACATTATTATCAGAATAGCAATCACTAGCAAGCCGCAGCGACAAGATCTTGCTTCTGTTTGAAGGGGAAGTGAGAGGAGTTTACCACTTTTGACAAGCATTTTAAACCCTCTGTGGCTCAAGGGAGTGCCACAAGGTTATATAGAATCCCACTTAAGCTGTTTCAAGCGTGATAACGCATCTGAAGGGAACTGCTTGTGTAAATACGGAAGAGGGGTCGCCCCCGTCCCTCGCAGTAGGAGAGGTCTCCGAAATTTGCGTATGGCATCTGTTGTTGGGGATCGAACCTGTATCCAGACCTGAAAATTTACCACTTTGCCATACGCAACGTGAGCCCCAAACAAACACCCTAGCATAAGCAATCCTCATCTCCTACAAAAATCGTACGTATAAAAGAACATAAGTCACTCAATTAATAAGAATGTGCTCCCATTGATTGGTTCTTCGTGGTAAGCTATAATGCTCCAGGAAATCGAATTATCTCGACAAATTTGATTCGACTTTTCAAATTATAAAGTCTCTTTTTATCATCACTGACCTCCGTAAATCGGGGTTAGCTATAGGTGGTTGAAGGTGCCCCATTTATGATAGAGGATCAATATGTTCCAATAACTTATACTTGTTATAAGAATCAATCTTTATTGAAGAACACAAAGAACTTAGAAAATAAAGGATGGTGAAATTAGAATACATCGTGTAATCATAATGTAAAACGGGAATAAAAAGAAAATTCTTGCCTTTTATGAGTTGGAGACTGAAATTTTCCTGTCCCTCTCATCGCTGAAAACTGCGTGCGTAGTATGATTTTTGCAGACGGGGGTGCGAAGTAGTTTCTGGAGTGGGTTAGGCACAGTTTGAGGGAATCACCACTTCCAATGGTTGGTAGTAAGCCAATGGGATCGAAGCAATATATTTACTTACCACATAAAGGTAGATACATGAGAGATCACTGTGTAAGAAAGTTTGACTTTTGTCTTGGACTTAGGTTAAAAGTATTAATTCCTAATTGTTTGTGGCTCTATTAAATAAAAAGGGCAATTTTAATCCTAAAACTTTGCTTTTGTGGCTAGGACATTGAATTTCTAGTGCAAATAGTAAAAAGTACATAAAAAGATTCAAGGGTTATGTATTTTTTCAGTTATGGCATAAACATCATACACTGTGCTTAAAAAGATATAGAAACAGTAATACAGTAGTAATACCTATTATTTCCCTTACTTTTTGTGTTTTGGGACCTGAACAGCAATAACAGTTCTCTTAAATTCCACATAGAATCAGCAATAATTTGGTGAAAAATAAACGGTAAAGCGTTCTAGAACTTTCAAGAATTTTTTTATGTTTCAAGATTTTCTATTACATTCTGGCCACGTAGATGACTGCATAAATACAAATAATGTCTATTCAACAGATTTGTTTAACTCTAGCCGTCACAGCGTAGAAATTGTCAATCGTCAAATATAGAAATATTTGTCACACATGCCACCAAGAGGTTGTAAGACAAGAGAGAAAAAGTACTGTGAAGAGTGATCTGCTAAAATATGTGAGGCCTACAAGGCCATATTTCGGCATGCCATTCGGAGATCAAGACAAACCTTGGGAATCGTTTTTTTTTTTTTTTAAGGGGCTATCTGGCGACTGCCGACTTAGGCATAAGTCGCCGTAAACAAACAGACTAGTTTTAGGCTACTTTAAAAAATTGAACAGGAAACAACAATAAAAAGAAATAACAATAACAATAACAAAGCAATAACAAAAACAATAACAAAAACAACAACAACAAAAACAATTAAACCTGGTTAAATGAAAGGAAGAAGGCCGGCCTCTCCCCAAAAGTCAACAAGTCCACCAGTCAAAGGGCATGCACTCGTCCCGAGTACAAGTGACAGGCGGTAGCGATCCCGCCCATCCCGGTACCGGGACGGGGGGCGTGCGCGAAGATCACCCAGACTAGGACTGTCGACAAGAATGTGCTGAACAGTCTGAACGACGCAGTTGTCGCAATAAAGCGCAGGCGAGCGCTCCATCAAATAGCGATGCGTCACACGAGTGTGCCCGATTCGGAGACGACAGAAAGCGACCTGAAGCCGCTACGGCATTGGGGGATAGGTCCATTGGAACAGTCGCGGCACAATGGCACGCAACTTTAAGTTCCCTTCAGCCGTCTCCCATCTTCTTTGCCAAGCAGTCCAAGGAGCTGCCCGTATTACTGCAATGTAGTCGGTGTGAGGAAGAGCGAAACGCTGGTCCGGTCGCAGAGTCCTCGCGGACTCTTTGGCACCCTCATCGGCGCGCTCATTCCCCGCAATTCCTACATGTCCAGGAACCCAGCACAAGATAATCTTGACATCTGCCCGGCTCGCCAAAACCGTGGCGTCACGGATTTCGGGAACCAGGGGATGCGGAGATTACAATGCCCCGAGAGCACTCAGGGCGCTTTGTGAGTCGCTATAGATCACAATCCGGTCTCCGAACCAGGCACGTCGCGTAATCTCCAGGACCGAGTGGTGTATTGCCACCAGATCGGCCGTGAAGAAAGACGCAGTGCCTGGTAGAGCCCCGCTGACTTCAAACAGAGGGGAAACGGCGTGGAAGCCGACCCCCTCTTGGGACTTCGAGCCATCCGTATACACTGGCACGGTACCAGCGTGACACGATGTGTGCTCCAAAAAGGTCCAAGCTTTGGGAGCAGAGGCCGGGCGACAAATAGCCAAATTTGGTCCCCCCTACGGTGGCGTCCTGGGCAGAACCAGGGGCGCCACCCGCCCGAGAGCTATATCTACCTCTCGAAGGAGTTTCTCGGCCCTAAACCCAATGGGCTTAGGGTATGACTGGCGTCTCTCGGCGGCATAGGCACCATCGAGATCAGCTGCGGATGCAGTAAGAGCTTTTGGCGACTGAGGGAGGCGCCGGGCTCGCGCGTACAGGCGAGTGATGCACTGCACGCGGCGCAGAGCGAGTGGTACCTCCCCAGCATAGACCAACAGGCTCTCAATGGGGGAAGTGCGGAAGGCACCGGTCGCCAGGTGAAGGCCGGTGTGGTGGATCGAATCCACCTTCCGCAATAAACGCTTGGCTGCGGATGCATAAAACTCGCATCCGTAGTCGAGCTTCGAGCGAACAAAGGATCGATAAAAAGTAAGGCAGTAGCCCTGAGTCACGGAACTGAGAAAGTCCATGGCGCGGGTACAAGAGACCCTAAGGCTGCGAATATGAGCCTTCCAGGTGAGGCGTCGGTCGAATACAAGACCAAGGAAACGGTGCGACTTAACCACATCCAGGCGCACCCCATTAAGAAACAAATCTAGGTCGGGGTGAAGCCGTGGATGGCGGCAGAAATGCACCAGCATGGTCTTGGCCAAAGAAAACTGGCACCTCTGCGTTTCGGCATAGCGAGAGACGCGGTAAAATGCCTGTTGGAGTCAACGCTCCAGAGTTACCATCTGGGCCGCTCCAAAAGAGATCGAAAGGTCGTCCACGTAGAGCGTATCGAGAACATCTTCCAGGAGCACCGAGGTGATGCCGTTGATGCTCAAGGCAAAGAGTGTGACACTGAGGACACTTCCTTGAAGGAACACCCTCTTTCGTCTCCTTTGGGCCGGAGAGGGCTTCCCCCACCCGCACGAGGAATCGACGATCTCGGAAAA
Source organism: Ceratothoa steindachneri (assembly GCA_963969495.1). Taxonomy (NCBI): domain Eukaryota; kingdom Metazoa; phylum Arthropoda; class Malacostraca; order Isopoda; family Cymothoidae; genus Ceratothoa; species Ceratothoa steindachneri. The sequence goes on along the minus strand of OZ018338.1, from coordinate 57,714,056 downwards.
ATTCAGATATAAACATTGGGAGGCGTCCCCTCGTCCCCATCGTGTGGAGAGTCTCCATGATACCGTATCGCCATGCGGTATCATAGGCCTTCTCCAGATCAAAAAACACCGTGGCGTAGTGCTGTCTACGAAGGAAAGCCTCGCAAATCGCATTTTCCAGTCAGAGCAGAGCATCCGACGTGGAGTGGAACTTACGGAAGCCGCACTGTGCAGGAGACAGATGGCCTCCGCTGTCCAGAAAATAGGCTAATCTAACTTTTACCAATTTCTCCCTCAACTTGCACACGCAAGAGGTTAGAGAGATTGGGCGAAAACCGGTCAGGGTAAAGTGATCTCTCCCCGGCTTGCGAAAGGCGAGCACAGTAGCAATTCGCCAGGAGTCTGGGAGAAAACCTTCCACCCAGATCCTGTTGAACAAATCTAACAGAAAGGCCATGCTTCGCTTACCCAGGTCTCTAAGCATGGCGTACGGGACATCGTCCGGACCATGGGCGGTATCCGCAAACAAAGCGAGAGCGGAACGCAACTCACTCACAGTAAACTTGTCGTTGAAGGGTTCTGCGCCTCTGGAGGTAAAGTCCAGTAAGCGGCCTTTCGCCGCTTCACGACGTACATTGAATGTTGGTGGAGCAGCATCACGGCAAGAGAATGCGGGAAAAGCGGTCGCTAAGTATTCCGCCACGGACGCGGGGTCCGAAATTGCGGTCCCATTCTCCTGGAGAACGGGAGGGGGGTCCTGCAAGAACTTTCCCCAAATCCTTGTGACTCGCTTCCACACCCCAGCTAAAGGGGTCTTACCGTTAAGTGAAGACACGTATGCCCGCCAAGAAGAGCGGCGGGCGTGCTTCGAAATATACCGGAACCTAGCCCTAGCCTGATGAAATTCAGCGAGAGTGAAATCGTTCGGGCGGCGCTTATAGCACATGTAAGCATAACGCTTCTGTTTGAGGGCCGTCTCACACTCGGCCGACCACAATAGGAGTGGTTGGCGTGCAAAACGGCAAGACGTCCTAGGAATAGTAGTCAGGCCCACGGCAATGATGTTGCCGGAGAAGAACTCAAGGGCCTCATCTACCGACCTAAACTCCTCGACTGAGATAGAGAATTCAGTCATTTCCTGAAATGCAGGCCACCGCGCCCGCGCCAAGCACCACCGAGGTGGTCTCTCAGGCGGCAGTTGCCCTGAAAATGAGATTTGAATGGGAAAGTGATCACTACCATGAAGGTCATCGACCACCTCCCAATCAAAATCAGGCTGTGCATCCGAAAAGCACAAACATAGGTCGAGGCAAGAAAATGAAGCGGTTCTCGGACAGTGATGCGTAAACTCATCCACGTTTAGGACACCCATCTCAAGCTCTTCGATCAGATCGGCAAGGACTTGTCCCCTGAGATTTATGGAGTAATCTCCCCAGAGAAGATGCCTGCCGTTTAGAACTCCAAGCAAGAGATAGGGCCTCGGCAACCGTGCCACGACGCAGCGGAAGTCCCCCGCGTCGAAGTCAGCTGACGGTGCATGTACGCAGAAATCAGAGTATACCTCCTATCCAGGTGCAGCTGCACAGCCACTGCCTGGAAAGAGGTATCTAAAAAGAAGGGAAGAACGGAGACATCATGCTAAGTGTAAACCGCGCATCCCCCAGCCCGGCCATCCCGCGGTGGTGTAGTCGCAAGACCCTTATACCCCAGAAGGGCGGGCAGGGTGCACGCGCCTAGCATGGTCTCCTGCAAAATGATAGCTAACAGGGAACGGGATGAGACGAGCCTCCGCAGCTCCTCCAGTTGGCCTGGAGTTCACGGCAATTCAAGTAAAGGAATATGCCCTCCAGGCCTAGCTCGGAAGAGACGCGGAGGCCCTCCTCGAACAGAAGACCTTCACGGGAATGGCCGTACGCTTCCCGGGGGCAAAACCCCGGGTGCTGTTGGCCAGACAAAGCGCTGAAGGCGCTTTTGCCTTCGAGGACTTATTAAGGGAGGTTGGGCTCGCCATGCGAGTTTTTTCCTCCCTCCGCCTCAAAACCTTAGGCGGGCGCTGCGGCTTTGGAGGCGGGGGGCTCTCTTTTCGAGAAACCACCGTCTCCGAGCCACTCGCTCCACCTCGAGGCGTGGCGAAGGGGCCGAAGCTCCTTTGTTGCTGTCCTCCTTTCGGAGAACAGCTTTAGGAACCCCGGAAGATGGTCTAGCGACCATCTTCAGGGGTGTTGCCTTCTGTGAGTCTAACGACTCGGTGGAGGCGCGTGGCCGTTTCGCCTTACGGGAAACGGTCACGCTGGGGGAAGAGGGGGGAGCCCTTGTTTGAGCCGGGGCAGGGTATGAACCCTTTTTGCCGCCAGCTTTAACCAGGGGAGCAGCCGGGGTTGGGTAGAGCCCGCAGAAGAGCTCCGAATGGGCGCGGAAACAACCGTGCTCGTTGGCCTGGATGGGCCAGGAGCAGAGGGTGCCTTTCTAACTATTGAGGCATATGACGTTCCAGGAAGAGCCTGGCGCGCCAGGATCAAGTCCTTTGCCTCGCGGAATGAGAGTCGATCCTGGGCCTGAACGGCCAGGATTTTTTTCTCAAGGAGATATGCAACACTTGCTTCGAAGAAGCAGAGTGCGGCTCTCCGCAATTGACACACATGGCCAAACACGATTTGGACTTATCGTGTGCGACCTTGGAGCAATTCACAGACTTCAAGTGACCCCGAATTTGCACGTCTACATGAGAGATTCGTATGGCCAAAGCGGTGACAGTAATAGAACCGCCGCGGCAGTGGCACGAATGCCTTCAAGCGGTAGCGGTACCAACCGGCACGCACCGACTCAGGGACCTTGTCACAGTCGAACATGACGAAGAGTGTAGGGGTGGGTCTCGAGGCCCCTCCCTGTTTTCTCATCACACGTTTGACCTTGACCACCCCATGGTCGGCCAGCTCTAGGGTGATGTCCTCAATGGAGTAGTCAACGAGTTCCCTCGCATAAACTACTCTTTTCACAAAGTTCATGGTAGAGTGCGGCGTCACACTCATCGGGGTGCCATGAAGTGTCCGAAGAGCACTTATCTTGGCCAGAAGGCTCCCGTCCGAGAAACGGGTTATTTTCGGCTCTCTACCAATTGCACTAGCTAACCCTCTTCTCTGATGGATCATGTTGCCCTTGGACAACATAGTGTCATCAGTGGAGCGAATAACGAGGAAGCGTTTGAAGCCAGCGGGCTCGAAAACGCCAGGTAACTTCGGAATCAGGGGCCCCGATGTCATCGAGGCACCGCCCTGTGCACTTTTCGTCTTTGTCATGGACAGGAGCTCCGTACCCGGGGAGGGGCAGAGGGGCCGGATGTGCCGATCTTGGCTTGGTCGCTTGCCAAAGTGGCAGCAGACCCATCCGTCGCCGTAGCCCCCGCGGATGGAGAGGAGCCCCGAGTCTTCTTCGTCTTTTTTGTCTTTTTCGTCCTTTTCTTTTTTGGAGAGGAGGGCGGGGAATGAACCCGCTTTTTACCCCCGCCAGTAGAAGCCTCCAGGCGAGATGGACCCGCCTCAGCCAGGTCCTTCTCCGAAATGGAGAAGGTCCTGGTGGTCGCAGGGGCATCATCCGAAGGAGATCCCTCCCCTCCTTGTATTGCCTCGGAGCCCTCAGCCGTTTGAGGAGGACCTTGCATAGGGGCGGATTCGGGTTTGGTGCTTAACGCTGAGCCCGGATGCCCGACCGTCTGAGGCTGGTTTTCCTCAAGGACCATGTCTATCACAGGATCGGCCGCCAGTTGGCCATCCCCTCCCAGGGCATCGCAGGTCCCCTTGGCTTCGTCATAGGTCTTTAGTGGGGAGGCACAGGCCTTGACCTCGGCAAGGTTTAATATTCTTGCCAGCAGGTCTTTTGAGGGAAGCGACCAAAGAGCCTGGCTTCTCTCTCCCTCCTAAGGCGGTTTGCCCTACCGAGTGGCTTGCACGAGGGGCGGTCGGCAATGGGCTGCCTGCTGGCTTTCTTGGCAGTCCCCTTAGAAAGCAAAGGAGGGACTGCCGCTGGAGATAGGGAGGTGCCCGAAAGCACCTCCAGAGAAGGGGGTGAGGGGGAGTCCCCTACACCCGTAGGCGAAGGAGAGGAGTAAGCCTCCTCTCCGGTTAAAGAGGTATGGAGGGTCCCCTGCGCAAGCACAGGGGGGGGGACCTCCATCTTTTCTGTGGAGCTGCACGAGGGCTGCTCTGTGATTTCCGGGGGAATTAAGGGGAGATGTTTTTTTTTTTGCATCATTGGGCATGGTGACCCTCTTTGTTTTACGGGACGCAATCGCTCACCACCTCTTGCAGTAGCTCGCACTGCAAGAGGTGCTTACAGGCCCTGCAGAGCCAGGCGCCTCCATTTGGGATCACCCCTCCCGCCTGGTGGCCTTGCAGTCCTTCGGCATGGCGGCTCCACCTTGAACACGGCGTAAAAAAGATAGATTTTGATGACGAGAGGAAAAGGGATGTGAGAAAGGTATGGGTGGGAATGGAGCAGGTTGTTAAAAGCCAACCACCCCAGACCGAAACTCAGGGGTTAGGGGACATTGTCCCCTCCCCCCTCAGCCCCGATTCGGGACGATTGGCTGAGAAGAAGGTGAGATTCTACCCTGTGAAATTAGAGGCTGACGAGAGAAAGTTGTGGGCAAGGGTTGTATGAAAAGCGACAATGTAGGAGAGAAATACAGGCTATCTGACGGAAGGAATAAAGGCTAAGCTGGGGCCGGACGGAGCGCTGGATCCCGTTAGCACGGCGGCCAGGATGGCAAATCGCCGCGCCCCTTACGGGGCCTTGGGAATCGAATTTCACTTGCAAGCTCTTTAAAAGAACTCTAGAAGGTAATTTATTATATATATATATATATATATATATATATATATATATATATATATATATATATATATATATATATATATATATATATATATATATATATATATATATATATATAAATATAATGTGTTTTGTTTATTTGTATACTGCATAATTTAATTTTTTAACATTCCTAATAACACTAAATGAAAATATTTGTATGTATATTTATACTTATGTTTTCCTTTTGTTTTTTACATGGTGGTACAGAGGAGAAAAGAGCCATGAATTTCATAATCCAACGAATTTGGAGGAAACCAACTTACCACTCAAGTAAGTGTTTCAGCTCTATGATGAACCCTTCCAAAGGTCAAGCAGGCAGAAATGCGCCTGTTATCCTATATCCAGACCTTCCGTCATCTATTGCGCCAGTGGCACACAGTTCCGAGCTCCCCGTATCTACTCCTACCAAAAGAGAGTTTAGAAGAGGATGAAGTCATTGATCCAGATTACAGAGGTGAAACTGAATAGAGAAACTCATACGACCCCAAGCAAACAGATCTCGACTTCCTTGTCAGAGATCTTGGTCTCACAAAGTGCAATACCGAGCTTTTAACTTTGAGACTCCTGCAGTGGGATTTGTTAGATGACACTGTGCAAATATCAGGTCAGATAAAGCGTCACCAGAGTTTTTCAAACTTTTTTACACGTCAAGATGAGATTTGCTCTAGTCACCTTATGACTGGTATGTTCGAGGCCTTCGGAATCGCCTGTAACCCCAATGAGTCACGCCTCGTCAAGGAGCCTCAAAGCAGTGCTGCTTCATAACGAGAACATGTCTCCATCTCTTTTCCTTGCTCACTCTGTCCAGCTCAAAGAGAAATGCAACTGTGTTGAGATGCATTGAAATATGAAGAGTACGGTTGGGAGGTTATCAGGGACTTTAAAATGGTGTCCTTCTTTATGTGTCTCCAAGTGAGCTTTACAAAGTTTCCTTGCCTTATTTGTCTTGGGACAGTAGGAACAAAGTGGCACACTACTATAAGCGGAAATGGCCACAAGGGTCTGAGTTTAGTGTAGAGAGAAAACAACGTCAAATGGGTGCTTTTTTAGACCCCTGAAAAGTACTGTTTCCTCCTCTTTACTTAAAATTTGGACTTATGAACAATCATCAGAGCTCTATATAGGAGTCTGCAGCTTTTGAGTATCTCCACGATTCCTTTCCTAAGCTTATTAGGACAGAAAAAGGAGCGTGGAACAGCTTTATTGCAGTGGTTCTGGGCGCTCTAGGTAATGACAAAGCCAAAAACTATGTAGAGCTTGTTGAGAACTTGGTGAGAAACTACGGCAAGATGGGTTGCAGGAGGTCACTGAAAGTCCATATTCTTGACGCCCATCTTGATAAGTTTAAGGAGAACATGAGAGCGTACTCCGAGGATCGTGTTGAGTGCTTTCACCAGGATCTACTGGACTTTGAACGCTGCTATCAAGGATTGTATAATGAAAAACTGCTAGGAAATTATATTTGGGGGCTGATTCGTGAAAGTAATCATTTCTACTATTTTAATTCTCTCACTTATGTAATCCTAGAATAAATAAATGCTATTTTTGTATTATGTCATTTTGTTTATAATTTCTGCAAATGAAATTTCAAATTCGCCAATTCTTTCCAGAGGGAATAGGTAAATTTCATATAAATATCATTATCCTGGACACAAAAGCAAAGTTTGAAATAAATAACAGTGTTTATTTCATGTATTCTACACACAAGCAAATAGAAAATATCAGTTGCCCTCCAAAGACAAAATTCGTGTTACACAGTGTAATTTGGCTGCATGACAAGATCAAGTGCGTAGGAGCTTTAAATGAGCAATTGATGGTGTGTGTCTTTGTAAGACGTTGACATTCGTTAAAGATTAAAGTCAAGTTGGCTGAATGAAAATGTGATGATCTCTTAAACGATAGAAGAGCATGTGTTACTTTCATTTAGTAGAATGTTATCTAAGGGAGTAACAAGAGAATACAAGAAATGGTACAGTAGAACCTCCGTTTATATTCATAGCGGTATTTGTGTACAGTCCCCTCTCTTCTTTGCACACTCGAGGGTAGATAATAGCCCTACGAAATTCACCGACGTCATTAGGAAAACTTGCGTGTTTACAGACAGATGCCTTTTGGTTATTTGCAATTCATGGCCTAGCTTTTACCTGCTCTCGTCCAAAGACTTGAGTTACAAAGTCTAAATATTTCCCAAAAGATTGTGGTTACCTTAAGGGAAAGATGAGGCTTAGTTGAGCCAGAGGTTAGCCTTATAAGCCATGGGTAGGCAAATTTTACCTGACAAAGGGTGCGATTTGAAGTGCCAGCTCTAATGCAAGAGTAACTACCTAAAGCCATTCGAACTAATTATAGTGGAGGGACGTATAGATATAATGGACAGCCTTTGTCCACCGGGTATAGCATGGGCAATCATGCTTCAGGTAACATCGCATGGAATGTCTGCGCTCCAGGCCCTGAAGCAGGAAGTCGGACTACCTTAGATTTTGATTTTCGACAAATTGGTTTTCGCCTCATTATAATAATAATAATAAAATTTATATCAGCGTTGGTTTTAATGTTTCTTAGATTCTACTTTAAATTTATGAAATAGCTGTTTCGCGTTGAAATCAAGTTCTTATAAATATCATTTTTGTGATAAATAAACAGAGGGCTTTCACTTTGTAATACAATTTACACTATATGACATCGTTAGAGAATGAAATTATTAATTCCCACTTAATCAAAGAATAAGGATGTTAGTGCTTCTCTAAACTGGATCCCTCATCATCCTACTTCCTACTTCTCTAGACCTTGCGCCTCCTCGAGGGTGTGCACACTTTCAAAAAGGGTTGAATTGACACTAGCTTTAATTCAATCTGAATAGGGAACAGTTCTCTATAATCAAAAGAAGTTAGGGGCTTGGAGAATTCCTGTGCTCACTTTATATCCGTAGGGCGTCGGTATATCATTTTTAAATAAATATAGGTAAAATGATCTTCGATGACCACTTGAGAGTCAAGTGGAAAAGCCACGCAATTAACAGACGAGTGAAGTTAAGCATTTGGCTGCATATCCACACTGAGATAGGTGGCGTACGGTATTAAGCTTTAGGAAAAACAATTCCAAACAATTTTCCCATTAATTTGCCCAATAATTTCACTTTAATTTCTCGATTTATTCCACTTCATTGCATCCAATTTTCCGCGCATTTGCGACTTTCTCTTAAAAGACACATCTCCTTCATCATCGCCATTTTATTACTCATACTCTTATTTTCTTCAAGGCTATGAAGTCCTTTTACTGGTTCTGCATCTCCTCTTATCTAATGCAGAATCTTTCTCCATGTTTTTATTCGTCTCTGCAACACCCTTTTCCCTATATCAATGCCGTCTGGGCATTTTTATAGATAGTAATAATCCAAGGAAAATTATATTCATATGCATACAATATGTAAAATCATCATCCCAAAATATAATCAATCAATTATTTTGTCACTAGAATATTCCAAGTAACTTCACCCTAATACATAAAAAATTCATTTTTCTTAAAATTGCCCATATTCGAGTACGCACATATAAACACACGCCTTTCGCCATCTATCTCGAAGCGCTGTACAAAGTCCACTTGTGCAGAGCGTCACTTCGGCTAAAGGTTAGTCATAATTTCTCTCCCAATTATTCTCGGCAATAAGTCCATACGAGAGTAGATCGCGGCTCCTGTTGTTCTTCCATTGCAGACCCCAATTCACAGTCTATCATAGTTATATCCTACTATTTATATTTACTATACCTACACAACATAATATATATATACTTGCATGTACTCTCGTGGTAAGCAGAGAATATGAACGCTATATATACATATATATTCATGGTCGTGTACTCAGAGTACTAACTTGTACTCACATAATTGTATTACTTGTATATCATTTTAATCCCTTAAGAAAGAGACGGATAACCCCACCTGTAATGCCCTGGAACGGCCGCGAATCCCATGTGTACATACAGCGCCTGGAAACTGGTGCACTTCGGCGCAGATAATGAGGGCGTTCGTAGCAAGGCGAGCTCAAAACCAATCGGAAACTCCGCGCCACCGTGAGAATCCACGCAGGACGCGCCTCGTCTGATAAGACCGGCTCCCTTTCGGTGCCTCTGGCGATGAATTTCCGCTGAGGCCACAAAAATACTCAGTAAAGGGTCACCAGAAATCAGTACAGTTGCAAGTACAGTTGCGGATAGCAGTACCGTGTAGATTCCGCGCGTAGTGCCCGCCATCCCGTTACCGCCAGTCCCGTGCTGTGACAGGACACCTTCGAATCTGTCTCGCTCGCAGCCGAAGACAAGGGTTCTCGCCCGATAGATGCTAGTCAACAAACAAACCTCTATCAACCTCGAGTTAGCTCCGTTCAGCCTGGCGTACTCCCTCTTTTATCTTCAGCGAGGTTAAACAAAGTGTTTGTAATCAGACATTGCAAACCCTTGTCGTCACCAGGCCTCACCCCATCCGATTTACGTGAGTCTTCCTTGAAACTCAGCATACCCGTTTTCCTTCCAGAGTTCGTTCGTAGGTACAGTAAATGATCTTTATCGAGTCCCGTTGTACCCCGAGTCTCCGTGACCTTAATTTTGCACTTCCGTGTTCTCCTTTTAATTTCGTGTTGTTTATCCATTGTAGAATTACTTATATTCCTTATTTTTGTATATAGTAAAGTATTTTGCTATAACCGGTTTCTCTCAACCCAAAACCTCTATAGGTTGTTTAACTTAGACCAACTATCGCACTCAGGGACTCCAATTGTCCTCATTATTTTGACTCCCTCCCCCCCTCCCTGTTCCGTCTAAGGAGAGTTAGTACAAGTTCACCCAACGACTTTGACTCTACGATAAATCTCAACCGCTTATTATCGTTTATATTCGCTATATACCATAAAAATTGAATTTAAGTAAGGAACCAAAGGATCTGATACAAATTATATGAGATTCATTTTATTGCCTTCCCACTTTAACAGATTTTGAGGCAAATGACAAAGCAGCAACGCCGATGTGGGTAGCTTCTGAGAGGAAATTTGATCTCGTTTTTACTCTCGTCTTCATAATGTCAAAAGTTTGCAACTTTAAAATACCAGAAATAGGAAATAAAGAGCAATAATGCGCAATAGCAGCTTTTAAGGGCTTAAATTCAATAGTTATATTTACCTGTAGCTTATTTGGGTTCTATATTCGAGCCTGGTAGTGTTTTTTTAGTTACGAAACAAAGGTATATTACACCTTACTCTTGGAATTTTAGGAATACACCCCACTCGTATGTTTTGGAATTGGTGAGCGTTAATTTTCATATGAAAAATGATCTTTTATAAAGTGCATAGTAATTAGCTTAATTAAGTGTGTTTATCAGGACTTACTAAACAAATGTTTTCCAAACTTTCTGATCCAAAACTCCCTAGTTAAAATTAATGTATTAACAAAGAGCCCTCATAGCAATTAAATGCAGATATTAAGTTAATTTAATGAACAATAACTCTTACCAAAAATCTAATGTGAAGTCTAAGATTAGTGCATTTTTACAAGAGTTAATCTTAATTCTCCATTATTTTCTAGATCAAATCAATTTCTTTGCTTAGTTTAAATGTTTTTAGTACGAATACATCTAGCTTCTAGCATGTATGAATTTGGAAAACTCGATAGTAATGGTTCATCAGTTTCCTACAGTTTGGGGGAAATATTTTCATTTGTTACAAATCCTTTCAAACTTTCCTTTGAGTAAAGTGACTTTGCTCCAAAGTCGGGCTACATTTAAATAATTTTCTCTTGCAAATCCAGATAAAAGTGTTCATCCCAATTAATCCATTTTGTTACCTTCATATCTTCAAGATATTAGATTCGCTTTCAAATATCTTCGTTGAATTGTTCGAGGTATGCAACAAAAACATATATGTCAGCATCAGAAAAGTTATCTCTAGTTCCTGGTTCAGGGGAAGAAATATAATATTTGAAAAAAAGTGAAAATTTCTACCACAAAGTGAAGTTGAAGAGCTTTATTAACTCTTTTTAGAATTCCATAATAATAGTACGAATCTGTATAATTATTATGTCTTTACCTTATCGATTATTTTGTGCTACATTGAAATTTGAATATGAATCAGAAATGTACAGGGATTAATATACTAAATGAATTGATCAGAAAAGGATTGATCTTCCTTTAACCAAAATTACACCACTGTGTCAAAAAGATCTAAAAGATTTTACAAACAATTACCTTTCGACAACTATCCTTCTTCTGTATAAAGTAACAATTGATTTTAATTTTTATCATTATCTCGGCATACTTTAGCAAAATTCAGCTCTTAGAGGCACTTGATTTTATTTTATCTATTGTCTGAATAAAGGTGTGCAAAGAAGAATGCTATTCTTCAGTTATGTTTTTAGCACAAAATATTGTCTGTATCACAATCAATATATGTCCCGTAACTTTTGTTTTTTCCCTCACTAAAGCTAAAATCACGTTCTCTTTAGCAACCATAGATGAAGTTCAATCCGTTGCAATTGTGATTATATTATTAAAAGGTAGGCTGCATTTAAAATATAACTTTTGCACACCTAAACATTGTTTCTCCTTTCGAATCAGTTTTAAAGATTTGGAAAAAGGGAATTCATCAATTATGGCTTTTTACTCGTTTTTTAATACATAAGAAATCAAATTAAAATATTTTTGCTTCTTTTTCTTAAATTCTTCTAGCTCTAAATTTTCTGTGGTTTAAACATCCTTTGTCATTTCTCCAAGCCTCCATTTCACAGTATTATCAAAAAGTGGAATGCTTTTAGAGTTTTATTAGCATCTGTTTTCATGACATTCTCTATGCTCTTTGAAATTCCTTATTGAGAATATGCGGCTTGTTTTCTTTGCAATAATGAGTGAAATATCTTACAATAGTTGTAATCTAACCCTTGGCAGATGGTAATCCAGATGGTTTAATAAAGGAAGCGGGACGATTTTTAAAAATTCTTCACCGTTTTGAAATATCCAATATCTTTTTATCCCTTATGTCATTATGTTTTTTGTTTAATTCTCTTTCATTTTTTGAAGACTTCATAGCATCATACACAAATACGTTTTCACACATAAGACCAATAAATATAGTTTTAATGCTGGGGGAAAGCACAAACCCATATTCTTAACATTCTAACTAATTCGAATTTTGCTGCGAATTATATTGAAAGAATTATTGATAATAACATTAAATTCTCATTCACTATATTATAAATAATAAAGTCAATTAAATATTTAAGCATAGCACGCTAAAGAATTGAACGGACACTAAATATTAATATTTCAAACTAAGCAGGAAGTTGTCAAAGGTCAGTAGAATCGATACGTAACTATTGCAGTAGAAACCGTTTTGAATGAATAATAAATATTTATAGCTTAAATGATTAATGTAAAGAGGAGGTCGTCCCTGACCACGTTGGAAATCTCTGGAATAAACAGATGTATAGACCAGCTATCGATGATCGAATCAAGGTGAATCGGATTCATGTCACAAACTGTATTTCTTAAACATCCAATTTTTGAACGGTACTCGTTAGTTTGCTCCTCTAGAGAACTTCACTCCAGGTACCTTGTCAGGGCTCTTCCATCCCATCAATTCCACGTAATGTGTTTTCAGGTATATAGTAGGGAACTATGATACAAATTGCTTCTGGAAGATTGCGTACCTTCCTCTGCTCTAATTATGTAACACCCTAAGTAGTCTCGTTTTATACCATAGAGCTATATGTATACCTTTCACAGATTGATTTCCTTGGTGTTTCTTCCATTGACTTTGTCTGCTTTTCCTTATACCCTCATAATGTCTCTTTACATCCTAAACTACTGCTAAATTGTATTTTTCTGAATATCTCCTGTTATGCAAGGAATTGGTGACATCTAATCCATGGCAAAGCTTTGAACGGATACTCCTGATGTCATCATTTCGTACATCACTCATGGAAAACGACGATTCCGCAGGCATAGCGGGTTTTGGAGAAGTTCTGACGGAAAAATTTCTCTAAACAAACTTAGTTATATTTTTTCAGAAGGTTTCAATAAAAAGTCTTTTTTAAATTTATTCAGGTGTACTGGGATGGCAGTTAGAAGAATCGAGATCTCTGCTCTCCTGCGTGCAAGCCAGAATGAGCCAGACAACAACAAGAGGGGCAAAGTTAGCCGGATGACCGTCTGCGGAGTCTTGGAGCTGCATAAGTACTGGGAAGACTTCAATGATCGACCTTGTTCAGTCAGAGCGAAAATGTCGACCATGTAATGGTGAGAAAGCCCTTCAAAAGTGCTTTGAAGCTCTAAATGACAGCGTTTACGAACAACATATCGGTGGCCACGGTGGCCAGAGCCCTCATGGAGGAGGGCGGAAAGAGGATCGGTGTATGCGAGAATAACGTCGGGAGCATTATCGTCCATATCTCAATTTTTTTCTGATGAAAAAATATACACGGTCGATCCGGTCATCAACTATCAGAAGGAGTGTGTGTCAAGGTTCAACTAGGACGTGTCCACAACCAAGAACTCGGCCTCCGGGATGATGCCCTGCGTCGTGGCTTCAAATCGCAAGAGGTGCGGCCGGTTACAGACTAAGCGCCTAAGATTACAGGGGCATCATTGCCACCAAATTCCTGCCCTAGGTTAGAAATATCACGAAGAAGACGGATTGCATCTTTTCACTAGGATGGTGACTCTCACTACACAGTCAAGTTCGTGCAAGGATGGTTGCAGTCGAACATAAACTTCTTGTCTAAGGAGTTTCGCCACCACAGTCGACCGACCTCTTTCCCCTCAAATACATAGGACGGGCGCATATATAGGGCAAGGCCTACAACGGTCCCCACAGTAACATTGATGAGCTTAAGTCCTCCGTCAAAACTGCATCTGGCCAAGCATGTGGAATGACCTAAACTGCAAAGTGATTGTGGCCTTTAGGTCTAGCCATGAGTGCCCGCTTGCTCCGAGGGCAACCACATTGATTAATATTACAATTTAAACACATATGTATATGCTAAAAATAAAATTGTGTCTAACTGCATAGAAACTAACATTGTGTTCTTTGTTGATATCGTCTTAACGAGTGCAACATGACTTTTGCAATATCCGGTAAAACTATCCCTTGAGACCTACAATATTCAATGGATTCAAAACAACGCCTTCTAAAGTGTCAGTCATTAATCAATCACTAAGTATGTAGGGCGGATAAACTTAGTACGAGGGTATAATTGGCACGCCGTTCTTTTTAAATGATGAGGAGCTGGATGGGTTGTGTGGAAGGTACACGGAGATGAAGTGCGGGAAGGGTGAATCGGACGCCGTGAGGTCCAATTTAGTGAATCGACCCACTTCATATCACTTAGAAATTTATCAATTTTTCTTCCATTGGTTTAATTATAATTTAACCAATGAAAGAAAAATAAATTAGTACGAATTAGCCACTCATGCAAGGTTCTCTTGAAATGACTGAGTGAGCAACTGGAATTGAAGGGATGGTTTTTGCAATGTGCAACAGAACTGCTTTTATGCTGTAAAGGGATCTATCTATCCATTTATGAATAACCTCCACTCATTTGGTTCATAGGTCAACTCAAGGGCATTGAATATGACTTGGATATCATTACAATAAGTTAAGTTGTTTTCAAATTTGTAGAAGTGCTGTAGATCTGCCTAACACTTGCTAAATACTTTAATTCGAGCATGTTCATCCAACAGGTTCCATTGTTGCAGACGTGAGGCGGGTAGTTTACTATGCTGCTTAGTAAGTGTTAGATTAGGAATTAGATCATTGAGTTCCGGGTGAGTGATGAGGTGTGGTTTCTTGTCAGATTCCAGTTGTGCCACATATGGTGTATCTTTAAATTCTGATTCGTCTGAGTTGCTCGTGTCATCGCTTGGTAATTCAGAGGCTGGCTGTGGTACAGGAATAGCACTTGTATGTGGAACTGGCGAATAGCAGACTAAATATCTGGATACATGATAGATTTCTTGACTTTTTTCTTGTGACCTGCAGTAAAATGAAATAAAATTAGACTAAAATAGATATTAGTGGCTGCGATACAACATACTATGTATTTTGATCTTTTTATTTGATATATCTCTTGAAAATTTATTAAAGACCAGGAAATAAAACTTATTCAATACCAACTTTAATGTCTGTTAAACAGAAGCAGCAGTCCGTTGAATGGTCTTTTAGCTCACTCCAGACCATTCGTGCGCCAAACATGCGGCCAGGCCCTTTTCCTTTCGTCCAGGCCGAAAGGGAAACTTGTTCTCCTGACACAACATTCTCTAGGCATTTTAGCTTTGTCTCCTGTAAAAAAAAAACACTTTAATATGTGAAAAATTATATTAATAATAACAGCAACAAATATTAAATATAACAGTAAAACTAAGGAAACATTTATAGTAATTTACAAAATTATCAAGCCTTACATAAGTGTAACCACTGATTTAGACCCATATAACTAAAAAAATTAAGTATACCTTCATGAATCGTCGAAAGCAAAATTACTAAATACTATTAAAATGGCATAGAATATTTTGGGAAATTTGCTTTTGATATTATTTATGTTTCATTTTTTTAAAAATAGGATAAAAGTTATTAGGAAAGAAATGCTTAATGAACAAAGGATGCATCCCTAATTAGAGAACGGTACTTATAAATGCAACCATAACCAGATAAAAATATTTTCTATCTCAGAGACAAGTGAACAAAGTATTAATCAGACAAATGCAGGTCCTTATTCTTAATAACGTGGACATATCTTAGACCACAGGATGTCAATTACATAGAGGTACAATTTTGAAAATATATTTTGATGAATTTGATTTTTCATTCGATTTAGAATAAAGTTGTCATGGTGATTTTGACTTAAAGTACATTATATTTTGTTACTGCAAGTTTTACCTTTATAATTGTATTCTTTGTCCGTAAGTAATAAGACTGCACAGCTCGTTGATTTTATTAGTTTATTATCAATGTCTAGTAATCATATATATTGAAGGAAAATAATTAATTAGCTATTTTATTTAGTAATCAATTAAAAGTTTGACCGTGACTCGTATAAGATGAATTATTAGTAAATAGCGGCAGATTATATCTTAACTATTCAGTTACACGTTAGACAGTGAGGTGAGACTTTATATGCCACTCAATAAGGCTGCTTACTATCGTTTTATTTAAAAAAATACATAAAAGTCGGTATATATGGAGTTAACAGAACTTATGTAAGCAATATTTGTTTTTCTAAGCTTGTGACTCTTCAATTTATTTTTATAAACATGCTTATTTCCTTTCTTTCCGTTCATGTCTGACTCTGCTCTACTACTCCAGGATATAAAAACACAAACAAATGGAAAATTGAGCATTCTAGTCTACCATCAGCTATAGTTCTAGTGTCTCGTTTAGCTTAAATCCCAGCCACAGTTTTCGTTCACCTACCTTCATAATGAAAAACTGAGTGAGAGCAATGATGAAAAATTTAAATTGCAGATGATTCAGCTCCTAGGCGAGTAAAGGATTCCAGCATCATGAGTTGACTGTTTTGGCACAAGATTTGGGACTATCAAATATTGCTTCAGAACGTCTATCATAACGACCGAGTGAGATCACCTTGCTTGATAAAGGAGCAAAGTTATCTTACTTTCGCTTCCGAGAAAGTGCATTTCTGTCGGACGTTCAAAGTGAGAGCAGCTTTGAGTGTTGTCATAATATACAGTGTTTTACTGGATGACTTGGGAATTCAGAATTACAACTCAAATGAATGAAGACTGTTCATCGTTTGCTTAAAGAGGAGACTAAATTCTGTTCGCCTCTACAATGGCAATTCAAAATGTGCATTGCAAGTAGCGCATTCAGTTAGTCTTCGTAAAAAAACATATGTACATAAAGATTCATTGAATTGTTTTATTATTACAAACACAATTGGAACATTGGTGTTTGGTATGCTACCAGTTTGGTCAGCGATGAGGGTGCACGATGTATTCCTACTTTCTGAGAATGTGAGAAAGCAGAGCTCGACAGAAGCATTGCTTGGAGACAAATTCGCCTCCAAGATTTGATCTCAAACCTGATGATCCCAACATCCTACATGTGTCACTTGTTGCCAGAAAGAAAATTATATTTCCACCTATCCACATAAAATTGGGTCTCATGAAGTAATTCGTTAAATAGTAAATGCATTTTATAAGATATATCACAAATATGTCAACTAAATCGTTACCAAACAATTCTTTCACCAATATGTTTGTAAAAGTGTGTAATACCATGTTTTCAAATGTTGAAATTCGACTCCCGTGGGAAATCCTAAAAAACCTGCTGAAGTTAGGGTTTGTTGAAAAAGGCCACACCTACTTTTACATTTAAAGTAGTTTTATTTTAAATGCTTACGATCAGAATTATTTTTCATCCACATGATATTCACATGTCATTCATGTCAACAAAATCATGCCTGCAGTTTCTCCATGTAATGCCTTTACAGAATCCACAGGCCAAGATGCACGTTATCCTATTCTTCTTGCAGCTGCACCTCCGGTTGCTGCAATCTCCATGACAATTAGAGCTCGTGAACTTCAGTTGATCCTCAGGAGCCATAAGATCTCTCTAGTGTTGGAACTGGCTAATAACCATGCACACCTAGTGTCCGTCCATAGTCAGAGGGGTTCAGAGACATACTCTGTAGAAGGATCCAGTCCCGGTTCTGCAGATAGGCACGGAGTGAATGCTGTACAGCTGTAAGCTCTGTTGGAGGTAGAGTTTCTAGGTTGATCACTCATGCCGCTGCCTTCCTTGAGAACATGTTGTATCGAATTTCACCCAATGTAGTATTTGGTCCATGGTAAATGTACTGGAAAATCGCAGTACCAGCCTGAATCACTTCCTCCTTGGTGGCCTCTCTGTCAAGGAAGATGTCCATGTACTTATCTACGTACCCGCCACAAAAGCTAAAAAAGGCACAATCATGACATTTATAATTATTATTATTTTTATTATTTGTCGAAGGATTAGTAGTATTATCATCATTACCTAACAAATAGAGATGATTTCCCATAGCCAGTGATCGCAAAAGCCTTAAAACACCCCGTGGAGGCATAAGAGAAGAGCAGGTAGCCCCTCTTTCATTGAGAGAGAGATTCTTGGATTTCTGGAAGTCATGAGCCAGTTGATGTGGTGAAGAAGAGTGGATAGTGGCTGTATGAGCTATAGTGCACTAGCATTACCAGCACGTCTGTATCTTCTACCACCACTTGAATATAGAAAAAAAAATAAAAGGCATAATGAACCGTTTAAAAACGGATCAAATTTTCAACAATGTGAATTCTCTTCTTTTCACACTACTCCATACCCCCTCCGGGCACTATCTAGTAGTTAATGAAGGAAAATATAGACACAAGTGTTATTGACCTTAACAGAGCAATTTGAAGCATAAGCCAATGCCTTTCTCGCAATCGAAGTGTCAGCATCATTGCCACACTACTCCACAGTGATGTGATGTTTTCAGAAGGATAAAGAAAGGAGGTGGATGAGCTTACTCTTGTTATGAGTGTTGTCCAGGAGCTTTGCTCTTGGGGTTCAGTGGAACAGATTTGGTCGAACCTGGAGTTTACAGAAGGAGTTCTTGGTACCATGGATGTGGTCTTGATCTTCAGGTGATCTGCTATATCCAACGAATACCACAATGATCTTCTGGGAGAAGCAGCCCAAACATTGCAGGTAGCTCTGATAACTGTTGGCAATATCCTGCCGGGTCTGATGTTGTTCCCAATTCAAGATTTAGAAAAGCCATCTGCGATCAATCACCAGGATGCAGCATGGTTGGCTAGTGAGGTCAAGTGGATCAGTTAATGCTTTCAGACTAGTCTTTGAAAAGTCTGCCATATTTGCCTTGTTCATCTTATGATATTTGTTGCTGAAGAGGAACAATGGTAAGGAAGCCAGCTCATTCTGTAAGCTTATCTAAACTTTCATATCCCTTTGGGCAAAAATAATCAGTCGGTTAAACAAATAAAGTGAGTCAAGGTGACTCTCTTCTCATTGAATATGGGAATCGTTCTGACTTGAAATTCCTGATCGATGTCACTGACTGTAAATACAGCTTGACATGCCTCACAATCTCTACTTCAGCTGCTCTCTCATCATTGACTGAGTTATCTCCTGTGCTTGTTAATCCTGTTGACAAAGACACCAGCAACTCCTTGTCTCGATCGTTGTCAAGTGGCTTGTTCTCCTTAAACCATTTTATGTAGGGCAAGTTAAACTGCCTCTGCATCACGCTTCATCACTTAATTCTCAAGTGCAGCATCAACCGCAACCTTATCATTGTTCTGATCATCCGTTTCTTTCACAATGGTTGCAAGTGTCAGATGCATCTGGGGCATCACCGCCACTCCTACTATTAAGGAAGCAGTATTTGTAGTTTTGTGTCTCCGAGTAAGACTCAGTGTATCCAAGCCAGTGTAATTTGTTGAACATCCATTTGACACAAATCTATGATCAAGTTGTATGGCAAGCCCCATTTGGTGGGGCAATACTCCTGACCGTAGTCGAAAGGCCTTAATGAAGTTCTGTTCCCAAACAACAACTCTTTCCTCTTTCTCGATAATTGGTCTCAGGAACATTTGAAGGCTTGCAAGAAGAAGTTCTAGCTGACTATTGATGTCAATCCTGCTGTGTGTGGTGGGGTATGAATTCGGACCTAGATCAATCATGGCAATGTCATTGCATATAAGCTTGAGAGCTGTCTTTATGATCTGAGTCTTCTCATCTCCGTGTTCAATACTAGCATGATGCTCTTGCAGAATATTGTCACGGCATCTTTAAGACAGAGTACATCTGCCCTTCTCTCCTGTGTTGTGAAATACAAGGTGTAATGGTATTTCTCTTGGATTTTTATCTTTAGCTAATACTTTTAATAAGAGAGGCTCTTATCTGGTGATTGATCAAACTCCTGCAGCTTTTCATGGAATTGGTCAAGCGTCATCTCCCCCTGATCTAATTCTGAGTCAAACCATTCGCAGAATTCAATAAAAACTGCCTCTCACTCATTATTAATTTTCCTCTGTCCTCTCTCACTTTTGCCTTTCTCTTCTGTCTTGGAGTAATGGTCACCTCTCTCAGAAAGAATTTGTAGCGCAAATGGTACAGTGTTTCCTCTGCCACCAACTCGTTGATCCTTTCCAAGCGTCCAGTGAATTCAGTTCCCCAGTCATTTCCACGACTCCGTGCTGTCTTCAGCAAACTTGCTTTCAGTTGATCTGCAGTCAAATTATCTGGCAAAATCAGTCAAATCAGTCAAATTTCTAGCTTCTGCTGGATTATTTTTGTAGAGCTGAGTGGGTTGGTTGCAAAGAATGCATACATCCTCATATAGAAGGTGAATTTACCTTGAACATTTAGAACTACAGCCAGTAGATGCACTGAATTCAGTGTACGTGCCTCTTGTCTTCAACTATGATGAGTCTTTCTCTGCCTTTAATGCTTGGGCTTCCTCTGATGCTTGAGCTGACTTCATGGTGATCTCAACAAATTTGTTGTACAGATTATTTTTACACTTCATGTGGTACCTCAGTGTACCTTCCGTTTGAACCTCCTTCAACGTTCCACAACTGTAGCATTTTTGTCAGCTTCTGCATGTTTTAAAAAAGTAGAGTAACCCATAGTTGTTGCCTGTATGAGCCTCTAAGTTTGTGCACCCGGGCCTGCCCAGATAAAGCAACTGAGCATAGGTGAAGTAACTTCTTCATCCATATTACTAGAATACAATCTCCTGCAAATTAGATTATATGATATATTTAGAATTTATTTTTCCACAAATGAGTGTTTGTGGTGAAATACAAATGCAAACAATCAACTCAGAATCATAAAAACCCTGATTCGATAATCATTTATCGGTACCCTAACTTGAGCACATTTTTTCAGGGTTCCCCATAGGAGTTAAATTTCAACATTTTCAACATTTTACAATCATATTAGTGAAAAGGTTGTTTGGCAACGATTTAGTTGGCAGATATTCATATGTTGCCCCATAAGAAAAACATTGCTTTTAGCATCTCCTGGCCTGCCAATTGAAAAGAAATCTGGTACCCAGATTTGGCAGCTCATCACTGATGAAAATTTCATTGGAACAAAGTAAAAACTCGGAAAAAAATCCTTTGTTATCATTCAGAGTTTTGTCCAGAGTTTTCTGGAACATACACGAGCATAAGATTACACCGAAAATATGAATAACCTATTTAAGGGGTATACTAAGAGCATCAAGATGTATTTTTTGTAGACCCATCTTGCTAATTTCCCTGAATCCTTGGTGAAATCAGTCATGAGCAAGGTGAACGATTCCACCAAGATCTGAATGTAATGGAAGAACGGTATCAAGGTAGATTGGCTGTAATTATGTTGATTGACCACTGTTAGAGCATAACGCAAAAAGGTCTAGAGATTAAACAGTCCAGAACAAGCTATAAACATAGATTTTCGGCTTAACAACTTGCGAACAATTTGGCTTACAGAATCAATAATTTTTGTCTGAAAAAGAAAATTAGTACAAACATTACGGGCAACCAATATTTGATTATTTTTCAGTGTATGTAAATTTTTAAAACATTTTATAAAATAAGCACAAATTTGTTAGAAGGTATTTTTATGTAGCTCCAAAAGTTGATGTGATACAGTAAAACTACGGTCACTTTTTGATTCAGAGCCAAAGTTAGTCAAAACCAAGTATTAGATCTAACAGTGAAAATTGGGTTTCTCAACGTTATTTGTTGCATTTTTCGGACGTGATTATATTTCATTTTTCTTCCAATATTTGTCAGGGATTTTCGTAAATGTTTGGAATGTGACTAGCCTCTATTTTTTGGATAATTTCTCAATAATTTTGCTTAAAAATATGTTTTTAATTTAGAGACTGTTTTTTTCTTGGGCCAAATCCCCCAAACTGGGAGGTTTAAAATTAAAATAACTATATTAAAAGTATAGGAGCAGCCTACACAAGTTAACGAATCGGTAGCCATTGTGTTAATTGATTTAATTTTAATTCACATTTAATTTTGTGTGTTAAATGATGTAGTTTCAATTCATATTTCATTTTGCATAAAAACATGGTTTTTTTTTAATTAAGTGACTTTTATTCTTGGGCAAAATCCAAACAGGTGTATTTTTCAAATTAAATTAATTTGTTTAATAGTTTATAAGCAGCCCACAAAGTTTGAGAAATCGGTAGCCAATATGTTATCTGATTAAGTTTTAATTCGTATTTAACTTTGCTTAAAAACAAGGCCTTTTAACTTAAATACTGTTATGACTTGGATGAATCTGGATAATGAAGGGATTGAGACAAGAAAAACTAGTGACTCCAGATTGAAGTAAGAAGATTTATGGGGGGGCCACTTTCTTTTTAACTTAGTTTATTTATCAATATCGTATCTATGTATTATTTCTTGAGATTGAAGATGCCCCTTCAAACATTGACTGCCATGTATCTGACTCTTATTATTCTTATTGGCTGGGTTAGTACTTGATCTTCGTAATTCTTGTTGATGTAATCTTCATATTACTTCCAATTATCTTGACGTGATGATTCCTTACAAATTCTTGATGACGTGATAATTCTTGAGACGTTGATGATTTCTTTGGATACTTTATGAGTTGGCCTTTGAAGTCATTTTTTTTTTTAAGGGGCTATCTGGCGAATCCCCAATAGGCATAAGTCGCCGTAAACAAAAAGCCTAGTTTTAGGCTACTTTAAAAAATTTGATCAGGAAACAAAAATAAAAAGAAATAACAATAACAATAAAAATAACAAAACAATAACAAAAACAACTAAACCTAGTTAAATGAAAGGGAGAAGGCCAGCCTCACCCAAATAGTCAACAAGTCCACCAGATAATGTGCACGCACTCGTCCCGAGTACAAAGGACAGGCGGTAGCGACCCCGCCCATCCCGGTACCGGGAAAGGTAACGTGCGCGAAGATAACCCAGACTGGGACATTCGACTAGAATGTGCCGAACAGTCTCGGGGACGACGCAGTCGTCGCAATAGGACGCAGGCGAGCGCTCCATAAAATAGCAATGCGTCACGCGAGTGTATCTGATTCGGAGACGACAGAAAGCGACCTAAAGCCGTCGCGGCATTGGGGGATAGGTCCATGGGAACAGTCGCGGCGCAATGGCACGCAACTTTAAGTTCCCTTCGACCGTCTCCCATCTTCTTTGCCAAGCAGTCCAAAGAGCTGCCCGTATTCCTGCCATGTAGTCGGTGTGAGGAAAAGCGAAACGCTGGTCCGGTCGCCGAGTCCTCGCGGACTCATTGGCGCCCTCATCGGCGCGCTCATACCCCGCAATTCCTACATGTCCAGGAACCCAGCAGAAGATAATCTCGACATCTGCCCGGCTCGCAAAAACCGTGGCGTCACGGATATGACGAACCAGGGGATGTGGAGATTCCAATGCCCCGAGAGCACTTAGGGCGCTTTGTGAGTCGCTATAGATCACAATCCGGTCAACATTTCGGGCACGTCGCGTAATCTCCCTTGCCGAGTGGTGTATTGCCACCAGCTCGGCCGTGAAGACAGACGCAGCACCTGGTAGAGCCCCGCTGACTTCAAACAGCAGGGATACGGCGTGGAAGCTGACCCACTCTTGGGACTTAGAGCCATCCGTATACACTGGCACGGTTCCAGCGTGACACGATGTGTGCTCCAAAAAGGTCGAACGCAATACTCTTGGCACAGTACAAGCTTAGGGAGCAGAGGCGTGGCCACAAATAGCCAAATGTGGTACCCTCCAGGGTGGCATCCTGGGCAGAACCAGGAACACCACTAGACCGAGAGCTATATCTAGCTCTCAAAGGAGTTTCCTGGCCCTAACCTCAAAGAGCTCAGGGTATAACTGGCGTCTCTAGGCGGCATAGGCACCATCCAGATCAGCTGCAGATGCAGTGAGAGCTGTTGGCGACTGAGGGAGGCGCCGTGCTCGCGAAGACAGGTGACTGTTGCACTGCACGCGGCGCAGAGCGAGTTGCATTTCCTTTAGCATCGACCAACAGGCTCTCAATGGGGAAAGTGCGGAAGGCACCGGTCGCCAGGCGAAGGCCGGTGTGGTGGATCGAATATACCTTCCGCAATAAACGCTCGGCTGCGGATGTAGTCAGTAGCCCTATCAGCGCCCCAAGCGCTGATAGGGCTACTGAGCGGAACGCAACTCACTCACAGCAAACTTGTCGTTGAAGGGTTCTCCGCCTCAGGAGGTAAAGTCCAGCCGGCGGCCTTCCGCGACATCACGACGTGCATTTAATGCTGGCGGAGCCTTATCACGGCTAGAGAATGCGGAAAAAGAAGTCGCTAAGGATTCCGCCACGGACGCGGGGTCGGAGATTGCGGTCTCATCCTCCTGGAGAACGGAAGGGGGGGCCTGCGAGAACTTGCCCCGAATCCTTTTGACTCGCTTCCACACCTCTGCTAAAGGGGTCTTCCCGTTAAGTGAAGACACGTATGCCCACCAAGAAGAGCTGCAGGCGTGCTTCGAAATATACCGAAACCTAGCCCTAGCCCGACGAAATTCCGTGACAGTGAAGTCGTTCAGGCGGCGCTTATAGCGCCTGTAGGCATAACGCTTCTGTTTGAGGGCCGTCTCACACTCGGCTGACCACCATGGGAGTGGTCGGCGTGCAAAACGGCCAGACGTCCTAGGAATAGTAGTCAGGCCCACGGCGATGATGTTGCCGGAGAAGAACTCAACGGCCTCATCTACTGAACTAAACTCCTCGACTGAGATAGAGAATTCAGTCATTTCCAGAAATGCAGGCCCCTGCGCCCGCGCAAAGCACCACCGAGGTGGTCTCTCAGGCGGCAATTGCCCTGATTTTATATTTGAATGGGAAAGTAATCACTACCATGGATGTCATCGACCACCCCCCAATCAAAATCAGTCTGTGCATCCGAAGAGCACAGAGATAGGTCAAGACCAGAAAATAAAGACGTTCTCGGACATTGAGGCGTAAACTTATCCACGTTTAGGACACCCATCTCAAGCTCTTTGATCAGATCGGCAAAGACTTGTCCCTTGGAATTTATGGAGTAATCTCCCCAGAGAAGATGCCTGCCGTTCAGATCTCCAAGCGAAAGATAGGGTTTCGGCAACCGTGCCACGACGCAGCGGAAGTCCCCCGCGTCAAAGTCAGCTGACGAAGGAATGTACGCAGAAATGATAGTATACCTCCTATCCATCCAGGTGCAGCTGCACAGCCACTGCCTGAAAGGGGTATCTAAAGAGAAAGGAATAACGGAGA
Organism: Ceratothoa steindachneri; assembly: GCA_963969495.1. Taxonomy (NCBI): domain Eukaryota; kingdom Metazoa; phylum Arthropoda; class Malacostraca; order Isopoda; family Cymothoidae; genus Ceratothoa; species Ceratothoa steindachneri. Next base: position 57,688,913 of record OZ018338.1, on the reverse strand, counting down.
CATCATGCCGGGTGTAAACCGTGCATCCTCCAGCAAGGCCATCCCGCGGTGGTGGGGTCGCAAGACCCTTATACCCCGGGAGGGCGGGCAGGGGGCACGCGCCTAGCATGGTCTCCTGCAAAAAGCTAGCTAACGGGAACGGGACAAGACGAGGCTCCGCAGCTCCTCCCAGTTGAACCGGAGTCCACGGCAATTCCATTGAAGGAATATGCCCTCCAGGCCTAGCTCGGAGGAGACGCGGGGGCCCTCCTCAAACTGAAAACCCTCACGGGAATGGCCGTACGCTTCCCGGAGGCAGAACTCCGGGCGCTGTTGGCCGGACAAAGCGCTGGAGGCGCTGTCGCCTTCGAGGACTTATTAGGGGAGGTTAGGCTCGCCATGCGAGTCTTTTTCTCCCTCCGCTTCAAAACTTTAGGCGGGCAGGGGGCACGCGCCTAGCATGGTCTCCTGCAAAAAGCTAGCTAACGGGAACGGGACAAGACGAGGCTCCGCAGCTCCCCCCAGTTGGACCGGAGTCCACGGCAATTCCATTGAAGGAATATGCCCTCCAGGCCTAGCTCGGAGGAGACGCGGGGGCCCTCCTCAAACTGAAAACCCTCACGGGAATGGCCGTACGCTTCCCGGGGGCAGAACTCCGGGCGCTGTTGGCCGGACAAAGCGCTGGAGGCGCTGTTGGCCGGACAAAGCGCTGGAGGCGCTGTCGCCTTCGAGGACTTATTAGGGGAGGTTAGGCTCGCCATGCGAGTCTTTTTCTCCCTCCGCCTCAAAACTTTAGGCGGGCGTTGCGGCTTCGGAGGCGGGGGGCCCTTTTGTCGAGGAACCACCGTCTCCGAGCCACTCGCTCCACCTCGGGGCGTGGGCGAAGGAGCCGAAGCTTCTTTGTTGCTGTCCACCTTTCGGGGGACAGCTTTAGGAACCCCCGAAGATGGCCTAGCGACCATCTTCAGGGGTGTTGCCTTCTGTGAGTCTAACGACTCGGTGAAGGGGCGTGGCTGTTTCGCCTTACGGAAAACGGTCACGCTGGGGGAAAAGGGGAAATCCCTGGTTTTAGCCGGGGCTGGGTATTGATTTCTTTTTGCCACCAGCTTTACCAGGGGAGCACCCAGGTTGGATAGAGCCCGCAGAAGGGCTCCGAATGGGCGCGAAAACAACCGTGCTCGTTTGCCTGGATGGGCCAGGACCAGAGGGTGCCTTTCTAACTATTGAGGCATATGACGTCCCAGGCAGAGCCGGGCGTGCCAGGACCAAGTCCTTAGCCTCGCGCAATGAGAGTTGATCCTGGGCCTGAACGGCCAGGATTTCTTTTTCAAGGAGATATGTACCACATTGCTTCGAAGAAGCGGGCTGTGGCTCTCCGCAATTGACACACTTGGCCACACACGATTTGGACTTATAGTGTGCGACTTTGGAGCAATTTACACATACTTCGGGTGACACGACTTTGCACGTCTACATGAGCGATTCGTATGGCCGAAGCGGTGACAGTAATAGCACCGCCGCGGAACTGGCACGAATTCTTTCACGCGGTAGCGGTACCAACCGGCACGCACCGACTCAGGGAGCTTGTCACAGTCGAACGTTACGAAGAGTGTAGGGGTGGGATCGAGGCCCCTCCCTGTTTTCTCATACAATGTTCGACCTTGATCACCCCATGGTCAGCCAGCTCAAGGGTGATGTCCTCAATGGAGTAGTCAACGAGTTCCCCCGCATAACCTACTCCTTTCACCAAGTTCATGGTAGAGTGCGGTGTCACACTCACCGATGTGCCATGAAGTGTCCCAAGAGCACTTATCTTGGCTGCCTCCAGCGGGATTCGCCGCATCGCCAGAAGGCTCCTGACCGAGAAACGGGTCACCTTCGGCTCTCTACCAATTGCATTAGCTAATCCTCTCCTCTGATAGTTCATGTTGCCCTTGGACAACATATGCCATCAGTGGAGCGAATAACGAGGAAGCGCTTGAAGCCAGCGGGCTCGAAAACGCCAGGAAACCTCTGAATGAGGGGCTCCGATGTCATCGAGGATCCGCCCTGTGCACATTTGGTCTTATTCAGGGGCTCCGCAACCGGAGAGGCAGAGGAGCTGGATGTGCCGGTCTTGGCTCGGTCGCTTGCCAAAGTCGCAGCAAACCCATCCGTCCCCACAGCCCTCGCGGATGAAGAGGAGCCCCGAGTCTTCTTAGTCTTTTTGGTCTTTTTCGTCCTTTTCTTTTTTGGAGAGGAGGGCGGGGAATGAACCCACTTCTCACCTCCGCCGGTAGAAGCATTTAGGCCAGACGCTATGGCCTCAGCCAGGTCCTTTTCCGAAATAAAGAAGGTCCTGGTAGTCGCAAGGGCATCATCCGGAGGAGATCCCTCCTCTCTTTGTACTGCCTGAGAATCCCCAGCCGTTTTAGGAGGACCTTGCATAGGGGCTGATTCGGGTTCGGTGCTTGGCGCCGAGCCCGGATTTTTTTATCATGGAAGGCCCTACAGTCTGAGGCTGATTTTTCTCAAGGACATCCCCTCCCAGGACATCGCAGGTCCCCTTAGCAGCGTCATGAGTCTTTTGTGGGGAGGTACAGGCCTTGACCCCAGCAAGGTTTAGTATTCTTGCCAGCAGTTTTTTTGAGGGAAGCGACCGAAGGGGCCTGGCTTCCTTCTCCCGCCTAAGGGGGTTTTCCCTCCCCAGCCGCTTACACCAGGGGCGGTCAGCAATGGGCTGCCTGCTGGCTTTCTTGGCAGTCCCCTTAGAAAGAAAAGGAGGGACTGCCGCTGGGAATAGGGAGGTGCCTGAAAGCACCTCTACGGAAGGGGGTGAGGGGGAGTCCCCTTCACCCGTAGGCGTAGGAGAGTAGTAAGCCTCCTCTCTGGTTAAAGAAATATGCAGGGGCCCCTGCGCAAGCACAGGGAGGGACCTCAATTTTTTCGGTGGAGCTGCCCGAGGGCGGCTCCGTTGATGTTACAGGGGAAGTTGGGGGGTTGGGTATTTTTTATCTTCTTTATTGGGCATGGTAACCCTCTTTTTTACACGGGATGCAATAGCTCACCACCTCTCACAGTTGCCCACACTGCAAGAGGTGCTTGCAGGCCCGGCAGAGCCATGCACCGCAATTTGGGACCACCCCTCCAGCCTGGTGGCCTGGCAGTCCATCGGCATGGCGGCTCCACCTTAAAATTGATAGAATGTGAAGAGGAGAGGAAAAGGGATGTGAGGAAGGTATGGGACGGGATGAAGCAGGTTGTTAAAAAAAAACTCATCCCAAACGTGAGCTCGGGGGTTAGGGAACATTGTCCCCTCCCCCCTCAGCCTCGATCAGAGACGGTTGGCTTGAGAAGAAGGTCAACATCTACCCTGTGAAATTAGAGGCTGACCAGAGAAAGTTGTGGGAGAGGTTGTATGAAAAGCGACGAGAGACGCTCAGCTGGGGCCGGACGGGGCGCTGGATCCCGTCAGCACGGCGGCCAGGGTGGCAAATCACCGCGCCCCTTAAGGGGGGCCCTTGAAGTCATTTTCCTTAAGTTCCGTTTTTTCTGGAGGCGATCCATTTATCTTGAGTAGTCCTTAAAGCATTTTTCGTGGTCTCCGTTTTCTTCGAGAATTTTCTTTGTAAAAATTGTGGACTTTGGGGTTCGATCGTGGGTCTTTCGCAACCCGAGGCAAGCACTCTACCAATATGCCACTGCGTAGTCCATCCTGACTTGGTAATTTAATGGGCTATTTATATTTTCGCCTTGGAAGGAATTTTTTTCTCTCTCTCTCTCTGATACATCTTCGCACCCCTACAGATTTAGGTACATTATAGCGTAAAGAGGCATTTGCCCTAGGTTGTTGATTAAGAAATATATAATTACAAATTGGCTTTGTTTAGCTAGTCATAGTGATAGTAAACAAATCTCTGATGAGGCATTGTAATAGAAAAAAAAAGTTAGTTTGTGCTAAAAACTTTAAAATGGGTTATCGATAAGTAGAAAATGGTTGTTTTGACTGATAACTAGGTTTGAATTTTTTTGTTTCAAACATAGCATTTTTGTAAGAAATGTGGTAAATATTTATCATTATATTTTATCTACTGGCTGAGTTAGTGTGATAATTTGGGTCTCTTTTGCTAGCGATTTAGTGAAAGCTTTAATTTAATATAGCAGATTGGCTCCCTTTCATTTTATCAGAAATTATATCGATCTGGAACTCATTTTATCCGTCCATATTTGATATATTGCAACATAACAATTATCAAGTGGCTAACTATCCTCCAATCTCTCTCAACAAAATACCCGGGAAGATCTTTAAGAAGATTATAGCTGGCAGGTTACAAATTCAACTCGACGAGCTAGGAGCGCACAACCCTCAACAATATGGGTTCCGTCCATAAAGGTGCACAGAAACGTCCCTGGCGCTCCTTGGGAAGCTCCTTGAGTCCTCTGCTTTACCTGGTCTTCACCTTCGACCTCTATACTCCGATACACAGGGACACGATGTATTTACAGTTCGCAGATGACACCACACATATCGTCCTCAGTAGAGTGAGGAAAGCAAGGGCACAGGTGATTAGCACTTTCAGAAATCTCTAACATCAACCAATATGAGAGAAGATGGAAATTTCAGGCCAACAAGGACAAGTTTAAGATCCTCCCCCTGAGCTGCGAGGCGACGTGAATCATCGTATTAAATAGGAGGAGATACGAATACTCCCCCGAAGGCACCATCCTAGGCCTGAAAATTCTCTGAACACGGATACTCGAGACACTACAAAGAGAGGCAGAATATGGCGAAGAAAGAAATCTCTAAGCCATATAGGTTTAGAAACCTTAGCTCGGCCAACATCAGGAAAATATACCTGGTGTTCATCCGGGCTAAACTAATCTAACCTGCAGTAGTAAAACTAGCGGCCAGCAAGACCTCTATGAGGAGGCTCAGAAGGTGCAAAAAATCTGCATCCCTATACATAAACAAAACGAGACGGAGAGAGTATTTTCGGCAAAGGGACCTGCATCGCAGACAACGGCTGGAGTCAATTAATGTCTCGACGCAGAAATTGGCCAAAAACGTCTGGTCAATATTGGCCAATGATATCATTCCAAAACTAAGAAGAAGAAGAACAGGTGGCAAAATAAACATCCCTGCTAGATTGTGTGAGAAAGCAGCACGAAATTGACATTTTCCAAGCACTGGCCTATGCGCCGAAGAAAACATTACACCACTTTGTACATAAACAAAGAGAGTAACGACACAACAGATGTGAGACATTTCTAAATACAACTAACGAAAGAACAAACAAAAAACAACCAGGACAAAACACTAATAAATCCTCTAAAGCTTAAGAATACACGAATACTAAATAAACCAAACAAAGGAGACAAATGCATAGAATAATAAAAATAACACACACACAAACAAACAAGTGAACAATGAGATAGAATAAAACAAAGAAAAAAGAAAAATAATAAATTCAAAGTAAACAAATGCCTGCGATGCCCCTTAAACTAGGGCAAACCTTTCCCTTTCATCATCTATCTTCTATTACTATTTATATTACCTTCCACTAATGAGTACATGAGAAAATGACACTTACTACATGTGTCGTGAGGATTTGTAGAAAAAGGAACAGGAATGACAGCTTAGAATCTAGCCTTGGCCAGCCCAGTCTCATTATTGATATCATATCTAACTTTTGTAAGATTATCTGGACTAACTAATAAGAGAAAGGCAACTAACCAATCCACATATGTTATTTGATTGCTTACTTGAATAATGGAGTGAATATCCACAATAATATCTGGTTTCATTGTTAAACACGATGCCAAGATTATGCTCTGCAATTATGAATTTTTTTTTTAGGCTCTTCAAGTTTACATAAAATTTGATTAATAATCATTAATAATATTAATTTGCTTTATTTAAAAGTAATTGCGGGGTGTTAATTTTTATCGGCTGTAATATAATTACTACAAGGGAATGAATTTCATTTCAGCAAAACAAATTAGCAAAGTTAAAACCCCCAAAATAGCCTTAACAAACGATATTATTTAGAAACCGGAATACACAAAATTTATCAGTTCTTATAGTATTTCAATTCATTAGCACATTGTTCAACAGTTATTGTATACAACTTATTAAAACAAAAATACATCTTATAGAGAAGTTTTAAAAGCTAAAATAGGCCTTATCGTCATTAAACACTGATTCAGTTCTAAATATAACCACTAGAAAAACAAAGAGTTAACAAATGTCTACGGTGATATGTAATGCTACACATTTAAGATAGACATGTTTAATGGACTACCATTTTGGGATAAATATTCCCCAAAACGTTTATAGTATTGGTAGAGGAGATGTTCTAGTCTTTAGATTGCAAACTAAAGGGAATCCGAATAAATTTAATATTTCTAAGTCACCATCGAATGTCTGATAACTGCGTATTATTTTCCGCGAATCCAAAAGACTTAAAGACAATGACGATCAGATTATAAGAAGCCGCTCTTACGGTCGGACCGAAACTGAACTTTTAAAAGACGAAAATAATGATGAATATTGTGGCAAAAAGAAGATGGAGCAATTTGAATTGGCGATGAAATGTGGCTGCAGGTGGAAGAATATATATAATTCTGACAGCTTTACACTTCAGATTGAAGTGTGGGAATGAAAAAGAGTCGGTTCAAGGAAAGCTTGGCTACACAGTCAGAAGCGACACTCCTCTGGGCTCAAATGGCAAAGTATTTATTCGATGCATCTTACCTTTTTTAACTTATAAAAGCGAAACTGAAACTAAACGCGACTATAAATGACCATAAATTGAGGACAATTCCAAGAAACACGGACTTTTTCATGTTTGAATGATCCCGAAAGGACCATAAAATAAGTACATGGGTAAGAAGACAAACACAGGTGACAGAAATATAGTAGAGAGAATATAATTCATGAGAGGAAAATGTGCAGGATACATTGCTAGAATAAACGCCTTAAGATGGAGCCGAAAAGCTTAAACCAGACACTTTTATACAGAATGAGACCCAGAAGACGACCTCCAAGAAAGGAGGGGATGTGATTAACCCAATGGAAGGAGCAAAGTGGCAAACTCGAGGATTGGATCTCTTGGGAAACTTCTTGGGTAGGTCTTTGCCGACCAGTGGCATGAAAATGGCTGATGATTTTGAAGTGGCAGATGATGTTGATGATGATGATGATGATTGATTTATTACATATGACCTATGCCCAGGCGGAAAGGAAATTCCGTTTCTAAGTTTGAGGGAAGTTAAGCCACATCTTGTCTGTTTACTTTCCAGATGGGGATCCAATTTGACCAGATTTTACCACGGCTACCATATGCTAGAGCAAGTAATGGTTCGCATTCCACTTTAAGACAGTGGTTTCCAATGTCTTAATAATAAAAGCAAGGAAACCAACGAGAGGAATCACCTCAAGAATCTATAACTTCAACTGCCATCCCCTTTCCCAGACTTTACACAATCTCTGTCAATCTAGCCTTAACACTTACCTAACCTAACCTGCCAACATAAGCATTATTAATTCTAATGCATCCAATTAACCTTACCATCGCCTTTTATTTAACCCCTTCCGCATTATTCATGTTTTTATGTTTAAATTTTGTCTATTCTTATAATGTTTGTTCATGTTGAGAATATCTTTCAAATAATTAAATAGAAAAATGAGATTGCTTACTCCCCTAAATGCAAGGTTTACTTAGTAGGCCTACTATGAAACATTCTTCATCACTGATTGAAATATAAGTGTCACTATTACTACTATTATTTGATTCATCGTCACTCTGTATGGATTTGAAGTCACTATCTTCATAGTTATCACTCTCGCTTCACGACATGTTCAAAATATACAACAAAATTAATAGTGTATGCTATATATGTTACGCAATCAATCACGAGTAATTTCCATCTGGCATAGAACATGGTTTTGCCTTCAGGGTATAAACAAACCCCACCCACAAAGTGTTTTTATTGATCAGTTGAGAATGACGCGATTATAAGACAGACACTTCGAGTAATGATGCTCACGAATGTTCATGACGTACTCCGGCAAAATTACAGAACAGAAAATCAATCATTTATTTCATGACGATAACCCTTTCGTCATCGGAGACAGTAGGCGTGATGAAAGCAGGTTCGTCATCGTAGTAAAGGGGTTAATGAGGTACGCTGAAATTTGCCTCATTAAGAGAAAGAGAAATTACTACTGCATTATCCCTTAGTATGCAGGTTCCAGATTAGCGATGAAAGAAAAAGAAACAAGAACTTACTCCTAATTTTCTCTAATACAACCAGATTCTCTTATAATGAACACAATAAATTCCACTTTTTAGCAAAATATCTCTAATTCTCATTAAGAAAATATTCTTATTCTAATGGAAAGTTTCATTAAATTTCGCTCAACGTAAGAGAAACGCTTTAGAAAACGTAAGATAACGTCTTTACGCCTTTTACCCCTTTATGAATGAGGCTGTCCACCATAACAAACGAAAGATGAGCTGGGGATTTTAAGTTTAAAAGATTTCTAATCTTTTGGAATCGTTTTCTCAGGTTTAAAACAATTATAAACTTTTGTAATTGTTTCTCATTTAGAAAAATTCGGACATTTTGCTTAAAAGAAAGAAATGTTTTGCTGTTTAAAGGAACACATTATTCATGATTGCTTGCCAGCGACGTGCTCAAAGTTTCTCTTGGGCGAAGGAAGGTGATATAGGTTTGAAACATTTATTTTTATCTTTTGTTTGTTTTCCCTCTCGAAATAGTTCGTTGTTTTTGTGTTTTATTTTAAAAAATTGCTTCTGGGTATTAATGTTTTTGAGTCATCAAGGAGGTGAGGCAAATTGCTTAAACTAACTGGGATCATTTAGGTTTATGAGCGGCAAACTAAAGGCAGGAAAATTGAAGGTGGAAGAGATGAAGAGGGAAAGTATACGGGCCAATGTTGACATCTCAAAATTGTGGCTGGAAGGCCATATATAAAGAGACTAAGGACACACCGGTGACGGTCACAAGACGTAGGTTTTCGTTTTAAATCAGCGTCATCATCACCTTTTGCTAACTTATTATTTCAGAAGGATACACGTTTCCAGGAGAACCAGGAAAGCGTGATTACGGTTGAGCTCAAACGGGCATTGGCAATTATGACAGATTTTCTTTCCCATCCCGCCTGCCAATTTTGGGGATTTTTCGCAGCAACAACCAACTCTCTCGCTAAAATGCACCTAGTAGTTTTCTCTTGGACTAGGTTTCTTCAGCACGCTATATTGTATTTAGCCATTTTTTTAACTTCAGAATTAAAATTCTCGTATTTTAAACACAAAAATAAAAATATAAAAATAAATTTTAAAGTTAAACATTCCCCTCCCAATCAAATTTTAGGTCAAACAATATCTCTTCGCCGAAAGAAGATAGGAAAGGAATTCCTCCGAAACAAAGTTTAAATTTTTAATTAGTTCTAACCAATTATAGATCATAAAATTTGCAAGCGGTATTTGAAGTTTGGTATTTTAGTTGTTTGAATTTAAAGGTTAAATAGGAAGAATGATTCAAATAAAAAGAGTGTGAAGAAGGATTGTAATACTTTAATTTAATCAAGGATTCAAATGTTTCAAATATATAGAGATATTTTGAATATTTAAATGTGAAAATTTAGAACTTTAGAGCTTTAATATCATTTGAATCACTAATTGTAAAAAGGAAATTAGATATTCAAATATGTGAAGAGGGAATTTAAGAAGTGATTGTTAGGAATTGGAATGTTTGAATGTAATGAGAGATTTGAACTTTTTAGCGTATGGAAGTATATTAATGCTCAAATGTGTATAGTGATTTTAATTATGGAATCGATGAGGAATATAAATGTTCAAGTGCAAAGAGGGATTTAATGTTAAAATATTGATAAGTATTTAAATGTTCAGGATTGAATTGGAATTAAAAGGTTCAAATGTAAACAGGGATACAATATTTACACGTCTAGCAGGAATTCAAAGTTGCAATTTTTTTTGAGCGAGTTGACTTTAGGTGCCCTAAAAAATTAACTTAATTTTCAGGTGAGAAGTAGGATTTGAATAATCAAATATAATAAACTTGCGTAAGCATGGTCAAAATTTAAGAGAGTTTTGCGTTTTTGAATGTAAATAAATATTTAAACGCCCAAATGCAAAGAATATTTGCATAGGTTTAATGAGGGAATTGAATATTTAAATGAAATCTGGATTCAAATAAGGGATTGGAATGTTCAAATCGGAAAAAGGAATTGAAAGTTTAAATATAAAACAAGATATGAATGCTCAAATGCAAAGTGGGATTCCAATGTTCAAATCTGGTATGATTTGAATTATAAATTCCAATAAGTGATTTAGACTCTTCAAATTCGAAGAAAGAAATTAATGATGAAATGCTAATTAAATTTAACTAAGCAAATGTAAAGTAAGATTTGAATGTTCCAATAACAAGAGGGATGTAAATCTTGAAAGGTGAAGGGAGATCTCATCATTCAAATATGGATAACGATTTATATATACGAGGGGCGGTCAATAAGTTTTGCAATTCAGATATAAGAAAACGAGATATGAGGAAAAGTGTTTTATTATATTTCAATATAACTACCCTCGACTTCAATGCACTTGCGCCACTTGTCCCTGAGGCTTCAAATTCCTGACAACCAGAAATAGGCCCACTTCTGTTCAATCCACTCCTAGACAGAGAGCTGGACATGTTCATCGTCCCCAAACTGGCGTCCATGCGGAATAAAAAGTAGTCGCTAGGGGCCACATCTGGACTGTAGGGGGGTGGTTGATGTCCTCGAATCCGCACTCGCGCAGAGCAGCTTGTGCAACTCTAGCCTTATGGACTTTGACGACGTTGAAGTCGATCATGGGGTGTGAGGTTTCTAGGGACCCAACGGGTAGAGACCTTGGCCATGGCCAAATTGTCGTGGATGATGTTAATAACACTTCCATGTGATATTCCAAGTTCTCGCTCGATTTCTTCGATCTTCACCTGTCTATTTTCGAGGATCATCCTCTCAACACGGGCCACATTGACCTCGTTTGTAACGTCCGACGGGCGTCCTGGACGGGGTTCATCTTCAAGGGACTCACGACCATAGCGGAACTCCCTATTCCAGCGAGCAATGGTTGCATAGAAATGGGTAGTGTCGGTGTACACTGCAACCATGCGGTCATGGATCTCTTTTGCATTCTTGCCTTCCTTCCTCAAAAATTTGATCACTGCGCGGTGCTAAACCTTCTCCATTGTTGAAAAATTTGTGACTGACGATCTGCGATCAGCTACTGCTTCTTAAATAGACGAGGCAGGAGCGTCCTGCTGCATGTCCTGACTTTTCCTAACTTGTCCTAACACCCCCACCAACGGTTATCCCCTTTCCTCTGTTTTGCCTTACCGATTCGCAAAACTTATTGACCGCCCCTCGTATATATATGAATATTGAAGTCTTGATTTTTGACTGTTAGGAGATATTACAAATTTTAAATTTAAGGATGAATTGAATGCTCAAATCTGATGAGTTACTTTTAGGTATAATTATGAAATAAGAATTTCAATATAAAATTATACAAATATAGATTTTAATGTTTTAATGTACGAGGAAAACTTTTCAAATATAACTGTTTTTAGAATTTAGAATATGAAGAACAATTTTTATGTTCGAATGTGAAGATGTGTAGCGAAGCTCGAATTGCAAGGTGAAGTAGTCTGAAAGAGGAACTTCACAAATCAGCACCCTGCATGCCTGTGAAATCTTAAAATTGGTCTCACATATTAGCTACTAAAATAAGATGCCATGTAGTAGCCATGAACCAATGTAGAATAGAGCGAAATACTTATATTACAAGTTTACATGTATTAATAAAGCCATGAGTGTAAGAAAGACAAGCAAATAGTTATAGGTTCCCACGCGAACACACAAACACAAACGCGAGAGGAAAAGAGGTCTCGATGCAAAATAATGAAAGCAGCTGAGTTAACTTAGTACGGTGTCATATCTGAGCTGAACCTGCGAAGCGACAAAATCACCTACGCTATCACTGACTATGGATGCTAGTTTGTTAAAGACACGATCAGTCGATCAAATACAATATCAACTTGGTCACACTGAACACGCACACACTATTTCGACTCCGCCAAGCAGTCTCAAAAAGGGATACTTCTCACACCGTCCAGATTATGTAAAAGAAAATCAGTCCCGCTTAATTGGAGGGAGTATAAATGGACGGGTTGAAACATACTCGACTCACACTCACAGGCACAGAATTATTTATTCGTCCCCACTTTCACTCTGATTTTCTTATTATTAGCGTCAAGAGTCCGTTTTAGTACTTAGGTCTTGCCGTCCTAGCCCGAAACAATCTAATTTAAGATGAAAATTTACAACAAAGCCGCGTAAGGTCTAAGCCAAGAATAAAACCTACCAAACTTCATTTTCCTTTCGAGTCCTTTATTTAAGCCAGTGATAACCAAGTTACCTAGTGAACCCAGCCTATAAACGGATTCACCGCTAGAACATTGGAAGTCACTACCTTTACGAATAACCCTGCCTTACGGATAAAAAACATCTAACGAACTGATAACTCTCCCTCTATAGGCTCGTGACCACCTATAAACGTTTACAAATCCTATAGATGAACTCGAATGTTTAAATATAAAAAAGAATTTGACAATTTTAATAGAAAATACGATTGGGGAGTTTAAATGTGATAAAAGATTTAAACTTTAAATGATTGTAATAGAACGGGTTGAGGCCGCTTAATTTCAACCACCATGACATGTTATTTAAAACCACGATGCTACCCACGTGCATCTTCGCTTTGAAGCCGGGCGCTTTATCGCAGCCACCTGAGTCAATGTTTAAACAAGAAGCTTTATCTTTCCCCGTTCGCCCCATGCGCTAAGCTCAAAAGATTAAGTAAGGCTTATGGGCAGATAAGGTATTGTTCTCAGGCTCGGCTGTGCATTCCCTCGAAGCCCCCACTCCATTGTCTCCCACGCCAAGGGGATGTCCCGACTATTTATTTGGAAACTTTACCACTAAGATCAGATTAGAGATCCAGATTTTCTTCGCAAGACATCACTACGGTCCATTTTCACGTTGTGCACCAAAGGACCCTCAACCTCGAGATCCACCATCACTTGTCCAGAGGAAGGACAATATTCCTTGAGTGCCAAGGTTCGAGCCTTCGTGACGCCAAGTCCACTAGGCTTCCTCTGTTGTTCAGAAAGAGAACAACGTTAGAACAGCCTTTGTTCTTTTGAGCCCGTTGACAAGAAACGGTTCTCACCCCCCTCCCCTGTTGTTCAGAAGAGAACAACGTAGAACAACAATTGTTCTTCCAGCCCGTTCGCCAAGAAACGGTTCTCACCCTTCCCTCTTGTTGTTCAGAAGAGAACAACATTAGAACAGTCATTGTTCTCGAGCCCGTAGACAAGACACGGTTCTCAAACCCCCCTGTTGTTCACAAGAGAACAACGTAGAACAGCCATTGTTCTTCAAGCCCGTTCGTCAAGAAACGGTTCTCATTCCCAAGACGCCACTTCAGGATCATTTGATTTCCCCCTTTCGGCTGAAACTCGCCAGCGGACCGAAAATTCCTTCACGTCGCCTTCCTCTGCACAACAAGTGTATTTACTTAAGCTGAAAGTTAAATTTGAGTATTTAACCCTTTTGTCAACCCTATCTTGTGCTTTAAATGGTTTAGCGAACCATCCCAACCCTTGAACTTTATATTTGTTTTACCTTTTTAAATCGCTCTTAATCCTCGGATTAACTAGATTCCCCACGACCCTTTCCATTCTCTGATTATGTTAACATTTTTAGTTTTATGTGTTGTTGATAGTTTTTATTAATAAAACTCTATTTTGTTTATGATAGCAATATTATTATCCTTGAGCTCAGTTCCACTTCCTAAGCATATCGAAGATACATAATATCGGTCAACCCAGACATCCACGCACTCTAAAGATAATTAAATAAGTTCCTTCAACGAATAGTTATATATGGTATATCGTCGAGAGTCCATTCTACGACATATATATATATATATATATATATATATATATATATATATATATATATATATATATATATTTTATATATATACTATTTAAATTTGGTATCAAGTGTGTAAGGTTCAACGCTATAACCTTTGCAAACACTGGTCTCAGTCGAGTAAAGCATAGTGTTATTCGTTATAATAATAGAGTATAGTAGTTCCCTTTTGTTTTAACAATTGCTATCCCAATTTTTGAAACTTAAGAAGCTGAAGTAGCCCCATGAACTGTTATATTAATTTTTTGTGTCTTTTTGAAGTGATTTTAGTCAGTGGTTATCTAGATCGAGAAACCATGTACGAATAGGTCAGTGCCCATATTTAGCTAGGCTAATTCTCTAAAAGGCATAATTCTTGTTGAAGGAACTTTAGTTGGTTGACTATTCCGCCTTCAAGTGCAAAGATGACTCAGTTCGAAATCTTTAAAACGCAAGGAGAATCCTTGGGACGTTCCTAGAAAATTACTAATTGAGTACGTTCAATAGGAGCAAAGAAAAGAACGAGAATAAAAAGAAAGAGAAAGAGAAATCCAACGAGAAGAAAATGAAAGAGAAAGATAAATCCAACGAGAAGAAAGAGAAATCCAACAAGAAAAAAGAGACGAACGGAAAAGACAAGCTGGGCTTTACCATCAGATTGAATTAGCTCGTGTTGAAGCAGAAATACAGTCAGCCAGTTCACGTTCAGAAGCCCCCCCCCCCCCAACCCCAATCTCTCATTTAAGCACCCCAATTTTGAGGAAGGAGAGGATTTCGGAGCATTTTTAGCCAACTTCGAAAAGATCCTCGAAATCAATAACATGGATCTGGAGGCTGAAGGTGCAGTCAGATTACTTCCCTTGTTAAATTGTAAATTGCGCGAAATTTTTATATCTTTACCATCTGAATGTACAATTAAGTACAGCACCTTAAAAGCTGAGTTATTGGCCGCTCATAATACATATGACTCCCGATTTCTCCCTCTAAGAATTTTGAGGAGGTCGTATTAAACCCGGACAGACGTTCCGTCAATTCGGATACATTCTTCAGAGGATTTTTAAATTTTGGTTAGAATCCTCAAAGGTTGATCCTAACTACGAGTACTTAAAGACTTCATGTTGCGGGATCAATTTTTAGCGTATCTCCGGACGGAGATCCGCGCGTTCGTCAAGGATCGTCGGTGCCAGACCTTTAAAGAATGTACCGAAGAAGTGGATGTCTATGCCGCAAGCCATAATTTATACCCAAAGGAGAATCGAACTTCTCACTAATCCCCCTACAAGGAAAGAAGGCAGGATTCGTGCCCCTTCACAGGAAAGCCTACAAAGTTTCCGAGCCCCGTAAAACCCAAAAACTTCTTTCCCCAAAACCAACAACTGGACTCCAAACCTCCTGTTAAGATTTCTCCTTCATCTGTCTTCCCGAAGCGACCAATCATATGCTTCACCTGTGGTGTAGAAAACCACATGAGCTGGAATTGCCCCCAAAATTCTAGGCTTAAGAGCGGACCAGCCCCCTATGTTCACCAGATTAATGCCACCCCAGCTCCCCCGGTGCTGCAGACCCAAGCAGCAACTTCTCCCCCTCCTTCAGGCCACCAGGTAAATTTGATTTTCGATAAAAGTTTATCGAGAACTTTGAAATTTAAGGAGGGCAGCGTGAACGGCTGCCGATTCTCGACTCTCGTCAAGGACACAGGATGTACGTGTTTCATCGTGTCCGACGAGCTACTCACCCCAGTGGACCCTAACCACGAAAGATTTGCAGTGGTACATGACTACCTTGGGCGGGCGAACCAATTCCCCGTCGTTGGATGTTACCTGCAGTGTCAATATTATGATAGCTGGGCTGAAGTCATTTCAGCACCCATAAAATTCTGTCTGTACTTATAGGACAGAGCCCTCAAGTAAGTTCCGACTCTGTGTCTCAGGCCGCCCTTCCTCGAGGCCAAGCTAAGAAAGAAGCCCAGAAACCCGTCCCCATCAGAACCCCGATACCGTCTGATTTCTCGGAGCCCCTTAACCAGGACTTTAGGAGGGCACAAAAGTAGTGTGAATTACTAACACCCTTAGGTGATAAGGCGCAAGACAAGGACATGGAGACTGTCCGTGGACCCGCCAAAAAAAGTACCCCTAACGCGCCCATGGAGATACGTTCGTAGCACTGGGCGAAACATCGGCGCTTGAAAAAGATTACCCCGCGGAGTCCCTTAATGTAATACAGACAGTGTGCATCCAACCTGATGCCGATTACCCTCCTTCTTCCCTACCAGGCGTCTTTTGAACCCTCTGACCTGGATATTGACGCGCAGCTGATACCACATCAAAAGAGTGAGCTACAAGAACTATTTGAATGGAGTCACCATTTAACCACCCTATTAGCTCTTTTCGAGCGACCCCGCGAAAACGGCCTCACCATTGGCCCCAGTAAATGCCATTTTGCGCACGAAACCATAAAATACTTAGGTTTCAAAATAGGAAAAAGCCAGTTAGGTCCCCAAGAGGACAAGATTAAGGCAATCGCCAACATGCCCCTCCCGATTACAAAGACGCAATTAAGATCGTTCCTAGGATCAGCTTCTTACTATCGGCGATTTGTTCCGAATTTCGCTACAATTTCGGCGCCCCTCTGCTCCCTCTTAAAAAAAGAATTCCCCCGATCGTCTACGTTGGAATGATGTCGCTGTTTTCCATTTTACTCAGCTCAAGAGTAAGCTCATTTCTGCCCCCATTTTAATGTTGTCTAACCTGGAAAAATCCTTTGGGATTAAGACCGACGCCAGCATCGAGGGCATTGGAGGTGTACTCCCTCAATACGAGGATGATGGAACGAGTCATCCAGTTGCATATGCTAGTCGCCAATTATAACCACGGGAAAAGAGATATGCCACTATAGAGGAGGAAGCTCTATCAATTATCTGGGTTATAGACAAATTCAAAATGTACTTGATAGGAAAAGAATTTCAGATAGGAACCGACCACCGTCCGTTACCATATATTAGGAACGTGCGACACTCTAACGGCCGAATCATGCGCTGGAGTTTACTCATGCAAGAGTATCAATTTAAAATAGATTATATAAAAGGTTCCGATAACCAGGTCGCTGACGCCCTCAGTAGGAATGCGTTACCGAATAGCGTAGAGTAATTGTCTTCGTAGGATTAGGATCTCCATGTATTTATATACCGTCTTGTACGACTTAAATTATATTCTCTTGTAATATAATTAGTTAATGTATATGTCTGAATTTTGTAACGCTCAAGGTCTATTTTTTTTTGTATGTATATATATTTGTACCTATTAAATTACGTATAAATTATTTTGTCCCATATGTACTAATTTTATATCATTTCATTGTTCCATGCCTCTTTTTTTTATTAAGTTTGTATTAAAGGTTATTTTCCCCTATAATCAAAGGTCAAAATAATCATATGTATTGAGGTAAAACTAGTTAGGTGCATGAAGGTACGGTTGGTACAAGAAAACGAGTTCCCCACAACGGAGCTCTATCGTTGTCCCTTCTCTCTCTTTTTTTGAAGTGACAACTTCCCCCGGAATGGAGGGGTGTGATAGAAGGGTTGAGGCCGCTTAATTTCAACCACTATCAATGTTATTTAAAACCACGATGCTACCCACGTGCATCTTCGCTTTGAAGCCGGGCGCCTTATCGCAGCCACCTGAGTCAATGTTTAAACAAGGAGGTTTATCTTTTCCCGTTTCGCCCCATGCGCCGACCTCGCCAGATTGAGTTAGACCTATGGGCAGATAAGGTATTGTTCTCAGGCTTGGCTATGCATTACCTCGAAGCGCCCACTCTATTGTCTCCCACGCCAAGGGGATGTTCCGACTATTTATTTGGAAACTTTACCACTAAGATCAGATTAGAGATCCAGATTTTCTTCGCGAGCAATCACTACGGTCCAGTCTCACCTTGTGCACCAAAGGGCCCTCGACCTCGAGATCCACCATCACTTGTCCAGAAGAAGGACAATATCCCTTGAAAGCCAAGGTTCGAGCCTTCGTGACGCCAAGTCCACTAGGCTTCCCCTGTTGTTCAGAAAGAGAACAACGTTAGAACAGCTATTGTTCTTTTGAGTCCGTTGACAAGAAACGGTTCTCACCCCCCCTCCCTTGTTGTTCAGAAGAGAACAACGTAGAACAACCATTGTTCTTTCAGCCCGTTCGCCAAGAAACGGTTCTCACCCTTCCCCCTTGTTGTTCAGAAGAGAACAACATTAGAACAGCCATTTTTCTCGAGCCCGTAGACAAGAGACGGTTCTCACCACCCTTGTTGTAATGCAGGAGGATGCTGTTGTAATGCAGGAGGAATTGACCCTTCTGTCCAATTGGGCAGAGAAATGGCAAATGAAGTTTAACATAGACAAATGTAGTGTACTTAGTATAGGTAGAAATAATCCACTGAATAGTTATAAATTAAATGGGAGAAATTTAGGGAGGACCGATTGTGAGAGGGACTTGGGTATTTTGGTAAGTTCAGACCTTCGTCCTAGAAAGCAATGCCTAAATGCTAAGAATAAAGCTATTAGGATATTAAGATTCATTAGGAGGAGTGTAAGCAATAAGAGTGCTGAAGTCATTCTAAAACTGTATCTGGCGCTAGTTAGGCCTTATCTAGACTATGCAGTACAATTTTGGTCACCATATTATAGGAAGGATATTGATTTGCTTGAGTCTGTGCAGAGAAGGATGACAAAGATGATTGGTGGGCTAAGGAACTTACCTTATGGTGAAAGACTCAGAAAACTAAATCTACATACATTGGAAAGGAGAAGAGTCTTCAAATGGGTAAAAGGATATAATAAAAGGGGATCTGGGTAAGGTTCTTATACTTAGTGAACATGACAGGACACGTAGCAATGGGTTTAAGCTTGATAAGTATAGGTTTAGGAAGGAGATTGGGAGGAATTGGTTTACAAATCGTGTGGTAGATGAATGGAATAGGCTCACTAGACATGTGATAGAAGCCTCCTCTCTGGGTAGTTTTAAGAATAGATTAGATAAATATATGAATGAAGCAGCTAGATGGGACTGACTTTTTTATATACATATGTATATATTTTTCTAAGGAGTGGGGAGATTATTTTGCGGTTGCATGAATGGACATAATCCTCTGGATGCATTTTATGTATATTGTAGATTAGATCTGACGAACTCCTGTAAAGGGTGACAATGTTGATGACTTTTCTCTGGTAAGAAATCTTTTGTGTGTTGACTGAAACAGGAGCTGCCAAGTGTAGGCCATGAATGGTCTTTTGCAGTCTCCTTCTTTTCTTATGTTCTTCTTATGTTGTTGGTCAGAAGAGAACAACGTAGAACAGCCATTGTTCTTCAAGCCCGTTCTTCAAGAAACGGTTCTCATTCCCAAGACGCCACGTCAGGATCATTTAATTCCTCCCCTTCGGCTAGAACCCACCAGCGGACCGAAAGTTCCTTCACGTCGCCTTCCTCTGCACAACAAGTGTATTTACTTAAGCTGAACGTTACCTTTGAGTATTTAACCCCTTTGTCAACCCTATCGTGTGCTTTAAATGGTTTAGTGAACCATCCCATCCCTTGAACTTTATATTTGTTTTACCTTTTTAAATCGCTCTTATTCCTCGGATTAGCTAGATTCCCCACCACCCTTTCCATTCTCTGTTTATGTCAATATTTTCCGTTTTGTGTGTTGTTGATAGTTTGTATTAATAAAACTCTATTTTATTAATGATAGCAATAATATTATCCTTGAGCTCGGTTCCACTTCTTAAGCATATCGAAGATACATAATATCGGTCAACCCAGACATCTACGCACTCTAAAGATAATTAAATGAGTTCCCTCAACGAATAGTTATATATGGTATATCGCCGAGAGTCCATTCTACGACAATGATGAAAAGTGATTTTCCTCTTCCATCTATTAAAATTAACTTTAATGTTCATATGTGAAAAGCAATTTTCCTATTCAAACATGTAGTTGCATTTAATTGTTCAAATGAAAGAAAATATTTTAATCTTAAAATTTATAAAGCTTTTGAAATTCTGAATAAAATCATGATTTTAATTTTTGAATCTAAAGAATGAATTTAAATATGGTGTAATGGCCTCAGGCATTAGACTATATTCTTACTTAATTTATATTTATGTCTGTCATCACGTAATATATATATATATATATATATATATATATATATATATATATATATATATATATATATATATAATATATATATATTAATTATAGCATGCTTTTTTAAAAGAGAATGCTAGTTTCGAATATGATTCGTTTTTCAATCTTCTCGATTTGTCTTATATTCGCCTTTTCTTCATTGTGTAACCTGTAGATAAGCGTACCGAAGTTCATCGGAGACTGATGTTTGTTATTTTTACAAAGGTAGAAGTAAATTAATGTAATTTAGCACTTTATTTTATTTAAATGACGCGTTTCGATACATATTCAGAGTTACAATGGGGTATTATTATAAAGTATTCACTTTATATATGTTACAAAATGTATTAACAAAATTACGAACGAAGCCATACATGTATAGGCAGGTTGGATCCAGATGGTACAGGGCTGGAGAAGTAGGTAGCCAGAAAGAGGGTAGCCTAAGCTACTTTCCAGAGGGGAGTAGTGTCTAGTGGCAGCTCTGAGTACACCTGTCCCTCTGTTTTGCTTTTCTTGCGCTGGGCAGTATTTCATTGGAGTTAGACTGTGTTTAAATTTGTTTGCTTCTCTTGGATATATAGCTTCAAGGAAGAGCAGTTGACGCCTGTTGGGTTAATATTCTGAAATTTGGTGTTTTCTTGTATCATTTTCCCGTTTAGGCATGTTCTGTGTATTTCCTGTGTATGTTTTATAGGTGCACCGTTATTCAGATGGTATGACATTTTTCTAGAGAGAGTGGTTTTGGTCAGGCCGATATACCAGTTAGGTAGGAGCTCACAGTCTCCTAGTTTGCATGTGTACTCGTATATCAGATGTGTCCTTTGTTTTAGTTGTAGTGGGGGTTTGGGGTTATTTTTAATGAAGAAGGTTGAAGTACGTCTATTTTGATAGTACATGATTAATTCGATCTTTTTCTTAGCGTTTAGTAGTTTTATTCCGCAGTCTATAATGTTCTTGATGGCTCTTTCGTCTGCTTGGCGTTCTGTGTTCATACATAATATTCCTGTAAAACAGTTTTATAATATCCTCAGTATCCCTATTCCTGTTCTTCTTGAGTTCTGATAGGTACCATCTGTCCATTTTAATTCTTATGACTGTTTGTATTTCTTTATTGGGCAATCCGTTATTTACGAGTACCTGAATGGCTTTCTCGAGTTTGTTGTGTGTGTCCTTCCATGTGGTGCAGTGGGTAAAAGCACGATTGATGTACGATGATATAACGCTTGTTCGGTAGCGCTTAGGACATTTGCTGTGCCCATTGATGCAAAATCCCCAGGTTGGTGGGTTTAACATAAACTTCAGTTGCTATTGTTTCATTGATATTGGTAGTGAGGATATCTAAGAATGGTAATTGATTGTTCTAGCTTCCTTAGATGGTATAGTTGAGGGAAGAACATTCTTTAAAGGCTTTTTCCAGATTATGTATCTCTTCTTTTGTTTGTACATTGATGTAGATGTCGTCTCTGTAACTGCAGTAAATATGGGGCTTGGATACTCTTGAAAAGACCCTTTTTTTAACCACTCCTATATAGAAGTTAGCAAAGAGAACTCCCAAGGGAGAACCAATGGCGACTCCATCGACTTGGCGGTACATGCTTCCATTGGGTCCATGGTGTCCCATTTAACCATTGGTGCATATCACATCAAGCGGCACGCAAAGACTTAGTTTGTCTCAGTGTGCGCATCAATGCAATGCCTCTGGGTGATCTGTTTTATCGTCTTATTTCGATGGAAATAAGACATGTGGAACTGCAGCTGCGCTTCTTTCCCTCGATTTTCGAGGACACAATATTTTGGAGTTGCACATTAGCAACGGGGTTACCATAAATGCAAAGTTTTTGCATTTATGCATGCACTTTGTTTATCATAGGATTTTTTTATATTTTGATTGTCGTTACAATTGTGTTAATGATGCGGCTACCCTACCTAATCACCATTTTGGATTTCGGGGGGAGTGATTTTCTGATTTTTAAGCATTTTCTTAAAAATATTTTTTCTCAATTTCTGGTTTTGTCATGGCACAGCAGGGGCTGACCCTTGAAGAGATCCATATTGTACTATTTGACAATGCCGATGACCAACGTTACACTGGGATACCGCTTGATGCCGAAGTGTAGGTAGATAGGGTAATGCCTGACGCTCACAATGCTTTTTGGAAGGAGGAAGAGAGGGAGGAGGATGGGGACGATGTGGAAGGGATATCGCAGATCGATAACCCTGACTTAGTGCCAAAACCTCCTCTGGCTGTACCTTCAACGTCCACGACCCCACCTCTTCCAGCTTTCCCGCCTCCACCTCCTTCTGCGCCCATGCCCCTACCTCCTTCAACAACCAGGGCCCCAACTCTTTCCGTGTCCACGGCCCCACATCCTTCAGCGTCCACTGCTCAAACTCCTTCAGCGTCACGGTCCCACCTACTTCAGCGTCCACGGCTCCACCTCCTTCGAGTCTACAGCTCCACCTCCTTCAGCGTCCACGGTCCCACCTCCTTCAGCATCAACGGCCCCACCTCCTTGAGCGTCAACGGCCATTGCTGCTTCGTTCTCCCTCGGTCCCACTGAGGTCCGGAGTCATAAGAGGAAGAGAGGGGAGCTGATTCCTCAGGAAGGGGCACCCATCGCTGTTTACCCTTCCACCACTTCTTAAGGCAAAGGACAAGACACGTGCCACTCACAGCCTAACCAGACCATGCCTAAAATCGTCAGGAGTAATGTGGAACCTGCAGCCTCTACGCACATCACCATTGGCGCTACTACTCCTGCACGAGTCTTCTCCCCTTTCATGACGGTCCAGATAGTGGCTGAGATCTGCGTGCATACATGTACAAAGATAGCGCAGCTAAGGGCGAACATCAAGGATAAGGACAAAGCGACTTCAAGGATATAGGATCATGGGAAATAAGGGCCTTCTTTGGTGTCCTCATCGTGAATGGGGTCCGTAAGGACAACCATTTGACGACGGAGGAGATGTGGTTTCACATCTACTGGTGCCCCTTCGACTGGATTAACTTTAATGCACATCGCTTCTGCTTCATCATCAGGGTTTTTCGCTTTGATAAACCTGACATCAGGAAGGCTCGGCTCAAGAACGACAGATTTGCCCACATCAGGAAGCTTTGGGATGAAGTCATCCGGAATTGCATTATCAACTACAGGCCAGGTCTTCACCTTCCTTGGATGAAGAGCTCCTTGCATTCAGGAGGCGCTGCATATTCCGGATGTATATCCAGGATAAACCGGAATAATACCATAACTAATGTTTCTTTTCTGTCCAGATATGGAATCAAGCTGGTTATGGTGTGTGATGCCGATTCCTAGAATTGTCTGAATGCCATCCCTTACCTGGATAAGGAGACCACTGACTAGGATACAGGTGTCTCTTTGGAGGAATACTTTATTCTGAAGTTCGTGGCACCCTTCAAGCGTGCAGACCGTACTGTGACCTCTGATAACTGGTTCACCTGGTGTAGTAAGCCCCCAAATAAATTGTGATATCAGCAGAGGTGCTATCTGTGCCCAACTAGTGGCAATTGAAGGACCAATATGCTCTGCCTCAAGTGCCAAAAGTCTATCAGTCTGCACCACACCAGACAAGTTAGCGACCATGTGGACATGCCAGCGTATGATATTTGAGTATTTTTACAAATCTATACATATTTTTATATTAAATTGGAAGTATATTTATCATTTTTATTCTTGTTCTCTTTAACCTTTTCATTGTAGTCTTATATAAATGCTAAACATCTTGAAATAAAAAGATTTAGATTCTGACCAATACGGCCAGAGTTATTCAAGGTCAAAATCAGTGTAGCATATCTGCAACCTCGTTATTTAAATTGTGACACCAATTTGACGTTACCTGTCCAGAGTTAATTTGTTTTAGAGAATAATGATATAAGAACGGAAATAAGATAAATCCTCTTTACCTATTTCTGGGACTTGGATGCATATTTGAGCGGGTATAATCTTCTTCCAATAGACTCCGGTTTTGCATTAAGAACCTCGTCCAAATGAAGAACACTATGTTCATCACTTGCAAAAGGAAGGTTTGCTTCTTACAAAATAATGGAGAAACAATTCATTTGCATAAGTAAATTATATACTATGACATTAATTGTTGAGGAGTCGAATCAGTGATTTCCGCTTTCATAGAAGTCGTTGGAAATATGATCGTGTTTACAAGGCTAAATTAAATATTTTAAATCTTTGTTGGTTATTTTTTCTCATTTTTATTTAAGTTATATTTTAAGAAACAAAGAAAAAAATTTTTTAATTAGTGATATACTAGATTTTATGGATGTCTTTTCTCATTATTGTGGTCAAGAGCAGTTTTCTGAAACGCTCATATTTTTAGAAAAGATTTGAGGTTATTTGTACACAAATTTAACTGTAATTTTGATGATATATACTACAATATAATATTTTTCTTAATTTTAGTCATAAAAAGAGCAAAAAATCTAACTTAGTTTACCTGAGATAATGGAATATATAATGAGAATATCAATAGAAGAATTCAATCTATTAAAATTATGTAAAATATAAAATAGTTAATATGAAAACATTGCTTGACAAAAATTATCTAAATTTTTCACATGATTATTACTTTGTTCATTCGAATATTGCTAAAATACCATTTTGGCTCTTTTTTGTGTTGCAGTTTCATTTTTCTTACACTCAATTATTCTTTTTGTGCTTGTCATCGTTCTCTGGTGAGGGACCTGAGAACGAAATATATTTACAACGGACAGTTATTTGCCAGATAGAGTCCTGATTCATTTCGAATCTAACATTATATAGTAGTTGAACGCCAAGGTAGGTATCAAACTGTGATAATAGGAGAGAACAAAATAGAACAACTTATAATGGACTTTCAAATACCTCCATACTTCTTCTAGGTTAAAGTTTGTAGTTTTTTTATCTCAGTTTTTCGAGGCTCAATAAAAAGGCCTCTATGGTGCAGAAATTTGCCACCCAAAATAACTCTCTTCTTAGTAAAAAAATTTGCTTAGGTTTGACTTAGGATGCGTAGCAGAGATACATGTAATTCTTCCGATAGAAACTAACTCACGAAGCACATCACTTGGCAGTGAGTGGCTTAAATGATACATTACACCGAAATTCCTTTTTGCATAATAGAATTTGGGAAGCAATCACACAAAACACAAGCTTGTATTGTACATTTTACTTGCTTAAAGGGATCATAATATTGCTGATTATAGTAGCCATTAAACTAATATCCTATTAATTAAACAAGGCTTATTTACAATGGATTTGTCATTGATAATTGGTTTCTGATATCATTCGATGACAACGATTATAAATTGAATAGCAATACTAGTTGAATGTTCACTGACACCTATCCGTGGCCAAAGGTTTTCAAACACTTTAGAAATTTAATGTATTGAGGCAATGGCGGGATCTTTAAGTTTATATTTAAAGAGCAATATGAATATAACAGTAAAATGAAGAGGAATAAATACCAATAATATTTATAGGCCCCAAACAATCAACAAGAATTAACAGAATAAAAACTTTCAAAACATCTAGCATTAACAATATATATATAAGATAAAGAGAAGAAGCTCTTGTAAAAATCCAGCAACACCAGAAAAATACAGGAAACTCAGTAGCGTGTCAATTGGCAGTAATGAGATCGTTTACTCCTTAAAGCATGTCTTTACGAGGGTGTGAGACACATGAGGGATTGGACACTAGCCCACTCGTTGGTTATGATTGCCTTTAGTTGCTCATTGGAGGCCTGCTGATGATGTATTACGGTGTTTTTCAGGTCCTGTCACGGGTTTTCCAGTGGATTCCTATCCAGAGACTTAAATATTCAGGTCACCACCGTGATATTGTTGACCCTAAACTACAGTATGCTGGACACACACTTGTGACATGGGAAATTATTCTCAATGAAAATCACTTTGAGGGCATAGCTAGAGAGGTCTTGGTCTGACGGAACCCCTTAATATCTCAGGACAGCTTGGACCTTCTCTGAATTCATGGTGCTATCAAAAAGGTGAGACAACCCACTACCAACTTGACATGCTGATCTGTACCAGTACAGAGCGAACATCATGCTTTAATTTTGCCTACCCCCTAGCTTCCTGCGGAGTCTAACGTTTTCTGTGGTCAAGAACTACTGGAACATGGAATCGGCGTACCATAAGACACGTCCCAACTGAAGCATGTTCCATTTGTGGCGAGCATTTGCGCAAGCCAGTCAGCGTCGTTTCTGCCGAAGCTTCATCATCTGCTTCTGATAGTCTTTACATGGTTCCTGCCTTTTGTAGGCAGTCAACGATAGACTATTCTGACTGATGCAATGATATGGTCGCGCTTTGCCCATTTATGCTTTAGTTAGACTGAGATTTTCTTTACGATCCTGAAGGTTCATGCGACACAAAGACAAGTCATCACAGTGCATACTAAATATAGGTCGTAAAGAACGATGTCGATATTGGATTTTGCCATTTTCTTGGATCGTTTTCAATACATCTGCAATATCGCTTGGTGATTCGCTGACATTCCTCATGATTTAGTAAGCTGATACATTTTTCGTGTAGCGTGCTCATCAGATATTTTCCCAAGATATAGTCACTTGTTTTTATAATTATATTTATAAGTTCCCTTGAACATGGAATATAATATTAATCTACAGATATGATGTGTTATATAAAGACATTTTTACTAAGATAGCGCATACTGACACCAGGGTTTCATGCATTTCAATAGCTTGGCTACTTACAATTTTGCGTTCCAAATATATCAAACAGATGCATGCAAGTCTATAGTATTATATTCATAGACATATCCAAGTAATAAGAAATATTCTTAGTGTCCGTAAACTTTTGGGCACTGCTGTATTTGCTTATATCTATGTATATCTGTAGAACTTTCGAGATTTATAAATAATCCACAACTTGCCCCTTGATCCTTTAGTATATTTTCTGTCACAGATCATTTACTGATGAAATAAAATCATTAAAAAAATCAAATCCCATTTGTATTGTTTTCTTGAAAATCAGGAACCGACCTAAGGACGAGAAATTTAAGATCTTGCTTCACTCATTTCTGATATATCGCTAATTCTTTTAAAAATAACTAAGCGCTATTTCTTCAGAAGATAAAAATTTTAACCATAATCATATAAACCTTATTTCTGATAAAAAAAGGAATAACCAAATTTTGGAAAAGTTATTTCCTCTATTATTTCACTCATTTACTTCATAACAAAAAGCAAACTACGATTCTATTAGTTTCATATGCAAATCTTTGAGTTCAGCAGAGCTATGATGCTTTTATATTTATTAAAGTGTAGAACGCCCCTATTCTTGTGATATCTTGATTTTGCTCTAGAGTAGATTGAAATCGTAGGGTATGGTCCTTATATTAAAATAGACAGACTCCAGTAAATGATCATTTTTTTCTACAGATTTCTACCTGTTTTAAAAAATTACTACTATATAATTGTTTTAAAAATTTAAGATCATGTTTCTTGGTCATAGGAAGGAGTTAAATAAAAGTAGGTTGCGACATCAGACCCTCGAATCGTAGACGATATTCCAAGACTTGATGAAGTAATGCACATAAAGATAAATATTTCTGTAGTTGGCTGAATTCATGCACCAGAGACCGGTCTTTCTTCGTGGAGTAAGAGTGTGGTGAGATCATGCTTTGACACGAAAGAGCGATCAAAGAAAACTTTGTGGTTCCGCGTCAGGATTATGTGTAAATAAGCATCCTCATTGGGAGCAAGAGTACATCACTCCTTGTTATGCTTTTTGAGTGTCCCCTTAAGAAATATAATTACTCTGTTAAGGTTCAAGAATAAGGAAGCTATTTGTTGCATTGAAAACAAATATATACCCAAATATATTTGAGGAATAATCTCTGTAAAATCTACCTGCTTACGCGGTGGTAAGCACAGTGCCTCTACCAATCGATGGGCAGATCCCCACGTGCACCCTTATGCTTGTGTCCGCGATCATTTGTAATCAAACCAGACATTATGATGAGAAAAATCACAGCCATGTCCAATAAGATAACGAAAGCTCCAATAAGTATTTAGCAGAGTAGTGAGGCTAGTAAAATAAAATGTCTCCAAGAGATTGGGGCATGAACTTATTTACTTTGTTTTAGTAATTTTAAGAAGGACAAGAACAGCGCCATTTATAAAATTGGAGATGGGGGAAAGGTATATATGCCTTTGCCTCACATCCATGTTAAGCAATACCATTTGTCATATTACTCTATTCTCCCTTTTAGACGAATAGGCATTAGTTTGGAGGTAAATATTAAGAGGAAAATGAGAGAATTGAAGATTATATAAAATGTCAGGTTTGGTATCCTAACATATACCTCTTATTTTAAGACAAATTAAAACGGCTCCTATTCTTATCTCGATATCAAAAATGCCTCTGTTTTTTATTTCCATCCCATGTTCGAATGTTTCTGTTCTATTGTTTTTAAAAGGCGACTGACAAGAGGAGCGATTTCGCCACTATCCCTTACAAGAGGAGCTTGCACTTCCCAGAACTTCAGCTGTGGCGTGCAGCTCATCTGGCTCTAGCAACTCTGTTTCGGTCCAAAAAAATCTAAATATTTCCGGTATGTATCTACTAGATTTGATCAAATCTTGTTTATTTTCTTATTCTAAAGGCAAGAAAAAACTTTTAGTGAAACTCTTTTTATTTACGGAAAAACAGTCCTCGAAGTTTTCTTTCATCTAAATTTGCTTTTATATACGAAAAAAATACAAAGAAAACAACCATGCCTTAATTTTAATACATTTATTTTTTAAGAAGACTTAGAAATAATTGATAAAAGCGTAAAATATACAAAAAAACAGCCTCGCGGGCTGTTTTTTCAAACTGTAAAGAAAATCTTAAAAACAATTTGGTGAAAAGCTTAAAATATACCGAAGTAACTAATTCTTATATATATACATATGTATATATATATTTTTCCCCAAGACTAAATTGAGACTAAATGACAAAGTTGCTTCATTGAAAAAATTGGAGTGTACTCATGTAGATTTGCATTTAATTTCAAGATCTCTGGCAAAGAATGGAACAAATAAACACCCTGATAATGAGACAAATTGGTGAAATCCTAAGACCGAAGTTGTACTCTCAAGTCATTCTGATTTAGGGCCTGCATACTTCATATTGAATTTCTTAAATTTCCTGAGATAATTATATTGTTTTCTAGTTACGGCCTCATTAATATTTATCGGTCACTAGTTTTGTAATCACTGTTTCTTAAATATAAATTTGTTTACTCATAACTTTTTATGTACTTATCTATAAAATTTTAGCAGCGCAAAGTTTTTTTAAATATTTTTTGCAGATTTCCTGGAAATTAAAAGATTAAATTAAAGAAAATTTAGGTTTTGTTATTTTTTTTCTCAGGTTTTAGAAAGTTCTGGATAAAAGATCAGATTAGAAACAATAAATTACTAAACGAAGGAAACAACACTTAGCAAGCCACAGAAGCCAAATTTAAAAAGTAAACGATGAATAAAGTATTTAAATTTAAACGATATTCGTGTAGTAAACAATGTACAAAGTTTTGACTTAGTAAACTCTGATTCATTCGCAAGTTTAGCATATAGGCAAGGAATTAAACTCAAATCTACGTGAGTACACTCCAAGATTTACAATGAAGCAACTTTGTCGTTTAGTCTTAATTTAGTCTTGAGAAAAATACAAAATAATAGCTGGTATATTGAGGAGTCATCTCTGCACATCGATTTACGCACTGTGTGAGATCTAAGAGAACTTAGACTAAAAAGAAAGGAAACCTCAAACGATATGGATATTTAAGCATTCATTTTGCTGAAAGTCATTTTATTTTACTCAAGCCCTAAAAAACTAAGATTAATTAACAAAAATTATCGTAGAAATTATTTATCAGCTTTAATTTAACTGAATCTAATTTGGGGGGTATTTTATTTAGATTTAGAATAATTCTTGATTAAAAAATAGAAGATGCTGAAAAGTCATTTTATTTTACTCAAGCCCTAAAAAACTAAGATCATTTAACAAAAATTATCGTAGAAATTATTTATCAGCTTTAATTTAACTGAATCTAATTTGGGGGGTATTTTATTTACATTTAGAATAATTCTTGATTAAAAAATAGAAGATGCTGAAAAGTCATTTTATTTTACTCAAGCCCTAAAAACTAAGATCAATCAACAAAAATTATCGTAGAAATTATTTATCAGCTTTAATTTAACTGAATCTTATTTTGGGGGTATTTTATTTAAATTTAGAATAATTCTTGATTAAAAAATAGAAGATGCTGAAAAGTCATTTTATTTTACTCATGCCCTAAAAAACTAAGATCATTTAACAAAAATTATCGTAGAAATTATTTATCAGCTTCAATTTAACTAAATCAAATTTTGGGGGTTTTTTTATTTAGATTTAGAATAATGCTTGATTAAAGAATAGAAGATGCTGAAAAGTCATTTTATTTTACTCAAGCCCTAAAAAACTAAGATCATTTAACAAAAATTATCGTAGAAATTATTTATCAGCTTTAATTTAACTGAATCTAATTTTGGGGGTATTTTATTTAGATTTAGAATAATTCTTGATTAAAAAATAAAAGATGCTGAAAAGTCATTTTATTTTACTCAAGCCCTAAAAAACTAAGATCAATCAACAAAAATTTTTGTAGAAATTATTTATCAGCTTTAATTTAACTTAATCTAATTTGGGGGGTATTTTACTTAGATTTAGAATAATTCTTGATTAAAAAATAGAAGATGCTGAAAAGTCATTTTATTTTACTCAAGCCCTAAAAAACTAAGATCATTTAACAAAAATTATCGTAGAAATTATTTATCAGCTTTAATTTAACTAAATCTAATTTTGGGGGTATTTTACTTAGATTTAGAATAATTCTCGATTAAAAAATAGAAGATGCTGAAAAGTCATTTTATTTTACTCAAGCCCTAAAAAACTAAAATCATTTACCAAAAATTATCGTAGAAATTATTTATCAGCTTTAATTTAACTGAATCTAATTTGGGGGGTATTTTATTTAGATTTAGAATAATTCTTAATTAAAAAATAGAAGATGCTTTACAGATATATTTATTTCTTCATTTTGTATTGACGTTTAATGATTTAAACTAATAACATCTTCAGAGTAAGACGGTTTAAGTTGCACCTAGATTTTATATAGTTATTCAGTATAGGGTGGTGATGTTGTTTAATTATTTATATTGAAAGTAACTTGGCTAGTCGTATTTGGAAGTAAAAGAGGCAAAGAGGAATACTACATGTACAAATTCTAATTGATTATGGATAAGAAATATTTTAATATATAAAGTAGTTCCTCCGTTTTAATGTTTATTTCTAATTTAGTTTTCCTAATTAGCATTGCCTCAGCGACTGTTAGTTTTTGTTCTTCGGTGGTTATATAAATTATTTAGAACTTTAACAAATGTAAACTAGTTTTATTGTGGCGTTGACTTTGTACAATTTTACGAGGTTTAAAATGATGCTGGTCTTCCTATACTTCAAAGGTATGACGTAGCGAGCAACGGCTGGCAATAGCATGACGGCGCAACCTGGACATCCCAAGCTCTAAACTTAGCCATCATTCTACATACTATACATCCTGCACTATCATGTAGTAAAACCCCTAATAAGTAGTGGTTGATACTATAAATATAAGATTTCAAAAGCTAATAACAACATGCTCGAAGATCGAATGATAGAAGAAAAGGTGTGAGAGAGTGAAAGGCTAGTGTTTCCAGAGCCCCATCAACCTTTCCTCTCTCCTCTGGCTACGAAACAGAGCTAGAGACGAGAAAGTTGATCAAGAGAGCCCAGTATCCCCTCTTCCACAATTACCCTCCTCTATGTGCCCTAAGGCATCGAGTTAAAGGTTTAAGGGGAGAGGAGGAGGAGGAGGAGAGGAAGAGGTCAGGAAGAGATAGTACAGCGAGACTAGACAGACGACTAATAGACTATACAAGCGACCTAATTGGTCATGGCCTTATATCTAAACGCGGCGCTAATACCATGGTGTATATCGCGCCCCTCCCCCTCCTTTGTACGTAGAGCCCGTTTGGAAGCAGGATGTCAAAGTGTGAGTGAGGAATGGAAGGTAGTTGGAGAGTTTCAAGTTTGCTTGGAGGTCAAGCTAATCTCAGGCCGTTTTTAAGAAGTTATAAGTGGGAATTATAGTCAAAAAGTAAGTACCTAAATTCTAGGTTAATGTGAATTCAGGTGTCTTATTATATTTAATTTAGGCGTTTAAATAATTGTTAGTTTTGTAAGTCTGCGTCTGGTAAGTATTTTTTATATTTTTTTGCATGTTTTCGTTTTTATCTAGCTATGTTATTTTTTGTGTGCATGTTCTAGATTCCTGAACACTAGTCATGTTCTTTATTAATTTCTTTGAGGAGTATTTCTACAAGTTATTATTTACCTTCATTTTATGTGGCTTAGTTCTGTTCTCTTTAACGGTTCTCATTTATGTTTTAGTCATTGTAGTATTCGGTTGGTTTTCGAATTGTTCAGCTTTCCTTATCCCCATGCTGCTTGGGAACAGTTAGTTAGGTCTCCATCCTTCTCTTAACACTATTTGCTTGGCAAGTTCCTCTCCAGTCTCTCCTCGTGTCAAATCAATGACCGCTTTCACCCCTTTCATAATAACCTTATTAAGGGGTTCGATATTGGCTTCTCTATTTAGTTTTTATATTCTTCTTTTCTCTTTCCTTTTCGTATTAGTTTGAATCCTCTGTAATTCGAGAAGATTATTTCTCGACAATTTATACATCGCAATTGCTGGATAGAGCAGCGTCTGTTGGACTATTGAATAATAAATTTTCTTTTTGTTTCGTTGTCTGAGCGTTCTTAACTTATATAGAAGTTTCATATAAATTTTTCCTTTTTTCTATTCTGTCGGTTACGTGTTTCATGTAGCCGGTTTTAGTGATAGTTAGAATCAGCACTTTACATTCATTAGTGTATATATATCTTTCAAAATCTACGTATATTTTTGCTCTTTTTTTCCTGAAAACTGGTATAATTTTGAATTTATCACGGTTCCTACTAATTTTCACTCTACGTTCGTACTCGTTTAACCTTCGAATTTCTTCTCCCGTTGCTCTCTCTTGGTGCTGGCCGTGCCTGTAGGGTGAGACAACAGCTTTCGTTATGATATTCGCAAATTGAATATTTATACTCATGGGGAAATATTTACTGTGTAGCCAGCTTATAATAGCTGACTGAGACAACCCCCCTGGGCAGCCCCGACTTTCAGCTTAAAGCGCTCTCCTTGGTGATTGTCTGCGTTTATATAATCTCTCAATTTTATTGTTTATTGTTGAAATTCTTTATACAGTATTTCAGGCGGCAAAAATTTGTCGAAGGCTTTGTATACGTCTCTACAGACGATGTCTACGCTCATCTTAACGCCTTTCACCTTTGATAATTTGTTCATTATTAGACAAAGTGCCATATCTGTGCTCGTGTTTTTCTAGATTCCAAATTGGCACTCACTGTAAAGGTTGTTTTCCCACAAGATTTTGTTCGAAGCTGTAGTTTAATATCTTTTCGTTTACTTTCGCAATGAAATCCAGTAGCGAGATAGGTTGGTAATTTTCGGTATGAAAATCATTTTCACCAATTTCAGGTGGCTAGGAAAGTAGCTCGTATTCAGACACGCATTAAAAACATTCTTTGAACCTTCTGAAATGTTATCCGTTGCTTCGGTGTAGTTTTTCTCAGTGAGTCCTGAGACCCCTGGCACTTTCTGTTTAAAATTGCTTATCGCGTCTTTAATCTATGGCATGGTTATTGTTGCATCAATTCCCTCGTTGGTGTTTCTACTTGCGTCGGGTGGTGATGATGAGTCCTTTCACTTATTCGGTTAAGTTCTCCGACAATATCGTTCTCAATGTCAGTGTCGAAGTTCTCATTTTCCTCTTCATCGATTCTGTAAACTTTCTTCCAATGTTCTGTAAAGGCTCTTTCAACCTGGGTTTCATCTTCCAGTTAGTTTCCTTTCTTGTTTTTAATTCTAATCTTTTGCCTAGCTGGTTTGTCTTTCAATCTGTTTATCCATTTCCAAAACTGTTTCGATAATTCTTTCTCACCTATTTTAGGGATATGGTTGTTCCAGTGTTCTTCTTGTTTTTCGTATATTATTAACGTTAGCTCTGTCTTCTTCCTTTTTAGTTATGGGTGGTAGTGGTGACCCCTTCCCCGGCCCGACATTGGACCAGGGACCCTCACACCTATTCCAGGTCCCACCTCAGCTCCCCGGAGCATCGCACGAGCAGACCCACCACCTACCGGTATTCCTCCCAGAGATCCACCGGGCCCAGGTCTGTCTGTATTTGTGGGCAGTTGAAGAGATGTGTAGTGTCGTGTATATGTGTTAAGCATTTGGGACAGTTTGTGGTTTTAAGGGTGGAGGGAGATATTCTGTGCATGCATGGCGTCAGGAGGGTTGATTTGTAGTTTGTATATGTGCTAGTGTTCTTCTGATCTGCTTTGTTCTGAGTTGTTTATGGTTGGAAGTGGTGCACTTAATATTTTATTGTTGGTTCTGTTTGTCAAGTATTGTTGTGTGATCCGAGAGTAGATTGTTTCATGTTTTGCTTGATTGTGTTTTCTGTTGTTGTGTTATGGTCTGTCTAAGTCGGTGGTGTAGTTGTTCTTAGTGAAAATCGTCTGTTTTTTGTGTCGGTGATTGGTAGGTGGTCTAGTTGATGATTTGGATGTTGTGTTTTCTGCTGAGTTATTTGTAATCAATGTATTTTTAGGTGATTTTTGATTGGAATGATGTTTGTCTCGTTCGTTAGATGTTTGTGTCAAGACTGCATCCTGTGGCAGTGCGGAGGGCATTGTTTGGTATTGTCTATAGTATTTTTAAGGTGGTTTCTAAAATGTTTGGAGACCAGATTGTGTTGGCGTATTCTAGTGCTGGCCTTGTGTTAATGAACGTTTCATTAGTTTTCCCCCCAGTGTGTAGTTGTAAGTGCCTTGAGAACTTTGAGTGTTTTCGTAGCCTTGACTATTGTGTTTTGCATGTCTTTTGAGTATGTGAGTTTGGGGTCAAAAAAGAGGCCAAGGATCTTCGGTTCTTTTATGGTGGCAGTGATATGTTTTCTATGTTTAGATTTAGGGTTGTGTTGTAGTCTGCAGGGTCTGGTGTGAAGAGAGTGTTCATTGTTTTGGTGGCTTTTAGCTTTAGTGAGTTTTCTATTGTCCATGTGTGTATTTTGCTGAGGTAAGGTTGTATCTTTAGTGCCGCGGCTTTTGATTTGTTGTGTGATGATAGTATTATGATATCCTCTGCGTAGGTGACATTTTTACTGTTTGTGGGGGAGTTGGTATATCTAAGGTGTAGATGTTATAAAGTGTTGAAGAAAGAACTCCTACTTAGGGAAGTTCGGATTCTGTGTGCCTGTGTTTAGATTTTGTGTTTAGTGTTTGGGTGTATTGGAGTCGTTAGTTAATGTAGTTTGATATGTACTTGATGAGGGTGGTGGGTATGGTGAGTTTGTGGATCTTGTTGATTAGTTTGTGTAGGTCTACTGTCTCAAATGCTTCTGACATGTCAAGGGCCTCTGCTATGGTAATATGTGGTGTAATTTTCTTGATAAATCCATTTGCGATTATGTTGTTTATTGTGTGTAATGCTGTGGTGTTTGAGTGCATGGATTTGAACCCATGTTGGTATGGTGTGTTTGGGATGTTGGATGTGATGTAGGGTAGGATGATTTTTTTCTAGTGTTACTTGCTTGGTCCATCTATACGTTTCTGTTATCAAGCCAATCTTTTTAATATGATTTTGTTCACTAATTCAGCGGTTCATCTGAAGTTTTGGAAGGTTCTGTAGGATCTTTTAGGGGATTTCCTTTTCGTTTGCATTGATCAGAGCTCGTCTGATTTATATGAGCCCTTGGTCAATATCTTCTATTGTCGCTTCGTTGAGTGTCTTTGGTTCGTAGCTTCTTAAAATTTCCTTGTACTTTGTCCAGTCCGCCTGATGATAGGCCTTCCATTTCTTATATGGCTTCTGTATGGGATGATGGTTACAGTAAGTATGGTAGCTAGTTGGTCGCTAATCGTTAGGTTGATAGGTTAAAAGTGATAGTTGAATGGCAAGATGAAGTTTAAAAGGCATATATACGGTTTAGACGCCGCATTATTGTTAATGCAAGTTGGGAATTCCGGCGTTAATCTTTGAATCATTGCAAATGCCTGCCGGCGCTGTTTGTGTACTATACCTATTTTTCTGCGCAGTGGGCGTTTATATTCCCATAATGATGACTGGCTTCCTGCTATTGATGAGTCTGGTGAAATTTGAAATTGGGAGTCCATCCTCCTTTGGGGGTTAGTACCCAGTTGCTATTATAAGGATAATTAGTTGGAGTTGTATTGCTAATGATGCATATGACACTACTAGTCCTTCTTGCAGTCGAGTTCCTTTTTTACTGCAATGGTGGCCCCTTTAAAGCTCTGGCATGAAGGGTTTGTTGCGCTAATGTTGTAATTTCATATCTTTATCTTTTCCAGTTCTAGATTCATCTCATGTCCTGATATTAGAATTATATCAAGGTCTAGTTCTCTAAAAATATTTCCATAGGTATATTTATTATCTTTCCATCTGTTTGATTTTGGTCGTTTCAGGTGGTCCTAATTCACGCTTTTTCATTTTTATTTCGTTTTGTCCAGGTCTGCACATGCATTGTTGCTTTTCGTTGCGAGAGATTGACGTATACGGTACAGGAGATTGTTGCTTGGGGTTATGTTCTTGTTCGTACACGATTTCCTATTCTTTTGAGCTTTTCTTCTCGTCACTCTGTCCTCCTGAGAAGATTCCTCGGTGCTTCTGTCTGCTTTGATTTATTCTGTTCTTCTTCATTATGCCCTTTATGTTTAGTTTCTTTTATTAGTTCATTCGTGGTTTCTCGTTGATGTTCATTCTGAAGATTGCTGAGGAGAATATTTCTTTAGGAAATTTAATTGGCTCGAGGTCGTTTTCTTTTAGCATACTCTTCAGAGTGCTATATTCATGATCTGAGTGTGAAATATGCAGGTGAGAATCTTCACATTTAAGTTTCCATCCAGGTTTATCTGTGTCTCCATTCTCGGTTGATGTGGGGCATTTGAACTGCTGCGACGTAAGGTCCTGCGACCTTTTCGCGGACATAAATAACTGTAGTCTGCAGTTCACATTTGTACTTTGGTGTTAATTCGGAATTCTGCACCGCATGGTGCATGCGACCAAAGAGAGGAGAACATGTGCAGATACAGCCTTCCTCCAGGCCATCTTCAGCCCCGGCAGAAAACTAGCAGAGCATGCCATTGCAAGCGCAGCCGACGGTATGCCATCGGTTTTCACCATCAGCGCTAAAGTGAATAAAATTATATGTGAGATTTTTGTAAAGAAATGGCTACATAAATCCTCCCGAA
Organism: Ceratothoa steindachneri; assembly: GCA_963969495.1. Lineage (NCBI taxonomy): Eukaryota > Metazoa > Arthropoda > Malacostraca > Isopoda > Cymothoidae > Ceratothoa > Ceratothoa steindachneri. The sequence goes on along the minus strand of OZ018338.1, from coordinate 57,651,265 downwards.
GGGCTTGGCAGACCTATACCTTAAAGCTCCCCTCCCTCGTGGAGAATGCCGGAGAAGCGAGTCCCATGAGGAGACTTGTGGGAGCGGTAGCCGGCGAATAACCGTAACTGCCTACCCTGTTTGATCTCCCCGCCACTTAGGTAGTTGGAGCGACCATCTGTGTTAAGGCAAACACGTAAGGACCTTAAACGACTCTCTAACGATCCAATTACCTACGAGATCCATAAACCCGTAGTTATGTCGCCAAAAAGCGGTGCTAGTCAAAAGGCACCTCAAGGAGTGTGGCGGTTGAGGGTCTCACTAATAAACGAGCCGACTTGAGCACCTCAGTGCCAACCTCTGTACTTGTTGCTCTCAACAGAGGAGAACTCACTATTCGCACTCCACTCTGTGGCCTCGCCCCTTCCTCTTTAGATTGGGTGGTGGTCCGCCTATAAATAAACCCCAGAAAGAAAGAGAAGAGATTATTATTAGGTGAGAGAGACGAAGGATCAGTTCGTGAAGATCGATCAATCAGCCAGGCAAGGTTATTCAGTTAGAGAACGAAGGATCAGTTCGTGAAGATCGATCCTTCAGCCAGGCAAGATTAGTCGGTTAGAAAGACGAAGGATCAGTTCATGCAGATCGATTCTAGAGCCAGACAAGAGAGAATAGAAGTCGGTAAGAAAGACGAAGGGTCAGTTCCTAAAGACCGATCCTTGAACCAGACAAGAGTGATTAGAAATCGGTAAGAAAGACGAAGGAGCAGTTCATGAAGATCGATCCTTCAACCAGACAAGAGTGATTAGAAGTTGGAAAGAAAGACGAAGGATCAGTTCGTGAAGATCGATCCTTTAGCCAGACAAGACGAGTTCCGTGAGAAACGATAAAGGATCAGATTGAGAAGATCGACCCCCCCCCCCCCTCTATGGGCCGAATTATCATAAATCGTCAAGTTTGGTAAAGGTGCCATACCGAAGAATCCTTAACAGACTTAAAACAAGTCAGACTGGAGAAAAGTAAACACGCTCAGACTCGAGTGACTCTCACATCCCAAGCTCCGTAAGAGTGAGAGGAGAAGAACCCAGCCACAACGAGGTTTCGTTCTTTAATTACGGTAAAAATCCCACCGAATACCCCAAAATCTATTTGGGCACTCTACTTTGACGAATAAACACCAAGAGGCTTCAAGATTATTCAGAAGAGGACTCTTGGAGCAAAGAGCACCATAACTCTCTCTGTATTCTTAACTTAACCAGAGGCAAGGTTGCCATAAGAAGTTGACAGCGCTCTACCTCGCTCTCTCCATCAGATCTCGACGAAATTCTATCATCGGGCACTCCAAATCCCCGACGTGCGAGATAAGCCCTCCCTCGACCTCCGGTCTCCTTTGATCCCGTCTGTCATGTAAGTTAGTAAGAACCTTTTTATTCATATTGCGATAGTATGAGGTTAGTACGTTTTCAGATTTATTAGAAGTAGAGAAAATTGTGTGTGGACCCCGGTCATATTTGGTAGTAAGAGCGAGTACGATAATTTAATTATTAACGCTAAACAAAAAGGGTAACGATAAAAATACTAACCGGCAATTGGTGTGTTTACCGGAGGCCGGTTTGTTTATTTTTGTCATTGAAAATATTGTAATAGGCCTAGTTGTCAACCGGGATAGTCTAGGTTAGCTTAGGACGAAGATATAAATATATGTTTATTTTTGGATAATTCCTGTGTGTTTCCTTATATCATTACTTGTTGAAGCGGCTCTTCATTAAAACAACAAATTCGCACTCTTAGATTAAATTCTCTTTCATCAAAGGAGTACATCACGACCACAAGGTATCCTACGACAAAAGTGGTGTCAGGTGTGGGTTTTTTATTAAAAAGAACCCAGCAGCGTCTAAGTAAGGGAGAGCCAACACGTCAAGGAATACCAGGAATAAGAGAATAATCGACGCGAGGAAAATTGGTAAAGTTAGGGGTGGAAACAATCTGAAGGTAATTGTTAGGTCAAGTGGTAAATTTATTGTCTGAGTGGTATAACAATCAGCATAGTAGTGGTATTAAGGGTAAGTTAGGCTGCCCGCTACCTGCTGAGGGGCGGCATAAGTGCCTGAGAGTACAGAAAGGAAAAATGGACGGACAAACACAAAATCGATCTGCTCGAAAGACTCGATCAACGAGCACAAATTCTGGGACTTGAAGTCGAGGATATGGATGCCTACGTCCTGTCAGAATTAAGAATATTAAGAGAAGAGTAATGAGAATAAATAATACAGTTTGATAAAGAAATGGAAAAAAGAAGAGAGTGGAAAAGAGAATACGAATCAATGGAAATAATGATGGACACAATAGGAGAAGAAGATAGAATACAGCGGAAAATAGAAACAAAGGAAAGAAGAATACCGAGTTGAAGTAAAACAAACGAAATAATAATATTGTTGAAAAGAGAAGCAAAAAAAATCAGAATAAGGATAGAAAAGGAAGATGAAGAAAGGCGAATAAAGATAAAACGAGAAAATGATGAAAGAAGAACAAAGATAAAATTGGAAGAACCCGACGGGAAAGCGAATTAGCGAAAGCGGAAATAGAAGCCGAAGAAAGGACAATGAAGAGGGAAAAAGAGTCAAAAGAAAAAAAAATAAAGATAAAAAAGAAGTAGATGAAAGAAGAATACAGAGGGCAAAAGAACTTACTCAAGCTGAAAGAGAGGAGAGAGAAGAAAAAGAAAGATTGCTCGCACTTGAAAGTGCATCTATCGAGAACCAGATGGAGGTCTAGGAAGTTTTAGCTCGGCCTTGACCTAGGATGGGACCATCGAGGGAAACCCAGCCAAATGGAGTAACGATGGAAGAAGTAGTAATTAGGGATGAGGTACCAGCAGGAGTACCTAAGGAAGAACCTACGAGGAGAACCCAGTCACACGGGGTAATGATGAAGCAAGACGGAAGTGTCAATGTGGTACACCCAGGTAAACCCACTCAGATGTTAGACAAGGATATTAAGTATCCCCCCCCCAGTAGTCTTTCCCCAGAACAAGGCACCCATGGAGTTACCACCAAAAACCAAGTGGTAGTGAGCTCCACGCCCATTAACGACACAGCAAGGAAAATTTTTTTCGAGCCCCGGATATCGAGCCCAAACTCGATCTCCCAAGGTATCTTTTTAAAGAAGGACTATGGGACCCCACTCCCAGCAATTATTCCCTACTGCAACAGGCCGCTCTAGCCATAAGGTTCAGTTTAAACTTAGTCAAGCACCATAAGAAGGATAATTCGAGTAGGTTGAAATATCAGTACCATTTAGTGACATACTTGGGTAGACTCAATAACCCGAACGGTCGACTTAGGCGCGATAAAGTATTGGTAGTGGGGCACCATTTTATTATTACCTATATAAAACGATCGAACAAGTGTATGGCCGACTCGTTAAGTCGGAATCTTGTCGACGATTATGGAGCATGCCGACTATTGTTTTATATTAAGTGTCAAGATTATTGTAATCGTTAAAATTGTAGTTAAGAAAGGGCGAGTGACCCCCTAGTTGTAGATAAGAAGCTCCTAAGTTGGCACAGTAATATAGGAATTAATGTAAGGTCAGGTGAAATGTTATCGAAGCATTCCCGAGTGAACTGGAGGTTATTGAATAGTATAGTGTTCAGTAAGTTACCTATGTATAATATTGTAAGTGTCGGATAGGAATAACCCCCCCCCCCCATGTTAATTTCTTTAGGAGGGAGGTAAATATAGAATCTGAGCTATTAAAGAAAATGTCTGCTCTCGTTAGTTTTCATCGTCTCTGCACCACAGCGCACCGCCTGTCGACGAATGAGATGGTCGAAAGGGCATACGGGACTTTGAAGACAAGGATGGCTGGTGGCACTTCAATTATCCTCATCGGCATTCGCTCCTTCCCTAATGACTCGGGATTTTCGCCTTTCTCGGCAGTCACAGAAACCACACTCTTGTGGTGGACACTCCAGCTTGTCATCGTCATCGAAGCCCGATTCAAAGTTTATTAAAGAATTAGCCCCAACCATAGCTCAAGTCAATTTCCTGCAGGCATTCCTAGTGCAAATGCACTCGGTGCCGAGTGCAACTCATCTTTGAGTCCGAATAGACCGCCTTCGTAAAACACTAGAAGCGCCATATGCTGGCCCTTTCCCGGTTATCGAGCGTGACGGCAAGGTTTAAAATTGGAATTCCCTGATGGCAAGAGGGACACTGTCTCAGTGGAAAGACTGAAACCAGCGAGGCTTCCTCCCTCGCATAGTGATAACGTGCTGGGTAATCAGCAACGTCCGAAGACTCAGGCAGAAAACATGAGAAGGAATTGTAAAAAAATTGTCAATAGCTTGCTCTCACCTGCTGTCAGAGTGAGAGAGAGGGGGTTGGGGTGGGGGTGAAGGTGGCACGCGGTCGTGGCTTTCAAGGAGAGAGAGAAAAGACACACCTGGTCGACTATTTTTAATCCACGCTAACGAGGCGCAAATTCGCGAAAGCCGTGATGGGCTGGAGGCCCGACTTCGTAGAAGACTGAGATGTGCTTTAGAGCACGAAAGGTCCCGCAGTGAATTATCCTGCGATGGCGAGAATCGGGCAAAGTTCTCCGCTCTAAAACGTCCGACATCAGAATTTAAAAGCAGTAAGTAACCGCCTGTGTTCCGATTATCCGCGAGTATCTGCCATCTTCCCGTCCCCGTTAGTTCCGCTTGAACCCTTTCAGAACCCGTCAAGCTACGTGTATTCTCTTAGAAATCGCGAGAGTCAACCTCGTACTCGTTGGTACCCGTTACCCGAACACGAAGCGTCAAATTCTTAATTCGTTATTAGAAACTCGAAGGAAGATCCGAGTTAATTTCGGGTAATAGTCGTTTGTCAAGAAGCTTTTATTTTGGACTCTACGCCGTTTTTAACGAGGCAGGATCACCCCCTAGGACCTAATCTTTGAAGCAACCGCAACGCGCCTTCCTCCTGTGAAAGTTCCTCCCCCCCCCCCGGCCTTTTAAGCCCCCGTCACCTGGGCTTCGCGTGCGCTCTAGGTCATTTGAGCGTCCTATCTTATTTCTGAAGGATTTTGGCCCTACTGGAGCCACGATATGGGTGTATATATATTCCGCATAATGTTTCACCGATGGTTTTTCAGATAATTCTACTCTGCATGTATCATTGTCTTTCTCTTTTTAAACTACCTCTTTTGCACTCTTATCATTCTCATCAAAGATTGCCTAAAGTAGTTAATGCGGATCTGGATCGTATCTCTGCCTATAATAGATAGCAATTAGTGTGTTTCAATGCTTCCAAGGCAAACTTCCTTTCTCTATTTTTATCTAATATTCCTCATTAATTTCTAGGAACGTTTGATAGCATTGAATTTTAACAGTTAATTTCTGTTGATATTTTGGCATCGACTAGAGCGTTGCATGCGAAAGCTACCAAACCAGCGCTGCAGCAAAAACTTCTAGGAAGTTGTTGCAGGCCCCATTTGCGAGCCGTGTGAGAAAACAGGGTCAGTCGTGACTGGGCCTCCCCTGATACCTGAGGACCCACAGGATCGATGGCCACCCAGAGGATGCCATCCTCTCTTGCGAGTGACAGTCCACGATTTTGGCTCTAGAAATTATTGTTAAAACCTGTTGGTATAATATTTAGATGACGCATTTACTTTTTGACTGAGAAGCTTGTCAACATCTGTGTGGGACTTACTCATCCTTGTAAAGCATATTGTTTTCAACCCCTATTCTCACTTTAAATTTGGACTCATCCAGAACACTGCTCTGCCTTATGGAATTTTTGAATTTTTATTTTTATTCATGGATGCGATTTTACATATTCTTTGGTTGCTGATTTTAAATATGTAAACCATTTTTTTCTATTACGTAAGGATTTTGAATAAAATGCAAATTAATGCTAACAAATAATGTGTATTTTTAATATACTGTTACTTATTTAAAATGAATAAGTAATCAAGGAAAATCACATTATTTTAGTTTTAAGAACATATGTATACCAAATTAACATGAAATAAATCACGGTTATCATGAAATGAATCAAAATCATCAACATCAATTCAAATCAATGCAAAAAAATGCTCTCATGGTTAGCCTACGTACCGATTCAAAGGAAGGTGTACCGCTGTGATTTCCGCTTGTGCTGTGCATCGGGACCATCATGTTTCAATGACCAGCAGTAATCCGCCATCATGCTGACATTCCATTTGCCCTTGTATCGAGTTTCCCTGGTGCAAATATCCTGATGGAAACGCTTTTCTTGTTCCTTATTTTAGTTCCCACAATTCTTGGGAAAATAGTCAAGATATGAGTTCAAAAAGTGCATCTTCACACTCCTTCTACACCAAAGTTGCTGGAAACTTGAAATCAGATCTTGGTTCATTTGTTCATAATCTGGGGAGCGGGCTGTTTTCCAGGAAGATATGGACAATCTGCTATAAGGAAAACCAGGCATTCACCTCTAAACCTGCTAATGCTCCTTCAAAATGCTTGTCCTTCATCAATTACCGAATCTGCGGGCCAACAAAGATTCCTGCCTTTAGCTTTCCTTTACTTACATGAGGAAACTTTGACTCCAGGTACTTGAAAGCAGCAACATCCTTGTTCAAGGCCTTCAAAAAAGGTTTTCCTAAGCCCTAATTTGATGTGGAGTCGTGGTAGCAGAATTTTCGAGGGGTCAACTAGTGGCAAAGCTCTCACGTTTTGATTTTTTAGTAAAAAGCTGGTTCTTGGTGGCCAGTCCTTTTTTTCTCATAGTGCTGACTGTTAGATTTTTTATCCCAGAGACACAAAAAACAGGGATACTTGGTATATCCATCTTGAAGACCTACTAGGAGAGCAATAACTTTTAAATCACCACAAATGAGAAAATTGTGCTGATGGTACTTGAATGCAGTTAGTAGTATTTTCAAATTTTCGTAGGTTTCGGACATTTAGATACTATCGCGACTTTCCTGTTTAATTTTTAATTATGGAATTTGTCACTGGGAACAATTTCAACAAGAAACTGCAAAAAGAATTAAATTAAATTTTGAATGAAAAATAATGGCTGTAATATAAACTTAGTAATCGAATAAAAATCTCCACTTGCTCTAATATAAGGAGGTTATTAAATATCCCATTCACAGTGTCTAAGTATAATATGCCTAAAGGATGCTAATAGGTAGCTATTATTAAGAAATGACAGCTAAATATATACTTAGCCTGTGAAATAGTGATTAACCTTGATCTTGGAGCGAGATAATGGCTTATTTATCCATTAATATTTATGAAACTTAATCAAAATAACTAAATTATTATCATACGGCTTTGCACGCCGTATGAACCAAAACTTAATAACTTGCGGATTTTTAGTAGATATTTAACGGAGTCTGTATTTACGTCTTGACACTGAGTCGTAGTAGCAGAGAAGTCACCTGCTTCTCGGTACACCAGGATCTGTGCTAGGTGGCAAATCGAAACAATACACTTTCGTAAAATGCAACGACGACCACTAATTAAAAGTTAATTAACCCAAGTCATTATTACTACTACTCCCAACTTACTTTAATATAACAAGTAAACTAAATTAAAATGAATGTCTATGTACAATTTCCACTTTCGTTTCCGGGAGTAAAAAATATTTACGACATCCTTCGGCCGAAGAGAAGAATAAAAATTATGGCAATAAATTAATCATGCGTCTCTAATTTTCATTAATCCAATCTTTTATTTTATTAAATGTTAACACAATTAACATTATTAACCCCATTTTTGATTAACCCCCTCCCCCCTGTCTTTTTCTCGCCTTTTTACGATTCGAAGACTCCCGGAAGAATTACCCTAAAGCTTTTTCTCCCGGGCAAGAAACAGTTAGATGTCACCAAGGTCTTTTAATGTTTGCCACTGTTGTTGCGACTTGATGGCGGCATATCGCTTCTTCCTTTTGTCCTTTCTGGATTCTTGAGACAGTGTACTCACTGGTCCCTTCTTATTAAAGATTTCTGGTTCGGTATCAAGAATTTTTAATTCTGAAGGTTTAGTATTAGGCGATTCATTTTTTTTATTTTATCATTACACCTAATTTCTAGTGGATACTATTTATTAATGGTGTGTATTACGCTTCCTAATCTAGTTTTTAATTTTGCTGTTCTTACCACACCATCTTGGCCCCTTATATAATTCCTGTATTAAACCCAACGACCAGTTTTCTCGGTTTTTATCAGAATGTTTAAACACTACTTACCCCTTCTCAATACTACTACCTATACCATCATTCCCTCTATTATTATTTACACGATTGATGAGAGAGGTCAAATAATTCTGTTTCCACTGTTCAAACCATTTTTTAAAAATTCTAGATAACTTATAGTATCTTCTACTCAGTGGAACAGTTTCCATAAACGGAGGATCCTCTATTTGAGGTGACGTGGTTATTGCGGGCAGGGAATTAGGCGCCATCCATATATTAAATGGGAGGGGGTAAGAGTTTTTGATTCATTTGTTATTATAGGTATAAGTAAGTGGTCTGTTATTAACTCTGCATTCTATATCAACTATTAAGGTACGAAGATCATCCATATTAATGGATTTTCCATATGACACTTTCTTTAAACATCCCTTTACTACACCAATTAACCTTTCATAGAATCCTCCAAACCAGGGCGCTCTTGGGGGAATAAATTTCCATTCGCATTGTCTTTCCTCTAGTTCTTTCTGTACAGCAGTATCCTCTAATATTATACTGAGCAGATCTGCCTCCAGTTTAAAATTTGTGGCATTATCACTAAAAATAATTTTTGGACAGGGTCTTCTAGCCACAAACCTTCTAAATATATTTAAAAATGTTTCTGTCGTCATGTCCATGGCTATGTCCAAGTGAATTGCTTTAGTGGCTGCACAAGTAAAAAGAAATATATAAACTTTCCGGGATTCTTTATTACCGTGTTTCCCTCCCTCATTTTTTATGGTGATAGCACCTGTATAGTCTACTCCAACTATCTCAAAGGGTTTAACATCCTTCACTCGTTCTTTCGGTAATGCAGGATACTTCCTCCAACCTTCTGCACAAAAGACATTTACTTATTACATTTTTGCCCCTATGTTTGCCTTTGGGGATCCAAAAATTTTCCCTTAATTTCCTGAACTCCTGCATGCATGCTCTGTTCGTGTGCGTTATTAATGAGTAGATCTGTTATATGATGTTTGGAGGGGAGAAGAATAGGGAATCTTGTATGGTACGAGTATGGCAAGTCGGCATTACTGATTCTACCCCTAAATCGTATTACACCTTCATTTTGGAATGAATTTAACTGTTTAACTAGATGAGGGGGTTTACTTAATTTGGGATTTTTAAAATATTCACAAATTTCCTCAAATGAACATTTTTTGCAAATTTTCAAACCAACACTGTTGTGGATTAAATTTAAACTTATCGGCACTGGTCTGGTTAATAAACTTAAAAACTAATAGTTTAGTTACCCTCATCAATTTATTCCAACTACAGATTCTGTTAGGATCGAGAATGTATTGTATTGGCTCGGATTTCACGGCTAACAATGATTTCGCTGAATCAATATCTGGCTCATACTTTTGGTGAGGCCATCTATCTTTATTATTTAGCCACTCCGGACCTCGGAGCCTTAATCTCGAGTCTCTAAACTTAGGAAACTTTACCACACGCGTCAGCATTTCTGCTCGGTTACTCTCTGTAGTTAAATATTTATATATACATTGGGGATCTGTACCACCCATATATACTACCCTATTTTGTACATAAACTATCTTACAATTTTTATTTCTTACCCACTACAAAGACACTTCGCTATCCGACCAAATATAACTACTTTCTATCTTAACATCTTTCAATACTTCTTTTAAGTATTTACTTAATCTCACCGGCACATACATGGCCGTTAATTCTAATTGTGGTATGGTCTTTTCTTTCATAGGTGAGATGCGGGATTTAGAGATTATTTACATGGGATCGGATCTATAATTTGTAGCATACGCCACGGCTCCGTACGCTTTTTGCGAAGCATAACAAAATATGTGAAGGTCATACGGTTCTCTACTGTTCAATACCGCTTTGGATATTCGATAGTATCCAACTCCTTCGCTTCTAAGCTCAGTTCCTCCCATTTATTTATAACTTCAATGTGAAGATCATCATCCCATCCCAACTTCCTTCTCCGAATTTCCTGGACTAGCAGTTTCATAGGAGTAATTAACGGGGAAACCAACCCCGAGGGATCGAATACTTTACTGATATTACTTAAGAACGTTTTCTTACTCGTGACGGCATGCCTTTTAAGGTTATTTACTGAAATAGTATCCTTATTATAATTCCAATTTATTCCCAGTATTTTTTCATTTCCATCCCCATCATTGCCTATTATATGGTTTAACTGTGTCGGGTTAGCTGTCCAGCCTTGTAACGGCATATTGGCCTCTTCCAACAACTTGTTAGTAACAGTATACAATTTAATTAATGACCTTTCATCTTCTTTCGTTCTTAACAGATTCTCGCAATACAGTGCCGACTTTATGCGCGGAGCAATATTACTGTTTGTCACTTGATTATTCAAATGATGACTTAATTTCATTTGTAGTAGGAATGGTGAACTAGTAGCTCCGAGCAATACTGATTTAAATCTATAAGTATCTATTGGGCCATCTCTTTCTAAAGGGTCACTCGGCCAAAGGAATCTCGTAAAATTACGATCCTCTTCCTGCAATCCTATTCTAAGGAAAGCCTTACATATATCTGCTGTATAAGCATATTTATTCGTCCGGAATCTAATCATAACGTCCTTTAATTTATCAATTATAGTGGGTCCGGTGTACAGACAATTGTTTAGACTAGTACCATTTTTTAGTTTCGCACAACCGTCGAATACTACTCTTAATGGAGTAGTTTTACTCTCCCTTATTACGGGTAGGTGGGGTAAGTAATGTGTGTCTTCAGTTACTTCAGCACTATTCACCTTTTTTATAAATCCTTTCTCTACCTGCTTCTCAATAGCATTATCATATTTTTGATAATGTTAGCGTTGGATCTCAGTTTCTTCAAACTTGCTTTGAGCCTGTTTTCAGCTAATTTGTAATTGTTTGGTAGGTTTTGGTGGTCGGGTTTCCAGGGCATTTTAACCTAATACTTCCCGTCTTTGAATTGTACTGTATTTTTGTATTAATCTATCACAGCGTGTTTTTCATAAGTAATTGTTTCGGTTTGAATCCCTATTGTATCCAACCTTAATAAAATTGACAGATCAAGACAATTATTGGACGGTAGTACACCTATATTGGTCACTAAAGCTACCTGTGCTTCATTAGTAACGGGCAAGTATTCATTATGGATGTTCCCATACAATACTAAGCCTCCCCTTGTTTTTAGGAAAGTCATACCTTTCAATTTAACCATGCCCTCTACCAAATTATTATACTGATCCCCTCCTACCAATAAATCCACATCCGTTATCAAATCTCCCAAATATGGATCAGACATCCTTACTCCACCCTTAACTAGGTGTGATAAACAGTTATTTAATCCATCAATCTTGATGTTTAGGGGTAATCTATACAACACTAGTGCCTGCAGTCTTACAAATTTATTCCCATTTTTAATATGAATCTTACTATACCATACTTTTTACTGTCCATTTCGCCAGTGAACGCAGATATTCTTAAATCTACCCATTCCTTTATTTGTAAATTCAATTTTGCTACGAGATGTGCACTGATAAAGGTACACTGTGAACCCTGGTTATACAGTACTTTAACTGCATATTTTCGCCCCTTAGCCTTCATGGAGCATTTCCCCACTAGCAATGTGATCGATATTCTATGACTTGAGGACTGCACAGCACAAACTCTGTCCAATGATTGGCAACTCGTCACAAAATTTTAAATGATAAAACACCTTTTTACACTTTAAACACTTATTGAGTTTTATTTGGCAGTTTTCTGTAGGGTGTTTACCGCTACATCTCGTACACAATTGTAATTCTCTTATTCTATTTATACAGTTATCATAAGTTTTACACACAGTACATTTATTAGATATGTGTTGCCCTTGACAGAAAACATACTTATAATTATTCACAGGTTTGGTTTTGAAGGCGGAACTTTCTTTAGTATCTGTACTTATGAGACTTTTTTTTCATGTACTTCGTATACCTTTGCTTCTGTCCTACTCCATTTATTAGCTACTCGTGCAGCAGACGGTCAGTTAGCATCCGTGGCCGTCATTTTATGGGAACCTAAATCATTTACTAGCTTCCCCAACCCGTCTCCGAATTGTGATATTTCTAGATAATCTTCATCCATTCGGTTTTGTATATATTCTATAGCTTTAAATGGTAATTTTCTTTTTCCACCGCTACTATCATTGGTCCACAACCGTCAACATCACATTTAGTATTTTTTAACCTGGCTATTATTATTTCCAAGTTTGCTCTAGACTCAATCAAAGACGTTAAATTAAAAGAGGTAGCTTTTAGGTCAACTATTTTATTACAAATTTCTTCTACTATACGTTTTTTATTATGATAATTGTTTATAAGTATATTCTTTGCACAGTCCGAACTGCTCTCTTCACTTGGCAAACCTCCAAATAATTACCGTGCATTTCCCGATAATTGACCTTTTAAATAATTGAATTTGTCAACCGAATTAATGTCAAAACGATGGACCGAACTTTTAAACTGATCCCAGAATCCCTCCCATTCCTCCACCTCTCCACAGAAGGTCGGGAGGTTTATACTAGGGAGTTTTATAGGAGTCGAGTTAGCAAGGATTGATAACGTTTGTGTCCTATAAATACAATCCTGCAGGTCATTTATTATAATTTGTATTTCTACCTCATATTCCGCTCGTTGTTCTATTAGTTCGCCCTTTCTTTCGTCATCACTCGAAGCATTTATTAACTCTAAGTAATATCGGGTCACTATATCTACTTGTTTTTGTAATTGTTGACTCTATACTCAGATTTTGGCGTAGTCACAACTAGCGCCTTGTAATTCATCGTACACCCTTGTTTTCAAGGTTGTACAAACAGATTTAGGACCGGCAATCTTATGAATTGTTGACATGGCAACGCTAATTTAAGTTTAATTAACGAAAGTGAGAATTATTGAGGGCGAACTAATTAAAATTTATTGACTATTAAGAAATTTAAATTTTAATTAACGTCTTACTATTGTTTCTTATAATCGCCACCGCAACAACTCGTGGTGTACTATTACAGTCGCTAGCAATTAATCAAAATAATTTTTCTTTTACTACGAATATTGGTATAAATCTCGCCCATGTGGTTTAGCTTTAGCTATTTTACCATTAAGTTACAGGAGCTAAGTAAACTAAGATCCGGTTCGAAGGACCATATCGCGACTTTCTTGTTTAATTCGTTTATTATGAAATTCGCCACTGGGAACAATTATTATCAAGAAATAGCGAGAAGAATAATCAAATTAAATTTTTAATAAAAAATAATTGCTGTAATATCAACTTAGTAAAACAATAAAAATCGCAACTTACTTGCTCTAATATAAGGCGGTTATTAAATATCCCATTCACAGTGTCTAGGTATAATATGCCTAAAGGATCCTAATAGGTAGCTATTATTAATAAATCACAGCTAAATATATACTTAGCCTGTGAAATGGTGATTAATCTTGATCTTGGAGCGAGATAATGGCTTATTTATCCATTAATATTTATGAAACTTAATCAAAATAGCTAAATTTTTATCGTACGGCTTTGCACGCCGTATGAACCAAAACTTAATAACTTGCGGAATTTTTAGTAGATATTTAACGGGGTCTGTATTTACGTCTTGACACTGACTCGTAGTAGCAGAGAAGAAAACTGCTTCTCGGTACACCAGGATCTGTGCTAGGTGGCAAATCGAAACAATACACTTTTGCAAAACGCAACCACGACCACTAATTAAAATTTAATTAACCTAACTCATTATTACTACTACTCCCAACTTACTTTAATATAACAAGTAAACTGAATTAATATGAATGTCTATGTAAAATTTCCACTCCCGTTTCTGGGAGTAAAAAAATATTTACGACAGATACTATGGCCAATTAGCACAGATGCAACTGTGTTGCCGTTGTAGAGAAGAACAGCCTTTAAACTTCTGTTTGAAGAATCAATGAAGAGCCTCCATTTATTTTCTTTGTACAGCATCCCCATGTGTTCGATAAGGCCTGAAAAATTTAAACAGAAAATTTAAGAATCCTCTATCTTAAAGAACTAAATGAATTTCGCTTCACGATGACGTTACCAAGCGAATGTTGTTCCGGAAGCTAGAAACCTGTGTTCCTTTAGTCTAGAGCCAAGTAACGGAGCACTTTCTTTTGAAAGCTTAAGTTCTTTCACCAGGTCTTTAAGCTTAGCTGGGTTGAAGAGTTTAGGATCGTCATTTGTTGGTCGTTCATAGTCGACTTCTATCTGATTAGTATCATTAGTATCGGACTCTAATGAAATTACCCATATCTCAGGTGACAGAGGCACAGGTGTATCATCTGATTGTCGAACAGGCCTTATTGCTGAAGAAATATTTGAGTATATTGTGCAATATTTAGTCTTCTTCTTGAATCCAGCTCCTTTAGTCATACAAAAGTAGCAGTCATCATGGTGATTCTTCTGCTCTAGCCATACCATTGGTACTCCAAAGAGCATACATTCAAGTTGTTCAACTGACCACATTTGAAACTTACTGATGCCACTCTTTCAAGCTCTGTGTGGGGCAAGTGGCTTGTCTTGGTCTCCTAATCTGCAGCCAAAATAAGCTAAATAAAATCGCTTCAACAAAGAAGTAATATTTCTCCAGGAATCTGAAGGAGTGAATTGTCCGCAGACATAGCAAAATATGTCTGCTGAATTTATACAGCTTCTAGACGTATTCACAATCTAGAAATAAGGAAAAATATATTAGCAATATTAAAATTATATCTATAATATATATAGAAATATTATATAAATATATAATATATATATATATATATATATATATATATATATATATATATATATATATATATATATATATATATATATATATATATAAATATTTAGTTATGCTATACAAAAGAGAAAAGTAATGTCTCCGTATAACTGGAAAATGTGATGTGATAAAGATGAATAAAAAACAAAGTAAATCATCATTTTTCATATATATTTTGAAAAAAATGTCATACAGTCAATAAAAAAATCATACTCACCAGTGTAATCTGCCATAAGGTTTCTGCATTCTAAATAAAATGTATGAGTGTATGTCACTTACACTCTTCTCTCCATGCAATAGCCACCAGGTTCCATTAACACGATTAATGTGTAGAGATAGTGAATTCGAGGGTAAGAAAGTTAATAAATGTTTTATTGCTTTCACAGCTAGATTATGAGACTCTTTGCACATACTTATTTTCTGAATCTTATAACTGAGATAAATTTAAGTTGCAGGTCTACCATCAACAGACAACACCAGTTCATTAACTCTTCTCTGTTATTTTCCATATTTTCTTGTATATTTCATTTCCATATTCTGAATTTTCTATTAACATTATTTCACGTTTTTCGTTATGAAAAGCCGAAATTTTGTTTTCGGATAAACATAAAAACTTTCCATTTTTCGAGTGATCCAGCAAACTTTTGCATGTGTACACGTTTTATGTGAAGTGTCGAAAGTAGAATCTAGTATAGGTGGAAAAAAGAGAATGGAAAAGAATGTAGTAGCATGGTTCAAGCTCAGGTTCTGTTGGATATTGCATTGTTTGCTGCTCTGCTAGTTGTTCAGCTGCCCTATAAGAATAAAAAAAGAACAGGCGTGATTGGTGTTCCATCTTGTAGACACTGCAAAATGGATATGAACTCTAAATACAGATAGTTCACTATATTTTTCGCTTCCGTGCTAAGTATTTCACCACAGAACTGTAGTCTTAGAAAAAATAGAAAACGATAAAAATAACTAAAATTAGCTATAAATACACCAGTTTTGGAGGTTCCGTCACACCGGAGAAAAATGGATTAAGCCTTTTTTTATCATCGTATTGGAAATCTTAAGCAGAAATTCAATAGGTTATATATTTTTTCTGTAAGCTACGTGATGTGCTTAGTGAGTGAGGCAACTGTCTCACTAGTTAATTATTAGTAATTCTATCTGGTAATACTTTGATCCTAAACCACTAAAGCGTTCGTAACCTTAGCACCTGATCAAATTCTCTTTACAAATTAAAATTTATCCTCAAATCATTTAAATAAGGTCTGATTTGGCTTTCAACAGGGAAGATTCAAATGTATGAGATTTTTCATCATCCCCTAATCTTTATATAAGTAGGATGTCACTGTCTCGTGCAAAGAGATATGGGACTATAATTTATTTACCATGAACCACTGTTTTTATAAAAATTGTACTTAAATTATTTGGCAAGAAAATCTGCCTATTGAAGGATGATAGTAGCCTCGAGTTCCCAGTCCTTGTGTATTTGGTTTGGTGTACGTCCTGCTTCCTGAAATGGGTCTATCCTTGTGATATATCCATTTGTGGTAGCTCTTACCCACATTTTATACACATATTGTAGAGGGAACCACAAAAATAGTAGTATTTCCCCACCTTCTAAGATATTACCTCGGGAGAGAAAGCGAGCCGTTACTCCCCCGTCGCGCTCCGACTTCACCTTTTTTTGACTTACCGCCAGGTCACTGAAAAATTCACACCAAGGCATGACGCTGAAATTGAAGGCTACCTCCCCACAGTCTTAATCTCCCCACGCCCCCTGGGCGGGAGATTACTCCTCTATATATCGGTTTGCCTCGAACAACTTTTATGGCTCCAGCCGCTGGTCGTTACGTCAGGCCTACTGTTCATGGCCTCTTACACTTTCCTGTAAGGACACGCTCCGGGTATATATGCACCCTCCAAAGGATTTTACACAGATTCGATTAAACGACGCTCTCCCGAACGGAGGTTCGATTCAACGACGCTCTCTCCCGAGAAGTGTTTAGTGACGGTCGGTGGACACGAAAGAGCTGGACATCACACTCATATCTTCGTATAGATTATCGCAACAATTACCGGCGGAAGTATTTAAATGGCAATATCACCGTATGGGGAAGGCCCAGCATTATGCTTAAATAAGTGTTGCTATCTCATCCGCAGTTCGAGTACTGAAAAAAGATACATTTATATATATAATTTAATATATGACCTAAAGATTTATAATTATGTAAAACATAAAAATATGCAGATGGATAAATATACAATATGTATAAGCCTAAGTAAGATATGTGGGTGGAAATAATTTTGATAAAATGAATACAAACAGCTAGGCTATAAAAAAAAAACATGAGAATCTTACGAAAGAGCAGGCCTAGTTTCCTAACGTTCTAACTGTAGAACTGTCACATTCAACTAAACGTAGAATTAGACATAACGAAGATAAGAATAATCTCTTACTTATACATTTCACCTTGACTCTAAACATATTAAAATCGGGTAATAAAATAATTATAGTCAAACAAAGTTACCTTTTTATACTTACGTTTCTTTTTGTAGGTAACGGACGTTTGCTCATTGTAAAGTTTGGGTCAAATGTTTTTCTTTACAAAATCGAGTTAAAAGAGATATATCACGCTACGAATGAGTCATAGACTTAACTGACCCTTTCTGGTATCTTTGGGTGAAACATAAAGGAAACAGTTACAAGATGTCACTTTTGGCGGTGCATTTCTAAAAACTTTCTAGCGGCCTACATAGATGACGTGAGGCATATCTGAGTTAATCTATCTGTAAACAGTTAATGGCCTTGAGTAGAATATAGAGCAAAGTTTTAGTTGAGAAAATGTTAGATGACATGGAGGAGTGGAAGGAATCTGAATATTAGAAAAGAGTTACCTGTATTATAATGATTTGTGCCGGGGTCTCAAAGTGCCGTCACTGTTAACACTGTAAAGGCTGTAAGACTTGACATGGGCAACTGTAACAGAGAGTACGAAGTTCTTGCCAGTTGAGGAATGCCCGCCGGGTGTGCTTTGAATGGAAAAGACCCCTCTAGCAGTGGTTTGGAAGCGAGTCAAAAGTATTCATGAAGTTCTCGCAGGACCTCCCTCCCGTTATCTTAGAGAATGGGAACGCAAACTCAGATCTCGTGTCCCTGGCAGAATCCTTCGCTACCACTCTGTCTGCATTCTTGAGCTGGGATGCTGCTCCGCCAACAGTGAATGCTCGTCGGGATGTCGCGGAAAGACACATATTGGAATTTACCTCCATAGGCTAATATACCTTTAAAGAAATGTTTACCTTGAGTGATTTGCGTTCCGCTCTCGCTTCGTGCACGAACACCGCTGCTACTCCAGATGATTTTCCGTACGCCAGGCTTCGCCACCTGGGTGAATGAGGCATGGTTTTATGTTAGATTTGTTCAACAGGATCTAGATAGAGGGTCTCCTCACAGGTTCTGGTGAATCGCTATTGTGTTCGCTTTTCACAAACCAAAGAGAAATTACTCTACCTTTGGCAGTTTCAGCCCAATCTCTCTAACCTTTTGTGTGTGTAAGTTGATGGAAAAATTAGTAAATGTTAGATTAGCCCTTTTCTTAAAAGCGAGGTGCCATCTCTATTCTGCACAGTGCAATTTCCGCAAGTTCCCCTCCACGTCGGATGCTCTCCTCCGACTGGAAAATGCCTTCTGCGATGCCTCCCTTCATAAAGCGTACTGAACCATGGCGTTTTTCGATCATACCGCATGGCGATAAGGTATCATGGATGATACACTCCACAGGAGGTGGGGCAAGGAGACGCTTCCCAGTCTTTATATCTGAATTTGTGCGAGATCGTCGATACTGCGTACGGGTGGGGGGAGCCCTTTTCGGCTCAAATGGGGGAAAGTGTCCTCAGTGTCACACTCTTTGCCCAGAGCATAAACTGCATCACCTCGGTGCTGACGGAAGAAGTTCTCGCTACGCTCTACTTGGATTACCTTTTGGTCTCTTCTGGCGCAGCCCAGTTACCAACTCTGGAGCGTCGACTCTAACAGGCATTGAGCCGCGTCTCTTGCTATGCCGCAGCTCACAGGCTCTAGCTTTCCTTGGTCAAGACGAAGGTGGTGTTCTTCTGCCCCCATCCGCAGTTCCACCCTGATCCAGACACCTTTTCTAAATGGGGTTTGCTTGGAAGTGGTGGACTCGCACCGTTTCCTTGGTCTTGTATTTGATCGACACCTCACCTAAGAGGCTTATAGTTGCAGCCTTATGGTGCCTTATACCCGCGCCATGCATATTCTTTGTTCCGTGACGTTAACCGCCTGGAAGTTTGATAGGGCTACTGCCTTACAGTTTCATCGATCTTTTGTTCGTTTAAAGCTCGCCTACTGATGTGAGTTTTATGCATCCGCAACCGACCGTGCATTGTGGAAGGTTGACACGATCCATCACACCGACCTTTGCCTAGCGACCGGTTCCTTCTGCATGTCTGCCTCAGAGCCTACTTGTCGATGTTGGGGAGATGCCACACACACTGAACAGTGCACATGCATTATTCGCCTTTACGCGCGATCCAGGCGCTTACCTCAGTCGCCAACAGTTCTCAATGCATCCGCATTTGATTTCGACGGTACCTATGCTGCCAAGAGACGCCTATCATACCCTAAGCCCTTTGTGATTAGGGCTGGGGAACTCGTTCGAGAGCACCGTATAGTTCCCGGGCCGGTGGTTCCACTGGTTCTGCTCAGGGCGCCACCCTGGATGGTACCATCTTTAACTATTTTGACACCACGCCTCTGGTCCCAAAGCTTTTCCAGTGCCAGAAGTATTGGGTACGGCCTTTTAGAAGTATACTTCATGCCAATGTATACGGATGGCTTCAAGGCCCATGAAGGGGTCGGTTTCCACGCCGTATTTCCTCTGTTTGGATTTAGCAGGGCTCTACCAGTCGCTGTATTTGTCTCAAGGCGGAGCTGTTGCTCTTCATCGCTCGGTAAGGGACATAAAGTGACGTGCCCTGTTCAGATACCAGATTGGGATTTATCTTGACTCACAAAGCGCCCTGAGTGCTCTCGGGGCATTGGAATTCTCTCATTGTCTGTTTCGCGAGTTCCGTGACGCCACGGGTTTGGCAAGCCGTGGAGGGCCAAAGAGCCCGCAAAGACAAAGCGACCAGAGTAGCATTTGGCTCTTCCTCACACCTACTACATGGCAGGAATACGCGGTGTCCCCTGGGCGGCTTGGTGAAGAAGATATGAGACAGTCGAGTGGAACTTAAAGTTACGTGCCGTTGCGCAGTGACTGTTACCATGCACCCTACCCCCCAATGCCACTACGTCTTCATATTGCTTTCTGTCGTCTCCGAATTCGACACACTTGAGGGACAGACTGCCATTTGAATGTTCTAGTCTGTTTGATCTTCGCACACGTTACCTATCCCGTTACCGGAACGAACGGGATTACTACTTCTTGTCCCTTGTGCGCGAAACTATTTCGTGCACACTAACTTGCGGACTATACGACTTGTTGGATGAGTCTCTTCTCCTCCAAATTATATGACTGTTTGTTGCGGGAAGGCGGGGCCCACCCCTGATGCTGGAGCGCGCTTCCTTCTTGTTACATATTTTATTTGTTTTTGTTTTTAGCCTTGATCTTTTTATCCTTCTTATTTATCCTTTACTTGTTATTTGTTTTTTTAATATATCCTAGTCGTGGACAATAGTGAGTACGACGACTTATGCTCGAATATGCAGTCGCCAGTTGGGCTATTAAAAAAAAGAAAAATTCTCCCTGAAATTTAATTTTCATAATCACTTATTCTAACATAACAAAAACAAACTTCTTTGTTTTACAGATTCCATTTATATTCGATTGTCGAAGGTGCTATTTTGTCTCATGCGGAGATATATATGAGCATTCGAGAGAAAGAGAGAAAATGAATGCGCCCTGTTATATTTATTGATTTACCAAACTTTTCAATCCCTGGATAAAATAAATTTGCCCAATGAATCTCGCCTTGCCTTTATCAATAAATAGATCTTTGTTTTACGGGTTCAAATAAATTTGATGCCACTCTTGGCGGTTGTGGACGGTCTGGGGAAAATCGATTCATTTCATGAGGAAATAGAATAAGTGATTCAGTTCAAACTTTTGAAAGTCCACTTTTGTCCTCATTTGCCAAAGACCGTCTTATTTGAGTACACAATGGAACTTTGGACTTAACTGATACCTCAACCAACGCAAGAAAGTAAATAGATTGTAAGTTTACTCCGTTTGTTAGGTAAAATGGATGGTTGGACCTTTCATCTTTATAATTAGGGTTAGCGATCAGCTTTATGATGAATGATATTTTTTGGAACGGTTTTATTTCTCATTCATTGGAGAGCGGGGAGTTGGGGAGCAGGGGAGCTGTGAAGGATATTTTCAGTTTTTTAGTGTGATGTAAAATTATGTAGTAAATATTATTATTTTGAATAGGTATTATTAGTTTTTTATTATATCTTAAGGCTAAGACGAGGAAAGCAACGTGTTCTCCGAAAAACAGTTTTTCACCAAGTTGGTCAAGAGACTGATGAGCTAAGAAGTAAAAATTCGTTAAAGTTAGAGCGAAAAGTTTAGCATTATGACAAGCACAAGAGATCCTACCCACGGGTTCTCTCCCCAAATTCTTTACGTGGATGAGAAGCATACCCCAGCCACGCCGGTTGTAAGGTAATTTCATGAACTTTTCTTAAGAGGTGAGCAAGCACCTCTGAAGTGGCTTTAACAAGCGCTCGTATCGAGGGGGTGGGCAGGTTTTTTAGTTAGATAATTGCGGTAATGGCAAGAATTACTTGGGAAGAAACAAATTGCCAGTAATTAGCTACAATAAGTTCTCTACCCATCAGCGATCAAAGACAATGTTGCTTAACACTGAGAAACATTTGTCTCATCTTTTAATGGCATCATTAGGTTATAAAACTACTGTTAAATTGAATTATTTGGTGATGAAATCATTGTCTAAATCTAGTAGTGACAAATTTAATAGTTAGATAATTAAATCTTAGGTAATTAAAGGAGACAGTTATTCCTTTGAGACCCCAACAGAACGTGCCTTCTTCGAGGCAGAGTGGAGGCTTTGGGAGATTTGTGCGTTTATACCTTTCTTAGAAACGCACTTTGTTTGTGTTGTGTGATTGCATTAGAATGAATGAGGATAACCGACGTTGGAATCTTCGTTTGTGACGAAAGTTAATAATATAGGGGAAGTGATTCTGTGCGGAAAGTACATATCCAGAATAATCTAAAAGGTGCCTAGATGTAACTCTGTACTGTGTGAACGCGCAACTCTCCAGAATCGGTCAAACCTCTCCTCTTGCGTTTCTTGACCTTTTCATCTCTATAGATGTTGAGTTCTGCTGGAGTTCGAAGTGGTTCAGCTAATTATACGATTAATACTTTTCTATCATTTATATGTTTAAATTGATATAAATTTTAAAAGTCTTTATCCCGTCTTTTCAATTGAAGTTTTAAAATTACAATTAATTTGTATTGAATTTTTGTGTGTAAAGTGATGGTTGATGCAATTTGTGTGTAAAAAAAATCTTTTACATCTCTTTAACAACCAGTTGGATGTAGGTTTTTGACTATGTAAATATTTCGAAGAAAGGGTCGTTATTGTTTGTTTAAGCAGTTTCTAGAAATTTAAAACACTTTTACTTTATTTTTACCTGATTTTTGGAAGAAAAAGAAAGATTAAATAGGCTACCTGATAGTTTTTACATCGGGGTGAACAAAGACAAGGAAATTATTTCAAAGGGTCCGTGAAAGTGCCATAGTTGAGAGAAGCCTCAATCGACACTGAAGGCAGATTCGTCTGAGGCAAGTCATTAATAAAAATATTATTGCTTTCTCTGTATTTTGCTTGAAATGAAAGTGAAAGTGGTAATTAAACTGAAAGCATTATCGTTAAAGTTCCATAAGTGATTAGAAACCACTTCTCGCAGTCTTAATTAATAGGATTAACTAGGTAAGATTACATAGTAATCGATGCCGAGGGATGTCACCAGGCCCAGTCATGGTTAGGAAAATTTGCGAAATATCTTTTTAAAAGTTACATGGATAGTTCCATAGTTCCTTGCAAGAAAGACGTGTCAAGCGACACTTTATCGCTGTCTATTCAACGCCGAGCCAGACCATCGCCTCAACTAAGTCATCTTGTCAACTAACTCTAAAATCGAAATTACTTGCTCTAACAATTATCGATGAGTCGACGCGGGAAATGAGTCAGTCTCGATAAGGTGTCCCTTTTTGCTTGCAAAAGCTCTTCAAGTTTTAAAGCCTCTTATGTTTGATGGAGAATGCAAGTAAAAGACAACCGCTTGCTATACTCGTTTTAACTTTTAATCTTATTATCTGGTACTTTGAGGTTGAAATGATTGGCAAGTTCAATTACTAGGCACTAAATATTTCATCCAGAAGGAGATTCATCTTCCACTTGCCTTTTTCCAGCTTAAAACAAACAGACCCCACTTTAATTATGATGGTCATTGACTTGATGCCCACCAGAAGGCGGCTGCATTATGGGAACTCTTTTTACTATTATGGCTTAGAGTTTACATTATTATAATAGAGCAGACGTCTACATAACAGAATTTTGTGTGTCAGGTTTGTTATTTGCTTCTTTGACCTCTATTCTATATCAGTTTACTAGTAAATAACAAGGTTCTGCTTGGGAATAAATTTGCAGAAAACGACTAACAATTGTGCCAGTAAAAAGGTTCAATGATCTTCCGAATATTAATTGAAATTGTATACATGATAATAATAGTAAATTTATCTTTAATTATAAAGCATATGGATAGTTTAAACTAAATTCTAAGTCCATTGTGCCATAACTTGTATGGAAGTGGAGTGAAAGAGAGAAAAAAAGAGAGAAGTGGAGAATTTTCCTGCCTTTTGGGTTTAACGTGAGCCACTAAATGGAATCGTATGACTAAAGGAAATATTAAAACTGGTTTAATTTCCCCCAAAAAGCAGTTTCGAGACTTGAGAGATGTGTTTGAGACCGATAAATTAAATCGAATTGATTGTGGCTGACGTCATAAATGTGAGTTCGTCTAGCGACAAGTTGCAACGCAAATATTGCTGTAGCCTGGATCGAGCTGAAGACCATCAATTTTCTCTGTCTCATTGTCGCAGTTAATATGTTTTTGTTTTGTGTTTAGAGGGCAAAAGAGAGATAGGGAGACAGGGTAAAGGAGAACCTAGAAATTCAGTGTGTCAATTCCAAAATATTATTTATTCTTTTTAATTTTGCAGGTGTTGTTGATCTATATACTTATTATTATTATTCTGAGAGCTACCAAAGCCTCCCTCCAGGGTACGAAAAAAAAATGCTAACTTGATTTCATACAAAACACCAAAATGGTACTGAAGAGAGGCAAAGGCAGCCATGAAAAACTTGAAAGGCTAATAGTAAATCCAGATGAATAAGAAATATTAGTTAATGAGAAAAAGCTTCTGTTTCAAGAATGCATTCACACGGGACCTAAATGAAGAAATATCCCTTGAGTGTACAATCTCGCTGGGTAGAGCATTTCACGTTTTAATTAACAATGGTATAAAACACCGTGAAAAATGTCTCGTACTAAAATTCATAAAATTCATAGCCAAGTCATTAAGATTAAGAACAAACTTTTTCACGCAAACTCGATTAAAAAAAATCAGGCAGAGCCGCGTACAACGGATGCTAAATAGTATTAAATACCTTCCAAAACATGATAAAGGCTCCAATTAGACGCCGATGATCCAAATAAAAGGACAGAGCTAGTGATATAAATTTAATTGAGTTTAATGCTCTGTCCAACACCTTGAGATGGCAATTAGCAGGAGAGATCTAAACAGAAGCAAAATGCTCAAAATGAGGAAGAATGAAGGCATAAAAAGACTTAATAACTGTAGAATCACAAGAAAAAGTTTTGTAACACTTACGAAGTAATCCAGACTTCTGTGAAATTGAGGAGGACAATAAACAAATTGTGCTCCTCAAAAGTTAGCTTAGACTCAAGAATTACTCCAAGAAGACGTAAATCATTTACTTCCACAATAACTTCACTTGATATACACAAACTGGGATGAACTGGATTCAGTGGATGGGATCTACTAATAAGAATAGAATGCGTCTTATCAGCATTAAAATTCATAGCCCAAAGTTGACACCAAGAGGTATAAAACTTCTTGGATTTACCCTATTTAGAGATGCTGAAACTTCTCCTCTGTCACATGGAGACTGAATTAAGGAGTACAAAGTTGTGTCATTGGCATACGATATCAGTTTATTTTCAAGGTTAATACCCAAGTAAAAGGTAAAAATTATAAAAAAGAAGGCTTCCCCTAATACCATAAATTTGCAGTTTATAAATTAGAGCCTTATGATTAACAATGTCGAAGGCTGAGCTGAAATCAATAGCTAAAACGCGCGACTCATGCCCACGGCCCAAGAGAACTGGAGGTCATTGGTCAGTGTTAGGAGTGCATCGCAAGTTCCCAAACTCTTGCAAAACCCAAATTGTGAATCAGGAATCACTTTGATTTTATCACAATGCAGGGTGAATCGTTTAGCTAGAAGCTTCTCAAAGACCTTAGATAAGATAGGTGTGATTGAGATGGGACGGTATTCAGATGATAAAGTTGAAGCCGATGCTCCTCTTAGAATGGGAGTAATGTTAGCTTTACAGCAACAAGAAGGAAAAGAACCGGTGTTTAGAACCAATCTAAAAAAAACAGCGAATTTAGATGCCAAAATATGGGTGATCTTTTTGAAGAAAAGAGGGAATAAGCCATCTGGGTCCATCCCACTATAAGTATCGAGATCAAGAAGATACATTTTAAGTTCAACTGTTTAAAGACAACTGATTTTAACTGAGGAAAGGGGAAACAAGTCAAGCAAAGCGACAACTTCTGATCTCTCTGATTTTTTATAAAGATATTAGAGAGAAAATTAACTTTATTTAAGGGGTCAAAAGACATGGAACCATCAGGTCAAATAGTGGAGGCATAGTGGAGGCATACAATACGAAGGGCAGGAGACCAGGTGCAATAACAAAGTTTAAACAGGCACTATGTACCCTCTGATTTGGGATCAAGTTTCACGTAATAGATGAAATTATAGGAGCTGCGACCAAAAGCCAGAAGATGCCTTTATGGCTAAGTGAAAGACGCTCGGAGAAGCGTCGTTAGATGAGCGAGGCTTAATTCATAATCCCTGATCCCCCTCCCTTCCCCCTACGTTTAGTGGGTCAGTGATGTATATAGGGTGATTACTGAAGAAGAACAAAAAGATGGAGTTAGAGATCGACTCGACGAAGTCTGGCATCAGCACGGCACACAAAGAACGGAACAGAGAAGAAGTTCATTCTTATCCAGTTCCTGATGGTCACACCGAAAAATTAGCCCCCTTTGTATTGAGGATCACTCTCATACAACTCTCGTCAGAGAAACCCTGTATCTAGGTTTTTAACAAAAACTAGAGATAGTCCTCGCCATTAAGGAATATCTAAAGTGAACGCGCTCCCCCCCCCCCACTTATTCTTCAAATAATTCACTTTTTGCTCATCGCTCGTCAGTGCGAAGCATCCCAAGATTGGAAAAAGCATACCTTCACGGTGCCTTTGCTTAAATCATCTAACTAAAGCAACGTGCTTAACGTCATCCTTGGCCCTCACCGAAATCACCTGTTTTCCCAAGTCCGTCTCCTCGCCAGACAAACGGCTGGGCTTCTGCGAACCCAGCCACGCGCCGCACCGCAAACCACTTCTCCCGTCTACCTAAGATCCCCAGTTAAGGTCATTCTCAGCCGGATTCACGTGTGGGTTTTTTGAAGGTAAAGAAATTCAATTATTTTTGTGTGTCAATTAGCGTCTTGTATTAAAGTAAGCTTGGGGTTCAACCATTATTTTATATTAATTTTGTTTAGATTAGTAATTCTAACATAGACTCGTTTATTTATAGATGTATAGTTTGTTTTAATATTTCACTTTTTAATGTGGTAATTAAAGATATATTTTGGTTAGAAGTATTTAATTCAATCCTCGAAACGCTGCACATGGCACTAGAAATCCTCATAGATTAAATAACGTAAAATAATATAGCACTCTTAGAGAAAACGTAATAGAGGAGCTATTGAAGTACGTGACCAACCTACGTACACCAACCCGGCCCTTACAAAACCTCGATAATTATGCTTGTGGAATAAACAAAACATGGCTATTTACTTTTATCATATGTTTACGCCTAAAAAGAATAATAAATTTAGAGTTTCTATATGTTAAATGCATCATTTTGTGTCAGTTCAACTTCTCAATGCACATGGAGATATACAGCTCTTAAAATTGAAGCTTAGCTAGGAAGGTTTTTGACCGTATCCCATTTATCTTGCAAATGTATGTTTGGGCTACAATCTTTAAACTCCCTCCCGATCACCATATGTACTGTAATATATTTTTTCTGTCCTGGTAGCTGACTCTAGTCATACGTTTGATTTAGTATATGAACTTTGTTAGAATTTCTATGCCACCCTAGGATTTCGATTGGTTATTGATGTTTCATTTTTCCTATCTTTCTTTTTGAAAGGAGTAAAACTTAGGCAATACATCATGCCAGGAATCTCTTTAGTTAACAACCTTTTTAAAGTGTTAGTTTGGTTAGTTTTCTCCACATACTCTATAAAATATCTTGCTGTTTTTTGCTGTTATTTTTTATTTGGGGAAAGTTTAGTGCCTAAAGTTGATCGTATTCGATTCTTTATCATAGGATAACGTTACTTTTAGACAGGGATGCTGCTAAATTACAAAATCTAAATAGTAGGTCTAATGGTTTCATCTTCACTTTACTTCACCAAAACAAAGCACATTTTCTTCTATTTCATTTTATTTCTGATTAATGTAGTTAAGGTAGTAAAACTTGGAAAACGGTACGTCTAATCAAACGTATTGATGATTTATAATAGCCGTTTGCATTTCATTCTGCCTTTAAATAGAAAGATCCCCAAATAATAACTCAATAATTTACTGACAATCAAACTTTTTAAAGGATACAACTTTCTCTTTAATATCAATCCATTTGTTGGTATTTCAGCTCCTTAAAATGGATCAATACCTCATTTTAATCTTAAAATTCTACCCTATGATCGACGATTTTATTTGTTTCCTTGCATTTTGAGGTAATTATATTACTGAATATATCTTTCAATGGGTAATGGAAAAATCTGTCTAAGAATAAAAAACGAAAGTGAAGCATTCTTCAATTAATCTTCAGAGAAACATTTATTTTCGTTTTGTTTCTATAACAAATTTGACTCAGTTTCCTAACAACATTTTATTGAATATTTTTTTAATTCATTCCAAATTATTTCATCGTTTTAAATTTAACAGTTAAATAAGCTATAAGTTTAATTTGTCTGTAAATTAATTGTAAAAAAATCAATATTACTACTCTTTTCAATATACTTTTATTTCTTATGAAAATTGTTCTTCCGATGATTTCAAATATAATCGTTTGTTTTTGCTGCTTTTTTATTTTACTCAAAGGAGAATGATAAACAAAAGAAGAGGAAACAAAGTAAACATAGGAAAGAAATTGAACATCAGAAAAATAAAAAGAATAAGGAAGAACGGGGATAGGTAATTGTGATAGAACGAGTTAATTTCAACTCCTATCCCATATTATTAAAAACCACGATGCTGCCCACGTGCATCTTCGATTCGAGGCTTGGAATCTTATCTCAGCTACCGGATGCCAATGTTTAAACAAGGAGGTTATCGTCCCCCCGTTCGCCCCATACGCCGACCTCGCCAGATCGAGTTAGGCTTATGAACAGATAAGGCATTTTTCTCCGGCCCGGCTGTGCGTTCCCTCCAAGCTTTCACTCCATTTTCCCCCACGCCAAGGAGATGTCCTGGCTATTTATATGGAAACTTTACCACTAAGATCAGATTGGAGATCTAGATTTTCGTCGCGAAACATCACCACGACCCTCTCTCCCTTTGTGCGCCAAGGGACCTCGACCTCGAGATTCACCATCACTTGTCCAGAAGGAGGACAATATTCCTTGAGTGCCAAAGGTTCGAGCCTTTCCGACGACAAGTCCCCAAGACTTCCCCCCCCCTGTTGTTCAAGGAGAACAGCAGTAGAACAGCCATTGTTCGTTTTGAGCCCTTCGCCAAGAAACGGTTCTCATCCCCCCCTGTTGTTCAAGGAGAACAGCATTAGAACAGCCATTGTTCGTTTTGAGCTCTTCGCCAAGAAACGGTTCTCAGCCCCCCCTGTTGTTCAAGGAGAACAACATTAGAACAGCCATTGTTCTTGAGCCCGTAGACAAGAGACGCTTCTCATCCCCCCTTTGTTCAGAAGAGAACAACCTAGAACAGCCATTGTTCTTCAAGCCGTTCGTCGAGAAACGGTTCTCCTTCCCAAGACGCCTCGTCAGGATCCTTTTATGTCCCCCCCTTCGGCCTTGAACTCGCCAGCGGACCGAATATTCCTTCAAGTACCTTCCACTGCACCCTAATGAAAAGTTACGTAAGCCAAACGTCACCTTTTGAGTATTGATCCCTTTTGTCAATTCTATCCTGTGCTTTAAATTGTTTATCGAACCATCCCATCTCTTTAACTCTATATTTGTTTTACCTTTTTTAATCCCTTAAATCCTTGGATTAGCCCGAGTCTCCACGACCCTTTCCATTCTGTTTATGTCAATATTTTCCGTTTTTTTGTGTTTTGTTTATTATTATCCTTGAGCTCAGTTCCACTTCTTAAGCATTTTGAAGATACATAATATCGGCCGCCAGACAGTAACGCACTCTAAAGATAATTAAGGAAGTTCCCTCAACGAATAGTGTTATATATAGTATCGTCGGGAGTCATTCTACGACATATATATATATATATATACTATTTAATTTGGTGTCAGGTGTGGGGTTTAACGCTATATCTTTGCAAACACTGGTCTCAGTCGAGTAAAGCATAGTGTTATTCGTTATAATAATAGAATATAGTAGTTCCCTTTTGTTTTAACGATTGCTATCCCCTTTTTTTTTGAAACTTAAGAAGCTGGAGTAGCTCAAGGAACGGTTATAATAATTTGTTTGTGTTTTTGTGATTTTAGTCAGTGGTTATTCAGATCGAGAAACCAAGTACGAATAGGTCAGTGCCCATATTTAGGTAGGCTAATTCTATAGAGGCATAATTCTTGTTGCGAGGAATTTTAGTTGGTTGACTAGTGCGCCCCCAAGTGCAAAGATGACTCAGTTTGAATTCTTTAAGGCGCAAGGAGAATCCTTGGGACTTTCCGGAAAAGAACTAATTAAGTACATAAGAAAGGAATGGATAAGACAAGTGTACCTTCACCATCAGATTAAACTAGCTCAGGATGAAGAAAAATATCAAAGAAAAGAGGTAGAAAGAGAAAGGGAAAGAGTAATCCGACAAGAGGAACGAGAAAGAGAAATACAACGAGAGGAACGAGGAAGAAAAATACAACGAGAAGAACGAGAAAGAGAAAAACAACGAAAGGAACGAGAAAGAGAAATACAACGAGAAGAATGAGAAAGAGAAAAACAACGAGAGGAACGAGAAAGAGAAATACAACGAGAAGAAAGAAGGAAGGATTCGCGCTCCTTCCCAGGAAAGCTGACAAAGTTTCCGAGCCCCGTAAAACCCCAAAACTTCTTTCCCCAAAACCAACAACGGGACTCCAAACCTCCCGTTAAGACTTCTCCTCCATCTCTCTTCCCGAAGCGACCAACCATATGCTTCACCTGTGGTGTAGAAAACCACATGAGCTGGAATTGCCCCCAAAATTCTAGGCTTAAGAGCGGACCAGCCCACCAAGTTCACCAGATTAATGCAACCCCGGCTCCCCCGGTGGTGCAGACCCATGCAGAAACTTCTCCCCCTCCGTCAGGCCACCAGGTAAATTTTGTTTTTGGTAAAAGTTCATCGGGAACTTTGAAATATGAGGAGGGCAGCGTGGACAGCTGTCGAGTATTGACTCTCGTCAGGGACACAGGATGTACGTGCTTCATCGTGTCCGACGAACTCCTCCCAGTGGCCTCTAACCACGAAAAATTTGCGGTGGTACATGACCAACTTGGGCGGGCGAACCGATTCCCCGTCGCTAGATGTTACCTGCAGTGTTAATATTATAATGGCTGGGCTGAAGTCATTGTAGCACCCATTAAATTCTGTTCCGTACTTATAGGACAGAGCCCCCAAGTAAGTTTCGACCCTGTGTTTCAGGCCGCCCTTCCTCAAGGCCGAGATAAGAAAGAAGCCCAGGAGCCCGTCCCCATCAGAACCCCGATACCGTCCGATTTCTCGGAGACCCCTAACCAGAACTTTAGGACGGCAAAAGAGGAGTGTGAATCACTAAAACCCTTAGGTGATAAGGCCCCAGACAAGGACACGGAGACTGTCCCTGGACCCCAAGAAAAAAAGAACCCCCAACGCGCCCATGGAGATACCTTCGTAGAACTGGACGAAGCATCGGCGCTTGAAGAGGATTGCCCCGCGGAGTCTCTTAATGTAATCCAGACAGTGTGCATCCAACCTGATGCCGATTACCCTCCTCCTTCCCTACCAGGCGAGTCTTTAGAACCCTCTGACCTGGATAGTGACGCGCAGCTGACACCACGTCCGAAGAGTCAGCTACAAGAACTAATTAAATGGAATCACCATTTACCCGCCCTATTAGCTCTTTTCGAGCAACTGCGTGAAAATGGCCTCACCATTGGCCCCAGCAAATGCCATTTTGCTCACGAAACCATCAAATATTTGGGTTTCAAAATAGGACAAAGCAAGTTAGGTCCCTACGAGAACAAGATTAAGGCAATCGCCCACATGCCCCTCCCGATTACAAAGAAGCCATTAAGATCGTTCCTAGGATCAGCTTCTCCCTATCAGCGATTTGTTCCGAATTTCGCTGCAATTTTGGCCCCCCTATGCCCCCGTCAGGAAAAGAATTTCTCCGATCGTTTACGTTGGAATGATTAAGCTGTTTCCCATTTTAATCAGCTCAAAAGTAAGTTCATTTCTGCCCCCATTTTTAAGTTGCCCAACCCGGAAAAATCCGTTGGGGTTAAGACCGACGTGATCAACGAGGGCATTGGAGGTGTACTCCTTCAATACGTGGATGACAGAACGAGTCATCCAGTTGCATATGCTAGTCGTCAATTATTACCACGTGGAAAGAGATATGCCACTAGAGAAAAGATAGCTCTATCAATTATCTGGGTCATAGACAAATTCAAGCTGTACTTGATATGTAAAGATTTTCAAATAGGAACCGACCACCGTCCGTTAGCCTATATTAGGAATTTGAGACACTCAAACGGCCGCATCCTGCGCTGGAGTTTACTCTTGCAAGACTATCAGTTTAAAATAAATTAGATAAAAGGTTCCGATAACCAGGTCGCTGACGCACTCAGTAGGAATGCGTTACCGAATAGCGTAGAATAATTGTATTCATAGGATTAGTATCTCCATGTAGGTATATACCGTCTTGTACGACTTAATTTAAGATTCTTTTGTAATATAATTAATTAATGTATATGTCTGAATTTTGTAACGCTCAATGTCTAATTTTTTGTATGTCTATATATTTGTTCTTATTAATTTACGTATAAATTATTTTGTCCCGTATGTCCTAAGTTTATATCATTTCATTGTTCCATGCCCTTTTTTTACTTTGATTAAGTTGTATTAAAGGTTATTTTCCCCTGTAATCTAAAGAACAAAATAATCATATGTATTGAGGTAATACTAGTTAGGTGCAGGAAGGTACGGTTGGTACAAGAAAACGAGTTCCCCACAACGGAGCTCTATCGTTGTCCCTTCTCTCTTTTTTTTCGAAGTGACAACTTCCCCTGGAATGGAGGGGTGTGATAGAACGAGTTAATTTCAACTCCTATCCCATATTATTAAAAACCACGATGCTGCCCACGTGCATCTTCGATTCGAGGCTTGGAATCTTATCTCAGCTACCGGATGCCAATGTTTAAACAAGGAGGTTATCGTCCCCCCGTTCGCCCCATACGCCGACCTCGCCAGATCGAGTTAGGCTTATGAACAGATAAGGCATTTTTCTCCGGCCCGGCTGTGCGTTCCCTCCAAGCTTTCACTCCATTTTCCCCCACGCCAAGGAGACGTCCTGGCTATTTATATGGAAACTTTACCACTAAGATCAGATTGGAGATCCAGATTTTCGTCGCGAAACATCACCACGACCCTCTCTCCCTTTGTGCGCCAAGGGACCTCGACCTCGAGATTCACCATCACTTGTCCAGAAGGAGGACAATATTCCTGGAGTGCCAAAGGTTCGAGCCTTTCCGACGACAAGTCCCCAAGGCTTCCCCCCCCCCTGTTGTTCAAGGAGAACAGCATTAGAACAGCCATTGTTCGTTTTGAGCCCTTCGCCAAGAAACGGTTCTCATCCCCCCCTGTTGTTCAAGGAGAACAGCATTAGAACAGCCATTGTTCATTTTGAGCCCTTCGCCAAGAAACGGTTCTCAGCCCCCCCTGTTGTTCAGGGAGAACAACATTAGAAAAGCCATTGTTCTTGAGCCCGTAGACAAGAGACGGTTCTCATCCCCCCCCCTTTGTTCAGAAGAGAACAACCTAAAACAGCCATTGTTCGTTTTGAGCCCTTCGCCAAGAAACGGTTCTCACCCCCCCTGTTGTTCAAGGAGAACAACATTAGAACAGCCATTGTTCTTGAGCCCGTAGACAAGAGACGGTTCTCATCCCCCCCTTTGTTCAGAAGAGAACAACCTAGAACAGCCATTGTTCTTCAAGCCGTTCGTCGAGAAACGGTTCTCCTTCCCAAGACGCCTCGTCAGGATCCTTTTATGTCCCCCCCTTCGGCTGGAACTCGCCAGCGGACCGAATATTCCTTCAAGTACCTTCCACTGCACCCTAATGAAAAGTTACGTAAGCCAAACGTCACCTTTTGAGTATTGATCCCTTTTGTCAATTCTATCCTGTGCTTTAAATTGTTTATCGAACCATCCCATCTCTTTAACTTTATATTTGTTTTACCTTTTTTAATCCCTTAAATCCTTGGATTAGCCCGAGTCTCCACGACCCTTTCCATTCTGTTTATGTCAATATTTTCCGTTTTTTTGTGTTTTGTTTATAGTTATTATTAATAAAACTCTATTTTATTAATGATAGCAATATTATTATCCTTGAGCTCAGTTCCACTTCTTAAGCATTTTGAAGATTCATAATATCGTCTGCCAGACAGTAACGCACTCTAAAGATAATTAAGGAAGTTCCCTCAACGAATAGTGTTATATATAGTATCGTCGGGAGTCATTCTACGACAGTAATAAAGAAACATAAAAGTAGCAAAATAGAATAAATTCGAAATGAGTCATGATTAGAAGAAAAGGAGTTAAAAGTTTACAGAAAAGATAAAAGAAAGAGATTAATGATATTGATGATTCATTTTAAACCATTCACAAATTAGGTCACTCTATACCTTGAAGTCCAAGAAATCTCCACGCCTGTGTCAGTTGTATTTCGGCATCTTGTGGGTCCTTATCAACAGCGGTTCGGGTGCTTTTGGCAAAGCACCAGAAATTATCAGAGATCTTAAGGGCATTATGGTAGGTGAAAGACGCCTTAAAGACACTAATTCTGTTAATATGCAGACATTCAACATCCCTCTAACCTACAGCCTGACCTACGAACTGATAATAGCTCATAGAAGGCAACCCCTCACCCCTGTGGTACAGCACAGTGATATTTACTGACTGTTTAGTGATAGTGATCACCGTTTCTGGTTTGAATTTTAGTTAGTAACAAACAAGTAATACTGGCTCATATTCTATCCATAGTCAATTTAGTAGGTACCGGATGCATATGAATCAGGTAGTGCACCGATCTTTACTCAAATGACATATGTAAGCAGAATACCCCCAAAGTGCGCCCGTTAACACCACAACCCCGGATACAGGAATACACTCGGTCTTTTGCCGTCGCTAAATAGACCATGGAGGACTAACACCATATGTCGTGGTCTGATGAGACACGTTTCCATATTTCTATAGTATGGTAGAGTTCGTGTGTGGCACAGACCCCATAATAACATGGATCGCAGTTTAGTGGGTCTTCATGTTGCGTGGTTTGTGTTCGCTGGCGCGCCAAAATATGTCATTTACCGGTGATCGCTAGTTTAGACTACTTGGATACCACTTGAAATTATCCATGGCATCCATGAGATCCAACAGAAACTATATATTTCAGCAGAACACTGGTTTCAGTCAGTGGATTAAATATGCCTAATTTTGGTACGATGAACATTCTGGAAGGTTTCAAAGAAGAAGGTGAAAAAAAATCTTCACCTACTATGAACTTAAAATCAGGCACATTTATATATCAAGGAACTGTAAACAACTCTAAAATGTCATGGCCAAGCATCTTTCCAGACGTTTTCTGTACACTTTAGTAGCAAACGTTTTCTGATACAGCAAGTTGCTTCAATTAACCTGGCTAAATGGGGGTCCTATACGAAACTAGGTACTTATCTTAAGTTATTTGGCATTTTGAGTATATATATATAACAACTTTGTAGAAAGACTCTGAACTAAGGCCACTATGTCCAATATAACATCCAGGAGAAATTAATTATAAAAATACACTAGTACATTTACTCTCACGGGCCTTTTTTTCTTGGTAACATCTTACTGCACTCCCATCATATTGTTGAAACATTTATGAAGAAACAAACATGGAATCATGGCAATCAATCCCAACTTACTTCGTAACTCATGCACGTGGGATGGACTTTTCCAATTCAAGGCAAGGACAGGTTTTCCAAATGACCATTTTGATAGTGTTAAAAAGAACTGTTTGAAGTTATCTATGTAGAACAATATCCTCACTCCTAAACAGATGAATTTTAAGTTAATCTATAAAAATCCCTCTAAATCTCATCAAAACAACTGTTTCGATTCACTACAACGAATAAATTTAGCTGAAAGTCCTGAAAGGGCCGTTTCAAGTGAATGAATTCAAAGCAGCAACTTAACAGTTATAAATAGAAACGCTTCAAGTGACCCTTTTATTTGACTGTAATAGTCTAACTAACAGTCAAAAGAAAAGGACTATTCGAAGTGACTCTATTAATGACTGTGACTAAAGACCAATCTAACCATAAATGTCTTTTTCATTCATAACTATATTCTTTTCATTATAGGGGCAAAAGGTTGGAAGATTACCCTCAGGAAAAAGAAAACCTACGATTCCAATTGCTTTCCCACTTATGAAACTAAACCTCATTCCGTAAATGGTGATAGAGGAAGTGGAAACACATATATTTTCGATAAAGGGAAGAAATAGAACTTCATTTAGGAAACATTTTTCTTTTATGAACTTATACAGTGTTAGGTTACGTCCCTTTAAATATCGACTCTACATTTCAATATTCAAGAATATTGGCAAAAGATGAATTAGTGACAGTCGAGCTAATTATAAGTAAACATTGATGACATAAAGGCAATATCTCCGGATAATTTTAAAATACATTATTATTCTCAAGTTCCTGTATATATTTG
Organism: Ceratothoa steindachneri; assembly: GCA_963969495.1. Classification (NCBI taxonomy): domain Eukaryota; kingdom Metazoa; phylum Arthropoda; class Malacostraca; order Isopoda; family Cymothoidae; genus Ceratothoa; species Ceratothoa steindachneri. The sequence goes on along the minus strand of OZ018338.1, from coordinate 57,614,716 downwards.
AGTCAATTAATGAGAGGCGGACACTCGAGTCCCGATATATTTTGGCAAATTCGTTTTGTGTTTAAAAATCAGAAAGAAAATTAAAATATTCAAGAATATGTGGCATTAGTCACAAAGATTTATCGATACGTTTGATTCTGAACATTTAAGCACTTATATTCTTTACATTATAATATTACCCTACATTTATAAGGGTTAAAAAAGAGGAAATTTTTATTTTTTAATTATAATCCAAAAAGATAGTACAGGTCTTCTGGAAGCATTATTGCCTTGAGAACAATTTTGACTTTGTTCCTAACGATATTTGTGATTTTATCTTGACTTAATTATAAATCCGTAAAATATATCTTTCATAAATGTAAATGGAACTGATGATACCCGATTATTTATTTATTTTTCAACAGGAATAGAAGAATTATAGATTTGATTTCTTACTTGTATCCAATTAAATTATTGGGTTGTTATTTCTATTCCGTGTTGGCTGCAATGATCTCACATTGCAGTATTGTTAAATTAAATTAACTTCTTAGAAAACGTCTGTAAAAGACTTCTTTCACACTTTTCCCAATGAGCTAAAAAGGAAATGTCCAGTAATGGCATCCGAGAGAGCATAAAAAATCTCGGGCAAGAAATGTCTAAATGCGGTAGAGTGTAAAGGAGTAGAGAAGGAAAGAAGAATGAATTATTCATTATATGACTTAATTCACTCAGTGCTTACTTTATAAATAAAAGGGAGAAGGAGGCAAAAAATGTATCCTTTCTTCACACAAAGAAACTCGTACGTTCCTAATTTAATTTTGGAGAATTAAGACAGAAAAATACGATGGAAGTAATTTAAATCTGAATAAACAATAAAATGAGTTAACTGAAGAGATAAACTGGTGGTAACTTAAATAAAGGCAAATAAAAATATAAGAAACGCAATAAAACGTAGAATGGTTAAAACGATCCTCTCATGCGTTGAGAATCAGCTTCATTCATATCAATGAATCACGCACAATAACAATTGAATATTTTAGAATAGTGAGGATTACGGACGAATAAAAGAAATGGCAACAAATAAAATGGAATAAGCAATAAATTGTTTACAAAGAAAAGAATAAGCAGGTCTTGATCGAGGAAATGCTTAGCAAAGCGTAGGGAAAATGGGTCGGAAGAAGCATGGAACGAGTAAAATACAAACAATATAAATTTAAAAAAGCTTAAAATTATAATAGAAACATTTAAATATTAGAGAATATAGAGTAAATAAAAGAATTATTAAGTTAGAGGCAAAAATGTATCAATGAAGGTAATAAATCGTCCCCTAATTAAAGAGATAGGACTCGAGCATATTTAGTTCAATTCATCAAAGGACATTTCATTTCTTCCTATCCATTGAAAGCAGTTAAATTCAGTAAATGACAATGAAAGGATAGAAACAGGAACTCTAGACTGATAATTATTGAATTATTTTTAGAATACAATGAAATATTACATCTTGTTGGGACAAAAACGAAAGAAAAAATATCAGCTACGGGATCCTGTAATTAATATTCAAAGTGGATCCATTTTATGGTGATGTCAAGAAGATGATTAAATATGACCTGAGCTACTGGCACACAGGGATTCAGCTGGAGGTCAAAGTTCCTTTGAGCAAAACCTCTTTAAAAGTTGCGGTTTCCCGGTCTTAAAACCTTTAACGGTGTGTGAAATTCCCGTATCTTTTTAAAGGATTAAATCACCATTTACTATGTTAACATCGACCCAGAGTATGACTTTCTCCTTCAACATTTCCAAATAAAGATGTGGATTAATATTTCTCCATCTTTAATGAATATCAAGGGTGTTTTATACCAATTCATGTTAAGTCCGCCTCCTCAATCACCGAAGCATGGTTCTGTCTCCTGAAAGATGTTCGCTGCTCAACTAGAATCTCTTTTATTCTGTACCCAAACACAATCATGTTGTGTTTTGTTGGTACCCTGGAGTATGAACATCTTCTCACCCACTAAAGGCTGCGAGATATCAAGGAGCATTTGCCCTCTCGATTCATTTATTTTGGTGGATTGGGAAAGCAGATCTATTTTTACTATCTTGGATGAAAGAAGTTTTAGATCATCTTTCATCAATTTTTCATCTTGACACGGCTCGATTTAGTAGGCTAAATTGAGCCTTAAAAATCTCATGCTTGCCAATATTGGGTTTCAACATTTAAAAATATCTCTTGCTGCATTTTCTCTACTATACAAGTAATTTATTGCTTCACATTTTCTATTCATGTTTTTAAACGAGTGTTTTTTTCATGATTTTACACTTTGACTCACAAAATTCAATAAACCATGAAGAACATGCAAGGAAATAATCAATTTATACCATGTAAACATATTTAAGATTATTAGTAAGAAGAGTGTCACTTTTTTTCTACACCCTGTAATTCCTCCTTCCGACTAAAAGTGAAATAAATTCATCAAAAATACAATTAGGTCCACCCCATGGAATAAAAACAATTCAATTCATCAAAACACAATAAATTCCTCTCTCTCGAATAACAACCTGGAAAATTAAAAAGAGATATGTAATTCAACCTGTCGAATAAATACAGTAAATTCTAAAAATAGACATTTAATTCCCTCCCATTCAGTGTACCTAATAATGGTGTTGCTAATGCTAATGAGTTTAATGGGGTTTTTTTTTTCACCATCGATTCTTGCAGCCGCCAACAGTTACGCACCTACATGTTTAAACTACTAAAAAACAATAATAATAATAATAATAGAAAAGAACGATAAAACAATAAAAGAATAACTCTAAATAGAATTACAAAAAACAAATACGAAAAATTCCTATTCCCTAATGACGCACGGGATGCCTGCTTCTCTCAATGAAATAAGCAGGCTAAAAACAATTAAAAATATTGAAATATTATAGAGGAGTCTTGCTTACTCAAGAAAATTCATCAATCCAGTTTCCAGCTGAGGCAACCCCGACCTAATCAAAACATCAAAGCGGTAGTGAACCCGCCTCTCACGGTATTTGGACAGGAACTCTTGATAGAAAGGCTCAGGGCAGCTCCCCATAAGAGGTCGCTGCGGCAGGCGAGTGTTGTCCAATTCAGAGACGAGAGTAAAGGATTAAGTAGCATTAGAACTCTAAAGGTTAATCTCAGGTGATAAGTCTTGTGGAAACGCACACGATTCTAATTATACTTCACCACAGACTTGTAAAGTCTGACCTGATCTCCACCTTGTAGTCAGTGTGTAAAAGAACGAAACGGAATCCCGATTGTTCAGTCTGTGTAGAAAGCCTTGCCCTCTCATTAGCGCGCACGTTTCCAAGAATTACTTCAGGGCCAAAAGCAGATCATAAGAAAATTCGACGCCAGTCCGTCTTTCCATGGGGTCTTAAAAAGTGTAAACCAGCGCATGCGCATTTTCTAATGGCTCTAGGGCAAATGTAGCGCTTTGTGAGTCACTATGAGATATATAAGGGCTCCTGAATCTTGATGGGGCGTAAGCGCCCGTATCGCGGAGTACAACGGAGAACCTGCCATCATAAACACATGGTGTAAGTTGCATAGAAACCAACTCCTTTTTCGGAAAATTTGCGTATACCCAAATGGCTCCACTTGTAGAATGAATTTCCAAACCTTTGTTTATTTTGGGGGTCAACTTAGGAACATTAACATTTTTGTTTAATATATCAACCATTATTTTATTTTATAATTAATTCTATAGGAGTACCAAGAGAAAAATTACACGCAAATTTCCTGTGTGCTAATACCCGCTTACATTACCACCCGTTATTTCTGTTTGCCGTTTCTTATGAGTTCTAATTGCCTTCAATTAAAAGAACAGCAAATCAATGTATAGAATTCTTTTTCATATGTTTAAGTTTAAAAAAACAACAGTTTGCCAAGAACGTCTGAAGATTCATTTTGACTCCTGAATGCAAAAGATAACTAATAGTTTAAAAATTATATATATTTGTGTATGTGTGCGTGTATCAAATTGAAATTGCTCAAAGCAAGAATTTCCTGTATGCCTAATATCTTTGCTGAATCAGTAATTAATTTGTTACTGTGTACAATCTTGAACGTGACTGGCTGAGATGCTCTAGATTACAGTATTTCTTACATTATTATTTCTTTTAGTAGCAAATTCGATAATGGCCAAGCTGTCAAAATGGAGTGTGATTTCTTTCAAAAATAAATAATATTTCAGTGTTTGATTCAGAAGCTGAATAATTTAGCCTAGATAACTCATATAATGTACATATAATTCCAGTTGTTTCAAATTAATTCACTTAATGATAGTAGTGATTCTATAGATTCCGAATATTTGTACTATTGCTTACGAAAGTAGAAAAGAGAAGTCAAAGGTTTGTAGGCAAGAAGAAATATTCTTAGTAATAAATCAGAATAAGAAGAAATAAAAAATAGATGCTGATGGTGCAAATTTGAAAAATGTTACTTCTTCTGACTTGGAATTCGTTATGAACAAACACAAATTTTGAAACCCCACGCCATTAAATCTGAATGGGTATTTCCCAACGAAAAATTATCCTTCAACGCATAATAAATTGTACTGAAGCCGAAGCACAACGTGTGTTCAAAGAGACAAATTAATCAGGGGTGGGCTTTGAGTTGGAAGCTTTAATTACAATAATCTATGTCCCTTTTCTTGTGCAAGAATTCTCGACGGATCTTTTTTATCAAATTATTAGATCTATAAGATTTTATGTTAAATCAATATGATCTCAACTACAGAGATACAAATTTGCTCCTATTTCTTAATTGTCAAACTAATTAATTTAAAATTTCTTGGCGTGTAATAAAGCTTCAGAAAATCTAAAAAAATCTCAACTATTCTTCCCAAGGTAAAATTCAAAGAGCACTTAGTCAGTTTATGGCATCAAGACCTGTTACATAAATCTAGTGAATGTGTTTCCTTATTAATGGGAAGATCAAGAACGCCCACATAATGAAAGAAAAGCTATTGATTTTTATGTATTTTATTGAGCCATTTAGAAACCCAGGAATTTATGTTTCAACAGATCATTCTTTTACATCTATAAATTTAGGAAAGAATTTTAAAAAAGAACGGTATTAGCTCAGTTGGAAGAGTGAACACTCAATGAGAGAATGTTCTATATTTGTGAGAAACCAGCACAAGTCGTTCTTCTAAACCATGATGATGACATTAGTCTCACATATTATCAAGGACAAAAAAATATGCTAAGTAGTAGTCTTCATAAATCAATGCGTTGATTCAAAGAAGATACTTGAAACAGTAATTTATTACAATCAGACCAAGTTTGGAGCAGATATCCCTAGTAAAATGACCAAACAATATTCAGTAAAGACGATGGCCTTTTCAAACTTTTTGAAACGCTATTGATCTGTATGTATAATTGCTTGGATCACAAATCGAGTTGTCACATCCACAAAAATATAAAAATATGATTATACAATGGCTTTCTGAAGAATTAAAGGCAAGTAATTTAAATAAAGATTTAAATAAAATCAAGGTGTGCACAATGTACGCAATGCACGCAAGTTGGTAGAAAGTGTGTATCGAAAATTAATTACATTTGTTGGCTTTGTCGTTGAATTGTAATTAAACTATTGGTGATAAAACAGGAATCTCTTTATAATTATTTAGGTAAGTTCTGAGTTTCATAGCAAATTTAATAAATAAGGTTTATTCTCTGTTAATTTTATCCTACAACTCTAAAAAATATATTTTTATTGCTTGAATTTAGATTTGGTTGAAAAGGGTCAAATTGGACCCTTTACACATTGAAGGTGCATAGATTTCCTGGGCGTCTTAGTGCGAACCTTTAACTAAGATAATGATAGTGAGTGATACAGAAGGAAAATTAAACTCACTTGCTAAGATGCTACAAGAAATAATAGTAAGTAACACCAATCCTGATTAACTTAAGGATATTTGGGTTTAGTTGGAAACCAGTAATTGAGATGGGAAAAAAGACCAACTGCAAAAGAAACACAATTGTTTGTTGTTGCAGCGCTCCACAGTAGCTGACGACCTCTGCTCTCTCCGTGTTGTTGGGGTATGAAAGGAGAAGTAGAGGAGACTGCATAATAAATCTTTAATAGGTTGTTCATATGTTGTTGTTTTTTTAGAATTTTTAAACATTTAGATAGTTCTGACTTCACTGGGTTGAAACCGACACAATAACCCAACCAAGGGCAGGCCATAGTTTTTGCCCCTGATTTTTATAATTCGATAATCCTTTGTGGAAATTGAGCACACTCACTGGAGCCATTGCACTAACATTCGTCACAACCTAAAACTTGTAACATATCTGTGTAACTCTATGTTCACAATTTCATAATTTCAACCACTAATAATGATAAGCATTCCAAACAAACAATTATGAAGATGAATACTGGCAAACTAAACAAGGAAAGATAAATTGCGGCCCAATTTCTCAAGGAGAGATAAGATTAATTTTTTACCTCACCCAATAAATGCCGTAAATCTCCCCCAAACAATAGTATAGATAAGCACTCCCCAAATTAACTAACATAAGCACTTATCTTTCTCTAAGGAGTGCATTTATCTAGTTAATCTGACGAGCTTTGAAGAATTCGAAAATCTAACGGCTGATCGGGTGGAGGAGATCATCGACTGATCCAGCGGCCAAGTGTAGGTGAGTAAAACTTTCAAATCAGGAGTGGAGCCCCAAGGTGGACCAGTGCGTTCTGCTGACTGAGTCTGGCAGCTCCTGCAGTCCTGTAGTGGCAAACGTACCTCTCTGAATTCCTTAGGATGACACCGGCAGGGCTGAGAGGGAGGATCTTGACCACTAGGTAACCTAGGATCTCCATATACTTCTTACCCATGACGTAATCTCTATTGCCTTCAGAGACAGAAGGATGCCAAGTCCAAAAAATCCAAATTGATCTGAGTGGCAAAATTGAAACGTAGAGGAAAAAATTCATGTGGGACACAATTAACGAATAATTATACTAGATTGATGTGTGGTGATTGAGAGGAAATTGGAAAAAGGATTATTATTTTTTACTCAAAAGACAAACAAAATCTAACAAAGTTGTAAGTACAAAGACCGAACATAAAATACAGAGTATTTGATCGAAGTGGAGCTGGAAAACGCGCAATACTTCAATGGTCGAATCCCACTAAAGCATTTTCCACCGCTTAAATTAAGAATAGTTAAAGTGAGAAAGATTTAACCTATACGCCCCTCAAATACTAAATAAGCTGCCCAACTTCCCCCTCACTAGAAATTAAACAGATTTCCTCCCTTCCCCCTAAGTCAAAAGAGAGAAAACAGAGGAGGTTGAAGGAGAGAGTGTCTTATTTTACTTCTGTATCTGAGCAAAGAAGGTGAATTCAAGAGCTCATTTGTGTCTTCGCTGAGCAACCGATTTAGATATGCAAATGCAACGAAAATGAAGGAGGTGAAAAGTTTTTTATGCATGAAAGGTGTTTGTTGATCCTTTGTTACCGCCTCCTGGCCAGCAACCTAACAGACCGAACATTAAGGCGGAAAAATAGGAATATATTCTATAACAAACATGTATTATACTCATATAGATATTAATTCCGAGCTTTCGAATAATATGCATTCAAGGATAAAAGATTTGACACAGGAAAATTTCGTCCCAAGGACACCCGTGGACTCAAAGAGTGGTAGTAAATATTCCATTTTTAGCTGCAGATCTTTAGAAATCGACCTGATCAGACACAGGAGGGTGACTCTCATAAAGACAAATTGAGAAGCAAAACCACTGAGAATAAAAAACTACCCTTTACTGTTATTGAGCAATGTATGGAGAACAATCATTACTATTTGTTGCTCAACTTAATATCCAGAGGGCAAAAATGCAAGTCATTTATTTTCATCTAGTTGGCGGGATTCTCCAGAAAATGGGAAGGGTGTAATTAAATGATCGAAGCAATAATGCTTAGAAAAAACAAAATTTGACTCACGCTAAATTTTTCCAGGATTATATGCTTTTAATTTTAAAACGAGTATAAATGATTAAGTTCTTATATTTGTGTGCATAACAAACCTACTAATGTATTTTGGTACATATAATTTTATTCAAGGCAGTTCACAAATATCGAAGCGTAAATTATCACTACTATGTTTTTAAGAGCTTACAGAAAGTGTGCTAAAATCCTTACACCAGGCAAAAATTTCAAATACACAGTGGTCTTGCTTGACTCTACATTAAAACGCACCGAAAAAACATTCTTTCCTATAAAGAATAACTATGAATTCTCGACTAAGAACTCTCTATTTCTCTTAATTAAAAAATATCGATCACATTCACTAACTTTGCCCCAAATATTTAACGTCGAAGGAATTTTTAACCATGGTTTAACCATTCAAAAATATTGATAAAAAACGCTAAACTATCAGATCTATGTTATACATATTACATTCCTAGGGGCATTTGCCAATAGATATAGATCGATTAAACCATTATTGGTATCCTAGAGTGAATAAAACATCACAAATAAATTTAGACAAATTATTCTTTTGGCAATGTCACTCACTTCATAACTATCCTTCGCCTATCATCATAAGCTCTCCGAATTGGGAATCCTCCATCCCAGGGCATAGTTACCTTCTCAAAATTTGACGCCTGTAAAATGCGTTTTCCCCTCGCTCCCGCTGAGCTTGCCTTTGAACACAATCTGAATTGCAGAGCCTATCAAATTAAATATACTTATTAATCAATGTACAGCATTCAGATTGTGGATGTGAACAAGCCTCCCCACTTTTTCCCATTTTAAGTTAAAAATCTACAATCCTAAGCACATACACATAGCTATATCAGACGCAGGGACACATAAAACAATGCATAGAATCAGTCTATTGGCGAAACACGATCTCCATCAGGGAAGAGAAGTCTTGGCATTCACGTTCTTATATGCTCAGTCCACCAATGAAGGCTTTAAATTCCCCTAAGCCCCCTTAGGTCAGCTTATCAAGCCTAAATCGGAGGATAGGTTTATGGTTCAACACACACAATCACAGTCTTGGTCCGTGCTATAAGTGCTCTTCTTGTCATTCACGATCACAATGACATTTATATACTCCATTCATAGAGAAGGGGAGAAGGGACTTCAACTCACCTAAGTTTTCCCGTTCACTTTAACGAACGTTAAATCTATTAGCCTAATTTCTGTAGAGAACGCTTGCGAATAAGATAAACACCAAACACTCAGCATTGGCCTTTCTAGGAAATGGTGAGCAGGGACAAGTACTGAAGCTTCACATGATCATCTCCCTATAAAGTGGAGTTAATATAGGGTGCTCTAAAGTTGTGACCATCCTGAACTGACTCCTGAAACTCACTATAAATTTGTGACGCCGGAGTGCCTCTCGAATTAACTATACGCGGAAGTTTGCAATACTCTCAACTTTGCTTAATGGTAGTTCAATCATTGATCATAGCATCACAACATCCACAGACATCATCCAGTGAATTAATATTCAAACGCTGGCAGCACTAGCACCATCATACAAGCTTCACCCCTCTCAGTGAGGCAAGAATTTACCTCCAAGCTTTGCTCATTTTACAATATACACAGCTCTCTCACGCTTAATTGGTCAACTTTTTGTAAATCATGTGGCGCCAACAAAAGTCGTCTGTAAATTGTATGGGTTGCAAATAGTTTGATGGGAGATTTGTGCGCTTCAACGCCAAAATCTTGTATCAATTCATTCCCAACCCATGCACTACCAATCATAGTGCAACTGCACCATGCCTTAAAAATCACTTGGTACGAGCAGCACCATTGATTCAGTAGATCCTCAGGTCAGTCAACAAAAGACGCACAAAATGATCTATACAATATTGCTAGAGAAAAAAAACATCAGTGAGCTTTCATCTTATAGCTAGAGAGAGTTGAGAAGAAAAATAGCATAGAACATTCATAACTTCACAAATGCTTGTCATTTCAGGTGGAAGTAAAGGAGCAATCATCCCCAAAACTCACTCTAACCAACTGATATGGAGAGCTTTCAAGCAAAGATCCAGTGGTAACAACTACCAAAGAGCGTTCGCTTTATTAAATTTATACCTTTCATAAACCATTTAAAGGCAGAAAGAAAGATGCAGAAACATTGAAATTCACACTATATAACCATATAGTACAGGAAAGTGAGTTGTCGTGAATTCGTATATGAGAACGGAAATGAGTTTTTCAAGGCAAGTAAAAGGGACATTAGAAGAAATTTATATCAAAGTGAGTAAGAGACGGAACAATAAAGGCAATATTTTTATATAGCAAGCATTTCAATGTTTCTTAATCTTTCTTTCTTTTTTCCAAAGGATTTTGAAAGGCTGAAATTAAATATAGCCAAAGCCATGTTATGATTTTTACCACCAGCAAGACTCGTATTTGATCTTTCTTTGTGATATGTATAGTGAGCTTTTAAATTGTGAGCGGGTAAGATATATAGAATGAAAAATCCCTTGGACGTTCTATTGTTCTTATACAGTTATATGACGCTATTCATTAATGATTTTCGTCTTAATTTATCGTGTTCTCCTTCTTTAATTGTATTCTTCTTAAATGAGTATCCTCTTCTTGTTTAATTGTAATAATCTTAATTAATTTTGCTCTTCTTCATAATCTATTGATTTTTGCAACATTGAATTTATTCCTTTTGAAAGAATGTGTTTTTCATTCTTTTTTCTTGTTTTCTTCTTCAGGGATTACTTTGTCCTTCATTGAATGTGTTAATTTTTTTTAAGGAATTTTATTTATTAATTATGTTGTTCACTGATTTGTTTATCCTTCATTGATTAATTATTCTTCATTAAATATGTTTCTCTTCATTGATAATTGAGTGTTTTAATTTCCATTATTTTTTTTCCTATTCATTGATGTTTCTCTTATTTGATTATATTTATTGTTTCATGTTTGAGTTCTTCTTTATTTATTGTCTTATTTTTCGTTGTTTGAGTTATTCTTTATTTATTGTCTTATTGTTCCTTCATAGTTTTCTTCTTGATTGATTGTGTTCTTCTTTACTGATTTTATCCTTTACTGAATGTTTTAACTTCTTGTAATAAGTTCCTACTCTCGACTGAGGGCTCGGTCATTGTTTTTTTATTGAATCTGTTTCTCTTCATTAATTGGTCTATTATATATTTTTGTATTTCGCCTAAAGAATTGAATTGTTCATAAGTGAGTGTTTCTCAAACCATTAACTTTATTTTCTTTTATTTTATTATTTTCTTCTTCATTGATTGTGGACTTCTTTATTGATTTTTATCTGTATTCAATGTGTTCAGCTTCATTGCAGATTTCTTTCTAAATCATTGATATTACTCACTTCTTTCTTAATTGGTCTCAACTTCATTGATTGTATTCTTCATGTTGGATTGTTTTCAACTCCATTTATGGTGTTCACTTCATCCTTGTGAGTCTTCTTTGATTGTGTTGTATAACAGCATCCCATTCATCTTAAATGATTTGATTCTTCTTCTTTGATAGCTCCATCATCATTGTGTACTTCTTTCATTGTGTTATTATTTATTGATTGTGTTCTACACTATTAATTGTATTATTCTTAATCGATGTTTTCTTCTTCATTAATTAAGCTTTTCTTTATTTATTTCGATCTTTTCATTGATTGTGTACTTTATTGTGTTCCTCCTAAGTTATTTTCTTCTTTAATTAATGATTTCTCTTCATTGAAATTGTTCCTCTTTTTAGATAGTATGCCTTTTGATTAATTTTTTTCCTCTCCATTCATTGTGTTATTGTGATTGTTTGTCTGTGCTCTTCATTATTGATGGTGTACTTTTCTTCTTTTTAATTGTTTTCCTTCTAATTACTCGTCTTATTTTCATTAATTGCCATTTTTAATATTTTGTATTACCCATCATTGATTGTGTTTTTGATTATGTATTGGATGGTGGAATTTATATTTATCTATAGTATTCTTCTACATTTATTATATTATTCTGCAATAATTTTCTATTTTTATTGATTGCTCCCTTCTTCGATGCTTGTCTTCCTGCTTATTGATTGTGATCGTATTGTTTCATTATGTTTCTCTTCTTAGATTCTGTTTTCTTAATGGAATGTGCTCCTCTTCTTGTGCTTCTCATTGCTGATTGTGAAATTCTTCATTGATTTTGTCTCTTCTTATTTATCCTAATTGATTTTCTATATCTTTGTAAATTGTTTCCTTTTTCTTGGATTTCATTAATCGATATTGAATGTTTTCTTCTTGATTGAATGTGCCCTTTTTACTTAATGTATTCTTCTTTATTGAATTTTTTCGTAATCTATGATTGTAATTTCTTCATTGATAGCGTTTTCCTCATTTGTTGTATCATATTAATAAAATGTGTAATCTTCATTGAACGTGTTACTCTTCATTATCGGACTTTCTCGAAATAAATTGTGTTCAACTTCATTGATTAGTTTGTCCTTCTGTGAGAGTATTATTCTTCGTTGATTGTATTCTTTTTGATAGAGAATAACCTTTTTCATTGCTTGGGTTGCTCTTTATTGAATGTATTTATATTTTTGTATTGGTTACTCTATCAGTGATTTTGTTATGCATATTTGGTTGTGTTCTTTATTGACATACACAGAGACAGACTTAGAAAGGGAGAGACAGACTGATCTTGATTATGTATTAAATTACTCCTTCTCTGAGAGTATCATTCTTTTTGATAGAGAGTGACTTCTTAATTTTATTTGGTCCCTTGCCAGTTATGCAGAATACCCTTCCTTCTATTTTTATAAGACCTTCCAAAAATCGTGAAATTGGGAAGCTATTTAATCAGAAGAGAGGAGGATAGAAGGTAGGGCAAGGTAAACACTTTTAAAAATTACACCGGCGTCCCGGGACTGAAGAGCCCCTTATATCGTACATGGCAGACAAATACAGAGAGAAATAGACAGAGAGATAAAGAAAGAGTCAACAAGAGAGAAATAGAAAGAGAGAGACAAAGACAAAGATAGACAGAGAGACAAAGACACTTACATTGAGAATGTCTTTCTCAGCAAGCAGGGGAGATTCCAGGCTTCCCTAATTAGCAGAGAAAATATAAACCTTTTAAAGAGATGCAGGAATTATTAGAGAGTAGTTTAACAAATTCTATAATCGTCTTTTTTCAAGCTTGAGAAGATTGAAGTTACACCTTCTTCTAAAGACGTCTCCATATCTCCTATAATATCAACTAACCAACGGTGGTAAGTGCCTACCTCACGTCGAGAAACACTCCTTGTAGGTCATTTCTCCATTTGCCCTCCAAGTTCCTCAAGAGCTTATCTAATTAATTCGTTGAACGCAAAGATTATTCAATCTAATCCGCGCGTTATTACTAAATTAATATTTATTTAGTGAAAAAATATAGTAAATAAGCTGAAAGTGTGGTAACTCCTCTTACATGAGGAGCTTGCGTTTCGCAGGCAGACTTTCGTTTTGTCGTCTACGGCATATCCTGCTCTGGCTATTTTTTCCTATCTAAAAGTGCTCGACTCCGACTCCATTATAATGGAAGACTAATTTTATCTACAGCTTTTCCTTATTATAGGGTGTTATCAGATCCTGAAGTAAACCTAACAACAATTGGTGTCACAAGTTTTATTTACGCAGAAAAATGCTGTTAGAAGTACTCCGGTCTTTGATTGAGCCTTATCCGGCAATACTTTTTGGCAAACTAGGATTACACGTCCGGTTCTTCCAGTCCTTACAAATCATAATTAAAACTACAGCAGACTATACTCCCTCCACAAAACCAGCTAATAAACTGTCCATTACTTTTGAAAAAGGAAGTTAAAGCATATGTATGGATTCTTCAATGAAAACACCATTCGACACAAATTGACAAAACGTCTACGAGAAGTGGTACGCGAAAGTAGCCATTCTCGGCTCCAAAAACTATACGTGACCAAATAATGTCTCCACCCGTCTCGATAAATATAATGCAATTAAAATGTATTTGCTGAAGTGTAACTTAACCTCCTAACAGTTGCAGCTGCGCCTGATCTTGAAGCAGTCAAAACTGAGGGACATAATGCTATTGTGTTGCATCTCAGCCTGAGGTCCATTACTCTCTTACTGGAGGCCTCTAATGGTGAAGATATCATAAAGGGGCTTTGCTAGAGAAACTTCTCAAAGAGGCTTATCAATTCCTTGCCATCCTATTTACTAGGTCCTCAATGGAACAGGTGGAGAAACCAGGCACACCCTCCAAGAGCTGTCCATTCCCATCGTAGCCACAGTATCCAGTCAACACGAAAAACTTGCCTATTTAGACACGACCATAAGTCACTCTCAAATAGGTTTAACGATATTGTCTCTCGTGGAGCTTAAAGCGCCATCTGCGTTTCAAGACTAAGCAGCTAGCATCGCCCAGTTTGCCTCATTTCCTGCCCAAAACAACGCTTCACAAACTTTCCTTTTTTTTATGACTCACTTCTATTGGAAGGGGAATTTGTGTTGGTATTTTAGATCCTATTCTAGTAGAAAGTGCGTCTCCCGGGAGAAGGGTACTCTTTGACACTCTGAACCTTTATCTACTATTTCTTTCAGGCTGCACTTTGCGTTAATCGGACCAACAAAAAAACTTAAGGCAATCGTAGAACTGGTTCAACCGCGTACATTTAATCAGCTGTTAGTTTCAGGGGATGGTAACTATTTACAGAGGATTTATGCCAAGGTGCGAGCAACTCTTCTGAAGGGGTTAACAACAAAGAAAATTTTCTCACTCACATGGATAGAGTAATAGCCTAAGCTCTTTTCTGAGGTCAAAGGCGCTATCGCTTCCCACACAGCATTATTGTATGTAAATAACTCGGAATAGTTCCCTCAAGAAATAGATGCTTCTGATGAGGTGGTAGCCATGGTGATAGAGTAAATAAAAATTGGAAATTCCACCAATTGCCGCTTTTCTCCAAAGTTTTAAAGGCAATAGAGATATGGAGCACCTTTGACCGCGAGCTTGTCGTCATCTACCTTTTGATACATCATTTAGGGAAAGGGTTTTGCATCCTTGCACCGCATTTCTCACCCAGAAATCCGGACTTATTAGAAGGCGCATACGTTGCGGTATATCTGGGCGTAATTAATGCTAACGTCTGTAGTTGGAACTCGCACATGTCAGTCCTTACAACGCTCTAAGTTCCATCAGCAGTCCTGCACCCCTGTGACTCCCTGCGCCAAGTGTTTGGATTTCATTAACCTTGATATCTTGGAGTGGATGGCTCCATATAACGTTAACTGGTACTTCTTCATCATAGTAGACCGTTTATATCGCTGGTTAGAGGCCACTTTAATGCCACCCATTGGAGCCCGCATGGTCAAACCTTCGATTACACGTTTTGATACCTTTTCTCCATTGATATAGACCGGCTTTAGGAATCATGTCTCTACAAGTAAACCACTATGGAACTTGCTACCAGGGAGATACTGACCACTGTGTGGCACCAAGCAGGTAAATCATGGGCGGAGTAGGCGTCATCTGAGCCTCAAATGTGCAATGATATACATACTATCGATTCATTATAGGCCGTAGAAATACTTGAAAAATGGCTCTTCACGCGTCACAAACAGAGCTCCTATTTGGCAGCTAGCTACGCATGACATGTGACCTAAATCCGACTATCACTCTTCCAGCGTCCCCAGTTGAATTTGGTTCCAACATAGGGCATACCATGTGGCAAGTCCGATCCACGACATTCTTAGACAAATGTGTGAGGGCAACATACATTCACAGGTACCTGCACACTATGTATATCGTCAGTTTATGTGCCCGTTGATGGAGAAAAATTGCTGCTACAGCGCCCCTACACGGGGCCATTCCCGGTCGTCAGACATGCACAGAATTACGTTGTGTTACCTGTAAGCAGAAAGGACGTCACGGACACAGTTGACCCCGTGAAGCCTCTGTCATCCAACTTTCGGTTGATTATGAAGAGAGAACCACCAGTCACTATAACCCAAAGGAAATAGCGCAAACCTAAACGCTTACGGTTTTTCGTCCTCTGCTTCAGAAAACTCACTGGTAATAGAAGATGGAATTTGTATGATTCACTGCCCCTTACATCGACTCGGTAACGTGTCACTCAGGAACAAATATGGGTTTGCAAGCGACATGGCCGCAGGAAAGCATGTCCGAAAGTCCGCAACAACCTTCAAGAATTTCGCCTCGAGCTAAAAGGACTAATATTGAAACACCATTTTCCTGCGCGTTCGTGGTATCATTTAAGTTCGGCCTCCTCTGTGTAGTATAGATGAGTTAATAGTTGTTCCCTCAAAGCTAGCCATGTTTTAAAGTGTTAGTGCAATGTTACAACATATATTTTTAATTTACCATCGAATTAGAGCTATAGAATAGTTCATTGCTAACCGTGGTGCGCGAAAGTTACCCACATCCCACATTTCTCATAATCTTTGTCATTCGCGTTCTCCCTTAAAGGAACTAACTCTATGTCTTTAAACAGCTGCAACTGACTATAACGATTAGGTATCGTTCCATAAGCGGTGTTCACTGTGAAATAGCTGTAATTCCAAAGTTTAAATTCAAGCATTATTTAACACACAAAGATTAATTAGTCTGGTAGTAATTTGTTTAATGCTTCATCTTTTATTAAACTGTTTGTAACTCCATTTACTAGTTATTTTTTAAAGTGTTAATAAAAGTGCTGCTAAATTTTCATTCACGCCGAGCATTTCCACAATACTCAGTTGCTTAACTCCAATCAGCTCGGATGATAATTTTCTCCTTACCTAGTTTTTCTATATTATAAGGTGGTATTAAATTTTCACTATACACCAACCTTCGGTGTCAAAAGTTATATTTATCTGCAAATTATAAAAGGATTATAAATGGATTTGACTAAAGTATTATTTTATACTATTTCTCTTCCCTAATTATTTTTGAAGTGTAAACAGAAAACTACTGTTTTAATGGTGGATTTGATGTTGTGGCCTCAAGATAATCAATTTTATAACTCATTGTTAAATAACAGGATAAGGCGAGAAGCTTGGAAACTAGTACCACTAAATAAGATTTTAAAATTTCATTGCTTTTATTCTCGTTAGAGTAGGTTATCATTGATTTCGATACCCAGGAATACTTGGCATGGTCATTTCGTCCTAATGCACCAGCTTTAGATTCTAACTTGGTGGTTTCCGTCGCAATTAAGAACAAAACTTCATTAAACTTAGTCCGGATTGTCAAAACTTGGTGCCTATTCTTCCATGGATCCACCTTATCATTTCAACACATGAAAAATTATCGTGTCCAGGATGTAAATTGCTATGTGCCACCACCATTCGATACTCTTGTGCATTTCATCGAGCCAACAGATCAAAAATATCTCACTCAGATATGTTTCAGCCGTTATTTGTCAACTCGCCGAATATTCCATAAAAATATAAAACCTATGTTTCTTCGCATGAATAATATCCCGAGACCAAATTTGATGTACAAATTAATATACAGTGCAAAACGACCAAATTGAACTACTCAGAAAATCTTACGAGCTGTCGTTGCAAATTCTTTTGTAAGGAAAGCCTCTTCTTTACCCCCTGGGTTAAAAATGAAAAAAATACCCCAAGGAAATATATATATATATATATATATATATATATATATATATATATATATATATATATATATATATATATATATAAATATATATATATATATATATATATATATATATATATATATATATATATTGTTAGGCTGATTATTAAATAACACTCACCTTTTTTGGTTTACACGACAGAAATTTTTTGGCGTTGTACATATTTGCATGGTACAATTTGCATTCCTTATAAAAATAATATTGGTTTGTTTTATTACTGCATTTTGATTGATAAGAAATCTTTGTGTCTTTACTTTCAATAAAGACTAATTAATCCGTGCCATATACATACTTTTGTGACACCAGTTTGCTTCAAAATTACTTATCATCATCATTACTAACTCTATAATATAAGAAGAGGATTTTTTTGAGTATTTGAATAATAATTTCATCTTAGTTTGGTTATGACTTATGGTTTTTATTAAAGTTATTTCTTATAATTCTTTTATAATATCAAACAACAAAATGGTGAAGTTCAGAAATAAATATATGTAACGAAATATTTTTAATTTTTTATAACCAAAGAATTAATAATGGTGAAGTTCTGAAACTTTATTTTTATATAACTATATTTTAGCAACGTGATATTATGAAAGGGGCAAATTTAGTTTAGAGTTCCTTTTTAAAATTACCAGGCAATGACTTCGCTACTAAGCATCATGGTTAAAATTTTAAAGTTTCTAAACTTCACCAATTATAATAATTTTAAAAGTAACTATAAACTAAATTTCTTCCCTTTCAAAAAACCACGTTGCTAAATTACAGTTATAGAGAGATGAAGAGGAAGATAATAAAAAATATATTTTCTTAACTTCACCATTTGTAATTCTTTGGGTTTTAAAAATAACTGATAAATAAAACAAAAGTCATAACCAAACATAGATGAAATTATTATTGAAATGCTAAAAAATCTTCCTTTTTAAATTCTAGAGTTAGTGATGATTATAATTGGCAAAATTGAGAAAATTTATTAAAATGTAACTATGGCTGTTGTTTTTTAGATTATAAATTTTAAAATTAGTAGCAGAGCGCAAGCTCCTCCCCGGAGGAAATAGTGGCGCAGCCATTGCCTGGTAATTATATATACGATAAACGAGTATGTTCAATTATCCTGAAAGTTTTATGCTCTTCTTGCTTGGTATAATATCTCTATATTTGATATACAAGGTCTTTTTCTTACATGTCCTAAATTTGAAGTTTTTATAAAATCAAGAGTAGTTGTGTGATCACAATGAAACTTACGAATTGTGTTGGAAATAGTTGTAGGTTCTATGTCACAAAATGGATAATTGGTTGCTTTATTGGTTTAGAAGTTATGCTAGTTTTAGTAAATCGGTCATTTTTTGCCTGAAACGAAAAGCGTAAAAAATTTGGTTCAAAAAAGCAAATTTTCCCGAAACTTTGGTTTGAATTGTTGGTTATTTCATTAATATAGTAACTGTTACTTTAGTTAGGTCAGTAGCCTAGGTAAGTTAGACTTGTTTGTTCTTTGGAACTTTAATTTCTATATTAAGTTAAAAATTTATTTATGAGAGAATGTTTAGAACATCCTTATCCCAAAAATAATTTGAAAGGCCTCTCAATCGGCTTACAGGTGAGCACTTATATTTTAAGTATTTTAGATTTTCAAAATAATTCTAATATAATTTTTTCAAAATTATTTTTGTTTAAATAACTTTTAGAGAATGAATTCCCTTCCAGAATATATATATATATATATATATATATATATATATATATTTACATATATTGTGATTTTGTTTATATTAAACTAAATCATGGCTAATGAAGAAGAAGAAGATAAATTCTATAAAGATTCTAAACAAGTTATTTAGTGAACTTATTAGAACTAGAGCTGTATCTAAAATAAAAAATACTGTGATGCTTAAACGATTAAATGAAGCTCATTTAAATAAGGTTTTAACTATTTCTTTTATAAAACTCATCTTACAGGAATAGAAAAGCTGTTACACAAAATAAAAAGAAATAGATAAGGAAATTTCAACAATTCTTGTTAAAGATAATTTCTAAATTTATTCTTCTTTTTATGAAAATGAGTGTGATGGTCAGGTTGATAATCTTTTTACTGTTAATTCTCAATTAACTGTATTCGAATCCTACTGAGCAGTTTCTATCTGCCTTAAATAAAATGACTTTAAATGAAGGAGAGCCTCCCCCACTTCAATGTGGCAACTTTGAAAGTTTAACAGATGTTTAGTTCGCATTTGGTACATTTTTTAATCAGTTCAATAATGTTATTGATAGTCATCATAATCCTACTGATGCAGCTAAGTTCGCCTATATTAAAAGCTATTTGAGTGGCTATGCTTTCCAAGTTATTAGTCAATTCTCCACAAATGATGAAAAGGATTCTGTAGCTATCAATTTGTTTAAAGATGAATTCTTAGATAGCCCTTTTCTTATTGATGAAACATTTAAAAGGATAATTGATCAAAAACTAGAAGATAGTAATTTTCAAACATCTCGAATATATTTAAATAAAGTTAGGGCCTCTATATATAAATTTAAAAATCATGGCCTAGATTTTCTTGAGGAAGACACACCAGAATGTGCATTATTAAGTCACATTATATTATATAAATTGCCTAACCCTTTGAAAAAGGAATTGACACACAAGGTTAACAATCACTGCCCTTCTTTGAATCAAATTTTTGATAATTATAATGATGTTTTGAAAACTTTAAACAAAACTACGACTAAATACTTCCAAATTTTAAATTAAAATGGAGATGCCTAAACTTAAACATTATGGTAAAAGTAACCAAAAGCAAGAACCTTTAAAAGACTCAACAAGTTCCTTACAAAACTTTAAGACTTATAATAAAATAAATGAGAATGGTTCTAGTGCTGCATATTTGACAAATCAAACAATGGTAAATAAAAAATGATTTTCTGGAGGAAGCAGGAACTTTGAATATAGACCATATAAATTTTGTAATGTTTCTGGACACCCCATGAAAAAATGTAATAAGTTCCAAACTTTGAATGTCAGATTGAAATGGTGTGAAGAGCTTTCTTTGAGTAAAAGCTGTTCTAGTATAAAACATTCCAAGAATGAATGTAATACTAAACTTGATTTTATGTGTAATAAATGTAGCTAATATAACCACATAACGGCTTTATGGACTAACCAGCAAATTAACTCTGTAAATTCATGTCTTACATCTAGTAAATAGGATAACCGATCTTTGATTTTACCTACCATTACATTAGAAATTAGCAAAGGTTCTAAATTTGAAAAGGTCCGATGTTTAATTGACTGAGGAAGCCAAAGATCATATCTTTCTTCCAAGGTAGCTAAAGGACTCTGTGATAATTATGATAGTTTAAATGAAGTAAGATACAGTATACAGACCTTTAATGGTATGGGAGAAAGAAATTGTAAACAGGTAGTTTGAATGTGGGCCTAAGTGATACCTATAAAATAGCAATGCCCTTCTTAATGGACAATCGTTTAAATTTAAATTTTGAAGTCAATAGTATGGATACTGCAATAAATAACTTGGTTAATAAAGGGTTCCAATTAGCTGATGAAGCCTTTCACCTTTCTCAAAATCACTCTTTGTTCAATATGGATGCTTTGATAGGATTTGATATCCTTCAGTTTTTCCCTTCTTTAAAACGGTCAATACATGAATGGGAGCTGTTATTGGATAAAGGATAAAATAATTCCATTTGGAAATGTTAAAAAAAAAATTCTTGAACATCAGTTAAAAGAATATTATAAAATAAATAACGTACATTTAGAAAATAATAGACAAAATACATTGGTTAATTTAATCATGAATCCCTTTAATTTTAAGCCTTACTTTAATCATATAGCAAATATCGTAACGGATTCTGAAATTGATAATGGACTCGAAAAATTTATTTTCTTTTGAATCTTTTGGCATTGAAAGTCATGGGAACCTACCATTTTATGATGAATTAAAGGTTCAAGAATTTAAAGGAAACCTATAATTTTTAGATGGGCATTATCATGTTAAATTACCTTGGAAACATGAAAAAGTAGGATGTTTTCTTCTAACTAGCAAATTGCTCCTAAAACTTTGAATAAAGTAGTTAAATTCTTAAAAATAAAGGTTTATATGAAGAATATGATAAAGTATTTAAAAGGCAAGCTAAATATTGTATAATAGAAAAAATGGATGTTATACTTCTAAATATACTGAATTTATTTGGATTCCACATAGGCCTGTATTTAGATTTGAGGAGCCTGTAACAACAAAAGTGAGATCTGTATTTAATTGTTCTGTCAAAGTAATGTTGATGGTATTTCTTTAAATGAAGATACCTATCCTGGAATAGATTTAATGGGGTCTTTGTTTAAACTCAGGCTTGCCTTTAGGTTAAATGAATATGAAGCAATAAATGTTATTATGCAGGCTTTTCTCATGATTATACTTAAGGATGAAAATGACAAAAGAAAGTTTTGTTTTTTCTGTGAAGAGAATAAGTTAATATATTATAGATATACAACTATAGTTTTAGATTTACTTCTTCACCTTTTATCTTACATTATGTAATGCAACATCATGTCTCCCAATGCCCTAAGGATATATGTACGGAAATTTTAAACAATTACTTTTACGTAGATAATTCGATCTTTACAGGAAATACTCTTGATGAGTTGA
The DNA here is from genome assembly GCA_963969495.1 of Ceratothoa steindachneri. NCBI lineage: Eukaryota > Metazoa > Arthropoda > Malacostraca > Isopoda > Cymothoidae > Ceratothoa > Ceratothoa steindachneri. Next base: position 57,592,449 of record OZ018338.1, on the reverse strand, counting down.
AATATATTTATGAGCAAGCTTTTTAGAGAATGGCAGAATGTTTTAATTTCAGGTCATGGAATACCAACTGTGATACACTGCAAAATATTATGAAAAGTAATAGTGACTAGTGGAGCATAACCAACCCTATGAGAAAATATTGGATTATCTGTATAGTGTGTTAAATGATGAAATTAGTTTGTCACCAGTATATTGTTATCAAGAGGCTGATAGTAAACTTTTACTGTTAGCTAAAATTTCAAAGTTGTTTGATCCTCTGGGATTTGCACTTCCTGTAACAATTAGATGAAGATTAATGATCAGACAAATTTGGCTTTTAAAATGTGACTGGGATGATAAAGTTCCCAATAAAACTATTTCAGAATAGAAAAGAATTGCCTGTGATTTGGACAAAACTTTCTCTAAATAATTTTCCTAGAAGTGCAATGAATGTTAAAAATTCTTATGCACTGCATATATTCTGTGACAGTTAACAAACATGTTATGGGTTTGTGGCTTATGCTTCTGGATCTAAATTTAACAAAAATTTAGGAAATTTTAGTATGAAGAATACTTGCTAAGTTTAAGAGAGAATAGTAAGAATATTTACCAAAGTGAATGGAAAAATAGAATGAATTTTGGAGATATTGTCCTCATAAAGCAATTAAATAAACTTAGACCCTTTTGGCTCCTTGGAAAAATAATGGAAATTGTAATTTCTTTTGATAATAAAGTTAAATCTGTTAAAGATAAACAAAGTAATGGAGTAGTTATGCATTAGTGAATCAGGAATTTATATCCACTTGAACGTACCCTTACCCAGGAGGATCGGAAAAACAAAAAAATAGAAGATATGTACGTAGAAAATGGCCCAACATTAGAAATTTAAAATAATCAATAATTTTGCCATTAAAATTTTGATCTTGAACTTTGTTCTCAACTTTGTATTTCGTATTTTTTTGTTAAACTTAGGCTACATGAGTTTGGTTGGAATTGTTGCATATTTCATTAATGTAGTAATTGGTACTTTAGTTAGGTCAGTAGCCTAGGTTAGTTAGACTTGTTTGTTCTTTGACCTATAATTTATATATTGAGTTCAAAGTTCATTTATAATAGGATGTTTAGGACATCCTTATCCTCAATATAATTTGGAAGGCCTCTTAGTTGGCTTACATGTAAGCACTGATATTTTATGTATTGAAGATTTTAAAAATAATTCTAATAATACACGTAGCCTTAAACTCGAAACAAAGAACGTGAGGAGCAAGGTTGAACATGGCAGAAATAGGGTCAACGCGGCTTTATTGAGCACAGCAGTATTTACTCGAGGAGACCTATCCCCCGTGCTTGAGGCGATTCAATCCATCAACTCTCTGCCCTCAAAGTGAGAAAAAACTCGGAACCCCCTCTTATATTCATTCTTATCTGGAATTCCTCGGCTGGAAGTTGGCTATTCCCCGAGCTCTATGTTTGTCTAAGGACAACGCGCCGTGGCTGGAGGCTAGTTCTCCGCCTCATCAACCCCTATTTAACCCAATGTTTGTAGCGATAGAGTTAGTATACGTTTTCTCTACATATGAAGACATGTCACGATTTACGATTTGGGTCCCCTTTGGTTTATTCGACTAACGAAGGCTAGAACTCTCCCCCCGTTGCCCCAGAAGATTGACAAGCTCCTTGCAACGGTCGTTCTTTGGTGGATTCGTGCAAGTACTCCCTCAACAAGAACCCTGAGATAAAACCTATACCTTTGTAATTCTTGCCTCCCGAATTGCCTTTACCCTTCAAGCTTTTTATATTAATTATTAATCTTTGTTTATATTTCGACTTAACGTGACTCCTTTAAAGACTCCGTTCTGAATCAAATCCTTAACCCGCTATAATTCCTTTGACTTGTCTCTTCGACCGACACAGAGTGTCAATTTTCATCTGTCCAAATATTTTCATTTAGACCCACTTCCTAGAAGCTTTTAAAACATAAAGAGCTGTGTCCTGCAAAAAAATCACTGTGTGATGTGCGATAACACCTGAAAAGACCATTGGGCCATATTTTTATGGGAATGAAAATGGATATTCAGTCACTGTAAATGGCAAAAGATACCAACAGATGCTGGAAGAATATTTTTAATCGAACATACGAAAAAGATGAAAACTTTTTTCCATCAAGATGGTGCAACATCACATACATCGAATGAAACAATGTACTTGTTAAGACTAAACCTCAGAGGAAAAATCTTTTTCCGAAACAGTGAATTTAAATGGCCTCCAAGATTCCCGGATCTAACACCTTTGGATTTTTTATGGAGATATTTAAAAGATTGTGTTTACCGTAATAATCCTAGAAGTATCCAACAACTAAAAAATAATATATCTAAAGAAATTAATAACATCGATGAAGAACCTTTAAAAAAAGTGATGAGAGCAACTTCGTAATCAGTAAATGAATGTTATAAGAAAAATGGGTAGTATTTTAAAAGAAGAATTTTTAAATAAATTACTTATTTGTTAATTTTAAGCAAATAAAATTAGTTAAACTAAAATTAGTTTTGATAGCCGATAAATATCTGAAAGTTCAGCGAAAACTTTGAAAAATCAATGCTTCAATAAAACTGGCATAACTTCTACATAAATAAATGAATCAATTAGCCATTTTAAGGCCAAAAACTTACAACTTATAAAAGTTTCATTATGATCACAAAATTATTCTTGATTTTTATTAAAATTCCAAAATACGCCATGTAAAAAAAACCCTGTATTTCACTAATCACATTTCATTATTGTGCCCTAACCTTCCCTTTAAATAAGACATTTAATATGATTATTGATAAAAGCTTCAAACATCGTCTTTGATGTGTTTAGGATGTAAGAGCGATATCTCAAAACACAAGTTTTTTTTACCAATTCGGTATTGTGCATCATATGTAGCCCGATCCATTGTCACTGTTTGTATTGTCCATTTGGATGTTTTTTCTGGAATTCATAAAAGATGCATTGTAGTTTAAGAAACATTTATTTCAACCAACTCTAACATTTCATTGAATTCATAAAACCTCTTATTGCCAATAGTTGAGAGGGATGACACAAAACTTTCTTCAGCTGTCAGTTTTCGAATTGGAATAAAGTAAGTTTGGTTATTTTGGATACTTATGATACTTTAATTCGTTGACAATCTTTTTATCTTTTGTTAAATTATTTTCTTTTATTTCTTTTTTGATGTCCTATTATAGATTTTTGCGAAATACACGTATCAGCATTCTTGTTTTATACTAATCATAATCCAAAGACATGGGATGAAACATCCTTTAATGCAATCGGACTAAATAAATTATCTTGAATATCTATTTTAGCAATTAACTTGTCTAAGTCATCGCTTAAGGCATTCAAACGAAATACTCTAATTTATTTTTATATCTTTTACAGATATAAAGTAACATTTTTGTTCAGTTAACATTCTTGGCCTATTCTTCACCTCTAATTCTGAGAATAAGACATACTGGCTCATCTCCCTTCGGATCCTCAGTTAACAACCATGTTGCCATTACCCCCTTCTTTTGCTCCCTACTTTCTCACCTATTCCCTCTACAATTCCCATCCTTGATACTTTGACCAAGCTCAGCGTACCCATCTGCGCTATTTTATACTTGATTTGCCTTAGAGGGATTACTTGTTTGTACCCAAAACCCAAACCTTTCAAAAAAACATGACCCAGAAGAGCTGCTTCAAAGGATGGAGGAGATGATCTCTCTCTCTCTCCGAACTGCTTCTCTTTCTAAGCCCCGATTGTACCATGATGGTTTCCGTACTTTCATTTGCGTAATAGACCATACCTATGCTATCTGATATCACTATCTGATATGATACTTACTGAATTCGAAGACGATGCAATCCTAAACTGCCTAAGAGTACGCACTCCTCTAATTTAACTAAATACATCTTTAGCACGTTGTTAAATCTAGTTGCTTTACCGTGTTCAAACTTGATGGTACCTTATATGTATATCTTAATCATATAGCCTCTCTATTTGGCTCCTTATTTTACTACAACTCTTCCTAAAGAGATTTTAATCTCGCTGCTCCCATCAATCAGCCTCTCTCAAATCCTATGCCCACATTTTCATTTCGGTACGCAAAGTCTAGAGAATACTTAGGTAGTCATATTTTCCTGATGGCATTCTTCCTTGTTTACACAAGGTATTCGCAAATGAATAGGAACTTTTGTGCTACGTTATTCGCTGAAGTATTTTGCCGCGCTTTCTACCATGACCTTTTTCTTCATTACAACAATGACCAAATTTTGTACCTACTCCCTATTTTACTCATTCATCTCGTATTGAGTATACTCTTCATAACTCCTCCTCTATTCCCCTTCATCCTCTTTGTTTTGCACTCTTTCTCGACAAAGACTTGCTAATGCTGTCAATATGGATCAAGATTGTATTTCCTCCTGGAGCATACAGAGCTGAGTGCTTTTTAACTCTTTCCAGTCAAACGTCCTCCCGATCTCTCTGTCTAGTAGTCCTTATGCCTTTCTATAAATGATATATAACAATGAAAGTCAACCCTTCAATTCTCTTAACAGTTTCCATTGATAAATTCTAAACAGAATTTTAGGGAAGCATAATAATGCAGGCTTGAGAAATTCATCTCGTAAAAAGCTGAGTATAAGTTTCATATGTTGCGCGTACTTTTCTATTTGTGCAGTTTATCTGGATCTATTTGGGATTTTATGAAATATTATTCCCATGTCTGAGGTAGGTCATCTTCCATTTCACTCATTGATAGAGTTGATGCAAAGTACTACCGTCTTATCAACAACCCTCTCCTCACTTTAAACTTATAGTTAAATCAACTCTCCCGTTTAAGCAATAACCAACAGGCTTCCAGTTGACATAACTACTGCGTAAGAATCAAGAATCCCACGTTAAACCAAGTTCATAACTCTTTCGTTCATTTTAAAGCTTGAATATAGAGCTGTTTTTCCCCTACTAATTCACCTGAATCTTATAACCAGGTTCTCTTTAAGAGGCAGCTCTACCATACCCTAAGGATTCCACTTCATTAACACCGTTAATTTCCTCTTTTCTTGTTCTATTTCTGGGAGAGGTGAGGATTCTAACAACTCTGAGCGTTTTGTGGATCTCTTCTCTTTCTCAGTGTCTCCAGTATTTAAATAAAAAGAATGAATAAAATTAAAACTATATTAGTAGTTTTTTAATAATGAAAAAAACGAAGAGGCGACAGAATTGTTTGAATTTATAGCGCAAATTATCTTTTAAAAAGAACAGACAGTTCATTCCACTGTGTTATGCATCGAAGTTAGAGAAACTTCTTTCAATCCTTCTCACTTGCTCTGTCTCTCTTTCTTTTTCGTATAGGCCACATCCAACTAAACATAACAACCAGGTAAGAGTTTCACCTACTCACCCCTACGGGAGAAGCTTGTGCTTCCCTACTAAGATTAAAATTTAAAATCTAAAAAAAAACAGCCATGGTTAAATTTTTATAAATCTTCTGACTTCACCGATTATAATAATTTTAAAAAAGGAACTCTACACTACATTTCCCTCCTTTCGAAATATCACGTTGCTAAAATATAGTTATAGAAGAATATAAGAAGATATATTTAAATAGATTTTCTGAACTTCACTTGTATTTCCTTGGTTTAAATTTTTTTTTTTTAAATCTCGATACTTATATTTATTTCTGAACTTCACCATTTTGTTTTTTGAAATTATAAAAGAATTATTAGAAATAACTTTGATAAAAAACACTAGTCATAACCAAACTAAGATGAAATTATTATTCAAATACTCAAAAAAATGCCCTTCTTAAATTGTAGAGTTAGTGATGATGATGATGATGATTATGATAAATATTAGGACGCCTTCGTATTTACCTAATTAGTCTTTTATCCACACTAAGCCAAGTCGTGGCTAAACTATTTGTAGTAAAAAACAATTTTCAGCTCGATGTGTCAAACTGTCCAAAATTGACAGCTGTGTCTAAATAACCCACTCCTATTTGCAACATTCAAACCTTCATCACCGCCAGCACTACAACAAGACAAATGGACGATTTTAAATTTAACACCCATTCAACATACTCGTACATTAAGTTAACTGCTCTCCTTGTTAAATTTTGGCCACGATGTTTGCCTCTTGCCATTCTTAATGAAGCTAAAGAGGAATTTACAAGGATGCAAATGGGACGTATCATTATTTCATCTTTATCTCGTAGCGTCTCATTTTCATAGAAAGATCGTAATTACAGACCGGTTGATGAGCTTCGTGCATTATGAAAATATGGTGCAAAAGAGGACCACAAGCTTATTTCTTGCCTCTTTTACTTTTTTCTCTCATTACATACTCTAAAACTTATATTAGAATTGAGTCTCTAAGAACATTGCTACGAATTCTCGGAGAGGAATGAAGTGTTTCAATAACTTATCTCACTACTGCATTCGGTCTTTTTGTATTCATATAACTTTAATATTACTAGACAAATAAAGGCTTGTGTTAGAAGGGTTTACTAAAAAATATTTTAGCCACTGTAGGCTTTTCCTCGCTTTACTTTACCTAGTACAGGCTATAACAATCTTCAGGTGTTAAATCAACTCATCGTCTATGAAGGAACTTCTCTGTTTATTCATCTTTTAGATAATATTTAGAAAAATGTTGCGTTTTAGTAGTAAAAAGAACTATAACAAATGCAAGTTTGGATCGGTGGGAGTGATCAATGGAATAATTATATAATAGAAAACGCCGCGATTATCAGTTTCCAACTCAAGAATAGTCACAAAATAAAGAAAAATGCGTTAATTTGGGAAATATAAATTAGCTGCATCCTCCTTAGTAAAAAGAAATCTCATTAATGGCCATAAAGCACTCTCTCTCCTTTTTTAATTCCAAAGTTGAAATCACCATGGACTAGATGGCACGCATTTAGATTTTATATTTGCGTTAATGGTTTTAAATAGTCTAACGCTGAAAACATTGCTCCACCTGTGCTCAACACAAAACGTCATATGGTAATTCAGACACCTGTTATAGCCTATATTTCATCGCTTAAATTTTCATTCAAAGAGATACATATAATACACGCCATTGGTTAAAGACATTTCAAGCTACCCGTCATTTTGAGATTATAGAGGAAGACGTCACACAAGTCTGTAACTACCTATTTTCTCTTTCCACGCATCTAACATGAAAAATATAGTTACCCCTCCATCCTCCATGCATGTCCGTGTGCATGTTTCAAATACCTTTCGAAAACAAATCTTCTTCCTTGTATATCCTCTAAACAAAAATAGAACAAAACACGAAACAATTACAACTTCCAAAATGACGATGTTAGTTCAGGACTGCAAATATCTTTATATATCGTAGATAGATATAATTAAATGCGTTGAATCTACTCCAGTCGGAGTTGGTTCATCGGTTTGAATTCATGAGGGCTATTTTTCATTTATGGATTTGTCTTTGTTGACTTCCAATGAGGATTTTATCCTGAAAAAAGATATTATTATTATTCTATTAATTCTGAAATTAAAGAGAACTCCAGGAATTAAACATATTTTTTAATTACAAATATAATCCGAACGAAAAAGGGTCCATTGATCCAGTGCAATGTTTTATCCAAACAGAGATTTTAGATGGTTAATAACTAAAACAATGGTATCAAATCCTGTCGTGAGTATTACTTGCCACGATTATATGTATATATATATATATATATATCCATATAAATGTGGCGAGTAATACTCACGATACTCTTAGTGATTCTGTTTACATTTCTCTGCATGTTTAATCATCATACTTAGCTCTAACCTATGGGCTGCCTAAAATACAAAGGACAGGATACCCTCTTTGTTTCATTCTCTCTTTATACTATCTTCCTCTCTAAAAAGGTGCTGGGTTTTTAGTTCCATTGTTAATCCCTTTACCAGCTTTGACATCAAGTTCTTATTTATAAATATTTCCCCTCAGGAAACTATAAGATTATATTAACTAATGCATTTCGAAATATAAATGTTCTCTTTAATGGATTCATTTTTTCCAAGTTTTCCCAGTTAATGCAGCTAGCCGTCACAGACATCTCTTTCACTTTCAATAACGTGGTATATCATCAAATTGAAGGTGTGGAGATGGGAAGCTGAGTAGGTCTGATTTTCCCAAATATTTCCATGCATAATCTTGGAGATAGACTGTTTCGTGAATTCCCTTTGCAATTTCGTCCCCAACTCTACAAAAGGTATGTTAACAATTTCTTGGCTGTTTTTTTCCTCAATTTCGTGTTCGAATTTGTTTCCTTCTTATCAACAATTTACAACCTGATATTTATTTTATCCATGAAAATGAGGTTAATAATACTGAGCTAATTTTAGATATCAATGTCTCTAGTACCACTTCTGGTATTCAAACTAGTGTGTTTAGGATAGCAACTTTCATGTGGCATGGTTTAAATTTCTTTAGTTTCTGTAATATAACATATAAAATAGGCGCAAATAAAACACTTCTCTTTAGAAGTTTAAACATGTCTTCACCTTATTTAGTATGCATTTTCAAATTAAGGTTTTAAAATGATACTCTGTAAAAAGAAGATTTATACCAGTTATGCTTGGTTGAAAGTTGCATTTAAAAGTTTATCTTCAGATTCTATAAACTCTCTCCTTCTTTTAATATTCCCATTCAAATTAGATTCGTCATGTTGCCAGACATCATCTCTTTACTTCGCCTGCTTAGCAAGCATTTAACTGCTATTTAAATTCAATTTTATTGACAAATCAATTTTAAATTTATGTAGTTTCATCACTAACAAAAATATTGGAATTTCTTTAGAGTGGATGGTACTATACGCACGCCAGTTAGTTGTTACATTGCATATAAATTTACTTGCTTTACTTAAATTACCTTAATTAAATGGACCCATATCTTATCACATAGGTATTAGCTATAAAACCGGAAAATTGTTAAGTAAACGTAAGATTGATTCTAAAGCAAGCGTATCCATATATTATTTATCTGTCTTAAAACTTGCTAAATCTATATCCACTCTCAGCAATAAAGAATATATCTATATTAAATAAAAACTCCTAAATTTGAATAATGACATGTGAACGTTTCTATTGTTTATAACCTAACAACCAGGCAAGTTCTATTCAATCTTAAAGTACCTCCTCGTTTTCAATAGTCATTGTGATGCTTCCGTGCGAGGCAATGATCAGTTTTTACTATATTTCTCTATAGGTATATATCCAATTCTCTATTTTTTCCATTTCAGTCTCAAATCTCGCACTGTTACTTTAACTTTTGTACGTCTGATTGATATAATTTCAAGAATTTTATGTTGTACTTTAACGCAATATTTTTTTTAGTAAAAAAACGTTCATTTTGGCATTTATCGTCGTTTTTGTGTCATTTTATAAGATTTATGGGATTATACTATTGAATTTTTGCTGTAATATAGGTGGTTAGTTTTTCATTATTCCATATACTGTTTTCGAATTTGTTTAAAGCCACCCAAGATTGCTTTTGTAAGAACACGAAAGGTTGAAGTTAAAGATGGGACCCGCTTTTTTTGTTTTGTCCTTCTTAATGAACATTATATATATATATATATATATATATATATATATATATATATATATATATATATATATATATATACTAGACCTGTTCAAGGTCATATTGTGAAAATATAAAAGTTTTGGGAGACTCTAGACCACTTGTTGTTCTTGTTCCACTTGGGGTCGTATAGGTGCACATAAAATTTGTACTCGATCGGATAAGATATAAAGGTCCCCCGGAGGAGAACATCACCGGGAGCCGTCTCCCCTCAAAAGGGCAAATCCTCGGAAAATTTTACTTCCATCACGGTCTGGAAAAGAAACCAAAGGCGGAGGCTGCGAAGGAGTCCGTGGAGGAAGTCCTTGGAATTTGCGTTACAGCAAGACGAAGCTGCTAAAATTATTGGAAGCCTACGAGGGTCTTCAGAAGCACAAGAAAAGATCTTCATAAACGGCAAAGATGAATGAGATTTTTTAAGGGCAACGTGATGACTTGTTCGATGGAGCGCACATAGATGCCATTTAGACGACCACAAACGAGGAGGAAAGGGCCTTCCTTATCAGCCAAAGAGAGGATCGATCGACTTCCTCCATGATCGGAATGGACACTGTCAGCGAGGCTCCAAGAGCAAAAGCGGATGTAAAGCTAAAACAGGATGCAGAGATGAAGAAAAGGATTGCTTTAACTGTTGTACTTTCAAGTCAGGTGGCCTCATAGTCTTCGTCCTTTCACTGGAAAACGGATGAAAGCGATGAATAGTTCAAGTGCCTAAGTCTTCGTGAGAGAAAAGCCAGAAAGAAGTCTGTCATGATCCTGTCAAAGGAAGTGACCACCAAACTGGACCTCTTTAAGGCTTTATATTCAGCTGCGATGGCATTAGTAGGAGCCCTGGCCAAGGCAACCGGTCAGAACATCAACAACGTCACGCTATCTATGAGCTTTATCCGCCGCGATAGGAGAGAGAACCGAAAGGAAGTAGCCAATGCAGAGAAGCTCGAACTCCCAGGGAGATGCCTTGTGCTACTTCACTGGGATGCCAAGTAGCTGCCTGACATCGCTGGTGGACGTGGAAGCGTTGAGAGGCTCGCCATTCACGTCACATTTGGGGACGAGGAGTACCTCTTAAAAGCGGTCAAGATCCCCCAAGGCACTGGGTATCACATAGCTGAGGCTGTCTTTAAGGCGGTATCCGACGCTGAACTGGAAGCATGCCATCGATTTATAGAACAGGTTTCGCTCTTCGTCGTCCTCGCTTACACCGATCCGTGAAACGAGGCCATGGTTCGTACCAAAGCTCCCTACAACGATCTCCTCTTCATGAGGAACTTTACAGAGGAATCTCCAATACGCGTTTGCTGAAGTAGCCCTAAAGTTATTCAAGTGCCATCTCTGATACGTGTCAGAAGACTTGGTGCCCCACTTTCTCAATCCCTCTCTTCGATAAAAGGGTTACAAAGGAAGAGAAGGCCTCCATGGTCCAGAACATGAAGAGGGAGTGAAAGGGACTGGTTCGACTAGACGGAAGGCCTTCAATCCCAATAAGCTTTTTCAGGATTATTCATTTCCTGGTCGAGAAATGCGCTGAATCTCCTGCTCCCAGGGCAAGGCAAGTAACTGGTCACACTCTTGGCTCTGAGCCCCTCTATTTGGGAGGAGGATCCCCTTATCTACAAGATGAAGGTGTTCAACGACGTTGCCGAACAGGAAGTGGCTCTGATAACCATCTTCAACGCTGTCATCACCCGAGAAGAAGATCAGAAGTAATTCCTTCGGAAGGTGTTGGCCAAGGACAGAAGGGAGTGCCCCACGATCTCCAAGGTAGCCCTACTGAAGCCCGAGTAATCTGACTTAATAAAGCAAAGAGGTCTTTTCGGAACTGTTTTTGGTCTTGTTTTTTTACATATTTGCTAACTTTTTGCTTTCTTTTTTGCTTGTTTTTCAAAAATTGTTGCTTCGTGGGGGACCCCTGAGCAATGTCTGATTACAAAAAACATTGGAACGAATCCTTTACTTTTTTAGTGTAACAAAAACAATATGTGGCCCTAAATTGTTTACAACATGTGACATTCTTAAAAGGTCTAATATATATATATATATATATATATATATATATATATATATATATATATATATATATATATATATATATATGAGGGAATAATACGAAATGATCATTCTGATCATGACTCCCTCTTGTGACGTTTAAACCCAAGAAAATTTCTCTACTTCTCTTCCCATGATATAGGGTTAAATTCCTATGACTTCACACTGGGTCCAATATTCCTGGCAAGAGGAAACCTAAAAAATCAGGATGTTCTACGAATATTCCGCCAGTTACAGCGACCGCCGAGTTCCACGCATGTTTACAAGCAGTTTCCTGTTGTGCCCGCGTCAATACACACACTGCCAATTAAAATCAATATATTCTTTCACTTCTTTCCTTCGCATGCGCAACACATTACTATTTTACTTTTGCAATCTCCAGAAGGGGTTTTGATTCAACACTTCCTTGAATGGAAAAATGAGTGGGTGGTAGCTGCAACAGCTGCCACCCACTCATTTTCTACACCGAATAAGAAAGATCCTTGTTATTATCTTTCATTTTGTTTTAAAATTGTCATTAATGATATGATGAGTAGCCTACTGTTTCATGTAGGAATCTGGCTGGAGAATTTGGCGCAGCCTCACCCTTCAAGAAAGAAAAGTTACTCCTCCACCGAGTATGATGCCATTGAAGTCAGCCATGGACCAAATTTATTTCCTTTTACTCAATTATTTAATTATTCATCAATGACTTGCTAGCTGAAATATTTGAAAGATTAAACGAATCTCTCTTACTTTTTGCGTGCGCTATTTGAATAAATTTTACTCTACACTATAGTCTCTATTCATAGAGCACAACCAGATAACTTTCCATAAGGACGGTTTGCATTACGTAATACTAAACTGTGACTTCTATTCGATAATTGCAAAATCACGTAAGTGGAATTTGTCTGGAAAGCAATAGAAAATCCTCCTTAGGGAACCTCTTCAATTTAAAATATATTTCAATTTTACGTAAAATAAATTGAATGTACTTACATTCTGTTTAAACACTCTTTTGATTGTTGACATTTGTCCAGAAACTCTCTTACTTTTTCTCTCCACTTTCTCACTCTTTCTCTCTCTCAAAAGTAAATGAATTATAAAACGAGAGAAAAACCTTTGTTCTTTGGTGGTCATTTTAATGAAGAGAAAGGAAAATAATAAGAAAATAATCATATAAAATAGTGAGAGAAACTTGAAAAATCATTTCATCACTATCCAGAAATCCGCTTTGATAAAAGTCCGATCGTGCGAAATACAAATGCTGTCACTAATTTGTTCACCGCGTCTATTTCAATCACTGAGTTCAATGCTCGTTGAAATGTTGCTATGTTGGATCTCTAGACTGTGAGAGATAAAATCAATTTGATTTAAATTACGATGTTGCAGGTATTTGCTCTTTCTGAGATGAACATCAATAGAAAGCGAAATTTTGATTAGGATAGGAAATTTTCTGAGGTCATATCGGCATCGAAGTAGAGTGAATGTAAAAAAGCATATAAAAGTGCGTTGAGATTTGATGGTAGGAAATATCACATGAAAGATAATATTATTTTGCGAGAATGTAAAGCAGATATAGGAGTGAAATAGGTACCATGGAAATGCCGTGACTGGGTGAGATGCCTGAGAGCATAGACCGCCGTCGCTTTTAAGAAAGATTGCGTGAAAAAAGGATTGAGACATTTGTTAAATGGAGAATTATAAATTAAAAAGAAGTGGGACTTAGGGGAACATATTTGCGAGAAAGCTTTGAAAGAGCAAAGATTGAGTTAATTATAAGTGCTGTGAAGATTTGTTGAAGCAGTCTAATGCGAGTGACCACCTAGTAGACTACTTGAAGGCTCAAAAGGTGAGAGGCCGCACAACTCTCCTGATGTTAGTCATTTCTCCAAAAAATTTCCAAAGTCTCATCGCTATTTCATGCTCCCCTTGTTGGTAAAGTTGATATAGGGTGGGTCAAATTAGATAACGAAATAAGAATTAATAAAAAGCCCCAATTTAATGATTTTCCCAGACCACCAAGACGAAGATTTGAGCTTATCTCAATAAACGACTTTTTGTCTCCTCAAATCATCAATTATCTCTGTAGGGACATCGATATCCCACCCTAAAAACAGAGGCCCTGTTCGGTCACCACAACGTCCTGGTGATTGGCAGTGTAACCCGATTACTTAACCCCCTACCCCTCTCTCCCCTCAAATCGCGGACCACCAGAAGGCCTCCTCCAACCACGAGAAGTACGAATCATCATATTCCTGGGCCGGCGATCATAACATTGGTTAAACCGGCGCTATTTTTCCTAAGAATTGGGATCTAATTTCTTGTCATTGATGAAATTAGAGGAGTGGCGACCAAAAGCCAAAAGATGCCTTTAGGGCTAAGTGAAAGACGCTCGGAGAAGAGCCGTTAGATTAGCAAGGCTTAATTCCTAAGACCTCATCCCCCTCCTTTCCCTAGCTCCAGTGGGTTAGTAAAGTATATAGGCGGATAACATGAGTTGAGAAAGGAATATCGAGTTAGTCATCGAAACGACAAATTCCGGCGGCAGTGCCCGGCACCAAGAAAATCGATCAGAATTTAAGAAGAAGCTCATACCCAGCCAGTTCCTAGTGGTCACACCGAAAATTAGTTTTATTTTTGTATTGAGTATCACTCTATTACATCTCTAGTCAGAAAAACCCTCTACCCCGGTTTGCAACAAAACCCCGAGAGATAGTCCTCGCCATTGAGGAATACCCAAAGTGAACTCCATCCCCCACCCCCATACGTCAAAAGATTCACTGTTTGCTCTTCGCTCGTCAGTGCGAACCATTCCAAGTTTAACCCGAAGATAGGAAAAAGCATACCTTAATGCTCCCATTTTTTTAAATCATCTGACTAAGACAAAGTGCTTAACGCCATCAGTCGCCCTCACCGAAATCACCTGTTGCTTCAAGCCCGTCTCCGCGCAGGTCAAACAGCTGGGTGTTTGTGAACACGTTTACGCGCCTAACCGCAAAAACATTTTTTGGTCTGCATAAAATCACGGCCAAGCTCATGCTCCAGCCGGATTCACGTGTGGTTGTTTGAAAGGTAAAGAAATTCCATTATTTTTGAGTGTCAATTAGCCTCCAATATTAAAGTGAGCTTTGGATCAACCATACTTTATATTCTATTGGTTTATATTAGTAAGTTTCACATAAACTCGTTTAATTCATAGCTGTATAGTTTGTTTTTAGATTTCACTTTTTTATGTTGTAATTAAGGATATATGTTTTTTAGAAGTATTTAATTCAATCCGTGAAACGCTGCACTTGTCACTAAAAAACCTCAAAGATTGAATAAGGTAAAATAATATAGCATTCTTAGAGAAAACGGAATCAAGTAGTTATTCAAGTACGTAACAAACCTACGTACGTATACACCAACTAGGCCCTTACAATACCTCGACAATCTCCTTGCACAGCATTCAAAGTTCTCTCGTTTAGTCAACCACAATTCAACAAACGCCACAAATATTTCTCTGGAATGAAAACAATTGATACGTGTATTTTCCACGCCGATATTTTAGCTTTTTTCGCCATATGGAATTTTGTACGGCCTTGATATAGCACACTATTCAGAAGCGACAGGCTGGAAGCATAGCAACGAAAGGACATTTCAATGGTTATGAGTTTTAATCTTCGATGATTCGAATCACGAATTTCGACGCGTTCTTCGGATTTATTTGCTCCATGGTTTGTGATTCACCGGCGACAGTGAAATTTTTAAGGATTTTGGACGAGGTATTTGTAGAATGCGATTCTCTTTCTTGACGTTGCAGATAGATACTAATACAAGGTTTGTTGAAGTTTCATTCACAGATTATTCTAAAGAAGATATTAATTAGCGGTCTCGTGATCGGGTGATGGCATGGCACTTAAGAATCTGCTCATACCTTAAAATTAAGCGTATCTACATACAAGCATTCTAGCTTTATCAATAGGTACCTGATATCTCATCTCTGCCTTTGCATCTATGTCAATATCCCTTTGAACCATTAGAGATTTTTCACTGGATACTGCCCTAATATTTACAGGGGTTGGAAAGACAAGAGACCAAAGGGTGTTTCTACAGTTACAGATTATACAGGTATATTATCTCTGCTATTTTGGCGAACCCTGTATTTCCCCTACTTTTGGCTTCCTTTGTCTCTCTTTATGTTTTGAGCCCCTGCTGTTGTTTGTCTCCATAAATAAATCCACCCGTTTCTAGACCGAAACATTTTATAACTGTATGATCAATCTCCTTTTTCTTCCCAATCCACTGAATTAATCGCTATAAGATCAAGGATACCGCTAGTAATCTAAATTTACTTGATTTATTTGCCAAATTATCATGCAAATAAGTTCAACCTTGTTAGTCGCGTGTGACTCTATATCTCACTATATCGGTCGGTCGTCGGTCGAGCGGCCAGTCGGTTCGTCCGATGGTCCACATTTTGCACTTTTTAGTTGTTTTGGTAATAAAAATGTGAATATTCGGCTAATTCTAACGAAAGTTGAAACCATTATGTTTTTTTTTTTAATTTTCGTTCAAATGATATAATAATTGCCAAGATCCTTTAAAGGATATCCCTGGAATTATTTTGATTAAGCAATAACATCATAATTATTTGGCTGATTCACTCTCTTCACTCTCCATCGAATGATATAATTGCCAAGGTCCTACCCAGATTAGTCCTGGAATTATTGAAGGTTTTGAAGGTCGTAAGGCCATAAATCAGAATTTGTGAGAGCCCGCGACTTTGGTCAGCAGACCTTGCTAAGTGGCATCCGTATCTAAATTTTTTATATTAAACACGCTTTTTGGATCCCGCAATTTTGAGAATTGTTTTATCGTTTAGATGGCTGATGGAGAGACAGGAAGAAACTTTCAAACATGAGTGTGTGGTGTATATTGGCGCCGAAGTACTAAACAAGAATAAACTTTTTCTATCAAAACCAAAAATAGTTTGTGCCTTAGAAGAGAAAGTTTTACCACATAGGAAAATGGTTCTATGCGCCTTACAGGGTGCGACAAAAAATTTAAGGAGAGAAAAATGCATTTATTCGAGACGAGGGATCTAACAAAAAGATTTTCCAACACCGAAAAAAGCAATTTAGGCAGTTATGAGAGCTGCGCAGGAGGAAGTAACAAATAAGATGAAAAGGAATATTTCCGTTCTACGGGGCGAAATAAAATGTTATCTAGTAATAACCAAGTTAACTGATGCTTATTAAGGGTGGCAAATAAGAATTTCAAACATAAAAATATTAGGCGCGATACAGAGAAAAATACGATGATATTAAGAACATACGATCAATGAGGAGAGAAACTCATGTGGTAAGACATTTTTTGTTCATGATTAAAACGAAACTATTACAAAATATTAACCACAAATGCCTATCCTCTGAATAAAATTCATGATGCATTCACATCTTTTTTTTTGCATACCCTTGTCCAATTTTCTAGATACATATGCTCTTGAATAGCGAGCGAAGCCAGATAAAGTTTCAACTAGAGGGTGTTGATAGTTTTCGCAGATTTTCTGCAATTGCAGCTTTCCTGTCTTTGTCAAACAAATTAGGTATTCTCGATTGATGTCAATTAGGAATATCCAAATTAACTTTCATGAACAGGGTAACCATGTTTTTACACTTGCTATCTCTAGCTTCATCACGATACACAATGAGGATATTCATCTGACCTGTTGACTTTCTCTTTGAAAAATACATTAGACATTTAGTTTCAAATTCGACACTTTCAAATGCTTTTTCATCCTTGGGTTATTGGAAAGAAGAGAAGAAAATAATACTCAAAATAAATCAGAAGACCAGTCAATCTGATGTTTGAACATACACTATTAACTTCAAACGTAATAACATTGTTGCACCCAAACTCTAAACTCTTGACTTGAAAACTGGTCATTACTTTCTGGTATCACTTATATTTATGCTATGTTAGAAATTTGCACATTTTTAGCAGAAGTTATTCCAATTCAAATCATCTTATTTATTTAAATACAGCCAAATTACTCTTGCCTTCAAAAAATAAAATATGACTCAAGGTTTACTAACTTTATCAAATTCCAACAGGTGAAATCTACATTCGTACAATGGAGTCTGTATCCGCTTCCATTTTTCTCTTTTTCCTAAGTGTAAACGATCTCATTTTCTTGCAGGTAATATCCTGACACAAAGATTGACACTGATAATACAGATACAGAAAAAAAATTTATGAACAATAATTGAAAAGCCGTCTAATTATTCATCATTAAATGGTGTCGAAAGCCTTTATTGTTTTTTTTTAATATAAAGGTTCTACAACTATATTTTGGTGACTAATGACATTATTAATTATTAAATATATAAATAAATAAAAACTAAATATAGATATATGCTAGCAGAGATACCCATCTTTATCCGAGTAAAATATGCGTTCGGAAAAAAGGTAACACTTTAAATCTAGGGCGTGCCCTGTCACAAATAGATACAGATGAATATTGTCTGAAATTATTATATTGTGGAATAATAATATCTTTACCTGCTAATTATCATTATTTTTAGATTGAAGGCAGATTCAGGAGAAGTGCGCACTTTCCTTATCATATAATATATTTAAAATGACTAAACGTTTCACCGCGCGTGCTCCGCAGTTTTAAATATGAACGACTAACTTTGTGGCCACATAAACGGATCGAGCGTCTTATCTACATATAACTATATTTTAAGAACGGCAATTTTTTTCTCTTGATTTTGATGTCCTATTTTAAAGGCGAGATGGAGAGAAGGAAAGAAATTGGAGAAGAGATGGGAGAGATTGGGGAAAAGAAAGGAGAGGCTGGGGAAGAGGGGGGGGGAGGAGAGAGGAGAATTTTTCTCTTGTTTTGAATATCCTTTTGTAGGGGGAGAAGAAGTGGGGGAGACAAGGGATAGATTGGGTTATTGTAGACGTAAAGGATAAAATTATATAATTTAAATCTGCATATAACTGCAGGCAAAATAATGGCCATGATTCTGATGGCATTGGCAGATTATTTGCAACTACATACTGTCGAGGTTTGAGTGAGTGGCTAATCCCAGTAATACTTCCTGAACATATACTATATTACCGCACCGAGGTAAAGCGGAGGTGAAGCGTATCCAATACACCTACCTTAGCCACTTCCGGTGAATCAGAATAACCCCGGTGCGTACTTTTTTGATCAAAACTAAGATGATGATCCCCTGAGTGTGTTCCCACTTAGTAAAAGCCAACCATGGGTGGGTCGGTGGAATATTGAGATTTAAGCCGCGCAGATTGCTTAATAATTGCCAAAGGAT
Source organism: Ceratothoa steindachneri (assembly GCA_963969495.1). Taxonomy (NCBI): domain Eukaryota; kingdom Metazoa; phylum Arthropoda; class Malacostraca; order Isopoda; family Cymothoidae; genus Ceratothoa; species Ceratothoa steindachneri. The sequence continues at coordinate 57,573,498 of OZ018338.1, read as the reverse complement.
CGTCCAAATTAGTTAAACACACATATATGTACCAAAATAATCTTTAATGTACATGAATTTGAAATAAGCAACAGCGTATATAAATATAAATAGGATTAATCTTGCACTGAATAAATAAGTCTACAAAAAGTAAAGTTTATTTGTGTACGTGTGTTTATTTGTGGCTCCTCCTTTTTGACGTACCCTTGGCAAGATTTTAATTAGGAATTCCTTCGGCTAATTTATTCAACCTGTATTATGCACTCTTAGAATTTAACAATCACAAACCTACCCCCAATAACAAGTGGGACTTTTATAGTGAGAATCCTGGCCGTGGCACAACCCGCCTCTAACCAGCCTTCGCACGTTCAGTAGGAATTAAAGACTTTATATATATAATGATCGTAGATTGAGTCGTAGGATCTCAATACCATTGACTTAAACAAAAGCGGTGTTTCCAGATCAAGGACTAGAATAATTATTGGACCAGACTATGATCAATTCCACGATATATATAAAAGTGGTGTCAGCTTTAAGGGATTAAATTTTTGAGAAAGCGAACTCATATAGCCTAAAACTTGCCAACGTCCAAGGAAGCCCAAATAAACTAACGTAAATTTTAATAATTATACTCTATTACCCGAAGGAATATAAATAATAACCATTAATAATCCTTTCCAGATAGCAAAAACAAAGCTAGGAAAATATTCGTTATTTTGGGGGTTATATATTAGATTGTATCGGTTAGGAACAATCGCAGCTTCTAATTCTTTTACCAGGTGCGTAAGTTCTTTCGTGAGTCACCAGTTGCGTCAGCAAGAGCAGCAATGGCTTCACAATCGTTAAAAGTTTTGGTCAAACAAAGACAAGCTCTGAGTCTCACAGGACAGCGAACAGCGAGAGGAAGGAGCACATGAAATGGAAGTAAGAAAATAAGTGTTAGAAATGGAAGAAACGAGAATAAAAGAAGAGTTAGAATTTGAAGAAAGAGAAAGGATTCGAAAACATGAAAGGAAATTAAGCAGACACCAAGTTGAAGTCAGTTCTGTTGGATCCCGTGATCATCAACCCCAGGCCCTCACTATAAAGCTTCCCCAATATAAAGACGAAGAAGATTTAGGCTCATACTTAACACATTTTGAAAAGATCTTCGAGATAAACGGATGGGCCCTAGAATCCGAAGGAGTGAGTAGATTGCTCCCATTGCTCAGTCCACGCTTAAGAGAAATTTTCATCTCGTTAACACATGAAGCTACAATAGACTATAGCACCTTGAAGGCCGAATTGCGATCCGCCTTTAACTTGAACCCTCAGTTCTACCGCGCTAAGTTTAGATCGGCTAAAATCCAGCCCGGTCCAACTTACCGACATTTTTGAATATATCCTAAAGAGAAACCTCCAGTTCTGGCTGGAATCCTCCAAAGTGGAATAGGAGTATAAGGCCTTGATTGACTTTATGTTAAAAGACCAGCTATTATCCACCCTCCTCCAGGAGATCTGAGAATTCGTGCAAGACCGCCGAGCGTCTACCTTTCAAGAATGCCTCGAGGAAGCTGATCTCCATGCGACAAATCATCGCCTATACCCATAGGATACCCGGAAGAATAGTCCCCCGTCCCCGAAGAATAAATTTATTCAATGGAAGTCCCAACAAAGGAAACCCCCTCCATTGATAAGGACCACAGCCCCTTTCTGGCCAAAGAATAAGCCTTTTGTAGCCCACGAAGACAGAAAACATCCATTCTTCAATACCCCCTACAATAACAAGTACCAGAATAAGCAGGTTATATGCTACTCCTGCGGTTCCCCCGACCATCATAAGTCCCAATGTGTACAGAATTCCAGCCTATGTCCCACCTAGAGCCAACAAGTCAACGAAGTAACCGCTACCCTTCCCCCGGAACAGCCGGCCGCACTTACGTCATCCCCCTCTTCTTCATCACCACAGGAATTTCAAGTGAACTTCCTGTTCAACAAGAGTTCCCCCGAAGGACTAAATTTCGAAACCAGCTTGATCAATGGCTGTAAAGTGTCCATCTTCGTGAGAGACACAGGTTGCACATGCATTGTGGGTCGAGAAAATAGATTCCCGGTAATCCGCTGCCATGTACAGTGTAAATATGTCACTGGTTGGGCCGACGGAGTGGTAGCCCCCATCAAATTTTGCTCGGTACTCATTGGCCAGAGCGGACTACTCTCCGCGAGGGAAGTGACTCAACCTTTCGTCACTCGAACCCAAGCTAGCCGCGAGGCCTCTCCCCCAACGCGCCTTTTTCACCCCAGAAGCCCCTTTAGAGGTTTCAACGAGTAATTCACAATTCCTCAGAGCTCAGCAGAGCTGCCCTTTACTTCAATCCCTTTGGGAAAAGGCCCGAAAGAATGAGTAGGTGATCGTTCGAGGGAACCGTCCCATAAGGTACATCATTAACGACTCCCTTCTGTTTCGCATCTCGCGAGATGAGTCTGACCCATCTTCTAAGGTCATATGTATTCCGCGCACACATGTAGACCAAATCCTGCGAGTAGCACATGAAAGTTTCATGGCCGGTCCTTTCGGTCATAACAAGAATTCTCAGCGAGTATTTAAATATTTTCTTGGCCGCTGCAGCCAAAGATATTGCAGAATTCTGCCAAACGTGCGACTTGTGCCAGAAAACCACAGCAAAAGGTCGAATAGCCTAAGGTCATACGCATGTACTAACATTGATAGACTGCGCTACCCGATTCCCAGACGCTGTCGCTCTAAAAAGGATCGATAGTATCCTCTTGCTCTGAAGCCCTTATTTCCATTTTTTCTAGAGTAGGATTGCCCAAAGAAATCTTGTCAGATAGAGGCCGCCAGTATACCTCTTGGCTCATGGAACACGTGAACACCCTGCTCCAAATCAAACCTATTTTTACCACTCCCTTCCATCCGAGCGCGAACGGCATGTGCGAAAAGTTCAATGTGACCTTGAAAAGCGTCCTCAAGAAGCTTTGCATGGAACAACCCCAAGAATGGCACCAATATTTGCCAGTTGCGTTATTCGCATGCCGCGAAATTCCTCATAGGACCATCGGATTTTCTCCGTTTGAGCTCCTGTACAAGAGAAACGTGCGGGGGCCCCTCAATATTTTGAAGGAGTTATGGACAAATTCCCGTATGTGTCCATAATTAAGGAAAACTTATTCCTTCGTCCTCGAACTAAGGGAAAAATTAAAAAGGTGTTCTGACATAGCAGTCAGAAACTCCGAAATTAATATGGAAAAGTATTGGACATACTTTGATCTAAAGGCCAAACACAGAAAACTTAAGCCCGGAGATGAAGTTTTGCTCTTACTCCCCACGGACTCCCATAAACTTCTCTCCCAATGGAAAGGCCCCTACCTCGTTCAGAAAACCCACGGATCGGTCAATTACGTAATACAGACACCCGCAGGTGATAAGTTATATTACATAAAATGCTAAAAAACTGTCATAGAGGGGCCTGTATAAACAATATAGTCGCCTTCGACGAAGAAAGGGTAATGACGCCGTCCACCCAAACAACCCCCTAAATATTGTTAATTGAATTTGCGTAGAGTCAATAATTAGAGTCAATAAATAATTATTTCTTGCCTGTACTCTGTATGTGTTTTGCTTTGTTTTGTATATGTAAATTAGAGAAACTGACGTAGCAGTAGTATTCTGTAGCCATTAGATACTAAAGTAAATTCCTAACGGTTCTGATGAAATTACCAACTCATTTGTTCTATTCGAGGAAGATAATTACAAATTCCCCCGGTGAAGTTAACTTTCACATTCTTCCTCATTTCATGGCGAAATAATGTTCCTCGAAATAGATAGGTGTTTTAGGGAATTGAAGGTACATACTCGCATGCCGCCAGACAATCGTGGGAACGAAAGAAATTTGTCGTTTGAGTTGACCTTCGTCTCCTCTATCTTCCCCCACCCTCCCCCAACATTCTACCGCCCTCCTCCGCCTGCCCTTGACCTAAGTCGTTATCCATGCCAAACTTCCACAACAGGAAGTGTGACAAAGAAGGCCTATCTTACAGAGAAGCCTAAATTCCATTTGCCTTCTTTATGATACCATGGAGATTGTCCAGAAGGCACCGCGATAAGCGAATTGTCGTATAGGGAATCTCTCTCTCGATTTCACACAGTCCGTGGTATAAATAACAACGCCGTTCATCCCTCGTTAGGAGTGTTCCAGACCTACTCGCGTAACCCTCACGTTGAACGAAAGTCGTTGCCGTAACGTATCGACTGCCAACGCGCCGCTGAGTTAACTTGGTCGCTGTCTCGAAGTGTTTTTGAGGCAAATCCAGCCCCGCAGATTCTGTGACTCGAAGAATACGCTCTGTTGCTCAACGTAACTTGAGAAAGAAAGGGGAACATCCAAATAGTTACTGGAAGTAACTATTTGTTAGTGTCACATCCAGTTAGGAGTGAACTAACCGGAACTGCAGTCAGCAGCCCCGAACCCCTCGTATTATCTTCCCCTCTCCCCGATAACTCATGGTAACGCCACCCAATTTTTTTTTTTTTTAATTTTATGGAGCCCATCTGGCAACTACCCACCTGGGCATAAGTCGCCGAAAAACACGACAGCCTAGAACTAGGCTAATTTAAAGTAAAAATATGAAAACTTAACAATGATATAAATTGGAAAAACATAACAATTGAAGCAATCTCCGGCAGCGGGGGGAGGTCCCCCTCACCCCGGTGCAGGAGAGTGCTACCTACAAAAAAAGGAACCTTAAAAAAAGGGGAGAAGGCCGGCCTGCCCCCCAAAAGTCAATAAGTCCACCAGTCATGGTGCACGCACTCGTCCCGAGTACAAGGGACAGGCGGTAGCGACTCCGCCCATCCCGGTACCGAGACAGGTATCGTGCGCGAAGATTACCCAGACTGGGACATTCGACAAGAATATGCCGAACAGTCTGGGGGACGACGCAGTCGTTGCAATAGGGCGCATGCGAGCGCTTCATCAAGTAGCGATGCGTCACACGAGTGTGTCAAATTCGAAGACGACAGAAAGCAACCTGAAGCTGCCGCGGCATTGGGGGATAGGTCCATGGGAACAGTCGCAGCGCAATGGCACGCAACTTTAAGTTCCCTTCGACCGTCTCCCATCTTCTTTGCCAAGCAGTCCGAAGAGCTTCCCGTATTCCTGCCATGTAGTCTGTGTGAGGAAGAGCGAAACGCTGGTCCGGTCGCCGAGTCCTCGCGGACTCTTTGGCGCCCTCATCGGCTCGCTCATTCCCCGCAATTCCTACATGTCCAGGAACCCAGCAGAAGATAATCTCGACATCTGCCCGGCTCGCCAAAACCGTGGCGTCACGGATATCGCGAACCTGGGGATGCGGAGATTCCAATGCCCCGAGAGCACTCAGGGCGCTTTGTGAGTCGCTATAGATCACAATCCGGTCAACATTTCGGGCACGTCGCGTAATCTGCCGTACCGAGTGGTGTATTGCCACCAGCTCGGCCGTGAAGACAGACGCAGCGCCTGGTAGAGCCCCGCTGACTTCAAACAGAGGGGATACGGCGTGGAAGCCGACCCCCTCTTGGGACTTGGAGCCATCCGTATACACTGGCACGGTTCCAGCGTGACACGATGTGTGCTTCAAAAAGTTCGAACGCAATACTCCCGGCGCAGTACAAGCTTTGGGAGCAGAGGCGTGGCGACAAATAGCCAAATGTGGTACCCTCCAGGGTGGCGTCCTGGGCAAAACCAGGGGCGCCACCGGCCCGAGAGCGATATCTACCTCTTAAAGGAGTTTCCTGGCCCTAAACCCAAAAGGCTTAGGGTATGACTGGCGTCTCTTGACGGCATAGGCACCATCGAGATCAGCTGCGGATGCAGTGAGAGCTGTTGGCTACTAAGGGAGGCGCCGGGCTCGCGCGTACAGGCGAGTGATACACTGCACGCAGCGCAGAGCGAGTGGCATCTCCCCAGCATCGACCAACAGGCTCTCAATGAGGGAAGTGCTGAAGGCACTGGTCGCAAGGCGAAGGCCGGTGTGATGGATCGAATCCACCTTCCGCAATAAACGCTCGGCTGCGGATGCATAAAACTCGCATCCATAGTCGAGCTTCGAGCGAACGAAGGAGCGATAAAAAAGTAAGGCAGTAGCCTTATCAGCGCCACAAGCGCTGAACGTCACGGAACGGAGAATGTCCATGGCGTGGATACAAGAGACCCTAAGGCTGCGAATATGAGCCTCCCAGGTGAGGCGTCGGTCGAATACAAGACCAAGGAAACGGTGCGACTCAACCACATCCAGGCGCACCCCATTAAGAAACAAATCTAGGTCAGGGTGAAGCCGTGGATGGCGGCAGAAGTGCACCACCTTAGTCTTGGCCAAAGAAAACCGAAACCTGTGCGCTTCGGCATAGCAAGAGACAGGGTTCAATGCCTTTAGGAGTCGACGCCTCAGAGTTGGCATCTGGGCCGCGCCAAAAGAGATCGAAAGGTCGTCCACGTAGAGCGTAGCGAGAACATCTTCCGGGAGCACCGAGGTGATGCCGTTGATGCTCAGGGCAAAGAGTGTGACACTGAGGACACTTCCCTGCGGGACACCCTCTTCCTGCTCATTTGGGCCGGAGAGGGCTCCCCCCACCCGTACGCGGAATCGACGATCTCGCAAAATTCAGATATAAAAATTGGGAGGCATCCCCTCGCCCCCATCGTGTGGAGAGTCTCCATGATACCGTATCGCCATGCTGTATCATAGGCCTTCTCCAGATCGAAAAACACCGTGGCGTAGTGGTTTCTACGAAGGAAAGCCTCGCAGACGGCATTTTCCAGTCGGAGCAGAGCATCCGACGTGGAGTGGAACTTGCGGAAGCCGCACTGTGTGGAAGACAGATGGCCTCCGCTGTCCAGGAAAAACGCTAATCTAACATTTACCAATTTCTCCCTCAACTTGCACACGCAAGAGGTTAGAGAGATTGGGCGGAAACCGGTCGGAGTAGAGTGATCTCTCCCCGGTTTGCAAAAGGCAAGCACAGTAGCGATTCGCCAGGAGTCTGGGAGAAGACCTTCCACCCAGATCCTGTTGAACAAATCTAACAGAAAGGCCATGCCTTGCTCACCTAGGTGTTGAGGCATGGCGTACGGGACATCGTCCGGACCATGGGCGTTGTCCGCGCACGAAGCGAGAGCGGAACGCAACTCGCTTACAGTAAACTTGCCTTTGAAGGGTTCTCCGCCTCTGGAGGTAAAGTCCAGCCGGCGGCCTTCCGCGACATCACGAAATGCATTGAATGCTAGCGAAGCAGCATCACGGCTAGAGAATGCAGAAAAAGTGGTCGCGAAGGATTCCGCCACGGACGCGGGGTCCGAGATTGCGGTCCCATTCTCCTGGAGAACGGGAGGAGAGTCCTGCGAGAACTAGCAGGACGCAGGAAGTCCCCCGAGTCGAAGTCAGCTGACGGTGGAATGTACGCAGAAATGATAGTATACCTCCTATCCAGGTGCAGCTGCACAGCCACTGCCTGAAAGGAGGTATCTAAAGAGAAAGGAAGAACCGAGACATCATGCCGGGTGTAAACCGCGCATCCCCCAGCCCGGCCATCCCGCGGTGGTGGGGTCGCAAGACCCTTATACCCCGGGAGGGCAGGCAGGGGGAACGCGCCTAGCATGGTCTACTGCAAAAAAATAGCTAACGGGGAATGGGACGAGGCGAGCCTCCGCAGCTCCTCCAGTTGGCCCGGAGTCCACGGCAATTCCATTGAAGGAATATGCCCTCCAGGCCTAGCTCGGGGGAGACGCGGTGGCCCTCCTCGAATTGAAGAACCTCACGGGAATGGCCGTACGCTTCCCGGGGGCAGAACCCCGGGTGCTGTTGGCCGGACAAAGCGCTGGAGGCGCCGTCGCCTTCGAGGACTTATTGGGGGAGGTTGGGATCTTTATGCGAGTCTTTTCCTCCCTCCGCCTCGAAACCTTAGGCGGGCACTGCGGCTTCGGAGGCGGGGGGCCCTCTTTTCAAGGAACCACCGTCTCCGAGCCACTCGCTTCACCTCGGGGCGTGGGCGAAGGAGCTGAAGCTCCTTTGTTGCTGTCCTCCTTTCGGGGGACAGCTTTAGGAACCCCCGAAGATGGCCTAGCGACCATCTTCAGGGGTGTTGCCTCCTGTGAGTCTAACGACTCTGTGGAGGCACGTGGCCGTTTCGCCTTGCGGGAAACGGTCACGCTGGGGGAAGAGGGGGGAGCCCTGGTTTTAGCCGGGGCTGGGTATGAACCCTTTTTGCCGCCAGCTTTACCAGGGGAGCTCCCGGGTTGGGTAGAGCCCGCAGAAGGGCTCCGAATGGGCGCGGAAACAACCGTGCTCGTTGGCCTGGATGGGCCAGGAGCAGAGGGTGACTTTCTAACTACTGAGGCATATGACGTCCCAGGCAGAGCTGGGCACGCCATGACCAAGTCCTTAGCCTCGCGGAATGAGAGTCTATCCTGGGCCTGAACGGCCAGGATTTCTTTCTCCAGTAGATATGCACCACATTGCTTCGAAAAAGCAGGGTGCGGCTCTCCGCAATTGACACACTAAGCCAGACACGATTTGGACTTATCGTGTGCGACCTTGGAGCAATTTACACAGACTTCGGGTTACCCCGACTTTGCACGTCTACATGAGCGATTCGTATGGCCGAAGCGGTGACAGTAATAGCACCGCCGCGGCAGTGGCACGAATGCCTTCACGCGGTAGATGTACCAACCGGCACGCACCGACTCAGGGAGCTTGTTACAGTCGAACGTGACCAAGAGTGTAGGGGGGGTCTCGAAGCCCCTCCCTGTTTTCTCATCACACGTTCGACCTTGACCGCCCCATGGTCGGCCAGCTCTAGGGTGATGTCCTCAATGGAATAGTGAACGAGTTCCCTCGCATAAACTACTCCTTTCACAAAGTTCATGGTAGAGTGCGGCGTCACACTCACCGGGGTGCCATGAAGTGTCCGAAGAGCACTTATCTTGGCCGCCTCGGCGGGATTCGAAAGGAAGGCTGCCGTCCGAGAAACGGGTCACCTTCGGCTCTCTACCAATTGCACTAGGTAATCCTCTCCTCTGATGGATCATGTTGCCCTTGGACAACATGGTGCCATCAGTGGAGCGAATAACGAGGAAGAGTTTGAAGCCAGCGGGCTCGAAAACGCCAGGTAACCTCTGAATCAGGGGCCCCGATGTCATCGAGGCTCCGCCCTGTGAACTCTTGGTATTAGTCTTCTTTGTCAGGGGCTCCGCAACCGGGGGGGCAGAGGGGGCGGATGTGCCGATCTTGGATTGGTCGCTTGCCAGAGTGGCAGCAGACCCATCCGTCCCCCCAGCCCCCGCGGATGGAGAGGAGCCCCGAGTCTTTTTTGTCTTTTTAGTCTTTTTCTTTTTCTTTTTCGGAGAGGAGGGCGGGTAATGAACCCGCTTCTCACCTCCGCCGGAAGAATCCCCCAGGCCAGATGGACCGGCCTCAGCCAGGTCATTCTCTGAGATGCAGAAGGTCCTGGTAGTCGTGGGGGCACCGGTCGGCGGAGATCCCTTCCCTCCTTGTACTGCTTCGGAAACCACAGCCGTTTGAGGAGGACCTTGCATCGGGGCGGATTCGGGTTCGGTGCTTGGCGCCGAACCCAGATTCCCCCCCATGGAAGGCCCTACCGTCTGAGGCTGGGTTTCCTTAAGGACCATGTCTATCTTAGGGGGGGCCTCCAGTTGGCCATCCCCCCCCCCAAGACATCCCAGGTCCCGTTGGCAGTATCATCACTAGTCTTCTTTGGGGAGGCATGGGCCTTGACTCCGGAAAGGTTCAGTATTCTTGCCAGCAGGTCTTTTGAGGGAAGCGACCGAAGGGGCCTGGCTTCCCTCTCCCTCCTAAGGGGGTTTGCCCTACCGAGCCGCTTCGATGTGGAGCGGCCGGCTAAGGGCTGCCTGCTGGCTTTCTTGGCAGTCCCCTTGGAAAGAACAGAGGGGACTGCCGCTGGTAAAAGGGAGGCGCCCGAGAGCACCTCCAGAGAAGGGGGTGAGGAGGAGTCCCCTACACTCGTAAGCGAAGGAGAGGAGTAAGCCTCCTCTCCGGTTAGAGATATATGGAGGGTCCCCTGAGCAAGCACAGGGGGAGGGACCTCCATTTTTTTTCCTGGAGCTGCCCAAGGGCGGCTCCGTCGATGTTATAGGGAAAGTTGGGGGTTGGGGTTTTTTTTTTAACTCATCATTGGGCATGGTGACCCTTTTTTTGACACGGGACGCAATCGCGCATCCCCTCTCGCAGTAGCCCGCACTGCGAGAGGTGCTTACAAGCCCGGCAGAGCCAGGCGCCACCATTTAAGACCACCCCTCCCGCCTGGTGGCCTGGCAGTCCATCGGCATGGCGGCTCCACCTTGGACACGGCGTAAAAAATAATAGATTGTGAAGAGGAGAGGAAAAGGGATGTGAGGAAGGTATGGGTGGGGATGAAGCAGGTTGTTAAAAACCAGCCACCCCAGACCGGAGCTCAAGGGTTAGGGAATATTGTCCCCCACCCTCTCAGCCCCGATGCGGGACAGTTGGCTGAAAGGAAGGTGAGCATCTACCCTGTGAAATTAGAGGCTGACCAGGGAAAGTTGTGGGAGAGGTTGTGTGAAAAGAGAGGAAACAAGTATTTTGAAGGAAGGAAGAGAGGCTAAGCTGGGGCCGGACGGAGCGCTGGATGCCGTCAGCACGGCGGCCAGGATGTCAAATCGCCGCGCCCCTTACGGGGTAACGCCACCCAAACCACCCCATCTGGACCCGAGTTATCGTCTCTCCAATCCATCACAAGTAATGGTAATCCGTAAACCCAGTGTCCCTCTTTACTTAAATTACCTATTTAATAACAAGTGATTGATAATCCCATTAATTCATTATAAATATAGACGCTTAACGTCAGTGTTATCCTCTCCTCCTTTTTTAAAGAGATTCAAGTGAGTCATTCCCTAATATTATTATTCATAATTGCTGTCAACCCGCACTAATCCGTGTTTTTTTTATATCCTTATTTACCTAAATGCCCGTTTAACTATTGCTACTAATTTTTATTTTGGTGTAGAGTAAAGTTTATTTTTGTACGTTTGTTTATTTGTGGCTCCTCCTTTTTGACGTACCCTTGGCAAAACTTTAATTAAGAATCCCTTCGGCTAATTTATTTAACCTCCCCCCAGTAACAAGTGGGACTTTTATAGTGAGAATCCTGACCGTGGCACAACCCGCCTCTAACCAGCTTTCGCACGTTCAGTAGGAATTAAAGCCTTTATATATATATATAATGATCGTAGATTGAGTCATAGGGTCTCAATGCCATCGACTTAAACAAAAGCAGTGTGTCCAGATCAAGGACTAGAATAATTATTGGACCAGACTATGAGCAATTCTACGACGCTCACCTTCATTGATTTTGATACGGGTTTTCCAGAGGCTGTACCCCTAATTGACATAGACTCCATATCTGTCGCTGATGTTTTCTCCAGAGTTGGGATTCCGATAGAAATCCTGACGGATTGTGTCACCAAATTACGTCTAACCTGATGGATGAACTTCATAAGCTGCAAGGTATGAAACCGATCTTTACCACTACTTTCTATCCTATTGGGAATAGTATGATCGAGAGGCTATATGAACTTCTGAAGGCTATCCTCCGTAGGTTTTGTGCCGAGAAGCCTCGTGAGCCGCATAGGTATCTCATTCCAAACTTGTTTGCCCTCATTGAACTTCCGAGCGACCAGACTGGATTTTCGTCCTGTGAACTACTCTATACTCGTATAGCCAGAGGTACACTCTCCGCTTTGAAAGATCTGTGGGAAGATCGAACCCTACAGTAAGACGATAGGCCAGCTTCGAGACCGGAAGAATCTCCCGGTCTCTCTGTCTCTCAACAGAAAGTCAGAAAATGCTTGGGTTCGTACGACTGTCTATTTCCAGGACAACCGCCATTTGTTTATTGCCTCTCTACTTCCGTGACAGGTATTTGAAATACTGTATTTCTTTTCAATTACGTCCCAACATCTCTGTAGAATACTGTTAATTGTTATTCACGCTATAATCTTAATTGGTAATATATATTGAAATATTACACATGTTGTGACATAACAGTACGCAAATTAAGAAATTTATTTACAAATTTGTCTCTATTACCTCTCCCTTACAACTTTATAGTCATTAGAGTAATGAAGATACTAAACTTCAGGTATGTTAGTTTCCAGTTTCCTTCACTTACTAACTCTTTAATGGGCTGTATTTGTAAGCATAGGTATTAATATCTAAGCTGTTTAACTTGGAAGCGTAAAACTGATAAGAATGCTTCAATCTAATTCGAAGGACAAAAATTTTCTAATTTTGAAACAACCGTACATGAGTGGCTAGGAACAACACATGGGGGCAAAAAGCCCTTAGTCGCTCGCTTAACAAAGAGAAAGAGAGTACTGCGGCGAGAAAGAGTTCCTTACCCGTCGCTTTATTGGTGTTTTACAGCAGCTGATTATTGCAGAGTATTACAGGTTATTTATGCCATAATGCTAGGAAGTATATTTTCACGCCAATTATAAAAAAATAAATAATAAATACACATGTAAAACGACAAAATCAAAAGGTCTTTAATTTAGTAACACTAATCTTTAATTCAATGATGGTGAAAAGCAACAATGGGATTTACATAACTTAAAAAAATAGAGCCCTAAAAAAGTAATATATGTATGTAGTCTAAGTCAATTCATTTCGCTTTCTAATTAAATTTAAAACGAATACCAATGAAAGTTTTAAAAATAGAAGAAGTAAAATTGCCAAAGATATCTAGCAATATAGCCGCTAGAATCATTATATATTACGCGGTTAGGCAATCAGCTGAGCGCAGACCATTTTTTGCCGAATCTAAAGTCTTCGGGTGTTCTTAGCGATTCTGTTTACAGTTCTCTCTATGTTTCATCATCTTACTTATGGTCTGTTCTATGGGCTCGCTAAGATATATAAGATTGGATGTCCTTTTCGTTCCATTCTTGCTTCTTACACTCTTCCTTCCTATAAAATTGCTAAGTTTTTAGTTCCTCTGTTAACCCCATTTACTTTCAATCTACTCGTATATACCATTAATAATAGCTTTGATTTTGCTTCGGAAATCGCAAAGTTTAAATCGTCAAGTTTTTTTATTCTTTTCTAGCTTTGACATCACGTCCTTATTTACAAATATTTCCCTTCAGGCGACTATAGAGATTATTTTGACTAAAGCCTTTCCAGGTAGAAATGCCCTCTTCAATGGTTTTAGTTTTTCACAATTTTCGCAGTTATTGCTTCTAGCTGTTAAGGACAACTATTTCACTTTCAATGGTGTGGTTTATCATCAAATTGAAGGCGTTGGGATGTGAAGCCCACTAAGGCCGATTTTTTGCAAATATTTTCATGTGTAATTTTGAAGATAGAAGACTCTTCCGCGATTGCGCTTGTCATTTTCGTCCCTTATTCTCTAAAAGATACGTTGACGATACATTTGCGTTTTTTTCCTCTGGTTCTTGTTCAAAAAGGTTTGATTTTATAAACAATTTACACCCTAATATTACTTTCACTCAAAAACATAAGACTAATAATATGTTGCCATTTTTAGATGTTAATGCCTCTCGTACCTCTTCCGGCATTCAAACGTGTGCTTTTAGAAAACCAACTTTTACAGGGTAGGGTTTAAATTTCTTTAGTTTCTGTGGTTGTAACATACAAAATTGGCGCCATTAAAACAGTCCTCTTCAGAGGCTTTAATTTTTCTTTAAATTATTTTAGTATGCATTCTAAATTCAAATTTTTAAAAGAATATTTTGTAAAAAATGATGACCCCCTTATCTTTAGTTGAAAGCTGTATTAGGAAGTTCCTCTTCAGGCTTTATAACCCCTCCACTTCTTTTAATGTCCCAAATAAAATCAAGCATGTCCTGTTACCAGACATCAGCCCTTGTAATGACCTTCTCCGAAAACGTTTAATTTCCATTTTTAGGAAATTATATTATCAAATTAATTTTAACCTTATGTATATTCATTAATAACAAAAATATTGGTATTTTCTTAAAAGTGAAGGACAGTATTCCCACGCCGTTTAGTTCGTGCATTGTATATAAATTAATTTGCCCTAGCTGTAAGTTGGGGACCTATATAGGAAGCACAGTACGAACTCTTCAGTCGCCTTTTTGTTCTCACATGGGCAATAGCCATAGAACCGGTAAAACATTAAGTAACAAAGAGTTTTCTTCCATCAGGAAACATGCTATTGATTGTAAAACAGACGTGTCCTTAAATGAATTTTCTGTCTCAAAATTTGCTAAATGTATTTCATTTCTCCGCATTAAAGAATCACTCTGTATTAAATACAACCACCCAAATTTAAATGAGGACACGTCATCCTTTCCTCTGTTTAGAACTTAACCAAGCTGTATTCATTCTTTGAATTCCTTCCTGTTTTCACTCGTCATTGTGATCCGATCATGTAAGGTAATGTTTCAGTGTCTATATTTTAGTTTTACCTTTTGTTTGTATCCAATTCTCTATTTTTCCATTTCAATTGTTTAATTTTGTAATATAACGTTTACTTTGTTTGTCCTTAATTGATAGTATCTCTCTACAAATATTTTGCTGTTCTTTACCTCACTATTTTGTTTGTTCATTAACGTAACGTTCATTTTATATTTTTAACGTCGTTATAGGGATTTTCTCTGATCTGTGGGTTTTACCTTTGAACTTGTGCTGTTATTTATGTTTTTAGGCTTAGATTACTCAGTTTAAGTTTGTTTTTAGCTCCTGAAGATGGGTTTTGTATTAAGCCGAAACGTTGGAATTAAAGATGGAACCCGCCTTCTTCGTTTTGTCCTTACTGAATATAAGACTCAAGCTTTGTAGAAGAAACTAGGTGAATGCATATATATATATATATATATATATATATATATATATAGCCTTGGACAAAATTAAGGGGCAGATATCAAAAGATGAAGAATATGATTGAAATTCATTTATTCCATACTTGGTGGTTTGCTCAAATTTCTGCCATTCTTCAGGAATTGAGGCTGCTAATTCACTTTTTGAGGAACATTTGAGCACCCTCACTCTTGTGCCCAAGAATGATCACAAATGTCCATTGAGTTTGAGGTCTGGAGATTGATGGGGCCTTCCAACACCGTCAATCCTTTCTCTTCAAGCCAACCGTTTGAAAATCTAGATCTGTGGCATGGAACATTGTCTTGTTGGAAGATTACACCATCTGTTATGTCATCCTTCCAAATTTTCCCTCAGTAAGGTTGATAAACGTGGTCTAACATGTTGGTGTAAGTGTAGGAATTCACTGTGTGCTTACAAGTGAACAACAATCCTGCACCCGAATACAACATGCAACCCCAAACCATTACACTGCCACCTCCAAATTTAAGTGTTTTGAGAACACATCACGAGTAATAAGCTACCACAACTCTTCGACGAAGATAAATTGCTCTAGGAATTCCAAAATTCAGGAGATAAATACAAATTTTAATGATCATATTTGGTATCCAATAAAAAATTTGGTATCGAATAAAAATGTGTATAAGCATAATAAATTGGTAGAAACTAATGTGGAGAACTTACCTTATAGTTGATTTCATCAGACCAAACAACTTTAGCCCAATCCACATCAGTCCAATCTTTATGCTCTTGTGCCCAAGATAAACGCTTCTTTTTCGCATCAGACAACCACGGTTTCTTTTTAGCCCTACATTCTTTTGGGCCCAGGTTCTAATAATCATCTCATTGTGTGTCTTGAAATCTCTTTGTTTGTTGCTGCCCCAAATTCAGCAGCTACATCAGAAGAGGGCTTTTCCCTATCGGCCAGAGATTTCCTTTTCAGCAACCTCTCTTCTCTTTGGACAATGCAATGTTTCTTCGGATACATTTATAAAAATAAATTATCACTTGTAAGTTAACAATAAGATAATCAGTGAAAAAATAGGAATGAACGTTCATATCACACAATAAATAGCAGAAGGTTGCCCCAACTACGAATGCAGAAAATGCAAAAACGCCTTTTATATATATATATATATACATATATATATATATATATATATATATATATATATATATATATATATATATATATATATATATGTATAAATAGGTAGCAGTTTTTCTTTAATGCATATTTTATAGACCATTGTATATTAAGCCATAATTAATTTGGGGGAACTTTCTTTTTTCTTATTATCTTCTTTTCTCCTAAGTTCATCTCTCTTTAGATGTGAAGGATAGAATAAAAGTGAAGGGCGAAGTCAAAAGAAAGGGTAGGTTTGCGATTTAATAGTTGGATGCATGGTCGCTTAGTAGTAGGTCTTAGTTTTAGAATTAGATAGTTTTAGTTAGTAGTTGCCTGAGTCTCGGTCTCTCCTTCTTTGTTGTTTAATGTTAGGGCATATTTTTTGCTTTTAATGTTTTAAGGCGTTGAACCCGTTGTTGTTGTTCTTCTTCCTAATACAGGTAAAGTTTTCTCATAACTCATTCTGTTCTTGTTTCTTTAGAAGTTTAATGAATCTGCTATAGCCTATAATAAAAAGAAGTTTGTTACGTACTCTTTCATACGTTTCCAAACTATCGCGAAAAGATTCCTTCCTCTTCCTGGTGGATCTGTGTTGTATATCTGTGGAAGTGGCGATGTGTTCCCCCATCCTCTCTTTAAGTTATGAATTCCGTGATTTCCTCTCCTAAATATGTTGGGTTTTCTCAATTAGTTTCTCAACTCCTTCATCAGCTTCATCTCCGCGTGCATATACAAATCACGTTGTCTTCTTATTCTCCTCTTCTTGCATTTGTTATTAATAATGCTGCCTTGTTTGGAGTAATCTGCAGTTAAGTATGTCCTATATTTTCAGATGGTGTACATACGAATCAGTGGATATACCATTTCTGACTAAACGGTAGCTTGATAAATTTGCTTCTTTCTCCGATTAATGGATTTGAGCATGTATAGTAGTCCCAGTACCCTTCTTCCTTTATCTACTCTTTCTCTTGCGTGTTTTCTGTATCATGTCTTGGTTATTGTTAATCCTAGTACTTTAGTTAATTGCTCTATCTGTATCTTTCTCTTTCGACGTATATGTCTCCGAGGTTTCTATTGTAGATCGGTACGATTTTAAATTTATTTCTGTTTGGAGCTATTTTCCATTTTCTCTCGTATTCATTGATCCTCCTTATTTCCTGCATATCGCCGTTCCTGTATGGACAAACGACGATTTGTGTTGAGGAATCCTTCCGTAAAGGGTGGTGGAATGTCTGAGGTGAACACTGAGTATAATGATGGTCTCAGGCACCCTCTTTGTGGAAGGACAGTCTCCAGCTGGAACTTTTCTCCATGGTGGTTCACGACTTTGAGGTATGCATGTCGTTCCATCACGTAGTCGCAGATTAGTCTTTATATTTTCTTGTTTATTCGTAATTGCAGGATATTGTTTTGCATTCTCATTACCCAAACTATGTCGAATGCTTGTGAAGCGTCACTGCAGACAATATCAACGCCTAGCCTTTTCTTTTTTAGCTTTGGTTATTTTTTCCTTAATTACCATGAGGGCCATTTCTGTGCTGCTTCTCTTCCTCAATCTGAATTGGTATTCATTTAGGAAATTATTTAACACTAGTTGCTCAGTTAGTAAGTGATTTATTATTTTTTCAAACATCTTCTCCAGATTTGGGGATAAAGATCATTTTTGCGTCGTTTAGTTCATCTGGGAAGTAGCCGGTGTTAAGATTTGCAGTTAGTACAGTTGTTATTCCCTTAAGAATTTTTCGGGCGCTTCTTCATAATGCTTTTTGTTGAGTCCTAATCTTCTTTGTGCCTTCTGCTTAAATCCAGAAATTGTGGTTCTGACTTCTTGTACATGATCTTCGCGTTGATAACGTCGTAGGTGTCTCTCTCTGCATCCGCAGATGGATGAGGGTGTATGTTTTAGAATTCCTTCTTGTCTGTGTCTATTATTTGTGCTCGAAATTTATATTATATTATTGATTGTCCTTTGCACTTATGTTGAATATCCTCTTCTGAAGGTCCCTGAATATTTGTTCTATCATGTCCTTGTTTTCTTTGTTGTTTCCTTGACTGTCTTTAATATCATTTTCCTTGTTCCAGCTTTACTTTTCATTTAATTTACTTTCATCTAGAATTCTTTTACGATTGCATCGTTATCGATCCTTATAATTGTCTCGTTCCAGTGTTTCCCTTTTTCTATTGACTTCGTAGTCAGTTCTCTTTTTCGCCTTCTTATTTTGGTGTGTAGCTTCCACGTTGTTCCGTTATTCATATTTCCTCCCAGATTTTCCTTATTCGTCTATTCTTCCCTAGCAATTATCTTGTAGCTGTTTTTTTAATCGTTATTTCGGCTGTTGCTTGCCTCGAGCTCCTTATTTTTCTAATATAGCCTCTATCTCTTCTAATTTTGCTGATCATGAATTCGGTTCCATCCTGTATCTCTCCAAGTCCGCTTAATAGAAAGCTTTTCCTACTTTCTCGAGGATGTGTATTGGTGAGGAGAGTTGCTGTGTGGTTCCTAGATGGTATATCTTCGAACCCTTATATAATAGTTATAAGGGAGATAATTATTGCCTCGGCAGTGGTCTGATGTCTGGGTATTAGACTATGGTCCCTGTTACATAAGTTGGCTACTCGCGACCTAGTCGTTGGCGACCTAGTCTCTTGCGAACCACGCTATCAGGTGTCTTCCTGCTCCCTTGTTGGTTTTTAAAACCGCTCGCTTGAGAGTGGGTATTGAGGTCGTCCATGAATATTATGGGGTGTCTGGTGTTGAAGATGTCAATGAAATTATTAATGTGAAAATGATGTCTCCTTAGTGGTTGATATCTTCTAGCGATTGTAATGTTCGTCAGTTCCATTTTTATTTCCACAGCGATATAACATTCATCTATGTAAATCTTTACTAGTTCTGGATTTGATGTCCTTCTTGATCGCTATAGCAGCTCTGTCATGTAATTCCCCCGTGGCGTTGACGGCTAAGACGTAATAGTTCGATACTTTTATCTAGTTGTTATCTAAGTTGATTCCGTGATCCGAAATTAAGATAATGTTCTGGTTGTAATCTTATAAAAATGTTACCATATGTCTGTTTAATATTCCTCTATCCGTTGATGTTTAACTGTAGCATACTTAGAGCCATCTTGCCTATTGTAGTTGAATAGTTCCTAAAGCATTGTAGGTCCATTTGATCTTTCACTCCGTCCATAGAAATATTTAGTTCTTATTTCCGTTTCCTTAAATATTTCTCAGTCAATTTGTCTTGCGTCTTCTTCCTTGAGGTATAGCTTGGCTCTTCTCTGACTTGGATTATTATTCTTTGGGTTTTTCTTGGTTTCCATTGCGCTCTCTTCTTCCTGAGGATTCTCTTTAGCGTCCGCATCAGACTTCTACATGTTCAAGATTGCTGACAAATTTACCTCAAAGGGGAAGATAATTTCTCCAAGTCCGTTTGTTTTTGTAGTGCAGTCATGCTATTCTCATAGGTTTTAAATTACAGGGCGTTCTGGACATGTGCGTGGATTACGCATATATATCTATTCTTCCGTACATGCCACCCATGATGTTAGCTAATGCTACTGTTACTTTCCTGAGGGGCATTGCATCGCCATCCTTCGGTGGCTTCCTCCGCATTTGATGCACTTCCTCTTTGGATTAGTGCAGTTTCTAAAATTGTGTCCTACTGTGGAACATTCAGAAGACAGTATTTGTCCTTTCTCAGGGCAGTTGGCTGACGTTTTTTCTTCGTTGGCGTAACAATATAACACATTAATACGTTCCAACGAGTCATTTTGCATGATTGTGGGAGGTATCAACATACTAAAAGCTAGAAGACCTTTTTCCTGTGCTTTTGGCTGCTATCTCCGTTGTTTTTCACACTACTTTAAAGAAGTGGATGTGAATTTTATATTTGATCACCTTCTGTATCTTGATTTCTCTTGACCTTTGCATTATTCCTTCCCTGATCTCGTTGTATGAGTCAGCTCCTACCCAAACCTTTACCTTCCTGCACATGAAGCTCTTCTTTAGGGTGATCTGCGGTGAGATCTTGGCTTTGAAGGACAGTTTCTTCGGCGTAATGCTCCCTGGCGGCGAGACCAGCTGTTTTATATCTTTTCCTTTAGGGCATATTACTCTGAATCCTTTTATGATGTTTATACATCTTATTAATGGTATCTAGAGGTCCAAAAAGATCGTTTGTACTACTTGTTGCGGTATCCTCTTCTTCCCATTTGGTACAACTAGGAGTGTTAGTCGTTTCAGTTCCTCGGGCTGGTCCATTTTCTTGTTTCTAGTGTTTGTATGCTCCAATGTGGGGCTCCTGTATCTTTACATTATTCTCTCCCTGATTTCCTTGCATGAGTCAGCCTCTACACATGCTTCCATTTTCCTGGACACGAAGCTCCGTTTACGGTGATCTGCTGCGGGCTAGTTTCTTCCATGTAATGCTCTCTTCCGTCGAGAGTAGCTGTTCTACATTGTTTCCTTTTGGGCATATTACTGCGAATCCGTTTAGCGTCTTTATAACTTTATTAATGGTATCAAGAGGTCCAAAAAGATCGTTTGTACTAGTTGCTGCGGTGTTCTCTTCTTACCATTTGATACAACTTCGTACTGGTATTCTTTTCAGTTCCTCGGTTTGGTCAATTTTCTTGTCTCCAGCGCTTTTATGCTCCAATGTGGGGCTTCTATTAGTTGACTCTAGAGAGAAACGATTATTCTGCTCCACAGGTGGGAGAGCTCTTCTATGTATTTATCCTAATACTATCTAAAAATTGGTGCTATTTATGATTAAAGTGTTTAATATAAGAATGTTTGTTTGTAATGTGAGAGGAAATTTATAACAATTAAATAACGTTCAGATTGGTGAACTATTAGGAAATATAATGCAGTTGACATTACGCATGCGAATGGTTGGCAACCTGGTTTCTGGTTGGAGCTGCATGTATATTTTTGTCCTTTGTTTCCATATTTTGTTGGTTTAAAGGCTGTTCCGGAGAATAATGGTAGTTTTGTTATTTATATATGATCTCATGTCCCACCCTCAATGTGTTGAGCTCACAACGGCCGTTACCGCTCGTGAGCTAGATTCACGAGTCTCAATTTAGATCTGCCAAATGGACCCATTCGAAATACGCCCTTTTCCAATCCTATCTCAGGACGACATATTTAGATATCAGATGTCAAAGAGACCTTAGAAAACGACCCTCTTAATCCCATTTTCCTTTATCCGTTTCCTACTGACTCACTTCTCAGACATGGCTCTCTCGCTATCAAATTTGAATAATTGAGATGGGTCGTAAAAGATGAATCTCAAATAAGTTACCGAAAAGAAAGAGACGATAAAAGTGTTCAGAATCAACTTGGGGAGAAAATGCACATGTCAATATGGCGGGTCAGTCAGGTTTGTAGGCTGTATTCCAAGTCTGCTCCACGAGCGGGATTGCTAAAATACCAGCCAATTTATACCCAACTTCAAATTTTATAGAAAATCGGTTGATAAAGAGATTTTCATTTGTTTTCCAAGATAAATATTTGGACCTTTAAAATTGACGTTGTTATTCATTATGTTAAACATTTCAATCTCCTAATCGTATAATTCCATCGTTACATGAGTCTATTAATAGGTCTATTACTGCTTGTAAAGGGACAGGGTCTCTTCCTGACAAAATTA
This sequence comes from Ceratothoa steindachneri, assembly GCA_963969495.1. Taxonomy (NCBI): domain Eukaryota; kingdom Metazoa; phylum Arthropoda; class Malacostraca; order Isopoda; family Cymothoidae; genus Ceratothoa; species Ceratothoa steindachneri. The sequence goes on along the minus strand of OZ018338.1, from coordinate 57,551,842 downwards.
TGATTAAGAATGAAACTGGGGAATTGCATACCAGTACGACCACGAAGACAAGAATGTTAATTACAGATGAAGAAAAATACGAGAGAAAAAAAGGAATAATGTAATTTCACCAATCCATTATTATTAATTAAAATTAACTGTGAAAACCAACGAGGACACTTTCTTCAAAAATAGCCGTGTGCATACGGTTTCCTTTCACTCATTCTGCATCGAATGGTGTGTGGGTTTTTTTAGACTCCTCACCGATGGTGACTGGCCATACCCACGCATTTATCCCGTCTTCCTTAACATCCAGCATGACTTTAGCACCATAAGAATGAACATCATTCATCCTTAATAAAACATGCATATTCCATCGTTAGTTTCCTCTTTCAGATGACATTATTAATCACTTGCAAACCCCGAGCCCCTTTCATTTGAGGGCACTTACATCCGGAAAATAAAACCGACATTATTATCAGAATAGCAATCACTAGCAAGCCGCAGCGACAAGATCTTGCTTCTGTTTGAAGGGGAAGTGAGAGGAGTTTACCACTTTTGACAAGCATTTTAAACCCTCTGTGGCTCAAGGGAGTGCCACAAGGTTATATAGAATCCCACTTAAGCTGTTTCAAGCGTGATAACGCATCTGAAGGGAACTGCTTGTGTAAATACGGAAGAGGGGTCGCCCCCGTCCCTCGCAGTAGGAGAGGTCTCCGAAATTTGCGTATGGCATCTGTTGTTGGGGATCGAACCTGTATCCAGACCTGAAAATTTACCACTTTGCCATACGCAACGTGAGCCCCAAACAAACACCCTAGCATAAGCAATCCTCATCTCCTACAAAAATCGTACGTATAAAAGAACATAAGTCACTCAATTAATAAGAATGTGCTCCCATTGATTGGTTCTTCGTGGTAAGCTATAATGCTCCAGGAAATCGAATTATCTCGACAAATTTGATTCGACTTTTCAAATTATAAAGTCTCTTTTTATCATCACTGACCTCCGTAAATCGGGGTTAGCTATAGGTGGTTGAAGGTGCCCCATTTATGATAGAGGATCAATATGTTCCAATAACTTATACTTGTTATAAGAATCAATCTTTATTGAAGAACACAAAGAACTTAGAAAATAAAGGATGGTGAAATTAGAATACATCGTGTAATCATAATGTAAAACGGGAATAAAAAGAAAATTCTTGCCTTTTATGAGTTGGAGACTGAAATTTTCCTGTCCCTCTCATCGCTGAAAACTGCGTGCGTAGTATTATTTTTGCAGACGGGGGTGCGAAGTAGTTTCTGGAGTGGGTTAGGCACAGTTTGAGGGAATCACCACTTCCAATGGTTGGTAGTAAGCCAATGGGATCGAAGCAATATATTTACTTACCACATAAAGGTAGATACATGAGAGATCACTGTGTAAGAAAGTTTGACTTTTGTCTTGGACTTAGGTTAAAAGTATTAATTCCTAATTGTTTGTGGCTCTATTAAATAAAAAGGGCAATTTTAATCCTAAAACTTTGCTTTTGTGGCTAGGACATTGAATTTCTAGTGCAAATAGTAAAAAGTACATAAAAAGATTCAAGGGTTATGTATTTTTTCAGTTATGGCATAAACATCATACACTGTGCTTAAAAAGATATAGAAACAGTAATACAGTAGTAATACCTATTATTTCCCTTACTTTTTGTGTTTTGGGACCTGAACAGCAATAACAGTTCTCTTAAATTCCACATAGAATCAGCAATAATTTGGTGAAAAATAAACGGTAAAGCGTTCTAGAACTTTCAAGAATTTTTTTATGTTTCAAGATTTTCTATTACATTCTGGCCACGTAGATGACTGCATAAATACAAATAATGTCTATTCAACAGATTTGTTTAACTCTAGCCGTCACAGCGTAGAAATTGTCAATCGTCAAATATAGAAATATTTGTCACACATGCCACCAAGAGGTTGTAAGACAAGAGAGAAAAAGTACTGTGAAGAGTGATCTGCTAAAATATGTGAGGCCTACAAGGCCATATTTCGGCATGCCATTCGGAGATCAAGACAAACCTTGGGAATCGTTTTTTTTTTTTTTTAAGGGGCTATCTGGCGACTGCCGACTTAGGCATAAGTCGCCGTAAACAAACAGACTAGTTTTAGGCTACTTTAAAAAATTGAACAGGAAACAACAATAAAAAGAAATAACAATAACAATAACAAAGCAATAACAAAAACAATAACAAAAACAACAACAACAAAAACAATTAAACCTGGTTAAATGAAAGGAAGAAGGCCGGCCTCTCCCCAAAAGTCAACAAGTCCACCAGTCAAAGGGCATGCACTCGTCCCGAGTACAAGTGACAGGCGGTAGCGATCCCGCCCATCCCGGTACCGGGACGGGGGGCGTGCGCGAAGATCACCCAGACTAGGACTGTCGACAAGAATGTGCTGAACAGTCTGAACGACGCAGTTGTCGCAATAAAGCGCAGGCGAGCGCTCCATCAAATAGCGATGCGTCACACGAGTGTGCCCGATTCGGAGACGACAGAAAGCGACCTGAAGCCGCTACGGCATTGGGGGATAGGTCCATTGGAACAGTCGCGGCACAATGGCACGCAACTTTAAGTTCCCTTCAGCCGTCTCCCATCTTCTTTGCCAAGCAGTCCAAGGAGCTGCCCGTATTACTGCAATGTAGTCGGTGTGAGGAAGAGCGAAACGCTGGTCCGGTCGCCGAGTCCTCGCGGACTCTTTGGCACCCTCATCGGCGCGCTCATTCCCCGCAATTCCTACATGTCCAGGAACCCAGCACAAGATAATCTTGACATCTGCCCGGCTCGCCAAAACCGTGGCGTCACGGATTTCGGGAACCAGGGGATGCGGAGATTACAATGCCCCGAGAGCACTCAGGGCGCTTTGTGAGTCGCTATAGATCACAATCCGGTCTCCGAACCAGGCACGTCGCGTAATCTCCAGGACCGAGTGGTGTATTGCCACCAGATCGGCCGTGAAGAAAGACGCAGTGCCTGGTAGAGCCCCGCTGACTTCAAACAGAGGGGAAACGGCGTGGAAGCCGACCCCCTCTTGGGACTTCGAGCCATCCGTATACACTGGCACGGTACCAGCGTGACACGATGTGTGCTCCAAAAAGGTCCAAGCTTTGGGAGCAGAGGCCGGGCGACAAATAGCCAAATTTGGTCCCCCCTAGGGTGGCGTCCTGGGCAGAACCAGGGGCGCCACCCGCCCGAGAGCTATATCTACCTCTCGAAGGAGTTTCTCGGCCCTAAACCCAATGGGCTTAGGGTATGACTGGCGTCTCTCGGCGGCATAGGCACCATCGAGATCAGCTGCGGATGCAGTAAGAGCTTTTGGCGACTGAGGGAGGCGCCGGGCTCGCGCGTACAGGCGAGTGATGCACTGCACGCGGCGCAGAGCGAGTGGTACCTCCCCAGCATAGACCAACAGGCTCTCAATGGGGGAAGTGCGGAAGGCACCGGTCGCCAGGTGAAGGCCGGTGTGGTGGATCGAATCCACCTTCCGCAATAAACGCTTGGCTGCGGATGCATAAAACTCGCATCCGTAGTCGAGCTTCGAGCGAACAAAGGATCGATAAAAAGTAAGGCAGTAGCCCTGAGTCACGGAACTGAGAAAGTCCATGGCGCGGGTACAAGAGACCCTAAGGCTGCGAATATGAGCCTTCCAGGTGAGGCGTCGGTCGAATACAAGACCAAGGAAACGGTGCGACTTAACCACATCCAGGCGCACCCCATTAAGAAACAAATCTAGGTCGGGGTGAAGCCGTGGATGGCGGCAGAAATGCACCAGCATGGTCTTGGCCAAAGAAAACCGGCACCTCTGCGTTTCGGCATAGCGAGAGACGCGGTAAAATGCCTGTTGGAGTCAACGCTCCAGAGTTACCATCTGGGCCGCTCCAAAAGAGATCGAAAGGTCGTCCACGTAGAGCGTAGCGAGAACATCTTCCAGGAGCACCGAGGTGATGCCGTTGATGCTCAAGGCAAAGAGTGTGACACTGAGGACACTTCCTTGAAGGAACACCCTCTTTCGTCTCCTTTGGGCCGGAGAGGGCTTCCCCCACCCGCACGAGGAATCGACGATCTCGGAAAAATTCAGATATAAACATTGGGAGGCGTCCCCTCGTCCCCATCGTGTGGAGAGTCTCCATGATACCGTATCGCCATGCGGTATCATAGGCCTTCTCCAGATCAAAAAACACCGTGGCGTAGTGCTGTCTACGAAGGAAAGCCTCGCAAATCGCATTTTCCAGTCAGAGCAGAGCATCCGACGTGGAGTGGAACTTACGGAAGCCGCACTGTGCAGGAGACAGATGGCCTCCGCTGTCCAGAAAATAGGCTAATCTAACTTTTACCAATTTCTCCCTCAACTTGCACACGCAAGAGGTTAGAGAGATTGGGCGAAAACCGGTCAGGGTAAAGTGATCTCTCCCCGGCTTGCGAAAGGCGAGCACAGTAGCAATTCGCCAGGAGTCTGGGAGAAAACCTTCCACCCAGATCCTGTTGAACAAATCTAACAGAAAGGCCATGCTTCGCTTACCCAGGTCTCTAAGCATGGCGTACGGGACATCGTCCGGACCATGGGCGGTATCCGCAAACAAAGCGAGAGCGGAACGCAACTCACTCACAGTAAACTTGTCGTTGAAGGGTTCTGCGCCTCTGGAGGTAAAGTCCAGTAAGCGGCCTTTCGCCGCTTCACGACGTACATTGAATGTTGGTGGAGCAGCATCACGGCAAGAGAATGCGGGAAAAGCGGTCGCTAAGTATTCCGCCACGGACGCGGGGTCCGAAATTGCGGTCCCATTCTCCTGGAGAACGGGAGGGGGGTCCTGCAAGAACTTTCCCCAAATCCTTGTGACTCGCTTCCACACCCCAGCTAAAGGGGTCTTACCGTTAAGTGAAGACACGTATGCCCGCCAAGAAGAGCGGCGGGCGTGCTTCGAAATATACCGGAACCTAGCCCTAGCCTGATGAAATTCAGCGAGAGTGAAATCGTTCGGGCGGCGCTTATAGCACATGTAAGCATAACGCTTCTGTTTGAGGGCCGTCTCACACTCGGCCGACCACAATAGGAGTGGTTGGCGTGCAAAACGGCAAGACGTCCTAGGAATAGTAGTCAGGCCCACGGCAATGATGTTGCCGGAGAAGAACTCAACGGCCTCATCTACCGACCTAAACTCCTCGACTGAGATAGAGAATTCAGTCATTTCCTGAAATGCAGGCCACCGCGCCCGCGCCAAGCACCACCGAGGTGGTCTCTCAGGCGGCAGTTGCCCTGAAAATGAGATTTGAATGGGAAAGTGATCACTACCATGAAGGTCATCGACCACCTCCCAATCAAAATCAGGCTGTGCATCCGAAAAGCACAAACATAGGTCGAGGCAAGAAAATGAAGCGGTTCTCGGACAGTGATGCGTAAACTCATCCACGTTTAGGACACCCATCTCAAGCTCTTCGATCAGATCGGCAAGGACTTGTCCCCTGAGATTTATGGAGTAATCTCCCCAGAGAAGATGCCTGCCGTTTAGAACTCCAAGCAAGAGATAGGGCCTCGGCAACCGTGCCACGACGCAGCGGAAGTCCCCCGCGTCGAAGTCAGCTGACGGTGCATGTACGCAGAAATCAGAGTATACCTCCTATCCAGGTGCAGCTGCACAGCCACTGCCTGGAAAGAGGTATCTAAAAAGAAGGGAAGAACGGAGACATCATGCTAAGTGTAAACCGCGCATCCCCCAGCCCGGCCATCCCGCGGTGGTGTAGTCGCAAGACCCTTATACCCCAGAAGGGCGGGCAGGGTGCACGCGCCTAGCATGGTCTCCTGCAAAATGATAGCTAACAGGGAACGGGATGAGACGAGCCTCCGCAGCTCCTCCAGTTGGCCTGGAGTTCACGGCAATTCAAGTAAAGGAATATGCCCTCCAGGCCTAGCTCGGAAGAGACGCGGAGGCCCTCCTCGAACAGAAGACCTTCACGGGAATGGCCGTACGCTTCCCGGGGGCAAAACCCCGGGTGCTGTTGGCCAGACAAAGCGCTGAAGGCGCTTTTGCCTTCGAGGACTTATTAAGGGAGGTTGGGCTCGCCATGCGAGTTTTTTCCTCCCTCCGCCTCAAAACCTTAGGCGGGCGCTGCGGCTTTGGAGGCGGGGGGCTCTCTTTTCGAGAAACCACCGTCTCCGAGCCACTCGCTCCACCTCGAGGCGTGGCGAAGGGGCCGAAGCTCCTTTGTTGCTGTCCTCCTTTCGGAGAACAGCTTTAGGAACCCCGGAAGATGGTCTAGCGACCATCTTCAGGGGTGTTGCCTTCTGTGAGTCTAACGACTCGGTGGAGGCGCGTGGCCGTTTCGCCTTACGGGAAACGGTCACGCTGGGGGAAGAGGGGGGAGCCCTTGTTTGAGCCGGGGCAGGGTATGAACCCTTTTTGCCGCCAGCTTTAACCAGGGGAGCAGCCGGGGTTGGGTAGAGCCCGCAGAAGAGCTCCGAATGGGCGCGGAAACAACCGTGCTCGTTGGCCTGGATGGGCCAGGAGCAGAGGGTGCCTTTCTAACTATTGAGGCATATGACGTTCCAGGAAGAGCCTGGCGCGCCAGGATCAAGTCCTTTGCCTCGCGGAATGAGAGTCGATCCTGGGCCTGAACGGCCAGGATTTTTTTCTCAAGGAGATATGCAACACTTGCTTCGAAGAAGCAGAGTGCGGCTCTCCGCAATTGACACACATGGCCAAACACGATTTGGACTTATCGTGTGCGACCTTGGAGCAATTCACAGACTTCAAGTGACCCCGAATTTGCACGTCTACATGAGAGATTCGTATGGCCAAAGCGGTGACAGTAATAGAACCGCCGCGGCAGTGGCACGAATGCCTTCAAGCGGTAGCGGTACCAACCGGCACGCACCGACTCAGGGACCTTGTCACAGTCGAACATGACGAAGAGTGTAGGGGTGGGTCTCGAGGCCCCTCCCTGTTTTCTCATCACACGTTTGACCTTGACCACCCCATGGTCGGCCAGCTCTAGGGTGATGTCCTCAATGGAGTAGTCAACGAGTTCCCTCGCATAAACTACTCTTTTCACAAAGTTCATGGTAGAGTGCGGCGTCACACTCATCGGGGTGCCATGAAGTGTCCGAAGAGCACTTATCTTGGCCAGAAGGCTCCCGTCCGAGAAACGGGTTATTTTCGGCTCTCTACCAATTGCACTAGCTAACCCTCTTCTCTGATGGATCATGTTGCCCTTGGACAACATAGTGTCATCAGTGGAGCGAATAACGAGGAAGCGTTTGAAGCCAGCGGGCTCGAAAACGCCAGGTAACTTCGGAATCAGGGGCCCCGATGTCATCGAGGCACCGCCCTGTGCACTTTTCGTCTTTGTCATGGACAGGAGCTCCGTACCCGGGGAGGGGCAGAGGGGCCGGATGTGCCGATCTTGGCTTGGTCGCTTGCCAAAGTGGCAGCAGACCCATCCGTCGCCGTAGCCCCCGCGGATGGAGAGGAGCCCCGAGTCTTCTTCGTCTTTTTTGTCTTTTTCGTCCTTTTCTTTTTTGGAGAGGAGGGCGGGGAATGAACCCGCTTTTTACCCCCGCCAGTAGAAGCCTCCAGGCGAGATGGACCCGCCTCAGCCAGGTCCTTCTCCGAAATGGAGAAGGTCCTGGTGGTCGCAGGGGCATCATCCGAAGGAGATCCCTCCCCTCCTTGTATTGCCTCGGAGCCCTCAGCCGTTTGAGGAGGACCTTGCATAGGGGCGGATTCGGGTTCGGTGCTTAACGCTGAGCCCGGATGCCCGACCGTCTGAGGCTGGTTTTCCTCAAGGACCATGTCTATCACAGGATCGGCCGCCAGTTGGCCATCCCCTCCCAGGGCATCGCAGGTCCCCTTGGCTTCGTCATAGGTCTTTAGTGGGGAGGCACAGGCCTTGACCTCGGCAAGGTTTAATATTCTTGCCAGCAGGTCTTTTGAGGGAAGCGACCAAAGGGGCCTGGCTTCTCTCTCCCTCCTAAGGCGGTTTGCCCTACCGAGTGGCTTGCACGAGGGGCGGTCGGCAATGGGCTGCCTGCTGGCTTTCTTGGCAGTCCCCTTAGAAAGCAAAGGAGGGACTGCCGCTGGAGATAGGGAGGTGCCCGAAAGCACCTCCAGAGAAGGGGGTGAGGGGGAGTCCCCTACACCCGTAGGCGAAGGAGAGGAGTAAGCCTCCTCTCCGGTTAAAGAGGTATGGAGGGTCCCCTGCGCAAGCACAGGGGGGGGGACCTTCATCTTTTCTGTGGAGCTGCACGAGGGCTGCTCTGTGATTTCCGGGGGAATTAAGGGGAGATGTTTTTTTTTTTGCATCATTGGGCATGGTGACCCTCTTTGTTTTACGGGACGCAATCGCTCACCACCTCTTGCAGTAGCTCGCACTGCAAGAGGTGCTTACAGGCCCTGCAGAGCCAGGCGCCTCCATTTGGGATCACCCCTCCCGCCTGGTGGCCTTGCAGTCCTTCGGCATGGCGGCTCCACCTTGAACACGGCGTAAAAAAGATAGATTTTGATGACGAGAGGAAAAGGGATGTGAGAAAGGTATGGGTGGGAATGGAGCAGGTTGTTAAAAGCCAACCACCCCAGACCGAAACTCAGGGGTTAGGGGACATTGTCCCCTCCCCCCTCAGCCCCGATTCGGGACGATTGGCTGAGAAGAAGGTGAGATTCTACCCTGTGAAATTAGAGGCTGACGAGAGAAAGTTGTGGGCAAGGGTTGTATGAAAAGCGACAATGTAGGAGAGAAATACAGGCTATCTGAAGGAAGGAATAGAGGCTAAGCTGGGGCCGGACGGAGCGCTGGATCCCGTTAGCACGGCGGCCAGGATGGCAAATCGCCGCGCCCCTTACGGGGCCTTGGGAATCGAATTTCACTTGCAAGCTCTTTAAAAGAACTCTAGAAGGTAATTTATTATATATATATATATATATATATATATATATATATATATATATATATATATATATATAAATATAATGTGTTTTGTTTATTTGTATACTGCATAATTTAATTTTTTAACATTCCTAATAACACTAAATGAAAATATTTGTATGTATATTTATACTTATGTTTTCCTTTTGTTTTTTACATGGTGGTACAGAGGAGAAAAGAGCCATGAATTTCATAATCCAACGAATTTGGAGGAAACCAACTTACCACTCAAGTAAGTGTTTCAGCTCTATGATGAACCCTTCCAAAGGTCAAGCAGGCAGAAATGCGCCTGTTATCCTATATCCAGACCTTCCGTCATCTATTGCGCCAGTGGCACACAGTTCCGAGCTCCCCGTATCTACTCCTACCAAAAGAGAGTTTAGAAGAGGATGAAGTCATTGATCCAGATTACAGAGGTGAAACTGAATAGAGAAACTCATACGACCCCAAGCAAACAGATCTCGACTTCCTTGTCAGAGATCTTGGTCTCACAAAGTGCAATACCGAGCTTTTAACTTTGAGACTCCTGCAGTGGGATTTGTTAGATGACACTGTGCAAATATCAGGTCAGATAAAGCGTCACCAGAGTTTTTCAAACTTTTTTACACGTCAAGATGAGATTTGCTCTAGTCACCTTATGACTGGTATGTTCGAGGCCTTCGGAATCGCCTGTAACCCCAATGAGTCACGCCTCGTCAAGGAGCCTCAAAGCAGTGCTGCTTCATAACGAGAACATGTCTCCATCTCTTTTCCTTGCTCACTCTGTCCAGCTCAAAGAGAAATGCAACTGTGTTGAGATGCATTGAAATATGAAGAGTACGGTTGGGAGGTTATCAGGGACTTTAAAATGGTGTCCTTCTTTATGTGTCTCCAAGTGAGCTTTACAAAGTTTCCTTGCCTTATTTGTCTTGGGACAGTAGGAACAAAGTGGCACACTACTATAAGCGGAAATGGCCACAAGGGTCTGAGTTTAGTGTAGAGAGAAAACAACGTCAAATGGGTGCTTTTTTAGACCCCTGAAAAGTACTGTTTCCTCCTCTTTACTTAAAATTTGGACTTATGAACAATCATCAGAGCTCTATATAGGAGTCTGCAGCTTTTGAGTATCTCCACGATTCCTTTCCTAAGCTTATTAGGACAGAAAAAGGAGCGTGGAACAGCTTTATTGCAGTGGTTCTGGGCGCTCTAGGTAATGACAAAGCCAAAAACTATGTAGAGCTTGTTGAGAACTTGGTGAGAAACTACGGCAAGATGGGTTGCAGGAGGTCACTGAAAGTCCATATTCTTGACGCCCATCTTGATAAGTTTAAGGAGAACATGAGAGCGTACTCCGAGGATCGTGTTGAGTGCTTTCACCAGGATCTACTGGACTTTGAACGCTGCTATCAAGGATTGTATAATGAAAAACTGCTAGGAAATTATATTTGGGGGCTGATTCGTGAAAGTAATCATTTCTACTATTTTAATTCTCTCACTTATGTAATCCTAGAATAAATAAATGCTATTTTTGTATTATGTCATTTTGTTTATAATTTCTGCAAATGAAATTTCAAATTCGCCAATTCTTTCCAGAGGGAATAGGTAAATTTCATATAAATATCATTATCCTGGACACAAAAGCAAAGTTTGAAATAAATAACAGTGTTTATTTCATGTATTCTACACACAAGCAAATAGAAAATATCAGTTGCCCTCCAAAGACAAAATTCGTGTTACACAGTGTAATTTGGCTGCATGACAAGATCAAGTGCGTAGGAGCTTTAAATGAGCAATTGATGGTGTGTGTCTTTGTAAGACGTTGACATTCGTTAAAGATTAAAGTCAAGTTGGCTGAATGAAAATGTGATGATCTCTTAAACGATAGAAGAGCATGTGTTACTTTCATTTAGTAGAATGTTATCTAAGGGAGTAACAAGAGAATACAAGAAATGGTACAGTAGAACCTCCGTTTATATTCATAGCGGTATTTGTGTACAGTCCCCTCTCTTCTTTGCACACTCGAGGGTAGATAATAGCCCTACGAAATTCACCGACGTCATTAGGAAAACTTGCGTGTTTACAGACAGATGCCTTTTGGTTATTTGCAATTCATGGCCTAGCTTTTACCTGCTCTCGTCCAAAGACTTGAGTTACAAAGTCTAAATATTTCCCAAAAGATTGTGGTTACCTTAAGGGAAAGATGAGGCTTAGTTGAGCCAGAGGTTAGCCTTATAAGCCATGGGTAGGCAAATTTTACCTGACAAAGGGTGCGATTTGAAGTGCCAGCTCTAATGCAAGAGTAACTACCTAAAGCCATTCGAACTAATTATAGTGGAGGGACGTATAGATATAATGGACAGCCTTTGTCCACCGGGTATAGCATGGGCAATCATGCTTCAGGTAACATCGCATGGAATGTCTGCGCTCCAGGCCCTGAAGCAGGAAGTCGGACTACCTTAGATTTTGATTTTCGACAAATTGGTTTTCGCCTCATTATAATAATAATAATAAAATTTATATCAGCGTTGGTTTTAATGTTTCTTAGATTCTACTTTAAATTTATGAAATAGCTGTTTCGCGTTGAAATCAAGTTCTTATAAATATCATTTTTGTGATAAATAAACAGAGGGCTTTCACTTTGTAATACAATTTACACTATATGACATCGTTAGAGAATGAAATTATTAATTCCCACTTAATCAAAGAATAAGGATGTTAGTGCTTCTCTAAACTGGATCCCTCATCATCCTACTTCCTACTTCTCTAGACCTTGCGCCTCCTCGAGGGTGTGCACACTTTCAAAAAGGGTTGAATTGACACTAGCTTTAATTCAATCTGAATAGGGAACAGTTCTCTATAATCAAAAGAAGTTAGGGGCTTGGAGAATTCCTGTGCTCACTTTATATCCGTAGGGCGTCGGTATATCATTTTTAAATAAATATAGGTAAAATGATCTTCGATGACCACTTGAGAGTCAAGTGGAAAAGCCACGCAATTAACAGACGAGTGAAGTTAAGCATTTGGCTGCATATCCACACTGAGATAGGTGGCGTACGGTATTAAGCTTTAGGAAAAACAATTCCAAACAATTTTCCCATTAATTTGCCCAATAATTTCACTTTAATTTCTCGATTTATTCCACTTCATTGCATCCAATTTTCCGCGCATTTGCGACTTTCTCTTAAAAGACACATCTCCTTCATCATCGCCATTTTATTACTCATACTCTTATTTTCTTCAAGGCTATGAAGTCCTTTTACTGGTTCTGCATCTCCTCTTATCTAATGCAGAATCTTTCTCCATGTTTTTATTCGTCTCTGCAACACCCTTTTCCCTATATCAATGCCGTCTGGGCATTTTTATAGATAGTAATAATCCAAGGAAAATTATATTCATATGCATACAATATGTAAAATCATCATCCCAAAATATAATCAATCAATTATTTTGTCACTAGAATATTCCAAGTAACTTCACCCTAATACATAAAAAATTCATTTTTCTTAAAATTGCCCATATTCGAGTACGCACATATAAACACACGCCTTTCGCCATCTATCTCGAAGCGCTGTACAAAGTCCACTTGTGCAGAGCGTCACTTCGGCTAAAGGTTAGTCATAATTTCTCTCCCAATTATTCTCGGCAATAAGTCCATACGAGAGTAGATCGCGGCTCCTGTTGTTCTTCCATTGCAGACCCCAATTCACAGTCTATCATAGTTATATCCTACTATTTATATTTACTATACCTACACAACATAATATATATATACTTGCATGTACTCTCGTGGTAAGCAGAGAATATGAACGCTATATATACATATATATTCATGGTCGTGTACTCAGAGTACTAACTTGTACTCACATAATTGTATTACTTGTATATCATTTTAATCCCTTAAGAAAGAGACGGATAACCCCACCTGTAATGCCCTGGAACGGCCGCGAATCCCATGTGTACATACAGCGCCTGGAAACTGGTGCACTTCGGCGCAGATAATGAGGGCGTTCGTAGCAAGGCGAGCTCAAAACCAATCGGAAACTCCGCGCCACCGTGAGAATCCACGCAGGACGCGCCTCGTCTGATAAGACCGGCTCCCTTTCGGTGCCTCTGGCGATGAATTTCCGCTGAGGCCACAAAAATACTCAGTAAAGGGTCACCAGAAATCAGTACAGTTGCAAGTACAGTTGCGGATAGCAGTACCGTGTAGATTCCGCGCGTAGTGCCCGCCATCCCGTTACCGCCAGTCCCGTGCTGTGACAGGACACCTTCGAATCTGTCTCGCTCGCAGCCGAAGACAAGGGTTCTCGCCCGATAGATGCTAGTCAACAAACAAACCTCTATCAACCTCGAGTTAGCTCCGTTCAGCCTGGCGTACTCCCTCTTTTATCTTCAGCGAGGTTAAACAAAGTGTTTGTAATCAGACATTGCAAACCCTTGTCGTCACCAGGCCTCACCCCATCCGATTTACGTGAGTCTTCCTTGAAACTCAGCATACCCGTTTTCCTTCCAGAGTTCGTTCGTAGGTACAGTAAATGATCTTTATCGAGTCCCGTTGTACCCCGAGTCTCCGTGACCTTAATTTTGCACTTCCGTGTTCTCCTTTTAATTTCGTGTTGTTTATCCATTGTAGAATTACTTATATTCCTTATTTTTGTATATAGTAAAGTATTTTGCTATAACCGGTTTCTCTCAACCCAAAACCTCTATAGGTTGTTTAACTTAGACCAACTATCGCACTCAGGGACTCCAATTGTCCTCATTATTTTGACTCCCTCCCCCCCTCCCTGTTCCGTCTAAGGAGAGTTAGTACAAGTTCACCCAACGACTTTGACTCTACGATAAATCTCAACCGCTTATTATCGTTTATATTCGCTATATACCATAAAAATTGAATTTAAGTAAGGAACCAAAGGATCTGATACAAATTATATGAGATTCATTTTATTGCCTTCCCACTTTAACAGATTTTGAGGCAAATGACAAAGCAGCAACGCCGATGTGGGTAGCTTCTGAGAGGAAATTTGATCTCGTTTTTACTCTCGTCTTCATAATGTCAAAAGTTTGCAACTTTAAAATACCAGAAATAGGAAATAAAGAGCAATAATGCGCAATAGCAGCTTTTAAGGGCTTAAATTCAATAGTTATATTTACCTGTAGCTTATTTGGGTTCTATATTCGAGCCTGGTAGTGTTTTTTTAGTTACGAAACAAAGGTATATTACACCTTACTCTTGGAATTTTAGGAATACACCCCACTCGTATGTTTTGGAATTGGTGAGCGTTAATTTTCATATGAAAAATGATCTTTTATAAAGTGCATAGTAATTAGCTTAATTAAGTGTGTTTATCAGGACTTACTAAACAAATGTTTTCCAAACTTTCTGATCCAAAACTCCCTAGTTAAAATTAATGTATTAACAAAGAGCCCTCATAGCAATTAAATGCAGATATTAAGTTAATTTAATGAACAATAACTCTTACCAAAAATCTAATGTGAAGTCTAAGATTAGTGCATTTTTACAAGAGTTAATCTTAATTCTCCATTATTTTCTAGATCAAATCAATTTCTTTGCTTAGTTTAAATGTTTTTAGTACGAATACATCTAGCTTCTAGCATGTATGAATTTGGAAAACTCGATAGTAATGGTTCATCAGTTTCCTACAGTTTGGGGGAAATATTTTCATTTGTTACAAATCCTTTCAAACTTTCCTTTGAGTAAAGTGACTTTGCTCCAAAGTCGGGCTACATTTAAATAATTTTCTCTTGCAAATCCAGATAAAAGTGTTCATCCCAATTAATCCATTTTGTTACCTTCATATCTTCAAGATATTAGATTCGCTTTCAAATATCTTCGTTGAATTGTTCGAGGTATGCAACAAAAACATATATGTCAGCATCAGAAAAGTTATCTCTAGTTCCTGGTTCAGGGGAAGAAATATAATATTTGAAAAAAAGTGAAAATTTCTACCACAAAGTGAAGTTGAAGAGCTTTATTAACTCTTTTTAGAATTCCATAATAATAGTACGAATCTGTATAATTATTATGTCTTTACCTTATCGATTATTTTGTGCTACATTGAAATTTGAATATGAATCAGAAATGTACAGGGATTAATATACTAAATGAATTGATCAGAAAAGGATTGATCTTCCTTTAACCAAAATTACACCACTGTGTCAAAAAGATCTAAAAGATTTTACAAACAATTACCTTTCGACAACTATCCTTCTTCTGTATAAAGTAACAATTGATTTTAATTTTTATCATTATCTCGGCATACTTTAGCAAAATTCAGCTCTTAGAGGCACTTGATTTTATTTTATCTATTGTCTGAATAAAGGTGTGCAAAGAAGAATGCTATTCTTCAGTTATGTTTTTAGCACAAAATATTGTCTGTATCACAATCAATATATGTCCCGTAACTTTTGTTTTTTCCCTCACTAAAGCTAAAATCACGTTCTCTTTAGCAACCATAGATGAAGTTCAATCCGTTGCAATTGTGATTATATTATTAAAAGGTAGGCTGCATTTAAAATATAACTTTTGCACACCTAAACATTGTTTCTCCTTTCGAATCAGTTTTAAAGATTTGGAAAAAGGGAATTCATCAATTATGGCTTTTTACTCGTTTTTTAATACATAAGAAATCAAATTAAAATATTTTTGCTTCTTTTTCTTAAATTCTTCTAGCTCTAAATTTTCTGTGGTTTAAACATCCTTTGTCATTTCTCCAAGCCTCCATTTCACAGTATTATCAAAAAGTGGAATGCTTTTAGAGTTTTATTAGCATCTGTTTTCATGACATTCTCTATGCTCTTTGAAATTCCTTATTGAGAATATGCGGCTTGTTTTCTTTGCAATAATGAGTGAAATATCTTACAATAGTTGTAATCTAACCCTTGGCAGATGGTAATCCAGATGGTTTAATAAAGGAAGCGGGACGATTTTTAAAAATTCTTCACCGTTTTGAAATATCCAATATCTTTTTATCCCTTATGTCATTATGTTTTTTGTTTAATTCTCTTTCATTTTTTGAAGACTTCATAGCATCATACACAAATACGTTTTCACACATAAGACCAATAAATATAGTTTTAATGCTGGGGGAAAGCACAAACCCATATTCTTAACATTCTAACTAATTCGAATTTTGCTGCGAATTATATTGAAAGAATTATTGATAATAACATTAAATTCTCATTCACTATATTATAAATAATAAAGTCAATTAAATATTTAAGCATAGCACGCTAAAGAATTGAACGGACACTAAATATTAATATTTCAAACTAAGCAGGAAGTTGTCAAAGGTCAGTAGAATCGATACGTAACTATTGCAGTAGAAACCGTTTTGAATGAATAATAAATATTTATAGCTTAAATGATTAATGTAAAGAGGAGGTCGTCCCTGACCACGTTGGAAATCTCTGGAATAAACAGATGTATAGACCAGCTATCGATGATCGAATCAAGGTGAATCGGATTCATGTCACAAACTGTATTTCTTAAACATCCTATTTTTGAACGGTACTCGTTAGTTTGCTCCTCTAGAGAACTTCACTCCAGGTACCTTGTCAGGGCTCTTCCATCCCATCAATTCCACGTAATGTGTTTTCAGGTATATAGTAGGGAACTATGATACAAATTGCTTCTGGAAGATTGCGTACCTTCCTCTGCTCTAATTATGTAACACCCTAAGTAGTCTCGTTTTATACCATAGAGCTATATGTATACCTTTCACAGATTGATTTCCTTGGTGTTTCTTCCATTGACTTTGTCTGCTTTTCCTTATACCCTCATAATGTCTCTTTACATCCTAAACTACTGCTAAATTGTATTTTTCTGAATATCTCCTGTTATGCAAGGAATTGGTGACATCTAATCCATGGCAAAGCTTTGAACGGATACTCCTGATGTCATCATTTCGTACATCACTCATGGAAAACGACGATTCCGCAGGCATAGCGGGTTTTGGAGAAGTTCTGACGGAAAAATTTCTCTAAACAAACTTAGTTATATTTTTTCAGAAGGTTTCAATAAAAAGTCTTTTTTAAATTTATTCAGGTGTACTGGGATGGCAGTTAGAAGAATCGAGATCTCTGCTCTCCTGCGTGCAAGCCAGAATGAGCCAGACAACAACAAGAGGGGCAAAGTTAGCCGGATGACCGTCTGCGGAGTCTTGGAGCTGCATAAGTACTGGGAAGACTTCAATGATCGACCTTGTTCAGTCAGAGCGAAAATGTCGACCATGTAATGGTGAGAAAGCCCTTCAAAAGTGCTTTGAAGCTCTAAATGACAGCGTTTACGAACAACATATCGGTGGCCACGGTGGCCAGAGCCTTCATGGAGGAGGGCGGAAAGAGGATCGGTGTATGCGAGAATAACGTCGGGAGCATTATCGTCCATATCTCAATTTTTTTCTGATGAAAAAATATACACGGTCGATCCGGTCATCAACTATCAGAAGGAGTGTGTGTCAAGGTTCAACTAGGACGTGTCCACAACCAAGAACTCGGCCTCCGGGATGATGCCCTGCGTCGTGGCTTCAAATCGCAAGAGGTGCGGCCGGTTACAGACTAAGCGCCTAAGATTACAGGGGCATCATTGCCACCAAATTCCTGCCCTAGGTTAGAAATATCACGAAGAAGACGGATTGCATCTTTTCACTAGGATGGTGACTCTCACTACACAGTCAAGTTCGTGCAAGGATGGTTGCAGTCGAACATAAACTTCTTGTCTAAGGAGTTTCGCCACCACAGTCGACCGACCTCTTTCCCCTCAAATACATAGGACGGGCGCATATATAGGGCAAGGCCTACAACGGTCCCCACAGTAACATTGATGAGCTTAAGTCCTCCGTCAAAACTGCATCTGGCCAAGCATGTGGAATGACCTAAACTGCAAAGTGATTGTGGCCTTTAGGTCTAGCCATGAGTGCCCGCTTGCTCCGAGGGCAACCACATTGATTAATATTACAATTTAAACACATATGTATATGCTAAAAATAAAATTGTGTCTAACTGCATAGAAACTAACATTGTGTTCTTTGTTGATATCGTCTTAACGAGTGCAACATGACTTTTGCAATATCCGGTAAAACTATCCCTTGAGACCTACAATATTCAATGGATTCAAAACAACGCCTTCTAAAGTGTCAGTCATTAATCAATCACTAAGTATGTAGGGCGGATAAACTTAGTACGAGGGTATAATTGGCACGCCGTTCTTTTTAAATGATGAGGAGCTGGATGGGTTGTGTGGAAGGTACACGGAGATGAAGTGCGGGAAGGGTGAATCGGACGCCGTGAGGTCCAATTTAGTGAATCGACCCACTTCATATCACTTAGAAATTTATCAATTTTTCTTCCATTGGTTTAATTATAATTTAACCAATGAAAGAAAAATAAATTAGTACGAATTAGCCACTCATGCAAGGTTCTCTTGAAATGACTGAGTGAGCAACTGGAATTGAAGGGATGGTTTTTGCAATGTGCAACAGAACTGCTTTTATGCTGTAAAGGGATCTATCTATCCATTTATGAATAACCTCCACTCATTTGGTTCATAGGTCAACTCAAGGGCATTGAATATGACTTGGATATCATTACAATAAGTTAAGTTGTTTTCAAATTTGTAGAAGTGCTGTAGATCTGCCTAACACTTGCTAAATACTTTAATTCGAGCATGTTCATCCAACAGGTTCCATTGTTGCAGACGTGAGGCGGGTAGTTTACTATGCTGCTTAGTAAGTGTTAGATTAGGAATTAGATCATTGAGTTCCGGGTGAGTGATGAGGTGTGGTTTCTTGTCAGATTCCAGTTGTGCCACATATGGTGTATCTTTAAATTCTGATTCGTCTGAGTTGCTCGTGTCATCGCTTGGTAATTCAGAGGCTGGCTGTGGTACAGGAATAGCACTTGTATGTGGAACTGGCGAATAGCAGACTAAATATCTGGATACATGATAGATTTCTTGACTTTTTTCTTGTGACCTGCAGTAAAATGAAATAAAATTAGACTAAAATAGATATTAGTGGCTGCGATACAACATACTATGTATTTTGATCTTTTTATTTGATATATCTCTTGAAAATTTATTAAAGACCAGGAAATAAAACTTATTCAATACCAACTTTAATGTCTGTTAAACAGAAGCAGCAGTCCGTTGAATGGTCTTTTAGCTCACTCCAGACCATTCGTGCGCCAAACATGCGGCCAGGCCCTTTTCCTTTCGTCCAGGCCGAAAGGGAAACTTGTTCTCCTGACACAACATTCTCTAGGCATTTTAGCTTTGTCTCCTGTAAAAAAAAAACACTTTAATATGTGAAAAATTATATTAATAATAACAGCAACAAATATTAAATATAACAGTAAAACTAAGGAAACATTTATAGTAATTTACAAAATTATCAAGCCTTACATAAGTGTAACCACTGATTTAGACCCATATAACTAAAAAAATTAAGTATACCTTCATGAATCGTCGAAAGCAAAATTACTAAATACTATTAAAATGGCATAGAATATTTTGGGAAATTTGCTTTTGATATTATTTATGTTTCATTTTTTTAAAAATAGGATAAAAGTTATTAGGAAAGAAATGCTTAATGAACAAAGGATGCATCCCTAATTAGAGAACGGTACTTATAAATGCAACCATAACCAGATAAAAATATTTTCTATCTCAGAGACAAGTGAACAAAGTATTAATCAGACAAATGCAGGTCCTTATTCTTAATAACGTGGACATATCTTAGACCACAGGATGTCAATTACATAGAGGTACAATTTTGAAAATATATTTTGATGAATTTGATTTTTCATTCGATTTAGAATAAAGTTGTCATGGTGATTTTGACTTAAAGTACATTATATTTTGTTACTGCAAGTTTTACCTTTATAATTGTATTCTTTGTCCGTAAGTAATAAGACTGCACAGCTCGTTGATTTTATTAGTTTATTATCAATGTCTAGTAATCATATATATTGAAGGAAAATAATTAATTAGCTATTTTATTTAGTAATCAATTAAAAGTTTGACCGTGACTCGTATAAGATGAATTATTAGTAAATAGCGGCAGATTATATCTTAACTATTCAGTTACACGTTAGACAGTGAGGTGAGACTTTATATGCCACTCAATAAGGCTGCTTACTATCGTTTTATTTAAAAAAATACATAAAAGTCGGTATATATGGAGTTAACAGAACTTATGTAAGCAATATTTGTTTTTCTAAGCTTGTGACTCTTCAATTTATTTTTATAAACATGCTTATTTCCTTTCTTTCCGTTCATGTCTGACTCTGCTCTACTACTCCAGGATATAAAAACACAAACAAATGGAAAATTGAGCATTCTAGTCTACCATCAGCTATAGTTCTAGTGTCTCGTTTAGCTTAAATCCCAGCCACAGTTTTCGTTCACCTACCTTCATAATGAAAAACTGAGTGAGAGCAATGATGAAAAATTTAAATTGCAGATGATTCAGCTCCTAGGCGAGTAAAGGATTCCAGCATCATGAGTTGACTGTTTTGGCACAAGATTTGGGACTATCAAATATTGCTTCAGAACGTCTATCATAACGACCGAGTGAGATCACCTTGCTTGATAAAGGAGCAAAGTTATCTTACTTTCGCTTCCGAGAAAGTGCATTTCTGTCGGACGTTCAAAGTGAGAGCAGCTTTGAGTGTTGTCATAATATACAGTGTTTTACTGGATGACTTGGGAATTCAGAATTACAACTCAAATGAATGAAGACTGTTCATCGTTTGCTTAAAGAGGAGACTAAATTCTGTTCGCCTCTACAATGGCAATTCAAAATGTGCATTGCAAGTAGCGCATTCAGTTAGTCTTCGTAAAAAAACATATGTACATAAAGATTCATTGAATTGTTTTATTATTACAAACACAATTGGAACAATGGTGTTTGGTATGCTACCAGTTTGGTCAGCGATGAGGGTGCACGATGTATTCCTACTTTCTGAGAATGTGAGAAAGCAGAGCTCGACAGAAGCATTGCTTGGAGACAAATTCGCCTCCAAGATTTGATCTCAAACCTGATGATCCCAACATCCTACATGTGTCACTTGTTGCCAGAAAGAAAATTATATTTCCACCTATCCACATAAAATTGGGTCTCATGAAGTAATTCGTTAAATAGTAAATGCATTTTATAAGATATATCACAAATATGTCAACTAAATCGTTACCAAACAATTCTTTCACCAATATGTTTGTAAAAGTGTGTAATACCATGTTTTCAAATGTTGAAATTCGACTCCCGTGGGAAATCCTAAAAAACCTGCTGAAGTTAGGGTTTGTTGAAAAAGGCCACACCTACTTTTACATTTAAAGTAGTTTTATTTTAAATGCTTACGATCAGAATTATTTTTCATCCACATGATATTCACATGTCATTCATGTCAACAAAATCATGCCTGCAGTTTCTCCATGTAATGCCTTTACAGAATCCACAGGCCAAGATGCACGTTATCCTATTCTTCTTGCAGCTGCACCTCCGGTTGCTGCAATCTCCATGACAATTAGAGCTCGTGAACTTCAGTTGATCCTCAGGAGCCATAAGATCTCTCTAGTGTTGGAACTGGCTAATAACCATGCACACCTAGTGTCCGTCCATAGTCAGAGGGGTTCAGAGACATACTCTGTAGAAGGATCCAGTCCCGGTTCTGCAGATAGGCACGGAGTGAATGCTGTACAGCTGTAAGCTCTGTTGGAGGTAGAGTTTCTAGGTTGATCACTCATGCCGCTGCCTTCCTTGAGAACATGTTGTATCGAATTTCACCCAATGTAGTATTTGGTCCATGGTAAATGTACTGGAAAATCGCAGTACCAGCCTGAATCACTTCCTCCTTGGTGGCCTCTCTGTCAAGGAAGATGTCCATGTACTTATCTACGTACCCGCCACAAAAGCTAAAAAAGGCACAATCATGACATTTATAATTATTATTATTTTTATTATTTGTCGAAGGATTAGTAGTATTATCATCATTACCTAACAAATAGAGATGATTTCCCATAGCCAGTGATCGCAAAAGCCTTAAAACACCCCGTGGAGGCATAAGAGAAGAGCAGGTAGCCCCTCTTTCATTGAGAGAGAGATTCTTGGATTTCTGGAAGTCATGAGCCAGTTGATGTGGTGAAGAAGAGTGGATAGTGGCTGTATGAGCTATAGTGCACTAGCATTACCAGCACGTCTGTATCTTCTACCACCACTTGAATATAGAAAAAAAAATAAAAGGCATAATGAACCGTTTAAAAACGGATCAAATTTTCAACAATGTGAATTCTCTTCTTTTCACGCTACTCCATACCCCCTCCGGGCACTATCTAGTAGTTAATGAAGGAAAATATAGACACAAGTGTTATTGACCTTAACAGAGCAATTTGAAGCATAAGCCAATGCCTTTCTCGCAATCGAAGTGTCAGCATCATTGCCACACTACTCCACAGTGATGTGATGTTTTCAGAAGGATAAAGAAAGGAGGTGGATGAGCTTACTCTTGTTATGAGTGTTGTCCAGGAGCTTTGCTCTTGGGGTTCAGTGGAACAGATTTGGTCGAACCTGGAGTTTACAGAAGGAGTTCTTGGTACCATGGATGTGGTCTTGATCTTCAGGTGATCTGCTATATCCAACGAATACCACAATGATCTTCTGGGAGAAGCAGCCCAAACATTGCAGGTAGCTCTGATAACTGTTGGCAATATCCTGCCGGGTCTGATGTTGTTCCCAATTCAAGATTTAGAAAAGCCATCTGCGATCAATCACCAGGATGCAGCATGGTTGGCTAGTGAGGTCAAGTGGATCAGTTAATGCTTTCAGACTAGTCTTTGAAAAGTCTGCCTTATTTGCCTTGTTCATCTTATGATATTTGTTGCTGAAGAGGAACAATGGTAAGGAAGCCAGCTCATTCTGTAAGCTTATCTAAACTTTCATATCCCTTTGGGCAAAAATAATCAGTCGGTTAAACAAATAAAGTGAGTCAAGGTGACTCTCTTCTCATTGAATATGGGAATCGTTCTGACTTGAAATTCCTGATCGATGTCACTGACTGTAAATACAGCTTGACATGCCTCACAATCTCTACTTCAGCTGCTCTCTCATCATTGACTGAGTTATCTCCTGTGCTTGTTAATCCTGTTGACAAAGACACCAGCAACTCCTTGTCTCGATCGTTGTCAAGTGGCTTGTTCTCCTTAAACCATTTTAGGGCAAGTTAAACTGCCTCTGCATCACGCTTCATCACTTAATTCTCAAGTGCAGCATCAACCGCAACCTTATCATTGTTCTGATCATCCGTTTCTTTCACAATGGTTGCAAGTGTCAGATGCATCTGGGGCATCACCGCCACTCCTACTATTAAGGAAGCAGTATTTGTAGTTTTGTGTCTCCGAGTAAGACTCAGTGTATCCAAGCCAGTGTAATTTGTTGAACATCCATTTGACACAAATCTATGATCAAGTTGTATGGCAAGCCCCATTTGGTGGGGCAATACTCCTGACCGTAGTCGAAAGGCCTTAATGAAGTTCTGTTCCCAAACAACAACTCTTTCCTCTTTCTCGATAATTGGTCTCAGGAACATTTGAAGGCTTGCAAGAAGAAGTTCTAGCTGACTATTGATGTCAATCCTGCTGTGTGTGGTGGGGTATGAATTCGGACCTAGATCAATCATGGCAATGTCATTGCATATAAGCTTGAGAGCTGTCTTTATGATCTGAGTCTTCTCATCTCCGTGTTCAATACTAGCATGATGCTCTTGCAGAATATTGTCACGGCATCTTTAAGACAGAGTACATCTGCCCTTCTCTCCTGTGTTGTGAAATACAAGGTGTAATGGTATTTCTCTTGGATTTTTATCTTTAGCTAATACTTTTAATAAGAGAGGCTCTTATCTGGTGATTGATCAAACTCCTGCAGCTTTTCATGGAATTGGTCAAGCGTCATCTCCCCCTGATCTAATTCTGAGTCAAACCATTCGCAGAATTCAATAAAAACTGCCTCTCACTCATTATTAATTTTCCTCTGTCCTCTCTCACTTTTGCCTTTCTCTTCTGTCTTGGAGTAATGGTCACCTCTCTCAGAAAGAATTTGTAGCGCAAATGGTACAGTGTTTCCTCTGCCAACAACTCGTTGATCCTTTCCAAGCGTCCAGTGAATTCAGTTCCCCAGTCATTTCCACGACTCCGTGCTGTCTTCAGCAAACTTGCTTTCAGTTGATCTGCAGTCAAATTATCTGGCAAAATCAGTCAAATCAGTCAAATTTCTAGCTTCTGCTGGATTATTTTTGTAGAGCTGAGTGGGTTGGTTGCAAAGAATGCATACATCCTCATATAGAAGGTGAATTTACCTTGAACATTTAGAACTACAGCCAGTAGATGCACTGAATTCAGTGTACGTGCCTCTTGTCTTCAACTATGATGAGTCTTTCTCTGCCTTTAATGCTTGGGCTTCCTCTGATGCTTGAGCTGACTTCATGGTGATCTCAACAAATTTGTTGTACAGATTATTTTTACACTTCATGTGGTACCTCAGTGTACCTTCCGTTTGAACCTCCTTCAACGTTCCACAACTGTAGCATTTTTGTCAGCTTCTGCATGTTTTAAAAAAGTAGAGTAACCCATAGTTGTTGCCTGTATGAGCCTCTAAGTTTGTGCACCCGGGCCTGCCCAGATAAAGCAACTGAGCATAGGTGAAGTAACTTCTTCATCCATATTACTAGAATACAATCTCCTGCAAATTAGATTATATGATATATTTAGAATTTATTTTTCCACAAATGAGTGTTTGTGGTGAAATACAAATGCAAACAATCAACTCAGAATCATAAAAACCCTGATTCGATAATCATTTATCGGTACCCTAACTTGAGCACATTTTTTCAGGGTTCCCCATAGGAGTTAAATTTCAACATTTTCAACATTTTACAATCATATTAGTGAAAAGGTTGTTTGGCAACGATTTAGTTGGCAGATATTCATATGTTGCCCCATAAGAAAAACATTGCTTTTAGCATCTCCTGGCCTGCCAATTGAAAAGAAATCTGGTACCCAGATTTGGCAGCTCATCACTGATGAAAATTTCATTGGAACAAAGTAAAAACTCGGAAAAAAATCCTTTGTTATCATTCAGAGTTTTGTCCAGAGTTTTCTGGAACATACACGAGCATAAGATTACACCGAAAATATGAATAACCTATTTAAGGGGTATACTAAGAGCATCAAGATGTATTTTTTGTAGACCCATCTTGCTAATTTCCCTGAATCCTTGGTGAAATCAGTCATGAGCAAGGTGAACGATTCCACCAAGATCTGAATGTAATGGAAGAACGGTATCAAGGTAGATTGGCTGTAATTATGTTGATTGACCACTGTTAGAGCATAACGCAAAAAGGTCTAGAGATTAAACAGTCCAGAACAAGCTATAAACATAGATTTTCGGCTTAACAACTTGCGAACAATTTGGCTTACAGAATCAATAATTTTTGTCTGAAAAAGAAAATTAGTACAAACATTACAGGCAACCAATATTTGATTATTTTTCAGTGTATGTAAATTTTTAAAACATTTTATAAAATAAGCACAAATTTGTTAGAAGGTATTTTTATGTAGCTCCAAAAGTTGATGTGATACAGTAAAACTACGGTCACTTTTTGATTCAGAGCCAAAGTTAGTCAAAACCAAGTATTAGATCTAACAGTGAAAATTGGGTTTCTCAACGTTATTTGTTGCATTTTTCGGACGTGATTATATTTCATTTTTCTTCCAATATTTGTCAGGGATTTTCGTAAATGTTTGGAATGTGACTAGCCTCTATTTTTTGGATAATTTCTCAATAATTTTGCTTAAAAATATGTTTTTAATTTAGAGACTGTTTTTTTCTTGGGCCAAATCCCCCAAACTGGGAGGTTTAAAATTAAAATAACTATATTAAAAGTATAGGAGCAGCCTACACAAGTTAACGAATCGGTAGCCATTGTGTTAATTGATTTAATTTTAATTCACATTTAATTTTGTGTGTTAAATGATGTAGTTTCAATTCATATTTCATTTTGCATAAAAACATGGTTTTTTTTTAATTAAGTGACTTTTATTCTTGGGCAAAATCCAAACAGGTGTATTTTTCAAATTAAATTAATTTGTTTAATAGTTTATAAGCAGCCCACAAAGTTTGAGAAATCGGTAGCCAATATGTTATCTGATTAAGTTTTAATTCGTATTTAACTTTGCTTAAAAACAAGGCCTTTTAACTTAAATACTGTTATGACTTGGATGAATCTGGATAATGAAGGGATTGAGACAAGAAAAACTAGTGACTCCAGATTGAAGTAAGAAGATTTATGGGGGGGCCACTTTCTTTTTAACTTAGTTTATTTATCAATATCGTATCTATGTATTATTTCTTGAGATTGAAGATGCCCCTTCAAACATTGACTGCCATGTATCTGACTCTTATTATTCTTATTGGCTGGGTTAGTACTTGATCTTCGTAATTCTTGTTGATGTAATCTTCATATTACTTCCAATTATCTTGACGTGATGATTCCTTACAAATTCTTGATGACGTGATAATTCTTGAGACGTTGATGATTTCTTTGGATACTTTATGAGTTGGCCTTTGAAGTCATTTTTTTTTTTAAGGGGCTATCTGGCGAATCCCCAATAGGCATAAGTCGCCGTAAACAAAAAGCCTAGTTTTAGGCTACTTTAAAAAATTTGATCAGGAAACAAAAATAAAAAGAAATAACAATAACAATAAAAATAACAAAACAATAACAAAAACAACTAAACCTAGTTAAATGAAAGGGAGAAGGCCAGCCTCACCCAAATAGTCAACAAGTCCACCAGATAATGTGCACGCACTCGTCCCGAGTACAAAGGACAGGCGGTAGCGACCCCGCCCATCCCGGTACCGGGAAAGGTAACGTGCGCGAAGATAACCCAGACTGGGACATTCGACTAGAATGTGCCGAACAGTCTCGGGGACGACGCAGTCGTCGCAATAGGACGCAGGCGAGCGCTCCATAAAATAGCAATGCGTCACGCGAGTGTATCTGATTCGGAGACGACAGAAAGCGACCTAAAGCCGTCGCGGCATTGGGGGATAGGTCCATGGGAACAGTCGCGGCGCAATGGCACGCAACTTTAAGTTCCCTTCGACCGTCTCCCATCTTCTTTGCCAAGCAGTCCAAAGAGCTGCCCGTATTCCTGCCATGTAGTCGGTGTGAGGAAAAGCGAAACGCTGGTCCGGTCGCCGAGTCCTCGCGGACTCATTGGCGCCCTCATCGGCGCGCTCATACCCCGCAATTCCTACATGTCCAGGAACCCAGCAGAAGATAATCTCGACATCTGCCCGGCTCGCAAAAACCGTGGCGTCACGGATATGACGAACCAGGGGATGTGGAGATTCCAATGCCCCGAGAGCACTTAGGGCGCTTTGTGAGTCGCTATAGATCACAATCCGGTCAACATTTCGGGCACGTCGCGTAATCTCCCTTGCCGAGTGGTGTATTGCCACCAGCTCGGCCGTGAAGACAGACGCAGCACCTGGTAGAGCCCCGCTGACTTCAAACAGCAGGGATACGGCGTGGAAGCTGACCCACTCTTGGGACTTAGAGCCATCCGTATACACTGGCACGGTTCCAGCGTGACACGATGTGTGCTCCAAAAAGGTCGAACGCAATACTCTTGGCACAGTACAAGCTTAGGGAGCAGAGGCGTGGCCACAAATAGCCAAATGTGGTACCCTCCAGGGTGGCATCCTGGGCAGAACCAGGAACACCACTAGACCGAGAGCTATATCTAGCTCTCAAAGGAGTTTCCTGGCCCTAACCTCAAAGAGCTCAGGGTATAACTGGCGTCTCTAGGCGGCATAGGCACCATCCAGATCAGCTGCAGATGCAGTGAGAGCTGTTGGCGACTGAGGGAGGCGCCGTGCTCGCGAAGACAGGTGACTGTTGCACTGCACGCGGCGCAGAGCGAGTTGCATTTCCTTTAGCATCGACCAACAGGCTCTCAATGGGGAAAGTGCGGAAGGCACCGGTCGCCAGGCGAAGGCCGGTGTGGTGGATCGAATATACCTTCCGCAATAAACGCTCGGCTGCGGATGTAGTCAGTAGCCCTATCAGCGCCCCAAGCGCTGATAGGGCTACTGAGCGGAACGCAACTCACTCACAGCAAACTTGTCGTTGAAGGGTTCTCCGCCTCAGGAGGTAGAGTCCAGCCGGCGGCCTTCCGCGACATCACGACGTGCATTTAATGCTGGCGGAGCCTTATCACGGCTAGAGAATGCGGAAAAAGAAGTCGCTAAGGATTCCGCCACGGACGCGGGGTCGGAGATTGCGGTCTCATCCTCCTGGAGAACGGAAGGGGGGGCCTGCGAGAACTTGCCCCGAATCCTTTTGACTCGCTTCCACACCTCTGCTAAAGGGGTCTTCCCGTTAAGTGAAGACACGTATGCCCACCAAGAAGAGCTGCAGGCGTGCTTCGAAATATACCGAAACCTAGCCCTAGCCCGACGAAATTCCGTGACAGTGAAGTCGTTCAGGCGGCGCTTATAGCGCCTGTAGGCATAACGCTTCTGTTTGAGGGCCGTCTCACACTCGGCTGACCACCATGGGAGTGGTCGGCGTGCAAAACGGCCAGACGTCCTAGGAATAGTAGTCAGGCCCACGGCGATGATGTTGCCGGAGAAGAACTCAACGGCCTCATCTACTGAACTAAACTCCTCGACTGAGATAGAGAATTCAGTCATTTCCAGAAATGCAGGCCCCTGCGCCCGCGCAAAGCACCACCGAGGTGGTCTCTCAGGCGGCAATTGCCCTGATTTTATATTTGAATGGGAAAGTAATCACTACCATGGATGTCATCGACCACCCCCCAATCAAAATCAGTCTGTGCATCCGAAGAGCACAGAGATAGGTCAAGACCAGAAAATAAAGACGTTCTCGGACATTGAGGCGTAAACTTATCCACGTTTAGGACACCCATCTCAAGCTCTTTGATCAGATCGGCAAAGACTTGTCCCTTGGAATTTATGGAGTAATCTCCCCAGAGAAGATGCCTGCCGTTCAGATCTCCAAGCGAAAGATAGGGTTTCGGCAACCGTGCCACGACGCAGCGGAAGTCCCCCGCGTCAAAGTCAGCTGACGAAGGAATGTACGCAGAAATGATAGTATACCTCCTATCCATCCAGGTGCAGCTGCACAGCCACTGCCTGAAAGGGGTATCTAAAGAGAAAGGAATAACGGAGACATCATGCCGGGTGTAAACCGTGCATCCTCCAGCAAGGCCATCCCGCGGTGGTGGGGTCGCAAGACCCTTATACCCCGGGAGGGCGGGCAGGGGGCACGCGCCTAGCATGGTCTCCTGCAAAAAGCTAGCTAACGGGAACGGGACAAGACGAGGCTCCGCAGCTCCTCCCAGTTGGACCGGAGTCCACGGCAATTCCATTGAAGGAATATGCCCTCCAGGCCTAGCTCGGAGGAGACGCGGGGGCCCTCCTCAAACTGAAAACCCTCACGGGAATGGCCGTACGCTTCCCGGAGGCAGAACTCCGGGCGCTGTTGGCCGGACAAAGCGCTGGAGGCGCTGTCGCCTTCGAGGACTTATTAGGGGAGGTTAGGCTCGCCATGCGAGTCTTTTTCTCCCTCCGCTTCAAAACTTTAGGCGGGCAGGGGGCACGCGCCTAGCATGGTCTCCTGCAAAAAGCTAGCTAACGGGAACGGGACAAGACGAGGCTCCGCAGCTCCCCCCAGTTGGACCGGAGTCCACGGCAATTCCATTGAAGGAATATGCCCTCCAGGCCTAGCTCGGAGGAGACGCGGGGGCCCTCCTCAAACTGAAAACCCTCACGGGAATGGCCGTACGCTTCCCGGGGGCAGAACTCCGGGCGCTGTTGGCCGGACAAAGCGCTGGAGGCGCTGTTGGCCGGACAAAGCGCTGGAGGCGCTGTCGCCTTCGAGGACTTATTAGGGGAGGTTAGGCTCGCCATGCGAGTCTTTTTCTCCCTCCGCCTCAAAACTTTAGGCGGGCGTTGCGGCTTCGGAGGCGGGGGGCCCTTTTGTCGAGGAACCACCGTCTCCGAGCCACTCGCTCCACCTCGGGGCGTGGGCGAAGGAGCCGAAGCTTCTTTGTTGCTGTCCACCTTTCGGGGGACAGCTTTAGGAACCCCCGAAGATGGCCTAGCGACCATCTTCAGGGGTGTTGCCTTCTGTGAGTCTAACGACTCGGTGAAGGGGCGTGGCTGTTTCGCCTTACGGAAAACGGTCACGCTGGGGGAAAAGGGGAAATCCCTGGTTTTAGCCGGGGCTGGGTATTGATTTCTTTTTGCCACCAGCTTTACCAGGGGAGCACCCAGGTTGGATAGAGCCCGCAGAAGGGCTCCGAATGGGCGCGAAAACAACCGTGCTCGTTTGCCTGGATGGGCCAGGACCAGAGGGTGCCTTTCTAACTATTGAGGCATATGACGTCCCAGGCAGAGCCGGGCGTGCCAGGACCAAGTCCTTAGCCTCGCGCAATGAGAGTTGATCCTGGGCCTGAACGGCCAGGATTTCTTTTTCAAGGAGATATGTACCACATTGCTTCGAAGAAGCGGGCTGTGGCTCTCCGCAATTGACACACTTGGCCACACACGATTTGGACTTATAGTGTGCGACTTTGGAGCAATTTACACATACTTCGGGTGACACGACTTTGCACGTCTACATGAGCGATTCGTATGGCCGAAGCGGTGACAGTAATAGCACCGCCGCGGAACTGGCACGAATTCTTTCACGCGGTAGCGGTACCAACCGGCACGCACCGACTCAGGGAGCTTGTCACATTCGAACGTTACGAAGAGTGTAGGGGTGGGATCGAGGCCCCTCCCTGTTTTCTCATACAATGTTCGACCTTGATCACCCCATGGTCAGCCAGCTCAAGGGTGATGTCCTCAATGGAGTAGTCAACGAGTTCCCCCGCATAACCTACTCCTTTCACCAAGTTCATGGTAGAGTGCGGTGTCACACTCACCGATGTGCCATGAAGTGTCCCAAGAGCACTTATCTTGGCTGCCTCCAGCGGGATTCGCCGCATCGCCAGAAGGCTCCTGACCGAGAAACGGGTCACCTTCGGCTCTCTACCAATTGCATTAGCTAATCCTCTCCTCTGATGGATCATGTTGCCCTTGGACAACATATGCCATCAGTGGAGCGAATAACGAGGAAGCGCTTGAAGCCAGCGGGCTCGAAAACGCCAGGAAACCTCTGAATGAGGGGCTCCGATGTCATCGAGGATCCGCCCTGTGCACATTTGGTCTTATTCAGGGGCTCCGCAACCGGAGAGGCAGAGGAGCTGGATGTGCCGGTCTTGGCTCGGTCGCTTGCCAAAGTCGCAGCAAACCCATCCGTCCCCACAGCCCTCGCGGATGAAGAGGAGCCCCGAGTCTTCTTAGTCTTTTTGGTCTTTTTCGTCCTTTTCTTTTTTGGAGAGGAGGGCGGGGAATGAACCCACTTCTCACCTCCGCCGGTAGAAGCATTTAGGCCAGACGCTATGGCCTCAGCCAGGTCCTTTTCCGAAATAAAGAAGGTCCTGGTAGTCGCAAGGGCATCATCCGGAGGAGATCCCTCCTCTCTTTGTACTGCCTGAGAATCCCCAGCCGTTTTAGGAGGACCTTGCATAGGGGCTGATTCGGGTTCGGTGCTTGGCGCCGAGCCCGGATTTTTTCCCATGGAAGGCCCTACAGTCTGAGGCTGATTTTTCTCAAGGACATCCCCTCCCAGGACATCGCAGGTCCCCTTAGCAGCGTCATGAGTCTTTTGTGGGGAGGTACAGGCCTTGACCCCAGCAAGGTTTAGTATTCTTGCCAGCAGTTTTTTTGAGGGAAGCGACCGAAGGGGCCTGGCTTCCTTCTCCCGCCTAAGGGGGTTTTCCCTCCCCAGCCGCTTACACCAGGGGCGGTCAGCAATGGGCTGCCTGCTGGCTTTCTTGGCAGTCCCCTTAGAAAGAAAAGGAGGGACTGCCGCTGGGAATAGGGAGGTGCCTGAAAGCACCTCTACGGAAGGGGGTGAGGGGGAGTCCCCTTCACCCGTAGGCGTAGGAGAGTAGTAAGCCTCCTCTCTGGTTAAAGAAATATGCAGGGGCCCCTGCGCAAGCACAGGGAGGGACCTCAATTTTTTCGGTGGAGCTGCCCGAGGGCGGCTCCGTTGATGTTACAGGGGAAGTTGGGGGGTTGGGTATTTTTTATCTTCTTTATTGGGCATGGTAACCCTCTTTTTTACACGGGATGCAATAGCTCACCACCTCTCACAGTTGCCCACACTGCAAGAGGTGCTTGCAGGCCCGGCAGAGCCATGCACCGCAATTTGGGACCACCCCTCCAGCCTGGTGGCCTGGCAGTCCATCGGCATGGCGGCTCCACCTTAAAATTGATAGAATGTGAAGAGGAGAGGAAAAGGGATGTGAGGAAGGTATGGGACGGGATGAAGCAGGTTGTTAAAAAAAAACTCATCCCAAACGTGAGCTCGGGGGTTAGGGAACATTGTCCCCTCCCCCCTCAGCCTCGATCAGAGACGGTTGGCTTGAGAAGAAGGTCAACATCTACCCTGTGAAATTAGAGGCTGACCAGAGAAAGTTGTGGGAGAGGTTGTATGAAAAGCGACGAGAGACGCTCAGCTGGGGCCGGACGGGGCGCTGGATCCCGTCAGCACGGCGGCCAGGGTGGCAAATCACCGCGCCCCTTAAGGGGGGCCCTTGAAGTCATTTTCCTTAAGTTCCGTTTTTTCTGGAGGCGATCCATTTATCTTGAGTAGTCCTTAAAGCATTTTTCGTGGTCTCCGTTTTCTTCGAGAATTTTCTTTGTAAAAATTGTGGACTTTGGGGTTCGATCGTGGGTCTTTCGCAACCCGAGGCAAGCACTCTACCAATATGCCACTGCGTAGTCCATCCTGACTTGGTAATTTAATGGGCTATTTATATTTTCGCCTTGGAAGGAATTTTTTTCTCTCTCTCTCTCTGCTACATCTTCGCACCCCTACAGATTTAGGTACATTATAGCGTAAAGAGGCATTTGCCCTAGGTTGTTGATTAAGAAATATATAATTACAAATTGGCTTTGTTTAGCTAGTCATAGTGATA
Organism: Ceratothoa steindachneri; assembly: GCA_963969495.1. NCBI lineage: Eukaryota > Metazoa > Arthropoda > Malacostraca > Isopoda > Cymothoidae > Ceratothoa > Ceratothoa steindachneri. The sequence goes on along the minus strand of OZ018338.1, from coordinate 57,518,795 downwards.
GTAAACAAATCTCTCATGAGGCATTGTAATAGAAAAAAAAAGTTAGTTTGTGCTAAAAACTTTAAAATGGGTTATCGATAAGTAGAAAATGGTTGTTTTGACTGATAACTAGGTTTGAATTTTTTTGTTTCAAACATAGCATTTTTGTAAGAAATGTGGTAAATATTTATCATTATATTTTATCTACTGGCTGAGTTAGTGTGATAATTTGGGTCTCTTTTGCTAGCGATTTAGTGAAAGCTTTAATTTAATATAGCAGATTGGCTCCCTTTCATTTTATCAGAAATTATATCGATCTGGAACTCATTTTATCCGTCCATATTTGATATATTGCAACATAACAATTATCAAGTGGCTAACTATCCTCCAATCTCTCTCAACAAAATACCCGGGAAGATCTTTAAGAAGATTATAGCTGGCAGGTTACAAATTCAACTCGACGAGCTAGGAGCGCACAACCCTCAACAATATGGGTTCCGTCCATAAAGGTGCACAGAAACGTCCCTGGCGCTCCTTGGGAAGCTCCTTGAGTCCTCTGCTTTACCTGGTCTTCACCTTCGACCTCTATACTCCGATACACAGGGACACGATGTATTTACAGTTCGCAGATGACACCACACATATCGTCCTCAGTAGAGTAAGGAAAGCAAGGGCACAGGTGATTAGCACTTTCAGAAATCTCTAACATCAACCAATATGAGAGAAGATGGAAATTTCAGGCCAACAAGGACAAGTTTAAGATCCTCCCCCTGAGCTGCGAGGCGACGTGGCCCATCGTATTAAATAGGAGGAGATACGACTACTCCCCCGAAGGCACCATCCTAGGCCTGAAAATTCTCTGAACACGGATACTCGAGACACTACAAAGAGAGGCAGAATATGGCGAAGAAAGAAATCTCTAAGCCATATAGGTTCAGAAACCTTAGCTCGGCCAACATCAGGAAAATATACCTGGTGTTCATCCGGGCTAAACTAATCTAACCTGCAGTAGTGAAACTAGCGGCTAGCAAGACCTCTATGAGGAGGCTCAGAAGGTGCAAAAAATCTGCATCCCTATACATAAACAAAACGAGACGGAGAGAGTATTTTCGGCAAAGGGACCTGCATCGCAGACAACGGCTGGAGTCAATTAATGTCTCGACGCAGAAATTGGCCAGAAACGTCTGGTCAATATTGGCCAATGATATCATTCCAAAACTAAGAAGAAGAAGAACAGGTGGCAAAATAAACATCCCTGCTAGATTGTGTGAGAAAGCAGCACGAAATTGACATTTTCCAAGCACTGGCCTATGCGCCGAAGAAAACATTACACCACTTTGTACATAAACAAAGAGAGTAACGACACAACAGATGTGAGACATTTCTAAATACAACTAACGAAAGAACAAACAAAAAACAACCAGGACAAAACACTAATAAATCCTCTAAAGCTTAAGAATACACGAATACTAAATAAACCAAACAAAGGAGACAAATGCATAGAATAATAAAAATAACACACACACAAACAAACAAGTGAACAATGAGATAGAATAAAACAAAGAAAAAAGAAAAATAATAAATTCAAAGTAAACAAATGCCTGCGATGCCCCTTAAACTAGGGCAAACCTTTCCCTTTCATCATCTATCTTCTATTACTATTTATATTACCTTCCACTAATGAGTACATGAGAAAATGACACTTACTACATGTGTCGTGAGGATTTGTAGAAAAAGGAACAGGAATGACAGCTTAGAATCTAGCCTTGGCCAGCCCAGTCTCATTATTGATATCATATCTAACTTTTGTAAGATTATCTGGACTAACTAATAAGAGAAAGGCAACTAACCAATCCACATATGTTATTTGATTGCTTACTTGAATAATGGAGTGAATATCCACAATAATATCTGGTTTCATTGTTAAACACGATGCCAAGATTATGCTCTGCAATTATGAATTTTTTTTTTAGGCTCTTCAAGTTTACATAAAATTTGATTAATAATCATTAATAATATTAATTTGCTTTATTTAAAAGTAATTGCGGGGTGTTAATTTTTATCGGCTGTAATATAATTACTACAAGGGAATGAATTTCATTTCAGCAAAACAAATTAGCAAAGTTAAAACCCCCAAAATAGCCTTAACAAACGATATTATTTAGAAACCGGAATACACAAAATTTATCAGTTCTTATAGTATTTCAATTCATTAGCACATTGTTCAACAGTTATTGTATACAACTTATTAAAACAAAAATACATCTTATAGAGAAGTTTTAAAAGCTAAAATAGGCCTTATCGTCATTAAACACTGATTCAGTTCTAAATATAACCACTAGAAAAACAAAGAGTTAACAAATGTCTACGGTGATATGTAATGCTACACATTTAAGATAGACATGTTTAATGGACTACCATTTTGGGATAAATATTCCCCAAAACGTTTATAGTATTGGTAGAGGAGATGTTCTAGTCTTTAGATTGCAAACTAAAGGGAATCCGAATAAATTTAATATTTCTAAGTCACCATCGAATGTCTGATAACTGCGTATTATTTTCCGCGAATCCAAAAGACTTAAAGACAATGACGATCAGATTATAAGAAGCCGCTCTTACGGTCGGACCGAAACTGAACTTTTAAAAGACGAAAATAATGATGAATATTGTGGCAAAAAGAAGATGGAGCAATTTGAATTGGCGATGAAATGTGGCTGCAGGTGGAAGAATATATATAATTCTGACAGCTTTACACTTCAGATTGAAGTGTGGGAATGAAAAAGAGTCGGTTCAAGGAAAGCTTGGCTACACAGTCAGAAGCGACACTCCTCTGGGCTCAAATGGCAAAGTATTTATTCGATGCATCTTACCTTTTTTAACTTATAAAAGCGAAACTGAAACTAAACGCGACTATAAACGACCATAAATTGAGGACAATTCCAAGAAACACGGACTTTTTCATGTTTGAATGATCCCGAAAGGACCATAAAATAAGTACATGGGTAAGAAGACAAACACAGGTGACAGAAATATAGTAGAGAGAATATAATTCATGAGAGGAAAATGTGCAGGATACATTGCTAGAATAAACGCCTTAAGATGGAGCCGAAAAGCTTAAACCAGACACTTTTATACAGAATGAGACCCAGAAGACGACCTCCAAGAAAGGAGGGGATGTGATTAACCCAATGGAAGGAGCAAAGTGGCAAACTCGAGGATTGGATCTCTTGGGAAACTTCTTGGGTAGGTCTTTGCCGACCAGTGGCATGAAAATGGCTGATGATTTTGAAGTGGCAGATGATGTTGATGATGATGATGATGATTGATTTATTACATATGACCTATGCCCAGGCGGAAAGGAAATTCCGTTTCTAAGTTTGAGGGAAGTTAAGCCACATCTTGTCTGTTTACTTTCCAGATGGGGATCCAATTTGACCAGATTTTACCACGGCTACCATATGCTAGAGCAAGTAATGGTTCGCATTCCACTTTAAGACAGTGGTTTCCAATGTCTTAATAATAAAAGCAAGGAAACCAACGAGAGGAATCACCTCAAGAATCTATAACTTCAACTGCCATCCCCTTTCCCAGACTTTACACAATCTCTGTCAATCTAGCCTTAACACTTACCTAACCTAACCTGCCAACATAAGCATTATTAATTCTAATGCATCCAATTAACCTTACCATCGCCTTTTATTTAACCCCTTCCACATTATTCATGTTTTTATGTTTAAATTTTGTCTATTCTTATAATGTTTGTTCATGTTGAGAATATCTTTCAAATAATTAAATAGAAAAATGAGATTGCTTACTCCCCTAAATGCAAGGTTTACTTAGTAGGCCTACTATGAAACATTCTTCATCACTGATTGAAATATAAGTGTCACTATTACTACTATTATTTGATTCATCGTCACTCTGTATGGATTTGAAGTCACTATCTTCATAGTTATCACTCTCGCTTCACGACATGTTCAAAATATACAACAAAATTAATAGTGTATGCTATATATGTTACGCAATCAATCACGAGTAATTTCCATCTGGCATAGAACATGGTTTTTTTATTGATCAGTTGAGAATGACGCGATTATAAGACAGACACTTCGAGTAATGATGCTCACGAATGTTCATGACGTACTCCGGCAAAATTACAGAACAGAAAATCAATCATTTATTTCATGACGATAACCCTTTCGTCATCGGAGACAGTAGGCGTGATGAAAGCAGGTTCGTCATCGTAGTAAAGGGGTTAATGAGGTACGCTGAAATTTGCCTCATTAAGAGAAAGAGAAATTACTACTGCATTATCCCTTAGTATGCAGGTTCCAGATTAGCGATGAAAGAAAAAGAAACAAGAACTTACTCCTAATTTTCTCTAATACAACCAGATTCTCTTATAATGAACACAATAAATTCCACTTTTTAGCAAAATATCTCTAATTCTCATTAAGAAAATATTCTTATTCTAATGGAAAGTTTCATTAAATTTCGCTCAACGTAAGAGAAACGCTTTAGAAAACGTAAGATAACGTCTTTACGCCTTTTACCCCTTTATGAATGAGGCTGTCCACCATAACAAACGAAAGATGAGCTGGGGATTTTAAGTTTAAAAGATTTCTAATCTTTTGGAATCGTTTTCTCAGGTTTAAAACAATTATAAACTTTTGTAATTGTTTCTCATTTAGAAAAATTCGGACATTTTGCTTAAAAGAAAGAAATGTTTTGCTGTTTAAAGGAACACATTATTCATGATTGCTTGCCAGCGACGTGCTCAAAGTTTCTCTTGGGCGAAGGAAGGTGATATAGGTTTGAAACATTTATTTTTATCTTTTGTTTGTTTTCCCTCTCGAAATAGTTCGTTGTTTTTGTGTTTTATTTTAAAAAATTGCTTCTGGGTATTAATGTTTTTGAGTCATCAAGGAGGTGAGGCAAATTGCTTAAACTAACTGGGATCATTTAGGTTTATGAGCGGCAAACTAAAGGCAGGAAAATTGAAGGTGGAAGAGATGAAGAGGGAAAGTATACGGGCCAATGTTGACATCTCAAAATTGTGGCTGGAGAGCCATATATAAAGAGACTAAGGACACACCGGTGACGGTCACAAGACGTAGGTTTTCGTTTTAAATCAGCGTCATCATCACCTTTTGCTAACTTATTATTTCAGAAGGATACACGTTTCCAGGAGAACCAGGAAAGCGTGATTACGGTTGAGCTCAAACGGGCATTGGCAATTATGACAGATTTTCTTTCCCATCCCGCCTGCCAATTTTGGGGATTTTTCGCAGCAACAACCAACTCTCTCGCTAAAATGCACCTAGTAGTTTTCTCTTGGACTAGGTTTCTTCAGCACGCTATATTGTATTTAGCCATTTTTTTAACTTCAGAATTAAAATTTTCGTATTTTAAACACAAAAATAAAAATATAAAAATAAATTTTAAAGTTAAACATTCCCCTCCCAATCAAATTTTAGGTCAAACAATATCTCTTCGCCGAAAGAAGATAGGAAAGGAATTCCTCCGAAACAAAGTTTAAATTTTTAATTAGTTCTAACCAATTATAGATCATAAAATTTGCAAGCGGTATTTGAAGTTTGGTATTTTAGTTGTTTGAATTTAAAGGTTAAATAGGAAGAATGATTCAAATAAAAAGAGTGTGAAGAAGGATTGTAATACTTTAATTTAATCAAGGATTCAAATGTTTCAAATATATAGAGATATTTTGAATATTTAAATGTGAAAATTTAGAACTTTAGAGCTTTAATATCATTTGAATCACTAATTGTAAAAAGGAAATTAGATATTCAAATATGTGAAGAGGGAATTTAAGAAGTGATTGTTAGGAATTGGAATGTTTGAATGTAATGAGAGATTTGAACTTTTTAGCGTATGGAAGTATATTAATGCTCAAATGTGTATAGTGATTTTAATTATGGAATCGATGAGGAATATAAATGTTCAAGTGCAAAGAGGGATTTAATGTTAAAATATTGATAAGTATTTAAATGTTCAGGATTGAATTGGAATTAAAAGGTTCAAATGTAAACAGGGATACAATATTTACACGTCTAGCAGGAATTCAAAGTTGCAATTTTTTTTGAGCGAGTTGACTTTAGGTGCCCTAAAAAATTAACTTAATTTTCAGGTGAGAAGTAGGATTTGAATAATCAAATATAATAAACTTGCGTAAGCATGGTCAAAATTTAAGAGAGTTTTGCGTTTTTGAATGTAAATAAATATTTAAACGCCCAAATGCAAAGAATATTTGCATAGGTTTAATGAGGGAATTGAATATTTAAATGAAATCTGGATTCAAATAAGGGATTGGAATGTTCAAATCGGAAAAAGGAATTGAAAGTTTAAATATAAAACAAGATATGAATGCTCAAATGCAAAGTGGGATTCCAATGTTCAAATCTGGTATGATTTGAATTATAAATTCCAATAAGTGATTTAGACTCTTCAAATTCGAAGAAAGAAATTAATGATGAAATGCTAATTAAATTTAACTAAGCAAATGTAAAGTAAGATTTGAATGTTCCAATAACAAGAGGGATGTAAATCTTGAAAGGTGAAGGGAGATCTCATCATTCAAATATGGATAACGATTTATATATACGAGGGGCGGTCAATAAGTTTTGCAATTCAGATATAAGAAAACGAGATATGAGGAAAAGTGTTTTATTATATTTCAATATAACTACCCTCGACTTCAATGCACTTGCGCCACTTGTCCCTGAGGCTTCAAATTCCTGACAACCAGAAATAGGCCCACTTCTGTTCAATCCACTCCTAGACAGAGAGCTGGACATGTTCATCGTCCCCAAACTGGCGTCCATGCAGTGCAGTCTTAAGCTGGCGGAATAAAAAGTAGTCGCTAGGGGCCACATCTGGACTGTAGGGGGGTGGTTGAGGTCCTCGAATCCGCACTCGCGCAGAGCAGCTTGTGCAACTCTAGCCTTATGGACTTTGACGACGTTGAAGTCGATCATGGGGTGTGAGGTTTCTAGGGACCCAACGGGTAGAGACCTTGGCCATGGCCAAATTGTCGTGGATGATGTTAATAACACTTCCATGTGATATTCCAAGTTCTCGCTCGATTTCTTCGATCTTCACCTGTCTATTTTCGAGGATCATCCTCTCAACACGGGCCACATTGACCTCGTTTGTAACGTCCGACGGGCGTCCTGGACGGGGTTCATCTTCAAGGGACTCACGACCATAGCGGAACTCCCTATTCCAGCGAGCAATGGTTGCATAGAAATGGGTAGTGTCGGTGTACACTGCAACCATGCGGTCATGGATCTCTTTTGCATTCTTGCCTTCCTTCCTCAAAAATTTGATCACTGCGCGGTGCTAAACCTTCTCCATTGTTGAAAAATTTGTGACTGACGATCTGCGATCAGCTACTGCTTCTTAAATAGACGAGGCAGGAGCGTCCTGCTGCATGTCCTGACTTTTCCTAACTTGTCCTAACACCCCCACCAACGGTTATCCCCCTTCCTCTGTTTTGCCTTACCGATTCGCAAAACTTATTGACCGCCCCTCGTATATATATGAATATTGAAGTCTTGATTTTTGACTGTTAGGAGATATTACAAATTTTAAATTTAAGGATGAATTGAATGCTCAAATCTGATGAGTTACTTTTAGGTATAATTATGAAATAAGAATTTCAATATAAAATTATACAAATATAGATTTTAATGTTTTAATGTACGAGGAAAACTTTTCAAATATAACTGTTTTTAGAATTTAGAATATGAAGAACAATTTTTATGTTCGAATGTGAAGATGTGTAGCGAAGCTCGAATTGCAAGGTGAAGTAGTCTGAAAGAGGAACTTCACAAATCAGCACCCTGCATGCCTGTGAAATCTTAAAATTGGTCTCACATATTAGCTACTAAAATAAGATGCCATGTAGTAGCCATGAACCAATGTAGAATAGAGCGAAATACTTATATTACAAGTTTACATGTATTAATAAAGCCATGAGTGTAAGAAAGACAAGCAAATAGTTATAGGTTCCCACGCGAACACACAAACACAAACGCGAGAGGAAAAGAGGTCTCGATGCAAAATAATGAAAGCAGCTGAGTTAACTTAGTACGGTGTCATATCTGAGCTGAACCTGCGAAGCGACAAAATCACCTACGCTATCACTGACTATGGATGCTAGTTTGTTAAAGACACGATCAGTCGATCAAATACAATATCAACTTGGTCACACTGAACACGCACACACTATTTCGACTCCGCCAAGCAGTCTCAAAAAGGGATACTTCTCACACCGTCCAGATTATGTAAAAGAAAATCAGTCCCGCTTAATTGGAGGGAGTATAAATGGACGGGTTGAAACATACTCGACTCACACCCACAGGCACAGAATTATTTATTCGTCCCCACTTTCACTCTGATTTTCTTATTATTAGCGTCAAGAGTCCGTTTTAGTACTTAGGTCTTGCCGTCCTAGCCCGAAACAATCTAATTTAAGATGAAAATTTACAACAAAGCCGCGTAAGGTCTAAGCCAAGAATAAAACCTACCAAACTTCATTTTCCTTTCGAGTCCTTTATTTAAGCCAGTGATAACCAAGTTACCTAGTGAACCCAGCCTATAAACGGATTCACCGCTAGAACATTGGAAGTCACTACCTTTACGAATAACCCTGCCTTACGGATAAAAAACATCTAACGAACTGATAACTCTCCCTCTATAGGCTCGTGACCACCTATAAACGTTTACAAATCCTATAGATGAACTCGAATGTTTAAATATAAAAAAGAATTTGACAATTTTAATAGAAAATACGATTGGGGAGTTTAAATGTGATAAAAGATTTAAACTTTAAATGATTGTAATAGAACGGGTTGAGGCCGCTTAATTTCAACCACCATGACATGTTATTTAAAACCACGATGCTACCCACGTGCATCTTCGCTTTGAAGCCGGGCGCTTTATCGCAGCCACCTGAGTCAATGTTTAAACAAGAAGCTTTATCTTTCCCCGTTCGCCCCATGCGCTAAGCTCAAAAGATTAAGTAAGGCTTATGGGCAGATAAGGTATTGTTCTCAGGCTCGGCTGTGCATTCCCTCGAAGCCCCCACTCCATTGTCTCCCACGCCAAGGGGATGTCCCGACTATTTATTTGGAAACTTTACCACTAAGATCAGATTAGAGATCCAGATTTTCTTCGCAAGACATCACTACGGTCCATTTTCACGTTGTGCACCAAAGGACCCTCAACCTCGAGATCCACCATCACTTGTCCAGAGGAAGGACAATATTCCTTGAGTGCCAAGGTTCGAGCCTTCGTGACGCCAAGTCCACTAGGCTTCCTCTGTTGTTCAGAAAGAGAACAACGTTAGAACAGCCTTTGTTCTTTTGAGCCCGTTGACAAGAAACGGTTCTCACCCCCCTCCCCTGTTGTTCAGAAGAGAACAACGTAGAACAACAATTGTTCTTCCAGCCCGTTCGCCAAGAAACGGTTCTCACCCTTCCCTCTTGTTGTTCAGAAGAGAACAACATTAGAACAGTCATTGTTCTCGAGCCCGTAGACAAGACACGGTTCTCAAACCCCCCTGTTGTTCACAAGAGAACAACGTAGAACAGCCATTGTTCTTCAAGCCCGTTCGTCAAGAAACGGTTCTCATTCCCAAGACGCCACTTCAGGATCATTTGATTTCCCCCTTTCGGCTGAAACTCGCCAGCGGACCGAAAATTCCTTCACGTCGCCTTCCTCTGCACAACAAGTGTATTTACTTAAGCTGAAAGTTAAATTTGAGTATTTAACCCTTTTGTCAACCCTATCTTGTGCTTTAAATGGTTTAGCGAACCATCCCAACCCTTGAACTTTATATTTGTTTTACCTTTTTAAATCGCTCTTAATCCTCGGATTAACTAGATTCCCCACGACCCTTTCCATTCTCTGATTATGTTAACATTTTTAGTTTTATGTGTTGTTGATAGTTTTTATTAATAAAACTCTATTTTGTTTATGATAGCAATATTATTATCCTTGAGCTCAGTTCCACTTCCTAAGCATATCGAAGATACATAATATCGGTCAACCCAGACATCCACGCACTCTAAAGATAATTAAATAAGTTCCTTCAACGAATAGTTATATATGGTATATCGTCGAGAGTCCATTCTACGACATATATATATATATATATATATATATATATATATATATATATATATATATATATATATATATATATATATATATATATTTTATATATATACTATTTAAATTTGGTATCAAGTGTGTAAGGTTCAACGCTATAACCTTTGCAAACACTGGTCTCAGTCGAGTAAAGCATAGTGTTATTCGTTATAATAATAGAGTATAGTAGTTCCCTTTTGTTTTAACAATTGCTATCCCAATTTTTGAAACTTAAGAAGCTGAAGTAGCCCCATGAACTGTTATATTAATTTTTTGTGTCTTTTTGAAGTGATTTTAGTCAGTGGTTATCTAGATCGAGAAACCATGTACGAATAGGTCAGTGCCCATATTTAGCTAGGCTAATTCTCTAAAAGGCATAATTCTTGTTGAAGGAACTTTAGTTGGTTGACTATTCCGCCTTCAAGTGCAAAGATGACTCAGTTCGAAATCTTTAAAACGCAAGGAGAATCCTTGGGACGTTCCTAGAAAATTACTAATTGAGTACGTTCAATAGGAGCAAAGAAAAGAACGAGAAGAAAAAGAAAGAGAAAGAGAAATCCAACGAGAAGAAAATGAAAGAGAAAGATAAATCCAACGAGAAGAAAGAGAAATCCAACAAGAAAAAAGAGACGAACGGAAAAGACAAGCTGGGCTTTACCATCAGATTGAATTAGCTCGTGTTGAAGCAGAAATACAGTCAGCCAGTTCACGTTCAGAAGCCCCCCCCCCCAACCCCAATCTCTCATTTAAGCACCCCAATTTTGAGGAAGGAGAGGATTTCGGAGCATTTTTAGCCAACTTCGAAAAGATCCTCGAAATCAATAACATGGATCTGGAGGCTGAAGGTGCAGTCAGATTACTTCCCTTGTTAAATTGTAAATTGCGCGAAATTTTTATATCTTTACCATCTGAATGTACAATTAAGTACAGCACCTTAAAAGCTGAGTTATTGGCCGCTCATAATACATATGACTCCCGATTTCTCCCTCTAAGAATTTTGAGGAGGTCGTATTAAACCCGGACAGACGTTCCGTCAATTCGGATACATTCTTCAGAGGATTTTTAAATTTTGGTTAGAATCCTCAAAGGTTGATCCTAACTACGAGTACTTAACAGACTTCGTGTTGCGGGATCAATTTTTAGCGTATCTCCGGACGGAGATCCGCGCGTTCGTCAAGGATCGTCGGTGCCAGACCTTTAAAGAATGTACCGAAGAAGTGGATGTCTATGCCGCAAGCCATAATTTATACCCAAAGGAGAATCGAACTTCTCACTAATCCCCCTACAAGGAAAGAAGGCAGGATTCGTGCCCCTTCACAGGAAAGCCTACAAAGTTTCCGAGCCCCGTAAAACCCAAAAACTTCTTTCCCCAAAACCAACAACTGGACTCCAAACCTCCTGTTAAGATTTCTCCTTCATCTGTCTTCCCGAAGCGACCAATCATATGCTTCACCTGTGGTGTAGAAAACCACATGAGCTGGAATTGCCCCCAAAATTCTAGGCTTAAGAGCGGACCAGCCCCCTATGTTCACCAGATTAATGCCACCCCAGCTCCCCCGGTGCTGCAGACCCAAGCAGCAACTTCTCCCCCTCCTTCAGGCCACCAGGTAAATTTGATTTTCGATAAAAGTTTATCGAGAACTTTGAAATTTAAGGAGGGCAGCGTGAACGGCTGCCGATTCTCGACTCTCGTCAAGGACACAGGATGTACGTGTTTCATCGTGTCCGACGAGCTACTCACCCCAGTGGACCCTAACCACGAAAGATTTGCAGTGGTACATGACTACCTTGGGCGGGCGAACCAATTCCCCGTCGTTGGATGTTACCTGCAGTGTCAATATTATGATAGCTGGGCTGAAGTCATTTCAGCACCCATAAAATTCTGTCTGTACTTATAGGACAGAGCCCTCAAGTAAGTTCCGACTCTGTGTCTCAGGCCGCCCTTCCTCGAGGCCAAGCTAAGAAAGAAGCCCAGAAACCCGTCCCCATCAGAACCCCGATACCGTCTGATTTCTCGGAGCCCCTTAACCAGGACTTTAGGAGGGCACAAAAGTAGTGTGAATTACTAACACCCTTAGGTGATAAGGCGCAAGACAAGGACATGGAGACTGTCCGTGGACCCGCCAAAAAAAGTACCCCTAACGCGCCCATGGAGATACGTTCGTAGCACTGGGCGAAACATCGGCGCTTGAAAAAGATTACCCCGCGGAGTCCCTTAATGTAATACAGACAGTGTGCATCCAACCTGATGCCGATTACCCTCCTTCTTCCCTACCAGGCGTCTTTTGAACCCTCTGACCTGGATATTGACGCGCAGCTGATACCACATCAAAAGAGTGAGCTACAAGAACTATTTGAATGGAGTCACCATTTAACCACCCTATTAGCTCTTTTCGAGCGACCCCGCGAAAACGGCCTCACCATTGGCCCCAGTAAATGCCATTTTGCGCACGAAACCATAAAATACTTAGGTTTCAAAATAGGAAAAAGCCAGTTAGGTCCCCAAGAGGACAAGATTAAGGCAATCGCCAACATGCCCCTCCCGATTACAAAGACGCAATTAAGATCGTTCCTAGGATCAGCTTCTTACTATCGGCGATTTGTTCCGAATTTCGCTACAATTTCGGCGCCCCTCTGCTCCCTCTTAAAAAAAGAATTCCCCCGATCGTCTACGTTGGAATGATGTCGCTGTTTTCCATTTTACTCAGCTCAAGAGTAAGCTCATTTCTGCCCCCATTTTAATGTTGTCTAACCTGGAAAAATCCTTTGGGATTAAGACCGACGCCAGCATCGAGGGCATTGGAGGTGTACTCCCTCAATACGAGGATGATGGAACGAGTCATCCAGTTGCATATGCTAGTCGCCAATTATAACCACGGGAAAAGAGATATGCCACTATAGAGGAGGAAGCTCTATCAATTATCTGGGTTATAGACAAATTCAAAATGTACTTGATAGGAAAAGAATTTCAGATAGGAACCGACCACCGTCCGTTAGCATATATTAGGAACGTGCGACACTCTAACGGCCGAATCATGCGCTGGAGTTTACTCATGCAAGAGTATCAATTTAAAATAGATTATATAAAAGGTTCCGATAACCAGGTCGCTGACGCCCTCAGTAGGAATGCGTTACCGAATAGCGTAGAGTAATTGTCTTCGTAGGATTAGGATCTCCATGTATTTATATACCGTCTTGTACGACTTAAATTATATTCTCTTGTAATATAATTAGTTAATGTATATGTCTGAATTTTGTAACGCTCAAGGTCTATTTTTTTTTGTATGTATATATATTTGTACCTATTAAATTACGTATAAATTATTTTGTCCCATATGTACTAATTTTATATCATTTCATTGTTCCATGCCTCTTTTTTTTATTAAGTTTGTATTAAAGGTTATTTTCCCCTATAATCAAAGGTCAAAATAATCATATGTATTGAGGTAAAACTAGTTAGGTGCATGAAGGTACGGTTGGTACAAGAAAACGAGTTCCCCACAACGGAGCTCTATCGTTGTCCCTTCTCTCTCTTTTTTTGAAGTGACAACTTCCCCCGGAATGGAGGGGTGTGATAGAAGGGTTGAGGCCGCTTAATTTCAACCACTATCAATGTTATTTAAAACCACGATGCTACCCACGTGCATCTTCGCTTTGAAGCCGGGCGCCTTATCGCAGCCACCTGAGTCAATGTTTAAACAAGGAGGTTTATCTTTTCCCGTTTCGCCCCATGCGCCGACCTCGCCAGATTGAGTTAGACCTATGGGCAGATAAGGTATTGTTCTCAGGCTTGGCTATGCATTACCTCGAAGCGCCCACTCTATTGTCTCCCACGCCAAGGGGATGTCCCGACTATTTATTTGGAAACTTTACCACTAAGATCAGATTAGAGATCCAGATTTTCTTCGCGAGCAATCACTACGGTCCAGTCTCACCTTGTGCACCAAAGGGCCCTCGACCTCGAGATCCACCATCACTTGTCCAGAAGAAGGACAATATCCCTTGAAAGCCAAGGTTCGAGCCTTCGTGACGCCAAGTCCACTAGGCTTCCCCTGTTGTTCAGAAAGAGAACAACGTTAGAACAGCTATTGTTCTTTTGAGTCCGTTGACAAGAAACGGTTCTCACCCCCCCTCCCTTGTTGTTCAGAAGAGAACAACGTAGAACAACCATTGTTCTTTCAGCCCGTTCGCCAAGAAACGGTTCTCACCCTTCCCCCTTGTTGTTCAGAAGAGAACAACATTAGAACAGCCATTTTTCTCGAGCCCGTAGACAAGAGACGGTTCTCACCACCCTTGTTGTAATGCAGGAGGATGCTGTTGTAATGCAGGAGGAATTGACCCTTCTGTCCAATTGGGCAGAGAAATGGCAAATGAAGTTTAACATAGACAAATGTAGTGTACTTAGTATAGGTAGAAATAATCCACTGAATAGTTATAAATTAAATGGGAGAAATTTAGGGAGGACCGATTGTGAGAGGGACTTGGGTATTTTGGTAAGTTCAGACCTTCGTCCTAGAAAGCAATGCCTAAATGCTAAGAATAAAGCTATTAGGATATTAAGATTCATTAGGAGGAGTGTAAGCAATAAGAGTGCTGAAGTCATTCTAAAACTGTATCTGGCGCTAGTTAGGCCTTATCTAGACTATGCAGTACAATTTTGGTCACCATATTATAGGAAGGATATTGATTTGCTTGAGTCTGTGCAGAGAAGGATGACAAAGATGATTGGTGGGCTAAGGAACTTACCTTATGGTGAAAGACTCAGAAAACTAAATCTACATACATTGGAAAGGAGAAGAGTCTTCAAATGGGTAAAAGGATATAATAAAAGGGGATCTGGGTAAGGTTCTTATACTTAGTGAACATGACAGGACACGTAGCAATGGGTTTAAGCTTGATAAGTATAGGTTTAGGAAGGAGATTGGGAGGAATTGGTTTACAAATCGTGTGGTAGATGAATGGAATAGGCTCACTAGACATGTGATAGAAGCCTCCTCTCTGGGTAGTTTTAAGAATAGATTAGATAAATATATGAATGAAGCAGCTAGATGGGACTGACTTTTTTATATACATATGTATATATTTTTCTAAGGAGTGGGGAGATTATTTTGCGGTTGCATGAATGGACATAATCCTCTGGATGCATTTTATGTATATTGTAGATTAGATCTGACGAACTCCTGTAAAGGGTGACAATGTTGATGACTTTTCTCTGGTAAGAAATCTTTTGTGTGTTGACTGAAACAGGAGCTGCCAAGTGTAGGCCATGAATGGTCTTTTGCAGTCTCCTTCTTTTCTTATGTTCTTCTTATGTTGTTGGTCAGAAGAGAACAACGTAGAACAGCCATTGTTCTTCAAGCCCGTTCTTCAAGAAACGGTTCTCATTCCCAAGACGCCACGTCAGGATCATTTAATTCCTCCCCTTCGGCTAGAACCCACCAGCGGACCGAAAGTTCCTTCACGTCGCCTTCCTCTGCACAACAAGTGTATTTACTTAAGCTGAACGTTACCTTTGAGTATTTAACCCCTTTGTCAACCCTATCGTGTGCTTTAAATGGTTTAGTGAACCATCCCATCCCTTGAACTTTATATTTGTTTTACCTTTTTAAATCGCTCTTATTCCTCGGATTAGCTAGATTCCCCACCACCCTTTCCATTCTCTGTTTATGTCAATATTTTCCGTTTTGTGTGTTGTTGATAGTTTTTATTAATAAAACTCTATTTTATTAATGATAGCAATAATATTATCCTTGAGCTCGGTTCCACTTCTTAAGCATATCGAAGATACATAATATCGGTCAACCCAGACATCTACGCACTCTAAAGATAATTAAATGAGTTCCCTCAACGAATAGTTATATATGGTATATCGCCGAGAGTCCATTCTACGACAATGATGAAAAGTGATTTTCCTCTTCCATCTATTAAAATTAACTTTAATGTTCATATGTGAAAAGCAATTTTCCTATTCAAACATGTAGTTGCATTTAATTGTTCAAATGAAAGAAAATATTTTAATCTTAAAATTTATAAAGCTTTTGAAATTCTGAATAAAATCATGATTTTAATTTTTGAATCTAAAGAATGAATTTAAATATGGTGTAATGGCCTCAGGCATTAGACTATATTCTTACTTAATTTATATTTATGTCTGTCATCACGTAATATATATATATATATATATATATATATATATATATATATATATATATATATATATATATAATATATATATATTAATTATAGCATGCTTTTTTAAAAGAGAATGCTAGTTTCGAATATGATTCGTTTTTCAATCTTCTCGATTTGTCTTATATTCGCCTTTTCTTCATTGTGTAACCTGTAGATAAGCGTACCGAAGTTCATCGGAGACTGATGTTTGTTATTTTTACAAAGGTAGAAGTAAATTAATGTAATTTAGCACTTTATTTTATTTAAATGACGCGTTTCGATACATATTCAGAGTTACAATGGGGTATTATTATAAAGTATTCACTTTATATATGTTACAAAATGTATTAACAAAATTACGAACGAAGCCATACATGTATAGGCAGGTTGGATCCAGATGGTACAGGGCTGGAGAAGTAGGTAGCCAGAAAGAGGGTAGCCTAAGCTACTTTCCAGAGGGGAGTAGTGGCTAGTGGCAGCTCTGAGTACACCTGTCCCTCTGTTTTGCTTTTCTTGCGCTGGGCAGTATTTCATTGGAGTTAGACTGTGTTTAAATTTGTTTGCTTCTCTTGGATATATAGCTTCAAGGAAGAGCAGTTGACGCCTGTTGGGTTAATATTCTGAAATTTGGTGTTTTCTTGTATCATTTTCCCGTTTAGGCATGTTCTGTGTATTTCCTGTGTATGTTTTATAGGTGCACCGTTATTCAGATGGTATGACATTTTTCTAGAGAGAGTGGTTTTGGTCAGGCCGATATACCAGTTAGGTAGGAGCTCACAGTCTCCTAGTTTGCATGTGTACTCGTATATCAGATGTGTCCTTTGTTTTAGTTGTAGTGGGGGTTTGGGGTTATTTTTAATGAAGAAGGTTGAAGTACGTCTATTTTGATAGTACATGATTAATTCGATCTTTTTCTTAGCGTTTAGTAGTTTTATTCCGCAGTCTATAATGTTCTTGATGGCTCTTTCGTCTGCTTGGCGTTCTGTGTTCATACATAATATTCCTGTAAAACAGTTTTATAATATCCTCAGTATCCCTATTCCTGTTCTTCTTGAGTTCTGATAGGTACCATCTGTCCATTTTAATTCTTATGACTGTTTGTATTTCTTTATTGGGCAATCCGTTATTTACGAGTACCTGAATGGCTTTCTCGAGTTTGTTGTGTGTGTCCTTCCATGTGGTGCAGTGGGTAAAAGCACGATTGATGTACGATGATATAACGCTTGTTCGGTAGCGCTTAGGACATTTGCTGTGCCCATTGATGCAAAATCCCCAGGTTGGTGGGTTTAACATAAACTTCAGTTGCTATTGTTTCATTGATATTGGTAGTGAGGATATCTAAGAATGGTAATTGATTGTTCTAGCTTCCTTAGATGGTATAGTTGAGGGAAGAACATTCTTTAAAGGCTTTTTCCAGATTATGTATCTCTTCTTTTGTTTGTACATTGATGTAGATGTCGTCTCTGTAACTGCAGTAAATATGGGGCTTGGATACTCTTGAAAAGACCCTTTTTTTAACCACTCCTATATAGAAGTTAGCAAAGAGAACTCCCAAGGGAGAACCAATGGCGACTCCATCGACTTGGCGGTACATGCTTCCATTGGGTCCATGGTGTCCCATTTAACCATTGGTGCATATCACATCAAGCGGCACGCAAAGACTTAGTTTGTCTCAGTGTGCGCATCAATGCAATGCTTCTGGGTGATCTGTTTTATCGTCTTATTTCGATGGAAATAAGACATGTGGAACTGCAGCTGCGCTTCTTTCCCTCGATTTTCGAGGACACAATATTTTGGAGTTGCACATTAGCAACGGGGTTACCATAAATGCAAAGTTTTTGCATTTATGCATGCACTTTGTTTATCATAGGATTTTTTTATATTTTGATTGTCGTTACAATTGTGTTAATGATGCGGCTACCCTACCTAATCACCATTTTGGATTTCGGGGGGAGTGATTTTCTGATTTTTAAGCATTTTCTTAAAAATATTTTTTCTCAATTTCTGGTTTTGTCATGGCACAGCAGGGGCTGACCCTTGAAGAGATCCATATTGTACTATTTGACAATGCCGATGACCAACGTTACACTGGGATACCGCTTGATGCCGAAGTGTAGGTAGATAGGGTAATGCCTGACGCTCACAATGCTTTTTGGAAGGAGGAAGAGAGGGAGGAGGATGGGGACGATGTGGAAGGGATATCGCAGATCGATAACCCTGACTTAGTGCCAAAACCTCCTCTGGCTGTACCTTCAATGTCCACGACCCCACCTCTTCCAGCTTTCCCGCCTCCACCTCCTTCTGCGCCCATGCCCCTACCTCCTTCAACAACCAGGGCCCCAACTCTTTCCGTGTCCACGGCCCCACATCCTTCAGCGTCCACTGCTCAAACTCCTTCAGCGTCACGGTCCCACCTACTTCAGCGTCCACGGCTCCACCTCCTTCGAGTCTACAGCTCCACCTCCTTCAGCGTCCACGGTCCCACCTCCTTCAGCATCAACGGCCCCACCTCCTTGAGCGTCAACGGCCATTGCTGCTTCGTTCTCCCTCGGTCCCACTGAGGTCCGGAGTCATAAGAGGAAGAGAGGGGAGCTGATTCCTCAGGAAGGGGCACCCATCGCTGTTTACCCTTCCACCACTTCTTAAGGCAAAGGACAAGACACGTGCCACTCACAGCCTAACCAGACCATGCCTAAAATCGTCAGGAGTAATGTGGAACCTGCAGCCTCTACGCACATCACCATTGGCGCTACTACTCCTGCACGAGTCTTCTCCCCTTTCATGACGGTCCAGATAGTGGCTGAGATCTGCGTGCATACATGTACAAAGATAGCGCAGCTAAGGGCGAACATCAAGGATAAGGACAAAGCGACTTCAAGGATATAGGATCATGGGAAATAAGGGCCTTCTTTGGTGTCCTCATCGTGAATGGGGTCCGTAAGGACAACCATTTGACGACGGAGGAGATGTGGTTTCACATCTACTGGTGCCCCTTCGACTGGATTAACTTTAATGCACATCGCTTCTGCTTCATCATCAGGGTTTTTCGCTTTGATAAACCTGACATCAGGAAGGCTCGGCTCAAGAACGACAGATTTGCCCACATCAGGAAGCTTTGGGATGAAGTCATCCGGAATTGCATTATCAACTACAGGCCAGGTCTTCACCTTCCTTGGATGAAGAGCTCCTTGCATTCAGGAGGCGCTGCATATTCCGGATGTATATCCAGGATAAACCGGAATAATACCATAACTAATGTTTCTTTTCTGTCCAGATATGGAATCAAGCTGGTTATGGTGTGTGATGCCGATTCCTAGAATTGTCTGAATGCCATCCCTTACCTCGATAAGGAGACCACTGACTAGGATACAGGTGTCTCTTTGGAGGAATACTTTATTCTGAAGTTCGTGGCACCCTTCAAGCGTGCAGACCGTACTGTGACCTCTGATAACTGGTTCACCTGGTGTAGTAAGCCCCCAAATAAATTGTGATATCAGCAGAGGTGCTATCTGTGCCCAACTAGTGGCAATTGAAGGACCAATATGCTCTGCCTCAAGTGCCAAAAGTCTATCAGTCTGCACCACACCAGACAAGTTAGCGACCATGTGGACATGCCAGCGTATGATATTTGAGTATTTTTACAAATCTATACATATTTTTATATTAAATTGGAAGTATATTTATCATTTTTATTCTTGTTCTCTTTAACCTTTTCATTGTAGTCTTATATAAATGCTAAACATCTTGAAATAAAAAGATTTAGATTCTGACCAATACGGCCAGAGTTATTCAAGGTCAAAATCAGTGTAGCATATCTGCAACCTCGTTATTTAAATTGTGACACCAATTTGACGTTACCTGTCCAGAGTTAATTTGTTTTAGAGAATAATGATATAAGAACGGAAATAAGATAAATCCTCTTTACCTATTTCTGGGACTTGGATGCATATTTGAGCGGGTATAATCTTCTTCCAATAGACTCCGGTTTTGCATTAAGAACCTCGTCCAAATGAAGAACACTATGTTCATCACTTGCAAAAGGAAGGTTTGCTTCTTACAAAATAATGGAGAAACAATTCATTTGCATAAGTAAATTATATACTATGACATTAATTGTTGAGGAGTCGAATCAGTGATTTCCGCTTTCATAGAAGTCGTTGGAAATATGATCGTGTTTACAAGGCTAAATTCAATATTTTAAATCTTTGTTGGTTATTTTTTCTCATTTTTATTTAAGTTATATTTTAAGAAACAAAGAAAAAAATTTTTAATTAGTGATATACTAGATTTTATGGATGTCTTTTCTCATTATTGTGGTCAAGAGCAGTTTTCTGAAACGCTCATATTTTTAGAAAAGATTTGAGGTTATTTGTACACAAATTTAACTGTAATTTTGATGATATATACTACAATATAATATTTTTCTTAATTTTAGTCATAAAAAGAGCAAAAAATCTAACTTAGTTTACCTGAGATAATGGAATATATAATGAGAATATCAATAGAAGAATTCAATCTATTAAAATTATGTAAAATATAAAATAGTTAATATGAAAACATTGCTTGACAAAAATTATCTAAATTTTTCACATGATTATTACTTTGTTCATTCGAATATTGCTAAAATACCATTTTGGCTCTTTTTTGTGTTGCAGTTTCATTTTTCTTACACTCAATTATTCTTTTTGTGCTTGTCATCGTTCTCTGGTGAGGGACCTGAGAACGAAATATATTTACAACGGACAGTTATTTGCCAGATAGAGTCCTGATTCATTTCGAATCTAACATTATATAGTAGTTGAACGCCAAGGTAGGTATCAAACTGTGATAATAGGAGAGAACAAAATAGAACAACTTATAATGGACTTTCAAATACCTCCATACTTCTTCTAGGTTAAAGTTTGTAGTTTTTTTATCTCAGTTTTTCGAGGCTCAATAAAAAGGCCTCTATGGTGCAGAAATTTGCCACCCAAAATAACTCTCTTCCTAGTAAAAAAATTTGCTTAGGTTTGACTTAGGATGCGTAGCAGAGATACATGTAATTCTTCCGATAGAAACTAACTCACGAAGCACATCACTTGGCAGTGAGTGGCTTAAATGATACATTACACCGAAATTCCTTTTTGCATAATAGAATTTGGGAAGCAATCACACAAAACACAAGCTTGTATTGTACATTTTACTTGCTTAAAGGGATCATAATATTGCTGATTATAGTAGCCATTAAACTAATATCCTATTAATTAAACAAGGCTTATTTACAATGGATTTGTCATTGATAATTGGTTTCTGATATCATTCGATGACAACGATTATAAATTGAATAGCAATACTAGTTGAATGTTCACTGACACCTATCCGTGGCCAAAGGTTTTCAAACACTTTAGAAATTTAATGTATTGAGGCAATGGCGGGATCTTTAAGTTTATATTTAAAGAGCAATATGAATATAACAGTAAAATGAAGAGGAATAAATACCAATAATATTTATAGGCCCCAAACAATCAACAAGAATTAACAGAATAAAAACTTTCAAAACATCTAGCATTAACAATATATATATAAGATAAAGAGAAGAAGCTCTTGTAAAAATCCAGCAACACCAGAAAAATACAGGAAACTCAGTAGCGTGTCAATTGGCAGTAATGAGATCGTTTACTCCTTAAAGCATGTCTTTACGAGGGTGTGAGACACATGAGGGATTGGACACTAGCCCACTCGTTGGTTATGATTGCCTTTAGTTGCTCATTGGAGGCCTGCTGATGATGTATTACGGTGTTTTTCAGGTCCTGTCACGGGTTTTCCAGTGGATTCCTATCCAGAGACTTAAATATTCAGGTCACCACCGTGATATTGTTGACCCTAAACTACAGTATGCTGGACACACACTTGTGACATGGGAAATTATTCTCAATGAAAATCACTTTGAGGGCATAGCTAGAGAGGTCTTGGTCTGACGGAACCCCTTAATATCTCAGGACAGCTTGGACCTTCTCTGAATTCATGGTGCTATCAAAAAGGTGAGACAACCCACTACCAACTTGACATGCTGATCTGTACCAGTACAGAGCGAACATCATGCTTTAATTTTGCCTACCCCCTAGCTTCCTGCGGAGTCTAACGTTTTCTGTGGTCAAGAACTACTGGAACATGGAATCGGCGTACCATAAGACACGTCCCAACTGAAGCATGTTCCATTTGTGGCGAGCATTTGCGCAAGCCAGTCAGCGTCGTTTCTGCCGAAGCTTCATCATCTGCTTCTGATAGTCTTTACATGGTTCCTGCCTTTTGTAGGCAGTCAACGATAGACTATTCTGACTGATGCAATGATATGGTCGCGCTTTGCCCATTTATGCTTTAGTTAGACTGAGATTTTCTTTACGATCCTGAAGGTTCATGCGACACAAAGACAAGTCATCACAGTGCATACTAAATATAGGTCGTAAAGAACGATGTCGATATTGGATTTTGCCATTTTCTTGGATCGTTTTCAATTCATCTGCAATATCGCTTGGTGATTCGCTGACATTCCTCATGATTTAGTAAGCTGATACATTTTTCGTGTAGCGTGCTCATCAGATATTTTCCCAAGATATAGTCACTTGTTTTTATAATTATATTTATAAGTTCCCTTGAACATGGAATATAATATTAATCTACAGATATGATGTGTTATATAAAGACATTTTTACTAAGATAGCGCATACTGACACCAGGGTTTCATGCATTTCAATAGCTTGGCTACTTACAATTTTGCGTTCCAAATATATCAAACAGATGCATGCAAGTCTATAGTATTATATTCATAGACATATCCAAGTAATAAGAAATATTCTTAGTGTCCGTAAACTTTTGGGCACTGCTGTATTTGCTTATATCTATGTATATCTGTAGAACTTTCGAGATTTATAAATAATCCACAACTTGCCCCTTGATCCTTTAGTATATTTTCTGTCACAGATCATTTACTGATGAAATAAAATCATTAAAAAAATCAAATCCCATTTGTATTGTTTTCTTGAAAATCAGGAACCGACCTAAGGACGAGAAATTTAAGATCTTGCTTCACTCATTTCTGATATATCGCTAATTCTTTTAAAAATAACTAAGCGCTATTTCTTCAGAAGATAAAAATTTTAACCATAATCATATAAACCTTATTTCTGATAAAAAAAGGAATAACCAAATTTTGGAAAAGTTATTTCCTCTATTATTTCACTCATTTACTTCATAACAAAAAGCAAACTACGATTCTATTAGTTTCATATGCAAATCTTTGAGTTCAGCAGAGCTATGATGCTTTTATATTTATTAAAGTGTAGAACGCCCCTATTCTTGTGATATCTTGATTTTGCTCTAGAGTAGATTGAAATCGTAGGGTATGGTCCTTATATTAAAATAGACAGACTCCAACAGTAAATGATCATTTTTTTCTACAGATTTCTACCTGTTTTAAAAAATTACTACTATATAATTGTTTTAAAAATTTAAGATCATGTTTCTTGGTCATAGGAAGGAGTTAAATAAAAGTAGGTTGCGACATCAGACCCTCGAATCGTAGACGATATTCCAAGACTTGATGAAGTAATGCACATAAAGATAAATATTTCTGTAGTTGGCTGAATTCATGCACCAGAGACCGGTCTTTCTTCGTGGAGTAAGAGTGTGGTGAGATCATGCTTTGACACGAAAGAGCGATCAAAGAAAACTTTGTGGTTCCGCGTCAGGATTATGTGTAAATAAGCATCCTCATTGGGAGCAAGAGTACATCACTCCTTGTTATGCTTTTTGAGTGTCCCCTTAAGAAATATAATTACTCTGTTAAGGTTCAAGAATAAGGAAGCTATTTGTTGCATTGAAAACAAATATATACCCAGATATATTTGAGGAATAATCTCTGTAAAATCTACCTGCTTACGCGGTGGTAAGCACAGTGCCTCTACCAATCGATGGGCAGATCCCCACGTGCACCCTTATGCTTGTGTCCGCGATCATTTGTAATCAAACCAGACATTATGATGAGAAAAATCACAGCCATGTCCAATAAGATAACGAAAGCTCCAATAAGTATTTAGCAGAGTAGTGAGGCTAGTAAAATAAAATGTCTCCAAGAGATTGGGGCATGAACTTATTTACTTTGTTTTAGTAATTTTAAGAAGGACAAGAACAGCGCCATTTATAAAATTGGAGATGGGGGAAAGGTATATATGCCTTTGCCTCACATCCATGTTAAGCAATACCATTTGTCATATTACTCTATTCTCCCTTTTAGACGAATAGGCATTAGTTTGGAGGTAAATATTAAGAGGAAAATGAGAGAATTGAAGATTATATAAAATGTCAGGTTTGGTATCCTAACATATACCTCTTATTTTAAGACAAATTAAAACGGCTCCTATTCTTATCTCGATATCAAAAATGCCTCTGTTTTTTATTTCCATCCCATGTTCGAATGTTTCTGTTCTATTGTTTTTAAAAGGCGACTGACAAGAGGAGCGATTTCGCCACTATCCCTTACAAGAGGAGCTTGCACTTCCCAGAACTTCAGCTGTGGCGTGCAGCTTATCTGGCTCTAGCAACTCTGTTTCGGTCCAAAAAAATCTAAATATTTCCGGTATGTATCTACTAGATTTGATCAAATCTTGTTTATTTTCTTATTCTAAAGGCAAGAAAAAACTTTTAGTGAAACTCTTTTTATTTACGGAAAAACAGTCCTCGAAGTTTTCTTTCATCTAAATTTGCTTTTATATACGAAAAAAATACAAAGAAAACAACCATGCCTTAATTTTAATACATTTATTTTTTAAGAAGACTTAGAAATAATTGATAAAAGCGTAAAATATACAAAAAAACAGCCTCGCGGGCTGTTTTTTCAAAGTGTAAAGAAAATCTTAAAAACAATTTGGTGAAAAGCTTAAAATATACCGAAGTAACTAATTCTTATATATATACATATGTATATATATATTTTTCCCCAAGACTAAATTGAGACTAAATGACAAAGTTGCTTCATTGAAAAAATTGGAGTGTACTCATGTAGATTTGCATTTAATTTCAAGATCTCTGGCAAAGAATGGAACAAATAAACACCCTGATAATGAGACAAATTGGTGAAATCCTAAGACCGAAGTTGTACTCTCAAGTCATTCTGATTTAGGGCCTGCATACTTCATATTGAATTTCTTAAATTTCCTGAGATAATTATATTGTTTTCTAGTTACGGCCTCATTAATATTTATCGGTCACTAGTTTTGTAATCACTGTTTCTTAAATATAAATTTGTTTACTCATAACTTTTTATGTACTTATCTATAAAATTTTAGCAGCGCAAAGTTTTTTTAAATATTTTTTGCAGATTTCCTGGAAATTAAAAGATTAAATTAAAGAAAATTTAGGTTTTGTTATTTTTTTCTCAGGTTTTAGAAAGTTCTGGATAAAAGATCAGATTGGAAACAATAAATTACTAAACGAAGGAAACAACACTTAGCAAGCCACAGAAGCCAAATTTAAAAAGTAAACGATGAATAAAGTATTTAAATTTAAACGATATTCGTGTAGTAAACAATGTACAAAGTTTTGACTTAGTAAACTCTGATTCATTCGCAAGTTTAGCATATAGGCAAGGAATTAAACTCAAATCTACGTGAGTACACTCCAAGATTTACAATGAAGCAACTTTGTCGTTTAGTCTTAATTTAGTCTTGAGAAAAATACAAAATAATAGCTGGTATATTGAGGAGTCATCTCTGCACATCGATTTACGCACTGTGTGAGATCTAAGAGAACTTAGACTAAAAAGAAAGGAAACCTCAAACGATATGGATATTTAAGCATTCATTTTGCTGAAAGTCATTTTATTTTACTCAAGCCCTAAAAAACTAAGATTAATTAACAAAAATTATCGTAGAAATTATTTATCAGCTTTAATTTAACTGAATCTAATTTGGGGGGTATTTTATTTAGATTTAGAATAATTCTTGATTAAAAAATAGAAGATGCTGAAAAGTCATTATATTTTACTCAAGCCCTAAAAAACTAAGATCATTTAACAAAAATTATCGTAGAAATTATTTATCAGCTTTAATTTAACTGAATCTAATTTGGGGGGTATTTTATTTACATTTAGAATAATTCTTGATTAAAAAATAGAAGATGCTGAAAAGTCATTTTATTTTACTCAAGCCCTAAAAACTAAGATCAATCAACAAAAATTATCGTAGAAATTATTTATCAGCTTTAATTTAACTGAATCTTATTTTGGGGGTATTTTATTTAAATTTAGAATAATTCTTGATTAAAAAATAGAAGATGCTGAAAAGTCATTTTATTTTACTCATGCCCTAAAAAACTAAGATCATTTAACAAAAATTATCGTAGAAATTATTTATCAGCTTCAATTTAACTAAATCAAATTTTGGGGTTTTTTTTTATTTAGATTTAGAATAATGCTTGATTAAAGAATAGAAGATGCTGAAAAGTCATTTTATTTTACTCAAGCCCTAAAAAACTAAGATCATTTAACAAAAATTATCGTAGAAATTATTTATCAGCTTTAATTTAACTGAATCTAATTTTGGGGGTATTTTATTTAGATTTAGAATAATTCTTGATTAAAAAATAGAAGATGCTGAAAAGTCATTTTATTTTACTCAAGCCCTAAAAAACTAAGATCAATCAACAAAAATTTTTGTAGAAATTATTTATCAGCTTTAATTTAACTTAATCTAATTTGGGGGGTATTTTACTTAGATTTAGAATAATTCTTGATTAAAAAATAGAAGATGCTGAAAAGTCATTTTATTTTACTCAAGCCCTAAAAAACTAAGATCATTTAACAAAAATTATCGTAGAAATTATTTATCAGCTTTAATTTAACTAAATCTAATTTTGGGGGTATTTTACTTAGATTTAGAATAATTCTCGATTAAAAAATAGAAGATGCTGAAAAGTCATTTTATTTTACTCAAGCCCTAAAAAACTAAAATCATTTACCAAAAATTATCGTAGAAATTATTTATCAGCTTTAATTTAACTGAATCTAATTTGGGGGGTATTTTATTTAGATTTAGAATAATTCTTAATTAAAAAATAGAAGATGCTTTACAGATATATTTATTTCTTCATTTTGTATTGACGTTTAATGATTTAAACTAATAACATCTTCAGAGTAAGACGGTTTAAGTTGCACCTAGATTTTATATAGTTATTCAGTATAGGGTGATGATGTTGTTTAATTATTTATATTGAAAGTAACTTGGCTAGTCGTATTTGGAAGTAAAAGAGGCAAAGAGGAATACTACATGTACAAATTCTAATTGATTATGGATAAGAAATATTTTAATATATAAAGTAGTTCCTCCGTTTTAATGTTTATTTCTAATTTAGTTTTCCTAATTAGCATTGCCTCAGCGACTGTTAGTTTTTGTTCTTCGGTGGTTATATAAATTATTTAGAACTTTAACAAATGTAAACTAGTTTTATTGTGGCGTTGACTTTGTACAATTTTACGAGGTTTAAAATGATGCTGGTCTTCCTATACTTCAAAGGTATGACGTAGCGAGCAACGGCTGGCAATAGCATGACGGCGCAACCTGGACATCCCAAGCTCTAAACTTAGCCATCATTCTACATACTATACATCCTGCACTATCATGTAGTAAAACCCCTAATAAGTAGTGGTTGATACTATAAATATAAGATTTCAAAAGCTAATAACAACATGCTCGAAGATCGAATGATAGAAGAAAAGGTGTGAGAGAGTGAAAGGCTAGTGTTTCCAGAGCCCCATCAACCTTTCCTCTCTCCTCTGGCTACGAAACAGAGCTAGAGACGAGAAAGTTGATCAAGAGAGCCCAGTATCCCCTCTTCCACAATTACCCTCCTCTATGTGCCCTAAGGCATCGAGTTAAAGGTTTAAGGGGAGAGGAGGAGGAGGAGGAGAGGAAGAGGTCAGGAAGAGATAGTACAGCGAGACTAGACAGACGACTAATAGACTATACAAGCGACCTAATTGGTCATGGCCTTATATCTAAATGCGGCGCTAATACCATGGTGTATATCGCGCCCCTCCCCCTCCTTTGTACGTAGAGCCCGTTTGGAAGCAGGATGTCAAAGTGTGAGTGAGGAATGGAAGGTAGTTGGAGAGTTTCAAGTTTGCTTGGAGGTCAAGCTAATCTCAGGCCGTTTTTAAGAAGTTATAAGTGGGAATTATAGTCAAAAAGTAAGTACCTAAATTCTAGGTTAATGTGAATTCAGGTGTCTTATTATATTTAATTTAGGCGTTTAAATAATTGTTAGTTTTGTAAGTCTGCGTCTGGTAAGTATTTTTTATATTTTTTTGCATGTTTTCGTTTTTATCTAGCTATGTTATTTTTTGTGTGCATGTTCTAGATTCCTGAACACTAGTCATGTTCTTTATTAATTTCTTTGAGGAGTATTTCTACAAGTTATTATTTACCTTCATTTTATGTGGCTTAGTTCTGTTCTCTTTAACGGTTCTCATTTATGTTTTAGTCATTGTAGTATTCGGTTGGTTTTCGAATTGTTCAGCTTCCCTTATCCCCATGCTGCTTGGGAACAGTTAGTTAGGTCTCCATCCTTCTCTTAACACTATTTGCTTGGCAAGTTCCTCTCCAGTCTCTCCTCGTGTCAAATCAATGACCGCTTTCACCCCTTTCATAATAACCTTATTAAGGGGTTCGATATTGGCTTCTCTATTTAGTTTTTATATTCTTCTTTTCTCTTTCCTTTTCGTATTAGTTTGAATCCTCTGTAATTCGAGAAGATTATTTCTCGACAATTTACACATCGCAATTGCTGGATAGAGCAGCGTCTGTTGGACTATTGAATAATAAATTTTCTTTTTGTTTCGTTGTCTGAGCGTTCTTAACTTATATAGAAGTTTCATATAAATTTTTCCTTTTTTCTATTCTGTCGGTTACGTGTTTCATGTAGCCGGTTTTAGTGATAGTTAGAATCAGCACTTTACATTCATTAGTGTATATATATCTTTCAAAATCTACGTATATTTTTGCTCTTTTTTTCCTGAAAACTGGTATAATTTTGAATTTATCACGGTTCCTACTAATTTTCACTCTACGTTCGTACTCGTTTAACCTTCGAATTTCTTCTCCCGTTGCTCTCTCTTGGTGCTGGCCGTGCCTGTAGGGTGAGACAACAGCTTTCGTTATGATATTCGCAAATTGAATATTTATACTCATGGGGAAATATTTACTGTGTAGCCAGCTTATAATAGCTGACTGAGACAACCCCCCTGGGCAGCCCCGACTTTCAGCTTAAAGCGCTCTCCTTGGTGATTGTCTGTGTTTATATAATCTCTCAATTTTATTGTTTATTGTTGAAATTCTTTATACAGTATTTCAGGCGGCAAAAATTTGTCGAAGGCTTTGTATACGTCTCTACAGACGATGTCTACGCTCATCTTAACGCCTTTCATCTTTGATAATTTGTTCATTATTAGACAAAGTGCCATATCTGTGCTCGTGTTTTTCTAGATTCCAAATTGGCACTCACTGTAAAGGTTGTTTTCCCACAAGATTTTGTTCGAAGCTGTAGTTTAATATCTTTTCGTTTACTTTCGCAATGAAATCCAGTAGCGAGATAGGTTGGTAATTTTCGGTATGAAAATCATTTTCACCAATTTCAGGTGGCTAGGAAAGTAGCTCGTATTCAGACACGCATTAAAAACATTCTTTGAACCTTCTGAAATGTTATCCGTTGCTTCGGTGTAGTTTTTCTCAGTGAGTCCTGAGACCCCTGGCACTTTCTGTTTAAAATTGCTTATCGCGTCTTTAATCTATGGCATGGTTATTGTTGCATCAATTCCCTCGTTGGTGTTTCTACTTGCGTCGGGTGGTGATGATGAGTCCTTTCACTTATTCGGTTAAGTTCTCCGACAATATCGTTCTCAATGTCAGTGTCGAAGTTCTCATTTTCCTCTTCATCGATTCTGTAAACTTTCTTCCAATGTTCTGTAAAGGCTCTTTCAACCTGGGTTTCATCTTCCAGTTAGTTTCCTTTCTTGTTTTTAATTCTAATCTTTTGCCTAGCTGGTTTGTCTTTCAATCTGTTTATCCATTTCCAAAACTGTTTCGATAATTCTTTCTCACCTATTTTAGGGATATGGTTGTTCCAGTGTTCTTCTTGTTTTTCGTATATTATTAACGTTAGCTCTGTCTTCTTCCTTTTTAGTTATGGGTGGTAGTGGTGACCCCTTCCCCGGCCCGACATTGGACCAGGGACCCTCACACCTATTCCAGGTCCCACCTCAGCTCCCCGGAGCATCGCACGAGCAGACCCACCACCTACCGGTATTCCTCCCAGAGATCCACCGGGCCCAGGTCTGTCTGTATTTGTGGGCAGTTGAAGAGATGTGTAGTGTCGTGTATATGTGTTAAGCATTTGGGACAGTTTGTGGTTTTAAGGGTGGAGGGAGATATTCTGTGCATGCATGGCGTCAGGAGGGTTGATTTGTAGTTTGTATATGTGCTAGTGTTCTTCTGATCTGCTTTGTTCTGAGTTGTTTATGGTTGGAAGTGGTGCACTTAATATTTTATTGTTGGTTCTGTTTGTCAAGTATTGTTGTGTGATCCGAGAGTAGATTGTTTCATGTTTTGCTTGATTGTGTTTTCTGTTGTTGTGTTATGGTCTGTCTAAGTCGGTGGTGTAGTTGTTCTTAGTGAAAATCGTCTGTTTTTTGTGTCGGTGATTGGTAGGTGGTCTAGTTGATGATTTGGATGTTGTGTTTTCTGCTGAGTTATTTGTAATCAATGTATTTTTAGGTGATTTTTGATTGGAATGATGTTTGTCTCGTTCGTTAGATGTTTGTGTCAAGACTGCATCCTGTGGCAGTGCGGAGGGCATTGTTTGGTATTGTCTATAGTATTTTTAAGGTGGTTTCTAAAATGTTTGGAGACCAGATTGTGTTGGCGTATTCTAGTGCTGGCCTTGTGTTAATGAACGTTTCATTAGTTTTCCCCCCAGTGTGTAGTTGTAAGTGCCTTGAGAACTTTGAGTGTTTTCGTAGCCTTGACTATTGTGTTTTGCATGTCTTTTGAGTATGTGAGTTTGGGGTCAAAAAAGAGGCCAAGGATCTTCGGTTCTTTTATGGTGGCAGTGATATGTTTTCTATGTTTAGATTTAGGGTTGTGTTGTAGTCTGCAGGGTCTGGTGTGAAGAGAGTGTTCATTGTTTTGGTGGCTTTTAGCTTTAGTGAGTTTTCTATTGTCCATGTGTGTATTTTGCTGAGGTAAGGTTGTATCTTTAGTGCCGCGGCTTTTGATTTGTTGTGTGATGATAGTATTATGATATCCTCTGCGTAGGTGACATTTTTACTGTTTGTGGGGGAGTTGGTATATCTAAGGTGTAGATGTTATAAAGTGTTGAAGAAAGAACTCCTACTTAGGGAAGTTCGGATTCTGTGTGCCTGTGTTTAGATTTTGTGTTTAGTGTTTGGGTGTATTGGAGTCGTTAGTTAATGTAGTTTGATATGTACTTGATGAGGGTGGTGGGTATGGTGAGTTTGTGGATCTTGTTGATTAGTTTGTGTAGGTCTACTGTCTCAAATGCTTCTGACATGTCAAGGGCCTCTGCTATGGTAATATGTGGTGTAATTTTCTTGATAAATCCATTTGCGATTATGTTGTTTATTGTGTGTAATGCTGTGGTGTTTGAGTGCATGGATTTGAACCCATGTTGGTATGGTGTGTTTGGGATGTTGGATGTGATGTAGGGTAGGATGATTTTTTTCTAGTGTTACTTGCTTGGTCCATCTATACGTTTCTGTTATCAAGCCAATCTTTTTAATATGATTTTGTTCACTAATTCAGCGGTTCATCTGAAGTTTTGGAAGGTTCTGTAGGATCTTTTAGGGGATTTCCTTTTCGTTTGCATTGATCAGAGCTCGTCTGATTTATATGAGCCCTTGGTCAATATCTTCTATTGTCGCTTCGTTGAGTGTCTTTGGTTCGTAGCTTCTTAAAATTTCCTTGTACTTTGTCCAGTCCGCCTGATGATAGGCCTTCCATTTCTTATATGGCTTCTGTATGGGATGATGATTTACAGTAAGTATGGTAGCTAGTTGGTCGCTAATCGTTAGGTTGATAGGTTAAAAGTGATAGTTGAATGGCAAGATGAAGTTTAAAAGGCATATATACGGTTTAGACGCCGCATTATTGTTAATGCAAGTTGGGAATTCCGGCGTTAATCTTTGAATCATTGCAAATGCCTGCCGGCGCTGTTTGTGTACTATACCTATTTTTCTGCGCAGTGGGCGTTTATATTCCCATAATGATGACTGGCTTCCTGCTATTGATGAGTCTGGTGAAATTTGAAATTGGGAGTCCATCCTCCTTTGGGGGTTAGTACCCAGTTGCTATTATAAGGATAATTAGTTGGAGTTGTATTGCTAATGATGCATATGACACTACTAGTCCTTCTTGCAGTCGAGTTCCTTTTTTACTGCAATGGTGGCCCCTTTAAAGCTCTGGCATGAAGGGTTTGTTGCGCTAATGTTGTAATTTCATATCTTTATCTTTTCCAGTTCTAGATTCATCTCATGTCCTGATATTAGAATTATATCAAAGTCTAGTTCTCTAAAAATATTTCCATAGGTATATTTATTATCTTTCCATCTGTTTGATTTTGGTCGTTTCAGGTGGTCCTAATTCACGCTTTTTCATTTTTATTTCGTTTTGTCCAGGTCTGCACATGCATTGTTGCTTTTCGTTGCGAGAGATTGACGTATACGGTACAGGAGATTGTTGCTTGGGGTTATGTTCTTGTTCGTACACGATTTCCTATTCTTTTGAGCTTTTCTTCTCGTCACTCTGCCCTCCTGAGAAGATTCCTCGGTGCTTCTGTCTGCTTTGATTTATTCTGTTCTTCTTCATTATGCCCTTTATGTTTAGTTTCTTTTATTAGTTCATTCGTGGTTTCTCGTTGATGTTCATTCTGAAGATTGCTGAGGAGAATATTTCTTTAGGAAATTTAATTGGCTCGAGGTCGTTTTCTTTTAGCATACTCTTCAGAGTGCTATATTCATGATCTGAGTGTGAAATATGCAGGTGAGAATCTTCACATTTAAGTTTCCATCCAGGTTTATCTGTGTCTCCATTCTCGGTTGATGTGGGGCATTTGAACTGCTGCGACGTAAGGTCCTGCGACCTTTTCGCGGACATAAATAACTGTAGTCTGCAGTTCACATTTGTACTTTGGTGTTAATTCGGAATTCTGCACCGCATGGTGCATGCGACCAAAGAGAGGAGAACATGTGCAGATACAGCCTTCCTCCAGGCCATCTTCAGCCCCGGCAGAAAACTAGCAGAGCATGCCATTGCAAGCGCAGCCGACGGTATGCCATCGGTTTTCACCATCAGCGCTAAAGTGAATAAAATTATATGTGAGATTTTTGTAAAGAAATGGCTACATAAATCCTCCCGAAGGGCTTGGCAGACCTATACCTTAAAGCTCCCCTCCCTCGTGGAGAATGCCGGAGAAGCGAGTCCCATGAGGAGACTTGTGGGAGCGGTAGCCGGCGAATAACCGTAACTGCCTACCCTGTTTGATCTCCCCGCCACTTAGGTAGTTGGAGCGACCATCTGTGTTAAGGCAAACACGTAAGGACCTTAAACGACGCTCTAACGATCCAATTACCTACGAGATCCATAAACCCGTAGTTATGTCGCCAAAAAGCGGTGCTAGTCAAAAGGCACCTCAAGGAGTGTGGCGGTTGAGGGTCTCACTAATAAACGAGCCGACTTGAGCACCTCAGTGCCAACCTCTGTACTTGTTGCTCTCAACAGAGGAGAACTCACTATTCGCACTCCACTCTGTGGCCTCGCCCCTTCCTCTTTAGATTGGGTGGTGGTCCGCCTATAAATAAACCCCAGAAAGAAAGAGAAGAGATTATTATTAGGTGAGAGAGACGAAGGATCAGTTCGTGAAGATCGATCAATCAGCCAGGCAAGGTTATTCAGTTAGAGAACGAAGGATCAGTTCGTGAAGATCGATCCTTCAGCCAGGCAAGATTAGTCGGTTAGAAAGACGAAGGATCAGTTCATGCAGATCGATTCTAGAGCCAGACAAGAGAGAATAGAAGTCGGTAAGAAAGACGAAGGGTCAGTTCGTAAAGACCGATCCTTGAACCAGACAAGAGTGATTAGAAATCGGTAAGAAAGACGAAGGAGCAGTTCATGAAGATCGATCCTTCAACCAGACAAGAGTGATTAGAAGTTGGAAAGAAAGACGAAGGATCAGTTCGTGAAGATCGATTCTTTAGCCAGACAAGACGAGTTCCGTGAGAAACGATAAAGGATCAGATTGAGAAGATCGACCCCCCCCCCTCTATGGGCCGAATTATCATAAATCGTCAAGTTTGGTAAAGGTGCCATACCGAAGAATCCTTAACAGACTTAAAACAAGTCAGACTGGAGAAAAGTAAACACGCTCAGACTCGAGTGACTCTCACATCCCAAGCTCCGTAAGAGTGAGAGGAGAAGAACCCAGCCACAACGAGGTTTCGTTCTTTAATTACGGTAAAAATCCCACCGAATACCCCAAAATCTATTTGGGCACTCTACTTTGACGAATAAACACCAAGAGGCTTCAAGATTATTCAGAAGAGGACTCTTGGAGCAAAGAGCACCATAACTCTCTCTGTATTCTTAACTTAACCAGAGGCAAGGTTGCCATAAGAAGTTGACAGCGCTCTACCTCGCTCTCTCCATCAGATCTCGACGAAATTCTATCATCGGGCACTCCAAATCCCCGACGTGCGAGATAAGCCCTCCCTCGACCTCCGGTCTCCTTTGATCCCGTCTGTCATGTAAGTTAGTAAGAACCTTTTTATTCATATTGCGATAGTATGAGGTTAGTACGTTTTCAGATTTATTAGAAGTAGAGAAAATTGTGTGTGGACCCCGGTCATATTTGGTAGTAAGAGCGAGTACGATAATTTAATTATTAACGCTAAACAAAAAGGGTAACGATAAAAATACTAACCGGCAATTGGTGTGTTTACCGGAGGCCGGTTTGTTTATTTTTGTCATTGAAAATATTGTAATAGGCCTAGTTGTCAACCGGGATAGTCTAGGTTAGCTTAGGACGAAGATATAAATATATGTTTATTTTTGGATAATTCCTGTGTGTTTCCTTATATCATTACTTGTTGAAGCGGCTCTTCATTAAAACAACAAATTCGCACTCTTAGATTAAATTCTCTTTCATCAAAGGAGTACATCACGACCACAAGGTATCCTACGACAAAAGTGGTGTCAGGTGTGGGTTTTTTATTAAAAAGAACCCAGCAGCGTCTAAGTAAGGGAGAGCCAACACGTCAAGGAATACCAGGAATAAGAGAATAATCGACGCGAGGAAAATTGGTAAAGTTAGGGGTGGAAACAATCTGAAGGTAATTGTTAGGTCAAGTGGTAAATTTATTGTCTGAGTGGTATAACAATCAGCATAGTAGTGGTATTAAGGGTAAGTTAGGCTGCCCGCTACCTGCTGAGGGGCGGCATAAGTGCCTGAGAGTACAGAAAGGAAAAATGGACGGACAAACACAAAATCGATCTGCTCGAAAGACTCGATCAACGAGCACAAATTCTGGGACTTGAAGTCGAGGATATGGATGCCTACGTCCTGTCAGAATTAAGAATATTAAGAGAAGAGTAATGAGAATAAATAATACAGTTTGATAAAGAAATGGAAAAAAGAAGAGAGTGGAAAAGAGAATACGAATCAATGGAAATAATGATGGACACAATAGGAGAAGAAGATAGAATACAGCGGAAAATAGAAACAAAGGAAAGAAGAATACCGAGTTGAAGTAAAACAAACGAAATAATAATATTGTTGAAAAGAGAAGCAAAAAAAATCAGAATAAGGATAGAAAAGGAAGATGAAGAAAGGCGAATAAAGATAAAACGAGAAAATGATGAAAGAAGAACAAAGATAAAATTGGAAGAACCCGACGGGAAAGCGAATTAGCGAAAGCGGAAATAGAGATAAAAAAGAAGTAGATGAAAGAAGAATACAGAGGGCAAAAGAACTTACTCAAGCTGAAAGAGAGGAGAGAGAAGAAAAAGAAAGATTGCTCGCACTTGAAAGTGCATCTATCGAGAACCAGATGGAGGTCTAGGAAGTTTTAGCTCGGCCTTGACCTAGGATGGGACCATCGAGGGAAACCCAGCCAAATGGAGTAACGATGGAAGAAGTAGTAATTAGGGATGAGGTACCAGCAGGAGTACCTAAGGAAGAACCTACGAGGAGAACCCAGTCACACGGGGTAATGATGAAGCAAGACGGAAGTGTCAATGTGGTACACCCAGGTAAACCCACTCAGATGTTAGACAAGGATATTAAGTATCCCCCCCCCCC
Organism: Ceratothoa steindachneri; assembly: GCA_963969495.1. NCBI lineage: Eukaryota > Metazoa > Arthropoda > Malacostraca > Isopoda > Cymothoidae > Ceratothoa > Ceratothoa steindachneri. Next base: position 57,482,075 of record OZ018338.1, on the reverse strand, counting down.
AGTAGTCTTTCCCCAGAACAAGGCACCCATGGAGTTACCACCAAAAACCAAGTGGTAGTGAGCTCCACGCCCATTAACGACACAGCAAGGAAAATTTTTTTCGAGCCCCGGATATCGAGCCCAAACTCGATCTCCCAAGGTATCTTTTTAAAGAAGGACTATGGGACCCCACTCCCAGCAATTATTCCCTACTGCAACAGGCCGCTCTAGCCATAAGGTTCAGTTTAAACTTAGTCAAGCACCATAAGAAGGATAATTCGAGTAGGTTGAAATATCAGTACCATTTAGTGACATACTTGGGTAGACTCAATAACCCGAACGGTCGACTTAGGCGCGATAAAGTATTGGTAGTGGGGCACCATTTTATTATTACCTATATAAAACGATCGAACAAGTGTATGGCCGACTCGTTAAGTCGGAATCTTGTCGACGATTATGGAGCATGCCGACTATTGTTTTATATTAAGTGTCAAGATTATTGTAATCGTTAAAATTGTAGTTAAGAAAGGGCGAGTGACCCCCTAGTTGTAGATAAGAAGCTCCTAAGTTGGCACAGTAATATAGGAATTAATGTAAGGTCAGGTGAAATGTTATCGAAGCATTCCCGAGTGAACTGGAGGTTATTGAATAGTATAGTGTTCAGTAAGTTACCTATGTATAATATTGTAAGTGTCGGATAGGAATAACCCCCCCCCCCCATGTTAATTTCTTTAGGAGGGAGGTAAATATAGAATCTGAGCTATTAAAGAAAATGTCTGCTCTCGTTAGTTTTCATCGTCTCTGCACCACAGCGCACCGCCTGTCGACGAATGAGATGGTCGAAAGGGCATACGGGACTTTGAAGACAAGGATGGCTGGTGGCACTTCAATTATCCTCATCGGCATTCGCTCCTTCCCTAATGACTCGGGATTTTCGCCTTTCTCGGCAGTCACAGAAACCACACTCTTGTGGTGGACACTCCAGCTTGTCATCGTCATCGAAGCCCGATTCAAAGTTTATTAAAGAATTAGCCCCAACCATAGCTCAAGTCAATTTCCTGCAGGCATTCCTAGTGCAAATGCACTCGGTGCCGAGTGCAACTCATCTTTGAGTCCGAATAGACCGCCTTCGTAAAACACTAGAAGCGCCATATGCTGGCCCTTTCCCGGTTATCGAGCGTGACGGCAAGGTTTAAAATTGGAATTCCCTGATGGCAAGAGGGACACTGTCTCAGTGGAAAGACTGAAACCAGCGAGGCTTCCTCCCTCGCATAGTGATAACGTGCTGGGTAATCAGCAACGTCCGAAGACTCAGGCAGAAAACATGAGAAGGAATTGTAAAAAAATTGTCAATAGCTTGCTCTCACCTGCTGTCAGAGTGAGAGAGAGGGGATTGGGGTGGGGGTGAAGGTGGCACGCGGTCGTGGCTTTCAAGGAGAGAGAGAAAAGACACACCTGGTCGACTATTTTTAATCCACGCTAACGAGGCGCAAATTCGCGAAAGCCGTGATGGGCTGGAGGCCCGACTTCGTAGAAGACAGAGATGTGCTTTAGAGCACGAAAGGTCCCGCAGTGAATTATCCTGCGATGGCGAGAATCGGGCAAAGTTCTCCGCTCTAAAACGTCCGACATCAGAATTTAAAAGCAGTAAGTAACCGCCTGTGTTCCGATTATCCGCGAGTATCTGCCATCTTCCCGTCCCCGTTAGTTCCGCTTGAACCCTTTCAGAACCCGTCAAGCTACGTGTATTCTCTTAGAAATCGCGAGAGTCAACCTCGTACTCGTTGGTACCCGTTACCCGAACGCGAAGCGTCAAATTCTTAATTCGTTATTAGAAACTCGAAGGAAGATCCGAGTTAATTTCGGGTAATAGTCGTTTGTCAAGAAGCTTTTATTTTGGACTCTACGCCGTTTTTAACGAGGCAGGATCACCCCCTAGGACCTAATCTTTGAAGCAACCGCAACGCGCCTTCCTCCTGTGAAAGTTCCTCCCCCCCCCCGGCCTTTTAAGCCCCCGTCACCTGGGCTTCGCGTGCGCTCTAGGTCATTTGAGCGTCCTATCTTATTTCTGAAGGATTTTGGCCCTACTGGAGCCACGATATGGGTGTATATATATTCCGCATAATGTTTCACCGATGGTTTTTCAGATAATTCTACTCTGCATGTATCATTGTCTTTCTCTTTTTAAACTACCTCTTTTGCACTCTTATCATTCTCATCAAAGATTGCCTAAAGTAGTTAATGCGGATCTGGATCGTATCTCTGCCTATAATAGATAGCAATTAGTGTGTTTCAATGCTTCCAAGGCAAACTTCCTTTCTCTATTTTTATCTAATATTCCTCATTAATTTCTAGGAACGTTTGATAGCATTGAATTTTAACAGTTAATTTCTGTTGATATTTTGGCATCGACTAGAGCGTTGCATGCGAAAGCTACCAAACCAGCGCTGCAGCAAAAACTTCTAGGAAGTTGTTGCAGGCCCCATTTGCGAGCCGTGTGAGAAAACAGGGTCAGTCGTGACTGGGCCTCCCCTGATACCTGAGGACCCACAGGATCGATGGCCACCCAGAGGATGCCATCCTCTCTTGCGAGTGACAGTCCACGATTTTGGCTCTAGAAATTATTGTTAAAACCTGTTGGTATAATATTTAGATGACGCATTTACTTTTTGACTGAGAAGCTTGTCAACATCTGTGTGGGACTTACTCATCCTTGTAAAGCATATTGTTTTCAACCCCTATTCTCACTTTAAATTTGGACTCATCCAGAACACTGCTCTGCCTTATGGAATTTTTGAATTTTTATTTTTATTCATGGATGCGATTTTACATATTCTTTGGTTGCTGATTTTAAATATGTAAACCATTTTTTTCTATTACGTAAGGATTTTGAATAAAATGCAAATTAATGCTAACAAATAATGTGTATTTTTAATATACTGTTACTTATTTAAAATGAATAAGTAATCAAGGAAAATCACATTATTTTAGTTTTAAGAACATATGTATACCAAATTAACATGAAATAAATCACGGTTATCATGAAATGAATCAAAATCATCAACATCAATTCAAATCAATGCAAAAAAATGCTCTCATGGTTAGCCTACGTACCGATTCAAAGGAAGGTGTACCGCTGTGATTTCCGCTTGTGCTGTGCATCGGGACCATCATGTTTCAATGACCAGCAGTAATCCGCCATCATGCTGACATTCCATTTGCCCTTGTATCGAGTTTCCCTGGTGCAAATATCCTGATGGAAACGCTTTTCTTGTTCCTTATTTTAGTTCCCACAATTCTTGGGAAAATAGTCAAGATATGAGTTCAAAAAGTGCATCTTCACACTCCTTCTACACCAAAGTTGCTGGAAACTTGAAATCAGATCTTGGTTCATTTGTTCATAATCTGGGGAGCGGGCTGTTTTCCAGGAAGATATGGACAATCTGCTATAAGGAAAACCAGGCATTCACCTCTAAACCTGCTAATGCTCCTTCAAAATGCTTGTCCTTCATCAATTACCGAATCTGCGGGCCAACAAAGATTCCTGCCTTTAGCTTTCCTTTACTTACATGAGGAAACTTTGACTCCAGGTACTTGAAAGCAGCAACATCCTTGTTCAAGGCCTTCAAAAAAGGTTTTCCTAAGCCCTAATTTGATGTGGAGTCGTGGTAGCAGAATTTTCGAGGGGTCAACTAGTGGCAAAGCTCTCACGTTTTGATTTTTTAGTAAAAAGCTGGTTCTTGGTGGCCAGTCCTTTTTTTCTCATAGTGCTGACTGTTAGATTTTTTATCCCAGAGACACAAAAAACAGGGATACTTGGTATATCCATCTTGAAGACCTACTAGGAGAGCAATAACTTTTAAATCACCACAAATGAGAAAATTGTGCTGATGGTACTTGAATGCAGTTAGTAGTATTTTCAAATTTTCGTAGGTTTCGGACATTTAGATACTATCGCGACTTTCCTGTTTAATTTTTAATTATGGAATTTGTCACTGGGAACAATTTCAACAAGAAACTGCAAAAAGAATTAAATTAAATTTTGAATGAAAAATAATGGCTGTAATATAAACTTAGTAATCGAATAAAAATCTCCACTTGCTCTAATATAAGGAGGTTATTAAATATCCCATTCACAGTGTCTAAGTATAATATGCCTAAAGGATGCTAATAGGTAGCTATTATTAAGAAATGACAGCTAAATATATACTTAGCCTGTGAAATAGTGATTAACCTTGATCTTGGAGCGAGATAATGGCTTATTTATCCATTAATATTTATGAAACTTAATCAAAATAACTAAATTATTATCATACGGCTTTGCACGCCGTATGAACCAAAACTTAATAACTTGCGGATTTTTAGTAGATATTTAACGGAGTCTGTATTTACGTCTTGACACTGAGTCGTAGTAGCAGAGAAGTCACCTGCTTCTCGGTACACCAGGATCTGTGCTAGGTGGCAAATCGAAACAATACACTTTCGTAAAATGCAACGACGACCACTAATTAAAAGTTAATTAACCCAAGTCATTATTACTACTACTCCCAACTTACTTTAATATAACAAGTAAACTAAATTAAAATGAATGTCTATGTACAATTTCCACTTTCGTTTCCGGGAGTAAAAAATATTTACGACATCCTTCGGCCGAAGAGAAGAATAAAAATTATGGCAATAAATTAATCATGCGTCTCTAATTTTCATTAATCCAATCTTTTATTTTATTAAATGTTAACACAATTAACATTATTAACCCCATTTTTGATTAACCCCCTCCCCCCTGTCTTTTTCTCGCCTTTTTACGATTCGAAGACTCCCGGAAGAATTACCCTAAAGCTTTTTCTCCCGGGCAAGAAACAGTTAGATGTCACCAAGGTCTTTTAATGTTTGCCACTGTTGTTGCGACTTGATGGCGGCATATCGCTTCTTCCTTTTGTCCTTTCTGGATTCTTGAGACAGTGTACTCACTGGTCCCTTCTTATTAAAGATTTCTGGTTCGGTATCAAGAATTTTTAATTCTGAAGGTTTAGTATTAGGCGATTCATTTTTTTTATTTTATCATTACACCTAATTTCTAGTGGATACTATTTATTAATGGTGTGTATTACGCTTCCTAATCTAGTTTTTAATTTTGCTGTTCTTACCACACCATCTTGGCCCCTTATATAATTCCTGTATTAAACCCAACGACCAGTTTTCTCGGTTTTTATCAGAATGTTTAAACACTACTTACCCCTTCTCAATACTACTACCTATACCATCATTCCCTCTATTATTATTTACACGATTGATGAGAGAGGTCAAATAATTCTGTTTCCACTGTTCAAACCATTTTTTAAAAATTCTAGATAACTTATAGTATCTTCTACTCAGTGGAACAGTTTCCATAAACGGAGGATCCTCTATTTGAGGTGACGTGGTTATTGCGGGCAGGGAATTAGGCGCCATCCATATATTAAATGGGAGGGGGTAAGAGTTTTTGATTCATTTGTTATTATAGGTATAAGTAAGTGGTCTGTTATTAACTCTGCATTCTATATCAACTATTAAGGTACGAAGATCATCCATATTAATGGATTTTCCATATGACACTTTCTTTAAACATCCCTTTACTACACCAATTAACCTTTCATAGAATCCTCCAAACCAGGGCGCTCTTGGGGGAATAAATTTCCATTCGCATTGTCTTTCCTCTAGTTCTTTCTGTACAGCAGTATCCTCTAATATTATACTGAGCAGATCTGCCTCCAGTTTAAAATTTGTGGCATTATCACTAAAAATAATTTTTGGACAGGGTCTTCTAGCCACAAACCTTCTAAATATATTTAAAAATGTTTCTGTCGTCATGTCCATGGCTATGTCCAAGTGAATTGCTTTAGTGGCTGCACAAGTAAAAAGAAATATATAAACTTTCCGGGATTCTTTATTACCGTGTTTCCCTCCCTCATTTTTTATGGTGATAGCACCTGTATAGTCTACTCCAACTATCTCAAAGGGTTTAACATCCTTCACTCGTTCTTTCGGTAATGGAGGATACTTCCTCCAACCTTCTGCACAAAAGACATTTACTTATTACATTTTTGCCCCTATGTTTGCCTTTGGGGATCCAAAAATTTTCCCTTAATTTCCTGAACTCCTGCATGCATGCTCTGTTCGTGTGCGTTATTAATGAGTAGATCTGTTATATGATGTTTGGAGGGGAGAAGAATAGGGAATCTTGTATGGTACGAGTATGGCAAGTCGGCATTACTGATTCTACCCCTAAATCGTATTACACCTTCATTTTGGAATGAATTTAACTGTTTAACTAGATGAGGGGGTTTACTTAATTTGGGATTTTTAAAATATTCACAAATTTCCTCAAATGAACATTTTTTGCAAATTTTCAAACCAACACTGTTGTGGATTAAATTTAAACTTATCGGCACTGGTCTGGTTAATAAACTTAAAAACTAATAGTTTAGTTACCCTCATCAATTTATTCCAACTACAGATTCTGTTAGGATCGAGAATGTATTGTATTGGCTCGGATTTCACGGCTAACAATGATTTCGCTGAATCAACATCTGGCTCATACTTTTGGTGAGGCCATCTATCTTTATTATTTAGCCACTCCGGACCTCGGAGCCTTAATCTCGAGTCTCTAAACTTAGGAAACTTTACCACACGCGTCAGCATTTCTGCTGGGTTACTCTCTGTAGTTAAATATTTATATATACATTGGGGATCTGTACCACCCATATATACTACCCTATTTTGTACATAAACTATCTTACAATTTTTATTTCTTACCCACTACAAAGACACTTCGCTATCCGACCAAATATAACTACTTTCTATCTTAACATCTTTCAATACTTCTTTTAAGTATTTACTTAATCTCACCGGCACATACATGGCCGTTAATTCTAATTGTGGTATGGTCTTTTCTTTCATAGGTGAGATGCGGGATTTAGAGATTATTTACATGGGATCGGATCTATAATTTGTAGCATACGCCACGGCTCCGTACGCTTTTTGCGAAGCATAACAAAATATGTGAAGGTCATACGGTTCTCTACTGTTCAATACCGCTTTGGATATTCGATAGTATCCAACTCCTTCGCTTCTAAGCTCAGTTCCTCCCATTTATTTATAACTTCAATGTGAAGATCATCATCCCATCCCAACTTCCTTCTCCGAATTTCCTGGACTAGCAGTTTCATAGGAGTAATTAACGGGGAAACCAACCCCGAGGGATCGAATACTTTACTGATATTACTTAAGAACGTTTTCTTACTCGTGACGGCATGCCTTTTAAGGTTATTTACTGAAATAGTATCCTTATTATAATTCCAATTTATTCCCAGTATTTTTTCATTTCCATCCCCATCATTGCCTATTATATGGTTTAACTGTGTCGGGTTAGCTGTCCAGCCTTGTAACGGCATATTGGCCTCTTCCAACAACTTGTTAGTAACAGTATACAATTTAATTAATGACCTTTCATCTTCTTTCGTTCTTAACAGATTCTCGCAATACAGTGCCGACTTTATGCGCGGAGCAATATTACTGTTTGTCACTTGATTATTCAAATGATGACTTAATTTCATTTGTAGTAGGAATGGTGAACTAGTAGCTCCGAGCAATACTGATTTAAATCTATAAGTATCTATTGGGCCATCTCTTTCTAAAGGGTCACTCGGCCAAAGGAATCTCGTAAAATTACGATCCTCTTCCTGCAATCCTATTCTAAGGAAAGCCTTACATATATCTGCTGTATAAGCATATTTATTCGTCCGGAATCTAATCATAACGTCCTTTAATTTATCAATTATAGTGGGTCCGGTGTACAGACAATTGTTTAGACTAGTACCATTTTTTAGTTTCGCACAACCGTCGAATACTACTCTTAATGGAGTAGTTTTACTCTCCCTTATTACGGGTAGGTGGGGTAAGTAATGTGTGTCTTCAGTTACTTCAGCACTATTCACCTTTTTTATAAATCCTTTCTCTACCTGCTTCTCAATAGCATTATCATATTTTTGATAATGTTAGCGTTGGATCTCAGTTTCTTCAAACTTGCTTTGAGCCTGTTTTCAGCTAATTTGTAATTGTTTGGTAGGTTTTGGTGGTCGGGTTTCCAGGGCATTTTAACCTAATACTTCCCGTCTTTGAATTGTACTGTATTTTTGTATTAATCTATCACAGCGTGTTTTTCATAAGTAATTGTTTCGGTTTGAATCCCTATTGTATCCAACCTTAATAAAATTGACAGATCAAGACAATTATTGGACGGTAGTACACCTATATTGGTCACTAAAGCTACCTGTGCTTCATTAGTAACGGGCAAGTATTCATTATGGATGTTCCCATACAATACTAAGCCTCCCCTTGTTTTTAGGAAAGTCATACCTTTCAATTTAACCATGCCCTCTACCAAATTATTATACTGATCCCCTCCTACCAATAAATCCACATCCGTTATCAAATCTCCCAAATATGGATCAGACATCCTTACTCCACCCTTAACTAGGTGTGATAAACAGTTATTTAATCCATCAATCTTGATGTTTAGGGGTAATCTATACAACACTAGTGCCTGCAGTCTTACAAATTTATTCCCATTTTTAATATGAATCTTACTATACCATACTTTTTACTGTCCATTTCGCCAGTGAACGCAGATATTCTTAAATCTACCCATTCCTTTATTTGTAAATTCAATTTTGCTACGAGATGTGCACTGATAAAGGTACACTGTGAACCCTGGTTATACAGTACTTTAACTGCATATTTTCGCCCCTTAGCCTTCATGGAGCATTTCCCCACTAGCAATGTGATCGATATTCTATGACTTGAGGACTGCACAGCACAAACTCTGTCCAATGATTGGCAACTCGTCACAAAATTTTAAATGATGAAACACCTTTTTACACTTTAAACACTTATTGAGTTTTATTTGGCAGTTTTCTGTAGGGTGTTTACCGCTACATCTCGTACACAATTGTAATTCTCTTATTCTATTTATACAGTTATCATAAGTTTTACACACAGTACATTTATTAGATATGTGTTGCCCTTGACAGAAAACATACTTATAATTATTCACAGGTTTGGTTTTGAAGGCGGAACTTTCTTTAGTATCTGTACTTATGAGACTTTTTTTTCATGTACTTCGTATACCTTTGCTTCTGTCCTACTCCATTTATTAGCTACTCGTGCAGCAGACGGTCAGTTAGCATCCGTGGCCGTCATTTTATGGGAACCTAAATCATTTACTAGCTTCCCCAACCCGTCTCCGAATTGTGATATTTCTAGATAATCTTCATCCATTCGGTTTTGTATATATTCTATAGCTTTAAATGGTAATTTTCTTTTTCCACCGCTACTATCATTGGTCCACAACCGTCAACATCACATTTAGTATTTTTTAACCTGGCTATTATTATTTCCAAGTTTGCTCTAGACTCAATCAAAGACGTTAAATTAAAAGAGGTAGCTTTTAGGTCAACTATTTTATTACAAATTTCTTCTACTATACGTTTTTTATTATGATAATTGTTTATAAGTATATTCTTTGCACAGTCCGAACTGCTCTCTTCACTTGGCAAACCTCCAAATAATTACCGTGCATTTCCCGATAATTGACCTTTTAAATAATTGAATTTGTCAACCGGATTAATGTCAAAACGATGGACCGAACTTTTAAACTGATCCCAGAATCCCTCCCATTCCTCCACCTCTCCACAGAAGGTCGGGAGGTTTATACTAGGGAGTTTTATAGGAGTCGAGTTAGCAAGGATTGATAACGTTTGTGTCCTATAAATACAATCCTGCAGGTCATTTATTATAATTTGTATTTCTACCTCATATTCCGCTCGTTGTTCTATTAGTTCGCCCTTTCTTTCATCATCACTCGAAGCATTTATTAACTCTAAGTAATATCGGGTCACTATATCTACTTGTTTTTGTAATTGTTGACTCTATACTCAGATTTTGGCGTAGTCACAACTAGCGCCTTGTAATTCATCGTACACCCTTGTTTTCAAGGTTGTACAAACAGATTTAGGACCGGCAATCTTATGAATTGTTGAAAGGGAACGCTAATTTAAGTTTAATTAACGAAAGTGAGAATTATTGAGGGCGAACTAATTAAAATTTATTGACTATTAAGAAATTTAAATTTTAATTAACGTCTTACTATTGTTTCTTATAATCGCCACCGCAACAACTCGTGGTGTACTATTACAGTCGCTAGCAATTAATCAAAATAATTTTTCTTTTACTACGAATATTGGTATAAATCTCGCCCATGTGGTTTAGCTTTAGCTATTTTACCATTAAGTTACAGGAGCTAAGTAAACTAAGATCCGGTTCGAAGGACCATATCGCGACTTTCTTGTTTAATTCGTTTATTATGAAATTCGCCACTGGGAACAATTATTATCAAGAAATAGCGAGAAGAATAATCAAATTAAATTTTTAATAAAAAATAATTGCTGTAATATCAACTTAGTAAAACAATAAAAATCGCAACTTACTTGCTCTAATATAAGGCGGTTATTAAATATCCCATTCACAGTGTCTAGGTATAATATGCCTAAAGGATCCTAATAGGTAGCTATTATTAATAAATCACAGCTAAATATATACTTAGCCTGTGAAATGGTGATTAATCTTGATCTTGGAGCGAGATAATGGCTTATTTATCCATTAATATTTATGAAACTTAATCAAAATAGCTAAATTTTTATCGTACGGCTTTGCACGCCGTATGAACCAAAACTTAATAACTTGCGGAATTTTTAGTAGATATTTAACGGGGTCTGTATTTACGTCTTGACACTGACTCGTAGTAGCAGAGAAGAAAACTGCTTCTCGGTACACCAGGATCTGTGCTAGGTGGCAAATCGAAACAATACACTTTTGCAAAACGCAACCACGACCACTAATTAAAATTTAATTAACCTAACTCATTATTACTACTACTCCCAACTTACTTTAATATAACAAGTAAACTGAATTAATATGAATGTCTATGTAAAATTTCCACTCCCGTTTCTGGGAGTAAAAAAATATTTACGACAGATACTATGGCCAATTAGCACAGATGCAACTGTGTTGCCGTTGTAGAGAAGAACAGCCTTTAAACTTCTGTTTGAAGAATCAATGAAGAGCCTCCATTTATTTTCTTTGTACAGCATCCCCATGTGTTCGATAAGGCCTGAAAAATTTAAACAGAAAATTTAAGAATCCTCTATCTTAAAGAACTAAATGAATTTCGCTTCACGATGACGTTACCAAGCGAATGTTGTTCCGGAAGCTAGAAACCTGTGTTCCTTTAGTCTAGAGCCAAGTAACGGAGCACTTTCTTTTGAAAGCTTAAGTTCTTTCACCAGGTCTTTAAGCTTAGCTGGGTTGAAGAGTTTAGGATCGTCATTTGTTGGTCGTTCATAGTCGACTTCTATCTGATTAGTATCATTAGTATCGGACTCTAATGAAATTACCCATATCTCAGGTGACAGAGGCACAGGTGTATCATCTGATTGTCGAACAGGCCTTATTGCTGAAGAAATATTTGAGTATATTGTGCAATATTTAGTCTTCTTCTTGAATCCAGCTCCTTTAGTCATACAAAAGTAGCAGTCATCATGGTGATTCTTCTGCTCTAGCCATACCATTGGTACTCCAAAGAGCATACATTCAAGTTGTTCAACTGACCACATTTGAAACTTACTGATGCCACTCTTTCAAGCTCTGTGTGGGGCAAGTGGCTTGTCTTGGTCTCCTAATCTGCAGCCAAAATAAGCTAAATAAAATCGCTTCAACAAAGAAGTAATATTTCTCCAGGAATCTGAAGGAGTGAATTGTCCGCAGACATAGCAAAATATGTCTGCTGAATTTATACAGCTTCTAGACGTATTCACAATCTAGAAATAAGGAAAAATATATTAGCAATATTAAAATTATATCTATAATATATATAGAAATATTATATAAATATATAATATATATATATATATATATATATATATATATATATATATATATAAATATTTAGTTATGCTATACAAAAGAGAAAAGTAATGTCTCCGTATAACTGGAAAATGTGATGTGATAAAGATGAATAAAAAACAAAGTAAATCATCATTTTTCATATATATTTTGAAAAAAATGTCATACAGTCAATAAAAAAATCATACTCACCAGTGTAATCTGCCATAAGGTTTCTGCATTCTAAATAAAATGTATGAGTGTATGTCACTTACACTCTTCTCTCCATGCAATAGCCACCAGGTTCCATTAACACGATTAATGTGTAGAGATAGTGAATTCGAGGGTAAGAAAGTTAATAAATGTTTTATTGCTTTCACAGCTAGATTATGAGACTCTTTGCACATACTTATTTTCTGAATCTTATAACTGAGATAAATTTAAGTTGCAGGTCTACCATCAACAGACAACACCAGTTCATTAACTCTTCTCTGTTATTTTCCATATTTTCTTGTATATTTCATTTCCATATTCTGAATTTTCTATTAACATTATTTCACGTTTTTCGTTATGAAAAGCCGAAATTTTGTTTTCGGATAAACATAAAAACTTTCCATTTTTCGAGTGATCCAGCAAACTTTTGCATGTGTACACGTTTTATGTGAAGTGTCGAAAGTAGAATCTAGTATAGGTGGAAAAAAGAGAATGGAAAAGAATGTAGTAGCATGGTTCAAGCTCAGGTTCTGTTGGATATTGCATTGTTTGCTGCTCTGCTAGTTGTTCAGCTGCCCTATAAGAATAAAAAAAGAACAGGCGTGATTGGTGTTCCATCTTGTAGACACTGCAAAATGGATATGAACTCTAAATACAGATAGTTCACTATATTTTTCGCTTCCGTGCTAAGTATTTCACCACAGAACTGTAGTCTTAGAAAAAATAGAAAACGATAAAAATAACTAAAATTAGCTATAAATACACCAGTTTTGGAGGTTCCGTCACACCGGAGAAAAATGGATTAAGCCTTTTTTTATCATCGTATTGGAAATCTTAAGCAGAAATTCAATAGGTTATATATTTTTTCTGTAAGCTACGTGATGTGCTTAGTGAGTGAGGCAACTGTCTCACTAGTTAATTATTAGTAATTCTATCTGGTAATACTTTGATCCTAAACCACTAAAGCGTTCGTAACCTTAGCACCTGATCAAATTCTCTTTACAAATTAAAATTTATCCTCAAATCATTTAAATAAGGTCTGATTTGGCTTTCAACAGGGAAGATTCAAATGTATGAGATTTTTCATCATCCCCTAATCTTTATATAAGTAGGATGTCACTGTCTCGTGCAAAGAGATATGGGACTATAATTTATTTACCATGAACCACTGTTTTTATAAAAATTGTACTTAAATTATTTGGCAAGAAAATCTGCCTATTGAAGGATGATAGTAGCCTCGAGTTCCCAGTCCTTGTGTATTTGGTTTGGTGTACGTCCTGCTTCCTGAAATGGGTCTATCCTTGTGATATATCCATTTGTGGTAGCTCTTACCCACATTTTATACACATATTGTAGAGGGAACCACAAAAATAGTAGTATTTCCCCACCTTCTAAGATATTACCTCGGGAGAGAAAGCGAGCCGTTACTCCCCCGTCGCGCTCCGACTTCACCTTTTTTTGACTTACCGCCAGGTCACTGAAAAATTCACACCAAGGCATGACGCTGAAATTGAAGGCTACCTCCCCACAGTCTTAATCTCCCCACGCCCCCTGGGCGGGAGATTACTCCTCTATATATCGGTTTGCCTCGAACAACTTTTATGGCTCCAGCCGCTGGTCGTTACGTCAGGCCTACTGTTCATGGCCTCTTACACTTTCCTGTAAGGACACGCTCCGGGTATATATGCACCCTCCAAAGGATTTTACACAGATTCGGTTAAACGACGCTCTCCCGAACGGAGGTTCGATTCAACGACGCTCTCTCCCGAGAAGTGTTTAGTGACGGTCGGTGGACACGAAAGAGCTGGACATCACACTCATATCTTCGTATAGATTATCGCAACAATTACCGGCGGAAGTATTTAAATGGCAATATCACCGTATGGGGAAGGCCCAGCATTATGCTTAAATAAGTGTTGCTATCTCATCCGCAGTTCGAGTACTGAAAAAAGATACATTTATATATATAATTTAATATATGACCTAAAGATTTATAATTATGTAAAACATAAAAATATGCAGATGGATAAATATACAATATGTATAAGCCTAAGTAAGATATGTGGGTGGAAATAATTTTGATAAAATGAATACAAACAGCTAGGCTATAAAAAAAAAACATGAGAATCTTACGAAAGAGCAGGCCTAGTTTCCTAACGTTCTAACTGTAGAACTGTCACATTCAACTAAACGTAGAATTAGACATAACGAAGATAAGAATAATCTCTTACTTATACATTTCACCTTGACTCTAAACATATTAAAATCGGGTAATAAAATAATTATAGTCAAACAAAGTTACCTTTTTATACTTACGTTTCTTTTTGTAGGTAACGGACGTTTGCTCATTGTAAAGTTTGGGTCAAATGTTTTTCTTTACAAAATCGAGTTAAAAGAGATATATCACGCTACGAATGAGTCATAGACTTAACTGACCCTTTCTGGTATCTTTGGGTGAAACATAAAGGAAACAGTTACAAGATGTCACTTTTGGCGGTGCATTTCTAAAAACTTTCTAGCGGCCTACATAGATGACGTGAGGCATATCTGAGTTAATCTATCTGTAAACAGTTAATGGCCTTGAGTAGAATATAGAGCAAAGTTTTAGTTGAGAAAATGTTAGATGACATGGAGGAGTGGAAGGAATCTGAATATTAGAAAAGAGTTACCTGTATTATAATGATTTGTGCCGGGGTCTCAAAGTGCCGTCACTGTTAACACTGTAAAGGCTGTAAGACTTGACATGGGCAACTGTAACAGAGAGTACGAAGTTCTTGCCAGTTGAGGAATGCCCGCCGGGTGTGCTTTGAATGGAAAAGACCCCTCTAGCAGTGGTTTGGAAGCGAGTCAAAAGTATTCATGAAGTTCTCGCAGGACCTCCCTCCCGTTATCTTAGAGAATGGGAACGCAAACTCAGATCTCGTGTCCCTGGCAGAATCCTTCGCTACCACTCTGTCTGCATTCTTGAGCTGGGATGCTGCTCCGCCAACAGTGAATGCTCGTCGGGATGTCGCGGAAAGACACATATTGGAATTTACCTCCATAGGCTAATATACCTTTAAAGAAATGTTTACCTTGAGTGATTTGCGTTCCGCTCTCGCTTCGTGCACGAACACCGCTGCTACTCCAGATGATTTTCCGTACGCCAGGCTTCGCCACCTGGGTGAATGAGGCATGGTTTTATGTTAGATTTGTTCAACAGGATCTAGATAGAGGGTCTCCTCACAGGTTCTGGTGAATCGCTATTGTGTTCGCTTTTCACAAACCAAAGAGAAATTACTCTACCTTTGGCAGTTTCAGCCCAATCTCTCTAACCTTTTGTGTGTGTAAGTTGATGGAAAAATTAGTAAATGTTAGATTAGCCCTTTTCTTAAAAGCGAGGTGCCATCTCTATTCTGCACAGTGCAATTTCCGCAAGTTCCCCTCCACGTCGGATGCTCTCCTCCGACTGGAAAATGCCTTCTGCGATGCCTCCCTTCATAAAGCGTACTGAACCATGGCGTTTTTCGATCATACCGCATGGCGATAAGGTATCATGGATGATACACTCCACAGGAGGTGGGGCAAGGAGACGCTTCCCAGTCTTTATATCTGAATTTGTGCGAGATCGTCGATACTGCGTACGGGTGGGGGGAGCCCTTTTCGGCTCAAATGGGGGAAAGTGTCCTCAGTGTCACACTCTTTGCCCAGAGCATAAACTGCATCACCTCGGTGCTGACGGAAGAAGTTCTCGCTACGCTCTACTTGGATTACCTTTTGGTCTCTTCTGGCGCAGCCCAGTTACCAACTCTGGAGCGTCGACTCTAACAGGCATTGAGCCGCGTCTCTTGCTATGCCACAGCTCACAGGCTCTAGCTTTCCTTGGTCAAGACGAAGGTGGTGTTCTTCTGCCCCCATCCACAGTTCCACCCTGATCCAGACACCTTTTCTAAATGGGGTTTGCTTGGAAGTGGTGGACTCGCACCGTTTCCTTGGTCTTGTATTTGATCGACACCTCACCTAAGAGGCTTATAGTTGCAGCCTTATGGTGCCTTATACCCGCGCCATGCATATTCTTTGTTCCGTGACGTTAACCGCCTGGAAGTTTGATAGGGCTACTGCCTTACAGTTTCATCGATCTTTTGTTCGTTTAAAGCTCGCCTACTGATGTGAGTTTTATGCATCCGCAACCGACCGTGCATTGTGGAAGGTTGACACGATCCATCACACCGACCTTTGCCTAGCGACCGGTTCCTTCTGCATGTCTGCCTCAGAGCCTACTTGTCGATGTTGGGGAGATGCCACACACACTGAACAGTGCACATGCATTATTCGCCTTTACGCGCGATCCAGGCGCTTACCTCAGTCGCCAACAGTTCTCAATGCATCCGCATTTGATTTCGACGGTACCTATGCTGCCAAGAGACGCCTATCATACCCTAAGCCCTTTGTGATTAGGGCTGGGGAACTCGTTCGAGAGCACCGTATAGTTCCCGGGCCGGTGGTTCCACTGGTTCTGCTCAGGGCGCCACCCTGGATGGTACCATCTTTAACTATTTTGACACCACGCCTCTGGTCCCAAAGCTTTTCCAGTGCCAGAAGTATTGGGTACGGCCTTTTAGAAGTATACTTCATGCCAATGTATACGGATGGCTTCAAGGCCCATGAAGGGGTCGGTTTCCACGCCGTATTTCCTCTGTTTGGATTTAGCAGGGCTCTACCAGTCGCTGTATTTGTCTCAAGGCGGAGCTGTTGCTCTTCATCGCTCGGTAAGGGACATAAAGTGACGTGCCCTGTTCAGATACCAGATTGGGATTTATCTTGACTCACAAAGCGCCCTGAGTGCTCTCGGGGCATTGGAATTCTCTCATTGTCTGTTTCGCGAGTTCCGTGACGCCACGGGTTTGGCAAGCCGTGGAGGGCCAAAGAGCCCGCAAAGACAAAGCGACCAGAGTAGCATTTGGCTCTTCCTCACACCTACTACATGGCAGGAATACGCGGTGTCCCCTGGGCGGCTTGGTGAAGAAGATATGAGACAGTCGAGTGGAACTTAAAGTTACGTGCCGTTGCGCAGTGACTGTTACCATGCACCCTACCCCCCAATGCCACTACGTCTTCATATTGCTTTCTGTCGTCTCCGAATTCGACACACTTGAGGGACAGACTGCCATTTGAATGTTCTAGTCTGTTTGATCTTCGCACACGTTACCTATCCCGTTACCGGAACGAACGGGATTACTACTTCTTGTCCCTTGTGCGCGAAACTATTTCGTGCACACTAACTTGCGGACTATACGACTTGTTGGATGAGTCTCTTCTCCTCCAAATTATATGACTGTTTGTTGCGGGAAGGCGGGGCCCACCCCTGATGCTGGAGCGCGCTTCCTTCTTGTTACATATTTTATTTGTTTTTGTTTTTAGCCTTGATCTTTTTATCCTTCTTATTTATCCTTTACTTGTTATTTGTTTTTTTAATATATCCTAGTCGTGGACAATAGTGAGTACGACGACTTATGCTCGAATATGCAGTCGCCAGTTGGGCTATTAAAAAAAAGAAAAATTCTCCCTGAAATTTAATTTTCATAATCACTTATTCTAACATAACAAAAACAAACTTCTTTGTTTTACAGATTCCATTTATATTCGATTGTCGAAGGTGCTATTTTGTCTCATGCGGAGATATATATGAGCATTCGAGAGAAAGAGAGAAAATGAATGCGCCCTGTTATATTTATTGATTTACCAAACTTTTCAATCCCTGGATAAAATAAATTTGCCCAATGAATCTCGCCTTGCCTTTATCAATAAATAGATCTTTGTTTTACGGGTTCAAATAAATTTGATGCCACTCTTGGCGGTTGTGGACGGTCTGGGGAAAATCGATTCATTTCATGAGGAAATAGAATAAGTGATTCAGTTCAAACTTTTGAAAGTCCACTTTTGTCCTCATTTGCCAAAGACCGTCTTATTTGAGTACACAATGGAACTTTGGACTTAACTGATACCTCAACCAACGCAAGAAAGTAAATAGATTGTAAGTTTACTCCGTTTGTTAGGTAAAATGGATGGTTGGACCTTTCATCTTTATAATTAGGGTTAGCGATCAGCTTTATGATGAATGATATTTTTTGGAACGGTTTTATTTCTCATTCATTGGAGAGCGGGGAGTTGGGGAGCAGGGGAGCTGTGAAGGATATTTTCAGTTTTTTAGTGTGATGTAAAATTATGTAGTAAATATTATTATTTTGAATAGGTATTATTAGTTTTTTATTATATCTTAAGGCTAAGACGAGGAAAGCAACGTGTTCTCCGAAAAACAGTTTTTCACCAAGTTGGTCAAGAGACTGATGAGCTAAGAAGTAAAAATTCGTTAAAGTTAGAGCGAAAAGTTTAGCATTATGACAAGCACAAGAGATCCTACCCACGGGTTCTCTCCCCAAATTCTTTACGTGGATGAGAAGCATACCCCAGCCACGCCGGTTGTAAGGTAATTTCATGAACTTTTCTTAAGAGGTGAGCAAGCACCTCTGAAGTGGCTTTAACAAGCGCTCGTATCGAGGGGGTGGGCAGGTTTTTTAGTTAGATAATTGCGGTAATGGCAAGAATTACTTGGGAAGAAACAAATTGCCAGTAATTAGCTACAATAAGTTCTCTACCCATCAGCGATCAAAGACAATGTTGCTTAACACTGAGAAACATTTGTCTCATCTTTTAATGGCATCATTAGGTTATAAAACTACTGTTAAATTGAATTATTTGGTGATGAAATCATTGTCTAAATCTAGTAGTGACAAATTTAATAGTTAGATAATTAAATCTTAGGTAATTAAAGGAGACAGTTATTCCTTTGAGACCCCAACAGAACGTGCCTTCTTCGAGGCAGAGTGGAGGCTTTGGGAGATTTGTGCGTTTATACCTTTCTTAGAAACGCACTTTGTTTGTGTTGTGTGATTGCATTAGAATGAATGAGGATAACCGACGTTGGAATCTTCGTTTGTGACGAAAGTTAATAATATAGGGGAAGTGATTCTGTGCGGAAAGTACATATCCAGAATAATCTAAAAGGTGCCTAGATGTAACTCTGTACTGTGTGAACGCGCAACTCTCCAGAATCGGTCAAACCTCTCCTCTTGCGTTTCTTGACCTTTTCATCTCTATAGATGTTGAGTTCTGCTGGAGTTCGAAGTGGTTCAGCTAATTATACGATTAATACTTTTCTATCATTTATATGTTTAAATTGATATAAATTTTAAAAGTCTTTATCCCGTCTTTTCAATTGAAGTTTTAAAATTACAATTAATTTGTATTGAATTTTTGTGTGTAAAGTGATGGTTGATGCAATTTGTGTGTAAAAAAAATCTTTTACATCTCTTTAACAACCAGTTGGATGTAGGTTTTTGACTATGTAAATATTTCGAAGAAAGGGTCGTTATTGTTTGTTTAAGCAGTTTCTAGAAATTTAAAACACTTTTACTTTATTTTTACCTGATTTTTGGAAGAAAAAGAAAGATTAAATAGGCTACCTGATAGTTTTTACATCGGGGTGAACAAAGACAAGGAAATTATTTCAAAGGGTCCGTGAAAGTGCCATAGTTGAGAGAAGCCTCAATCGACACTGAAGGCAGATTCGTCTGAGGCAAGTCATTAATAAAAATATTATTGCTTTCTCTGTATTTTGCTTGAAATGAAAGTGAAAGTGGTAATTAAACTGAAAGCATTATCGTTAAAGTTCCATAAGTGATTAGAAACCACTTCTCGCAGTCTTAATTAATAGGATTAACTAGGTAAGATTACATAGTAATCGATGCCGAGGGATGTCACCAGGCCCAGTCATGGTTAGGAAAATTTGCGAAATATCTTTTTAAAAGTTACATGGATAGTTCCATAGTTCCTTGCAAGAAAGACGTGTCAAGCGACACTTTATCGCTGTCTATTCAACGCCGAGCCAGACCATCGCCTCAACTAAGTCATCTTGTCAACTAACTCTAAAATCGAAATTACTTGCTCTAACAATTATCGATGAGTCGACGCGGGAAATGAGTCAGTCTCGATAAGGTGTCCCTTTTTGCTTGCAAAAGCTCTTCAAGTTTTAAAGCCTCTTATGTTTGATGGAGAATGCAAGTAAAAGACAACCGCTTGCTATACTCGTTTTAACTTTTAATCTTATTATCTGGTACTTTGAGGTTGAAATGATTGGCAAGTTCAATTACTAGGCACTAAATATTTCATCCAGAAGGAGGTTCATCTTCCACTTGCCTTTTTCCAGCTTAAAACAAACAGACCCCACTTTAATTATGATGGTCATTGACTTGATGCCCACCAGAAGGCGGCTGCATTATGGGAACTCTTTTTACTATTATGGCTTAGAGTTTACATTATTATAATAGAGCAGACGTCTACATAACAGAATTTTGTGTGTCAGGTTTGTTATTTGCTTCTTTGACCTCTATTCTATATCAGTTTACTAGTAAATAACAAGGTTCTGCTTGGGAATAAATTTGCAGAAAATGACTAACAATTGTGCCAGTAAAAAGGTTCAATGATCTTCCGAATATTAATTGAAATTGTATACATGATAATAATAGTAAATTTATCTTTAATTATAAAGCATATGGATAGTTTAAACTAAATTCTAAGTCCATTGTGCCATAACTTGTATGGAAGTGGAGTGAAAGAGAGAAAAAAAGAGAGAAGTGGAGAATTTTCCTGCCTTTTGGGTTTAACGTGAGCCACTAAATGGAATCGTATGACTAAAGGAAATATTAAAACTGGTTTAATTTCCCCCAAAAAGCAGTTTCGAGACTTGAGAGATGTGTTTGAGACCGATAAATTAAATCGAATTGATTGTGGCTGACGTCATAAATGTGAGTTCGTCTAGCGACAAGTTGCAACGCAAATATTGCTGTAGCCTGGATCGAGCTGAAGACCATCAATTTTCTCTGTCTCATTGTCGCAGTTAATATGTTTTTGTTTTGTGTTTAGAGGGCAAAAGAGAGATAGGGAGACAGGGTAAAGGAGAACCTAGAAATTCAGTGTGTCAATTCCAAAATATTATTTATTCTTTTTAATTTTGCAGGTGTTGTTGATCTATATACTTATTATTATTATTCTGAGAGCTACCAAAGCCTCCCTCCAGGGTACGAAAAAAAATGCTAACTTGCTTTCATACAAAACACCAAAATGGTACTGAAGAGAGGCAAAGGCAGCCATGAAAAACTTGAAAGGCTAATAGTAAATCCAGATGAATAAGAAATATTAGTTAATGAGAAAAAGCTTCTGTTTCAAGAATGCATTCACACGGGACCTAAATGAAGAAATATCCCTTGAGTGTACAATCTCGCTGGGTAGAGCATTTCACGTTTTAATTAACAATGGTATAAAACACCGTGAAAAATGTCTCGTACTAAAATTCATAAAATTCATAGCCAAGTCATTAAGATTAAGAACAAACTTTTTCACGCAAACTCGATTAAAAAAAATCAGGCAGAGCCGCGTACAACGGATGCTAAATAGTATTAAATACCTTCAAAAACATGATAAAGGCTCCAATTAGACGCCGATGATCCAAATAAAAGGACAGAGCTAGTGATATAAATTTAATTGAGTTTAATGCTCTGTCCAACACCTTGAGATGGCAATTAGCAGGAGAGATCTAAACAGAAGCAAAATGCTCAAAATGAGGAAGAATGAAGGCATAAAAAGACTTAATAACTGTAGAATCACAAGAAAAAGTTTTGTAACACTTACGAAGTAATCCAGACTTCTGTGAAATTGAGGAGGACAATAAACAAATTGTGCTCCTCAAAAGTTAGCTTAGACTCAAGAATTACTCCAAGAAGACGTAAATCATTTACTTCCACAATAACTTCACTTGATATACACAAACTGGGATGAACTGGATTTAGTGGATGGGATCTACTAATAAGAATAGAATGCGTCTTATCAGCATTAAAATTCATAGCCCAAAGTTGACACCAAGAGGTATAAAACTTCTTGGATTTACCCTATTTAGAGATGCTGAAACTTCTCCTCTGTCACATGGAGACTGAATTAAGGAGTACAAAGTTGTGTCATTGGCATACGATATCAGTTTATTTTCAAGGTTAATACCCAAGTTAAAGGTAAAAATTATAAAAAAGAAGGCTTCCACCAATACCATAAATTTGCAGTTTATAAATTAGAGCCTTATGATTAACAATGTCGAAGGCTGAGCTGAAATCAATAGCTAAAACGCGCGACTCATGCCCACGGCCCAAGAGAACTGGAGGTCATTGGTCAGTGTTAGGAGTGCATCGCAAGTTCCCAAACTCTTGCAAAACCCAAATTGTGAATCAGGAATCACCCTGATTTTATCACAATGCAGGGTGAATCGTTTAGCTAGAAGCTTCTCAAAGACCTTAGATAAGATAGGTGTGATTGAGATGGGACGGTATTCAGATGATAAAGTTGAAGCCGATGCTCCTCTTAGAATGGGAGTAATGTTAGCTTTACAGCAACAAGAAGGAAAAGAACCGGTGTTTAGAACCAATCTAAAAAAAACAGCGAATTTAGATGCCAAAATATGGGTGATCTTTTTGAAGAAAAGAGGGAATAAGCCATCTGGGTCCATCCCACCATAAGTATCGAGATCAAGAAGATACATTTTAAGTTCAACTGTTTAAAGACAACTGATTTTAACTGAGGAAAGGGGAAACAAGTCAAGCAAAGCGACAACTTCTGATCTCTCTGATTTTTTATAAAGATATTAGAGAGAAAATTAACTTTATTTAAGGGGTCAAAAGACATGGAACCATCAGGTCAAATAGTGGAGGCATAGTGGAGGCATAGTGGAGGCATACAATACGAAGGGCAGGAGACCAGGTGCAATAACAAAGTTTAAACAGGCACTATGTACCCTCTGATTTGGGATCAAGTTTCACGTAATAGATGAAATTATAGGAGCTGCGACCAAAAGCCAGAAGATGCCTTTATGGCTAAGTGAAAGACGCTCGGAGAAGCGTCGTTAGATGAGCGAGGCTTAATTCATAATCCCTGATCCCCCTCCCTTCCCCCTACGTTTAGTGGGTCAGTGATGTATATAGGGTGATTACTGAAGAAGAACAAAAAGATGGAGTTAGAGATCGACTCGACGAAGTCTGGCATCAGCACGGCACACAAAGAACGGAACAGAGAAGAAGTTCATTCTTATCCAGTTCCTGATGGTCACACCGAAAAATTAGCCCCCTTTGTATTGAGGATCACTCTCATACAACTCTCGTCAGAGAAACCCTGTATCTAGGTTTTTAACAAAAACTAGAGATAGTCCTCGCCATTAAGGAATATCTAAATTGAACGCGCTCCCCCCCCCCCCACTTATTCTTCAAATAATTCACTTTTTGCTCATCGCTCGTCAGTGCGAAGCATCCCAAGATTGGAAAAAGCATACCTTCACGGTGCCTTTGCTTAAATCATCTAACTAAAGCAACGTGCTTAACGTCATCCTTGGCCCTCACCGAAATCACCTGTTTTCCCAAGTCCGTCTCCTCGCCAGACAAACGGCTGGGCTTCTGCGAACCCAGCCACG
The DNA here is from genome assembly GCA_963969495.1 of Ceratothoa steindachneri. Taxonomy (NCBI): domain Eukaryota; kingdom Metazoa; phylum Arthropoda; class Malacostraca; order Isopoda; family Cymothoidae; genus Ceratothoa; species Ceratothoa steindachneri. Next base: position 57,458,362 of record OZ018338.1, on the reverse strand, counting down.
CGCCGCACCGCAAACCACTTCTCCCGTCTACCTAAGATCCCCAGTTAAGGTCATTCTCAGCCGGATTCACGTGTGGGTTTTTTGAAGGTAAAGAAATTCAATTATTTTTGTGTGTCAATTAGCGTCTTGTATTAAAGTAAGCTTGGGGTTCAACCATTATTTTATATTAATTTTGTTTAGATTAGTAATTCTAACATAGACTCGTTTATTTATAGATGTATAGTTTGTTTTAATATTTCACTTTTTAATGTGGTAATTAAAGATATATTTTGGTTAGAAGTATTTAATTCAATCCTCGAAACGCTGCACATGGCACTAGAAATCCTCATAGATTAAATAACGTAAAATAATATAGCACTCTTAGAGAAAACGTAATAGAGGAGCTATTGAAGTACGTGACCAACCTACGTACACCAACCCGGCCCTTACAAAACCTCGATAATTATGCTTGTGGAATAAACAAAACATGGCTATTTACTTTTATCATATGTTTACGCCTAAAAAGAATAATAAATTTAGAGTTTCTATATGTTAAATGCATCATTTTGTGTCAGTTCAACTTCTCAATGCACATGGAGATATACAGCTCTTAAAATTGAAGCTTAGCTAGGAAGGTTTTTGACCGTATCACATTTATCTTGCAAATGTATGTTTGGGCTACAATCTTTAAACTCCCTCCCGATCACCATATGTACTGTAATATATTTTTTCTGTCCTGGTAGCTGACTCTAGTCATACGTTTGATTTAGTATATGAACTTTGTTAGAATTTCTATGCCACCCTAGGATTTCGATTGGTTATTGATGTTTCATTTTTCCTATCTTTCTTTTTGAAAGGAGTAAAACTTAGGCAATACATCATGCCAGGAATCTCTTTAGTTAACAACCTTTTTAAAGTGTTAGTTTGGTTAGTTTTCTCCACATACTCTATAAAATATATTGCTGTTTTTTGCTGTTATTTTTTATTTGGGGAAAGTTTAGTGCCTAAAGTTGATCGTATTCGATTCTTTATCATAGGATAACGTTACTTTTAGACAGGGATGCTGCTAAATTACAAAATCTAAATAGTAGGTCTAATGGTTTCATCTTCACTTTACTTCACCAAAACAAAGCACATTTTCTTCTATTTCATTTTATTTCTGATTAATGTAGTTAAGGTAGTAAAACTTGGAAAACGGTACGTCTAATCAAACGTATTGATGATTTATAATAGCCGTTTGCATTTCATTCTGCCTTTAAATAGAAAGATCCCCAAATAATAACTCAATAATTTACTGACAATCAAACTTTTTAAATGATACAACTTTCTCTTTAATATCAATCCATTTGTTGGTATTTCAGCTCCTTAAAATGGATCAATACCTCATTTTAATCTTAAAATTCTACCCTATGATCGACGATTTTATTTGTTTCCTTGCATTTTGAGGTAATTATATTACTGAATATATCTTTCAATGGGTAATGGCAAAATCTGTCTAAGAATAAAAAACGAAAGTGAAGCATTCTTCAATTAATCTTCAGAGAAACATTTATTTTCGTTTTGTTTCTATAACAAATTTGACTCAGTTTCCTAACAACATTTTATTGAATATTTTTTTAATTCATTCCAAATTATTTCATCGTTTTAAATTTAACAGTTAAATAAGCTATAAGTTTAATTTGTCTGTAAATTAATTGTAAAAAAATCAATATTACTACTCTTTTCAATATACTTTTATTTCTTATGAAAATTGTTCTTCCGATGATTTCAAATATAATCGTTTGTTTTTGCTGCTTTTTTATTTTACTCAAAGGAGAATGATAAACAAAAGAAGAGGAAACAAAGTAAACATAGGAAAGAAATTGAACATCAGAAAAATAAAAAGAATAAGGAAGAACGGGGATAGGTAATTGTGATAGAACGAGTTAATTTCAACTCCTATCCCATATTATTAAAAACCACGATGCTGCCCACGTGCATCTTCGATTCGAGGCTTGGAATCTTATCTCAGCTACCGGATGCCAATGTTTAAACAAGGAGGTTATCGTCCCCCCGTTCGCCCCATACGCCGACCTCGCCAGATCGAGTTAGGCTTATGAACAGATAAGGCATTTTTCTCCGGCCCGGCTGTGCGTTCCCTCCAAGCTTTCACTCCATTTTCCCCCACGCCAAGGAGATGTCCTGGCTATTTATATGGAAACTTTACCACTAAGATCAGATTGGAGATCCAGATTTTCGTCGCGAAACATCACCACGACCCTCTCTCCCTTTGTGCGCCAAGGGACCTCGACCTCGAGATTCACCATCACTTGTCCAGAAGGAGGACAATATTCCTTGAGTGCCAAAGGTTCGAGCCTTTCCGACGACAAGTCCCCAAGGCTTCCCCCCCCTGTTGTTCAAGGAGAACAGCAGTAGAACAGCCATTGTTCGTTTTGAGCCCTTCGCCAAGAAACGGTTCTCATCCCCCCCTGTTGTTCAAGGAGAACAGCATTAGAACAGCCATTGTTCGTTTTGAGCTCTTCGCCAAGAAACGGTTCTCAGCCCCCCCTGTTGTTCAAGGAGAACAACATTAGAACAGCCATTGTTCTTGAGCCCGTAGACAAGAGACGGTTCTCATCCCCCCCCCCACTTTGTTCAGAAAAGAACAACCTAAAACAGCCATTGTTCATTTTGAGCCCTTCGCCAAGATACGGTTCTCACCCCCCCTGTTGTTCAAGGAGAACAACATTAGAACAGCCATTGTTCTTGAGCCCGTAGACAAGAGACGCTTCTCATCCCCCCTTTGTTCAGAAGAGAACAACCTAGAACAGCCATTGTTCTTCAAGCCGTTCGTCGAGAAACGGTTCTCCTTCCCAAGACGCCTCGTCAGGATCCTTTTATGTCCCCCCCTTCGGCCTTGAACTCGCCAGCGGACCGAATATTCCTTCAAGTACCTTCCACTGCACCCTAATGAAAAGTTACGTAAGCCAAACGTCACCTTTTGAGTATTGATCCCTTTTGTCAATTCTATCCTGTGCTTTAAATTGTTTATCGAACCATCCCATCTCTTTAACTCTATATTTGTTTTACCTTTTTTAATCCCTTAAATCCTTGGATTAGCCCGAGTCTCCACGACCCTTTCCATTCTGTTTATGTCAATATTTTCCGTTTTTTTGTGTTTTGTTTATAGTTATTATTAATAAAACTCTATTTTATTAATGATAGCAATATTATTATCCTTGAGCTCAGTTCCACTTCTTAAGCATTTTGAAGATACATAATATCGTCTGCCAGACAGTAACGCACTCTAAAGATAATTAAGGAAGTTCCCTCAACGAATAGTGTTATATATAGTATCGTCGGGAGTCATTCTACGACAGTAATAAAGAAACATAAAAGTAGCAAAATAGAATAAATTCGAAATGAGTCATGATTAGAAGAAAAGGAGTTAAAAGTTTACAGAAAAGATAAAAGAAAGAGATTAATGATATTGATGATTAATTTTAAACCATTCACAAATTAGGTCACTCTATACCTTGAAGTCCAAGAAATCTCCACGCCTGTGTCAGTTGTATTTCGGCATCTTGTGGGTCCTTATCAACAGCGGTTCGGGTGCTTTTGGCAAAGCACCCGAAATTATCAGAGATCTTAAGGGCATTATGGTAGGTGAAAGACGCATGAAAGACACTAATTCAGTAAATATGCAGACATTCAACATCCCTCTAACCTACAGCCTGACCTACGAACTGATAATAGCTCATAGAAGGCAACCCCTCACCCCTGTGGTACAGCACAGTGATATTTACTGACTGTTTAGTGATAGTGATCACCGTTTCTGGTTTGAATTTTCGTTAGTAACAAACAAGTAATACTGGCTCATATTCTATCCATATTCAATTTAGTAGGTACCGGATGCATATGAATCAGGTAGTGCACCGGTCTTTACTCAAATGACATATGTAAGCAGAATACCCCCAAAGTGCGCCCGTTAACACCACAACCCCGGATACAGGGATACACTCGGTCTTTTGCCGTCGCTAAATAGACCATGGAGGACTAACACCATATGTCGTGGTCTGATGAGACACGTTTCCATATTTCTATAGTATGGTAGAGTTCGTGTGTGGCACAGACCCCATAATAACATGGATCGCAGTTTAGTGGGTCTTCATGTTGCGTGGTTTGTGTTCGCTGGCGCGCCAAAATATGTCATTTACCGGTGATCGCTAGTTTAGACTACTTGGATACCACTTGAAATTATCCATGGCATCCATGAGATCCAACAGAACCTATATATTTCAGCAGAACACTGGTTCCAGTCAGTGGATTAAATATGCCTAATTTTGGTACGATGAACATTCTGGAAGGTTTCAAAGAAGAAGGTGAAAAAAATCTTCACCTACTATGAACTTAAAATCAGGCACATTTATATATCAAGGAACTGTAAACAACTCTAAAATGTCATGGCCAAGCATCTTTCCAGACGTTTTCTGTACACTTTAGTAGCAAACGTTTTCTGATACAGCAAGTTGCTTCAATTAACCTGGCTAAATGGGGGTCCTATACGAAACTAGGTACTTATCTCAAGTTATTTGGCATTTTGAGTATATATATATAACAACTTTGTAGAAAGACTCTGAACTAAGGCCACTATGTCCAATATAACATCCAGGAGAAATTAATTATAAAAATACACTAGTACATTTACTCTCACGGGCCTTTTTTTCTTGGTAACATCTTACTGCACTCCCATCATATTGTTGAAACATTTATGAAGAAACAAACATGGAATCATGGCAATCAATCCCAACTTACTTCGTAACTCATGCACGGGGGATGGACTTTTCCAATTCAAGGCAAGGACAGGTTTTCCAAATGACCATTTTGATAGTGTTAAAAAGAACTGTTTGAAGTTATCTATGTAGAACAATATCCTCACTCCTAAACAGATGAATTTTAAGTTAATCTATAAAAATCCCTCTAAATCTCATCAAAACAACTGTTTCGATTCACTACAACGAATAAATTTAGCTGAAAGTCCTGAAAGGGCCGTTTCAAGTGAATGAATTCAAAGCAACAACTTAACAGTTATAAATAGAAACGCTTCAAGTGACCCTTTTATTTGACTGTAATAGTCTAACTAACAGTCAAAAGAAAAGGACTATTCGAAGTGACTCTATTAATGACTGTGACTAAAGACCAATCTAACCATAAATGTCTTTTTCATTCATAACTATATTCTTTTCATTATAGGGGCAAAAGGTTGGAAGATTACCCTCAGGAAAAAGAAAACCTACGATTCCAATTGCTTTCCCACTTATGAAACTAAACCTCATTCCGTAAATGGTGATAGAGGAAGTGGAAACATATATATTTTCGATAAAGGGAAGAAATAGAACTTCATTTAGGAAACATTTTTCTTTTATGAACTTATACAGTGTTAGGTTACGTCCCTTTAAATATCGACCCTACATTTCAATATTCAAGAATATTGGCAAAAGATGAATTAGTGACAGTCGAGCTAATTATAAGTAAACATTGATGACATAAAGGCAATATCTCCGGATAATTTTAAAATACATTATTATTCTGAAGTTCCCGTATATATTTGAGTCAATTAATGAGAGGCGGACACTCGAGTCCCGGTATATTTGGGCAAATTCGTTTTGTGTTTAAAAATCAGAAAGAAAATAAAAATATTAAAGAATATGTGGCATTAGTCACAAAGATTTATCGATACGTTTGATTCTGAACATTTAAGCACTTATATTTGCTTGCCACACGTTGAGAAGCTGTCCACACAACATTAGCCAAGAATTTGTAGAAAATTCTTTACATTATAATATTACCCTAAATTTATAAGGGTTAAAAAAGAGGAAATTTTTATTTTTTAATTATAATCCGAAAAGATAGTACAGGTCTTCTGGAAGCATTATTGCCTTGAGAACAATTTTGACTTTGTTCCTAACGATATTTGTGATTTTATCTTGACTTAATTATAAATCCGTAAAATATATCTTTCATAAATGTAAATGGAACTGATGATACCCGATTATTTATTTATTTTTTAACAGGAATACAAGAATTATAGATTTGATTTCTTACTTGTATCCAATTAAATTATTGGGTTGTTATTTCTATTCCGTGTTGGCTTCAATGATCTCACATTGCCGTATTGTTAAATTAAATTAACTTCTTAGAAAACGTCTGTAAAAGACTTCTTTCACACTTTTCCCAATGAGCTAAAAAGGAAATGTCCAGTAATGGCATCCGAGAGAGCATAAAAAATCTCGGGCAAGAAATGTCTAAATGCGGAAGAGTGTAAAGGAGTAGAGAAGGAAAGAAAAATGAATTATTCATTATATGACTTAATTCACTCAGTGCTTACTTTATAAATAAAAGGGAGAAGGAGGCAAAAAATGTATCCTTTCTTCACACAAAGAAACTCGTACGTTTCTAATTTAATTTTGGAGAATTAAGACAGAAAAATACGATGGAAGTAATTTAAATCTGAATAAACAATAAAATGAGTTAACTGAAGAGATAAACTGGTGGTAACTTAAATAAAGGCAAATAAAAATAAGAAACGCAATAAAATGTAGAATGGTTAAAACGATCCTCTCATGCGTTGAGAATCAGCTTCATTCATATCAATGAATCACGCACAATAACAATTGAATATTTTAGAATAGTGAGGATTACGGACCAATAAAAGAAATGGCAACAAATAAAATGGAATAAGCAAGAAATTGTTTACAAAGAAAAGAATAAGCAGGTCTTGATCGAGGAAATGCTTAGCAAAGCGTAGGGAAAATGGGTCGGAAGAAGCATGGAACGAGTAAAATACAAACAATATAAATTTGAAAAAGCTTAAAATTATAATAGAAACATTTAAATATTAGAGAATATAGAGTAAATAAAAGAATTATTAAGTTAGAGGCAATAATGTATCAATGAAGGTAATAAATCGTCCCCTAATTAAAGAGATATGACTCGAGCATATTTAGTTCAATTCATCAAAGGACATTTCATTTCTTCCTATCCATTGAAAGCAGTTAAATTCAGTAAATGACAATGAAAGGATAGAAACAGGAACTCTAGACTGATAATTATTAAATTATTTTTAGAATACAATGCAATATTACATAATGTTGGGACAAAAACGAAAGAAAAAATATTAGCTACGGGATCCTGTAATTAATATTCAAAGTGGATCCATTTTATGGTGATTTCAAGAAGATGATTAAATATGACCTGAGCTACTGGCACACAGGGATTCAGCTGGAGGTCAAAGTTCCTTTGAGCAAAACCTATTCAAAAGTTGCGGTTTCCCGGTCTTAAAACCTTTAACGGTGTGTGAAATTCCCGCATCTTTTTAAAGGATTAAATCACCATTTACTATGTTAACATCGACCCAGAGTATGACTTTCTCCTTTAACATTTCCAAATAAAGATGTGGATTAATATTTCTCCATCTTTAATGAATATCAAGGGTGTTTTATACCAATTCATGTTAAGTCCGCCTCCTCAATCACCGAAGCATGGTTATATCTCCTGAAAGATGTTGGCTGTTCAACTAGAATCTCTTTTATTCTGTACCCAAACACAATCATGTTGTGTTTTGTTGGTACCCTGGAGTATGAACATCTTCTCACCCACTAAAGGCTGCGAGATATCAAGGAGCATTTGCCCTCTCGAATCATTTATTTTGGTGGATTGGGAAAGCAGATCTATTTTTACTATCTTGGATGAAAGAAGTTTTAGATCATCTTTCATCAATTTTTCATCTTGGCACGGCTCGATTTAGTAGGCTAAATTGAGCCTTAAAAATCTCATGCTTGCCAATAGTGGGTTTCAACATTTTAAAAATATCTCTTGCTGCATTTTCTCTTCTATACAAGTAATTTATTGCTTCACATTTTCTATTCATGTTTTTAAACGAGTGTTTTTTTCATGATTTTACACTTTGACTCACAAAATTCAATAAACCATGAAGAACATGCAAGGAAATAATCAATTTATACCATGTAAACATATTTAAGATTATTAGTAAGAAGAGTGTCACTTTGTTTCTACACCCTGTAATTCCTCCTTCCGACTAAAAGTGAAATAAATTCATCCAAAATACAATTAGGTCCACCCCATTGAATAAAAACAATTCAATTCATCAAAACACAATAAATTCCTCTCTCTCGAATAACAACCTGGAAAATTAAAAAGAGATATGTAATTCAACCTGTCGAATAAATACAGTAAATTCTAAAAATAGACATTTAATTCCCTCCCATTCAGTGTACCTAATAATGGTGTTGCTAATGCTAATGAGTTTAATGGGGGTTTTTATTTCACCATCGATTCTTGCAGCCGCCAACAGTTACGCACCTACATGTTTAAACTACTAAAAAACAATAATAATAATAATAATAGAAAAGAACGATAAAACAATAAAAGAATAACTCTAAATCGAATTACAAAAAACAAATACGAAAAATTCCTATTCCCTAATGACGCACGGGATGCCTGCTTCTCTCAATGAAATAAGCAGGCTAAAAACAATTAAAAATATTGAAATATTATAAAGGAGTCTTGCTTACTCAAGAAAATTAATCAATCTAGTTTCCAGCTGAGGCAACCCCGACCCAATCAAAACATCAAAGCGGTAGTGAACCCGCCTCTCACGGTATTTGGACAGGAACTCTTGATAGAAAGGCTCAGGGCAGCTCCCCCTAAAAGGTCGCTGCGGCAGGCAAGTGTTGTCCAATTCAGAGACGAGAGTAAAAGATTAAGTAGCATTAAAACTCTAAAGGTTAATCGCAGGTGATAAGTCTTGTGGAAACGCACACGATTCTATTTATGCTTCACCACAGACTTGTAAAGTCTGACCTGATCCCCACCTTGTAGTCAATGTGTAAAAGAACGAAATGGAATCCCGATTGTTTAGTCTGTGTAGAAAGACTTGCCCTCTCATTAGCGCGCACGTTTCCAAGAATTACTTCAGGGCCAAAAGCAGATCATAAGAAAATTCGACGCCAGTCCGTCTTGCCATTGGGTCTTAGATCGCGTAAACCAGCGCATGCGCATTTCTAATGGCTCTAGGGCAAATGTAGCGCTTTGTGAGTCACTATGAGATATAAAAGGGCTCCTGAATCTTGATGGAACGTAAGCGCCCGTATCGCAGAGTACAACGGAGAACCCTACCATCGTCAAGTTGCATAGAAACCAACTCCTTCTTCGGACTTGAAAAAATTTGCGTATACCCAAATCGCTCCACTTGTAGAATGAATTTCCAAACCTTTGTTTATTTTGGGGGTCAACTTAGGAGCATTAACATTCTTGTTTAATATATCAACCATTATTTTATTTTAAAATTAATTCTATAGGAGTATCAAGAGAAAAATTACACGCAAATTTCCTGTGTGCTAATACCCGCTTACATCACCCCCCGTTATTTTTGTTTGCCGTTTCTTATGAGTTCTAATTGCCTTCAATTAAAAGAACAGCAAATCAATGTATAGAATTCTTTTTCATATGTTTAAGTTTAAAAAAAAAACAACGGTTTACCAAGAACGCCTGGAGAGTCATTTTGACTCCTAAATGCAAATGATAACTAATAGTTTGAAAATTGTATATATTTGTGTATGTGTGCGCGTATTAAATTGAAATTGCTCAGAGCAAGAATTTCCTATATGCCTAATATCTTTGCTGAATTAGTAAGTAATTTGTTACTGTGTACAATCTTGAACGTGACTGGCTGAGATGTTCAATCTTGACCCTGCTCTAGATTACAGTTTTACTTACATTATTTTTTATTTTTAGTAGCAAATTCGATAATGGCTAAGCTGCCAAAACGGAGTGTGAATTCTTTAAAAATTAAATAATATTTCAGTGTATGATTCAGAAGCTCAATAATTTAGCCTAGATAACTCATATAATGTACATATAATTCCGATTGTTTCAAATTAATTCACTTAATGATAGTAGTGATTCTATAGATTCAGAATATTTGTCCTATTGCTTACGAAAGTAGAAAAGGGAAGTCAAAGGTTTGTAGGCAAGAAGAAATATTCTTAGTAATAAATCAGAATAAGAAGAAATAAAAAATAGATGCTGATGGTGCAAATTTGAAAAATGTTACTTCTTCTGACTTGAAATTCTTTATGAACAAACACACAAATTTTGAAACCCCACCCCTTTAAATCTGCATGCAAATTTCCCAACGAAAGTTTTATCCTTCAACGCATAATAAATTGTACTTAAGCCGAAGCACAACGTGTGTTTAAAGAGACAAACTAATCAGGAGGGGGCTTTGAATTGGAAGCTTTAATTACAATAATCTATGTCCCTTTTCTTGTGCAAGCATTCGCTACGGATCTTTTTTATCAAATTATTAAATTTATAAGATTTTATGTTAAATCAATATGATCTCAACTACAGAGATAAAAATTTGCTCCTATTTCTCAAGTACGAAACAAATTAATTTAAAATTTCTTGGCGTGTAATAAAGCTTCAGAAAATATAAAAAAATCTGAACGATTCTTCCCATGATAAATTTAGTGAATGTGTTTCCTTATTAATGGTAAGATCAAGAACGCCCACATAATGAAAAAATAGCTATTGATTTTTATGTATTTTATTCAACCATTTAGAAACCAAGTAATTTATGTTTCAACAGACCATTCTTTCACATCTATAAATTTAGGAAAGAATTTTAAAAAAGAACGGTATTAGCTCAGTTGGAAGAGTAAACACTCAATGAGAGAAGGTTCTATATCTGTGTGAAACCAGCACAAGTCGTTCTTCTAAACTATGGTGATGAAATTAGTCTCACATATTATCAAGGACAAAGAAATATGCTAAGGAGTAGTCTTCATAAATCAATGAGTTGATTCAAAGAAGATACTTGAAACAGTAATTTATTACAATCAGACAAAGTTTGGAGCAGATATCCCTAGTCAAATGACCAAACAATATTCAGTAAAGACGATGGCCTTTTCAAACTTTTTGAAACGCTATTGATCTGTATGTATAATTGCTTGGATCACAAATTGAGTTGTCACATCCTCCAAAATATAAAAAAAAGATTATACAACGGCTTTCTGAAGAATTAAAGGCAAGTGATTTAAATAAAGATTTAAATAAAATCAAGGTGTGCACAATGTACGCAATGCACGCAAGTGGTAGAAAGTGTGTATCGAAAATTAATTACATTTGTTGCCTTTGTCGTTGAATTGGAATTTCTTTATAATTATTTATGTAAGTTCTGAGTTTCATAGCGAATTTAATAAATTAAGTTTATTCTCTTTTAATTTTATCCTACAACTCTAAAAAATATATTTTTATGGCTTAGATTTAGATTTGTTGAAAAGGGTCAAATTGGGCCCTTTAGACATTGAAGGTGCATAGATTTCCTGGGCGTCTTAGTGCAAATCTTTAACTAAGATAATGATAGCGAGTTATACAGAAGGAAAATTAAACTCACTTGCTAAGATGCTACAAGGAATAATAGTAAGTAACACCAATCCTGATTAACTTAAGGACATTTGGTTTAGTTGGAAACCAGTAATTGAGATGGGAAAAAAATCCAACTGTAAAAGAAACACAAGAGTTTGTTTTTGCAGCGCTCCACAGTAGCTGATGACCTCTGCTTTCTCCGTGTTGTTGGGGTATGAAAGGAGAAGAAGAGGAGACTGCATAATAAATCTTTAATAGGTTGTTCATATGGTTTTTTTTTTTATTTTTAAACATTTAGATAGTTCTAACTTCACTGGGTTAAAACCGCCACAATAACCCAACCAAGGGCAGGCCATAGATTTTGCCCCTGGTTTTTATAATTTAATCATCTTTTATGGAAATTGAGCACACTCACTGAAGTCATTGCACTAACATTCGTCACAACCTAAAACTTATAACATATCTGTGAACATATCTGTTCATAATTTCATAATTTCAAGCACTAATAATGATAAGCATTCCAAAAATACAATTATGAAGATGAACACTGGCAAACTAAACAAGGAAAGATAAATTGCGGCCCAATTTCTCAAGTAGAGATAAGCTTAATTTTTTACCTCACCTAATAAATGCAATAAATCTCCCCCAAACAATAGTATAGATAAGCACTCCCCAAATTAACTAACATAAGCACTTATCTTTCTCTAAGGAGTGCATTTATCTAGTTAATCTGACGAGCTTTAAAGAATTCGAGATTTAACGGCTAATCGGGTGGAGGAGATCATCGACTGATCCAGCGGCCAAGTGTAGGTGAGTAAAAAACTTTCAAATCAGGAGTGGAGCCCCAAGGTGGACCAGTGCGTTCTGCTGACTGAGTCTGGCAGCTCCTGCAGTCCTGTAGTGCCAAACGTACCTCTCTGTATTCCTTAGGATGACACCGGCATGGCTGAGAGGGGGGATCTTGACCACTGGGCAACCTAGGATCTCCATATACTTCTTACCCAGGCTTGCGTCCATGACGTAATCTCCATTGCCTTCGGAGACAGAAGGATGCCAACCCCCAAAAATTCAAATTGATCTGAGTGTCAAAATTGAAACATAGAGGAAAAAATTCCTGTGGAACATAATTAACGAATAATTATACTAGATTGATATGTGGCGATTGAGAGTAAATTGGAAAACGGATTATTATTTTTTACTTAAAAGACAAACAAAAATCTAACAAAGATGTAAGTACAAAGACCGAACATAAAATACAGAGTATTTGATCGAAGTGGAGCTGGAAAACGCGCAATACTTCAATGGTCGAATCCCACTAAAGAATTTTCCACCGCTTAAATTAAGAATAGTTAAAGTGAGAAAGATTCAACCTATACGCACCTCAAATACTAAATAAGCTGCCCAACTTCCCCCTCACTAGAAATTAAACAGATCACCTCCTTTCCCCCTAAGTCGAAAGAGAGAAAACAGAGGAGGTTGAAGGAGAGATTGTCTTATTTTACTTCTGTATCTGAGCAAAGAAGGTGAATTCAAGAGCTCATTTATGTCTTCACTGAGCAACCGATTTAGATATGCAAATGCAACGAAAATGGAGGAGGTGAAAAGCTTTTGATGCATGAAAGGTGTTTGTTGATCCTTTTTTACCACCTCCTGGCCAGCAACCTAACAGACCAAGCATTAAGGCGGAAAAAAAGGAATATATTCTATAACAAACATGCATTATACTTATATAGGTATTAATTCCGAGCTTTCGAATAATATGCATTCCAAAATAAAAGTTTTGACACAGGAAAATTCGTCCCAAGGACACCCGTGAACTCAAAGAGTGGTAGTAAATATTTCCTTTTTAGCTGCAGATCTTTAGAAATCGACCTGATCAGACACAGGAGGGTGACTCTCTTAAAGATAAATTGAGAATCAAATCCACTGAGAATAAAAAACTACCCTTTACGGTTATTGAGCAATGTATGGAGAACAATCATTAGTATTTGTTGCTCAACTTAATATCCAGAGGGCAAAAATGCAAGTCATTTATTTTCATCTAGTTGGCGGGATTCTCCAGAAAATGGGAAGAGTGTAATTATATGATCAAAGTAATAATGCTTAGAAAAAAACAAATATGACTCGCGTTAAATTTTTCCAGGATTGTATGCTTACAATTTTAAAAAGAGTATAAATGATTAAGTCCAAAAAATTGTTTGCATACCATCCTACTAATGTATTTTGGTACATATAATTTTATTCAAGGCAGTCCACAAATATTAAAGCGTAATTTATCACTACTATGTTTTTACGAGCTTACAGAAAGTGTGCTAGAATCCTTACAGCAGGGAAAAATTTTAAATACACAGTCATCTTGCTTGACTCTACATTAAAACGCACCGAAAAAACATTCTTTCCTATAAAGAATAACTATGAATTCTTGACTAATAACTGTCTATTTCTCTTAATTCAAAAATATCGATCACATTCACTAACTTTGCCCCAAATATTTAACGTCAAAGTAATTTTTAACCATGGTTCAACCATTTAAAAAATATTGATGAAAAACGCTAAACTATCAGATCTATGTTATATATATTACATTCCTAGTGGTATTTGCCAATAGATTTAGATCGATTAAACCATTATTGGTATCCTAGAGCAAATAAAACATCACAAATAAATTTAGACAAATTATTCTTTTGGCAATGTCACTCACTTCATAACTATCCTCTGCCTATCATCATAAGCTCTCCGAATTTTGAATACTCCATCCCAGGGCATCGTTGCCTTATCAAAATTTGACGCCTGTAAAATGCATTTTCCCCTCGGTCCCGCTGAGCTTGCCTTTGAACACTATCTGAATTGCAGAGCTTATCAAATTAAATATACTTATTAATCAATGTACAGCATTCAGATTGTGGATGTGAACAAGCCTCCCCACTTTTTCCCATTTTAAGTTAAAAATCTACAATCCTAAGCACATACACATAGCTATATCAGACGCAGGGACACATAAAACAATGCATAGAATCAGTCTATTGGCGAAACACGATCTCCATCAGGAAAGAGAAGTCTTGGCATTCACGTTCTTATATGCTCAGTCCACCAATGAAGGCTTTAAATTCCCCTAAGCCCCCTTAGGTCAGCTTATCAAGCCTAAATCGGAGGATAGGTTTATGGTTCAACACACACAATCACAGTCTTGGTCCGTGCTATAAGTGCTCTTCTTGTCATTCACGATCACAATGACATTTATATACTCCATTCATAGAGAAGGGGAGAAGGGACTTCAACTCACCTAAGTTTTCCCGTTCACTTTAACGAACGTTAAATCTATTAGCCTAATTTCTGTAGAGAACGCTTGCGAATAAGATAAACACCAAACACTCAGCATTGGCCTTTCTAGGAAATGGTGAGCAGGGACAAGTACTGAAGCTTCACATGATCATCTCCCTATAAAGTGGAGTTAATATAGGGTGCTCTAAAGTTGTGACCATCCTGAACTGACTCCTGAAACTCACTATAAATTTGTGACGCCGGAGTGCCTCCCGAATTAACTATACGCGGAAGTTTGCAATACTCTCAACTTTGCTTAATAGTAGTTCAATCATTGATCATAGCATCACAACATCCACAGACATCATCCAGTGAATTAATATTCAAACGCTGGCAGCACTAGCACCATCATACAAGCTTCACCCCTCTCAGTGAGGCAAGAATTTACCTCCAAGCTTTGCTCATTTTACAATATACACAGCTCTCTCACGCTTAATTGGTCAACTTTTTGTAAATCATGTGGCGCCAACAAAAGTCGTCTGTAAATTGTATGGGTTGCAAATAGTTTGATGGGAGATTTGTGCGCTTCAACGCCAAAATCTTGTATCAATTCATTCCCAACCCATGCACTACCAATCATAGTGCAACTGCACCATGCCTTAAAAATCACTTGGTACGAGCAGCACCATTGATTCAGTAGATCCTCAGGTCAGTCAACAAAAGACGCACAAAATGATCTATACAATATTGCTAGAGAAAAAAAACATCAGTGAGCTTTCATCTTATAGCTAGAGAGAGTTGAGAAGGAAAATAGCATAGAACATTCATAACTTCACAAATGCTTGTCATTTCAGGTGGAAGTAAAGGAGCAATCATCCCCAAAACTCACTCTAACCAACTGATATGGAGAGCTTTCAAGCAAAGATCCAGTGGTAACAACTACCAAAGAGCGTTCGCTTTATTAAATTTATACCTTTCATAAACCATTTAAAGGCAGAAAGAAAGATGCAGAAACATTGAAATTCACACTATATAACCATATAGTACAGGAAAGTGAGTTGTCGTGAATTCGTATATGAGAACGGAAATGAGTTTTTCAAGGCAAGTAAAAGGGACATTAGAAGAAATTAATATCAAAGTGAGTAAGAGACGGAACAATAAAGGCAATATTTTTATATAGCAAGCATTTCAATGTTTCTTAATCTTTCTTTCTTTTTTCCAAAGGATTTTGAAAGGCTGAAATTAAATATAGCCAAAGCCATGTTATGTTTTTACCACCAGCAAGACTCGTATTTGATCTTTCTTTGTGATATGTATAGTGAGCTTTTAAATTGTGAGCGGGTAAGATATATAGAATGAAAAATCCCTTGGACGTTCTATTGTTCTTATACAGTTATATGACGCTATTCATTAATGATTTTCGTCTTAATTTATCGTGTTCTCCTTCTTTAATTGTATTCTTCTTAAATGAGTATCCTCTTCTTGTTTAATTGTAATAATCTTAATTGATTTTGCTCTTCTTCATAATCTATTGATTTTTGCAACATTGAATTTATTTCTTTTGAAAGAATGTGTTTTTCATTCTTTTTTCTTGTTTTCTTCTTCAGGGATTACTTTGTCCTTCATTGAATGTGTTAATTTTTTCTTAAGGAATTTTATTTATTAATTGTGTTGTTCACTGATTTGTTTATCCTTAATTGATTAATTATTCTTTATTAAATATGTTTCTCTTCATTGATAATTGAGTGTTTTAATTTCCATTATTTTTTTTCCTATTCATTGATGTTTCTCTTATTTGATTATATTTATTGTTTTATGTTTGAGTTCTTCTATATTTATTGTCTTATTTTTCGTTGTTTAAGTTATTCTTTATTTATTGTCTTATTGTTCCTTGATAGTTTTCTTCTTCATTGATTGTGTTCTTCTTTACTGATTTTATCCTTTACTGAATGTTTTAACTTCTTGTAATAAGTTCCTACTCTCGACTGAGGGCTCGGTCATTGTTTTTTTATTGAATCTGTTTCTCTTCATTGATTGGTCTATTATTCATTTTTGTATTTCGCCTAAAGAATTGAATTGTTCATAAGTGAGTGTTTCTCAAACCATTTACTTTATTGCCTTTTATTTTATTATTTCCTTCTTCATCGATTGTGGACTTCTTTATTGATTTTTATCTGTATTCAATGTGTTCAGCTTCATTGCAGATTTCTTTCTAAATCATTGATATTACCCACTTCTTTCTTAATTGGTCTCAACTTCATTGATTGTATTCTTCATGTTGGATTGTTTTCAACTCCATTTATGGTGTTCACTTCATCCTTGTGAGTCTTCTTTGATTGTGTTGTATAACAACATCCCTTTCATCTTAAATGATTTGATTCTTCTTCTTTGATGGCTCCATCATCATTGTGTACTTCTTTCATTGTGTTATTATTTATTGATTGTGTTCTACACTATTAATTGTATTATTCTTAATCGATGTTTTCTTCTTCATTAATTAAGCTTTTCTTTATTTATTTCGATCTTTTCATTGATTGTGTACTTTATTGCGTTCCTCCTAAGTTATTTTCTTCTTTAATTAATGATTTCTCTTCATTGAAATTGTTCCTCTTTTTGGATAGTATGCCTTTTGATTAATTGTTTTCCTCTCCATTTATTGTGTTCCTTGTGATTGTTTGTGTGTTCTCTTGATTGTGTACTTTTCTTCTTTTTAATTGTTTTCCTTCTAATTACTTGTCCTTTTTTCATTAATTGCCTTTTTTAATAATTTGTATAACCCATCATTGATTGTGTTTTTGATTATGTATTGGATGGTGGAATTTATATTTCTCTATAGTATTCTTCTACATTTATTATATTATTCTGCAATGATTTTCTATTTTTATTGATTGCTCCCTTCTTCGATGCTTGTCTTCCTGCTTATTGAATGTGTTCGTATTGTTTCATTATGTTTCTCTTCTTAGATTCTGTTTTCTTAATGGAATGTGCTCCTCTTCTTGTGCTCCTCATTGCTGATTGTGAAATTTTTCATTGATTTTGTCTCTTCTTATTTATCCTAATTGATTTTCTTCATCTTTATCAATCGTTTCCTTTTTCTTAGATTTCATTAATCTATATTGAATGTGTTCTTCTTGATTGAATGTGCCCTTTTTACTTAATGTATTCTTCTCTATTGAATTTTTTCGTAATCTATGATTGTATTCCTCTTCATTGATAGCGTTTTCCTCATTTATTGTATCATATTAATAAAATGTGTAATCTTCATTGAACGTGTTACTCTTCATTATCGGACTTTCTCGAATTAAATTGTGTTCAACTTCACTGATTAGTTTGTCCTTCTGTGAGAGTATTATTCTTCGTTGATTGTATTCTTTTTGATAGAGAATGACCTTTTTCATTGCTTGGGTTGCTCTTCATTGAATGTATTTATATTTTTGTATTGGTTACCCTATCAGTGATTTTGTTATACATATTTGGTGGTTGTGTTCTTTATTGAAATACACAGAGACAGACTTAGAAAGGGAGAGACAGACCGATCTTGATTATGTATTAAATTACTCCTTCTCTGAGAGTATCATTCTTTTTGATAGAGAGTGACTTCTTTATTTTATTTGGTCCCTTGCCATTTAGGCAGAAGACCCTTCCTTCTATTTTTATTAGACCTTACAGAAATCTTGAAATTGGGAAGCTATTTAATCAGAAGAGAGGAGGATAGAAGGTAGGGTGAGGTGAACACGTTCAAAAATGACACCGGTGTCCCGGGACCGAAGAGCCTCTTATATCGTACATGGCAGACAAATACAGAAATAAATAGACAGAGAGATAAAGAAAGAGTTAACAAGAGAGAAATAGAAAGACAGAGATAAAGACAAAGATAGACAGAGAGACAAAGACACTTACATTGAGAATGTGTTTCTCAGCAAGCAGGGGAGATTCCAGGCTTCCCTAATTAGCGGAGAAAAAATCAAGCTTTTAAAGAGATGCAGAAATTATTAGAGAGTAGTTTAACAAATTCTATAATCGTCTTTTTTTAAGATTGAGAAGATAGAAGTTACACCTTCCTCTAAAGACGTCTTCATATCTCCTATAATATCAACTAACCAACGGTGGTAAGTGCCTACCTCACGTCGAGAAACACTCCTCGTAGGTTATTTCTCCATTTGCCCTCCAAGTTTCTCAAGAGCTTATCTAATTAATTCAGTGAACGCAAAGATTATTCAGTCTAATCCGCGCATTATTACTAAATTTAACATGTATCTAGTGCAAAAATATAGTAAATAAGCAGAAATTGTGGTAACTCCTCTTACATGAGGAGCTTGCGTTTCGCAGGCAGACTTTCGTTTTGTCGTCTACGGCATATCCTGCACTGGCTATTTTTCCCGATCTAAAATGCTCGACTGCGACTTCACTATAATGGGAGACTAATTTTCTCCACAGCTTTTTCTTATTATAGGGTGTTGTCAGATCCTGAAGTAAACCTAACAACAATTGGTGTCACAAGTTTTATTTTCGCAGAAAAATGCTGTTAGAAGTACTCCGGTCTTTGATTAAGCCTTATTCGGCAATACTTTTTGGCAAACGAGGATTACACGTCCCGTTCTTCCAGTCCTTAAAATTCATAATTAAAACTACAGCAGACTATACTCTCTTCACAAAACCAGCTAATAAACTGCCCATTACTTTTGAAAAGAAAGTTGACGCATATGTATGGATTCTTCAATGGAAAACTCCATTCGACACAAATTGACAAAAAGTCTACGAGAAGTGGTACGCGAAAGTAGCCGTTCTCTCGGCTCCAAAAACTATACGTGACAAAATAATGTCCCCACCCGTCTCGATAAATATAATGCAATTAAAATGTATTTGCTGCAGTGCAACATAACCTCCTAACAGTTGCAGCTGTGCTTTTGATCTTGTAGCAGTAAAGACTGAGGGACATAATGTTAATGTGTTGCATCTCAGCATGAGGTCCATTACTCTCTCACTGGAGGCCTCTAATGGTTAGGATATCATAAAGGGGTTTGGCTAGAGCAACTTCCCAAAGAGGCTGAACCAATTCCTTGCCATCCTATTCACTAGGTCCTCAATGGAACAGGTGGAGAAACCGGGCACACCCTTCAAGAGCTGTCCATTCCCATCGTAGCCACACTATCCAGTCAGCACGAAAAACTTACCTATTTAGACGCGACCATAAGTCCCTCTCGAACAGGTTTGACGATATGGTCTCTCGCGGAGCTTACACCGCCATCTGTGTTTCAAGACTAAGCAGCTAGCATCGCCCAGTTTGCCTCATTTCCTGCCCAAAACAACGCTTCGCAAACTTTCTATTTTTGTATGACTCACTTCTATTGGAAGGGGAACTTGTGTTGGTATTTTAGATCCTATTCTAGTAGAACGTGCGTGTCGCGGGAGGGGGGTACTCTTTGCCACTCTGAACTTTTATCTACCATTTCTTTCAGGCTGCACTTTGCATTAATCGGACCAACAAAGAAACTTAAGGCAATCGTAGAACTGGTTTAACCGCGTACATTTAATCAGCTGTGAGTTTCAGGGGATGGTAAATATTTTCACAGACGATTTATGCAGAGGTGCGAGCAACTCTTCTGAAGGGGGTAACAACAAAGAAAACTTTCTCACAGGTGCTATCGCTCCCCACACAGCATTATTGTAGGTCAATAACTCGGAATAGTTCCCTCAAGAAATAGATGCTTCTGATGAGGTGGTAGCCATGGTGATGGAGTAAATTAAAATTGAAAATCACACCAATTGCCGCTTTTCCCCAAAGTTTCAAGGGCAATAGAGATATGGAGCACCTTTGCCTGCGAGCTTGTCGACATCTACCTTTCGATACATCATTTAGGGAAAGGGTTTTGAATCCTTGCACCGCTTTTCTCACCCTGAAATCCTGACTTATTAGAAGGCGCATACGTTGCAGTTTCTCTGGCCGTAATTAATGCTGACGTTTGTAGTTGGACTCGCACATGTCAGTCCTTACAAAGCTCTAAGTTCCATCATCAGTCCGGTACCCCTGTAACTCCCTGCGCCAAGTGTTTGGATTTCATTAACCTTGATATCTTGGAGTGGATGGCTCCATATAACGTTAACTGGTACTTCTTCATCATAGTAGACCGTTTATATCGCTGGTTAGAGGCCACTTAAATGCCACCCATTGGAGCCCGCATGGTCAAACCTTCGATTACACATTTTGAGGAAATTCGGTTTTTAATACCTTTTCTCCATTAGTATAGACCGGCTTTGGGGATCATGTCTCTACAAGTAAACCACTATGGAACTTGCTACTAGGGAGATACTGACCACTGTGTGGCACCAAGCAGGTAAATGATGGGCGGAGTGGGTGTCATCTGAGCCTCAAATGTGCAATGATATACATACTATCGATTCTTGTTTAAAAGCACTTCTCCTGGTCCTTATATGCCTTAGAAATACTTGAAAAATAGCTCTTCACGCGTCACAAACATAGCTCCTATTTGGCAGCCTGCTACGGATGCCATGTGACCTAAATTCGACTATCACTCTTCCAGCGTCCCCAGTTGAATTTGGAGCCAACATAGGGCACACCATGTGGCAAATCCGATCCACGACATTCTTAGACAAATGCGTGAGGGCAACATACATTCACAGGTACCTGCATACTATATCGTCAGTTTATGTGCCCGTCGCTGGAGAAAAATCACTGCTACAGCGCCCCTACACGGGCCTTTTCCCGGTTGTCAGACATGCAAAGAAGTACGTTGTGTTACCTGTAAGCAGAAAAAAAGGCACGGTCACATTTGACCCCTTGAAGCCTCTGTCATCAAACTTTCGGTTGATTATGAAGAGAGAACCACTAGTCATTATAACCCGAAAGAAATAGCGCAAACCTAAACGCTTACGGTTTTCCATCCTCTCCTTCAGAAAACTCACTGGTAATAGAAGATGGAATTTGTAGGATTCACTGCCCCTTACATCAACTCGGTAACGTATCACTCAGGAACAATTATGGGTTTTCCAACCACATGGCCACAGGCAAGCATGTCTGAAAGCCCGCAACAACCTCCAAGAATTTCGCCTCGAGCTAAAAGGACTGATATTGAAACACCATTTTCCTGCGCGTTCGTGGTATCATTTAAGTTCGGCCTCCTCTGTGTAGTACAGATGAGTTAATAGTTGTTCCCTCAAAGCTAGCCATGATATAAAGTGTTAGTGCAATGCTACAACATATATTTTTAATTTACCATCGAATTAGAGCTATAGAATAGTTCATTGCTAACCGTGGTGCGCGAAAGTTACCCACATCCCACACTTCTCATAATCTTTCTCATTCGCGTTCTCCCTTGAAGGAACTAACTCTATGTCTTTAAACATCTGCCTGACTATAGCGATTAGTTATCATCCCTAAAGCGGTGTTCACTGTGAAATAGCTGTAATTCCAAAGTTGAAATTCAAGCATTATTTAACCCACAAAGATTAATTAGTCTGATGGTAATTTGTTTAATGCTTCATCTTTTATTAAACTGTTTGTAACTCCATTTAATATTTATTTTTTAAAGTGCTAATAAAAGTGCTGCTAAATTTTCATTCACGCCGAGCATTTCCACAATCCTCAGTTTCTCAACTCCAATTAGCTCGGATGATAATTTTCTCCTTACCTAGTTTTTCTATATTATAAGGTGGTATTAAATTTTCCCTATACACCAACCTTCGGTGTCACAAGTTATATTTATCTGCAAATTATAAAAGGATTATAAATGGATTTGACTAAAGTATTATTTTATGCAATTTCTCTGCCCTCATTATTTTTGAAGTGTAAACAGAAAACTACAGTTTTAATGGTGGATTTGATGTTGTGGCTTAAGATAATCAATTTTATAACTCATTGTTAAATAACAGGATAAGGCGAGAAGCTTGGAAACTAGTACTACTAAATAAGATTTTAAAATTTCATTGCTTTTATTCTCGTTAGAGTAGGTTATCATTGATTGCGATACCCAGGAATACTTGGCATGGTCATTTCGTCCTAATGCACCTGCTTTAGATTCTAACTTGGTGGTTTCCGTCGCAATTAAGAACAAAACTTCATTAAACTCAGTCCGGATTGTCAAAACTTGGTGCCTATTCTTCCATGGATCCACCTTATCATTTCAACACATGAAAAGTTATCGTGTCCAGGATGTAAATTGCTATGCGCCACCACCATTCGATACTCTTGTGCATTTCATCGAGCCAACAGATCAAAAATATCTCACTCAAATATGTTTCAGCCGTTATTTGTCAACTCGCTCAATATTACATGAAAATATAAAACCTATGTTTCTTCGCATGAATGATATCCCGAGACCAAATTCAATGTGCAAATTAATATACAGTGCAAAATGACTAAATTGAACTACTCAGAAAATCTTAAGAGCTGTCGTTGCAAATTCTTTTGTAAGGAATGCCTCTTCTCTAACTTGGGTTAAAAATGAAAAAAATACCCCAAGGAAATATATATATATATATATATATATATATATATATATATATATATATATATATATATATATTGTGGCTGATTATTAAATAACACTCACCTTTTTTTGTTTACCCGACAGAATTTTTGGGGCGTTGTACACATTTGCAGGGTACAATTTGCATTCCTTATAAAAATAATATTGGTTTGTTTTATTACTGAATTTTGATTGATAAGAAATCTTTGTGTCTTTACTTTCAATAAAGACTAATTAATCCGTGTCATATACATACTTTTGTGACACTAGTTTGCTTTAAAATTATAAACCTTTAATCCAGACTAATGGAACTTATCATCATCATCACTAACTCTATAATATAAGAAGGGGATTTTTTTGAGTATTTGAATAATAATTTCATCTTTTTTTTGGTTATGACCTTTGTTTTTTATCAAAGTTATTTCTAATAATTCTTTTATAATATCAAACAACAAAATGGTGAAGTTCAGAAATAAATATAAGTAACGAAATTTTGTGAATTTTTTAAAACCCAAAGAATTACAAATGGTGAAGTTCTGAAACTTTATTTTTATATATCTTCTCTATAACTATATTTTAGCAACGTGATATTATGAAAGGGGCGAATTTAGTTTAGAGTTCTTTTTTAAAATTACCAGGCAATGACTTCGCTACTAAGCATCATGGTTAAAATTTTAAAGTTTCTAAACTTAGCCAATTATAATAATTTTAAAAAGGAATTATAAACTAAATTTCCCCCCTTTCAAAATACCACGTTGCTAAATTATAGTTATAGAGAGATGAAGAGGAAGATATATAAAAATAAATTTTCTTAACTTCACCATTTGTAATTCTTTGGGTTTCAAAAATAATTGATAAATAAAACAAAAGTCATAACTAAACATGGATTAAATTATTATTCAAATGCTAAAAATAGCCCCTTTTTAAATTCTAGAGTTAGTGATGATTATAATTGGTGAAATTGAGAAAATTTATTAAAATGTAACTATGGCTGTTGTTATTTAGATTATAAAATTTAAAATTAGTAACAGAGCGCAAGCTCCCCCCCCCCCCGGAGGGAATAGTGGTGCAGCCATTGCCTGGTAATTATATATACGATAAACGAGTATGTTCAATTATCCTAAAAGTTTTATGCTCTTCTTTCTTGGTATAATATCTCTATATTTGATATACAAGGTCTTTTTTTTACATGTCCTAAATTTGAAGTTTAATAAAATCAAGAGTAATTGTGTGATCACAATGAAACTTACGAATTGTGATGGAAATAGTTGTAGGTTCTATGTCACAAAATGGATAATTAGTTGCTTTATTGGTTTAGAAGTTATGCTAGTTTTAGTAAATCGGTCATTTTTTGCCTGAAACGAAAAGCGTAAACAATTTGGTTTAAAAAAGCAAATTTTCCCGAAACTTTGGTTTGAATTGTTGGTTATTTCATTAATATAGTAACTGTTACTTTAGTTAGGTCAGTAGCCTAGGTTAGTTAGACTTGATTGTTCTTTGGAACTTTAATTTCTATATTGAGTTAAAAATTTATTTATAAGAGAATGTTTAGGACATCCTTTTCCCCAAAATAATTTGGAATTGAAAATAATTCTAATATAATTTTTTAAAAATTATTTTTGTTTAAATAACTTTTAGAGAATGAGTTCCCTTCCAGAATATATATATATATATATATATATATATATATATATATATATATATATACATATATTGTGATTTTGTTTATATTAACCTAAATTGTGTCTAATGAAGAAGAAGTTAAATTCTATAAAGATTCTAAACAAGTTATTGGTGGACTTATTAGAACTAGAGCTGTATCTAAAATAAAAATTACTGTGATACTTAAACGATTAAATGAAGCTTATTTAAATAAGGTTTTAACTATTTTTTTATATAAAACTCATCTTACAGGAATAGAAGAGCTGTTACACAATATAAAAGAAATAGATAATGAAATTTCAACAATTCTTGTTAGAGATAATTTCTAAATATATTCTTCTTTTTATGAAAATGAGCGTCATGGTCAGGTTGATAATCTTTTTACTGTTAATTCTAAATTTACTGAGCAGTTTCTATCTGCCTTAAATAAAATGCCTTCAAATGAAGGAGAGCCTGCCCCCCTTCAATGTGGCAACTTTGAAAGTTTAACAGATATTAAGTTCGCATTTGGTACATTTTTGAATCAGTTCAATAATGTTATTGATAGTCATCATAATCCTACTGATGCAGCTAAGTTCGCCTATATTAAAAGCTATTTGCGTGGCTATGCTTTCCAAGTTATTAGCCAATTCTCTACAAATGATGAAAATGATTCTGTAGCTAGCAATTTATTCAAAGATAAATTCTTAGATATCCCTTTTCTTATTGATGAAACATTTAAAAGGATAATTGATCAAAAACTACAAGATAGTAATTTTCAAACATCTCGTATATATTTAAATGAAGTTAGGACCTCTATATATAAATTTAAAAATCATGGCTTAGATTTTCTTGAGGAAGACACACCAGGATGTGCATTATTAAGTCACATTATATTATATAAATTGCCTAATCCTTTGAAAAAGGAATTGGTACACAAGGTTAACAATAACTACCCTTCTTTGAATCAAATTTTGGATAATTATAATGAAGTTTTGAAAACTTTAAACAAAACTACGACTAAATACTTCCAAATTTTAAATTAAAAGAGAGATGCCTAAACTTGAACATTATGGTAAGGGTAACCAAAAGCAAGAACCTTTAAAAGACTCAACAAGTTCCTTACAAAACCTTAAGACTTATAATAAAATAAATGAGAATGGTTCTAGTGCTGCATATTTGACAAATCAAACAATGGTAAATGAAAAATGATTTTCTGGAGGAGGCAGGAACTTTGAATGTAGACCAGATGAATTTTGTAATATTTCTGGACACTCCATAAATAAATGTAATAAGTTCCAAACTTTAAATGTCAGATTGAAATGGTGTGAAGAGCTTTCTTTGTGTAAAAGCTGTTCTATGTAGTATAAAACATTCCAAGAATGAATGTAATACTAAACTTGATTTTATGTGTAATAAATGTAGCTAATATAACTACATAACGGCTTTATGGACTAACCAGCAAATTAACTCTGTAAATTCATGTCTTACATCTAGTAAATAGGATAACCGATCCAATTAGCTGATGAAGCCTTTCACCTTTCTCAAAATCACTCTTTGTTCAATATGGATGCTTTGATAGAAATTGATATCCTTCAGTTTTTCCCTTCTTTAAAACGGTCAATACATGAATGGGAGCTGTTATTGGATAAAGGATAAAATAATTCCATTTGGAAATGTTAAAAAAAAATTCTTGAGCATCAGTTAAAAGAATATTATAAAATAAATAACGTACATTTAGAAATAATAGACAAAATACATTGGTTAATTTAATCATGAATCCCTTTAATTTTAAGCCTTACTTTAATCATATTTCAAATATCGTAACGGATTCTGAAATTGATAATGGACTCGAAAAATTTATTTTCTTTTGAATCTTTTGGCATTGAAAGTCATGGGAACCTACCATCTTATGATGAATTAAAGGTTCAAGAATTTAAAGGAAACCTATAATTTTTAGATGGGCATTATCATGTTAAATTACCTTGGAAACATGAAAAAGTAGGATGTTTTCTTCTAACTAGCAAATTGCTCCTAAAACTTTGAATAAAGTAGTTAAATTCTTAAAAATAAAGGTTTATATGAAGAATATGAGAAAGTTTTTAAAAGGCAAGCTAAATATTGTATAATAGAAAGAATGGATGTTATACTTCTAAATGTACCGAATTTATTTGGATTCCACATAGGCCTGTATTTAGATTTGAGGAGCCTGTAACAACAAAAGTGAGATCTGTATTTAATTGTTCTGTCAAAGTAATGTTGATGGTATTTCTTTAAATGAAGATTCCTTACTGGAATAGATTTAATGGGGTCTTTGTTTAAACTCAGGCTTGCCTTTAGGTTAAATGAATATGAAGCAATAAATGTTATTATGCAGGCTTTTCTCATGATTATACTTAAGGATGAAAATGACAAAAGAAAGTTTTGTTTTTTCTGTGAAGAGAATAAGTTAATATATTATAGATATACAACTATAGTTTTAGATTTACTTCTTCACCTTTTATCTTACATTATGTAATGCAACATCATGTCTCCCAATGCCCTAAGGATATATGTACGGAAATTTTAAACAATAACTTTTACGTAGATAATTCGATCTTTACAGGAAATACTCTTGATGAGTTGAAATATATTTATGAGCAAGCTTTTTAGAGAATGGCAGAATGTTTTAATTTCAGGTCATGGAATACCAACTGTGATACACTGCAAAATATTATGAAAAGTAATAGTGACTAGTGGAGCATAACCAACCCTATGAGAAAATATTGGATTATCTGTATAGTGTGTTAAATGATGAAATTAGTTTGTCACCAGTATATTGTTATCAAGAGGCTGATAGTAAACTTTTACTGTTAGCTAAAATTTCAAAGTTGTTTGATCCTCTGGGATTTGCACTTCCTGTAACAATTAGATGAAGATTAATGATCAGACAAATTTGGCTTTTAAAATGTGACTGGGATGATAAAGTTCCCAATAAAACTATTTCAGAATAGAAAAGAATTGCCTGTGATTTGGACAAAACTTTCTCTAAATAATTTTCCTAGAAGTGCAATGAATGTTAAAAATTCTTATGCACTGCATATATTCTGTGACAGTTAACAAACATGTTATGGGTTTGTGGCTTATGCTTCTGGATCTAAATTTAACAAAAATTTAGGAAATTTTAGTATGAAGAATACTTGCTAAGTTTAAGAGAGAATAGTAAGAATATTTACCAAAGTGAATGGAAAAATAGAATGAATTTTGGAGATATTGTCCTCATAAAGCAATTAAATAAACTTAGACCCTTTTGGCTCCTTGGAAAAATAATGGAAATTGTAATTTCTTTTGATAATAAAGTTAAATCTGTTAAAGATAAACAAAGTAATGGAGTAGTTATGCATTAGTGAATCAGGAATTTATATCCACTTGAACGTACCCTTACCCAGGAGGATCGGAAAAACAAAAAAATAGAAGATATGTACGTAGAAAATGGCCCAACATTAGAAATTTAAAATAATCAATAATTTTGCCATTAAAATTTTGATCTTGAACTTTGTTCTCAACTTTGTATTTCGTATTTTTTTGTTAAACTTAGGCTACATGAGTTTGGTTGGAATTGTTGCATATTTCATTAATGTAGTAATTGGTACTTTAGTTAGGTCAGTAGCCTAGGTTAGTTAGACTTGTTTGTTCTTTGACCTATAATTTATATATTGAGTTCAAAGTTCATTTATAATAGGATGTTTAGGACATCCTTATCCTCAATATAATTTGGAAGGCCTCTTAGTTGGCTTACATGTAAGCACTGATATTTTATGTATTGAAGATTTTAAAAATAATTCTAATAATACACGTAGCCTTAAACTCGAAACAAAGAACGTGAGGAGCAAGGTTGAACATGGCAGAAATAGGGTCAACGCGGCTTTATTGAGCACAGCAGTATTTACTCGAGGAGACCTATCCCCCGTGCTTGAGGCGATTCAATCCATCAACTCTCTGCCCTCAAAGTGAGAAAAAACTCGGAACCCCCTCTTATATTCATTCTTATCTGGAATTCCTCGGCTGGAAGTTGGCTATTCCCCGAGCTCTATGTTTGTCTAAGGACAACGCGCCGTGGCTGGAGGCTAGTTCTCCGCCTCATCAACCCCTATTTAACCCAATGTTTGTAGCGATAGAGTTAGTATACGTTTTCTCTACATATGAAGACATGTCACGATTTACGATTTGGGTCCCCTTTGGTTTATTCGACTAACGAAGGCTAGAACTCTCCCCCCGTTGCCCCAGAAGATTGACAAGCTCCTTGCAACGGTCGTTCTTTGGTGGATTCGTGCAAGTACTCCCTCAACAAGAACCCTGAGATAAAACCTATACCTTTGTAATTCTTGCCTCCCGAATTGCCTTTACCCTTCAAGCTTTTTATATTAATTATTAATCTTTGTTTATATTTCGACTTAACGTGACTCCTTTAAAGACTCCGTTCTGAATCAAATCCTTAACCCGCTATAATTCCTTTGACTTGTCTCTTCGACCGACACAGAGTGTCAATTTTCATCTGTCCAAATATTTTCATTTAGACCCACTTCCTAGAAGCTTTTAAAACATAAAGAGCTGTGTCCTGCAAAAAAATCACTGTGTGATGTGCGATAACACCTGAAAAGACCATTGGGCCATATTTTTATGGGAATGAAAATGGATATTCAGTCACTGTAAATGGCAAAAGATACCAACAGATGCTGGAAGAATATTTTTAATCGAACATACGAAAAAGATGAAAACTTTTTTCCATCAAGATGGTGCAACATCACATACATCGAATGAAACAATGTACTTGTTAAGACTAAACCTCAGAGGAAAAATCTTTTTCCGAAACAGTGAATTTAAATGGCCTCCAAGATTCCCGGATCTAACACCTTTGGATTTTTTATGGAGATATTTAAAAGATTGTGTTTACCGTAATAATCCTAGAAGTATCCAACAACTAAAAAATAATATATCTAAAGAAATTAATAACATCGATGAAGAACCTTTAAAAAAAGTGATGAGAGCAACTTCGTAATCAGTAAATGAATGTTATAAGAAAAATGGGTAGTATTTGAAAAGAAGAATTTTTAAATAAATTACTTATTTGTTAATTTTAAGCAAATAAAATTAGTTAAACTAAAATTAGTTTTAATAGCCGATAAATATCTGAAAGTTCAGCGAAAACTTTGAAAAATCAATGCTTCAATAAAACTGGCATAACTTCTACATAAATAAATGAATCAATTAGCCATTTTAAGGCCAAAAACTTACAACTTATAAAAGTTTCATTATGATCACAAAATTATTCTTGATTTTTATTAAAATTCCAAAATACGCCATGTAAAAAAAACCCTGTATTTCACTAATCACATTTCATTATTGTGCCCTAACCTTCCCTTTAAATAAGACATTTAATATGATTATTGATAAAAGCTTCAAACATCGTCTTTGATGTGTTTAGGATGTAAGAGCGATATCTCAAAACACAAGTTTTTTTTACCAATTCGGTATTGTGCATCATATGTAGCCCGATCCATTGTCACTGTTTGTATTGTCCATTTGGATGTTTTTTCTGGAATTCATAAAAGATGCATTGTAGTTTAAGAAACATTTATTTCAACCAACTCTAACATTTCATTGAATTCATAAAACCTCTTATTGCCAATAGTTGAGAGGGATGACACAAAACTTTCTTCAGCTGTCAGTTTTCGAATTGGAATAAAGTAAGTTTGGTTATTTTGGATACTTATGATACTTTAATTCGTTGACAATCTTTTTATCTTTTGTTAAATTATTTTCTTTTATTTCTTTTTTGATGTCCTATTATAGATTTTTGCGAAATACACGTATCAGCATTCTTGTTTTATACTAATCATAATCCAAAGACATGGGATGAAACATCCTTTAATGCAATCGGACTAAATAAATTATCTTGAATATCTATTTTAGCAATTAACTTGTCTATGTCATCGCTTAAGGCATTCAAACGAAATACTCTAATTTATTTTTATATCTTTTACAGATATAAAGTAACATTTTTGTTCAGTTAACATTCTTGGCCTATTCTTCACCTCTAATTCTGAGAATAAGACATACTGGCTCATCTCCCTTCGGATCCTCAGTTAACAACCATGTTGCCATTACCCCCTTCTTTTGCTCCCTACTTTCTCACCTATTCCCTCTACAATTCCCATCCTTGATACTTTGACCAAGCTCAGCGTACCCATCTGCGCTATTTTATACTTGATTTGCCTTAGAGGGATTACTTGTTTGTACCCAAAACCCAAACCTTTCAAAAAAACATGACCCAGAAGAGCTGCTTCAAAGGATGGAGGAGATGATCTCTCTCTCTCTCCGAACTGCTTCTCTTTCTAAGCCCCGATTGTACCATGATGGTTTCCGTACTTTCATTTGCGTAATAGACCATACCTATGCTATCTGATATCACTATCTGATATGATACTTACTGAATTCGAAGACGATGCAATCCTAAACTGCCTAAGAGTACGCACTCCTCTAATTTAACTAAATACATCTTTAGCACGTTGTTAAATCTAGTTGCTTTACCGTGTTCAAACTTGATGGTACCTTATATGTATATCTTAATCATATAGCCTCTCTATTTGGCTCCTTATTTTACTACAACTCTTCCTAAAGAGATTTTAATCTCGCTGCTCCCATCAATCAGCCTCTCTCAAATCCTATGCCCACATTTTCATTTCGGTACGCAAAGTCTAGAGAATACTTAGGTAGTCATATTTTCCTGATGGCATTCTTCCTTGTTTACACAAGGTATTCGCAAATGAATAGGAACTTTTGTGCTACGTTATTCGCTGAAGTATTTTGCCGCGCTTTCTACCATGACCTTTTTCTTCATT
The DNA here is from genome assembly GCA_963969495.1 of Ceratothoa steindachneri. Classification (NCBI taxonomy): domain Eukaryota; kingdom Metazoa; phylum Arthropoda; class Malacostraca; order Isopoda; family Cymothoidae; genus Ceratothoa; species Ceratothoa steindachneri. The sequence goes on along the minus strand of OZ018338.1, from coordinate 57,426,684 downwards.
ACAACAATGACCAAATTTTGTACCTACTCCCTATTTTACTCATTCATCTCGTATTGAGTATACTCTTCATAACTCCTCCTCTATTCCCCTTCATCCTCTTTGTTTTGCACTCTTTCTCGACAAAGACTTGCTAATGCTGTCAATATGGATCAAGATTGTATTTCCTCCTGGAGCATACAGAGCTGAGTGCTTTTTAACTCTTTCCAGTCAAACGTCCTCCCGATCTCTCTGTCTAGTAGTCCTTATGCCTTTCTATAAATGATATATAACAATGAAAGTCAACCCTTCAATTCTCTTAACAGTTTCCATTGATAAATTCTAAACAGAATTTTAGGGAAGCATAATAATGCAGGCTTGAGAAATTCATCTCGTAAAAAGCTGAGTATAAGTTTCATATGTTGCGCGTACTTTTCTATTTGTGCAGTTTATCTGGATCTATTTGGGATTTTATGAAATATTATTCCCATGTCTGAGGTAGGTCATCTTCCATTTCACTCATTGATAGAGTTGATGCAAAGTACTACCGTCTTATCAACAACCCTCTCCTCACTTTAAACTTATAGTTAAATCAACTCTCCCGTTTAAGCAATAACCAACAGGCTTCCAGTTGACATAACTACTGCGTAAGAATCAAGAATCCCACGTTAAACCAAGTTCATAACTCTTTCGTTCATTTTAAAGCTTGAATATAGAGCTGTTTTTCCCCCACTAATTCACCTGAATCTTATAACCAGGTTCTCTTTAAGAGGCAGCTCTACCATACCCTAAGGATTCCACTTCATTAACACCGTTAATTTCCTCTTTTCTTGTTCTATTTCTGGGAGAGGTGAGGATTCTAACAACTCTGAGCGTTTTGTGGATCTCTTCTCTTTCTCAGTGTCTCCAGTATTTAAATAAAAAGAATGAATAAAATTAAAACTATATTAGTAGTTTTTTAATAATGAAAAAAACGAAGAGGCGACAGAATTGTTTGAATTTATAGCGCAAATTATCTTTTAAAAAGAACAGACAGTTCATTCCACTGTGTTATGCATCGAAGTTAGAGAAACTTCTTTCAATCCTTCTCACTTGCTCTGTCTCTCTTTCTTTTTCGTATAGGCCACATCCAACTAAACATAACAACCAGGTAAGAGTTTCACCTACTCACCCCTACGGGAGAAGCTTGTGCTTCCCTACTAAGATTAAAATTTAAAATCTAAAAAAAAACAGCCATGGTTAAATTTTTATAAATCTTCTGACTTCACCGATTATAATGATTTTAAAAAAGGAACTCTACACTACATTTCCCTCCTTTCGAAATATCACGTTGCTAAAATATAGTTATAGAAGAATATAAGAAGATATATTTAAATAGATTTTCTGAACTTCACTTGTATTTCCTTGGTTTAAATTTTTTTTTTTTAAATCTCGATACTTATATTTATTTCTGAACTTCACCATTTTGTTTTTTGAAATTATAAAAGAATTATTAGAAATAACTTTGATAAAAAACACTAGTCATAACCAAACTAAGATGAAATTATTATTCAAATACTCAAAAAAATGCCCTTCTTAAATTGTAGAGTTAGTGATGATGATGATGATGATTATGATAAATATTAGGACGCCTTCGTATTTACCTAATTAGTCTTTTATCCACACTAAGCCAAGTCGTGGCTAAACTATTTGTAGTAAAAAACAATTTTCAGCTCGATGTGTCAAACTGTCCAAAATTGACAGCTGTGTCTAAATAACCCACTCCTATTTGCAACATTCAAACCTTCATCACCGCCAGCACTACAACAAGACAAATGGACGATTTTAAATTTAACACCCATTCAACATACTCGTACATTAAGTTAACTGCTCTCCTTGTTAAATTTTGGCCACGATGTTTGCCTCTTGCCATTCTTAATGAAGCTAAAGAGGAATTTACAAGGATGCAAATGGGACGTATCATTATTTCATCTTTATCTCGTAGCGTCTCATTTTCATAGAAAGATCGTAATTACAGACCGGTTGATGAGCTTCGTGCATTATGAAAATATGGTGCAAAAGAGGACCACAAGCTTATTTCTTGCCTCTTTTACTTTTTTCTCTCATTACATACTCTAAAACTTATATTAGAATTGAGTCTCTAAGAACATTGCTACGAATTCTCGGAGAGGAATGAAGTGTTTCAATAACTTATCTCACTACTGCATTCGGTCTTTTTGTATTCATATAACTTTAATATTACTAGACAAATAAAGGCTTGTGTTAGAAGGGTTTACTAAAAAATATTTTAGCCACTGTAGGCTTTTCCTCGCTTTACTTTACCTAGTACAGGCTATAACAATCTTCAGGTGTTAAATCAACTCATCGTCTATGAAGGAACTTCTCTGTTTATTCATCTTTTAGATAATATTTAGAAAAATGTTGCGTTTTAGTAGTAAAAAGAACTATAACAAATGCAAGTTTGGATCGGTGGGAGTGATCAATGGAATAATTATATAATAGAAAACGCCGCGATTATCAGTTTCCAACTCAAGAATAGTCACAAAATAAAGAAAAATGCGTTAATTTGGGAAATATAAATTAGCTGCATCCTCCTTAGTAAAAAGAAATCTCATTAATGGCCATAAAGCACTCTCTCTCCTTTTTTAATTCCAAAGTTGAAATCACCATGGACTAGATGGCACGCATTTAGATTTTATATTTGCGTTAATGGTTTTAAATAGTCTAACGCTGAAAACATTGCTCCACCTGTGCTCAACACAAAACGTCATATGGTAATTCAGACACCTGTTATAGCCTATATTTCATCGCTTAAATTTTCATTCAAAGAGATACATATAATACACGCCATTGGTTAAAGACATTTCAAGCTACCCGTCATTTTGAGATTATAGAGGAAGACGTCACACAAGTCTGTAACTACCTATTTTCTCTTTCCACGCATCTAACATGAAAAATATAGTTACCCCTCCATCCTCCATGCATGTCTGTGTGCATGTTTCAAATACCTTTCGAAAACAAATCTTCTTCCTTGTATATCCTCTAAACAAAAATAGAACAAAACACGAAACAATTACAACTTCCAAAATGACGATGTTAGTTCAGGACTGCAAATATCTTTATATATCGTAGATAGATATAATTAAATGCGTTGAATCTACTCCAGTCGGAGTTGGTTCATCGGTTTGAATTCATGAGGGCTATTTTTCATTTATGGATTTGTCTTTGTTGACTTCCAATGAGGATTTTATCCTGAAAAAAGATATTATTATTATTCTATTAATTCTGAAATTAAAGAGAACTCCAGGAATTAAACATATTTTTTAATTACAAATATAATCCGAACGAAAAAGGGTCCATTGATCCAGTGCAATGTTTTATCCAAACAGAGATTTTAGATGGTTAATAACTAAAACAATGGTATCAAATCCTGTCGTGAGTATTACTTGCCACGATTATATGTATATATATATATATATATATCCATATAAATGTGGCGAGTAATACTCACGATACTCTTAGTGATTCTGTTTACATTTCTCTGCATGTTTAATCATCATACTTAGCTCTAACCTATGGGCTGCCTAAAATACAAAGGACAGGATACCCTCTTTGTTTCATTCTCTCTTTATACTATCTTCCTCTCTAAAAAGGTGCTGGGTTTTTAGTTCCATTGTTAATCCCTTTACCAGCTTTGACATCAAGTTCTTATTTATAAATATTTCCCCTCAGGAAACTATAAGATTATATTAACTAATGCATTTCGAAATATAAATGTTCTCTTTAATGGATTCATTTTTTCCAAGTTTTCCCAGTTAATGCAGCTAGCCGTCACAGACATCTCTTTCACTTTCAATAACGTGGTATATCATCAAATTGAAGGTGTGGAGATGGGAAGCTGAGTAGGTCTGATTTTCCCAAATATTTCCATGCATAATCTTGGAGATAGACTGTTTCGTGAATTCCCTTTGCAATTTCGTCCCCAACTCTACAAAAGGTATGTTAACAATTTCTTGGCTGTTTTTTTCCTCAATTTCGTGTTCGAATTTGTTTCCTTCTTATCAACAATTTACAACCTGATATTTATTTTATCCATGAAAATGAGGTTAATAATACTGAGCTAATTTTAGATATCAATGTCTCTAGTACCACTTCTGGTATTCAAACTAGTGTGTTTAGGATAGCAACTTTCATGTGGCATGGTTTAAATTTCTTTAGTTTCTGTAATATAACATATAAAATAGGCGCAAATAAAACACTTCTCTTTAGAAGTTTAAACATGTCTTCACCTTATTTAGTATGCATTTTCAAATTAAGGTTTTAAAATGATACTCTGTAAAAAGAAGATTTATACCAGTTATGCTTGGTTGAAAGCTGCATTCAAAAGTTTATCTTCAGATTCTTTAAACTCTCTCCTTCTTTTAATATTCCCATTCAAATTAGATTCGTCATGTTGCCAGACATCATCTCTTTACTTCGCCTGCTTAGCAAGCATTTAACTGCTATTTAAATTCAATTTTATTGACAAATCAATTTTAAATTTATGTAGTTTCATCACTAACAAAAATATTGGAATTTCTTTAGAGTGGATGGTACTATACGCACGCCAGTTAGTTGTTACATTGCATATAAATTTACTTGCTTTACTTAAATTACCTTAATTAAATGGACCCATATCTTATCACATAGGTATTAGCTATAAAACCGGAAAATTGTTAAGTAAACGTAAGATTGATTCTAAAGCAAGCGTATCCATATATTATTTATCTGTCTTAAAACTTGCTAAATCTATATCCACTCTCAGCAATAAAGAATATATCTATATTAAATGAAAACTCCTAAATTTGAATAATGACATGTGAACGTTTCTATTGTTTATAACCTAACAACCAGGCAAGTTCTATTCAATCTTAAAGTACCTCCTCGTTTTCAATAGTCATTGTGATCCTGCCGTGTGAGGCAGTGATCAGTTTTTACTATATTTCTCTATAGGTATATATCCAATTCTCTATTTTTTCCATTTCAGTCTTAAATCTCGCACTGTTACTTTAACTTTTGTACGTCTGATTGATATAATTTCAAGAATTTGATGTTGTACTTTAACGCAATATTTTTTTAGTAACAAAACGTTCATTTTCGCATTTATCGTCGTTTTTGTGTCATTTTATAAGCTTTATGGTATTATACTATTGAATTTTTGCTGTAATATAGGTCGTTAGTTTTTCATTATTCCATGTACTGTTTTCGAACTTGTTTAAAGCCACCCAAGATTGCTTTTGTAAGAACACGAAAGGTTGAAGTTAAAGATGGGACCCGCTTTCTTTGTTTTGTCCTTCTTAATGAACATTATATATATATATATATATATATATATATATATATATATATATATATATATATATATATATACCAGGCCTGTTCGAGGTCATATTGTGAAAATATAAAACTTTTGGGAGACTTTAGACCACTTGTTGTTCTTGTTCCACTTGGGGTCGTATAGGTGCACATAAAATTTTTACTCGATCAGATAAGATATAAAGGTCCCCCGGAGGACAATATCACCGGGAGCCGTCTCCAATAAGCGTTTGCTGAAGTAGCCCTTCAGTTATTCAAGTGCCATCTCTTGTACCTGTCAGAAGACTTGGTGCCCCTCTTTCTCACTCTCTCTCTTCGATGAAAGGGTTACAAAGGAAGAGAAGGCCTCCATGGTCCAGAACATGAAGAGGGAGTGAAAGGGACTAGTACGACTAGACGGAAGGCCTTCAATCCCAATAAGCTTCTTTCAGGCTTATTCATTTCCAGGTGGAGAAATGCGCTGGATCTCCTGCTCCCAGGGCAAGGCAAGGAACTGGTCACACTCTTGGCTCTGAGCCCCTCTATTTGGGAGGGGCATCCCCTCTTCTACAAGATGGAGGTGTTCAACGACGTTGCCGAACGGGAAGTGGCTCTGATAACCATCTTCAACGCGGTCATCACCCGAGAAGAAGCTCACAAGCAATACCTTCGGGAGGTGTTGGCCAAGGACAGGAGGGAGTGCCCCACGATCTTAAAGGTAGCCCTACTGAAACCCGAGTAATCTGTCTTAATAAAGCAAGTAGGTCCTTTCGGAACTGTTCTTGGTCTTGTTTTTTTGCATATTTGCTAACTTTTTGATTCCTTTTTTGCTTGTTTTTTAAAAATTGTTGCTTCGTGGGGGACCCCTAAGCAATGTTTGATTACAAAAAAATTTGGAACAAATCCTTTACTTTTTTAGTGTAACAAAAACAATATGTGGCCCCAAAGTGTTTACAACATTTGACATTTTTAAAAGGTCTAATATATATATATATATATATATATATATATATATATATATATATATATATATATATATATATGAGGGAATGATAAGAAATGATAATTCTGATCATGACTCCCTCTTGTGACTTTTAAACCCAAGAAAATTTCTCTACTTCTCTTCTTATGATATAGGGTTAAATTCCTATGACTTCACACTGGGTCCAATATTCCTGGCGAGAGCAAACCAAAAAATCAGGATGTTCTACGAATATTCTGCCAGTTACAGCGACCGCCGAGTTCCACGCATGTTTACAAGCAGTTTCCTGTGGTGCCCGCGTCAATACACACACTGCCAATTAAAATCAATATATTCTTTCACTTCTTTCCTTCGCATGCGCAAAACATTACTATTTTACTTATGCAATCTCCCGAAGGGGTTTTGATTCAACACTTTCTTGAATGGAAAAATGAGTGGGTGGTAGCTGCAACAGCTGCCACCCACTCATTTTCTACACCGAATAAGAAAGATCCTTGTTATTATCTTTCATTTTGTTTTAAAATTGTCATCAATGATATGATGAGTAGCCTACTGTTTCATGCAGGAATCTGGCTGGAGAATTCGACACAGCCTCACCTTTCAAGAAAGAAAAGTTACTCCACCGAGTATGATGCCATAGAAGTCAGCCATGGACCAAATTTATTTCCCTTTACTCAATTATTTAATTATTCCTCAATGACTTGCTAGCTGAAATATTTGAAAGATTAAACGAATCTCTCTTACTTTTTGCGTGCGCTATTTGAATACATTTTACTCTACACTATAGTCTCTATTCATAGAGCACAACCAGAAAACTTTCCAAAAGGACGGTTTGCATTACGTAATACTACACTGTGACTTCTATTCGATAATTGCAAAATCAATTTGAAATATATTTTTAATTTTACGTAAAATAAATTGCATGTACTTATATTCTGTTTAATCACTCTTTAGATTGTTAACATTTGTCCAGAAACTCTCCCACTCTTTCTCTCTCTCAAAAGTAAATGAATTATATTATGAGAGAAAAGCCTTTGTTCTGTGGTGGTCATTTTAATGAAGAGAAAAGAACTTGATTAATTGTCACTAAGAAAAGTGTGAAGAAAATAATCAAGAAAAATAGTGAGAGAAACTTGAAAAATCATTTCATCACTATACAGAAATCCGCTTTGATAAAAGTCCGATCGTGCGAAATACAAATGCTGTCCTAATTTGTTCACCGCGTCTATTTCAATCACTGAGTCCAATGCTCTTTGAAATGTTGCTATGCTGGATCTCTAGATTATTAGAGATAAAATCAATTTTATTTAAATTACGATGTTGCAGGTATTTGCTCTTTCTGAGATGAACATCAATAGAAAGCGAAATTTTGATTAGGATAGGAAATTTTCTAAGATCATATCGGCATCGAAGTAGAGTGAATGTAAAAAAGCATATAAAAGTGCGTTGAGATTTGATGGTAGAAAATATCACATGAAAGATAATATTATTTTGCGAGAATGTAAAGCATGAATAGGAGTGAAATAGGTACCATGGAAATGCTGTGACTGGGTAAGATGCCTGAGAGCATAGACCGCCGTCGCTTTTAAGAAAGATTGCGGGAAAAAAGGATTGAGACATTGTGTTAAATGGAGACTGAATAAATGGAAGGGGAGGATTACTTTCCATTGGATTTGATTAACAGGCACATGCGAATTATTTTTAGAGTAATTATAAATTAAAAAGAAGTGGGACTTAGGGGAACATATTTGCGAGAAAGTTTTGAAAGAGCGAAGATTGAGTTAATTATAAGTGCTGTGAAGATTTGTTGGAGCAGTCTAATGCGAGTAACCACCTAGTAGACTACCTGAAGGCTCAAAAGGTGAGAGAGCGCACAACTCTTCTGATGTTAGTCCCTTTTCCAAAAAAGTTCCAAAGACTCATCGCTATTTCGTGCTCCCCTTGTTGGTAAAGTTGATATAGGGTGGGTCAAATTAGATAACGAAATAAGAATTAATAAAAAGCCCAAATTTAATGATTTTGCCGGACAACCAACACGAACATTTGAGCGTATCTCAATAAACGACTTTTTGTCTCCTCAAATCAGCAATGATCTCTGTAGGGACATCGATATCCCACCCTAAAAACAGAGGCCCTGTTCGGTCACCACAACGTCCTGGCGATTGGCAGTGTAACCTGATTACTTAACCCCCTCCCTACCCCTCTCTTCCCTCAAATCGCGGAATACCAGAAGGCCTCTTCCAACCACAAGAAGTACGAATCATCATATTCCTGGGCTGGCGATCATAACATTGGTTAAACCGGTGCTATTTCCCCTAAGAATCGAGATCTAATTTCTTTTCATTGATGAAATTAGAGGAGTGGCGACCAAAAGCCAAAAGATGCCTTTAGGGCTAAGTGAAAGACGCTCGGAGAAGAGCCGTTAGAGTAGCAAGTCTTAATTCCTAAGACCTCACCCCCCTCCTTTCCCTAGCTCCAGTGAGTTGGTGAAGTATATAGGCGGATAACTAGAGAAGAGAAAGGAATATTGAGTTAGTAATCGAAACGACAAATTCCGGCGGCAGTGCCCGGCACCAAGGAAATCAATCAGAATTTAAGTAGAAGCTCATACTGAGCCAGTTCCTGGTGGTCACACCGAAAATTAGTTTTATTTTCGTATTGATTATAACTCTCTTACATCTCTCGTCAGAGAAACCCTCTACCCCGGTTTGCAACAAAACCGCGAGAGATAGCCCTCGCCATTGAGGAATACACAAAGTGATCTCCATCCACCACCCCCATATGTCAAAGGATTCACTGTTTGCTCTTCGCTCGTCAGTACAAACCATTCCAAGATTAACTCGAAGATAGGAAAAAGCATACCTTCATGGTCCCGTCTTTTTAAATCATCTGACTAAGACAAAGTTCTTAACGCCATCAGTCGCCCTCACCGAAATCACCTGTTGCTTCAAGCCCGTCTCCGCGCAGGTCAAACAACTGGGTGTTTGTGAACACGTCCACGCGCCTAACCGCAAAAACATTTTTTTGTCTGTATAAAAATTCAAGGCCAAGCTCATACTCCAGCCGGATTCACGTTAGGTTGTTTGAAAGGTAAAGAAATTCCATTATTTTTGAGTGTCAATTAGCGTCCAATATTAAAGTGAGCTTTGGATCAACCATACTTTATATTCATTTGGTTTAAATTAGTAAGTCTCACATAAGCTCGTTTACTTCATAGCTGTATAGTTTGTTTTTAGATTTCACTTTTTTATGTTGTAATTAAAGATATATGTTTTTAGAAGTATTTAATTCAATAATTCAATCTTTAAAACGCTGCACTTGTCACTAAAAAACCTCAAAGATTGAATAAGGTAAAATAATATAGCATTCTTAGAGAAAACGGAATCAAGTAGTTATTCAAGTACGTAACAAACCTACGTACGTATACACCAACTAGGCCCTTACAATACCTCGACAATCTCCTTGCACAACATTCAAAGTTCTCTCGTTTAGTCAACCACAATTCAACAAACGCCACAAATATTTCTCTAGAATGGAAACAATTGATACGTGTATTTTCCACGCCGATATTTTAGCTTTTCACGCCATATGCAATTTTGTACGGCCTTGATATAGCACACTATTCAGAAGCGACAGCCTGGAAGCACAGCAACGAAAGGACGTTTCAATGGTTATGATTTTCAATCTTTGATGATGCGAATCACGAATTTCGACGCGTTCTTCGGATTTATTTGCTCCGTGGTTTGTGATTCCCTGGCGACAGTGGAATTTTTAAGGATTTTGGACGAGATATTGGTAGAATGCGATTCTCTTTCTTGACGCTGCAGGTAGATACTAATAGAAGGTTTGTTGAAGTTTCATTCACAGATTATTCTAAAGAAGATATTAATTAGCGGTCTCGTGATCGGGTGATGGCTTGGCACTTAAGAATCTGCTCATACCCTAAAATTAAGCGTATCTACATACAAGCATTCTAGCTTTATCAATAGGTACCTGATATCTCATCTCTGCCTTTGCATCTATGTCAATATCCCTTTGAACAATTAGAGATTTTTCACTGGATACTGCCCTAATATGAAAATGGTTGGAAAGACAAGAGACCAAAGGGTGTTTCTACAGTTACAGATTATACAGGTATATTATCTCTGCTATTTTGGCGAACCTTTATTTCCCCTACTTTTGGTTTCCTTTGTCTCTCTTTAAGTTTTGAGCACCCGCTGTTGTTTGTCTCCATAAATAAATCTACCCGTTTCTAGACCGAAACATTTTATATCTGTATGATCAATCTTCTTTTTCTTCCCAATTCCACTGAATTAATCGCTATAAGATCAAGGATACCGCTAGTATTCTAAATTTACTTGATTTATTTGCCAAATTATCATGCAAATGAGTTCAACCTTGTTAGTCGCGTGTGACTCTATATCTCACTATATCGGTCGGTCGTCGGTCGAGCGGCCAGTCGGTTCGTCCGATGGTCCACATTTGGCACTTTTTATTTGTTTTGGTAATAAAAATGTAAATATTCGTCTAATTCTAACGAAAGTTGTAACCCTTATGTTTTTTTTTTAATTTTCGTTCAAATAATATAATAATTGCCAAGATCCTTTAAAGGTTATCCCTGGAATTATTTTGATTTAGCAATAACATCATAATTATTTGGCTGATTCACTCTCTTCACTCTCCATCGAATGATATAATTTCCAAGGTCCTACCCAGATTAGTCCCGAATTATGGAAGGTTTTGAAGGTCGTAAGGCCATAAATCAGAATTTGTGAGAGCCCGCGACTTTGGTCAGCAGACCTTGCTAAGTGGCATCCGTATCTAAATTTTTTATACTAAACACGCTTTTTGGATCCCGCAATTTTGAGAATTGTTTTATCGTTTAGATGGCTGATGGAGAGACAGAAAGAAACTTTCAAACATGAGTGTGTGGTGTATATTGGCGCCGCAGTACTAAACAAGAATAAACTTTTTCTATCAAAACCAAAAATAGTTTGTGCCTTAGAAGAGAAAGTTTTACCACATAAGAAAATGGTTCTATGCGCTTTACAGGGTGCGAAAAAAAATTTAAGGAGAGAAAAATGCATTTATTCGAGACGAGGGATCTAACAAAAAGATTTTCCAACACCGAAAAAAGCAATTTAGGCAGTTATGAGAGCTGCGCAGGAGGAAGTTTTTAAATAAGGTGAAAAGGAATATTTCCGTTCTACGGGGCGAAATAAAATAAGTTATTTAGTAATAACCAAGTCAACTGATGCTTATTAAGGGTGGCAAATAAGAATTTCAAACATAAAAATATTAGGCACGATACAGAGAAAAATACGATGATATTAAGAACATACGATCACTAAGGAGAGAAACTCATGTGGTAAGAAATTTTTTGTTCATGATTAAAACGAAACTATTACAAAATATTAACCATAAATCCCTATCCTCTGAATAAAATTCATGATGCATTCACATCTTTTTTTTGCCTTCACTTGTCCAATCTTCTAGATACATATGCTCTTGAATAGCGAGCGAAGCCAGATAAAGTTTCAACTAGAGGGCGTTGATATTTTTCGCAGATTTTCTGCAATTGCAGCTTTCCTGTGTCTTTCTCAAACAAATTAGGTATTCTCGATTGATGCCAATTAGAAATATCCAAATTAACTTTCATAAACAGGGTAACCATGTTTTTACACTTACTATCTCTAGCTTCATCACGACACACAATGAGGATATTCATCTGACCTGTTGACCTTCTCTTTGAAAAATACATTAGACATTGAGTTTCAAATTCGACACTTTCAAATGCTTTGTCATCCTTGGGTTATCGGAAACAATAGAAGAAAATAATACTTAAAATAAATCAGAAGACCAGTCAATCTGATTTTTGAACATACACTATTAACTTCAAACGTAATAACATTTGTGCACCCAAACTCTAAACTCTTCACTTGAAAACTGGTCATTACTTTCTGGTATCACTTATATTTATGCTATGTTAGAAATTTGCACATTTTTAGCAGAAGTTATTCAAATTCAAATCATCTTATTTATTTAAATACAGCCAAATTACTCTTGCCTTCAAAATATAAAATATGACTCAAGGTTTACTAACTTTATCAAATTCCAACAGGTGAAATCTACATTCGTACAATGGAGTCTGTATCCGCTCCCCTTTTTCTCTTTTTCCTAAGTGTCAACGATCTCATTTTCCTGCAGGTAATATCCTCACACAGAGATTGACACTGATAATACAGATACAGAAAAAAAATGTAATGAACAATAACTGAAAAGCCGTCTAATTATTCATCATTAAATGGTGTTGAAAGCCTTTATTGTTTTTTTTTAATATAAAGGTTCTACAACTATATTTTGGGCACTATTGACATTATCAATTATTAAATATATAAATAAATAAAAAATAAATATAGATATATGCTAGCAGAGATACCCATCTTTGTCCGAGTAAAATATGCGTTTAGAAAAAAGTTAACATTTTAAATCTAGGGCGTTGCCCTGTCACAAATAAATACAGATGAATATTGTTTGAAATTATTATATTGTGGAATAATAATATCTTTACCTGCTAATTTTCATTATTTTTAGATTGAAGGCAGATTTAGGAGAAGTGCGCACTCTCCTTATCATATAATATATTTAAAATGACTAAACGTTTCACCGCGCGTGCTCCGCAGTTTTAATTATAAACGAAAAACGTTGTGGCCACATAAACGGATCGAGCGTCTCAACTACATATAACTATATTTTAAGAAGGGCAATTTTTTCTCTTGATTTAGATGTCCTATTGTAAGGGGGAGATGGAGAGAAGGGAAGAAATTTGGAGAAGAGATGGGAGAGATTGGGGAAAAGAAAGGAGAGGTTGGGGAAGAGGGGGGAGAGGAGAGATGAGAATTTTTCTCTTGTTTTGAATATCCTTTTGTAGGGGGAGAAGAAGTGGGGGAGTTTGGGAGAGATTGGGTTATTGTAGACGTAAAGGACAAAGAATATATAATTGAAATCTGCATATAACTGAAGGCAAAATGATGGCCATGATTCTGATGGCATTGGCAGATTATTTGCAACTACATACTGTCGAGGTTTGAGTGAGTTGCTAATCCCAGTCCCACTTCCTGAACATATATTTTATTACCGCACCGAGGTGAAGCGTTGGTGAAGCGTATTCAATACATCTCCTTAGCCACTTCCGGTGAATAAGAATAACCCCGGTGCGTACTCTTTTGATCAAAACTAAGATGATGATCCCCTGAGTGTGTTCCCACTTAGTAAAAGCCAACCATGGGTGGGTCGGTGGAATATTGAGATTTCAGCCGCGCGGATTGCTAAATAATTGCCAAAGGATCGTCCAAATTAGTTAAACACACATACATGTACAAAAATAATCTTTAATGTACATGAATTTGAAATAAGCAACAGCGTATATAAATATAAGTAGGATTAATCTTGCACTGAATAAATAAGTCTACAAAATGTCGTGGGGATTACTTTCAGATTACTCACTGGGATGTTTGCGTCTTAATGACACCAGACAGGACGAAAGGAATATTATTATTGAATTGAACACTAAATTAAGTAAGCACTTCTAATATTCAAGGGTATGGGCTTGGGATGAGAATTCTAGTTCACAAATAAACTTGTGAAGTTAGGGGAGGGGATAATTCAATTAACGATACCTTAGAGTTCGTAAGTATTTTCGAAAGGGGGCGGTGAAGATCTTCTTCTGGTGATGATGATCACACCTAGTCTGGCCATATGAGGTTACTGAATGAGACGGTAATCCTAGACTGGTGATATGCTGATCCTTTGCGGGATCACGAAGGTGAGCCACACGGTGACTCAAATCAGACTTCTTCCTTCAAGTACCTGTCCGATTATTCGACTCCTGCAGTGGGTAGCCAAAACCGATTACCTAGCTACTTCTAGGGTAATCCAAAGAGGAAGGTCCTGTGTAACCTCAGACTCTGAACGGGGGGCTTGCGAAAAGTTTGGCACCTACTTTACCGTGACGGCAACAACCAATTCCCCGAGAAGTTCCTTCCTTGCAGCGGGCCAACGGTTTCCTATGTGGATTGAGTTTCACACACTCAACGTAGATCCAAGAGCTTCTGCCTGATTCCAGTGAGAAGTCTTCCTTTTATTTCTCTTACGAGCAGAATCGAGAGAGAGAATCGAATTCTCGTAAAATCCGTATCGTCGTGCGAAAGGTCTTTTTTTCATCTCGGAGTTTATGATGGTGCGAAAAAAGGCTGATGGAGAATTCGAGGCGAGGGGTGCATTTTAGGGATACGAGAGGGCACGCAGCTAGGTGTCAGAGTGTTTTTGCGTACACCTATGTATGCGGTATTTATACTTCTACACATACATTATGACTCTCTCAAGTCTTTAGAAATCTGAAAGTTCCGCTAACATCAAAGCTTTATTTTTCCAAAAGTTGAAATATATTTTAAATAAATACTATTCCATATGTATTTTTTCGGTATTTTACTTTCAATATACACATATTTTCGAAAGTTTTATACTCATTTTGTATGGTCTTCGCATATATAAAACTTCTTCTAAAGAAAAACATTATTCAAAAAGTAAAATTTTGTTTTTAGGATGAAGTTGAAAATATGGCGCAAAAAGTCTAATGTTTTTCAATAGAAATTTAACGAACCAATACTAGTTTGGTTTAGGGAGATCCTAGGAGATTTCTACTCCTTTAAAACATTCATAAGAATAAAGATGAACTCAAATGCTTTTAAATGCGTCAAATGGAACAAGCTAATCAATTCAGCCCCTGCATCAGATACACAAGGAAAATTTTAATTTAAATGAAAAAATACCGATGATGTAAAGAATCATCGTAATTTCTCTAATGAAAAAATTAAGAACAGATGATGCGTTTAAAAAGAATAATAATGAAAATAATAAGAATGACAAAGACTCCAACGATTGTAATGGCAATCATGACATCTGTATTGAAACTTACCGCAAGGGTTTCATCATAAGCAACCGTGAAAGCCAAAGAAAATTGTTTAGCTTGGAATTGCAATTAACATATCATTCAGACACATTTATTTTGTATAATTACTTGATTAAGTCAATCAAACTGTAAGTGAGAAGAGAGAGTTTTCCTCTACACTCCGTACCAGGGTTTTAAATTACAGCCCAAGTACTCAAAGTTACGAACTAGCTCAAAATTCTCAGATAGCCCCTAACTATCTGTGCAAGAACTCATATCAGGTACAAGGTACAAGAGGTAGCGATCCTGCTCGCCCTGATACTGGGACATGTAACGTGCACGAAGGTGTGCTGGTAGTCTGGTGGACAACACAGTCATCGCATGAGGGTGCAGGTTTTTCCTGAGAGTGATACCAAATGAAGACAACAGAAAACAAAATGAAGCTTTAACGGCAGATGGGATACGGCGTGGAATCTTACCCCCTCTCAAAGACTTAGAACCATCCATGTACACTGGATTGGATCCAACGTGAGATGAGGTGTGCTCAAAAAAGCTCGAAAGCAATACCCCAGGCGCTGTTGAAGATTTGGTAGTAAAGGCTTTTTGACAAATTAGTTCGGTGGACCTGGGCAAAATCAAAGATACCACATGTAATTGAGCTTCACCGAGCTCGCAAAGAAGTTTCCTAATAAGAAAACACAAAAGGCTTAGGCGCTGTCAAACTTTGCCGCAGGTGCAGTGAGAGCCGCTGTCAACCTAGAGAGAAGTCGGCTAGTGAGTACATGTGCTTAATTCACGGTTCCTGGCACATATCGAGTGGCATCTCCAGGGCAATGCTAATTAGGCACTCAATGAAGGATGTGCGCAAGGCAACGGTCGTTAAGCGGATAGCGTTGTGCTGTATCGAGTTCCCCATCTACAGTACACGACTTCGTCTCGCTGTGTAAAGCTCGCATCTGTATTTAAACTTTGTGCAAAGATTGGTAAAAAAGTAAACTAGTCCCTAAAAGCACCACCAGCGATGAACGTCACAGACGAAGAATGTCCATACCACCGGTACAAGAGACAACAAAGCCGTGAATATGAGACAATTAGATGAATCATAGGTCGAAAAAAAGACAATGGAAAATATGGGAATCCACCAAACTGTACGTGCCCCCTTGAAGTACAAGCCCTAGTTATGGTAGAGCCGTGGATGGGGCAGAAATGTAGATAAGTAGTCTTGGCCATAGGAACCCGAATCCTTAGTTCTTCGGAAGAACGAGAGATTTGGCACAGTAGCTGGTGGAGTCGACGTTCCAGAGTTGGAATCTGGGCCACACCAAAGGAGATGGAACGGTCGTCTATGTAGAGCTTAGCGAGAACATCTTCCGCTAGCACCGAGGTAAAACCATCGATACCCAGTTCAAATAGTGTTACACTAAGGATACTTCCCTCTAGCACAGCCTTTTACTACTTCGCTGAGCTGGAGAGGGTCCCCGCCCACCCGCACGCCGGATTGACGATGTCGCAAAAATTCAAAAGTAAAAATTAAGAGTTGTCCCCTATCTCCGATCACGTAAATGCTCTGCACGTGACCGTATTGCAATGCGGTACATAGACTTTTTCAGATAGAGAATACCATGGTGTAGTGGTCTTTACGAAGGAACCACTCGCAAATAGATTTTTCCAGCCGAAGAAGATCATTTGACGTTGAGTGCAACATGCGAAAACTGCACTGTGTAGAAGAAAGGTGGCCTACACTCTTAAAGAAAAAGGCTAATCTAATACGAGTATGTAAACAATTTTCAGCCATTTGCAGATGCAGGAGATATAGAAATTGAGCAGCACACTTATGGGGTAGATTCATCTCTTTCCGGATTTGCTAAAAAATAGGCTAGGATTCTGGAAGGATGCCGTTGCGGTCATAGATACTTTTTTTAGGCAAACAAAAAGTTTGCATTATATTATATTATATTACATAGAAAAAACACAATGTTCCTCAAGATTTTTCAAATTGAGATACGGGCAAGTTCAGGAGAGATGGGTGCCACAAGTATACTGAACATAACCAACAATTTTCTACCATACCGCTAAAATACCTTTGGCGGCTGAGCCTTCGTTAGTTTTTTAGTTTTTCTAATAACAAAAAGAAATTCTGAGCTGTAACTGGGTGATAAAAGAAAATGTCGGACCTCCTGGGAAAGGTTTTTGTAGCTTTAGCCGGAACAAAAGTGATCAAAGTTGCTCCCCCCAAGCCAATATACATAGATTGAAAAACGGAGGGCAACATTTTTAGCCAACGACGGCATTTTGATTTGCGTCAGCACCGATAAGGGGGAAAAAGAGAGATGGTTCTGTCCATCAGCTACATCCATCCTCTAGTCATTTACGGTTAAATGGTATCCGTCTAATAATACAGTCATGGGTGAATGTATTATTGTTGTTATCATTATTATTGAACTAACGAGTACAATAGAGCTGAAAGTAATGATTATAAGAATACAGAATTGCATATTTGTGTTTATTGTAGTATAGTCAATTATAACAAAATTCCGAATACACAGTAATGCTTAACGATTCTGAGGAAAAACAGGAAGTATGAAGGCAAAGCAGAGAAGGAAAATAGAAAATTATAATTTCTGAAAATCTCAAAGCTTTTTCCCCCAACTACTGGCAGACAGGAGTTCCAACTTCCCCTAAGAAACGTGACCTAACCTCTTCCTTCCCTAGTGTTGCCAGATGTCTCTTATTAGAGGATAGAAAGGATTCCCTTTTTAAGAAAGTGACGGAATCAAAGAGCAGGGAAGAAAGGGTAAAAGGAAGCTAAAGTTGTTTTTCTGTGGAAGAAACCGCCTAATCTCACTGTACAGCTTCAATAGCACGCGTATTTACATTTTCTAATAACAATATATTTAAGGTAATGGTGTATTGCTCTTAATTCTTTAAATATATTATTTACAACCAGTATAGCAAAGGCTGAAGAAGAACCTATGGTAAACTCTATTTAAAAATACCCCACAAAATGTACGGCATTAAGAATTCGGACAATTCAAAGAAGAACAATTTGATAGATATACATATAATAAAAAGATATTTTTAGTAGCGTGGACACGATTTTATAAGTTACAATGGAGGTCCGTCGGTCGGATGGCAACCATTTTACTTTCAATGAGTTTTTGAAGGTTTTGAAGGTCGAAAGGTCAGACGATATTGTTGTTAATTTATAATACGTGTATCAATAATTTTTTTTAAAAACTAGTGAAACAATTGGGGGCACGCGACCTAGTTCTGTTGACCTCATTTTAATAAAATGAAAATCGAAATGGTATTTATAGATAGTCTCTTTGATGTCCACAAGACGTTAACAACCTCCATTGAGAGATTTCATTTTCAAACTTTTTACGGATTTTTTTTAAACTTAAAATTTGAGGAAGAACAACGTCTCTCTTTAATTCATTTGCCTGAACAACATTCACAATATACCAGAATAATATAATCTGTCTATTTGATAAAAGTATATTTTACATAATAATTAAAATGAAATATAATAATGGTTGTTAAGTGAAATATAAATAGTACCTTTCAATATTTTCCTAAAATTAAGATCCAGTATTATTTTAATAAGCGAATTAAGCTAGAGTTACAGAAACAATTTTAACATCAATTATTTTCTTGTGTGCTTATTTTCTATTTAATATAAATAATAATTTCTATTTTCTTTTTATTAAGTGGATTTTTAATTGTAAAGTTCACATTAAAATATAATAAAACATACTTTGAATTATTAATATTACACTAAAAGATTAACAAAATTGTTAGTTTTTCGATTTATATTTAAATTAATACCAAATTTGTTATGTACATACGGAAGTAATTTAAAATATTGCGGTTAACGGAAATTTAAAAGTTTTTCAAATTGAATTTTGTAAGGCACTTGAAAATGAATCTAGATTTTATAGGTAAAAACGCGCTAAAACATGTTAAATCTAATTACACATTATTTTAATAAGCGTCTTGATAATTTATAAACATTCTTTTCATAACTATATGATACTCCTTTTGGGTAGAAAGTTGATCAAATCGATGTCTGATTGTAATAAACCACTATTTGGGAACTGATGCGAATTATACTCAATTTTGGAAGTAATCCCAATTACACTGGATTCGGGAACTAAATCAATTTATAAACAAATCAAATCAAATATAATCACGCAAATAATAACAATTAAGTACAATTTGGAGTTATTCACAATTAGACCCCATTTTGAAGCTGCTCCCATCTAAACCCAATTTTACTTCACACTTGAGCGAATTTTGAAGAAGCCATTGGGAAAAGGGCATTGAAGGGAAAGTTATCAATTTTTAGCTTCATTTTTCATCACTTTTCCTATTACCAAGAGAGGGCGAGAATTTGTATAATGTGGTGTAAGGAAAGAATTGGAGCTAGATCGATCTCTTCCGGTGCTGTAGGTTCTATTTTGAATGAGAAAAATTTATATAAGAACCTTTTTTAATATTCAGCTGCAGTTGGGCAGATGAAGAAGTGTCGCAAAATGAGTATTATAAGATAGTTGGTTAAGTTAGTGACGAGTTGCTACCAGATATATGAAGAGGAGGTTGTGGCATCGCAAATCATAGTTGGAATCAGCTAATTTTGCTGACATTTGATGAGATTCTCAAGGAGATCAGGAAAGTTGGAGGAGATCTTGGACACGGATGATTCGGTACTAGGACAAATCAGTAGCAGTATAAGTTTACATGTAAATGTATCATGATAAAACGAAAATAATATATATACTTTAATATATATATATATAGTTGGTTTTAAATATTTATTGATTAAAGTTGAAATTTAAATTATTCAGCCATTTTATACTAATACAGTGTGACACCACCAAACCGGGCCCTAACTTCGATAGGCCTCAGTTCTTAATTTTCTGCAAGGATTGAATGAAACTTTGGTGATAACTAGTTTATTATGTTTAAAAATATCATATAAAAAATGAGTCTTTGTATTTTTTTCTTTATTCTAGAGCACGTGAACGAGATAACCTCCGTTTAGCTCTGTACATTTCTTGAGGCGCAGCAAAATATTGTCTATGACATCTTTACAAACCGACCGACTAATGGCTCTGATCTCCTCCCTGCTGGTTTCCTTGAGTTCCGGGATGGTCCTAGGTCTTCTTGCGTACACTCTGTTCTTAATGTAGCCTCAGAGAAAGAAATCTGGGAGCTAAGGTGTGTGCTCTGAGGTGCCCACTCAAAATCAGTCTTGAGACTGATCACATGGCCACCAAAGTTCTTATTCAGCCAATCTCAGGACAGGTTTGAAGTGTGAGAACTGGTTCCATCTTCCTGAAACAAAAAATCTCCCATAAGCGACGGTAATAGAATCTGCATGCAGCTCCTTCTTGGAGGTTTTGAGGACCTCAACATACAGCTCCTTGGTGACTGTTACTGTTGCGCCAGATTCATCGAAGAAGAATGGTCCGATGATGCCTATGACTGAGATTGAAATCCATACCATGCAGTTAGCAAAGTGTAGGGGTTTAGGGGCTATCTTATTTAGTCAGGAGATCCCCTAGAAAACATTTTTCTTCGAGTTTACCTTTCGTTCAAGATGAAAGTGATCTTCATCTTAGGTCCGAAGGAGGTTAAGGAAAGTTGGAGTCTCCTGAATCTTCTCCAGGATCTTGACTGCTGAACTGAGTCTGTCACGCTCTCGACCAGATCAGCTTTATGCCTCCTGGGGCTTCCTGAAAATCTTGGACGGTTGTCACTTGCTGCAATGAGGTTTAACACTGTCCCATATCTCTCGAAGTGGTCCAGCTAGTCCTGAAATCTGCTCTTGGAGGGGGCTTTTTCACATTCGAACTGATGCACAAAAGTGCCCTGCACTTTCTTGAACGAGCCTGTCTTGTAGTAATGTTTGAGGCAGTATAATCTTTGCTGGAGCTCTCATTTAGATCTAGTTGGGTTCACAGGTGTTCCTTCTGCTATGTCCTGCAAATTAAGTGTGATTAGTGAATGAATGAACGATATATCACATAAAGTGTATGCAGGCCTTATTATTTTTTTTGGGGGGGGCTCACCCTCTATATCTTAAAAACTATCGCCACTTAGATGTACTATCGCCTCATCAAAACAAGTAGGTCTTTAATTCCTCAAGGCTTTTATCGGGTGCAAAAATTTAAATGCATTTAGGATCATCGATAATGCTATCGTATTATGAAAAATGCAGACATTTTCAAAAGATGAATATTCTGAAGCAACAGAAAATCCTACTGTATCATGTGCAATTGGTTGATAACAATTGGTTGATTATAATTAACATCAGCTTGTATGTACTGTCTAAATTTTCAAGTAATGGTGTAAGTCTAGAAAATTCAGAGAAAGCTGAGTTATTTAAGTTAGTAATTTCCCCAGTTTCATTTGCTCGAACTCATTTGCTCGCATTTTGCTTAATTTTTGAAAGGGTAATTTTTGCACGCCCAAGGAGCAAGGATGACTTAGTCATCCCTAACCACTTTCAATCTACTCGAGACATTGAACTTAATTCCGATCATCCTAACTACTTATACAGTATACAAAATTCAGGGCTCGATAACGTGAAACCAGTGTAAACAATGGATACACCTGTGCTGTTCTGAACGCCCCACCACAGAACAATAAGCTACAAACTGAACATACTTACACACACTAAAAAAACAGACCAAAACACTTAATATAATACAAGTGAAGGTAAACTCCCTTTACCAAAAACATGCTGATATGTAACACTTCCGGCCAGAACACAACATACAAAGCCATCGTCCGAGAAACCTAACTAATAACTACCACTCTCCCCTTTCTACCCCTATAGCAAACTTAGATGAGACACCATACACAAAAGTCACAGAGTCATATCTATAGTTTATAACTCTTTACCATTCACCTAAATCACATCACAGACCGAAAATCTAAAGCTCTTACTCGTTGACTGGAGACGGCGTTGGTCTGCCAAAATTGCGGTAAAGGGTTCGATCCCGGCAAGAGCGGAGACAAATGTTAGCGCACTGAGAGATCTGGGTACAATTTGGGGCTCAGCCCTACACTGGGGTGGCTAGATATTACACCTCTCACAAGACACATAGCCTATTAGAACAATTATTTCCATCCCGACTTTGCAGCACAACTCACACTCACTTTCTGTTCGAAGTAATACTGCTGATGGGAATCTATATCCGCATACCTCTGAGGCGGCACAGGTCCCTCTCTACCTAGGCAACGAAGGTTTCAACAGAACACTGTTTGGTGTCAAAACATAATACTTCTTGAAACCTCTCGCAAAACTGGATCGGTTATAGGTGCCCTCAGAGAAAGTTGAGTTATTTAAGTTAGTAATTTCACCAGGTTCATTATCCGGTCGAGATTCGCCAAGGTAAACTCAAGTTGGCAAACTACTACTCCACGGAAAATCTCCTAAGCATCTATACACATACAAAACTATAATCTAACAAGATCAGAAAAAATAACTCAGAATACAACCTTACGAACCTATAAATAGCTAAACATCCACCTTATGATTATCCCAAACTATAAACCAAGTGATAATCACGCCATCACAGCGCAGACATCGTAATTCGTCATTGATAGAAGTATTCGTCACACATGGCACTAGGTGGTTGTAACCATCAGACAGGCGCATTTTGTTACGTCTGTGGCGAATTTATTGAGACAAGAGCGGAAAAGAACTCTGTAGAGAGATCTGTTAAAATTTTAATGCCTACAAAGCAAATTTCGGCATGCTAGTCGGAGATCAAGGCAAACCTTGGGCACCTCATTTCACCTGTGAGCTATGGAAAATATCTCTGGAAGGTAATATGCACACACACACACACACACACACACACACACATATATATATATATATATATATATATATATATATATATATATATATATATATATATATATATATATATATATATATATATATATATATATATATATATATATATATATATATATATATATATATATATATATATATATATATATATATATAATGGAATGGAAGATATTGGCGTGATGTATATCAGTGAAAGATAATGCTAAACCACATTATTTGAATCAAGAGTTTATTTATAACTATCGGACTAGTTTTGGCAAGATGCCATTTTCAACTAATGATGAAGAATCTAGTCAAGGAGCACAGTATATATAAGGTAAGACACATACTAAACAAAATAAAACAACAGGAAACAATCATCTAATGATAAAGAATCTAGGCAAGGAGCACAGTATATATCTAAGGTAAGACACATACTAAACAAAATAAAACAGCAGGAAACAATCAGCTAAAAAGACTCAAGAGAAGCTGGCGAAAATGACGAGCTAAACTAAATGAAATAGAACTGGAATCAATCTGCAGAGTTGCTACTCACAGAGACGTATTGCGTCCGGGGGCTTATAAATACGATTGACGACTCTATAAAAATATATATTTGTTAAATTTGTATTGCCCTTCAGATAAATTGAAATTATCAATTTTGTTGATGATGATTTTTGCATGGTTAAATTTTCTGTAAACCACAGCATCGAGATTGATTGGGCGCAGTCTATCAAGGATTTTCGTATGGTATTAGAATATTTAAATGTAATAATTATGTAATTTTTTATTCGCATAAAATTTTACAGGAGCCAAGGCTGGCGCATATGGGAAACTAATATATATTTTTAAAATCGTCCCAATCATGGTGTTAAGGTGGCAAAGTTTTTCGAGCTTTGGAATGGCATCTATTTATGAGGTGAATTGGATATTTTAGTTTACTGAAATTGCAGATAAGGTGGATAATTTCATTCTGAAGTAAAATTGGGTCACAGGTTCTATATGCTCGGATAATGAGGGAAAAAATAACATATCTTAACGGATTTGTCATGTAGTGAGAAAAAAAATATGTAAGCATTTGAATTTGTAGGCTTACTATAGACTGAAAGGAGTACTGCTTCATAACGAGAACATGTATTTATCCCTTTCCCTTGCTCACTCAGTCCAGCTCGAAGATGAATAGAGCAGCGTCAAAAACTTGGTAGATGCACTGAAATATGAATAGTACGGTTGGGAGGTTATCAGAGTCTTTAAAATGGTGGCCTTATTGATTTGTCTCCAAGTCGGCTTTACCAAGTTTCCTTCCTATCTTCGTCTTTGGGACAGCAGAGATACCGTGGCACACTCCCATCAGCTGAATTTGCAACAACGGACCGAGTTTAGTGTGGGCAGAAACGACCTCAAATGGGGCGCCTCTCTTGCACCCCTGAAAAGTACCGTTTCCTCCTGTGCACTTAAAATTGGGCCTTATAAAACAATTCGTCAGAGCTCTAGATAAGGACTCTGCAGCTTTCAAGGATCTTCAAGATTTTCTTCCTAAGTTATCTACGGCAAAGGTGGAAGCCAGGGTCCCTGTCGGCTCACAAATAAAAAAAGATCATTGAGTGCAAGAAGTTTCCAGAGAAGCTCACTAGGACGGAAAAAGCATCGTGGAACAGCTTTATTGCATTGGTTCTGGGCTTCCTAGGTAATCAGAAAGCCAAAAACTATCTAGAGCTTGTTGAGTAATTGGTGAGAAACTACGGCAAGATGGGTTGCAAGATGTCCCTGAAAGTCCATATTCTTGAGGCTCATCTTAACAAATTTAGGGAAAACAGGGAAGTGTCTTCCAAGGAGCATGGTGAGCGCTTTAATCTGAATCTAGTGGAATTTGAACGACGCTATTAAGGATCGTATAATGAAAATCTGATTGGAGACTATATTTGGGGGCTGATTCGTGAAGAAATTTATAGTACATATAAGCGTAAATCACTGACAACTACTTATTTCTAATATTTTAATTGTCTGACTTTTGTGATTCTAGAATAGATAAATGCTAATATTTTTGTAGAAAGTTGTTTTGTTTCTACTTTATGCAAATGGAAGTTCAAATTTACCACTTTCTTCCAGGGAATAGGTAAATTTCATATAAATATCATTATGCTGGGAACAAAAACCAAGTTTGCAATAAATAATAATGTTGATTCATGTAGTTTAGACACAAGCAAATAGAAAATACAGTTGCTATCCAAATTAAAAAATCGTTTTTCACAGTGAATACAGTGGAACACTAGCTCAAACAAAACTGCATGTCAGCCTGATCTTTCCAAATTAACTTTAAATATCTAAGAAAATTTTCTACGAATGTATACAATTTTGCATTATCTTAATTTTCACTATGTTCTACTAATGTTGCTAAAGAAATAATTATACGATAAAAAATTGCATAAAATTTGCAATAAAAGGCTAAACAAAACCCAAAAATGTGAATTTTGAACAAAAGACTTGGAAAAGTGACGAATGAAAAAATGTGTTATGCCCTTAAGTTTAACAAACAGTGTGACAAAGCGTGTAAAAAGGCGAACCGAATGCTTTGATTTATTTCGATAAGTTTTCACTACAAACACCAAGATATAATCATACCTCTATATAAAAGTTTAGTAAGGCCACACCTAGAATACGCGATACAATTGTGGTCATCTTATATACATGTAAACATCAATAAAATGGAAAGAATTCAACGACGGGCAACTAAACTAATTACCTCGATTAGAAATAAGTCGTATATCGAAAGATTAAATAAACTAAAACTACCGACTCTCGAAACCAGGTAATTGCAATGTAAGCTTATTAATCAAAGTATTTAAAATTTGAAATAAATTGGAAAACATAAATTATTAAAAAAAAATTAAGTACGAACATGACATCACACGTAACAACGGTTTGATACTGAAAAGGAGGTTTCAAACAAACATTGGTAAAAAATATTTCACCTTCAAAATCACCGATAAATGGAACGCACTCCCCGCGTGCGGAGGAAATGCTAGTAGTATAAATAGTTTTAAAAACAATATTGACCGTTATTTTACGAATGGTGGTAGTATTAGTTAAATACGTAGCCCTGTTGTGGATTCAACTTCGCGTGAGTGATCATCATGGCGACAATTTCCAAAGGAAGGTACTAACATATTAGTATATATTGGGACTGGCCTTTGAGTGGACTAAGTAGTCCTCGCTGGATCAGTGTAACTATGTACCTAATTAATTCTTAACTTTAAATCTTATTTTTAGTGTTAGCTTATAAGTCTTAGATTGGGATGATGTTTTAACGTTATTTATCGCCGGAGAATGTATAAAGTACGAATTGGTGAACTATAAACCTAAAGGTTATAATGGATCAAACCAGATACCCTGGTTAAATAATAAGATTAATAGGGTGAACAATGGAATTCAACCGACTATATAAATTTCGAAAAAAAATACTACGTCCTTCGAGAATCAAAATTGAATCATTAATTCTCTTTCCCTTGTAATAACGCAAAATAAGACCAGCGAAAATTATTTGTTGAAAGAAATTATCGACGTTGTCAAAACATATGACTACACAATTTAAAAGATATCTAAATAATTCCAAATAAAAAGAGCGTACAATGTGCCAATTTATATTAACAAGATTATCCCTTAGTGAGGATAAGGACATTGCTGAAAATCCATTGAAAAAAATATAATTGGCAAGAAAAATCAGTAGGTTGAACTGATGCCTTATGTGTATCTTATAAGCATGCCATTTCAAATCAAGTTAAAAAGTGCGATTATATGATTCTTTTAACATTATAATCATTTATTTGGTTCGTCTGACTTCTGAGGACCAGTCCTGGCAGGGTTAAAATTAGACTTGTACTCTTGAATTCTTACTTCAAACATTGGTACAAGTGGTGGATTTAGTTAAAATGCCGATTGGGGTAACTTAAGTTAAACATAACTTTTACAGTTGGCGCCACTACAGCAGCGTTTACCACTTTTTATAAGTAATAGATATAAAAAAGGCAGTGTTTGTATGACATTTTACTTGCCCTAATCATAGTATTTTCTAAGAAGCAACAACCAACAAGGTCATGAATATTTCGGAATATGTGTAGGTTGTTACAGGTGAGGAAGTTAGGAAAAGTCGAAATGTTGATCTGGTAAGTTCCACTAACATTATTTTCCAAGCTAAGAAGTTAAAACTAACTAGAGCATAAATTTTGGAGGAGTATAGTAGTATTCCAATTGCTATTTTGGTGGTAGAAACCTCAAGAGGAGACTACTTGGGAAATACGGGTGGGACTGGGCGTGCAGTTTTCTTGAGCAAGCTAAGATAACAGATCCCTGAAATTGGCCTTCGAATTGACCACATTTGATTCATTTGCAAGGTCTTACACAAGGCATCAATTTCTCGATGGAATGGCTACTATTCGAATCGGGTTTTCCTTTTTCTTCTAATTACTCCTAAAGTATTAAATCAAGTTCGTATTTTCGAGTAAAATTCAAATCTTCTTTAAGATCAACCATTCAGCACAGTGCGTTCTACTTCGATTTTTTTCCCTGATGGATAGAATGATCTAAGAAATAAAATAATGTTGGATGAAACTTTCAAACTTTATTTCAGAAGTTGTAATGAATTTCTTTATCAAATAGAGTATTGAATGTATATTTACGTCTCCAAATTGCCTTTATCTATTAATGATAATTTTAGGAATTTGTATGCGAAGGTCAGTTGATGAGGAACACTGATACGATTAAATCAGCCTGAACAACCTAAAGGGGAGAGAAATAGGAGCCACATTGTACTTTATTTCCCTAAAGTTCTAAAGAAACAAATATTTAAATATATTTCAACGATCTATGTAAAACTCATAGGTGAAAAAAAGTTTAATTGAAAATTATGGGCTTAAATCCTTAGTAATTGCAGGATGGATAAAGAAAACATAATTGTAGGATTCTTATTCTCTAATGGAATATAAACTAATTCTAGTTCCGTTAGAACAACAAAATTCTATGAATAAAGGGGATAAACATAAAGATTCAGAAGTAACATGGTAGTTGAAACAGAAATTTATCCTGCTCAAAAATGCTCATGAAATAAAACAATATTGGAAGGGAAAAATGTATATTTTGGTGTGTGGACTTCTGAAACTTTGATCAGTTACCTTAAAACTTAAAAAAATCACAATTTGAGAAAGTTCAATTATATCCAATGTTAAAATGGTGATTTCTTTCAACATTTTATCACAATATGGCATAAAATTCAATATATTGTCGGTATTTAAGTAAAATTAACTTTACAGAAAATTAAAAATTAAAATAAAATTAACTATGACACGATACCCGACAGAGTTCTACCCCTCAGCTAAATTCAATTATCAGCATTTTCTTATACTTACCCCTTAACCCCACCTTTTAAAACAAGGAGGTGAGTCTCGTAGCTTCACATTCTTTCTTTACACTAACCCACTTTTGTGTAGTGATTATCTTAATAGTAGCAAGATTTTAATTATTTCAACAAAACTTGGAATTTCTTTCTCTAAAAACCATTTACGATCCTATTGCTTGAATATTTATTTGATAAATACTCGTATTTAAAGGATCTTTAAAATTCAATCTTATATTAGCTATAAATAAAGATAAATATAATGAGGTTTTTCAAGTATTTTAAGGAGAATAGATGATTATTATTTGCCATATGTAACTGAATTCGGAAGTTTTAAATGGTCTGGTTTTGTAAATTAATGAGTACTATATTGATTATAATACCAAAGTAGTATTAATTTTGCCTGGCACTTAATGCATATAACCTACTTTGTTGAGTTTTTGTGCTATTTCACAAATTAATTTAACTTGAAAGAAATTCTTCAATCTTTTCCTACCATGTGACTTCTCGTTGCCAGTAATGGGCTTCACATATAAATAAACGGAAAAAATGAAAAGAATTGTAATTTAAGGAGTGACTTTCTGTTAGAAGGAAACAAGTAATATGAACAGCAATGGAACTTATTAAAAAAATGAAGAATAATGGCTGAGAGAAAACCCAAATAAATAAACTCGCAAGGAAATTTGCTGCAGAGTGAAAAATTGCAAGGAAATTCCGATTTGGGGGCTTATCTTGATTTATAAATTCGTGGTTTAGACTGCCTTGTTTATTTTCCCTTTCCATTATTAGTTTCCGCTTTCTATTTTTCTTTTTCCCTTTTGTCTACTTTTTTTCATGCTATCAATGGATAACGAAGAATAATCGAAAACTTTCGAAAGAGTTTCCCTCTCTTACATCAGTGTTGAAAATGTATCGCGTACTTTTGTGACGATTTGCACTATTTTCTTTTGTGAACATAGAAATAGTTGAAGTATATGGAAGAAATAGCGCTTTCAAAATGAAATAGAACGAATCTGCTGGCATCTGGTGAAGTAGGCTCTTAACCCTCCAGACTTCAACTTCATCGTGGTTTTCTTGCTACTCCTGACAACCCCGTGTGTCGTGGAGGAGTGGGGTCCAAAGAATAGTTTCTTTAAAAATACTTCTTGTTTGGATTCAAATCCCCCTGGTCAAGTTCACAGGTTTTTTACCAGAAACTACTATTTCGCCTTCTAGAGGGGAGTGATCATTATAGTCGTGTTAACAAGAATCACCTTCAGGCAGAAAGATTGTTCAGGTAACATTTTAAGAGTTTGCTTATTCTAGAAACAAGAAACCTCTAAATCTTTAAACGATTAATTCAAAACCTTCATAAATAGTCTGTCACCATATTAACCTCATGTACCACACACTACAGCCTTTGAAGGGTAATTGTTAATATTAGTGGTGCACAATTTTGTTGGCGATTTTTTTATACAATTTTCATATTTTCCTAGCGTTTTTCAGCTTGCAAATGGCCAATCAGCGAGATCCATCATTTACTCGTATTGAGCAATCATAAACGTTTATTTTTTACAGATTCCGTTTGTTCTTCTAAAGATGAGTATAAGATAGTTTATCTATTTCCAATGTTTTTTATGAAGCCTATTATAAATGTCTCCTAAATAAAGTGTTTTACCTATTTTCAAATGTTTGAGTAGGAATGTGACTTATGCTTCTTTTTAGTGTTTTAGTTTGTTCGTTTTTCGTTTGTTTGTTTGTTTTATTTATGTTTCTGTTCAGTTTTAATGTTTTATTGTGCTTGTTTTCATTATTTGTTTGATCCTTTATTAGCTTCTTTGTTTTATTTTTTAGTAAAAATTACTTTCTAAAAATACATTTACTAGGCCCAAATTCGTGGAACCGCTATTTTATGATCGGATATTTTCTTGGGCAAATTAAAACAAGAGCTGGGGGGGGGGGGCGGTTATTGGAATCGCATCATATTGTATTTACTTTGAAGGTAATTTTTAAATTAGGGGCTTCGCTCCCCATACCACTTTTAATTGTGGGGAATGAACACCAAACCCCCTCCGCTATTTTTTAATCATCTAGTCGTATTCCCAATTCAAAAACTCAGCATTACAGTAGATGCGAAGTCAAAGGCATTTGCCAGATATTGTAGGCAACCCTACAAAAAGTTATGGGAATAAGGTAAAAGTAGTTAGAAAGCTAACCAACAAAAAATGCTACTAAAATCTTGTGCTACTAATTGAAACAAAGACCCTTTGAAGTACATATCAGCAGATTTTGAAATTTACAACAAAAATAGGAAGAATTATATTTGACAAAATTCAGTTTGGGTAACGAAAGGGTTTTTATTCCAATTAACAATAGGCATATGATTTTCAATAGGGCGCACTATGAAACCTCGTGACACCATCAAGAATGATGATAACAATTCAAGTATCTATTTATCTTAGAACAAACAATAACATACAGTTGCGAATTACATCGATATGTTCAACACCTGTCTTCCAAACCATGAATAATATCGTAATTACGAATTTTTTCTCCAAGTTTAATTGCTTGTTAATAACATTTGTAGGAAAATTCTTAGATTATGAACTAATAAATTGCATTAAAAGTAATTAGGGTAATAAAAATGATAAATAATTTTGAAAACGTTCTCTCTTTCTCTTGGGATTTCGACAGGACATATATAGATATTAGCTCTGTGATTCAATCACGGTTAAGTCTGTGCCTCTCTCAAAGTGAGCTTTGGGCAAGGTGTATTTACATGTAAATTTGGAAAGAAATTGCTCTATTCAAACTATCTCATATAAAATTTAATTTATATTTTAAAATAATGATAAAAAGATAGATGTATAGAGTTATAAGGTTAGATAGATGTGAAAAGAATTGTTTTCCTTATATTTTATGTAACAAAATATACTATCGGTATTTATTGGTACTAAATTGTTTCAATTAGTAATATTGTTCATTTTTTGGAGTTTAGAATACTTTAAAATTGATATAAAAATATGCCCGTATTTATACATAAATATTTAAATTCTATAAATAAACGTATAAAGATTCAAAAGTAACATGATAGTTAAAACATAAATTACTCTCGCTTTTATAAATCCTCATGAAATAAAACTATATTGGAAGGGCAAAAGTTTATTGTGGTGTGCGGATTTCTGAAATTTTGATTAGTTACCTTAAAAATTAATAAATTCACAATTTGAGAAAGTTCAAGTAAATCTAATATTGAACCGGTAATTCCTTTTCAACATTTTATTATAATATGGCATAAAATTCAATATATTGCCATGTCAACGATAAAAGAAATGGAAATCATAGATAGAGAGAGAGACGGGTAGAACGGAAAGAACCCGCGATCGGCTTCTTTTCGAGGTAACTTCCATTTGATAAGATGCCCTATAGTGAGCCTAATTGTAATAACGAGTGGTTCCGCGAGGTGGTCTGAAGGTCTAAATTCACTCCCTGCGCCGCTGTATAGAAAAAGTAAGATCCACTTCTGGCGCCTTGGTAAAATTCACTTCCGGCGGGCCCGTATAAAAAAATTCAGCGTTGGACTGGGTAAGATTAGTATTTTGCTAAAGTAGATGCGACACAGAAGAATTCTTTCTCTTGGCCTCCCTTAGCCCAACACCCCGACGACAAGAAAATTACATAGGAAGAAATAAGAACTAGGAACGAGGAGACTCCCACACTGCTCGGCGAAATACTCCCTCTATTTCTACCTTTCGAGGCTAGCAGTAGTTGTTAGAAGACAGGTTGTATTTTCCTTCATAACTTTAAGCAGGTTGTGTCTTAATCTGCCAAGTGCAAACCCAACCATGCCGTTGAAAAGCAATCGAGCTCGAAGGCCCATAACCCCTTCGGGCAGCAGATCCACCTGGAATGGTAGTTTCCCTTTTGCCGTTCGTGTACGTTTGTGTGTACGTGCTCACAGCTCCTGCCTGGAACTGACATATGTAAACCTTTTGCCCATTTATTTCTTTTTCATTTCTATGTTGTATCAATTATTTAATTTTTGTTTGTACAGTAGTAAAGATTATTTTGTTTCATCGAGTTACTCGATTTAGTCCAACCCACAACTAAAGTTCATCATTCAGGGCAAGGCCAAATCGCAGAGTGTCTTGCGGGCTTGCCACGTTCCCTTCTGAGTAAAAGGAAGCAAGATAAGGTCAGGAAATTTAACCTGACCTACGACATAGAATAATGTATATATATATATATATATATATATATATATATATATATATATATATATATATATATATGTTAAACTGGTTTAAGGTTTTATGCGGTTTGGTTCTGGCTATCAGAAAACTGACGAGAAACAATCATCTTGCATAGGCTACTGACAATTAAAATTTTGTTTACATTATCCCATTGACTTTTTTAATTTATTTATTTATAAGTTCTAAGGAATTCTATATTTTTGTTCCTGTGCTTCACTAATTCTCCAAAGCGGAAATTTCTGTTTCTTTCTCGCCCCATATACTGTTCCATATTTAAAAAATTCAGTAGGAATTGAACTTTTAGGGGGTATTTGGCGTACTTAAGCGTTACCAGCAGAGGCTATCGTTTCAATTCTAGTAAGGGAGTTTGCTAAAATCTTGACTCCAGAAAGTATTCCGAGTGAGCGAACGAGATAAAATTAGAATCGTGCGAAATAATTAGGTGTAACTTTTTATGGTGTCTCTTTTAAAAGTTGTGATTTTAATTTGGGGTTAAGCAAAACCCATTTGCACTTCTGTTGGTGCTTCTGAGTAAAATTATTCGAGTGAATCTCGATTAAATTGCGTTTGACAACCCCGCTAATTTCTTTTGTTGTTTTTTTAATAATTTTGCGTAAAGGTTTGGTGAACACGAAAGCATGTCATCTTTTGAAGTTTTCAAAGCTCAAGGTGAGTCTCTGGGACTAAATGGGGAGGATCTAATGAGTTTTATCCAAGAGGAAGAGAGTGCAGAGAGAACGGAAAGAAGGGAAAGAGAAGAGAAAGAACGTGAAGATAAAAGGAAACAGAAAAACTTTAAGGAAGAAAGAGATGAAAGAGATAAAATTCGTTTACATGAAGTGGAAATGACCAAGGCCAGGAACGAAACGATTTCAATTAATTCGAGGACCGAAGTGCAACAAACCGCGTCCATCAAATTACATGTTTTCAAGAAAGGAGAAGTTTTCATGTTATACCTCCCTCACTTCAAGAAAATATATGAGGTGAATCATTGAGATATTGAAACAGACGGCGTTGCCATGTTGTTGCCTTTACTTAGACCTAGCGAGAGGACATTTCTATCTCACTCCCATCAGAGGCAACCATTGATTATTTCACGTTGAAAGCCGAATTGCTTGCTGACTATAACATGACTCCCGACTTTTACCGTGCAAAGTTCCGACACTTTTGGATCCAACCTCATCAAATATTCTGTCAATTTGGGTATTCTCAGCAGCGTAATTTTAATTTCTGGCTAGACGCATCCAAAAGTTCCCCAGGAATACGATGCTTTAGTTGACTTCATCCTCAAAACCAACTCTTGACGTTGTGGTGGACTGAATCTGAGTGTGTGTATAAGGGGCCATTCTCCCACCCCTTTTCTCTTTACCCTCTCCCTCCCTCTGTAAGAATGTGTGTGAATGGGAATGTGTTTGGGTTTTTTGTTTGTTTGTTTGTTTTTTTAATTAATTATCATGTTATTATAAGATGGTTTTCTTTGCAGGCGCCATAATTTGGAAAGATAAAAAGAACCAGCACTTGTAAATTTACCCTTATAGTAGATGCTAACTATAACGATAGAATATTATCAAAGACTAAGGCCACTAGTATAGAACAAAGGTTCCAGACCGTGCTTTGTCTTACTTGAGAATGTAAAATAGTTTAGCTTTGAGGAAGTAGGGCTAAAAATAGCCACACAACTGTAACAGGTCAGTTATCTCAGTCCAAGCTGGGAGGCGCTAGTTTTCAATACAAGATATCTGTTGCACCACGTGAGGCCATTTTTTTCTGTTATTCATTGACTGTAGAGTCCCAATCTTATTTGGGTTACTTGATTATTTTTCATTATTCTTAGGATCGATCATTAATATTTCTAAGTAGGACTTATTTATTTTTCATTGTAAATATTATTGTAAATATTGTGGTTTTTTGTACATACAATCCGTTTCATTCTCCTTCGATTTCTCACGTCCGGATTAGTGTAGAAAGCGGGTTGGATCGATTGGGGTTAGTCTAGATTTTCGGCCCGGTACATTTGGCGCCCGAATATGGACGTGAGATCTCAAAACTAGAAGCGTGACGGGGTTGGATTGCAGTCCATACCCAATTAGCGTGACAGGTAGTTTGGTTGTTTTTCACCTTTGTCTATCACTGTTACTAACCAGGGAGGCTGGCTTCTGTGGAACAGGGCCTCCATGATGAGATCATGAGACTGAGGCTGGAATTGAGGCAGAAAAAGGAGGAATGTATGATGTTGAGGAACGTGATTGTTGGATTGAAGACTGATGTGATGAGTATGGATGAGAAGACAGACAGGATAAGGAAAGAAATGGACGAGAGACAGAAGCAGGTCGACCAACGGATGAAGGACTTATATGACATGATGAAGGGGTCAGGACCGGCCCCAGGACCATCAACCTTGATCCCTGCTCCGACTGAAGGGGATAAGACTAATGGGATCAATGGGAGTGTGTGCAAGTCTAGAGAGGATAGGGTGATTATGAGTGATAGGAAGGACGGAGAATGGAAGAGAGTTGAACGCAAAAGAAGAAGGAAGACTGGTTCAAAGGGGAAGGATAGGAAGGTAAGAGGCAAGAGTGTGGACTCATTGTACTCGGATAAAGTAGAGAGTGATGGTATGATTGGTATGGTTGCGAGTAAAGGCAGCTCAAGTGAGAGTGAAGTGAATGTGGGAAAGGGTATTTTGATAAGGGAAGTGCCAAAGATAGATAGGTTTAGTTTACATGGTGGGAAAAGTGTGGAAGAAATCTTCGGGGAATTTGAGTGATATTGTAAGCTCAAGTACCCGGAGAATAAGCGATACTGGATGAATGTTTTAGGGGAATGTTTGGAGGGAAAAGTATTGAAGATTTTCCGCGTGGTTACAAGTGTCGGGAAACCGTGGTACGAAGTTGTGAAGAAGAGATTGATTGGGCAGGTTAAACGAATGAAAGAGAGTGTGAATTATACCAAGGGTGAATGATTTTGAGAAGGTTCGAATGAGGAAGAGTGAAAGTGTAAACATGTATGCACATAGGCTTGAGAGTATGGCGAGAAAGAGGCATGTTGATGATGATGTAAATGAATGTAAACCACTGATGAGGAAGTTTCTGGGCGCGATCCCACGAAAGGTGAGTGAATGGCTAAGTGGAAAGAGAAAGGAGAGAATGAGACTGACAGGTGAACGGTTGATGTGGCAGGATGTGTTGGAGCTGTTGGAAGATGGACGATTTGATGATGAAAGCGATCTAGAAGAGGATGGATGGTACAGTGTGAATGTTGAGGGTAAAAAGCCCAGAAACTTTAATCCACCCTAGAAGTTTGTCAGCTACAGGGATGCCCTGAAGGCTGCACCAGCTGGAGTGATGTAAAAATTCCTGTGCCGCCAGAAGGGGTGGGTAAATGGAGGGTGGTCAAATGGAATGGGATAGATGAATTTCAAGCGTGGGAACGGATATATGAGAGAGAAACCGAGGTATGTCCCAGCAAATGAGAGATCGAATGGGGGGAGAAAGATTGTGGAATGTCGTCGGTGTGGAAGGAAAAGTTATAT
Organism: Ceratothoa steindachneri; assembly: GCA_963969495.1. Lineage (NCBI taxonomy): Eukaryota > Metazoa > Arthropoda > Malacostraca > Isopoda > Cymothoidae > Ceratothoa > Ceratothoa steindachneri. The sequence goes on along the minus strand of OZ018338.1, from coordinate 57,390,437 downwards.
GTTCGCAAAATGTAGGTGGACGTCCTGTGCATGTTTTGGGTGTAGTAAGAAAGGGCATATGATAAAGGATTGCCAGGAAAGTGTGAAAAAGTGCTTCGAGTGTAAAGAAATAGGACATTTGAAGAAAGATTGTCCGAGGTTGAATGGTGGAGCAACTGCTGGGGGGAATGTAAAGTATGCTTGTGGTAATTGTGGAAAGGTTGGTCATTATGCGAGGATGTGTCGTGACCAGAGGAATGTATGTAGCTATTGTGCGATGGAAGGACATTCGAGTGAAAGGTGTTGGATTAGACTGAGAGCGCAAGGTGTGAATGGAAAGTCTGAAGCGGGAAACTGAATTGTAAGAGGGTACCTGTTGAAGTATCCTCTGGGTGCATGAGTGTAAGTCTGTCTGGTGTGAAAGTGCTGTCTGGTAGGAAGTATGAGTGTATAAGTGTGAAGGTGGAATTGAATGGAATTGAGTGTTTGGCTTTGATAGATTCTGAATGAAAGGCGAGCTTTGTGTATAAAGATGTTTATGATAAGGTAAGCGAGAAAGCCCTCCTGTCTGAGTGCAAGGTTAGTTTGGTAGGTATTGGTAATAGGAGAGTGCCTGTGATTGGAATGATAAGGTCAGCCGTTCGAATGCATGGTATGTTGATGAATGAATGTGAATTCTGGGTGATTGATAAGGTGAGTAGTGAGTATGGTGTGATTTGGGGCTATGATTTTATAAAAATGAATCGTAGGTTGTGCATCCTGCAAGTGATCAGATTGAGAGAAAGATTGGTAAAAATGGGGTGTATAAGTTATATGTAGGGAAAGATGGTAGTGTTTTGAGGAGTGTGTTTACTGGTTTTGAGGTGACTGCTATGGAGAATGTAAGACTTGTGAAGGGTGAAAGGGTGTCTGTTAGAGTGTTTTGGAGTAAGGATGTTAGTTTGAATGTGGGTAAGCACACTGTGATATTGGATGGAAAGGATGCATATTATAAGGTAAGGCGTGTTGCTTGTGTGTTTAATGGCTTGATGAGAATGAATGATCCATTTGTATGGGTGCAGGCGGACCCCAGGGTGAAAGGACATGTGAGGAGTATCCAAGTCGGAGATGTACTAGGACACCTTTCCACTGTTACTGAGGTAGGTATGGAGGATAGCACGGATATCAGGGTGAATGTTGCGAATGAAAAGACATGTGAATCGATGTATAATGAGGTGAAGGGCATGGTGAAATTGGATGGATGCTTGACTGATTATGAAAGGGAGGATGTGTATCGAATGATATTTGAACGAAAGGGAGCCCTCAGTAAGGGTGATCTGGATTTTGGGGTTGCAAAGCTCCTGGAATTGAAGATTGTCCTGAAAGAGGACTCCCCAATCTATCAGCGGCCGAGGCATTTCCCACGTCCGGTTGCTGATGAGATTGAGGAGCAGTGTTTGGAATTGGATCAATTGGGGGTGATTGAAGAGACCGAGAGTGCATGGAATAGTCCAATTGTGCCTGTTCGTAATCTGGTTGGAAGATTGCGTCTGTGTGTCGATTATCGAAATGTGAATGAAAGTACTGTGAAAGAAAGGTTTCCGATGTGTGTGGTATCTGAGTTTGTGTATAGTATGAATGGGATGGAGTAGTTTACGAAGCTGGATCTGGTACGGGGGTATTACCAGATGCCCATTGCTGAGGAGAGCCGGCCGGTAACTGCCTTCTCTTCCACAAAGAGGCATTACCAGTTCCGGAACCTTAGCTTTGGGTTGGCTAATGCTCCCGGAGCCTTCCAACGGGCAATATATGTTGTGTTGAGTAAGTTTGCGAGTAAGAATATGATTGCGTTTATAGATGATATTTTGATTATGACTGAGACATTTGAGGAGCATATGAGATTGGAGAGTGTTGGTGTGAAGGTGAATGCGGTGAACTGTGAATGGTTTGCGAAAGAAGTTGAATTCCTTGGGTATAAGCTCAGTGAGAATGGGTTACGAAAGTCGCCGAAGTATGTTGAGAAAGTGCGAATGTTTCCGAAACAGGTGACTGAAGCAACTGAAGTCGTTTTGGGGTTTGATTAAGTTCCAGCGAAAGTTTATACGTTATTGTTCTGGTGTGAGTAAGCCTCTGACTGAGTGGATGGGCAAGAAAGGTAGTACGGTTGACAGGTGGAATGATAAGATGAATGAGGCATATGAGAAACTGAAAGAGGCAGCGGCTGAAGATGTTGAATTGGCGTATCCAGATTATAGTGTAAATGCTAAAATGCTTTAATTGTATATAGATGCGAGTGGGTATTATATAGAAGGTTTTCTGATGCAAGAGCAGCGTTTGAATGGAGAGAATGTCAGGCGAATAATTGGGTTTGTATCAAAGGCTATGAATGTTGCAGAACGAAAGTATTCGACTGTGGAGCGAGAGTTGGCTGCGATAAGGTATTGTTTGAAAGTGTTGCGCCTGTTTTTGTATGGTGTGAGGTTTGGAATCAAAGCAGATCAACAACCTCTTGTGTATCTGCAGCGTAGGAAGTGGGCTGATAGTAGGATTGCAAGGACTTTGGAAGATTTGAGTGACTTTAACTATGTGATTGAGTACGTGCCAGGTGAACGAAATGGAGTGGCTGATTTGATGCCAAGGTATCCTGGTATGAATGATGAAAATGTGTGTAGAGTGAGTGATCCTAAGTATTTGCCGAAAGGGATTATGAATGGTAAGGAGAGTAAGGGTGGCGGTGATTTCTTGTTTGAGAGTGTATGGAATGGTTTACAAGATTTAGAGAGTGATGGAGTAGATGTGAGAGTGTCCGATAGTGTGAATGATTTAAGGAAGGAGGTAATGAATGAAGTATGTAGGAAGCCTGAAAGCATTGGTTTGGCAAAGGTGCGGAACTTCATGAAAGAATTGAAAACGATGTGTATGCAAGGAGTCCCGCCATTTCAGGAAGTGTTGATTGTAGTGAGTCGTTTGTATGGAGTGATTGTTTATGTGCACTTTGGTGGTGAGAGCCCGATTGTGTACAAGGATGAGAAGATGAAGGGTTTGAATCCTAATGTGGTACATCTGTAATATTTGAGCGATGTGCACTACAATTGGGTGATTGAAAAGTGTTCATATATGAGAGAGAAGAATTATTTTATGGATGAAGATGATTGTGTAATGAGTGATGATATGGGAGTTGATGACAGTGTGGATATCAGTGCTGATGTTGGTGTGCTTGTTCCTTCTGCGTATTGCGAACATGGTGAACCTGATAAGATGGAAGTGAGAGTGAAAATTAGTGAAAGGTTGTTCTGTAGTTTGATTGATACTGGAGCGCAAGTGTCTTTAGTGAATGAGAGGATTCTGAGTAAGTATGATGAGTTTAGATGTTGCGAGCATAAACCTGTGAAGTTACGAATTAGGGAATGGCATGATAGTGGCATGGGAACAGGTTGGGAATGGCATGATAGTGGCATAAGAACAGGTTAGTCTGAAAGTGAGTTTGGGTAATGGTGTGAATGTGAAGCATGACTTTGTGATTCTGAAAGATGAGCAAATGCCATGTTGTTTTCTTCTTGGTGTGGATTTTATGAAATTGAATGATTTGTCTCTGGATGCTGATGAGGATTGTATTATGAAAGGTAAATGTGAGTTGATGAAGTTAAATGAGTGTGAAAAGAATGTTGTCAAGTTTTGCGGTATGATTGAATTGGTCATGGATGATGAGAATGAGATTTTAAGTGATGATGATATTCTAGAGATGCAAGATGTGAGTTGAAGAGGTGTGTAATGATACGTGTTGATTTGAATAAATGGCCTGAGTGTTTAAGTGATTTTAAAAGGTATGCTAAGGATTTTGTTGTTTGTATGGCTGTTGTATATTTTTTGAGGCATGTGAAGAGTGGTGATGATATGTATGTACCTGTGATGTCCTTGGTTGGTATGATTGGTCTGGTGAAGGTTGTGCATGATAATTATGGGGATATGGGCAAGTTTAAGCTGTTGGAGTGTATGAAGGATCGTGTGTTCCATCCGTTTCTGAAAACTATGGTGAATGATGTTGCAACTACGTGTGAAAGGTGTCAGAAACGAAAGGTGCAAGGTGTGCAAATGAAACCCCGGATGTTGAAAGTTTATGCGAAAGAACCGTTTGAATTGGTAGTGATTGATTGTGTGTCTTTGCCGCGTACGAGTGCTGGGAATGTTGGTATGGTTGTTATGGTTGATCATAAAAGTAAGTTTGTGTATGCAGCGCCTGTGAGAGATAAAAGGAGTGTGACTGTTGTGCGTGTGGTTGAGCAGTTGTTTTTTCCTGTGTGTGTATGGAAGCCTAGAAGATGTGTGAGTGATAATGAGCCTGAATTTGTAGAAGAAGTGTTTGAGCAAATATGAGAGAGAATGGTGTGGAGCATGTGAGAACAACTTTGTATGTGCTGTCAAATGGGTTGGCTGAACGTACTATAAAAACCTTGTGTGAGATGTTGAGAATGATGAGTACGACAGTGAATGACTAGGATGTATATCCGGGGAGAGGGTTGTGGGCGTATAATTCGACTGTGCATAGTGCAACTGGAATGTCGCCATGTCTGTTTGTGATGAATTTTGAAAGGCGAGTGAAAGATAGGTTTCGTTGGAGTGAAAGTGAGCAGAGTGTATGGCGTGAGGCACATGAAAGGTTCCGTTCATTTGAATTGGGTGCAAAAGTATTGAAGGTGAAAGAAGTGAGAGGTAGGTTGAATGTGTCAAAGATGAGTGAGAAGTTTGATGGACCTTATAGAGTTGTGAGTGTTTGGGAAAATGGGGTGACGTATGTTTTAGAGAGTTTGAATGACGGTATGACTGAAAGAGGGCGGCTCATCAGAGTCAGTTAAGGAGATGGAAAGAACCTCCTGACTACCTGGTGAGTCTTACAATGTATGAACTGTGTAGAGAGAGAGGTAAAGTGCATGATGATGAGAAGGAATGTGATGGTATGGATCTGTCTGGGAAAGAGCTAGTCTTAGTCTCGAGATGTAGAAAGCGTACAAAGAAGAGTGTAAGGAAGAATGCAAGTATGAATGAAAGTAAGTCGAAGCAGAGTCTTTCTGGTATAGGAAAGCTTGAAAGAGAGATTAAGTGTTGGCGTAAACAGGTGAGTGATTTGGCTGGTATAAGTAGACGAGTGAGGGAGCTGCTTGTGCCTGATTTTTCTGGTTTTGGGAACAGTATGAATGATAGTATGTTTGGGCAGAATGAACCTAGTTTGGCTGATTTTTCGGGTTTTATGAATGATAATATAGTAGGGGTGAGTTTGATGTAGTGAATGATGAAGTGACTGATTTTTCAGGTTTTTGGTGGGAACCAGCGGAAGGGGTTTCTGGTATGCCTGTTGAGAATACAGGGGATGTGAGTGTACTGTCTGTTTCGCAAGAGTGTACCTTGAGTTGGATGAGAGTTGTGAGTGAGGAGCTGATGAATGGGGGTATGAAGAGTAAAGGTTCTAAACGGAAGAGTATGAAAGAGTTCTGTCGTGAGATGGGGGAACTAGTAATGAGGGCTAATAGTATGGTTAACGAGATGATTAATAGTGACATGAGACTGACAGGACGACTGAAGGACAACCCCGACTGATTGCTACGCGTAGCCAGGGACCAGTAGACGAGTGTGAATGGGTGCAGAAGGGTGCGATTGAGTATAAAAAGTACTGTGAGTAAGGATTGAGAGTGTATTGTGAGTGACTGGTCGAATGGCTTAAGGAAGAAGGGGTGTGGTGGGGCGAATGTGAGTGTGTGTATAAGGGGCCATTTTCCCACCCCTTTTCTCTTTACCCTCTCCCTCCCTCTGTAAGAATGTGTGTGAATGGGAATGAGTTTGGGTTTTTTGTTTGTTTGTTTGTTTTTTTAAATTCATTAGCATGTTATTATAAGATGGTTTTTCTTTCCAGGCGCCATAATTTGGGAAGATAAAAAGGACCAGCACTGAGGCCACTAGTATAGGACAAAGGTTCCAGGCCGTGCTCTGTCTTACTTGAGAATGTAAAATAGTTTAGCTTTGAGGAAGGAGGGTTAAAAATAGCCACACAACTTTAACAGGTCAGTTATCTCAGTCCAAGCTCGGAGGCGCTAGTTTTCAATACAAGATTTCTGTTGTACCACGTGAGGCCATTTTTTTCTGTTATTCATTGATGACTGAAGAGTCCCAATCTTATTTGGGTTACTTGATTATTTTTCATTATTCTTAGAATCAATCAATAATATTTCTAAGTAGGACTTATTTATTTTTCATTGTAAATATTTTTTTTTGTTAGTAAAGGACTGTACATACAATCCGTTTCATTCTCCTTCGATTACTCACGTCCGGATTACTGTAGTAAGCGGGTTGGATCGATTGGGGTTAGTCTAGATTTTCGGCCCGCTACAACGTCACTTCTGTCGGATATCAGATCCTTCGTTAAAGACGAGAAGTGCCTAACATTTTAAAAGTGCATCGAGGAAGCGAATGTATGTGCAGCTAGTCATAATTGCTATCCAAAAGAAGGGAAGAAAACGGAACCACACTCTCCCAAAGCAAAGGATCATAAAACAAAATTCGTTCTCCACAAGAGGAATAAGTTCATCAGGATGACTCTTCCGTCTCAGACTAAAACCTTCTCCCTGCCAGATAAACGTGAGATCAAACCTTTCTCCTCTAATCTCACTGCTTCCTCGTTCCCCCACTTCTGTAGAGTAGAGGGTCATGAAATAACTAATTTCCCTCAGAGTTCCCAATTTAGAGGCGACCATCCCCACTAGGTGCACATTAAAAGTGCGATGTCTGCTAAACCGCCGCCGCAACCAGAAGCACCTCTCCCTTCAAACGAATTGAGTCCCACCGGCCACCAGGTCAACTTTCTGTTTGACAAAAGCACTTCTGGAGGTCTCCAATTCGAAGCTGGAGCGGGGAACGGTTGCCAGATCTCAACTATCATGCGCGACACAGGGTAAACGTGCTTCGTGATATCTGATAGATTAATTCCACCTTTTGCCCCAGACAACGATAAGTTTGGAAGAGTGCACGATTACCTGTGGCGCGCTAACAGATTCCTCATCGTGAGATACTACATCGAGTGCGCGTACTTCACTGGCTGGGCCAAGGTCATCACAGCGCGTATCAAGTTCGGTGCTGCTCTGATTGGTCAGAGTATGCGGTTATCCGACCCCGCTCCGTGACTCAACCCGTAACCTCTCGATCCCAAGCGGCAAAAGTATCGGAAGCGCACGTACTTCGGGAAAACCCGGCGCTTCAGATTGCCCAAATGTCCTGAAAGAAGACTTTATGAAAAATAAGAAAGAGTGCGAATCTCTTAGCCAGTTATGAATAAAGGCACAAATCAAGACGCGAGAGTCCATTAGGGGTAACAAGATATTCTCTTTCATTGTTAGGGATGACCTCCTTTACCGCGTGAGCTTAGCAGACAATAACACAGAGTACCAAGTATTATGTGTCCAGCGCTGCCATGTCAAACTCATCCTTCGAACCGCCTATGATAGTGTCTTTTCGGGTCATTTTAGCCCTTCTAAGAAGGCATAATGGGTCTTTAAATATTTCTTTTGGCCAACTGCATCGGACGAAATCCTTCGTTACTGCCAGAAGACCGCGAGCAGAGGGCGAGTTAAGCCTGCACCCTTACAAAAGGGCCTAATAATCTCCGAACCCTTCTTCAGAGTGGCGATTCACCCACCTTCAAGTGAGGGACATAGTAACGTCTGGTCGATTTTGCCACCAGATTCCCTGACGCTGTGCCGCGTAAGAAGACTGACAGCATCTTTTGAGCCGGAGGACTCATCACGAATTTCTCCCGTGTTGGGCTGCCGAAAGAGATATCGTCGGCTCGTGGCCATCCGTTTACGTCCCAATTTATCGAATATCTGGTTAAGTTGCTCATGTTTAAACCCTTGTTTACGACTCCGTTCCACCCAGCCGGAAATGGAATGTGCGAAATGGTAAATGGTAGTCTCAAAGCCATTTTGAAAAAATTATGTGCCGAGCAGCTGGTAGCTCTCTTTGCGTATAGAGAAATTTCCCATTGCACCCCGTGTTTCGGTCCGTTTGAATTACTATACGGAAGAAATGTACGAGGCCCCTTGAGCATTTTGAAGGAGCTATTTACAAATCTAAAACTGGATCAGGAAATCCAATCTTCGTAACGGTATCTGCTTGAATTACGTGAAAGTTTGGAGAAATGCGCCCAAAAAGCGTATCTAAATGCGAATGTTAACCTAGATAAATATACACTTTACTTCGACTACAAATCTGAAAATAGAAAATTTATTCCCTGTGAGGAAGTTTTCTTGTTTCTTCCAACTGAAAACAACAAATTACTGAGCAAATGGAAGGGCCCCTATTAAGTAATCGATAAACGCAGCCCCGTCGATTATTTGATTGAAACGTCGACAGAAAGAAAGCTTTTCCACGTTAATGTTATCAAGAATTATCACTGTCACGCATGGATTAACCAAATTTTTGCTATATATAAGGAATCGCCTCTGAAGGCTAAATATTTATCCGATGGACGCCCTAACTGGGGAAGTTCTGCCATCGTTGCTGATCGAAGGCTTGTGGGACCGTAGGATTATGATATTGAGAGGTGCGTAGGTCAACTGCTCTGTTGACAACTCAAATTGTGATTCCACTGCTTTCATCAGGTCTGCTGATAAATTTGTCTCTGTGTATGTGACATTATATTTCTCAATTGTTAGATCAAAGGGACGGACCAAGGAAAAGATTGGAGTTTGAGAGTGAAAGCTGCCACTTGCCGTGGAGCTAAGGCATTAGCTATTAAGTCGTGTGTATATCAATTGATAATTGGCATACACAGGTGTTGCTTACTGCAACATAATGTTGCCTTTTGCTTATTGTGGATGTATAACTAAAACTATTATTCAAATTTGTTCTCTTTCCAAAAATCTTTATCTAAATCTAAAGCTTCCAATTAAAAGTTGAATAATGTCGATAGAAAAAGCGTATTTTTCAAAACTTTGAAGTTAGAGGAATTTTATTAAAATCTAAGTAAATGGAGATGTGAATAGTTCAAAAAGATAGCAATGAAGGAAATAGCAAGTATACGTATATCATTTTGTCTTAATTTCCCTTTGATCTGTTTACCTGATTCTTTTTATTTTGGAAACTTTGCTTGAATGCGCCCTTTGGAGCGTGGGATGATTCCTTTCTAGAGGTAAATTTAAACAAAATCTGAAACTCTTTTCCATCTAAACAGGAGACACGGCTCCATTTTGAGTTCACCAAACATATGTGAATTGATGGTCATTTGTAAGAATATGTTTAAGGAAATTTTTAATTTATATATGTAATACAGGTTAGAGAAATGTTATAGTTATAGTGAATGTTTGTCTTTTTCCACTCTTGTCCTAGCAATATTGAGTACAGTTGTTTCGTTGACATTTCCGACGCTGAATCAAAGTTGAGGATGAGATTGGCAAATTCACGGAATCAAATTTAACCGTTAAAACATTAAATATTTCATTTGGTGTTTTGCGCCTAGGACGTGGAATGTGTTGTTGACCGTTGTTCTCTGCTCCCAATCCACTGATTTATTTCAAGAGTCTTGAAGGCCTACCTCTTCCGTAATCCTCCTCTATTGATAATATTAATAATTAAATATATAGAGTAATAATACTAAATAAAAGATAATGTTACAAAAACTACAATATTACTAATAAAATATCTATATTATGTATATTACTATTACAAGCATATCAAATCTGTTCGAAGAAAAAAATCTTAATCCTGAATCCGCACATTTTATTCAGCAAACGCTATTAAATTTTAAATCTAATCTCAGTAATTGATGTTTCCCATTATTTAAATGAATCTTTTCAACTTGCCCAGAAAACTATGAATTTAAACGATTTCACTCGAATTTTAGAAATTGGGACAAAATATAGAATTGTGATCAGACGTTCATTACTCGAGTACAGGGTTGTACCGAGGTGTGTCCGGCGAAGACACGCAGATATTCTTGGAATTATGAATTCGGCTATCGTTATGATTAGTGGTAGGAAGTACATATTTGTAGTTTCTCACCCGAAAGAATAATTAGCGTTAGCTATTTTAAATAAAAGTTATTCAGCCAGGAAATCTTCGAAGATAATCCAGTAACTTTTCCCAGAGAAATGAATTAACGTTTTGCTAATAACTCTTTATTTTGAGTCAATTTCGCGAGGAACATAAGAGGCATCTGATACAAAAGTTGTTGAATTTATGTGTATAAGCTGGTTAGGTTACTGGTCTAAAACAGACTGGGTCACCAATGATGAGTGGATTCTTTCCTTAAGGCCGTTATGTTGAAGGTTAATTGTTCAAAGTGTCGAGGACTCGACACTGGCTGGCGCCACAGATATTCTTGAAGACCACTGAGGAGAGTCCTACTTCACGAACTAATACTTGTTGGCACGGGTGTGCAGATATTTGGTGATCTTCTGTAACATGACTGGGTCGAATCCCCAATTTTTCCTCTGGAAATGAGAAGGAAAGTTCTGACCAGTGTGCTCAGTACAAGATTCAATGGGAATCCAATCGGAAGGATTATTTTTTTGTATTTTAATTAGGTCATTGAGTAAATTTTTAATATAATAAAATCAAGAGTATCTATTAGGCACTAATAGTAATTATAAGTTGATTATATTTGTGACATAAGATTTGGAAGCTTAAGAGATCCAGAATCTTTTTTTTTACTATTTTGATCATTTAATCGTTTTAGTTTCCATTGCAAGATTAGCCGTAAAAAAGAAGGAACAAAATCTTTTATTCGTTATTTTTCCTATTTAGCAGCTATTTTCATTATTCCGTTTGTTTCTAGAAGAAAACAATATCAAAAAATGAAAGTTTGACTTCTTTAACAAGTGAATTAGAAAGAATTTTACCCTGGCGAATTCCTCTATACAAAACAACTTAGAAAGATAGAAAGATAAAAATAGAGATCCAAACACTAAATAGTGTTCTACTACCGTGAACCTCTTACACAAGATAAAAAATAATAATTGTTCTTCCGTTTTAATGACCAAACTATTTACCTGTGCTACTAATTATAAAGAAGTAAAAATAAAATATTTATTTATTGAATTTTTGGCTTTTTAATCTTTACATTACCTCCAAATTATCTAAAATGACCAAATTATTCACCTGCTTCTAAGATGTGGGGAATGAAAACATGCAAATATGGAATTCATTTTTCCATAAATTCCCTAAATTCTGCCTTCTGGAAATCAGCACCTTATTAACGGAAAAGTTTCGAGATATTACATTTTAGCACCATGGACAAATAAGCCAATAGGATTCCTTAGTCAATATTTGCTAATATAGATAATTATGCGTGAATAGAAAATTCTCTTTGTTAGACATATTACACTATTTTCGTTTCATATAACATTTGAAAGTATAGTAATGATGATTAATTTCAAATATTTTAATTATACATATGTAAGGACTCTATACTAATTACTTCAAGACAAATACAACAGTATATTTAGAAATTCTGCGATGAGAAAGTAAGAAATTGGCGAATTTATAGAGAGACCGGATTTATAGATAGACGATTGCAATTTGTAAATTTGTGCGGGAAGCTGCTTAAAATAATAAATCAGAACCACGAGTTAAATTTATAATTAAATATAAAAATAATTCAACGATAATATCCTCTTTAAAAACATTAAGAGTTTATTAAGAAAGAGATAAAATTATGGAATTTGAAAATGTATAGATGGTATAGAACACGAGTAGGTAAAAGAGAGGTTACTACAATGGAGATGGACTGTGTTGGTGCATAAAAAATCTGAGCTATAGTAGAGATAAAGCGCTTGTTCACTGATTTGAAAACATTTTGGAGTGTGTTGAACCTTTCGTCCATCTCGAACAATAGTCTATAATCAATATTAGTAAATCCTTTTAATATTTTGAATAACACTATCAACTGTCCACATAACCGTCTACATTTAAGAGATGATAGGTGTGGGGAAATCAAAATCGCGAGGAGAAAGAGACGCTAGTTTAATTACACAGCGTCAAGAGTTACGTTCCATATGATCTGATACTTTAGCCCCATCCCCTTTGCCCCGCTGTTCCCAAATCCTCGAGATTGCTCGCAAAGAAGGAGTACCATCAGCAGATTTCATATTCTGTTAATATAGACACAGGAGAGTGTGATAGCCTTTAGAATAAAAATCTATCAACAGGCTCACTGTTCCTTCCTATTGTTTAAGTCTATTTTCGACAAATATTTTAGACGAAATTTCACTTCTCTAACGTAAACCAGAAGGGCGAAGGGTCACAACGTTGAAAAGTGATTCCCTAGGAGTGAGGCTTAAAGGTAGGCCCTCATCTCCCTTTTCCCCCAGGGATAATCGACGTATATATAGTTCGAGGTAGCGATCGACAGAAGAAGAGCAGTCCCTGAGTAAAACAGGGAATCAAGAAGAAGTGGAACTGAGCGGGATTTGGTATAGAGAACCACTCTCATACCAATCTCGTTCAAAGAAACACTGTATCTCAGTTTTTCGAATAAAAGCAGAGATATCCCTCACCATTGAGGAATACCAATGTGAAATTACACTGAAGAAAAGATTCACCTCTTCGTCAAGTCTCATCATCGAGAAGCCAGCAAGTGTAACTCAAGGATTGGAATAATCGTACATCTCCAATCCCCTCGCTTATATCGTCAAGTCTCATCATCGAGAAACCCGAAAAAGTAACCCAAGGATTGGAATAACCATACATCCCCAATACCCTCGCTTATATCGTCAAGTAAAGAAGCATCGCCACGCGCTCCATACTTACTTCGGGATCAGCTGTTATTCCACCAACGTTATTCTTCCAAAGCGAGATGGACAGCTGTGTGTCTGATTCAGCCTCACGCCTCGAATCATTGCCTCAACGAGGTTCTCGATCAAGCTCATCCCACGCCAGACTGCCTCTTAGTTAAAGGTAAAAGGATTCCAACTTATTTATGTTTGCTAGTTACCATTCCGTACTAAAGTGAATTGTTGCGTCAACCATCGCGTAGTACTCATTGGTAGTATTAATTTTTATTTAGATCCTCTTAGTAGATTTAAAGATTTAATTTTTCATTTTTTATATAATTAAAAGTATATTTTTGCTCTAGTGGTTTAATTAAATCCTAGAAACGCTGCATATAGCAAGAGATATATAATATTACTAATCCTCCCTGGTTAAAGAATCAAATCAAAAGAAAAGTAAAAAAAAGTATAGCACTCTTAGAGAAAAAAGGAACGGAGTTATTCATGTACAGAACAAACGGACATACATACTTGGTCGGATACCACGAGAGTAGGTTTAATGAGCGGAGTATATCTTCGTAAGATTTGTTTCGGATTCCAGGAACTAGTTTAGTAGCCCAACATTGCACTCTTTCTTACTGCGCTACATCCTTGTTTAGGGACGGAGCCCAAAATTGAATCAAGTATTCGAGGTGTGGGCGCATAAGCACTTTGTATAGTGGCAGGATTATATCCTTCGATTTGAAAGTAGAATCACGAGCAATATATCCTAGCATTCGTTTGCCCTCTTAAAAGCTTCTGCGAATTGTTTCGATACTTTAAGTTCCTCTGTGATTAAAATCCACAGGGCTGTTTCTAAGGTAACGGATTCGAGGACTTAGTCTTCCATATGGTATTTTACTTTTAAGTTATGATACCCTAACTGCATGACCTTTTATTTACCTAGGTTGAAGCCCATTTTGCATTTATCCGCACATTCGAAAATTTTATTAAGGTCTCTGCATTTGCTCTACATTGGGTCTCGAAAAGGCGCTGCTTCCCAGCTTTGTGTCTTCTGCAAATTTAGAGATCCTAATAAACACGCCATTATCCAAGTCATTAATGTAAAAAATAAATAATATTGGGGCCAGGGTTGAGTCTTATGTTACCCTGCTGGTGACTGGTACCCACTCTGAATACGCCCCATTTACAAAACCTCCTGTGAACGATTTGATAACCAGTTTTTAATCCATTTGAGTATGTTACCGCTCACTCTAATTGCTCTAATTTTGTTCAATAGCCTTTCATTCGGGACTGTATTAAAGGCCTTTTTAAAATCAAGGCAAATTCGATCCGCCGCTTTAGTTTCATCATAGATGCAAATCATGTTATGAAAAATTCGTCCTCAATAGTAAAAACGCTTGCGAAGTGTTAATTTAATATTTTAGTAATTTGCCTGGACGTCCATCATAACACCATCTTTATCTCTGATAGGCTATATTGAGCCCTTTCTGGGCTTTCTACTGTTAACGTAACTTCAAAACCGTTTCGGTTCGTGCTTCGAATTTATAGCAAGTTCTTTTTCATATTTTCCCTTAGCTTCTCTAATGGCCTGCTTTATCTGCTTTCGAGAGTTTACGTATTTTTCCCCATTTGTTAGTGTTTTTTAAAAATTTGATAGTCCTTATTACGTTCCCTAATTAAGTTAATTATTAAAGGGCAAACACACAGTGCTCTCTTTATCTTTCCATTCTTTCGACGTACGTAGTTAACTAACTCTGAATCCACCGTGAGCACATTTTACTGTAGCTCCGAGTACATTCCCTTTACTGTCTTATTATGAAAACAACTTTCCCAGTTGATCCTTCTAATCTGGTCACGGAAATTTTAAAAATTACGACTCCCAAATTTTTGGATTAGTTGTGATCTCTCTTTTCTCTCTACGATGGTATTAATTTCCAACCTAATTACATTATGGTCTGTCGAAGTATGGCCAAGTGTACGGGAATATGCGCACACTGGCTCTAAGGTAGGCCAAGCAAGGCGACAACTGTTATTGTTCTAAGAGTGCGATTTAAATAGATTTTGGCAGCTGCATGACCAAGGAATATACCAAACACAACGACAAAAATAGATTTAGTACACATTAAATAAAAGGCATAACAATAAACATGGGCATATATATATGGGTACATGAATAAGAAGGAATTAGGTTCCGAATACTAATTAGAAAATTGAGTTACTAAATGGTTATAATGGGAGATTTAGGGTAGTGCGTGATTTAGTTCCTTTTAACCTCGAGAGTAAAGCAAAGCAAACTTGATGAGGTCTTAGTGACCTTGATTACTCACGGGGGGTAGCCACAAACTTGCGTTTTGCCAGCTGCGGGCCTCTTGTCCTCAAGAGGTTACCGGGCGAACTTCGAAGGCAGGGGCGGGAGGGGGGATAGATGACTTCTCGTAACTTGGCTCGAGTGAGCTATCGGGCCTCTTGTCCTCAAGTGGTCACCGGTCGAGCTTCGAAAGGGGAGGGGGGGGGGGAAGATGACTTCTCCACACTCGACTTGAGTGAGCATCGAGCTAACCGGCCTCTTGTCCTCAAAAGTTCACCAGAAGAACTTCGGAGGAGAGCTTCTCCAATCCTTGATCCGAAGGCAGTTGAGAAAGGCTGGCGTTGGCTCACAAGACTCTTTTCCCTGACCAGAAGATACAGGTGTGATGTCCAGCTCTTCCCTGGCTTGCGAACGTCACTCACACTTTTCGGGAGAGAGCTTCGTTGAATTGAACTCCTTTCAGGGAAGTCTCGTCTAACAAATCTGTCTGTAATCTTAGAGAGGGTGAAAATATACCCGGAGTTCTCCAAAACAGGAAGAGAGAGAGGCCTTCTCGAACCCTCTTTATCGGGCGTGACAATAGATTGATTTTGACTGCATTCTTAGAGTCGCTTTTAATCTGGAAATTATCCGAGTTACCCACACTCTATCCGTCTTTACTTTGGCCGCTATAATTAGGTCCTTTGCTCGTTGAACAAACTCGATAGTCGCGCTGTCAAATCGGTGCACATCATTCCCGCCCACGAGTGTGAGGATAGCTCGATCTTCACATGGCTCAATAAAATTTTGGTTTTCACTGATAACGTGTTTAATTGCCTCCGTTCCCCCACGATATGAAGATTTTCTTACGCTTAGCCGTAAGAAAATCCTGGTTCTTGATTAAAGAGTCCCCGATTAGAATACTCTCTGTTTCCTCCTCGTTTGTAGTTAACAAGGCATATGGATTAGAGCATGAAATTTCAAAACTGTCTATTGCCCTTGATGGTATAGCCCCGTTTATAAACCTAATAAAGGTCATTCCGGGGTCTATATGAGTTTAAGATAAGGGCTTGCTAATTTATAATCACTTGTGGGTCTCTACTCTCTATACTGCTTGATCGGCAAAGCTCATCAAAGGATGCCTGAAAGACACTGGGCAGTTCGTCTATCTTACATTTCCTTGCAATTACATCTCTCCCGACAGAGTTAACTCTAATCTAATTTTTTTTCAATTGCGTTTGTTAATTTTAGGTTGAACGCCTCTTGTAAAAGACAAAAGCGACCTATTCTAACGTTATTAAATGAAGCCCGGCAGTGAGCACAATCAAATTTGACGATAGGCATTGTAAAACACAAGATTATTTAAAATGTCATGAATGAAGCTGAAATTTATAGCGCAAATGGAACGTATAACCAACAAGGAATGTAATTTCTATCGATTTCCCCTCTACGACACAAAGGTTTAGGCTCGATACAAGCTTAGATTTTTGTAGGAGCACAGAGATAACAGGTATTAGCAAGAGAATGGCTGAACGAAGAATGTAAATATTTTTATTATATATAGACACTTTACTTTACTTTCGTTTAGCAACCCGCTTTCCCAGTTGAGGATGAATATTCGAGAATTAATTATTTACCTATAAGTTTGAATATCGATGGTTGTAATCAAGTCTTTTCTAAAGAGTATGCATTAAGCATTACCAAAGTTCATCGTAAGATTTGATGATTCCAGTTTTCGCAAAAAGCATCAACGTGAGCAAAGCAATTAGTGACCAATTCGTTTCATTTTGTCATGTTGACAGGTCCGCGGCATAGTTATTTATGGGTTACTTAGGAACAAATGGATTGAAGGAAACCATCACGTCATATTATACAGTCATGGCTCAAACTTTTTCGACTAATATATTTTGTAATTTTTTCATTCGCGTTTAACTTTTATGTTATAGGACAATTATTTTAATATTTAAATTATTCCAGTTTTTTAAAAAGTCGGCATTTAAAAAAGAATAGGAAAAAAATACAATCCCTATCTTAATCCAAAATCACGATCTAGTCATATTCTCGTAGGCAGTGAGTTTCAGTCTCGGGATTTTCACTATTAGAAGACAAAAGATCAAAAGATGATAAATATGAGTTAATGGAAAGGTGTTGTGTAATTATAATCTATTTCGTATCAATTTCTGTAATATAAATATTTTAATCTTTTTTAATTCAAGAAATCGTTCTTTCCACAGAAAAGCGTGCAACAATAGTTGCTGAAATGGAAGAAGTTAGTTGGTAATGGTATTGCTTCAAGGAACACAACCTTGAGGACCATAAATGGGTATAAAAAGAGTAGATATACTCCTGCTAAGATGTCTACTTCACGCACAATAGCTTCTAATGAACTCCGAATTTGGCTTCTGGCAACGACACAACCAAAAGATCGGGTTGCCAACTTTCACACGATTAGAAAAAAATTATTTATGCTTCAGCACACACATTTAGGTGAAGATTTCTGACAGAGCTCTTGAGTCGAGAAAATGCAGCGAAGAAGCCACATCTTACCATGAAGAACCTTACAGGTAGGCTCCATTTTGTGGAAAATATAAAGAATGGAAGAAATTGATATTGTCTGATAAAGATCTGTTCCGCTTGTTGGATCTTCTGAAAGATCACTCGTTAGGAGTAGAGAAAGGAAGCGCATTCAGATTTTTGTGTCATACCCACGCTAAGGCTGCCAGTCATTATGCTTAGGGCTGCTTCTCTTCAAAAGGCACTAGTTACAAACAACTTTGCCAAAGAAAACTACCATAAGCTCAACATGGTACCAAAAGGTGTTTCATCAGTACATTTTCTGTTAAATGTATTACCCTGAAAGCAGACCATAGCTAAGCAACTTGGTGGCGATGAGATGAAAGGCGCTTGTGTACATTTCATTTGGAAAGATAATTTTGCCTTTCTGAAGATTAATCGAAATGATCTTTAGTTGGGAGTGCTCTCGTTAGAGAGAATTTAATTTAAGGCCATGGAATAGATAGAAAGTTATGTATGAATTTAAAGCTCCGAATTTAAAATGAATTTAGGAGAGAGAGAGACAAATGAGTTTGAGAGTTTAATTATAATACGATGGATCTCGCAGTACTGATTTGAGAAAATGGAGCAGAGAAGACGGACGAGCAACCTACTGGAAAGGAAAAGTCGTTCTAGGTGCCGCCAGAGAGATGAGCCCTGAGTTCCTTCAAAATTAAACTTCGGAATGATTCTTTCTCCGAGTCCATGTGTTGGAGAGTTTTGAAGGTTGATATTGTTATTTCTTTCTTTTTTGAGCTTCGGAAGGTGTTCTTGGGCCAAAGTCTATGAGTTTGAGAGATGAAAAGAGTTTAGAGAGATGAGATTGATAGTTCTTTCTTCTTCAAACTTTGTAACTTTTTGAGCGGGAGTCCCTCCTGTAAATGGGTTTACAAAAAATGGGTAGAGGAGTTACGGAGTTTAGAGATGATCAAGGTGGGAGGGGAGCGGGGGCGGAAGGCAGCCTTAGGCCTAAAAGATTTGTAACCACCCTCTCCTCCTAATTTAACCATAAACTAGGGAATAGCTATGCCAGATAGGTTGTGGTGGAAAGATAACCCACTAGTGAAGGAAACCAATCCATCTGTCTTTTCTTAACGGAAATACATTCACTCTCACACGTACAAGAGTGTAACACAATGAAAAAGGCTGCAATCTTAATAACTTTACGGCCAAAGAAGGTTAACAACTTCATAAAGTTGTGAAGCATAAGAAAGAATTCCTGAAATTTAGTTAGTGTAAATATCAGCTAACAGAACCAATTATTTTTTAATGAGACCTTTGAAGGAGTTACCCAAGGTAGTCAAGGAGAGGTATTTTAATGGGTAACCTTTGAGAAAAAATTATTTAAATTTTGAAAACATTTGAAATGAAGAATTTTAAGGAAGTAATTGTAATTTTCAAATATTTGATATGATCAAGTTTTTGAGCTGGGGTGATCAAGTGTTTATCATGCCGATGAATTTTAAATGATTTTAAGATAATGTTCGAGATTATGTTTGAGATGATCCATTATTTTAAAAGTTTATATGATGTTTGAGATGATCATGTATTTGAAATGAAGTTTTGATATGATGTTTGAGGCGTATTTTGAGATGATCATGTATTTGAAATGAAGTTTTGGGATGAGGTCTGACATTATCAAGTATTTAGCTTGATCATATATTTGAAATGAAGTTTTGAGATGGAGTTCGCGATGATAAAGTGTTCAATTATAAACGAACTTTGAAATGATGTTTGAGATGAAGATTGAGATGATGAAGTAGTAGAATTGATAAATATGTAGACGAGCGGCCCAGCCGATAAGATGCACTATTTGGTCCGTGTTCCAAAATGTTTCACGTTTTTGGAGTACATTTATAGGTGACTGCTCGTGGGGGGGTGGGGGTAAACATGATGCGTGGACCACACTACGATGATCCTGAGTTTTATTAAATTTAGGGGGACTGGGGGGCACAGCCCCCCAGTATATAATCCTAATTTTTATAATGTTCTGACGTTTACAGAGGAGAATGCTTTAACTATATCATGTCAGCGCCCTTAATCGTTTGGCGAATTATAATAGGGGTTGGGGTGGGTTATGACGTCGGAAATGATACGGGTGAATGATAATATTTACACAAAATATTTTTATCAGGCCGGGCCGCTCGTCTACATGTTTACCGTAGAATTGATCGTGTGTTTGAATGGAGTATGAGATGATGTTTGAGATGAAGATTGAGATGAGGAAGAAGTAGAATTGATCGTGTGTTTAAATGGAGTATGAGATGATGTTTGAGACGGCTCAAAAGTTTTTAGGCCCCTAAAATGTTCAGTAAAGTCGAGACCGGGGCGTTTGAAAGGTTTAACTAAGTCAATCTGAGTCTTTGTAAAATTGGTCAACTTAGGGTACTTAAAGGCAAAGGAATTGAACTTTTTGCAGATAAGCAAACTCGAAGGACTTTTTTTAACAGTTTGGCGGTGGGGGGTATCCCTAAACCTTTCGCTCTTAAGGCGGTTGAGTGTTGAGCCAATCCCAAGATGTTTGTATTTCAAATGAAGATTTTGAAGGATTATAATCGATCTATTTAGGAAAACAGTATAGATCGATAACCCGTTGTAAAAAGGGCTCACATCACAAAATATTTTAAACTCTGCCCCTCCTAAACGGCATATCGTCGAATTTTCACTACGACTAACTTCATCAAATGGTGCGAACTTTTTCCAAGTAGCGACATTACCTTAGCTACATTTGAATTTTGTATCGCTTTTACAATATTTAAAAAAAATTCTAACTATTAATAAATTTCTTACGTTTTAATTTTTCTTTGATTAATTATTAAACAATGCATTGAATAAAATCATTCAAAATGTATCAAAATGTTTATAAAACTATTCTAACTTACTAAATTCTATATGTAACATGCAGGCAATGGCTTCGCTACTAAGATTAAAATTTAAAATCTTAAAAAAAGCAGCCATGGTTAAATTTTTATAAATTATCTCAACTTCGCCAATTATAATAATTTTTTAAAAAACCTCTAAACTAAATTTTCACTCTTTCAAAATATCACTTTGAAAAAATATAGTTATAGAAGAAGATATATAAAAATAAATTTTCTGAACTTCACCATTTGTAATTCTTTGGTTATAAAAAATGTAAAAAATTTCGATACTTATATTTATTTCTGAGCTTCACCATTTTATTTTTTTATATTAGAAAAGAATTATTAGAAATAAGTTTGATAAAAAAACAAAAGTCATAACCAAACTAAGATGAAATTATTATTCAAATACTCAAAAAAGTCCCCTTCTTAAATTATAGAGTTAGTGATGATGATGATGATGATTATGTAAATTTTTGTAGGGTTATATTTTCTCTGTATTGCATAAAATTGCATGTCTAAACAAAATTATTACAAGGCTCCACTGTAGTGCAGTTATATAAACAGAAATTTGGTACAGGATGTAAAATAATTTACAACAAAGAAGTTAAAATTTAGCAAATATAACTAACCTTTAGGGAAGAAAAAGGTATGTAAGCGCGAAAAGAGTAATGAAAGGCAAATAAACGCAATTAGCTTAAATAGAACATAATTTATTCTTTGGTAACCAAGATAAAAATGACCTTCAATATATTTTCGTCGAATGACCATTTAGTAATTTTGACTACACAAACGCTGGGATTGACAATTCCATAATAAAATAGCGAATAGATCCAAGGCTTTTCAATACACTTATGGGACTATCATGGAAATGAACGGGTTCCCAATCCGCTATTTCCGCATGGGATTAAGCGTGACTACAGTCACATTCGTTGCCTTATTACTTCTGACGCAAGAGATGAGGATCTGTATGTAAAAAATCCGTTAAAACGGGTATATTTCAGAGAGCAGCAGAGCAGAATTTTGGGGTTTCCAGAGGGTAGTTATTAAAGTTAATTAAATCATTTAGCACAATATTTTGGGGGTTAATGGAATAAAATGAAAATGTTAGAAAAAAACTTGCTATAGAAAATGAAGCCAGACTAGAATAAAGAATAAAAACTATTTCTTAAAAACATAAATATATAATGAATATAATCTTTGATATTTAGTTAGATGAAACGAAAATATAAATTTGGGGGAAATATATGTAATGGAAAATGGGATGAATTAATTTTAATGCAATATATGCGTAGTTAATTGAAAATAGGTAATTTGTTTATAGGAATTGTACAGGCGAAATAAAAATGTATATGTAAGATAGCTAAGGTGATATGTGAAAATAAGATGGAGTAAAAATAAAATCGAATTTAATATCGGATGGCAAAATAACGGTACTTAAATTAATTATAAAGTTCAATAAAATGATAGGATATAGAAAAGATAGGAGTAGGATTAAGAAAATGGTATAAACAAAAGGGGGAACTGTAATGGGAAAAAGAAATTAAGTTAACACTTACATTTTCGAACACATTTAGCAAATTTACAATTATAGTTTTATACCAACCTTTTCATGAACGAGTCAGAATTCTAAGAACTTCGATTAAACGAATATGGCTGACGCTATAATTAAGACCGTCTGATTGTTACGCTCTATTTGGCCGGTTTGATGACGCGATGTGAAGTTATAATTAGTGCTCGATTCATTACACGAACATTAAACATTTTCCCCCAAAATTTTAATCCAATATTTAAAAGATCTAGTTGTATATATATATATATATATATATATATATATATATATATATATATATATATATATATATATATATATAAATATATGAGAATATAATGGTAAACCACAATATTTGAATAAAGTTTTATTTACAACCACAGAACTAGTTTCGGCAAAATTATAATTGCCATTGTCAACTAATTAATGAAAAAGCCAACCGAGGAACCAAGTATATATAAGGCGCCTTATATATTCTGGGTATCTTGCTTGGCTTTTTCATTACTTAGTTGACAATGGCAGGTATAATTTTGCCGAAACTAGTTCTGTGGTTGTAAATAAAACTTTATTCAAATATTGTGGTTTACAACAATTATCTTTTCACTGATATATATATATATATCACGCTAATGTGATATTATCTAATATATATATATATATATATATATATATATATATATATATATATATATATATATATATATATATATATATACACTTATAAAATGGGAACGAAATTAAACCTTCTTCGAGGGGCTAATAGGAATGATATTTCCTTTAAAAACTTATGTATTTTGGGGTCAGTTATCTACAGAGTAATCTGACATAAGATATTAAATAATCTGAGCTCAAAAGAATTTTTTGTAGATCTGCAGCATGGATTCGCAGATTGTATCCCCCATGGAAGAAATTTGTGTTAGTTTCCTTCTCTCAATGCCTCTTAGAGGCATATCGTCAGTTGCATTACTATGGGCGTTTATCAACTTAATCAAACAATTATATGTGTTGCATAAAGTATCTTTGTGCGTATCGCTACGTTCCAAGCCTACTTTTTTCGACCTCGCAGAATGTGTAAACATTTTATGCTCTCTGCTATATTATAAATTTCTTTTTACCTTCTACCCATACTCTTCGTTTATTTTTTGCATATATTTTAGAAATTGTTAATTGTAAGTAAATCGTTTTGTCCTCATTATAGTAATAATAGGTTTGTATGCCCATCTTCAGGGTCCTCCTCTTCCGAGATTGTTTGCCCCTAAATGACTGAAGGCGTGAGAGAGTAAATCACCCAGTGATACGGACAATAGTGCACTAGATAGCTGCTCCCAAATAGGCCATGGTTACCCGCGGAATACCCCTTTCAGCCCCTTCGCTCCAAACCACGTGCTCCTTGGCGTGGGAATTTTAGAATCATCGAGAAGGAAGCAGTCCCGCGCTGAGACACTCGACCCAGCTGTATTTGCTTATTCGAGACGCACCTCGCTCTCCCCACCCCCCATGCGATAACGCCAAATTCCTGCCCCAATGTATCACAGGCCTTTCATTCCCCGGCGAGCGCGGCCCTACAAACCCTAATTAAAAGACCCATGTCACTTACATCAGCATTCCTTCGCACAAACAACATATCCCTCTTCCGTCTGGGAATCATCCATTAGTTTTTCACTTCTCCCGGCAAATAGAATCGATCATTCGTGCTCTTGGTCTTGAAAGCTATTGTACTTCTGATTTTATGTAAATTTTATCGTCCAGTGTGTGAACCTTGTCCTCAATTGTAGCCAAGCGAGTAGGTCAATTACCTAACATTATCTAATAAAATTTAAGGCTGCTTTCATCACTTATCCCCACCAACTTCCCCTAAAGCAGTGCCTACTATTCACATTATTAAATCGTTATCACTGAAATGAAAAGATGGAGAAAAGTTGAATTTTCTTCTCTTATCCCTTTTGGGATATTCGTCTTAATCTTTATTTGTAACGAAAACTGGAAAATTTCTGGGGATTTTTTGTGCTGGAAAACCGCCTGTGATAAAAGGGATGAGAAGAAGATCACTTGTAACCTAAACTCTTCATATTCGCTCTTCTGACAATAAATTAGGACGAGAATAAAACCAGGCAGAAAAACGTTTCCCAAAATCCAAATTACAAAAAGGAACACCCCAAAATTCGTAGGGTAAAAATTCCCCTTCGTTTCTGAGAAGATTCGAAAACTAATATAAAGACCTTCCAATTCTCACGAAAGAGAAATGTAGTGGTCAAACTACAGCATAAGTCGGCTTTGTGCTGGATTCAATAGGCCCGAAATACACCTCCACAAAGTGGACGCGAATTGATCCTATTTGATCCAAGTTTTCCTTACTAAAATGTAATGTAAAGATTTAATATTGTATTGGTTTGTAAATGTACATCTATATTTGCATTTAAGCATGAGATCGTGAGACTCAAAGGAAGAAAAGACCAATCGCTCGAACACCTGTTTGATAAGATTATCAGACCTGGAGGTTTACTTAGGAGACTGTGTAAATACAGCTGCTAACCGTACGAGGCGATGCAGCGAGAAGCATATCAAATGAAACGAATAAACATTGGATCCAAAATGTAGACACGGTTTAGAGGTAGCTTAGCTAGACCCAAGGGGTGGAGAGTTGAGAATCCAAATATGGACGCGGGTCCTTTCTAGGACATGCCCTGTGTATTTTGAGCCTAAATAAAGAGGAATCAGAATAGGGAAAGGATAGAAAGATAGAAATCAGGTTCTACTAGTCGTAATAATTATTAGTCGGAGTACCATGGCTATTGTTACTTAGCTTTCACGCTCCCGGTTAATCACTGAGTTTTGTCTTGCCATCATCCCGTATTCGCATTGTTAATACTTAGACAAACTAGTCTCTGGTCGAATATGCTCTGTTATCGCTCTGCTTATAATATAACTCTCGTTATTTAAATAAAGTGTTTATTTTCTAAAGCCCATCTTTGCCTTAAGCCTTCGATAACTCCAGCCAAGCAAAATAACACCTAAAAATGATTGATCTTTGGAGTCAGATTAATAAATCACCGCAACGGCCCCATCACTCAAAAGCTAGGACCTCGTCGCGCCCCTAAGCTGGTTCTCGTCATTCGTTTCCCCAAACTCTGACCCATACCACCACTTCCTTTTATCCTACTCTATCCTTCATCTTTTTTTAAAAATTAATCCTATTTCTTCTACTTATACAAAAAGAAAAAAACAACAAAAAAACAACCCCTATACCTATCATGTCACTCCTACCCTTTTTTCATCTATCTACATATAAGGACCTGGCAGCTACCTCATGCGTCAGAAAGGAGGCTTTGGAACCTCTATAAACAACGCCAATCGACGCTCACTGGTTGCGAGAGACTAGGACTTGAGGGGTCTTAGGCGTTGGGGCACGATGAATGGAATGAGGGTAGTGCCCCGGTAACCCCTTTCCTGGCGCATAATTATTGACCATTCCCAGTGACCGTTGACGGGTGCCTCTGGTAGCATTGGTCCGTGGTGACGGCCCTTTGTTCCCATGTTGGTTGCCAGGCCAATAAAAAGCCTTGGGTCGAGTCTCCGCTGCTCCGAGATCTTGGCCGTCGTGAAGGGAACTAGTAGGAGTTTAGTACGGGGTGTGTTCCGTTGTTCACCTGGTGAGAAATCGATGGCCCCTTCGGGGACCGTCAGTGCTGCTTGGTTGGGAGCCACGGCACGCCGAGGTTTGACGACTCGGTCGGACGAACAGCAGCACAAGGAGCGTGCCTTCTGAAAGATCCGAAACCTCTCTGATCGATAGGCGGGAGCGACTCACGCGGGGCGAACTCACCACCCCCTTTCTTTTTTATTGAGTGGTCACAAAGTATTCAGAGTTATAAAGTGTTCAGCATGACTGGAAAGAAAGGACCTGGTGCGTTAAAGTATACCTGCTCGACATGCCAAAAGGACAAGTGGTGCGTAGATTTTCCGGAGGGGTGTTTCTCAAAATGCCACCCTGGAAGTATCTGCACGGACTGCGTCCTTAGGGCAGAACTTCAGGAGCTTAAGGAACTTTTTAAATCTTCTGAGGAAAAAACACGACGGCTGGAAGAAAAGGTGAAAATCCTCGAGTCTGAGCATGTGACTCAAATCCGTCATCTCGAAGCCATCATTTCAGAGATTAAAGCCACCAATGGACAGCAACAGCAACAAGAAACTCCCAACGACGCTAATGGCTCCTCTGTTGGGCCCTCATGCACGGCGTCGATAGAGATAGGCCAACCATCTGACGTCCCAGAGCCAGCAGCTGCTGGGGTTACTCAGGGCGTCGAAAAGAAGAAAAGGAAGAGTAAGAAAGGAAAAACAGAAGAGAAAGTAGAGACGGAAGAAAAAACGAAGAAGAAAAAGAAGAAAAAACCCCAAAAAGTGGGAAAGAAAGAGGAATCGAAAGAGCCCATACTGAAAGGGAAGCCTCTGTCCTCTGAAGCCAAATGCGCGAGGGTCATCGTGATCGGTGACTCCCAAGCGCGGGATCTACAACCCTTGCTAGCGGCCCGCCTTCGCACCAGTGTGAAGGTAAGCTGCCTTCCAGGAAAGGGGAACGGAGAAATAAGGGTGGAGGCTGAGAAATCTCACATCTCTGAGAACTCAGTAGTTGCCCTCATGGCAAGTGGCAACGATCTCTACCTACGAGGAGGCAATGTAGGCGCCAGCGGGAAGATCCTGACCACGGTTATGGGAGGAGTTGACGACTGTGGGCTAAAAACCCGCAGACGTGTCGTGGTCGGGATACTCCCAAGCCGAGGTCCATCCCACAATGCTCACGCGAGGAACGTCTCCATAAACCAACGCCTGGGAGATCTCTGTACGGCGGAAGGAGTCTTTTTTGTAGACCCCTACCGCACCTTTTACGGGAGAAATGACCTGTACAAAAGGGACGGAGTGCATTTTTCCTTTAAAGGGAAAGCTGCACTCGCAAACATGATCCAGGATGTTGTGGAGCAGACCCAAAGAAGTGTCAGACCCCGAGTAAAGGAGGACGTACGCCAGTACACCCGTGTTACTCCAGGAATGACCTTTTCTGAAGTCACAAAGAGTGGAGTGATACCGCCACAGGGAAAGAAAGCGGGAAACGGAAGAGCGTAGGGAGTCCTACAGTCGGGGACTCCCTAAAAGTTCTTCTGTTTAATGCGAGGTCTATCAGAAACAAGTTTCTAGAACTTCGTGGCCTCGTAGCAACAGAAGAACCGGAGATGGTGGCCATAACGGAGTCGTGGATAAAAACCTCAAGCCGAGATTTTGAAGGTGAATTCACGATTCCCGGTTACCAGCTCTTCTTGAAAGATAGGCCAGACAGAAAGGGTGGCGGTGTGATGTTGTATGTCAAGGATACTCTCAACTCGACGGATTGCAACATCGTATCCGACCATGAACTACTAGGTGTTGACCTAGAGATAGGTCCTGCCAAATACAAGACCCTGGTGCCCAACTCGTTGAAAAGGACAGAGAACTTGTACCAGCTACTAGGAGAACTTGTGAAAAACAGAGTGTGTATCGTCATGGGTGATTTCAACACACAAGTTGACTGGGAAACCAGAGAACCCTGTGGCGAGAACGCACTACTCCTGGAGTTGACGAACAACGAGTTCCTCACTCAATGGGTGAGAGAGCCAACGAGAGGAGACAATATCCTCGACTTTGTTTTCACCTCTGAGGATGACATCGTTGAGGACCTCTCTGTTGGCGAAGAGCTCGGTGGCAGTGACCACCGACTAATTAGATTTGTAGTCAAAGTCCCCAAGGCAAAGCCTGAAACTAGTAAATCAAGGAAACTGGATTTGAGAAGAGCAGACTTTGCAGGTCTACGCGCGGGACTAACTGACGCGAGGCTAGAGGAGTGCGATGCTGTTGAAGACTCTTGGAACAGTTTCAAAACCACATTCATGAGCCTTTAATCGCGTTTTATCCCTCTGAAATGCCCCCGTCGGTCCTCTGTTCAACCAAAGTTGTTTAATCGAGAAATCGCGCAACTGCTTAGGAACAAGAGAAATGTGTACCGTCAATCGAAGATCTCGGGTGACTTTGACGAATACCGGAGGCTAGCCAGGAGAGTGAAGTCCAGTATAAGGGTGGCTAAGCGGTCTGAGGAACTCCGAGTGGCGAGACTCTGTGAAGAGAATCCCAAGGAGTTTTTTGGATATGTGAACAGCCGTAAACCAATCCGTCGAACGATTGGCCCTTTGAGGAATGAGGAGGGGACATTAAAACATTCAGATGCAGAAACTGCCAACCTCCTCAACGACTACTTCTCGTCAGTGTTTACTGAAGAGTGTGGTCCCATTCCTCAGCCGACAGATTCCTACTCGGGGGAAAAGCTGGAGGCAATGGACTTCACCGAAGGAGAAATAAAGAAAAAGATCGCTGACCTAAAGACGAATAAGTCCCCTGGACCGGACGGGTTTCTACATAAAGATTTGAAAGAAGTGTGCGATGAAGTATCACGACATCTGTGCGCTATCTTTAACATGTCAATCCGGACCAAATGCGTTCCTAGAGACTGGCGTGAGGCGGAGGTGACTCCTATCTTCAACAAAGGAGACCGTAACCAACCGTCGAACTACCGACCTATCAGTCTGACTTCGATAGTCGGTAAACTCATGGAAAGCATCATGGTGGACAAAGTGACGTCGTATTTAGAGTCAAACCTGCTACTGAGGAGTTCCCAGCACGGCTTCCGAAGGCAACGGTCATGTCTGACGAACCTTGTAGAATTCTTCCACTTCGTTTTAAGTGAGCACGATCGGGACAAGGCGGTGGATGTGGTCTACCTAGACTTTCAGAAAGCCTTTGATAAGGTACCACACCGCCGCCTTCTCCGGAAAGTGCGAGCGCTTGGCATAGACGGAAAGGTAGCCGGCTGGATCGAGAACTGGCTAAGTGGCAGACGGCAACGGGTGGTGGTAAATGGACAGTCTTCTGAGTGGGTGCCCGTTACTAGCGGGGTGCCTCAAGGTTCTGTCCTGGGACCACTACTATTCATCATCTACGTCAACGACATGGACGGTGACATGGTTGCCAAGATTTCCAAATTTGCCGACGATACCAAGCTTGGTATGAACGTTGCAAAGGATGGAAATACTGCCCGCCTGCAGGAAGATCTTGGGAAGATTCGGGAGTGGTCGGACACGTGGCAAATGCCTTTTAACGTGGGCAAATGCAAAGTGATGCATATCGGCCACAGAAACCCCCAATCTCAGTATATCCTTAAGGGCACTGCTATTGAATCCACCGACACTGAGAAGGACTTGGGTGTTACTATCACTAGTGACCTCAAGTTCTCGAAACAGTGCATTGAGGCGGAGAAAAAGGCCCAAAGGATGCTAGGCTATATTTAGCGCCAGTTTGGTTATCGGAACCAGGAGATTGTACTGTGCCTGTACAACTCACTTGTCCGACCGCACCTGGAGTATGCCGTACAATTTTGGAGTCCTTCATTGCGAAAGGACATCGCGAGATTGGAACGCGTACAAGCCAGGGCAACCAAGCTGATTCCCTCTATCCAACATAAAAGTTATGAGGATAGACTAAGGGAATTAGATCTGTTCTCACTGGAAACCCGTAGACTGCGTGGTCAGCTCATCGAAGTTTTCAAAATACTTCGAGGGTTCGACAATGTTGACTACCGGGATATTTTCACACTGAGTGAGAACAGAACGCGCAATCACGGCTTCAAACTTGAACTGAAGCGTTACAACCGCAATCTGTGTGGAAATTTTTTCACTTACAGTATCTGCGGTATGTGGAACGCACTTCCAGTGGAAGTTGTCAACAGTGAATCTGTTGACCAGTTCAAGTCAAGACTAGACAAAGTCTTGAAAAGTGGCTGTTTAGGGACGCAAAACAACTGAGCAGCCTTGTACCCGCTCAATTGCTAGTCCAAAAGTACCCTCTTTGAATGGACCGTAAGGTCTCCTAGGGCACCTTCTTTCCATGTTGTATAACTAGTGACAATATATATATATATATATATATATATATATATATATATATATATATATATACAGGAAAGAGAAATTTGACGGAATGAGCAATGAGACAAGAAACAGGAGTTTTTTAGAGGTAAGAGAAAGGGACATTAGAAGAAGACTAGAATCATAGAGAGCAGAGGGCGGCACAATGAAGGCAATCCTTTACCGAGAAGAGAGAGATAACGCCAGGGGAAAAAAGTTTGAAATTCCTGGCCGGGACTCGAACCCGGGTCTGCTGATTGCCGGTCAGATGCTCTACCGCTAAGCTACCAGGCACAGTGACTCTACTTCGCCCAAAGCGTCACCCCATCAAACCCAGTATCTCTCTAAGCTAGGAACCTCCAAGGAATTTTTATACCTCATCTTCTTACCCGCTCACAATTTAAAGGCTCATTCCCAAGTCACATACAAAGAAGAAGGAGCAAATGCAAGTTCTGCGGGTGATAACAACCACCACAGTGCTTTCGCCATATTTATTTTCTGCCTTTCAAAACAATTTTGAAGACAGAAATAAAGGTGCAGAAACCTTGCATTGCAGACTATATTACAATATAGTACAGGAAAGAGAAATTTGACGGAATGAGCAATGAGACAAGAAACAGGAGTTTTTTAGAGGTAAGAGAAAGGGACATTAGAAAAAGACTAGAATCATAGAGAGCAGAGGGCGGCACAATGAAGGCAATCCTTTACCGAAAAAACAGAGATAACGCCAGGGGAAAAAAGTTTGAAATTCCTGGCTGGGACTCGAACCCGGGTCTGCTGATTGCCGGTCAGATGCTCTACCGCTGAGCTACCAGGCACAGTGACTCTACTTCGCCCGGCATCTGACCGGCAATCAGCAGACCCGGGTTCGAGTCCCGGCCAGGAATTTCAAACTTTTTTCCCCTGGCGTTATCTCTGTCTTTTCGGTAAAGGATTGCCTTCATTGTGCCGCCCTCTGCTCTCTATGATTCTAGTCTTTTTCTAATGTCCCTTTCTCTTACCTCTAAAAAACTCCTGTTTCTTGTCTCATTGCTCATTCCGTCAAATTTCTCTTTCCTGTACTATATTGTAATATAGTCTGCAATGCAAGGTTTCTGCACCTTTATTTCTGTCTTCAAAATTGTTTTGAAAGGCAGAAAATAAATATGGCGAAAGCACTGTGGTGGTTGTTATCACCCGCAGAACTTGCATTTGCTCCTTCTTCTATATATATATACATATATATATATATATATATATATATATATATATATATATATATATATATATATATATATATATATATATATACACATATACATATATATATATATGCAACAAAGCCCGCAGGGAAAATTAATACCAGGATTCCAAGTACATTCTAATTGTATTTCGAGCTTAATATCAAGTAATAACAAAAATATAAAAAAATGTAGAGAGAGAGTGAGAGAGAGAGAGGGAGAGACAGAGAGAGAGAGACAGAGAGATATGATACAGAGGAGAGGGATCGCCTACATAAAAGCAAAAAATCCATCAACAAAATGAATTAATATGAAATGGAAACCTTAGGAGGAGCGAAGATAAAAAATACAAACTAAGATCATTAAATCAGGTAAATTCAAAAGACTAAAAGTTGACAAGAGGATATTTATATATATATATATATATATATATATATATATATATATATGTGTGGTTAAAAGACTATTTTTGGCAAACACAGTCTTTTTCAGAGCCCACGGAAGGAACTCTTCTCACATACACGAGAGAATAACAATTAAAAAAAGCGTTTTCTCAGATAGCCAAAGCGCTCCTTCCGAGGGCTTTAAGGAAGACTATGTTGGCCAAAAATAGCTTTGAACCACATAATTATGATTTCCTTACTGCACTAATTTTTCTCAATATATATATAGAGCCATAAAACCTCATGCAAGAAGTGGAATGCCATGTTTCTCTGCGGAGGTAGATGAATCGTGTTTGTAACAACCGCAACAACCAATCGGAGCGCAGCAATCGCGCGCTCCTAAGTCCCTCCCTAAGGTCCTCAAGCATACACCTGTGATTAATTGTAAATTTATATAAGTGTATTCTAGGTACTAACTCCTAAGTGTTAATTTAATATATTTCTAATTACAGTTCCTCACTTTTGTTTATACCATTTACCTTATCCTAGTATTTAAAATCCCCCAAACCGTACATTAGTACATTTCCTATAATCATATTATTTTAAAGCCTACAATATTACCTTTCCAACAATCCTACAATCTCTTTTTTATACTGCTATTGTACAATAACCGATTTTATTTACTAAGTTAATTTTAACTTATCATTTTAGATATTTAATATTTACATTCTGAATTAATTATTTCTTTCATTCTTACCTTTTGAAATCTCGTCTAAAAATGATCTATTTGATACGTGATCTCGTATATATTAAAGAAATTATTAGTTATTTTACCAATTTCTAGTCTCTAGTATTTCCCAAGCTAATTATATCGCTGTATTTTAGCAGTGCCTATTTAAAAAGTGAAGTAGAGCCACCAAGGAACCTCACAAATTGAGCACCCCGTTAGCCCTATGAAATCTTCAAATGGGCACATAAACCAAACACTAAAATATATGCCATTTATTAATAATTAATGTATTAATGCAAAGCAAACTGTATACTTGTAAATAATGCAAAACCGGTAAGAAATGAAATGGCGCTGGTCCCACGATAAACACAAACATTCACACATAAGAAAACTGGTGAGAACAGACGGTTTTGGCCGCGCGGTGATAAGGAATTGAAATGAAACATCTGTTCATACAATTAAGGAATCTGACAGCGAGGAAGTCTGACCCATGGTCTTTTGACATGGATCCTCGAAAGACAGAATTTTATTTTGCTACGACCATATATTAGTCATATTTTCAAATACAAACACACTTTTGTTGTATACGCGTCTACGCTAGATAACACACATACAATCTGGTAAAATATGCTTCGCTCAGCTCTTGGATTAGATAAGTGGAGGCCATGCCCCAAATTTTTCAATAGGATAAAAGGGCTTACAAAAGACACACAAGGACATTCAATAACAAGATCAAGACCAACATTAATATCGAGTAGGCAGTCTCTTGTCAAGGACATTTAGACAATCAACCACCGAAAGCCAAATAAAGGACGTGAAAATACCACAAAACAAATAGTAACTCAGCGATTCAACCTGCGGAGGCGGCCCTAAGACCAAGAATAAACCTACAAAACCGTTATTTTCCAATTTACTTACATACGCCGAGTAATAGGTCGGTTTCGGTCAGCTGAGCCTATAAGTCGATAACTAGCGGGCATCGGGAACATTCATTTGGAATCATAAACAACAATCTCCGATAAAATCCCTTACCCCCCCCATATATTAAATAAAAAAATCATATGGTTATATTGAATATATATTTGTTTTCTAATGTTTTCAATAAATATTTGGATTTTTTGTTTGGCGGCAGGCGGATGTTTTGAACCAAATTTTTACCAATAATGCAGTTTTGAGTGCTGAATACGAATATTACATTTATTTTGGGAGAATTTAAAGGAGGTATTAAAAAAAAATTTAAGGCGCACTAGCTTAGAACATCATTTTATAAACAATTATGATTATATAGTGGGGGGCTGTGTTCCCCCCAATTGATTGAAACTCAGAATCAACGTAGGGAGGTCCTCCCGCACTGCTAAAAGGTGGAACATATTGGAACACGGTTGTACCCACGGTGAGATGCTCGATTCCTATTTATGTGTATTTATGTGGCGAAACGCAATAGAAATGAAAATTTGTTTAAAAAAATATTATGGGATACTCATATCTAAACACGAGGGGCGGTCAATAAATTTTGCGAATCGGTAAGGCAAAACAGAGGAAGGATGATAGCTGTTTGTGGGGGTGTAAGGACAAGTTATGACAAGTCAGGACCTGCAGCCGCACGCTCCTGCCTCGTCTATTTAAGAAGCAGTAGCTGATCGCAGATCGTCAGTCACCAATTTTTCAACAATGGAGAAGGTTGAGCACCGCACAGTGATCAAATTTTGGACCAAGGAAGGCAAGAATGCAAAAAGAGATCCATGAACGCATGGTTGCAGTGTACACCGACACCAGCCCTTCCTATGCAACCATTGCTCGCTGGAATAGTGAGTTCCGCCATGGTCGTGATTACCTTGAAGATTACCCCCGTCCAGGACGCCCCTCAGAAGTGACCAACGAGACAATGTGACCCGTGTGGAGAGGATAAGGCTCGAAAATCGACGTGTGAAGGTCTAAGAAATCAAGCGAGGACTTGGAATATCACATGGAAGTGTTATCAACATCATCTACGACAATTATGCCATGACCAAGGTATGTGGCCGTTGGGTCCCTAGAAACCTCACGCCCCATGATCGACTTCAATGTCATCAAAGTCCACAAGGCCAGAGTTGCACAAGCTGCCCTGCACGAGTGCGGATTCGCGGAGCTCAACCATCTCCCCTACAGTCCAGATCTGGCCCTTAGCAACTACATTTTATTCCGCCAGCTCAAGGCTGCACTGCGTGGACGCCGGTTTGGGGACGATGAACATGTCCAACTCGCCGTCCAGGAGTGGATTGAACAGCAGTCAGGAGATTTCTGGTTGTCGGGAATTCGAAGCCTCAGGGACAAGTGGCGCAAGTGCATTGAAGTCGAGGGTAGTTATATTGAAAAATAATAAAACACTTTTCCTCATATCTCGTTACCTTATATCCGAATTGCAAAATTTATTGACCGCCACTCGTACAAATGAATGTTTAAAGAAATAATAAAGGGAGTGAAGAATAATAGTAGTAAATCATATGGCAGTTAGAGTGCGTTTCATTTTCATTTCGTTCTTTACAAAATGTATCGGACAAACCAAAATTTACAGTTTGAAATACTTTTTTTAGATACTTTCTTTTATTTATCCAGAAAAGAAATGTTATATTCGTATTCAGCACTCCAACCTGCATTATTGTAGAAAATTTGGTACAGAAGATCCGCCTGCCGACAAACAGAAAAGACCCCAATATTTTTTTTTATTTTTCAATTTTAACGCATCTTCCTATCTTACCATTCTTACATGCGAATTATGTATAGAAAGTTACCTTCCGTCATTCGCAACTTAATGCAATTAACAGGAAAGGTAATGCGATAGATAATTTATTCTCTTTCAAAAACGACCCCGTTAAAACAGTAAGTATTATACTCTTTATCTTCAGGCCACTGAATTGAAACTAATTCAACCTCGCAAACTCTCAACACACGTTTTGCGATATACAGGAGGAGGGGGGGAGTTAACGGACTAAACTCGTATGGATTCCAAGTTTGATTACGACATAGGAATGATACTCTTAATTTCAAAAGGTTTTCTTTGTCTGGTGCCCAGGCACTGTGACGTTGCCAAAGTTATAGCAGAACCTTTTAGCATCATCCTACCACTTTTTATTCTTTTCAAGGTAAATAAAACACAAGGTGATATGAATATACGCGACAGTCTACCCAGAATCTGTTACCAGATAATCTTCAAATATACAATCTTTATGGCTTTGGGCAGAGCAACTGATCATCATGTATGCCGCGCCCACTCTAAATCGAACCAAAACAAACGTTTTATAACTCATGTTATATCACCAGAACCTAATATTTTGTTAATTAACATAAAACCTATCAAATCTATTTTAAAAAATAGTTACATTTTAAAAAAAAATTCGGTATGTAATCATTATAATATTTAAAGGTAAAAACACCCCGCCCTCTAAAATGACGCAGACATTTCTTAATGTATTAATTGTACATTACCTGGAATTGCTAAATCTTACGAACCTTTTTCATATAATTATATGGGGTGTTAAGTTCTTCAAATGCTTTACCTTTCAATGTTCCATAAAGCATAAAATTTCCCGAGCTTCCGGAAGTAACCTAACCTTGATCTTGCAATTTCGCCGGAAACGAAATCCTAGGGCATTGAATTTTCAGATAAATGGAAGTAAAAGAGTTATAAATTAAACAAATATTGCATATAAATGGCCATATACAGACAGAAAGTGAGCGCCGTGCTAAATACATAAGTATAAAGTAAAAGTATACAAACTCAGAATTTCTTTTAGTTTTTAGAACCCTCTCCCGGGAATCTATTTCACTTGGTTTCAGTCAGCATTAAAAGATTGTTAAGAACGAAAACTTCAGTACGGAACTTTGTCATCCATAAAAACAATAAATAGTTAGGAGGTGCTCGTTCACTTTTATGGGCGTTTGAACGTCTCTTTATTTTAAGGTCCCAAATATAGAAGACAAATTTGCAGCTTTATGGGTCACTCGCACACCTTGTATTGCCTTATTGTTTTCCAATCATAACTAGATAGATGTGTATGCCATAGCCTGAGCGAACAATTTGGGGAATAAATAAGTATTTTAGGTTCCCTTTTTCAATTTATCGACGATTTGCATGTATCCTATTTAGGTTGAATGCACACCATTCATGTGTATAGTCACAAATAAGCCTTGTATAAATTATTAGTGTACAGTCATGGACAAATATTTTGAAATAACTATATTTTTTCGGATCAAGTAAAGATAGTTTCTCCTACTTTACCAAGTAACGATCATCCCTCCCAAAGTTACACTAGCAAAGCTAATTAATCCCTCCCAAGGCTAAAATAAAAAAAACTAACTGTTAAAAAAATATTTAGGATAATATTTGTTAGAAAGTTTATTTAAAACAATTAAAAATTGTAAGCTTTGTAGAACTCTAGAAATTAAATTTAATGACTTAATTAAAACGGTATGGCTGAGAATCGTATCGCAAAAATCATTGAAAACATTGTATTTATGTCTTTCAAGCAACATAAATTTAAGCATATAAGAGGTTAGCATTTCTCTCTTACATCTCCCTCATGCATTTAATTCTTAGTTTATGCTTATTCCAGTAGCCTCAAAACGATGATGTCCTAACTTCGTATACCTCCCATTTTACCAAGAAAAGTTACTCCCTCATTTTTGTCTTAGGAGAGAGTATCTGTACTTGATTCATTTTTTCATATCAGAAAATTAATGGAACTAATCAAACGTTGCCTTTTTAGCATGTTTGTATTATAAGTAGTAGGTGAACTATAGACAAATTTAGAGCCTAAACCAATTTTATTAATATATACAGTCAATTGATACGTTCTGCACTACTGCTTCAATTGGTTTGGGTAGCTGAAGACCAAATTTGTGATGATATCTTGACTGATAATGCTCCATTTTTGTTCAATAGGCACCGGCAACTGCCCACAATGGGATGACTTCAGCTTAGCAACTGTTAGATTGACCCCAAATAGTGTATTAGTTTCAAATGTGGCGAATATCTGGCCCAAGGTCCCAAAAGGTCGTATTATTTTCAGCCGAACACATTGTTATTGCGTTTGCTTTTCAACAACGTGCGCTAATATTCTGAAAATAGAGTTATCATCCACAAATTGGTCCTGAACTGTTAAGAAATGTAACGATTGCAGGCTCTTGAACCGTATTACACATGTATCCGTGTGAGCGTGAACCCATGTCCGTCGAGGAAGGTCAGCTTGGATTAGTTGCCCCCACCCTCTCTGGTCGCGTCCGTCGAGGCAGGTCAGCTTGGATTAGTTGCCCCCACCCTGGCCGCGCTCTTCCTTGGTTTATCGTTATATAAGGGAGCGAGGGTGGTTACATACCTTTTTGGCCTCAGAATACCTTCCGCCCCGGCTCTCTTCCCAACTTTATCATCTCCAGCTTGAAGAAGGAAGAACTAACAAGCTCGACTCTCGAAATTCTCCTCAAAACTCTTAAACTCCTGGACTCTGAGACAGAACATTTTCAAAGTTTGAAGAAGAGAGAACTCAGGGCTCATCTTTCCTGGAGCACCTAAAACGAGTCATCCCTTCGAGTAACTTCCTCTCCCGTCATTCTCCAACCAAGATAAGTTTATGCCCATTTTCATAAATTGGTCCTGCGAATTTCCTCAAATTCTTATCAAACTTTCAAACTAATTTGGCCCTCTCTCTCGCTTAAATTCATTACAACATTCAGTCCTCTAAATTCTTACATAACTTTCTATCTATTTCATACCCTTAAATTAAATTCTAACTAACGAGAGCATTTGGAACTAAACATCGTTTCGAATAATCTCTGGAGAGGCTAAATTATGTTTCCAAATCAATCCGAGACGAGTGCATCTCATCTAAGCGCCACCAATTTGCTTAGCCATGCTCTGCTTTCAAGAAACTAAATTTAACAACATTAGAAAGATAACTCTACTTCTATTAGTTATGCTAATGGAAATTGCGATTGATTTGGAGAAATCTGTTCTCTCAAAGATATACTCGTTTGATTATCTTTTTCCCTCAACCCAGCTTCCTGTTTTCCTTTTAAACCCCAAATGGCCGAAAATCCTCAAATTTCCATTTCTGATGAAATCGAATCCCACATCAAAGTCTTAGCCAGAAATAGCGCCTTATTTAAATGTAAAATCACCGTGATCTTTAATAAAATCTGCTCTGAGTTAGAAGAGGCGGAAGTCATTGCCCCTGATGTATTGCAAACTAAGATAGATACGGTCAAGTCCCATTTTTCTTGCTTGCGTTAAAGATTAGACAGTCAGATCCTTGAGACTTGTAAATTCGTCTGCGCCGAGGGATGGGAGTAATCAAGGTTAGATAGTGAACTTTCTGCTCAGGTCACATACTATCTTGATTTTACCTCTAAAGTAAAAGAGGTTTCGGTAAGTACAAGATCTCCTCACCCTTCGGTTTCTTCGTAGTCTAAAGTTAAAATCTCGGATCTAGAAGAGATATTGGGCTACTTAGTAAAACCTTTAGGATGAGAAATC
Organism: Ceratothoa steindachneri; assembly: GCA_963969495.1. Classification (NCBI taxonomy): domain Eukaryota; kingdom Metazoa; phylum Arthropoda; class Malacostraca; order Isopoda; family Cymothoidae; genus Ceratothoa; species Ceratothoa steindachneri. Next base: position 57,351,648 of record OZ018338.1, on the reverse strand, counting down.
CCCACGCCTGCATTACCCTGCATTTATTTTCACGATACATCCGATAAACTTAATTATTATTCCTTTTTGTCACGATTTGAAAAAACCTTGTGAGTTCGAAGAGTAACCTTTCTTCTGTCACTAAACTTGCCTCTTTCTTGTGGTATCTTAAAAATTAGACGTACTCCTTACTCAAGCATCTGGAAAGCACAGATGCCAATTATTCGGTTGGTTTTGAATTACTTGAAATAGAATCTCTGGAAAAAAACTCCGAGACTATCTCCGACTCGAGTCTTTGCAAACTCTCAGTGTTGCTCAATAAAATCCGAGCAATCTTGTACGAATTAAAATGATTTAGGATTGATATTTTCAAGGAAGATAGCGCCGAAAATATTATGGTATCTCAATTAATTTATATTAAATTAATTACAGTACCTTAAAACTTTAAAATGGAGCTAAGATTAGCTACCAAGACTGATTATCCTGCCCTGGCACAAATCTTAGACAACTGTAGCAATATAATCTAAGGCCTCGAAGAATTGAGGTATTTTTCTTGCCCTAACACCTCCGAGGAAGCTCTAAGCTCAACTCTTATCGGCCTCCTGCTTTCAAACCAGTTTATTCCTTTCATGTCCCTTTCTCTAAGCCTTCACTATCTGTCAAAACTTCCAAAACTAACATTTCAACCACTCTCGGCTTAGAGTGGTCCTTTTCAAAGAGCAAGTTTCAAACTAGTGATAATTTCAAAACTCAAATTAAAACCTAAACTCAAACTCCCTCTTTTCTAAGTGCAAGTTGTGCCCGGAAACTCATAACATGGTGAACTGTAACGTATTTGAACCCCCTAATATAAGAGGTAAACGTTGCTTAGAAATGAGCCTCTGCTACCATCGTTCTTCCACTCGAGATCCACCAGAATCGTGCCCCGCCGTCAAACGCTTCCTGTCCTACTAGTGAAAGTTTTGCCAGAAAGAACTCACATTTCTGCCTAGGTATATCTTAGTCAAACGCCTGTAAATTTTTGACTAAATCTGAGGCAGAATATGACTCTACAGTCAGATGTAGAAGTAGCCAAAGGTTCCGTTATTTCAAAACTCTATTCAGATTTCCTATTTCCGACTCTAACCGGATATCTTGGATTGGGATGTACATTCTTGCCTGTGCGTTGTTTAATCGATCTGGCAAGCCAAAGGTCATACACCTCTGAATCCGTGGCTTCCCATTTTGGAGCTTATCTGTAGGAACTACCCCCGCATTCTTGTACTAGCAAACATTAATTGGGTCAAAAATCACACACATAAGACAATTGGATGCGGTCCTTCGCTACGAATCTCTCCAAATGTTGATCAAATTCTTGGTTGATTTTAATATTATCTTTGATTTTACGGTAAAAGGATTCGAAGGTGCAATTCCGGTTCTGAGGAAAAAAGACATCCCACTGGCAGAAGAGGCCTTTTCTCAACCGTTAGTTCAAAGGGATAGAATAGCGGGTATAGGTTGTCTGCTGGGGTTTGATGCCATAAAAAATCTGAAGTTCTCAAACACAGATTTAATAAGGGAGGGGGGAGAGTTCTTTGGAGACAGAGAAGGGCTTGATACCTTACGAAATTATCAGCCGAATAGGCAATACTCCAGTTTTAGAGGGTCACTTGCAGTATCTTGAGCCCAGGCCATCACACTTCAGAAAACAGCTATTGATCCCCAAGTGGTCACAATTACCGAAATTTGGGTGGGCTGAACCACCAAAGTGCTCCGAGAAGACGTTTTGCGAGTTCCTCAGCTAGACCAGGGTGGCTATGCTAGCTCAAACGAAATAAAGGGTACCCTCTCCTTCAACGCGAGGAAGAGGTTCCCCTTGAGAGCACTTCATTTTAAATAACTGCAAACACCCCTCACATCACTCTATAACCTCGTAAACGGATAATAGTAGTTCCTTAATAGATCGTAATCCGATGGAAACCGGCTCTTCTGACTCAGAGAGTAATGCGGGAAACAAAGTGGAAAATGAGGTTAATTTGCACAAAGGCCCTTTTTTGCAACCAGAAGGTGAATAAAATTTTTAACATATAGTCAACTTTGCCCTTAGTAGGTCGCATTCTAAGTTCCACCCTCTGAATTTCATGAAATAAAAAATTAATTTAGATCTGGGCCTAGAGTAACTGTTTTCACTAGAATCTCTTGGATCAAAGGACAACGATACGCGGTCGATCAATAAATCTAAAATTGAGCCATTTAAAAAGTCGATAAAACTCAGGAATTGTGGGTATTTAGTAGATTTGATATGGTTCTACGATATACTTTTCCACGTTCCATCCAATTTCAAAATTGCCTTGGCAACAGTGAAGCGTATCAAAGCCACTTGAGAAACAAGGACTAGATCAAGCATATAGCGAAGTGTTCCAAAGCCAATTTGAGGCTCGAATTTTGGAACAGATCTCGGTTGAACCCAAAGACTATCCCCTCTATAATTGGACCCTTCATCGCCTTCTCACAAAAAATGTTTTCAGACTACCACGAAAATCCAACCTGTGCTTAGTTGTTCTCTGAAATGTTGCTAGGTGCCTTGTCTAAACGAGGCTTCCTTCGGAGGAGTAAATTTACTTGCTTCTATTTTTCTCTCCTCTATAGATTTCGCCCTGACAATTTTTTTCTACTTTCCGGCATTAAACAAGCTTATCTTCAAATTCGATTGAAAGCAGTGTGCAAAAAGTATCGTTTCTGCTTTTTTGGCTTAAAGAAGGCAGACTCGTTTCTTATACATAGATATAAGTCTCTAACCTGCTATCCGTTTATGTTAAATTTCATTTTAAAACTAATTTCTAATTTTCCTAAGGATTTTACAATCAAGTGTTAAATGATTCATTTTATGTCGATAATTTTGTGTATATAACTTGGATGCTAATTTCCTCAAGGAAGTGTACACTGATGCCAATAAAAATTTGGGTCAAGGGTGGTTCGAGCTCCGATCATAGAATACAAATCTCATACAGTTAAAAACAATATTCAAGACAAGAAGACGTCCGAAGAACATAACTGCTGATTGGAAGGAGTCCTGGGATACAATTATCAAGTATACATTGATCTAATCGGTTTAATTGATCCTAAAGTCGATGCAATCGTTAAAACTAAGCGTAATGTCCAATCGATAATTCCTCAATTGTTTGAGCCCCCTCATATTATATGTGCTCGTATTTATTCTTGGTGGACTGCTCATGAGAATGCTGTGGTCTCAGGAGTTATAATGGAATACTTCGATTTCTGGTAGAGATGTCGCTACTTAGGAAATGTTCGAACCGATTTGATGAAGTTGGTCGAAGTGAAAATTCGACGATATGCCATTTATGAGGTGGAGAGCTGAAAATATTTTGCGATGTGTGCACGTTACCTCTCTGTTCACATCCATAACTTTAGAGAAACTGTATAGATCGACATATATGAAGAGAACCGATTATTACATTACAAATCAATCATTAGAGTAAAGAACCTACGCCTCCTTGACTTATGTATGGATTCTACTGTCTTCACGTACATCATTGTCATCTGCGACCGAAAGAAAGGTATACCAATGCGATCTCCTCTTTCTATCGATATTGAAAAGCTCGTAATGCAGAGGTTTTAGAGACTAGCACTCTCCAGCCCCCTCACTCTGAGGCTTTGGCTGAGATTCATAACCACATCAATGGCGTCTGTGATAGAACGGGTTGAGGCTGCTTAATTTTAACCACTATCACATGTTATTTAAAAACACGATGCTACCAACGTGTATCTTCGCTTTGAAGCCAGGCGCATTATCGCCGCCACCTGAGTCAATGTTTAAACAAGGAGGTTTATCTTTCCTCGTTCGCCCCATGCTCCACCCGCGCCAGATTAAGTTAGGCTTATAGGCAGATAAGGTATTGTTCTCAGGCGCGGCTGTGCATTCCCTCGAAGCCCCCTCTCCATTGCCCCCTACGCCAAGGGGATGTCCCGACTATTTATATGGAAACCTTACCACTAAGATCAGATTTGAGATCCAGATTTTCTTCGCGAAACATCACTACGATCCACTCTCACCTTGTGCGCCAAGGGCCATCGACCTCGAGATCCACCATCACTTGTCCAGAAGAGGATAATATCCCTTGAGTGCCAAGGTTCGAGCCTTCATAACGCCAAGTCCACAAGGCTTCCCCTGCTGTTCAGAAAGAGAACAACGTAGAACAGCCATTGTTCTTCTAGCCCGTTCGCCAAGAAACGGTTCTCACCCTTCCCCCTTGTTGTTCAGAAGAGAACAACATTAGAACAGCCATTGTTCTCGAGCCCGTAGACAAGAGATGGTTCTCAACCCCCCTGTTGTTTAAAAGAGAACAACGTAGAACAGCCATTGTTCTTCAAGCCCGTTCCTCAAGGATCGGTTCTCATTCCCAAGTCGCCACGTCAGGATCATTTAATTCCCCCCCTTCGGCTGGAACTCGCCAGCGGACCGAAAATTTCTTTAGGTCGCCTTCCTCTGCACAACAAGTGTAATTACGTAAGCCGAACGTTACCTTAGAGTATTTAACCCTTTTGTAAATTCTATCCTGTGCTTTAAATGGTTTAGCGAACCATCCCATCCCTTTAATTTATATTTGTTTTACCTTTTTAAATCTCTCTTAATCCTCGGATTAGCTAGATTTCCCACGACCCTTTCCAATTCTCTGCTTATGTCAATATTTTCCGTTTTGTGTGTTGTTGATAGTTTTTATTAATAAAACTCTATTTTATTAATGATAGCCATATTATTATCCTTGAGCTCAGTTTCACTTCTTAAGCATATCTAAGATAAATAATATCGGTCAACCCAGACAACCACGCACTCTAAAGATTTTAACTTCTATTTTCTTAAAATTTCTTACAAAGTTTTTAACAGGGTCTTCGAGGCGAGAAAAAGCATCCACGAATGACATTCTTTATTCCTAGACCTCTTTCGACCGTGTTATGTCATATTCAGGGAATGAACAGAAATAGGATTATTCACAAATTGCTACACTTATTATATAGTCTTTCTACGTGAACTTTGGCGTAACCTCCACAACCCTCTCAAGACTACTGACAGCTCACCGTCAAGTTGTCGCGATTAAAAAACACGCCCACTCACATGGCGTGAAAGGTTGAACGCGGACATCTCCATCATCCTGAGAATCCAAAACCGCAGAAGATTGTGGATGGCTGAAGCCCTCATTATTCCAATGAAGAAACCTGCAATTAACGTGCAACTTCAGCCGAAAACCATACTCCCGACATCTCGGCGTCCCCGAGTTGACCGCCGTTAAAAGAAGCACGTTTTCAAACTCCATTTCCCTTTGCCTCCTTTGCCAGAGAACTAGATCGGAGAGAAAAATAGTCAGAAATGAAATAAAATGAAAGAGATAGTGGGAAGAAAAGTTTTAGATCTCCGTGCCCCTCCACCATTCCCCGACCAGTGCCTCCCAGAGGAGAGCTCCGACGAAGGGGAGACAGGAAGGGAAAGAAGAAAGAAGTAAGAATAGGACAGAGTGAAATAAAGTCAAAGGCTTGAAAGTTGCCCAAGTTGTCCTGTGAATCTGCTTAACGTGGAACACGGACGATGGTGTTTTTATGTTTTCCTATCTTTTACTTGTTAATATTTGCTGTAACTGTCCCTGGCGTTAGTACTTGGCCCATTTTTCGATAGCGATAAAAGAGAAAGATGATTAAAGTGAAAGGAAGTTGGAGGTTCACAGATAGGTGCAAGTTGCGTCGAGGTCACGCTAATCTCTTTACTATAAACTAATTTTAGAGTTAAGTTCGAAATAAGTTAAAGTGTGTCTCTTTGTATATTTCTGTTTGTTTTGTTATTATGTTATATGTGTATGGGTTAGGCGTTCAAACCGTTGTTAGCATTATTTGTTCTCCTGCTATGTTAATAATTTGAGTTTCTTGGTTATTTATTTGTTTATTTTTCTCTTTTTTATTTATGTTGTTTTCCTTTTTCGTCCATTTGCACTTTTGGATAGTTTTGTCATTCCTTGTTGGTATTAAGTCCAATTCGGTGAGTTTTGTCATTATTTGTGCAATATTTTGTCACAATCGGGTGTCCTTATTTGGTTTACACATAAATCTCCTCTTCTTCATATAGTCCGCTTTGTTTTTAATAGTAGGAAACAGCATATGTAGTCTCCATCCTGTTCCTTGTGCTATTTGATTATTTAATTCCTCTCCTATTTCTTCTTGTGTTTTTATATGAATTTTTGGACTCTTTTTTCAATTATTATATTTAATGGTTTATTTACTCTTCATTGTATAAGTCTCTGTTTTTCCTCTCTAATCATCGCGTGTTCGAAATGATATTTACTCCCTTATTCTGTATACGTTGCATTCGTATTATATTTCATCTTGAAACCGTATACATGGCAATTATTAGATATATCAAAGTAGGCTGTATCATGGCCTGGTAGATCTTTTTCTAATTTTTCATGTCTAGATTTCTTAATCTGTAAAGTTAGCATGCTTCGTGCTTTGTTTATTCTTTCGGTCACGTATTTCTTGTAACCATTTTTGGTAATAGTTAGGCTTAAAATCTTTCCTTCACCGTACACGTTTATCACTCTCCATATACGTAAACGTCGGATAGATTTTTTGCGATACATAGCTATAATTTTAAATTAATCTTTATTCGTTTTAATTTTCCATTTGCGTTCATACACGTTTAGATTTTCAATTTCTATTGTCGTTACTCTGGCCTGCATCTGAGGGTTCCGATAAACACAGGGAATTAATTGAGTGAAATCCTTTGTGAATTGTATGTTCACACAGCCCTCGTTCCTGGATGAGGGAATGTCCGAGGTATACACTGAGTATAGCGAAGGAGTTATAATTTTAAATTTATCTTTATTCGTTTTGATTTTCCATTTGCGTTCATACACGCTCTTTTTTTTCTGTTTCTATTGTCATTACTCTGGCCTGCATCTGAGGGTTCCAATAAACTCAGGGAATTAATTGAGGGAAATCATCTGCGTAGTGTATGTTCACACAGTCCTCGTTCATGGATGGGTGAATGCCCGAGGTATACACTGAGTATAGCGAAGGAGTTAAATACCCTCCCTGAGCGAGACCCGCATTAAGCTTGAATCTTTCACCATGGTAATTCCCCCTGTCTATGTATGCATAACTTTCCATGGTGTAGTCGCATGAAATTCTTTCCAAATAGTTGTTCATTTCCAGATTTTGAATTTTATGTTGTATGCCTCTTTGCCAGACTTTATCAAATGCCTCCGAGACGTCCCGCCATACAATGTCCATACTGCATTTCTTTCCTTTCACTTTGCTTTTTTTCTGTAATCACGCTGAGGGCCATCTCCGTATTCCTGTTGTTTCGGAAACAGAATTGTTATTGTTCCAGAGGTTGTTTTCTGTGAGATATTCATTTAATCTTGTGTTCAGGATTTTTTCAAACACCTTTCCAATGAAATCGAGAAGGGATATAGGTCTGAAGTTTTCGACCTCCGAAGGAGATTTTCCCGGCTTCGGTATGAATATCATTTTGGCTATCTTTAATTCATCGGGGAGGTATCCCGTGTTTATACAAGCGTTAAACACGTTTCTTAACCCTTTGAGTATATCATTCGGTGCTTCTATATAGTTTTTTTTCCGGTGCGGCCCGATTTCTCAAAGGGCCTTTTTTAAAAAATTTGAGCTGGTAATCTTTAATTCCTCGATTGTGATATTGACGTTAAAGGCATCGTTCGCATACCGTTACTCTTCTACGTAGTGATATGGGAAAGTCCTCTAAATCCGTTCATTTAGTTCGTCAATTATTTGGTTTTCGAAGTCTATATGATAGTTTTCGTTTTCCTCTTCGCTGATGTTGAACACTCCTTTCCACTGTTCCTTGAACAATTTATCAATCTAGCGTTCATCTTCAATTAATTTCCCGTTTTTGTCCTTAATCTTTATTTTCTCTTTACTTTTAGTATTTCCCATTCTTTTTATCTTTTCTAAAATTCTCGGAGCAATAGCTCGTTGTCAATAGTTTGAACGGCTATGTCCCAGTATTCAATTTGTTTGTCCGTTATTGTGCTTAGTAGTTCCCTTTTCTAGGTTCTCAGATTGCGGTATTTTTCCCTTGACGTACCGCTTATTATTATGTACTCGTTTATCTCTTTTATTTCTGCATTCTTAGTTTTCATTTCATTTGTCCATATAAAGTATTTAACTGTTTTGTATGTGTTTCTGGGTATTGCATTCCCGTCAGCTGTTTGTATTGCGGTCCGTATTTTTTCCAGGTTGCCGTCGATTTCTCCCAATCTGCTCTATGGTATGCCTTCCATTTTTTAGCGGGTATTTGCATTGGTTACTGATTCCTGGTGAGTAGTGTTGCTGTGCGGTCGCTGCAGATAACATCTACAGGTTCCATGTGGTAGTTAAAAGGAATGTTAATGTTTGCTAGGCAGATATCTGGAGTTGTCCCTGTTCTGTCTTTAATTAGCGTTGTGTAGTCTGGTACTAGTCTTCTTATTATCCATCTGGCTATTAGAGCTTGTAGGTTTTTTTCCTGTTTGGTTTCTGTTCCTATATCCTGTGTAAGTGCGTCTTACGTTCAGGTCTTCTAAAATAAATTGGAACTCTACTGTTAAATATTCTCACAAAGCTATTTATTGGGAGTCCCGGTCGTCGCGGTAGTTGGTATCCCGTAGCTATTATTATATTGGTTAATTCCATTTTGACCTAAATTGCGAGGTAAGATTCGGTTTGTCCTTGTTTTATTTTGTACTCTATTCCTTTCTGTATCGCGATTGCTGCTCCGTCGTGTTGTTCGTTTGCGTGGTTAGAAGCTATTACATCACAGTTCCATATTTTCAATTTGTACGTCTCGAGGTTAATTCCCATGATCTTATATTAGAATTATGTCGGGATCTATTTTTCTGGATATATTTCGCTATGTGTTTTCTTTATCTTTCCATCCGTTCTGCTTTCAATTTTGTCTTTTGGATATTAAGCGGTTCTTCTTTTACAGGAGAGGCGTTTTTACGATTATTTACGTGTATCTTTTTCTTGTTGTTCTGCTTTTTCTTTATGTTCTCGCAGAGATTTGTCTCTTTTCCATCGGTGTCCTGTCGCGTGGTGAGGCATCCTTGGTCGATTTCCTTTTTTGTTTTTACGCGTACATTCTTTTGTGCTTTTTTATTGTTCTCGTCAGTGCTGCTCTCTGATTCTGTTTATTCGCTCTCTGTGTCTTCTTTTTGTTTCCATTCGCTATAATTTCTTTTTGCTTCTTCAATGGGTGTCTTTGTTGTCTCCTCAGAGATCTTAATGTTGAATATGGCCGATGAATCAATGTCCTTAGGGAATTTTATTGGTTCCAGCCCGGTTTCCTTGAGCATGGAGTTCAACGTTGTGGCATATGTTCCCGGTTGTGTCGTATTAATAACGTGTGAGTAATGAATACACGTCAGTATTTTTACTCTTAGTGTCCCTTTGATTGTAATATTAGTGGTTTGGCCGTTAGGCTTAGCTGTCGTTGATGCATATGTGGAATTTCGTGATGCAAATTTTCGCTGGCGGATTTCAGTTTCTTTTCTTATTATAATTTCTTTTCTCTTCAGGCATGACATAGCCATTGTTCTATTGTTTCCTCCACAATTTACGCATTTATTTATTAATATTTGAGCAGTTTCCCCATGAATGGGGGCCGCTGCACTGCAAGCATATCTTTTCCTTTTGGGGGCAGTTGGCAGTTATGTGATCTTCCATCTTATAACACCTGAAGCAAATTTAAATATTGTGGTACTGATCCCGTTGAATATTGCTGGTGGGGATTATCATACTGTACGCGAAAAGTCCCTTTTGTAATGCTTTTGTGGCAAACTCTCTAGGCTCGCACATGATTTTAAAAACATGTGTATGCACACTGAATTTAATTAAGTCGTCAATCTTCAGCCATGCTTGTTGCTCTTGTAGTTTTTGTCTTAATTACTCAGGTGTATGCTCTCCAAACCAAAACTCGATTTTTCTGCAGACGATACTTCGATTCGCGATTATCTGTGGATGTACTTTTGCTTTTAGGTTTATTTTATGGAGAGCGATCGTGCCCGCCGTCATTGTTATCAGCACAAATTACAACAAATCCATTGGGCGTCTCGATGGATTTGGTAAGTACAATTTGTAAATCCTTGAAAAGCCTTTGGGTGACTTCCTGGGGTTTCCTTTTAATCTCGTTCGGTATAACTCGGAGGGGCAGGCTCTTGGTAAAATCCGGCGGGTCCATTTTCTTAGCTCTTACATCTCCGGGTGGAACGTAGTAATGAGAAGTAAAACCTAGAGAAATATTATTCCCACTCCACTAGTGGGAGAAGCTCCCTATATAAACCTATTTCAAAATAACTTACCTTCCTTGGGGCGCGCACCCCCCCGACCACTCTACCTAGATGGCCTAGCCCTATAGACAATCCTACAGTTGGGTTTGTGCTCGTCACCGCTAACCGGGCTCCTTCTGTGGCCCCCTAAAGGGGGCTCCTTCAGGAGTTCACTATACCCTACTACCGACTGTTTCTGGGACATTACTGGTGGTCGAGTTATACTGTGCTAGGCAGAAGTACAGTTTAAGAAAGATGGCTGACGACAGTGATAGTTAGTGGCAGAAAATTGAGGAAATAACCGCTTTGTGGTGATTCCCACGAATCGAAAACAGATCTTCCAATCAGTCCGATGCGCATATATTCCCTCTGCCTTTTTTTGAAGGATAGGCAGTCGTATGTAGAAAAATGCTTCTTTTTTCACAAAGTTATGCAAGAAAATAGTTGTCGTTATTTAGCAGTGCGTAGTTGCTGTCAGTAGTCAGATGAACTGAGCCTACATATTTTTTAAGGGGAGAAAAGGTACGGCTCGTGGTTACTCCTCACTTTTGTACCCCTCCCACGATCGGGGAAGGGCATAGAAGAGGAGGAGGCCCGCGGCCGACTTGCTCCTGGAGAAACTCCCCCCCCCCTTTTGACTCTCAGTTCAAGTGAACCGATAGTGAAGTTCGAAACAAGCTTAAGAAGAGGGTTTATAGCTGTGGGAGACGAAAAGTTTTAAGTTAAAAAAGGACAGATTCGTAAGGAGGCGGCAGATTAAGCAACCTTGGGTGGTCAAAGATGGAAAGGGTGGAATACCCTTGCCTGAAGGACAAGGGGGACCTGCTGATTAACGTGGATTCCGAACCACCGTTATGCCTTTACTCATCATTGTTTCTTCCTTTCTCACGCTTTTAGCACCTATGTTCCTCATACAGAAGCAGGAAGACCGCCTAATCTCTGTTCCCTTATTCTCTTTATCTTTCATTCATGTTTCTATTGTAGCATTCATGCCGTTTAAGTTATATTAGCTCTGAGCTTTGTTTATGTATTGTTATGTTACTTGTTTTTACTTTCCTTACTTTGTTTCACTTTCTCTTGTTGTTATCACTTTTTCGCTATTTCATTTTAGTTTCACTTTGTTCACTTGTTTTACTATTAACTTTTACTTCACTATCATTTTGTTAAACTTTTTAATACTATATTTCACATATTTCACATTGAGTTTACTATGTTCGTTAAATTTCTGTTTTACTGTTAACTTTCCTTTCACTATCATTTTTGTTAAACTTTTTAATACAGTTCACTTATTGCACTTTTAGTTCGTTTTGTTCGTATTATTTCCGTTTACACTTTTGATCTGTGTTGTCTTCTTAGTCGGTTGTTTTTTCCTATTTTAGTTGTTAAAATTCGGTTGTCTTATTAGGGTATAAATCTGGTGTCTTCGTTGGTTATTTCGTTGGTTGGGTTTATATATGGTCGGGTAACTATCTTTATCGTTATGCTTGTTCCTTCTCTATTTTTGAATTTCTAACTATTAAAAATAGGTACCTCCTCGATTCTGAGTTGTTGTCTGCGCTGAGAAATCGAGTGATAAAGGGGATTCCAGCTCTGGTGTTCGTGTGCTCTGCAAATATTGAAGGTAGATCGTCTATCTTGCTTTATATTTTATCCGCTCTGTTCCTGATTTTGATGTTGAGCATTTCTAATCTTGCTTCTTATTGCAGATCCTGTAGTCTTCTCATCTCTCTCTCCTACGTGTGTTCGTGATTAGGTAAAGAGCTTTATTTTGTATTCTCTGGAGTTACACTTTTTTGGTCCTTGTTTCACCATTGCGAGAGGATGGTGGAGATAATAGTACCTCTTTTCTCAGATTGTACAGCAGGTTAAGCATCGGAATACCCTTGTTTTTCCTCTCCCTTATATGTAGTTTGTAGCCTCTCTTTGCTATTCTAAGTCCTAGCACTTTGCCCTCACTATGATATCTGTAGTTCTGATCTTCAACTGTTTTGTTCCTGGAGATTGGGATTATTGTAAACTTCCTCCTTATCTTCTACTTGCTTTCGTAGTTGTTGATGTTGATGATTTTTAAAGCTGTTGTGCTTGCCTGAAAGCTCAGAATTCTTCAAATCAACACTCAATGATGGATCAGTAAAACATCGACATTAGGAAATAACTCCAGAGAGATCGATCCAGACATAATATTAATATCAGAACACGGATTGAATTCAGAAGAAAAAATAATGAGATTTTTCGATTACACGGTCATAAATGCGAACCCTTTAGGCGAACGTCATGACGGGGCGGCCATAGTAACAAAAAGAGGGCTGAAGTTCAAAGAATAGTAATTTGGATGAGGCATACTTGGCCGTAAAAATTGAAACGGAATTAACACCAATAATAGTAGCCACGGGATACCAAGCACCAAGAAAATATTACCTTCCCTTGCACCACCTATTGAAAATCTTTGTCACAGGTTTCCCAAACATCTTTATGGAAGACCTCAATGCCAGGTGCAATGCAAATGGATACTGATGTTGGAAAGAAACATTTTCAAAAGAATAGGGCTCTACTTTCCTACATATGTCACAGGCAATGCAGCTACAAAGCCAGACGTAAAATCCCTCCTTATCTTCTGTTTGCTTTCGTAGTTGTTGATGTTGATGATTTTTAAAGCTGTTGTGCTTGCCTGAAAGCGTACATTCCTGTACGGAATGACGATGCGTTTTCTTATATCATCCGCGAACTGTATGTTTAAGCAACCAAGCATTATTGGTGGTGGCAGGTCTGCTGTGTATAGTGAATACAGCATGGGGATGAGACAGCGCCCCTGCGGGATTCCAGCTTCCAATTTGAATTCTGGTCCTGAAAAACCATTGATCTTCACATATGCTCTTCCGTCTTTGACCTAATCGCAGAGAATTCTCTCCAGATTGCTATTTATCTGGAGATTTAAGATCTAATATTGCATTCTTCTGACCCAGACTTTGTCTAATGTTTTTTCTACATCTCTCAGGACAAGATCGAGGTAGTTATTCTTTGCTTTGTCCTTTGCTATTTTTTCTGGTATTTACCAAGTGCCATTGTGGTGTCTCTGCCTCTTCTTAATCCAAGCTGATAATCATTATATAGGTCAATTTCTTCAAGATATTGTTTTAATATTCTGTTAAGGATTTTCTCGAAGACTTTGCCCATGAAGTTCAATAGCGAAATTGGCTGGTAACTACTGAGCTGGTTTTCCTGGCCTTGGGACGAATATCATTTCAGCTAGTTTATAGCTATCAGGCAAGTAACCGGTGTTTAAGCACGCATTAAAAATATTCTATAATGCTCTGATGATTATGTTAGGTGCCTAGGTACAATTAATTCTGGTTAATCCTGAGGGGCCTGTACTCAAAATTTCCTCCCTTTCTCGCTCTACACTTAGTGCTGGAGTGATCTTCTCTATGTTTTCTCGCAAGAATGTGTGGACAATTTTGTCTATCTCTGGATTGAAGTCTTCGTCCTCCTCTGATGTTATGGAGAACACTGATTTCCAGTGATTACGAAAAAGTTCTTATGTGGTCGTCTATTATTGGATCTTTTCTTCCTGTTCATTTTTAATTGTTATTTTTCAATCGGGGGTCTGCCTTTAAGACTATTTATTAGTCTCCAGTTCTATTTTGGTCTTCTTTCTCCTTCTATTTTTTTTATTAGACTATCACATATGTGGCTTTGCTGTTCTTTTATGAGATGCCTCAGTTCTTCTCCCCGTCTTCTGATTTCTTCGGATCGCTCTCTATTTGGTCCATGGAGAATTATTTGGTCTAGTAATTAGTTGCCTATTCTTTCTCTTCATTTCCTCTGTCAATCGAGGATGTGGAAGAGTACGGTATCTTTTTTTTCGTATATATCTCTCGTCCGCTTCAATGATCGTTCCTGTTAATCTTGAGTTCTATTCATCAATATTTTCCAGGTTGGCGTCAGTGAGATCTTTGGGACGAATTTACTAAGATCTTGCGTGTAACCTGCCCAGTTTGCTCTCTTGTAATTCTTCCTCGCCGGTTGCGGTAGCTGTATCGGATATTGATTCATGAGCAAATGTGTTCCAAAATGATTGCTACATACAAAGGTAACTGGTTGCATGTGGATGTTGTATAGCATATTGAAGCTACTTAGTACGACGTCTGGCTCTCTAGTTGCATTGCCTGTAACATATGTAGGAAAGTTTAGCCCTATTCTCTTGAAAATGTTTCTTTCCAACATCAGTATCCATTTGCATTGCCCCTGGCATTGAGGTCTCCCATAAAGATGTTTGGGAAACTTGTGACAAAGATTTTCAATAGGTTGTGCAGGAGAAGGTTTTATTTTCTTGGTGCTTGGTATCCCGTGGCTACTATTATTGGTGTTAATTCCGTTTCAATTTTTACGGCCAAGTATGCCTCATCCAAATTACTATTCTTTGAACTTCAGCCCTCTTTTTATTACTATGGCCGCCCCATTATTACGTTCACCTGAAGGGTTCGCATTTATGACCGTGTAATCGAAAAATTTCATTATTTTTTCTTCTGGATTCACTCCGTGTTCTGATATTAATATTATATCTGAATCGATCTCGTTGGAGTTATTTACTAATGTCAATGTTTTACCGATCCATCATTAAGTGTTGATTTGAGGAATGCTGAGCTGTCTTCTCCTTTCTGGTTCCATTGTTTATTAAGTTTGGTCGTCTAGAGATCGTTGGACTTCTGGCTGGTTGATATCTTGTTGGGTTCAGCTTCGTTGCCTTTAAACCTGCCATTCTTTCCTACTTTGAAATGTAAAATGGCAGAGAGTAATGCAGTCGCCAGGGTAGATTCGAATCTTATCCTCCATCAAGAGTTTTTGTACTTCTTCCTCGTCTTTTTTCCTGTCTTTCCTTTGAATTCTTATTTGCATTTTCCTTCTTTAATTGCCTGTTTCTTACGTACATGCGTACTATTTTGTCTTCTTTATTGATTTGCACTGACATGTTTGAAATGGCGTTCTATTCAGTAGTATGTTCCTCGTCGCTCGTTGGCGCCAACGCTAAGGCAACGTTAAATTTAAGGAATTCAGATGACGGGTGGTTGTCAGAGGACCACATCTTCTTCATTCCATTTTTTTATAACCTTCTATTGAGTGTTATCAAATATTCATCACGTGAGCATTGAGTATGCATGTGAGCACTTCTGTTGATGCCCCTTGTGGCACAGTTAGATAGCTATGTGCTTCCTGCATTTGCTTCACATTTGCTTTAGCCACTCCTGCGTATGTTGCATT
This sequence comes from Ceratothoa steindachneri, assembly GCA_963969495.1. Classification (NCBI taxonomy): domain Eukaryota; kingdom Metazoa; phylum Arthropoda; class Malacostraca; order Isopoda; family Cymothoidae; genus Ceratothoa; species Ceratothoa steindachneri. The sequence continues at coordinate 57,336,082 of OZ018338.1, read as the reverse complement.
TCTTCTAATTTCTTCTCCTTTCTCGCTTCTCTTTCCTTTCGTTCTATTATCTCCTTACTTCGGGGGCATGCTATTCCCATAATTCTATGTGGCCCATGGCAGTTCACGCATTTCTTAATACTTCCCTTGCCCTGTCTTCATTCGTGGTTCTTCTGTCCGCACTCAGAACATACTGTAACTTTCTAGGTGCAGTCACGCGTCAAGTGGTCATTCATCTCATGTTAAAGATAAGCAGTCCACGTTGGAATATCTTTGCTGTCATATCTATTGTTGCACACAAAATTTTAAAGACATGTGTGTGGTGACCATATTTAATTATTTCATTTATTTTTATGCCTTCATGATTTTTTTTCTACGTCTTCTTTCATTTCCTCTTTGTCATGGAAACCCACCCAAACGTCGACTTTGCTGCATATGATACTTCTGTTTGCAGTTATCTGGGGCGGAATTATCGGCGTTATTCCTATTTCCTTTAGTGTCTCTATTCCTTCCTGGGACACTAATTTTTCTACTTCTCTTTCCTTATTTGCAATTACCACGTAGCCATTTGGGATTTCGATAATTTTGAGGAGGGCTATTTTTATCTGTCCAAATGATCTCTCGCAGAGTTTTCCTTTGGCCGACTTGATCTCTTGGTTAATTGTCCGTAGAGGAACTCTTAGGCATTCCAGGTTGCCTCCTTCACCTAGAGGGGGATGATCTCCTATCCTTTGCTAGTCGAGTGCCTATGCGATCTTTTCGTAGTTTCCTCCTCCGAAGCCTATGATTGTTTTCTTCCTTCCTCTCTAAATCTGTAAAAAGGACAGTGAAAACGTTTCCTATTACCTAGCAGGCTATGGTTCCCTATTTACCTACTTATTTTAGCGCTTCACTACCTCTCTACCTAAATAGCCTAAGCTGAGAGGCGCCTCGAAAGAATTTCGGGCTCGTGGTCTTAAGGATCCCCCTTCTTCGCGCGCCCTATTTGTACTTCCTTATGGGGTTCTCTATACTCTACTTTAAGTTGCTCTGGGCGCAGCGGTGGTCGTGTTATGCTGATTTTAGTCGGTGAAGTAAATGGAATTCGAAGCTTGCCACAAGGAGGAATTAAGGAGGAATAATACCTTTAGGGTAAGCACCCTGCCCACTGCAAACAGGAGGAATCTCCAATTAGTCCAGAGGGCGCATGTACTTCTTCTTTTTGAAGTTAACTTTAACTTTAATGAAAAGTGAGCTTTTCCTGAAGCGCGATCACAGCTCTCCGTTGTAAAAAAGAATCCAAATTCAGTACGTCTAAAAGTCAGACAATTATAATTTGGTGTAAGAGTGTAGGTGTAGGTAGGGATAAAGAAAGGATGTGGGAACAAATAGCGTAAAATGACAAGTGTTGAAAAGAAAAAGAAGTGTAGTAGGGCTCAAAGAGATCCTAAGAGCCTGGTGATCAGGCATATCACTTATAAATATTTTTGGTTTTGTTGTTCCTTTGTTTTCTTCGAGTTAGTTTATATAATATGGCGTTCAAGCCATTTGCCTTAAAAAAAAAATGTTCTTGGGTATGATACGCGCATTTGCTGTTGTGGTAATAAATGACTTTAATCACTTTAGTGTTATGCTTAGTGTCTTTGTTTTTTGTATATTATGTTTTAAGTGTAAATCGTGCCTTTTGTTTTTTCTTGGATGTCCACTTCGGTATTTAGGGGTCTTCATCAGTGAATTCTTGTAGAAATCGGTGAGGTATCATAATTGGGTAATCTTTATATGGGTTGGTTTCTTTGGTCTAAGTAAAAATATTCTTATTTTCATGTGTAGAGCGGCACTTCTGCTATGCCAGCTAAAAGCCCAGCGGAGCTCGGAAAGCTAGCCCGACTTATGCCTCTTTTGTTCTGGTTAATCATTAGGACGATATCATCGTCCAATTCTCTATTGACCATTTCCTGCATAGTCCTCGCCTGTTCTTCTATGACAACGTTAATGGGACTTATTCCCGCCTCCCGGTAGAGCTCTTCCTGGCATCTTCTCTTTCGCCTGTATCTACCTGTAATTAGGTACATACATTTATTCTGCACCACTTTTAATTTCTTTTTTTGTGTCTTCGAAACACACGAATGGGCGGAAGCTAAGTTGAGCAGCGTCGATCTTACAATTGCATTGTAGATCTTTTTCTTATTGCTTTCACGAGGAGTTCTAAACATGTATACAGTTTGGACTACAGCAGTGGTCTTTGTGGTCTAGGGATAACGTTTATGACCCATCCTGACGTCGTAAAGTAGTTTCCTGCCTATGGGGACTAGTTTGAACTTTGCCTGGTGGGTGCTGATCTTCTACGGGGCCTCGTAGGTGTTGAAGTTTTTAATTTCTACAGTTGTTATACCATCTTGTCAAGACGCATTCCTCCATGGACAATGGATAATCTGGGTGAAATCATCGGCGAATTAAATGTTGAGGCAAGTGGAGCTTACAGAGGCTGGGACATCAACGGTGTAAATAAAGTGGAGAGTAGGAGACAGGCACCCCCTTCTCCTGCGGGATGCCCGCAGTGAGCGCAAACATTGGACCGTCTGTGCCCCCTAAATTTATGTACGCCGCTCTCTCTATGACATAGTCAGAGGGAGTTCTTTTTAATTTTTCACTATTGCTCAGTCGTAAGATCTTGTATTGGATTCCACGTTGCCACACCTTATCAAACGCCCTTGATACATAGCGGGAAACAATGACCACTTAACTTCTTTCCTGTTTTGCTTGGGCTAGCTTTTCCCTGGTGATATTAATCGCCATCTACGTACTTCGCTTCCTCCTAAACCCGAATTGATGTGGGTTGAAGAGGGAATTCTCCTCCAGGTTTGACACCAGTCTTTTGTTGAGGACCTTCTCGAAGAGCTTCCCGCCAGATTCTACATATGAAATATGCCGGTAGCCCTCTTTTACCGTTGATTCCTTTCTGTGCTTAGGCAAGAAAATCATCTTAGCCGTTTTATAAGCATCTGGAATGTATCCCGTGTTCAGACAAGCGTTATATATCCTTCTCATCCCTTTAATGTCATTGTTGGCTGGTGACTTTTCCAAGTTTAACTTTGTAAACCCCGATTGGCATCGGGCTTTTTGTCGGAATGAGCGGAGCCTGCCGAATAGTTCTTCTTCGGTAATCTCGGCGTCTCCGTCGCGCTGTCTATCCACCTGGTGGTGAGGGTGCGTCTTGTGTATTCGTTCATTACGCTCGTGTATGATGTTGCTTTCAAACTCTAGGTCATAGTCTTCGTTTTCCTCTTCAGTTATATTGAAGATTTTTTCTCAATAACTTCGGAATAATTCTTAAATTCTTCCTTCTTCCGTTTCGATGTTTTCCTCTTCTTTTTGTAACTCGATCTTCTTCTTCCTAGGCGATCATTTGAGATTTTTTATCTTTATCCAAAAATCTTTGGGAGTTGCTTCGTGATCCAGGCTATCGATCGTATCATCCCATCGTCTCCATTGTTTTTCGAGGATCAACTGTTTGAGTTCTTCTTTGATTACTTTACTTCGTTTCATTGAGTGAACTAATGCATTCCTGATGCTTACATACAATAATTTCAGCTCACGGTATAGATCATACATTATTCGGTCTATCTGTAGGTGGAGATGGTCCTAGAGTCGGATTTAGAGATACAAGCACTATCTGCGTTGATGAGATGGTGTTTGATATCGACGAGTGCCTCGTCAAGCCTTCTAATTCTATATGTTTCTTGTAGCGCTTAGTTTGCCCTTAAAATTTCCCGCGCCATGATTGGCCAATTTTTATAATACTTATGTTCACCTAAAAAAACTATATAATAAGTGTAGAAATTTGTTAATAAACACTCACATACACTAATGTCATCCTCGACGCATTTAGGTCCCATTGGGACACAGTACATACACACAACCAGCCTAAACCACACGCGTGGGAGCACTTCTAGGAAGTCGAGGAGTGGTGTCGGGCCCACCCTCGTGAGCTAAAACCCACCCCCTGATAAGAACGGAGCTGCTCGACTATACATCCACACTCATCACTCTTATCACCGTCGAGGAAACAAAAGACTACATTAAAACAACACCAAAACATGCTCCCGGCCCCTCCTGGCTACCAGCCACACTAATACACAACCTCTCTGCAAACATATACCCCACACTTAGAAACATATTCACCGCCTCACTAGCATCAGGCCACTTTCCTGAAATATTCAAAGTCTTTCAGAAAATACTTCTACACAAAACGAACAAAGAAACCAAACACCTAAACAATTACAGGCCTATTGCTATATTAGAGCACCTAGGCAAAATACTCGAACGCATGATCAACTGCCGCCTACGGGAATACATGAAAGAGATGGCCAGGTTCTCCCCCCACCAATATAGGTTCAGGAGGGGTCGGTCCACTCAGGCGGCCGTGACAATCATTCATGACAGAATAAAAAAAAACGCCAGGTACTGTACTCGTACATTAAAAGACACTATCCATCAGCAAGGACGTGGAGAAGGCATTTGATAAAGTGTGGCACGAGGGACTCCGTTGGAGACTCGCTAACAATACGGAGTTACCTCTCTGCACCAGAAGGCTCCTCTTGCACTACCTCACTGAACGAAGATGCCACATAATATACAACAATACCCTCTCACAACCCTTCAGACCACGCTCAGACGTTCCCCAAGAAAGCGTACTGGCCCTGACACTTTACATCATGAACACAAACGACACCCCATGCCCAGCAGAAAACTATTGTCACACATACCGAGTGTCCTACGCCAATGACGAGACCATTCTCGTCAGCGACCGTGGATCAGAAGAAATTGCACTCCACGCACAAAGAATATTAGACGCTAGGACAGATTATGAGGATAAATGGCTGATTGCCAAGAAACCTCAGAATACACAGATGACACTCTACTGCGCAAGAGATCACTTCATGCACAACCTACAAATCTTCTCACATACACCAGACATAACCCAACAAGGCTCGAATACACACAACACACAAAAATCCTTTGGGTATTTTTAGAACATAACACAAGCAAGAGCCTCACATACAAACAGATCGCTGCGCAGGTTCTACCCTGCAGGCAAAAAACTACAGTTACACCTATACAAAACACTTTTGCGACCTCTTCTCACGTACGCCCCACTGTCACTCGTAGCCGCGAGTGACACGTGGCAGCATTAGGCTCAGCACATTCAGAACTCTGCTCTGAAGCGCGCTTGCCGCTCTCCCCGGTATATGAGTATGTCCACACTACATGACAACAACAAATTTGCCTTCCTCAACACATATGCTCACACTAGACTCACAAAACAACTCTGGAAACTCGCCAAAGACCCATTATACACCGCACTACATGTAAGACGGTATGCGATGGCACCGCGATATCCCACGGCCCATGACAACCCGCAACCCATACCGTTCTTTGCATAAACTAAAGGCATCATGAATAACGCTTTTCTGACTAAGCAAACACACTCTCCTTCCTGACCACTCTCCAACCTTCGTCCAGTCACCAACAACTCGGGCCCAACCTAACCACACCTCGCATCGATGTCTAGCTACCGACCTATCAACTCTTCCAATCCCTTCTTAATTTTCCGCAACCTTTTCGTCTACGACTGCCTGTTCGCCTGTGTTCCACAGCAATCCTTCTATGTCCTTTCTATATACAAATGATGCTGATGATGTTAATAATTCCATTTCTGTTCGTTCCCCTACGTTCACCTAACACGGTCGGAAAACGTCTAGGTGTAAAGAATGTTATTCGCGGATGTTTTTTCTCGCCACCAAGACCCCGTTAAAAAGCTTATAAGAAATATTAATAAAATACAAGTCCAAAGTAATAACGCTGCCCTAGGTGTGTACTTCAATAGTACATGCATACAACATGGCCGTTTACCTAATTAGATATATATATATATATATATATATATATATATATATATATATATATATATATCCTTAACAATATGAAGGACATGGTTTCATTTTGAGTGACGATAGAAAATAGCTGAAAAAGAATTCTAAATGGTAAAATGCTCCAGCGCTGAATTAAAAGTTCTAGAAATGCACATTAATGCATGTTGAGCAGTACCTGCATATGATAAAAACTGTAGACATGGATTCTGCTAATAGCGATCCAGAAAGTGAAATAAACGATAATGATTGTAAAATCCATAATTTTTCTAACATTACTAGACTTCTAATACAGAAACGTCCTTATGCCACACTGCTGATATATGTTTTTGGACACGTTCCTCAAAGTGCTACTCGATTTATTCGGCTTGGTTTATATCATAAAGCGCAATGGCTAGCTAAAATTATCTAGACAATAAAGTTTTTTCCTTTTTCGTAAACAGTTCCAAATTAATCGAGAGGAGTATCGAAGTCTTTAACCTTACGTAATATATTAGGGAAATATATGTGTGACAAATTTAAATAAAACTCTAATTCCTAACTATGGACCAGGACCAAGAAAAAGGACCAGCTAATGACTATAATTTATTTCAACAACCTGTGCGTTTGAAGAGTGAAATTTAGACAATTGGATCAAAAGAAATCTTTGTCCATTTATGGTATATTTCGCCAAAATTTGCTTGTTTGCCATTTTTTTAGGAAAGTAGCTCATCAGATGCAAAGAGTCGAATGTTCACTACCCTTCAAAGTAAATGTTTAGAATCCACTCCAAAGTGCATTAATGTCCCGGCAGATGATTATCTGAAGAATAAAGCAATATCAACGTTCATCACTTCAAAGTCTCATTATCTTTTTCAAGTAATCAATCTGCCAAACGAATTTCTCTTCCCTTTGTCGATCTATGGAAAGGAAAAGCAGACCAAATTAGAAAATGGCTTCTGTCTATCAGAATTATTAAAATTATCAATGATTGTGTAGTAAGAGGTGTGAAAGTGATAAAAACTTTAATGCTATTCTTACAAATGATGAAAACGGCAACATTGCCTTTTCCAGGTCTTTATGAATCAGAGACAATAGATTCACAATAGATAAAAGTTAAATTTTTCTTTGATATCTAACTTTTATTTTCATTAATTTTTTATGACACTATATTTTAAGATCGGATTTATGACTAAAAATGACTCATATTTCTATTGCTAAAACGTAAATGATTTCTTTGCGGTTTAATAACTGGCATATACTCGTAGAACTCTTAATTGCTTCACAAAGTTGTTTTTCTCTTTATTGACCAGTATTACAAATAAACAAATATATTAAATTATTTTGGCAAATCTTAATATTAATACCCTATATAGTTTTTTTTATAATCATTACTATAATAAATGAGCTGTGTTTCTGTGTGTAAGACTACTGAATAAATATGGCTAAATTAGGGGACAAAATCTCGGCCTTCTTCTGTCCCCCTTTTAAATCTCTTCATTGGAGAATTAAGAATAAATTAGTTTGAAAGTAAAACTACTCTTGCTGTTCTTCATTAAAGATCTTCTCTTATTTCAATATCGAAAGTTGTTTGCTCAACAAAGTTAAGGCACTTATTTCGTTCTTTGAGTTGTTTCTGCCAGAACTGAGACCTATAGGGTCGGTACGCCCTCCTGACTCCAGTAATCTATAAGGAACCAATGCTTTCTTCCCTTCGCGCGTCGTGTTTTTGAGCCTCATAATATAAATGTCCCATAATCTATACTGCGCCTGACTATACCAGAAAAATGAACTAAAGAAGGCGTTCAACCTTCTCATTAGAGGAAATGCTGTAATAGTGTTGAGAGTTGAATTAAGTGCCTTAAATATGTATTCTAATAAAAAAATCTAATGCATACTCAAAATAATATAGATTGATTAATGAAAAAGGGACTCATAAGAAACCCTGTAACTCTTAGAATCTACGATCTATTAAAAAATCTTGGAAGTCAATCAAATGAAGAACGGTTCAAGTTTATTGAATCGGATAGATGATGCCTTCAAAATAAAAACTAAATAAAATGGAAATTATTGACTACTACTGAATATGCCTTCAGGATGACTGTTGGGGAACATTATTTTTTAACTGATCAATTTTCTAAACATGGAAGTCATTTAAAAATTAAATAATTGGAAATAAGCATGTAACTATACTTTTTTAAATAATATATATTTTTTCAGAATGAAATAAAATATTAAAAATATCTTGCTACTTCTTATAGGTCCCATTTTTCCGGATCACCCAGTTTACCGAAAAAAAGATTTTGTTGACATTTTTCTAAACAGAACACAACTTGAGTTTCAAACGAAGCAATATATTCTCATGAGAATTTAAGCATAATTTATTAAAGACATGCAAATATTTCAAAATAGCCACATTCTGCCTTCAAAACTTTCTCTAGGCAGGACCTAAACTGATTGCTTGCCCTAGTTAAGGAGTTCTTGTCAATGAATGGGTCACATTAACTGCCCAATGGCAGCCTCAAAGATCCTAGGTTGTTGTGAGCAGTCTGGTTGACATCCTTCTCAACAACACCACATTGCAAATAATATATGGGTTTGCAGTTTGGGGAGCTGGTGTGGGGCGGTGTTCAAACCCCCCGCCTGTTTCTTTCTAGCCTTGTATAAGGGGGCACAGTACTCCTGGGAAACGTATGGTTTTCCCGCCCGCGTTTACTTTATCCTGCCAAGACTTCAGCACCTCATTCGTCTGCATTAAGCCTGGGGCAAGCGGTGAAGATGAACATTTTTGCCCTCGTTGCCTTAACATGGCCGGAACCAAAAAAGCGGTGGTAAATTTGTTGTGCCTGGCCCTAGTCACTTTTCTTTATACTCAGCCTCGTTATAATGCTGTTTCACTTTGTAAATAAGGGTCATCGGTTAGTTAAACAAATTTACATTCTTCTTCACGCTTCTTCAGGCGAGGAGGGCCGTGAATATGTTGTAGCTTTTATTTGATCTCAGGTGGCATTATTAGATAAAAGGCATATGTTAATGCCCACACAAAAGCTATGCTCTTACTGAGCATGTTCAATGTCAAGTAGCCTACATTTGTATGGTTATTAGCCCTTAGGCCTACTTTCATCTCTTTAGCTTTGTATCGAATTACCTGGAAGGCGTTGAGCAAAAACTTAACATTTTCGTCATTTATGACGACAGGGATGTAATCACAATTATAATCACAGTAATAATCACAATTTTATTTAAATATTTCCTCCATTTTTATACAATTTTACACTAGGTGAATAAATATTTCGATCCTTATCGAACTTCCGCATAACTCTGCATAACACTAAGTTTGATTCAAATACTTAAGTTTATTCAGTCCTTTTAATCACAATTTAAATACATAATTCTGTTTATTTTACGTATATGTAACAAAGATAACTTCGGTTTAAGAATGAGTCTTATTTCTAAATAAAACTACGATGGAAAATAAGGATGTCATTACCACTCGCAATTAACTACTATTTGAAAGATGTACCACTGCTACGAGAGCTTTTAGCAAAGACATTTGACGGTCCTGTTGACTCTTTGTTCAGATACAAACTCTAATTACTTCTCTTTTTTAAGTTGTTATCGGCAATGTACTGACACTGAACTTTTCTAATCGAGTGAGTAAACACCCCCTGCAAGAATCTCCTCGTATGCACCTCTATATAGGCTTAAGGATTAAATAAGCATCAACTCCCTTAAAGGAAGAGCGATCATCCTTTATCTCAGATAGGCAACTTCTTGAATAAGATTGTAGATGTAAACAGCCGTTCCGTTCAGAGTCAAGGGCTTCCTTGAGTGCATTATATTGAGCTACGGCAGATATATACGAAATAGGATGTTTGATTACATTAGTAAAGTTGAGGTTCGCATTTATTTTTTATTAAAAATCTGTTTGTGCATACAATTATTATATAAAAAATTCTCTCAAGAAATATAATAATAAATTGCAGAGGATTGTTCTAAATTTAAGGAATAAAAGTAAACATTTCAGTCCCTAAAAGAGCAAGATGAGGAAGAAGGTTAACCTATTAACTGAGCGTTCCATTGGCTAATAAATTTACAAAGAATGATTATTTTTTAAATTTCTGAATATATATTCTCTAACCTTGTATGTATGTATTTATATGGTATACTTGAAGATATATAAATATTTTTGAAGTCTCAGGGATGTATAGGGAAGGATAGTGATAGAGATCAAGCAGATTGCGACCACAGTGTTATCAATGTCAAGAAAATCTCAGAGGAGAACAAAGGATTTGAGGAAGAGTAACAGTATGGTATGGTAGAAAATTATTTACCGTAGTGAGATTAATACAAATGGAAAATTTAAGAGGGATGTTGGGGGGTTGTAGGAGATTAGAGTGAGGAACAACTGGGAGAAAGGTGTTTATGGTGTAAAAAATGGTGTGAATGAAGTTGTAGCTGAGAGTGTTGTGAGATGTTAGAGATGCTAGAGCACATAGTATCCCATCGCTATGAAAGGGAAACTCAGAGCATAAAAAATTGACTTTCTTCTTGATTAGGTATATAGAGATCGGTATTTTATTGTTGTTAATGGTACCAGAGCAGTATTTCTAAAAAACTGGTTGACGATAATGAATGAACTTAAGTAAACTAAAAAATGACACAATAAAGTAGCAAGATTAGTTTAATTCTACTAAAATTTTCCTTCGTTACGAGGTTTCAAGTAAAACAAGGTCTGCTGACCAAAATGGGGCGTACTCTCAATTATTCTGATTTATGAACATACGACCTTTAAAACTGACAATAATTACAGGGGTAATCTTGGGAGGACGTTGCCAATTGTATTATTCGAAAGAGAATATAAAACAATATGAGGTTTTCAAATTTCGTTAGAATAGGCCGAATAGTAATGATTGGATTGCCAAATAATTCCCCGGGTAACTTTGGGAGGACTTTGGCAATTATATTATTCAAAAGGGAATGCCAAACAATATGAGGTTTTCAAATTTCGTTAGAATAGGCCGAATAGTTATGATATCAATACCTCCTAAAATAATTCACGGGATAACCTTGGGAGGACCTTTGGCAATTATATCCTTTGAAAGAGAATGTATTGAAACATAAGTGTTTTAAATTTCGTTAGAATCCGGCGAATAGTTATATTATTGCCAAATAATTCCTGGCTAACCTTGTAAGGACCTTGTCAATTATATCATTTGAAAGAAAATGTATTGCAACATAAGGGTTTCAAATTTCGTTGGAATAGTCCGAATAATTATAATGTTGATGTCAAAACAATATAAATCACTGGCTAACCTTGGGAGCATTTTAGCATTTATATTATTGGAAGAAGAATGTAAAACATCATAAGGTTTTCATTTTCGTTAGAATCGGACGAATAGTTAGGATTTTATTGCCAAATAATTTCCTGGAATAACTTTGAGAAGATTTTGTCAATTAGATTATTCGGTAGGAAATGTAAAACAAGATAGGGGTTTCAAATTTCGTTAAAAACTGCCGAATAGTCATGATATTATTGCCAAAAGAAAAAAAAATCAGTGGCTAATTTTGGGGAGGACTTTGTCAATTAAATCTTTAGAAAGAGAATGTAAAACATCATAAGGGTTTTAAATTTCCTTAGAATCGGCCTAATTGTTATATTATTTCCAAACAATTCCCCGCTAACCTTGTGAGGACTTTGTCAATCATATCATTTGAAAACGGATGTAAAACAACATAAGAGTTTCAAATTTCATTAGAATGGGCCGAATAGTTAGGATGTTATTGACAAAACAATATAATTCATTGGCTAACCTTGAGATGACTTTGGATATTATATCATTGGAAAGAGAATGTAAAACAACATAAGGGGTTCAAACGATGTTAGAATTTGCCCAATAGTTACAATGTTATTACAAAAAGAATAAAAAGCAAAACGGGGACCGACCGTCCGTCAACATAGTGAGATATAGAGTCGCCCGCGACCTGACTCACACGCGACTAAATTGGCCCCAATCTTTTTCGAATTAATAAAGTGTCACTTGAGTTTCAATTGATACCAATATCTAAGTCTATTTTCATGACTGTAGAATGTAAATAAGAGAAGACACATCATTGACTGTCATGAGTTTGTTGCTACTCTCCTCATTGCATTATGAGACAAAATCTCAATCGAAAGGCTGAAAAATTTACAATGCGAATCTCTGCCATCATCAAATAGTCAAGAATGAGAGCTAGTTCACCTTATATTCTCCAATTCAACAGTGCAAGCTGGTCAAACTTTGTCAGATTCGTAGATAACACTAATCAACAAAGGTTTTATTCGAATTGTCGTAGAATGCCCCCCCTTTTTGTTCTAAGAGTGCTAAGACTGCTAATATATTGATATTATAATAATATCTTAAAGAATAGAGCCGTTGGAAACACGTAAGGATATAGAGAAACGCACAATAATTCCCAAAATAAACTTATATTTTACTTTAACACTTGAATACACAACATCTAAACATTAACTTCAGCAATACTCTGAATATTATCATAAACAAGAATTTATTAAATTAGTTTGACCCTCAAAAATTGGTTAATTTCTCTACACACAACAATAATATAATATTTAGGCTTACGGACTCTACTGGAGTTTAAAGGCCTCAGAAATGTTATTGACTCACGACGCGTGCCGTCTGGCCAGATGTAGATGGGCAAGATCACGGATGTCCTTTTGGCGAGGGTAGCAGCTGGGGGGTCCACACGGTATTCCAGGGGGGGGGGGAGTCTTCAGGGACGAGAACAATTACAGGGCTTTTATGCGGCTCCAAGGGAGTCGTGGTCTCTCTGGCGAGAGGAAGACAAACTTGTTTCTTAAACCAAGTTAACTTGGAGTGCGGTGTGACCACCGAGTAACGAGCTCGAGGGGGAGCTTTTCTCCTTCATTACTTAATTCTTCATGGACGAGGACTGAACTCGGGGAGGATCTTCTTCAAGGGTGAGGATCGATGAGGGGGGTTTCTCTGACAAGAATAAGTTACTTAAAGTTCGGTTTGGTAACCAGGAACTTGCTCGAGGATGAGTTTCTTCTTAGTTCCAGTCTTGTTCAAGATCGAGTTTAACGGAGGAGGATTTTTCTGACGAGAATAAGTTAAACTTGGTTCCTCACCAAGTCAACTTAGGAGTTTGGTGTGGCCACCGAATAACGGGCTTGAGCGGGAGCCTTTTCCTTCTTATTTTCTTAATTCCTCAAGTACGAGGAATACCCCTGTTGTTTAAGATGCACCCGGATATGAGGAGTCTCTCTGACGAGAGTAAGTTGAACTTAACAAAGTTAACTTAATGTTTGGTTTTATAACCAGGGACTAGCTCGAGGATGAGCTTCTTCATAGCCCCTTAAGGTAGGTAGCCCTACCTCTGTGGCAGGGTACTTCTTGGTCTGGCGAGCCAAGTAATCTACCTCTCCAGTCTTGGTAGCTTGATTTTGATCCGAGGACTTCGTCACCTAGAGACTGACGTATACTACCACCATTTTCCTCAGTGTTCCTCATTTATAACTTTTCACCACACTGGGGGAGTGGTAAGGATGGAGGGGCTTGAGGACAGCCCCAGGAGGGTTCTTTTGCCCAACAGTTTTTCCCACCAAGTCTTACATCGGCTCTTCGTTAGCCTTCGAGCTTGGGAGAAACACGTCTCCAATTTCTTATTTTTCGTTAAATTTAATCTCACTCTCCTGGCGGAGATCTTGCATTTTGACCTTTAGGGTCTTTCATGGCGCCGAGTGGTGCGACGATGCGGTTAAGCGCTTGACCTGCCGATGCCTTCGGCCGGATGTCTTTGTGGTAACCGCCTTGTGACTCCGCCACGTGTGAACGGGGGGGGGGGGGGTGAGTGACGATTCCCTTGGTATTGGTATTGGTATTACCTAATTTATTGCACTGGTTTCAGATCTGAAGTTAGTTTCTTTCCTCAGTGCTCTACTTTTTTTGTAAATCAAGGTTTTTGAAAATTTTAAAATTTCGTTATCATCAAATTAACGTCGTAGTCAATCAGGAAAAATATGTGATGAAATATGTTATAAAACCTTTTAATATAGCTGGGTAATAAAAAAGAAAATGCAAGATTCTATAAATCTATTCAAAATCATGATTTGAAACACTTTCCCAAATAATCAATGTTTATAGTTTATTTAAAACTGATTGGTAGATAAGACATTTGTCACTATAAGGAGTCAACGTTCAATTGCAGTCTTGTCAGGCATGAATTTCCGCTTGTAGCTCTTGTGTTTGTGGACTGTCTCAGGACATTGTTGTTTAATGCTCGAGCAGTAATCTGCAATCATATATTTGTCCCATGTCCATTGGTAACGCTCTTCCATGGTCTTGCAGTCCTGATGGAACCCCTTGCCTTGCTCGTCACTTAATGCTCCTAGGTTTTCAAGGAATCTATCAGGCTGACAACATATTTGCTACGAAAGTATCGTAGTTGTAGCCTTTTTATTGGCAAGAAAGTTTGCCACCAACGCCACAAATGAAAGCCATGCAGTCTTTTCCTTGTCGTTCATCTTTCTAGCAAATTCTTGATCACGTAAAAGTGGACAAATCTGTGGTCCATCAAAAACATCTGCCTTAATCTTCTCGAAGGAAAAACCAGGGAGGATAGAATATATGTGTTGGAAGTATTCACCGTTAGTATTCAACGCCTTGACAAACTGCTTCATCAAACCCAGCTTGATATTGATCGGAGGAAAAATTATCTTTTCTCGACTGAGAATTGGATCGTTGACAATATTTGGCATACCTACTTTCAGAGTCTCACGCACCAGTGCTTTTCTCCAGCTCGGCTGTCCGACATGTAAAGATAGCAGGGATACTTTGTAAATCCTCTTTGTTGACTTAGGAGGAAATTAACCATTTCTAGGCCCACACAAATTGTCCAGTTGTGCTCAAGGGATTTTAGTAGGTCAATTACAGTTTTAATGTCATTATGTTACTCTTGTACTCGTAAATACATAGAATGCCCAATTGGAACAGCTGCATAGATATTGCCATTATGAAGTAGAATGGTCTGCAAACTGCGCTTAAACTATCTAGAAATAATCGCTAGTCATTTTGATTGTATACTGGCATCCCTAATTACTGGAGAAGGCCTGAGGTATTATGACAATAAAAAAGTTATTCTCATCTGTAAAAAATGGTACAAAATCCTGCTCCAAATTTTGAAAGTATGAAACTTTAGTTGTATGGCTAAGCTGATTTAATATAAGAACTTTTAATGAGTTAAACATAACATGAGCAAAGAGAATGATAAATTATTGGCTTACCTTGAGAAAAGGACTAATAGTGTATCCAGGGATTTATGATATTTGGTTCCAGAGAATATCGTTGCCGTCTGGAGTAGCTTATTCCTCTTGTTTTTGTATTTTGTGTAAGCTATCATTAACTTTCTCTCGTAACAATGAATTTACTTAAAAAGACGTCCAGAACGACTTTTGTTAACAATACATTGATGTTGACCTTTTTGAGAGAACTGAGAGAGCCGATGCTTTTTCTTTTGCACCGGAGAATTTGTCATGAGTCACGCGATATTAAATTTTAGCGAAAAATGTAACACCAGGTTAACATCAAAGTTTAGCCAAGCAAAATTATCATTCTCTAGAAAGTTACTGAATATTTTATCTTTAAATTAATGATCATTGAAATATATAAATACAAGGAAAATGACAATGAAATCAAACATAAATTATTATATTTTCTTTTCTTGCAGCCTGGAGGCTAACACTTCAGCTGCATTTTTGGAGAGACCAAAATCACGCACAAAGTCAATTAGCTATGGCTGGCTATAAGAAGGATAGCCGGATTCTGAAATTATTGGCAGTCTCTTGCTCCTGGTCACTACCCACATCTTTAATGGAATATATCCTTTAAAAACTGGGATTGACAGCTAATCACAGTGCAAAGTAGGTTGAATTGCTCAGGGGATACTAGGATATGAGATATTGTGTCTGTTTTCATGCGAATGTCCTTCGTATTAACCAGAGAAAAATAGCAGTCAGTTGTGTGGTCCGTCGGTACTCGCCAGTTCATGTGAATTCTGAAAGGTAAACCCTTACGTTTCCCTTTTTTCCAGTCACGTAGCATTTACTCGCAATTATGACACACAGCATGTGAGGCCCATTTCTTGTTTTCATCACCAAGAGTAAGTCCAAAGTACGCTTTATAACCACGCCTCACAAATGGTGTTATATTAGTCCTTTGACGAACAAGCGTGAAGCTTCCACAAATATGAGAGAAAGCGTCCGGCTTGTTAACACATTGACGTGTCCATATAGCCATGATCAGATCTGAAAGAAAAACAAAACAATTATAATATCTCTGTTGATAACATAAATGTGTAAGTAATTAATTGTACCACAAGCGGCT
Source organism: Ceratothoa steindachneri (assembly GCA_963969495.1). Classification (NCBI taxonomy): domain Eukaryota; kingdom Metazoa; phylum Arthropoda; class Malacostraca; order Isopoda; family Cymothoidae; genus Ceratothoa; species Ceratothoa steindachneri. Next base: position 57,319,809 of record OZ018338.1, on the reverse strand, counting down.
AGAATGAAAAACTTAAAATTGCGTGAAAACTAGGGCCTTTTAAAGCTGAACCTATTTCAGATTTGAATTTAACAGGTCAAAAACTGTATGAATGAATAAAAAATCTTATGCAACTGAGATTTCCAAAAAGTTGTTGACCAAAAAAATAAATGATTAGTTCAACCGCGGTAGGAAGGCTGTCATGCTAATGAGTAAGACCAACTTGCACCGATGAATGTTATTAGGATACTAAGCTTTTAGATTTAATCGGGATAATAAAATGAACAGGACATGCCAATGGCAGATAAAAGACGAAAATCTTAGCATATATCAGCATCATGAGAGGAAGTAACTTGAAATAGAGGCGTGGGCACTTGCTCTCCTTATCATAGCACCGTATCATAACACTTATCCAAATGGTATGCAAATGATCTTTCAGTCTTTTTGAAGCCATTATGGGAATGGATGCTAGTTCAGCTTAGGCAAAGTAAGGCTTCGTCCCTGGACATCGACTTTTGTTTTCTTGTTCTTCTAGACCTACATATATCCGTATTTTAAGTAAGGTAAGTTGCATTTATACGTAGGAAAGCTTACTACCTTATTGGCGAGACTTGCGTGAACAAAATATTTTTCGTCACTAAATGTAGAGGTAATGGCTTCGTTTATTTATCTATCTCCCATCTTCTCTGACTGCCTCTATTTGTGCAGAAGTGAGTGAAGCCTGAAGCGGCTCTAATCTGCTAAATTCCGCTCTCGTAGGATATTACCACCGATAAGGTCTAATGATAGAAGGCAAGTATATTGGTTAGTTGTTGCCTAGCAAAAAAATATCATTCATTCTCGAATAGTTCACTAATTATTGATGAATAATTCAAAAATTTTCTCCTTGTCATTCGGATAAGAATAGTTCTCTCAACCAAACAGGTTTAAAGCCACTTCCTTATATAAGTTTATATTGTATTTCAGTGTGAACCTATTTTGAGTAAGGTAAGTTGCCTTCATACGTAGGAAAGCTTACTACCTTATTGGCGAGACTTGCGTGAACAAAATATTTTTCATCACTAATGTAGAGGTAATGGCTTCGTTTATTTATCTATCTCCCATCTTCTCTGACTGCCTCTATTTGTGCAGAAGTGAGTGAAGCCTGAAGCGGCTCTAATCTGCTAAATTCCGCTCTCGTAGGATATTACCACCAATAAGGTCTAATGATAGAAGGCAAGTATATTGGTTAGTTGTTGCCTAGCAAAAACATATCATTCATTCTCGAATAGTTCACTAATTATTGATGAATAATTCAAAAATTTTCTCCTCGTCATTCGGATAAGAATAGTTCTCTCAACCAAACAGTTTTAAAGCCACTTCCTTATATAAGTTTATATTGTATTTCAGTGTGAACCTATTTTGGCAAGGAGACACTTTATATCACCTTATATAGAGATGGGTATTCATAAAAGTATAATAAAAACAAATACCAATTCACCATTCATTTGCAATAAAATACAATACCTCTTTTAGATTTATATGGCACTATGTCTCAACAGAAAGGCTCTGATTCTGTTGCTTATTTTAAAACCTCCAACATAAGCCTTCTAATTTTTAAATGGAATCATTTCCCTTATTAATCAACTTGGTTGAATAGCTTTGAAAGTAATAAAAATTGTTTGATTAATTTTTAAAAGCTTGGTTTGTTCAAATATTCGCTCGCAAAGACACTGATGGATGTATTCAGTGTCCTTAATATAGAAAGCGGCAAGAGAAAAGCGAAGCGTTATTCCTTCGTACACACCATAACAATTCTCAGCTGATCGCGTTTTGGCATTAAGAGGATTTAGGTGAAAGAAATATGGTCAACTATTCAAATAAACACGCCAGAGGATTTAAGGGAGGAAAGGTTCATCTGATCCGTGGATGTAAAAGAGAAGGGAAATTTCTCATACTGTTCCACATAAATGATAGAAAAGGTAATATATTTTAAAGAGATGAAAAAGTGCCTTCGCTCCATAGATCAAATAAATATCTTCAATTTTAGTGGCAAGCGGTTTAATAGGATTGCCAGGTGAATGACAAAACGAATGAAAACAAGCAAATAACAGTCATAGAGAGAATGGAATTACAGAGTGAATTAATAATACAAAAAGGAAATGCACGATGAAATATATAATTGAAAGAAAATGTAAAACAACATGATAGTTTCAAATTTCGTTAGAATCGACCTTTGGAGGACTTTGGCAATTATATAATTTGTAAAGCAACATAAGGATTTCAAATATCGTTAGAATCGACCGAATAGATATGATGTTATTGCAAAACAAAATAATTCCCTGGCTAACTTTGTGAAGACCTTGGCAAATATATCACTAGGAAGAGAATGTAAAACAACATATAGTTTTATATTTCGTTAGAATCGGTTGAATAGTTATGATGTTATTCCTAAATCATTCCCCGGCTAACCTTGTGCGCACTTTGGCAATTATAGCATTGAAAAAAAATGTAAAACAACATAATTATTTTAAATTTTGTTAGAATCGTCTGAATAGTTAGAATGTTATTACTAAAATAAAAAGAGCAAAACGGTGACCAACCGACATAGTGAGATATAGAGTCGCACACGACTAAAAATTCCTTTTATTTCAAGTTAGATGGAGCAAATTTCTTATGAAAAACAAATAAAATCGACAAAAGCAATGCACAGCAATGGGATATGGTGGAGGAAAATGTGCAAATTGTTTCCACTTTCTACTTTTGCTTAATTTTCAAAATATTCGATTACATGGCTCCATTAACTTTGACTTTTTTTCTTTTATATATATTTATTCATATATAGAATGAATATATATCACTACAGCTTTTGAAGTGAGTTGAATTTGTATAACATCTGTGAAAGTAACTCGTTTTCCACTTTCTAATTTTGCTCTTTTAGGAACTTCCTGCTCTGTTTCACATGATGAAAAACAACCTGATATATTCTCCTCATTCTTTCCTTGGCTCTAAAACTTTGGCAATTTAATTGATCATTCTTACAAATATCATCTACCATATATTCCATTGTAACTCAATGTCTTTCATTTCTCCACATGTGAGCACTTGTAAGTCATATTCTAAGACGTTTACTATTCTCAAATAATATCGACTATTCGTACTATTTATCACAAACGAAACTCCACCTCTTTCGTTTCAGTGCATCTCTTTCGCTCCTTTTATTGTGACCGTCGCTTTCTAATTGTGATTAAGGGGATGCCTTTCTCAACGGCATGGCGGAAACATCAACGTAGCTCAATTCCGAGAACTCAGTCGGCGGCTGTAATATCGTAAATAGGAGATACGTACGATTTGTCTCCAGGGAGTAACTCTTCTATTGTTCTCCTTCACTTGTCGCAAAAGTTAAATTTTTGCAATACTTCCGCGAGTATAAACTTTTATTTCACTTTCTGTGCTGAAAAAAAAGTAAAGGTTAACTTTTAGGGCGGAATTCAAAACATGGTGGGCGCCTGAGTTATAAGGAATCTTTGTTTAGAACGATTGTTTTTTTTTAATATGAATTATTAATTGTTGTATAAAATTCGCGAATGTTTTAAATAAATCTACAACCTTTTACAACGTTCGCTGGTGATAACAATTAATAATTACTATAATCATTTTGGTGTAGATTTACAGTTCAAGAAGTAGTGTGTGCAATTAAAGATGGTTGTCATGACCTATCTACATCTCTTTTATTAAAATTATCATTGTGTTTATATATCAACCCCAAAGTGCATCAATAAATTAGAGCGAAATTTGAATACATCATCATCATCATCATCATCATCACTAACTATAATTTGAGAAGAGGATTTTTTTGAGTATATGAATAACCAGGCAATGGCTTCGCTACTTCCCTCGTGCTTGCGCTTCGCTACTAAGATTAAAATTTAATATCTAAAAAAAACATCCATGGTTAAATTATAAAACATTTTCTGAACTTCGCCAACTATAATAATTTTGAAAAGGAACTCTAAACTAAATTTCCCCTCTTTCAAAATATCACATTGAAAAAATATAGTTATAGATAAAATAAAAATTTCAATACTTATGAAATTATTATTCAAATACTAGAGGAAAATCCCCTTCTTAAATTATAAAGTTAGTGATGATGAGGAAGTGAGAATTTCATCTTAGTTTGGTTATGACTTATCTCTTTTTATCAAAGTTATTTCTCATAATTCTTTTATAATATCAAAAAACAAAATGGTGAAGTTCAGAAATAAATATAAGTATCGAAATTTTGTGAATTTTTATAACCCAAAGAATTACAAATGGTGAAGTTCAGAAAATTTATTTTTATATATCTTTTTCTATAACTATATTTTTGGAACGTGATATCTTAAAAGGTGGAAATTTAGTTTAGAGTTCTGTTTTAAAATGATTATAATTGGCGAAGTTCAGAAAATTTATAAAAATTTAACCATGGCTGCTTTTTTTTAGATTTTAAATTTTAATCTTATTAGCGAAGCCATTGCCTGTTATTATTATTACATATTAATTTATATTAATATTAAATGGGGCTATTGCCCAACAGTAGTGTGATTAATTGCTATTTACCTTAAATACAGAGACGAAATCCAACGAAGGCATCTCTATCAGGAAGTAGGTGAGGAGAGGACCGTAACATAACATAACATAATTACACGAATGACAAAAGCCACAAGGGCCTATCAAAGGTCATCCGCCTAAGTAAAAACCCACCCACAAAAAGCCCCATCACCAGGGAAAGACAAAATCAAAGTCCCCCACCATATAATATAACAGATGAAAAAAGCCACAAGGGCTCATCATAGGTCAACCGAGTCAAACGGCCTCTTTTTTAAGGCCCCAAACTCCCAGGAAAACTACATCCAGAGGATTGCATCCAGAAACAAGGGTATCACCAATCAAGGCTTGTCAAGAACTAAATCAAATGGAGCAGGTAAAAATAATTGCTAAGAAGACCGAGAATGTTAAGACAAAATTACTTGCAGTGCTACGGCGCTCTCAGCAAAGAAGGGGAGAACTGAAAGCCGGGAAGACGTTACAAACGAAGTTTTTCCTTATGGTGGACCACACGCGGTTGACCGAGGAATTTAGCTCGTCAACTTTGTTCTGGGGAAACATGCAGGCCTTGCTCTCGAAATGTAACAACAAGAAGATGTCTTTCCCCATTTACAACCACTTTTGCACATTCCTGGCGGCGTTGAGTATGTAAACAGCGGTGAACCACACCCACACGGCAGTACCTTCTCGCTATTTATATATATATATATATATATATATATATATATACAGAGAATTATTTGCTATAGAGCATTCATAATTATGCGGTTAAGTAGGCAATTTTATGGGCAACTAGCTGTTCATCGAAGCCTCGGAAGGAGATATTATCACATAAACGAGAAGATAACGCATAATCCAACTTTTCTTGTGTATGTGTTAAGAGCTCCTCCCGAGGGCTTCGATGAAGAACTAGTTAACACTAAAATTGCCTTCTTAACCACATATATATATATGTATATATTTTATATATATATATATAGAGAGAGAGAGAGAGAGAGAGAGAGAGAGAAGAAGGAGCAAATGCAAGTTCTGCGGGTGATAACAACCACCACAGGGCTTTCGCCATATTTATTTTCTGCCTTTCAAAACAATTTTGAAGACAGAAACAAAGGTGCAGAAACCTTGCATTGCAGACTATATTACAATATAGTTTTGAAAGGCGGAAAATAAATATGGCGAAAGCCCTGTGGTGGTTGTTATCACCCGCAGAACTTGCATTTGCTCCTTCTTCTTTGTATGTGACTTGGGGATGAGCCTTTAAATTGTGAGCGGGTAAGAAGATGTGGTATAAAAATTCCTTGGAGGTTCCTAGCTTAGAGAGATACTGAGTTTGATGGGGTAACGCTTTGGGCGAAATAGAGTCACTGTGCCTGGTAGCTCAGCGTTAGAGCATCTGACCGGCAATCAGCAGATCCGTGTTCGAGTCCCGGCCAGGAATTTCAAACTTTTTCCCCCTGGCGTTATCTCTGTCTTCTCGGTGAAGGATTGCTTTCATTGTGCCGCCCTCTGCTCTCTTTGATTCTAGTCTTCTTCTAATGTCCCTTTCTCTTACCTCTAAAAAACTCCTGTTTTTTGTCTCATTGCTTATTCTCGTCCAATTTCTCTTTCTTATATATATATATATATATATATATATATATATATATATATATATATATATATATATATAATATCTGCTCATACATCCGCCGAGCTCATAAATGCTGCTCTACGTGGGAACTTTTGCACCAAGAGATTTCCCGAGTAAAACAAATACTCGGGAATAATGGTTTTTCAAACAGCATGATTGCAAACAACTCCATCATTTTTAACTGACCATTACAAACATGCAAATAAAACTGAAAGTAAACATGGACAAGTCAAGAGCATCAAAGTGTATTACAGAAACCAGATGTCCACGGCCTATAAAATAGATGAAAAAAACATCAAGGAGATTATTAACCGTAACATTAAGGTTAAAAATCAAACGAATGAAATCCACTCATCATTTATTATAAAACAACAAAAGCCAGCATTCTCCTAAAGAAAAACAACATCTGCCTAAACTCCTCGAATCTCAAGTCAACCAACATAGTTTACGAGTTCATCTGTCCCGATAAAGATTGTAAGCTATTTAAAAACTCAAAATATATTAGCATGACAACCACTCTACTTTCGCGACGTTTAACCATGCATGTACAAAGCGGAGGACCTACGAATCATATGGAGAGTGCCCATAATATTAACCTAATGAGAGATATGCTCGTTGATAACACCATTATTAAAAAGAAAAGAGGTCAATAAAGCGCGGCTGACCATCTTAGAAGCCATATTAAAAAATGAAGATAAGCCGGCCATAAACAGTCAAGCGACAAGCTGGAATCGCACATTAAAACTATTTTAAAATTCCACTCACAGGAGTGGCCCATTTCCTCTAACGTTACGTTTAACCAACGCGCAATAAATACCCATTAAAGATCGTTCACATGCTTTTCCCTCGACAAACACCCGAACAAGGACTGCGCGTAAAAAGGGAGCGCATGCTCCGGTGGGACTAATGCAGAAGCACGGGAAATAAGTGCTTATACTGTGGTAATGCCCACAGAACACTAGCTATGTCTTGCCGAATAAAGAATCAGCTCATATGGAATAAAAAATAGAAATAAGCGCAGAAAAAGAAAGAAGAAAAACTAAATCCTCCGCTGCAGCGACTGCAAATGGAAAACTCGCGGCACTACCAACACAAACTGAAACGGTGAATATAGAGACAAACATGAGACCAGACTAATTTTCTGCATAATGCACGAACACTTCGTAAACATGGCGAAGCCACGCTCATATGCAAACGAATTTAACAAAATGCGGGAAAAGAAAGGGCTTCAAAAAATGTGGTTTCCGGAGAACCATCCTTCGACCGAGCTATACAGAATTAACTTGACCCAAGAGGAGACTCCGAAAAATAAGAGCCCAGAAGAAGACGAAGCCGGTATGGATGCCGATTCTTAAAAAGAATCCACTTACGAAGAAACCTCGAAGGCGACTCCAGAAAGCTCAAAACAAAAACCAAAACTCAATACCCAAGATTTGAACATTAAAATTTACGGTTCCCACGTATACCCGTTACCTAAAGAAATTAAACAAAAAGTAATCGAGCGCAGGCAAGTTAAGGGAAAGTACAGGTGGGAATATGAGGCAGAGTTTCACAATGTTTTAAAGCAAGGCATAATACAAGGGGTGGTAAATAAGTTTTGCGAATCGGTAGGGCAAAACAGAGGAAGGGGGATGACTGTTTGTGGGGGTGTTAGGACAAGTTATGAGAAGTCAGGACCAGCAGTCGCACGCTCCTGCCTCGTCTATTTAAGAAGCAGTAGCTTATCGCAGATCGTCAGTCACAAATTTTTTAACAATGGAGAAGGTTGAGTACCGCGCAGTGATCAAATTTTTGAGGAAGGAAAGCAAGAATGCAAAAGAGATCCATGACCGCATGGTTGCAGTGTACACCGACACTACCCATTTCTATGCAACCATTACTCGCTGGAATAAGTAGTTCCTCCATGGTCGTGAGTCCCTTGAAGATGACCCCTGTCCAGGACGCCCGTCAGACGTGACCAACGAGGACAATGTGGCCCGTGTGGAGAGGATGATCCTCGGAAATTGACGGGTGAAGGTCGAAGAAATCAAGCGAGAACTTGTAATATCACATAGAAGTGTTATCAACATCATCCACGACAATTTAGCCTCTGCCCGTTGCGTCTCTAGAAACCACGCGCCATGATCTACTTCAACGTCGTCAAAGTCCACAACGCCAGAGTTGCGCAAGCTGCCTTGCGCGAGTGTGGATTCGAGGAGCTCAACCATCCCCCCCTACAGACCAGTTTTGGCGCCTAGCGACTACATTTTATTCCGCCAGCTCAAGGCTGCACTGCGTGGACGCCGGCTTAAGGACGATGAAGATGTCCAACTCGTCGTCCAGGAGTGGATTGAACAGCAGGATGTAGATTTTTGGTTGTCGGGAATTGGAAGCCTCAGGGACAAGTGGCGCAAGTGCATTGAAGTCGAGGATAGATATATTGAAAAATAATAAAACACTTTTCCTCATATCTCGTTTCTTTATATCCCAATTGCAAAACTTATTGACCACCCCTCGTACATATCTTCCCTGGATCGTGCTTAAAACATCTCAAACGGCGAACTTAAGAAAAGACGAAATGGACGCACTCGTTCCCCAGGCCCCCCGGAAAAATGAAGAGGATAAGAGCCCTAAACAAATAAATAAAAATGGATACGTACCAACGAAAAATTAAAATCGTTGCACTAAATGTAAACGACTGGCAAGGAAAAAAAATATCATCCTCAAACATAATACGAAAAGAAGACGCAGACATAAATATTCTAACCAAACATGGTTTGGATATGAGGAGATCAACACCATAAGAATTCTAACTATAAATTTATTACCATAAGTTACACACAAACAAGGTACAATGGTGTAGCAATTAACGTAAAACCCGGAATCTATTTTACAGGGGTAAAGAAATTAGAAGAGTCGTATCTGGCCATAAAAATAAAAATGACCACAGGAGATCTAGTCATAGCTGGGGCATATCATCCCCCAAGACGTTTTTATTTGCCAACTACAAATTTCTTCAAACTCTTTCGTAGACAGGTCTTAATCATATTAACAGGAGACCTGAATTCAAGATGCAGAGAGGCAGGTTACACAAGCCAACCAAACGGAGCATGAAGAACCTTTCATTTATTAATACAAAGGAACCAGCTAAGCAGAGAAGGGACAGATTTCCCAACTTACTTAACAGCCCAAACCTCGACAACGCTGTCATAGTACTGATAAACCCAAACTTCAACTTAAATCAACCCCATCCGACTATTCGAGTATGGTAACGACCATTTCAACTTCATCCATTCAAATTAAAGTTCCACATAGAAGAGCCATCAGCAGAACAAACTAGAATGGTTACAAAGAGCACTCAAGTACACTAAAACTGGATCTCTGAACACCCAAGGAACATAAGAAATAGAAAACCAATTAAAACTAACCACCGAAAATATCATTAAAGCAGACAGAAATCATACCCCAATATTAAAATATAGAACCCTACCTGCTCCCAGATAGAAGAACTCCAAGAGCACTTTCAAAATCACTGGAAAAAATATTCTCGATAACACCAGAGGAGAATCAAGCATATGATATGGAGGACGAAGAGGAAGTCCTACAACCCTTAGAGGCGCAACAAGAACGCACTGCATCATAAGTACATGTCGACGAAGATTATTTTTTTTTTATTTTTATTATGATTAATAAAGTGGGTCGTACGTTCGTACTTCCAGTGATCAATTCAGGTTCGATCTCTAAGAGCGCTTTTCTTATTTTTATTCTATTGAATGAATATGAACGGGAGTTCTCTCTTTAATATACTAAATACTGCCAAGGCAACTCGTTCAAAGATAATTTAAACACTTCAACCAAAATAGACCTTTACTGTACATTGATCATCTCAAACAAAATTAATATATACACGTATATAATAAAACTTAAAAATGGTTCTTAAGTCCCGTTACCGACATTTGGTTTCTGGTTGTTTATGAGAGAACAATTTACTATAGGATACACGAATAATCTACGTTAAACGCACGGCGACATGATAATAGAATTGATTACTCACATAAGGTAGTGGGATTTACCTAGAGAATTCAAACAAAACACCTTCCTCCGAATATTGTCAGTAGAGGCGTCGTTATTGTAGTTTATTTGCTTCCAAATAGAGGGCGTTACTTCGAACGAGGGGTGGACGAGTTGTGTCACGTGGAATTTCGAGTCGAGAAGGAAAAGGAATCAAAACAAAACACCATTGAAGAGGCGATGCGTCGGGCGTTTATGACCTTGAAAAAGTTTTTCAGACGAGGATTGAAGATGGCTGTATGATTTTTTAGCGATTTGATTTTGCTTGTAGAGCTTCTATTTTGGGTAAGAAATCTATCTAGTTTGGGGTATCAAACTCAGAGAGGGTAAGATCACTTGACGATCTTTGGTAATCGAAATGTGCAGACAGTACTTGGAGGTAAGATCACTTAACGATCTTTGGTAATCGAACTCTGCCGATTATGCTTGGTGCAATCTGGTATTGCACAAGAAAATGAAAGTCTTTCTTAATTTGCTGGGGGAATTCTATCCCGGCAAGTTCTTATCGATGTCGTGATGAAACGAGAATTGGCCTCTTTTTCTCCTGACGAAGAGTTTTATACTAGAAACACTCCCGCGGGTTAAGAGAAGGGAGGTGGGATAGCAAGGGGAGAACCTAGGGTGCCCTGGCTTTTGGGCTTCTGTTATTTCTCTTCCTTGACATTTTAAACTTAGGAAAACTGGATCTCATGTTTAATCGACAGAAGTGAGTATCAATTCAGCCGTGCTTGGCGTCGTGTCGCTCTAGGAGAGCGCAATACGAAATCGACGGTTTGAATTTTGACTTGTTTGTTTATAAATACACCCTCGGTGGGTAAGCCTTTTGAGCAGAGGTCAGGAATAACTGTCTACTAAATTTTCTATTCTTATCGTACTTGTATGTTATCGGAGACTCGGTAGAGTGCCTTAAAGATAACAGGTGGGTTTTGTTTTTCTTTCCTTGTTTTTCTTCGCCATGTGAAAGACCTCAATATATATATATAAATATATATTCTCGCAACTTCTTAACTACCTCGGTTAACTCGTATATCTCTAGAAAGATTACCACTTAAAATTTAATAAACAAATAAATAAATAAATATATATATATATATATATATATATATCAAAAAAATAAAAAAAGATGCGAAAGTAGCATAAAAAACAATAAAAAACTAATAAATACCAAAAAATAATGATGTTCGATTGAGCAAAAAGAAAACAAATGCTCGAATGCTAAATTTTTATATCTAATAAACTTATAATCACATAAAAAAGCAAAACAAATCAAAAAAGGAAAACGTTATCAAGGCAAGAGAGTACAAATCATTATCATCCTCTTCTCATCGTTCATCCTACACTCATTATCATCCCATCAACAGATACTCTTTATAAAATATTTTCTAGCTATCCTCTCATTATCTCCACATTCTAATTTATACTATCTTGAATCTTCTTTCACTCTGTCAGATCCTCACTTCCCTCATTACATAGGTAAAGGAGGCAAGAACATTTCAAAACTCTCCAAAGATGATTGAATAAGATCGGAAGATTAGCAATTTAGTTCGGTTTTTACCAAACATATTCATTTAAAAAGGAGATGAATACTGGACAAGTGATCCACCATCTACAAGATGGAATAAAAAAGATAGTTAGAAGAAGAGAAAGTGGCCAGAAGAAATCAAATAAGCCAAAGTACAGAATGGTCTTCAACAAAATTTGCATTCAGGAAAGAGTGCTACCCAACTACATTAATATATATATATATATATATATATATATATATATATATATATATATATATATATATATATATATATATATATATTACACTTATATGTGTTATATAATCCTATTTACTATAAAACCATGGGTTTAAAAAAACAAAGATGTCTTTCCGCATTCCTAATAGTTTACACAAACTATTAAGTTCTTAATCTACTTGATATCATAGTTTGTCGGATTCATCATTTTCAAGCATAAGTATTAATTGTTAAATTCTCTCCCTATTTCATTAAGTATCCTTATTTAAATACTTCTATTATGGTCAGGTGGACACTGATCGTACAGCTATTAGTTTTGGGGTCATCAAAACTAAAGTTTTATAGGTAGCAGAAATCTAATGTACCAACGGGGAGCCCACATAAAGAACTTTGAAATGTGTTTACCATTTCAGATTTATGGCGTCATTTTTATTAAAAAGTGTTTTTGTATGGATCGTTACCATGTAGAACACACTCCGTACTCCTTCTGTAGCATTTTATGTAAAAAAAAATTATCTGGGGGAAAAAAAAAATTATATATGAACATATAATATAAAAAAAAGGTTAGAATTGTTATTTTACAACATTTTCGCATAGGTATAAAGAATAATGTAAAAATAATAACTTTTTTTATTTTATAGAACATTTTCTTTAGTCAGTAATGCTCAGCCTTCATTGTTTATCATTGCATAAATATATTAATAACTTTAATAGGCAATGTAAAATCCCCATCTTACTGGAATAATGCAACTGGAAAATTGAAAATTGATATTAACAATGTTGAATACTAAATAGCCTACTTACATCACAGAATCGGCATGAATATCAATTTTTTAAAGATAATTTATAAATATAGACCCTTATCCTATTACTTAATACACTTAGCACAATACTGTATATATATATATATATATATATATATATATATATATATATATATATATATATTAAAATCTTGCACCTAACGTAAAAAATCTTACATAATAACACAAATAACATAAATTAACACTGATAAAATTGGGTCAAGATTGCACTTTAAAATTTTGTATTTTTATTCATTTTTGGTCGTGTTTTTACCTTAAAACAAATCAATGTTACGTGACCAACATGCAATAGTTTCAAAACGAAATCCTTATTAGTATAATTTTCACGACTTTCCAAATTTTGTTCGGACCCTGTCTTACCCGCCATTTTAGGTACACTGTAAACACAGAAATCCCACGCTGGTCACCGTTATGGATCACAAATGCTCATCACGGCTTCCTCCCATAATCCAGAGAGTTTTTCAATATTTCCCCTATCCTTTAATAGGCTGAATCACCACATCAACTATATATCACATAAACGATCTAATGATATATAATCCATTAGCCAGTCTAATCGCTTTTGGGGTGAATTGATCACTAACTCTCAATAAAAACATCAATTAATTCATTAATACAAAGCACATGTAGAGCCTACATGAGCAGTAAATCCTTCATGTACTCGTTGACCCTTTCTACAAAATTACACCCATGCCTACACACACACTCTCTTTCTCTCCACTCTCTCTATCTATCTGCCTATCTCTTCCTCTCCCTCTCTCCACCTCCCTCCTCTCCTTCTCTCTCTCTAACCCTGTCTCTCTCATTCTCCATCACTCTCTCCCTCTTTCTTTCTCTCTCTGTCTTTCTCTTTTTTGTTATTTAAGTTATAAATAATACTTAACTATATCTTTAGTACACGCTTTTTTTTCCTTTATTAATGAATCTTTCTGTTATGTATGTTTTATTATTATTCGTGACAAATTGGGCAGTGGGGCTTTGTGAAATCATTTCTGCCGCCGTAAAAGACGTCAGAATGTCTCAACAAATCCATAAACACAATTATGTGATATCAATACGAAAGAGAACTGCATTTGTGAGTACACTTATATCTTTTATTTAAAGATAGAGTTGAGTTAGGATTTATGTCCTATGAAGTGTAGAATTAACTATTCTTTTGAACTAATAGAAATTTAGCTAAACCTACAATAATTAAACTAACCTGGACTATCAAAACTGCAGATTCAGAAGGTCAAACCTGCTTAATTTCATAGATGAAAAATTCTTAACTCAGTTAGTGAGAAACGAAAAAGAGGCGAAAATTTACTGAAATAATTCAAACCTAAAGAGAATTGATAATAGTGATCATACTATTATCAAATTTGAAATTGATATTCCTTTTGTTAGAAAACTAAATTTAAAATGAGCTAATTTTGATAGGCTGAGGAAACGTTTGAGAAATTACCTTAAATAATAAAAGAAATAATGAAGTGTCGCACGAATTTTAGAACAATCCAAGTAATTTTTTGCTTAATAAATACAAGTAATCGAAAGCAGATAAAAAATAGCATTTGTTTAATAAAAGACAAATATGCTATTTTAAAATTTAACAATGTTGATGTAACTAATACTTTAAATGCATACTTTTCATCATTATTTACAAAAGGGAGTAATATTAATTTCCCCACAACAAGTATTAAAAATAGTGGCAATAGACCACTTGAATTGATTAGATGCACCGTTGACAGTATAAGAAAGGTTATTAAGAATATGAATTAATATAAATCTCCGCAACAAGATAAAATATTTTCAAAAGTTCTAAAATAAACTATAGACCAAGTGGATGAACGCCTAACGGAGAAATTTAATATATCGTTAGAAAAATGGGATCGTTTTTCAAGAATAGAAGCTAGCAAATATAAGGCCAATATGTAAAAAAAAAAATGCTCGAAACCTTTATTACTGAGCAAATAGTTCAGCATTTAGAAAAGAACAATATATTAAATGATTCACAGCATGGCTTTAGGAGACACAGGTCATGCCTCAAATGTATTAGATTTTTTCCATTATATTAATATTTACATAGTATAACAGTAAGAGATCAGCTAATATTTTTTTACTTAGATTTTCAAAAGAAACTCAATAAAGTACCGCATAAAAGTTGATGCCTAAAGTAACAGCCTTAGGAATGGAGGAAGAAGTAGGCAGATTAATTGAGAATTGGCTCAATGGTCGTAAGCAGAGAGTATTCATTAACAAACAAGGGCTAGAATGGATACTGTAAGTGCTGGAGGTCCTCAACGTTCGGTTCTTGTACTTTTTCTTTGTATTATGTATATTACTGATGTAGATGATGAATTGCTCTGCAAACTTTCTATTTCGACAAATGACTGTAACTTAGGAAAAAGAATAGTAACTGAACAAAAGGTTTTAGAATTTCAAAATGATATTGATAAGGTAGCACAATGGTTTGCAGAATGTCAACTGTCCTAAAATCTTGAGAACTGTAAAGGATTGTACGTGGGTTATAAAAAACCCAAGAAGAGAATATTAACTTTTTGATAAAATAATTACAGTTACTGATAAAGAAAGAGATATTTAGTCTATATTTCAAATGATCTTAAATTTCTTAACAGTGTATTAAGGTAGAGAACTTTGCATTATAGCTTCTCGACTATATCAAGCGTCAATTTATTTAAAAAAATAAAACTATTATGCCCAAATCTTGGTCACGATACTTACAGAATGAAGATATTGCAAGTTAGGGCTGCATAAGTAATACAGAAATTAGGTTCAAAAGGTTAATTAATAGAAGTGTTAAACATCTTGAAAGGAATAAATATTGTAGACTTTTCTACCTGGTTCGAACTTAGCAAAAGATTATACACCAACTAATGGCAGGAAAATGGATCTAAAACACTTTAAACTACATATTTATGTTGAAGCCCTTTGTATTACAAAATTGTAAACATCTGAAATCAGTTAATCGATAAATTGGTGCCAATTAGTTCAGTTGAGCCTTTTAAAACTAGATTGGCTAGAAAATTTTAAAATATTAGCTAATTAAAGAAAAGATATTTTATGTTGATAAAAAAATGAAAACAAGCATGATCTAAGTTTAGATCAGTTAGATATTATTATTATCATTATTATTTTTCAATATATTAAAAAAACTATTGTATATATTTTTCGGTTTTACATTCCTAATAAAAATTTCTTGTACTTGTATATTTATCAAAATTTAATATAGAATTCTTAACATCTGCCATTTGGATTAGTGGTTTCTAATAGTTCATTTGAGAATTTTAGAATTAGATTTGACTTATTAAGTAAAATCATTAGATAATGCATGACCAATAATGGAATGTTAATAACAAAAAAAAAGGAGAAAGATCATGTTTTTAGTTAAAATTAGAAAGATATGTTAATATTTTATGACTATATTAATGTGTTCTCTTTTTCCTATTGAAATTTCCTGGTCGTGCCTATTTTTCAAAATTATTGGTATATTTTTCACTTTTCCAAGTAGGTGGAAGAGATGTATAAGGAGAGCCGTTATCTTACTATCACATGTATTTCACATACTAGTCTATATATTTACCATCAAAACATAAGTACCTCCGTTGAATTGGACCAAATGGTTTTTTGAAGTACATACTTTCCTTCATCACACTCGCTCTCTCTCTCTCTCTCTCTCTCTCTCTCTCTCTTTCTTTTCATCTGCGGCGACCATTTCTCATATGAGATTCTTGCTACCTTTTCTTCGGAGCAAAGAGTACATAGTGAAAAGATAAGGAAGACCATGGAGACCCTCATTAAGATGGTCCCCCCCCCTCAGGACCATTCAATGAACAAAGACACGGGAAAAGAACAAGTTATGCGAAACAATCTTCGTACACCTAAAAGTGGCCCTTGTCAAATTAATCGAAGTTTCCTCGGACTTTATAACAATTTGCGCAGAAAAAAAGGACGTGGTCTGGCTCCTATCGGAAGAAGGAGCGGAAGGGTGTAAAACAACATAAGTGTTTCAAATTTTGCTAGAATTGGTCGAATAGTTATAAGGTTATTGTAAAATAATTCCACGGAGAACCTTGGGAAGACTTTGGGAATTATATCACTCGAAGGAGAAAGTAAACAACCCTAAGAGTCTCAAATTTCGTTAGAATCGGCCAAAGAGTTATGAAGTTATTGCCAATAAATTCCCCTAATAAACTTGGAAGGACTTTGTCAACTATATCATTCGAAAGAAAATGTAAAACAACATAAGGGTTTCAAATTACTTTGGAATCGGCCAAATAGGTATCATGTTATTGCGAAAATAAAGTAATTTCCGGGCTAACTGGGGAGGACCTTGGCAATTTTATCCTTCTGAAGAGAATGTCAAACAACATGAGGGTTTGAAATTCCGATAGAATCAGCCGAATAAGACAATGCTATTACCAAAACAAAGAAAACATAACGGGGACCGACCGACCGACATAGTGAGATATAGAGTCGCCCGTGACTAGACTCACACGTGACTAAAAATTTATTTTAACATCTGCCTGAAGTAGTCAAACAATCAGGGTATGAAGAATTTAATTTATTTAGCTATTTTCTATGGTCACACGAAAGGAAGGAAGAAATGATTTGCAATAGGCTTTGGTACATTTTATCTAATCAAAGGAAAGATGAATAAAGTTTTCTTGACGATTATCTAAAGAGTTATGTTTGCAAGCTTGACCTAGGAAGAAGATGGGTCTTATAAAACGATAACAACCTTAAGCATGTGTTTAATTGGTTTCTGACAGGTTCAAGGAAGGTAAAAAAAGCGTTTTGTAATGGCCATCACAGTATTATATTAAACCTTCGATTGATTCACTACTGATTCTATTTTGTGCTTTTGTGCTACATGAATATAAAAGTAAATTTTAAGATATATCTACTTTTAATCAAACAATTCCATGCTAGTGAAAGTCACATTTTAATCTGTCCTTTATTAATAATTAAACAAATTTCGTCACGTATATTGGGCGTTAATCGACTATAAAAACTTCCATTTTTAAGTATCTGACAGATAAATTTGTATTTTAGCCAAATTTATAGCAATTTCACAGACACATTTATATGCAAAAGAAGGTTTAAGGAATTAATGACCCAGAAATTGAAAGTAATTTTGTCTTACATAATTGTTTTTTTATTTTATTTCAACACGAAATTTGATCAAGGAATCTCGAATGACAATGTATTGAACGCATAAAATAAAATCAATTCAGATTATGGCGTTTCGAATAAAAATCCTTATGAGCAACCAAAAATTATTTGTTCAAACACTACGTCAAAATTCCTTACAATCAGCATTCTAGAATGACTGCATGTATCTACATTAGACGTTAAAGAAATTATTAATTTCGGTATTATGTAACAAATCCAAAAATATACCCGAGTAATTCCCTTCTTTGACTTGCGGAAAAACGTGTTTATAAAACCGGCTGCGTGCTCTCACTTATTCTGATTTATGACCTTCAAAATTTTTAATAATTCCTGGGTTAAACTTAAAAGCACCTTGACAATTATATCATTAGAAAGAGAATGTAGAACAACATAATAGTTTTAAACTCCGTAAGAATTAGCCGAATAGTTAAGATGTTATTACCAAATAATTCCTCAGCTAATCTAGGGAGGACGACAATTATATCGTTCGAGGTGAATGTTAAACAACATATTGTTATAAATATTCGTAAAAATCAGCCAAATAGTTTTGAAGTTATTGCTAAATAATTCTCCAGCTAACATTGTTTGGACTTTGGCGATGAAATCATTCGAAAGAGAATGTAAAACAACATAGGGGTTTTAACTTTTGTTAGAATCGGCCAAATAGTTATGATGTTATTTCCAAATATATATAATTCCCGCGCTAACCTTCGGATGACCTTATCAATTATATCATTCGAAAGAAGATTAAACAACATAAGGCTCTCAATTATCTTTTGAATCGGCCGAATAGTTATGATGTTATTACAAAAACAAAATATTTCCCGGGCTAACCTTAGGAGTATGTTGACAATTATATCATTCGAAAGAGAATGTAAAACAACATAAGAGTTTTGAATTTTCTTAGAATCGGCCGAATAGTTATGATGTTATAGCAAAACCAATATAATTCCCGCGCTAACCTTGGGATGACCTTAGCAATTATATCATTCGAAAGAGAATTAAAAAAACATAAGGCTATCAAATTTTTCTCGAATCGGCCGAAAAGTTTTGATTTTATTACCAAAACAAAAAACAAAATGGGTCCCGTCGACCGACCGACATAGTGAGGTGTAGAGTTGCCCAGGACTAAAAATGAAATTTCGTATATGTAGTTTAGTTGGAGCTGTTAAGCATTTACATAGCAGTGAAGATCATGTTTTAATTGTCCCCTTATTTTAATGAGACACGTTTCAAATAATTGAATTTCGTCCCGTTTCTTTGGCGTTAATAGACTATAAAAGCTTCCTTAAGGTGTATTTTGCCTAATTGAGAGACGAATTTATCTTGTTGAGTCAAATTAGCTCTCCTTAAGGGATCTAGCGGAATTTTTGGTGTTGTCTGAGGAGTTGGCTTCTCATTCATCTTCATTTATTGATGCAATTTGTTAGTATTGTGTACTTATATGACTATTGTGGCTGATTTAAAAAATGAGCAAATCTTCACCGAGATATTTACGAAGGTAAATTATTAACTTATGCTAAGTGAAAAAATATTGAGGTTACTGAGCCCGATTGAGACTATTTGAGCGCAGCAGAGGATCGCTACACGGAAGTATTTTATTAATAGAACTTTCAATAACATCCATATGGTATGTATTTCCTTTATGTATTATCAAATAGATTTGGAGTCTGAAAGACATTTTTATCTTTTCTAAATAAAAATCTACCCCAAAATAGTCTGAAATCTGCTATGAAAGTGAAAAAAGAATTGGTGATTTAGAAAAGGGAAGCAAAGAAATTTATCGAAATTCTCCATAAAATAGTCTCTGGATTTACTTAATGCTCCACAATTGAAGTTTGGGAAGATAATAAGACGAAAGTTTTATTTTAGAACGCCAAGTATTAGCACAAAGTCTAAAGATCAGCGATTATTTACTGGTCCAAGTGTAATTTTCCTGAATTGAAAACATGGTTGCTTTCCTTTCAAATTCTAATGAGAACTTTTAACGAAGCTAGAATTCGATTCGGAAAGTCAAGCCGGAATGGAAAAGCAACTTCTCATAATGAATAGGTGAAATTATTTTATTCTTTTTACTTTTATAGAACATAAAATGTGTATCACCGTGAAAGCGGTCATAGCACAATTTGAAACAGTGCAAGATTAGTGCAAAAGTTTATACAAGCTTAGGAATTTAGAGGTTTTGGAGTGAATAAAAGTGGCGGTGAGGCCCGAGAAGCAAATTTAAAAGACTCTGCCCATTGTTGAGTAAGAAAATGCGACGAGAAAAAAAAGAATTCTGAATAAAAGGAGCTAAATCTCTTGACCTTTCTCAAAGGTAGGATAATGAGTTGGAAATGATCTTAGTCAGACGAGAGTTAGAAAAGTTGGTAAATTTTTAATAGTAGCGTCAAATGTGTTTCTTCCTTTTTCCTTATTTAAGTTTCGTGCAATTGTTTTGTTTTTTCTCCTTATTGTGTTATTCACAAACGAAAGAAAATAACAGAGTGAAATATATTATTATTACTGGAGAAGATTCCTTTGAGTTTACGATTAAACTGCACTTTGTCAATATCAAATAATCCGCACGAAAAAGTAAATCCAAAATGAAGACATCAAATAACAACCCACCTCCTAGGAAAGTTCCCCATCAAAGATTCAAAACAAGCTTAAGAACATGACCTCATGGCAAGTAGGCAGAGGAAAGGTTCCGTAGAATGACTTAGAACATATTTAAAAATTATAATTGTGACCTGAGAATTTCCCACTTTACCTGTTTCGTCCATCTACGTTTTCATCTTCCCCCTACCCTCTTGTCTGTCTACCAGAGCAATACGATACTTCAAGGACAAAGATCAGACCTTCTAGTCTGTATATTATATGCACAATTGGCAAATCTGGGTAAACCAGGTACCTAAATATACTGAATCAAATACTGGAGAGAAATGGAATCAAATAAATGTAGTTTGCAGAGAACCCAGAATTGTTAGATATATTAAGAATGGATATACTAAAAAGAAGAAAACAATTTACGAATGGAACTTCAGAAAAAGAATACAGGAAAACAAACGAACAAGAAAACTCTTCATCCTTAAGTGAAACAGAAAGAGAGAACAACAACAAATTAGACGTAAATAGAAAGAAGGAATGGTGAGCGAAGCTAAAGATCTCAATTTGAATATCTACGCAAGCGATGCCATGCGACAGCCAAGGAAAAGTAAGCAAGCAGATATCATCCAAGCACTCAAACGAGAATGAAAAAGTATTGAGGGAAGATAGAATTAGAGTATACCTGGGTGATGTAATAACTTTCAAATGCTACTTACGATCAAGTGAAAAACAGAAAATTTAATCCCAATCTCAAGACAGGAAGGAGAGCTACGAGACCAAATTACCAATAAAGATAATGAAATTATCATCTTACCTAGCAACTCTTAGTGAAATCAAGTACGGAAAAATGGGAAGAGAATGATATAGAAAACTAAATATGTATTCTGCAAATAAGTACGAATGTATGGATCGTTAAATGTAATAACATCAGAAAGATCCATCTAGATGTTGTTCTCATATCAGAATATCAAATAAAATAACAGAGTATAAATTAAAAATATACAACTATAACGTCAAAACAAACAACTCAGAAGAACGAAGAAATGATGGAGCGGCCATAACTATCAAAAGAGACAGCAAGTACGCCGAAATTCTAATTGCAAACGAAGCATATATAGCCGTTAAAATGAATTACAAATTTCTCCATTGATAACATCTACGGGATATCAATTTCCACAGAAAAATTTCAACTTGAAGTAAGGCAACCTAAACAGAAATTGAACAAACAAACACTCAACCTATTTAGGAAAGAACATTAAAAAGATAAAAATAAAAACAAGATATACAAAGTCTAAAAACATTTAGCCAAAGCCATGAATGCCATTATACATGGAATAAAAATCATAAAAACACTTATGTGCAAGTGAAGAGTTGGATCTCCCGATCACTATCAGCCAAAGTAAATTAGGGACTATAAGTGGGTAAAATAAAGTATGAGTCAAGAATAAATGCAGTAAGGTGGTTCGGAATCCACATTATTCAGCAGGTTCCCCATGTTCTTAGGCTATGGGAAATATTCACTTTAATCTCATCCTATATTCTATGTTAAATATACGAGGTCTAAATGTATTATAAAATTGGTCACTTCTCAGTGATTTTATAGTGAATTATTTTTTTGTAAAGACTGGTGACATTAGAAGCAAAAACAAAATAACAATTCGTTTGAATATTATTTCACGACGAGTCATCTTAAAATAAGTTGATCAAGGATAAAAAGGGATCTCCTTAACCATATGAGGGTTCAACGAAATGCGCCCTAAGAACAGTTGTACAATGGCGTTGTAACTATTTTGATTTAGAGACGTGTATTCTTGGCCGAATAACGAGGGAAAGTTGGAATTGATTCAATGTAAGTATTGAGGTAAATGAACTAATTATTTCTACAGCAGCTAGTCAAGATATTCCTCTTTCATGATTTATGGTTTGAGGTGGTACTATCCAGTTTGAGTAAATTTAATCAGAAAAGAGAAGGTTCAAAGACTTAAAATTACAAGACTTTTAATTACAAAACAAAATGAAATATTTAGACTATAAATCTACAAAGGGTATAAATAAGAGGGTATAAGTAAAAATTACTACTACCAATGAATACTACGCAATGGTTGACACACAAATTCACTTTATTACGGAATGTTAATTAAAGACCATAATTAAGTGGAAGTCGTTTTACCTTAACAGAGTGACGTCAGACCTTGACGGTGGATCTCGTGGAGTGGAGGAAGGATTGAAGGTGAGGTGAGGCGAGTGGGCGTCCAGATGAGAGGTGGAATCGGACGTCCAGGGGTTCGTCTTGCTGAGTTAAACCCGAGGCGGCTCGGTTCGCGGCGTGTTGTTACTGACTCGAACGCCCAGCTGTTCTCGAGGTAAGAGAAAGGTGCGCGCTTGGCGATGTATCTTGCTCTGACAATTGAAGCGACGGGACAGTAGAGCTATAATTATTCCAATCTTTTGGTTACGCTTGTGGGGCTTCTCGATGATGATCGTTACCACGAGGTGAATCCTTTTACGAGTGGGACTTCACTTTGGTATTCTTCAATGGTGAGGGATATCTCTGGTTTTATTTTAAAACTGAGACAGGGCTTTTTTCTAACGAGAAAGGTATGAGAGTGATTCTCTATACTGATGGTCTACTCTTCAATGTTCCTCAAAAGGAACTGCCTCAGGATGAACTTGCTGTTCTTAACTCCCGCTCGGTTCCACTTATATGCCCGGATGACGCCAGTCTTCGTCCTTTTGCGACTCCTAACTCGAACTCCTGTTTTTCCCCAGATCACCGTATATATAACTCACCTATCCCCTGAAGGTAGGGGATGTTGGGATGGGTGATTGCCCATGTTTAACCCTCTCTCCTAGGGGGCATCACTTTTCAGAGTAGTCTCCCTTAGCCCTAAGGGTCTCTTCTGGTTTTTCGTCGGAGAGAATGAAATTTCCTCTATTTGGCGAAACTACATCTAAACCATAGGAGGGAAGAGTGGGCTTTTTTATACATTTTTATTCGAAAGGCTCAACCACCCTCCTTTTGTTTATACTAATGGGCTACGAAATCTGCCGATTCCAAGTTTCCTGGCAAGGAATATCGATGCTGGTTGTGTCAGCGGGGAAAAAAGGGGAGAGAGAGTGGCAAAGTATCTGCCCACATGGCACCTAGCTCTCGACACTGTGTAACAGAACTGGCGTCTGCTTTTATCCTCGAGATATTAACTTCCACACAGCAAACTTCTGCCATTATCTTTTTGTTAACTTACAATTGGTAATTTTAGTAAAAAATCTCTCCAAAAAAAACAGATTTCTGAAGCTAAGAGAACTCAAATTGTCCAGAGAGGGATTATTCTAAGTCAAAGTTGCCACAAAATTAAAATGCCCAAGAAACGCTGCCAAAACAGCCATTAAAAGTTACAATGAGACCAATTCTTTCAAAAACCGTGATAGTCAAGGTCGCAAAAGGTGTACAAGTCTGAGGTAAGAGAGGTTGCTAAAAAGGACATCTCTGGCCGTTAGGAAAAAATACATCTTCTGATGAAGCTGATGAGTTTCTGGCAGCAAAACGAAAAAGAGATATCAAGTCGCACAGTGAGAAGAAGGTTATTGAAACTAGGCTCAAACGATGTAAGGCTAAAAAGAAACCGTGGCTTCAGGTGCACAAGAAGAAGCGATTGTCTTGGGCAAAATTGCATGAACATTGGAATGATATCGATTGGGCTAAAGTTGTATGGTCTAATGAAGGCAACTTTGAGCTAGGTTCTCCCCATTAGTTTAAACCAATTTATTAGACATTTTCACATTTTTATTGGATACCAAAAATGATCGGTAAGATTTGGAGAAGCTTATAATTTGAGATATCTTATCCAAACAGTCAAATTTGGAGGTGGCAGTGTAATGGTTTGGGGCTGCATATCGTCTTCACGTCCAGTATTGTTGTTCATTTGCGAGGGCAGAATGAATTCCAACATCTGGTATGATGACATACCAGATGGTGTAATCTTCGAACAAAACAATGCCACATGCCACTTATCTAGATTCTCAAACATTGGTTTGACAAGGAAGGGGTGACGTCGATGGAATGGCCTTCTCAATCTCAAGACCTCAACCATTTTGAATATTTGCGGTCACACTTGAGCACAAGAGTGAAGGTCACAAATGTTCCTCAAAAAGTGAATTACTAGCCAAACTTCAAGAAGAGGAGCAGAAAATTGAGCGAATGACCTGGGCAAACTTAATCTCAAATATGCTAAAACGCATAAAAGTGGTTATAAAAGCAAAAAGAGGACACATTAAATATTAAGTATTGATATAATATACACCCAAAATGTTTATATGTATTATACCAATAATGAAATATATGAGTTTCAATCATACTCCTCACCTTTTCATAGCTATTGTAATTATTGGTTTGGGCTGCTCCTTCAGAGCTTCATTTTAATTTGTAGGATAAACTAAAGGACTTAGAGAGGGAAATTCATTTAATTTTTTGATAACAACGACGTTTCGGGTTTTAATTTCACACATCTTCTGATACTTGGAATTACAAATTCGTAAAATGAATAATATTTTAAGTTAAAATTTAACCATTTTAATTACACAGGCCTGCGTTTGAAAAAGATTTTCTGTTCCTGGGGTTTTCTTTAGTGATTCCTAACGAAATTGTTCTTTTAAATTAAAATATGACATTAATTTTGCTCAATCAGGTCTGGTTTTTGAGATACAGCGCACTACTGTTTTTAGAAAAGGGCCATTTTTGAAAAAATCCCTTATTTATATAAAAGTTATTTAATAAATTACAATTACTTGTAATAAAAAATTACCGACTCAATTAGACTTTCTTTTCATTAATTTTAAACTTACAGACTACTTATAAGCTTACCCAGGAGTACAAAGAAACTATTTTCCAAGAAAAGAAGTCCTTGATGACTTCCGCTTGTGAAGCGATGTTGGTTTGTCGCGTTTAAGACACCAGCAATAGTCAGCTAACATGTTGATGCCCCAGCGTTCTTTATATCTTGTCTCCATCGTCTTTATGTCTTGGTGAAATCTTTCTCCTTGTTCCTTGCTATAATCTCCACAGTTTGCCGGAAAATAGTCAAGATGTGACTGGATAAAATGCATTTTTATCGACATGCGAGCTCCCATTTTTTCGAAGCTTTTCATAAGCTCAATTACATGTGATATATATTCAGAGCTTCTTTTATTTCCCAGAAAACCGTCGATTAGTTTACTAAACGCTCGCCATGTTTCTTGTTCACTGGCTTCCATATTAGTGTAAAAATGCTTGTCCTTTAACAGAGTTGTAATTTGGGGACCATCAAATATGACTGCATGGAGCTTGGCATCACTGATCTGTGGGAATTTTTGCAGTAGATACTTAAAAGCTTGGCCTTCTTTATTCAGTGCTTCAACAAAGTTCTTCATCAGGCCTAGTTTTATATAAAAAGGAGGCAGTAAAACATTTTTGGGAGGGACTAGAGGTTGAGCTACCACATTGTGGCAGCGAATTTGGAAGGCCTCTCGAGATGGCCAGTCTTTTTGCTTATAGTGAAGGCTATCCGCCCGGCTATCCCATAAGCACATGAAGCATGGATATTTTGTGTAGCCTCCTTGCATCCCAAGGAGAAGGCACACAACCTGAAAGAAAACATATTGATGCATATTGTTGTACATGGTTTCTAAAAACTTCTATTTTTTCCATAGGCAATTTTAACTATGTTTATTAGGGGTAGGGAGAAACTAATATGTGTATAATATCCTTCTGTCATTGGTATTTAGAAACAAACATTCCTTGAAATATTTAACAAGTTCAATAAAGTAAAATATATCTTACCTTGAGATCACCACATATTAACCAGTTCTGGTTAGAGTACTTGATTGTATTAATCAATACTTTCATATTTTCGTAGCTTTCTGTTAACTGAACTGAATGGCCAATAGGTACAGATTCCTTTTTTTTGCTAATATTTAAGAGTACTGCCTTCAAACTCCTGCTAGAAGAATCACTTGGTTGGTAAGGAACGCCAAGTGCCTCAATTAAACCTTTTACATCATTGCAATACACCAAAGAGCTGCAAGAATCAACTGCAAAGAACTTTCGAAACTCTTCGTCTCTATTTCTGAACCAAAAGTATGTAGTTTCTTAAGAGAGGAAGTTGCTCTCACTAAGACGGGATGCAAGAAGTTGTGCGTTCTCTTTAGAAAGACCAAGATCTCTAGTCAAGTCATTTAATTGACCTTGAGTGAGTGGTCTTGGCAAAGTCATTGTAGACGTAGGCTGATATGTCACTAAAGTGTCAGTGTCATCCGTTTCTATATCTTCTATATTGTCTTGTAGCTCAGTATTTTTAGGTGGAGAAGGAACCGGAACTCCTGGACCATGTGGTTGTGGTTTAATGGCAGAAGGAACATCAGGATAGACTACAGTGTGTTTGTTCTTCTTATTGACACCTGAAAAAAAGTTTCGCATACTTAATTTACATACTTTTAATTCACTCGACCCTCGTTTCCACATTTTTATACACATTTTTCATACCAGGTAAATTTACAATTTTTAAATACAATCAATTTTTATATACAATTTAACCACAATTTTTCTACCAGCATAATACACTATTTTTATACACAATTACAATATTAATAGGCTACCAAAAGATTTGTATAAACATTTCTAGATTTGTCAAGGACTATATTGTTAAAGTAATTATCTCACCTTTAAGATTTGTCATGCAAAAATAGCAGTCTTTAATGTGGTCCTTGCCTTCTCTCCACACCATAGGTACACCAAATGACAAACAGTTCGTTTTGCCCTCACTCCAGCGCCTTAAGGCTATGACACAGGCTTTGCAGCACATATGTGGAGCAAAGTTTTTTTCTTGATCACCTAGCTTTATTCCAAAATATGCATTGTAAAAGAACTTGACTAACGGCGTTATAGTGCATTGCTGGTCACTAAAAGTTACCTTTCCACAAACGAAACAAAATCTATTAGGACTGTTTTTACACTTTCTATTCATTTTTATGAAATATAAGGAGTTTTGCTGATGTATTTGCCTGCAAAAAAATTCACAAAGATAAATAAAGTTTTAGAAATACACTTTATACACTGTTCATAGATGAGAAAAGTCATGGATTAAAAAAACAACACTTAGTTGGAGAGTGAGCAAGCAACACACAACCACTCGCGCTCGCGGTCAGCTAGAGACTGAGCCCTCTAATGCCATCTAGGGAGCTTGATCTGTATCTTAAGAACTAGACCCGATTAAGCAATATAAATGCTTGATTTGGATTGAGGAGACAAATTTCATAAAGAACCACCTATGAAACCCTCAAGAACATTTTGAACGCAGACCTGTGAATTATTGATGTAATAGGATATTCAGACCGTTAGTATAGAAGGCAATGGAGAACTTACAGGTTATTGGGTTATTTTTAATGATTGAGAATTCAAGTATTAAAATTTAGCTATATAAAATTGAGAAAACACTAGATGCCCTTCAAGAAAGAACTAATTCTTGTACAATCAGCTGTTAAAGAAAGACTCGCCGAAAACCGCGAGGAGCGTAAGAAGAAAGATAAGATCGGCAGGTTGGTTAATATTTTAAAGTAAAAGTAGTGGAGGGAAAGATGAATAGGTAATTAGAGAAGGAGAAAAATATTTTAGATACATTGTTTCTTGAATTCTTAATGATACAGGATGAGGGATAATTTTTCAAATTTTAACATCGTCTAAGGTGACATCGTTTTTACAATTGATGGAATGTAGCTGATCAGGTGAGAATTCTTCCTTTGAGATAACTTTCCCAGTTCTATGGCTAATTTTCATATAGAAACAAAACATTGCCCTCAGTGACCGCACCATACTGCCAATATATGTATTTCACCATATATGTATTTCACCATATTATATCCGGGGCAAGTAAATTTATATATGATGGAGCACTGTCCTTACAATTGAAATATTGTCTTAAGTGGATTTTATTTCTAAAAATTATCTTAAAATTGGTATGGTAAAATAATTTCATTAATAGAGTTTTAATTTCTTGTGAAAATATATGGTTTTAAAAATCCATATCTCTACAAACAGTTGGAAATTTCAATTTAGGTTGAGAAATGTTCAAAATCTTTGCCGTAATTTTTTCTCCAGCGACACAGGAAAACCGTTTTCTTTTGATGTATTCACCCAAAAATTCAATTTCTGTATGAAATCCAGTGTAGCATTAACAAATATTTATGCACGGAATATTAATGTTTTTATGACACTGATTTTATACGAAAAATGGCCAAAACTGTAAGGGTGGGGCCTTGATCACTAAAGGTTAGCATACCAAAATATTTGGTTACAAATCCTGTTGGAGAATGGGAAATGTGAATATCCAAAAATAAGAGGGAACCATTAAGCTCCTCTTTGGAGGAGAATTTAATACTGGGATCTAAGGGTTGGTGTATTGTTGGAATTTATCACAGGAGTCGTCGCAATTGAACAGAAGGTATGTGTCATCAATAAAGCGGCTGTCTAATGCTTCCAAGGTTTTGGTTAAATAATTGTTCTTCGAATCAGGTCATGAAGATATCAGCAAAGACAGGGCTTAAAGGACTTTCCATGACGACCCCATCTATTTAACAATAAGTTTCGTTGTTAAATGCAAAATAATTGTCTTTAACGGCTAACTTTAGTAGTTCTTTGAGAAGTAAATCCATGAAAATAAGAGTTGGGTTGAGGAAAGACACGTCTGAAAATGATATCAATGGTTTGGTTTAGTG
The DNA here is from genome assembly GCA_963969495.1 of Ceratothoa steindachneri. Lineage (NCBI taxonomy): Eukaryota > Metazoa > Arthropoda > Malacostraca > Isopoda > Cymothoidae > Ceratothoa > Ceratothoa steindachneri. Next base: position 57,290,512 of record OZ018338.1, on the reverse strand, counting down.
GAATATTAGTAAAAAGTGAAGAAACATCATAAATACTCATCAAACACCGCAAAGGATGATGAAAATTTAATAATTCTTAGACAAGAGTAAAACTATTGTGAATTTTGAATTCGCTTGAGGAAAATGGAGTTATTAAAGGAACCAAGTATTTTAGAGACAAAGAGTTTAATTTGAAACCTAAACTTCAGGTCATTACAAATTTAGCATCAACGCGAAAGCTGTTATTATGATACCAATTTGTAGCATCTACCATCCTCCCCCTCATTATCGCCCATAGGTAAACATTTTGCAAATTTTGTCGCCCAAACATTTGAAATGAAAAAGAAATTTACATAATATACATATAATCGGTGAAAGCGCAGTAAATTGTAATATAAACAATGTAAATTTAATACCCGCCCCCTCCCTCCTCTTCCTAATAAAACGTTTCATGCTTTTCAACTCCCAGAATGTTGGATTTACCAAAGATTTCCTGCACACATTGGACTGACAGCCTTGGGCATTTCACAATAACAATGGAGATTATGGTTATCAAGCACTCCAAATTATGCTTTGAATCTAAAAATTCAATTTTTATGAATTTCATAAAACAAAATGAAAATTGACCTTCAGCAATAATAGAGGGGAATTATGGTGAAACAAGAATAAACGCGGAGAAAAGCTGATATGCAACACTAAAAGAGAACATTACATAAAAAAAGGCAATTTGAAAAAACAAAGATGCAGCATGCTGCAACCATAGTACTGGTTAGTCACATTTATAATGTTTCTAGGACTACTCAAAGACGATTATCATTCATGCCATGCAAGTGAATCTTAGACCGAAACTTCCAAAACAGTTATTTCTTCGCTCGGCAGGGAAGTGCCTTTCCGCCATGTCCAATGCAATGCGAAGTTGGCTAATAACCATTGATATGATAAATGTACTGGTCTTATGTGTATTTTAATGTAATATAGAGAGTTATAACAACTTTTATTTTTCTTGATGGTGATAAAAGCCACATTATACGTGATACTTATTTTGTTGAGTCGATCTTGTTTAGGTGTGATAGAATTCACGTGCAGATTACATATGCCTTTGCTCATAAACCTCTCCTGCTTAGTTTACATACTTTTCTTCGACATACAAAGACATTCTGCTAAGGCAGCATGCAGATCTATGTAAACAGAGTGTCTCCAAAACGTAAGATCATTTTGAAAGAGCAATACTATTTAACTTATGCAGATAGACAGAAAAATTGCCAAATTAAAATGCTGTTTTTATTTTACATTTTATAATAATTTTTATTGCTTTGGTAGTTTTAAATTATATGAACTTAGTGTTAACAAAGTTTGGATTTCATTTCTATTCCGAGAAATCCTGGCTGATGTCTTGTATTAATCCATTTTTGAGATGCAGAAGATCGCTTGGTCATATATCTTTGAGGTTTTCCTTAGCCTGACAATAGAAATTTCACTGATACATGAGCCTGCGGTATCATTACGTGATATAATATTATGTACGATACTTTAGGAGCGCTTAACCATTTCAGCTAAGGCTCTGATCGAGAGATTATCCACTTGACGTAAATTGACACTTAGCTCCTGGATATAGAAATGCGTAGGGGGTCGCCTAGTCATGTTGTAAACTCGGAACTTGACAAGCTAATGACTGAAAGTGCTACTAAGAATTTAGAGAGGTAAGTTAATGGCCTAAATTAGTTGGTTGTATGACAAAATGGTGGACAAAATGACGTCGCATTTAAAGTCAAAGCTGCTACTGAGGAGTTTCCAGCACGGCTTCCGAAGCCAACGGTCATGCCTGACAAACCTTGTGGAATTCTTCCACTTCGTGTTCAGTTAGAGAAGTAATATAATTACGCTGTCCATATCATTTTGATCACCATATTTTTGGAACAAAAATGCTCTTTTGCGCGTAACTTTTAATTTCATCTATTTAACATATAAAATTGACATGAACAATTTATAGCCATATTTATTTTGAAACTGTAATTTATAATGCATTAGTAACCATTATTTGGTTTAAAACTGCTGTAAAGAGTCTACTTTGTTATTTCTCTACAACCCTATTCGGGACTGACAGTATCTCAGACATCGGATGCATTTGAAGTTACCGCGCAACAGGGTAGTTACCTCTACCATCACGACGCAATTTTATGTAAACATGAAGCATGATTTACTGCAGCCTCTTTATGTTGACTCATGTTGTATTGTAGTGTCCAATACTTTTGCAGCGGGTTTTAGAATGTTTTTGTAAACCTATATGTTAATATCAGATTTGAACCCTGTAGCAATTTTAGGTTGTTTATACAATGTAAAGTAGATTGCAAATATTTTGTTATTATTATACTCGTATTTATATATATATTTATATAAACCCGACTAAACATATAAGGAAGCCGTGTATAAGGGCCATTTAGGCTGACACCGCAAAATATGAGTAAATCGCTTAAGACAATCAATAAATAATACATTTTTTTAAATATTCTAAGCACATTTATTTATTTTTACTAGTATTGCGGTTTAACTAGGAGATTTAAACCTGTTGTGCATTTTTTATAAAAGCACCGATTTGGGCACAGAGGTTATAAAATACTTGGTTCCTTTAATAACTCGATTTTCCTCAAACGAATTTAAAATTCCAAATTGTTTTACTCTTGTCTAAGAATTATTAAATTTTCATCATCCTTTGCGGTGTTGGATGAGTATTTTTGATGTTTCTTCACTTTTTACTAATATTCCATTAAATCAAACCATTTGTTATAAACAAATCTGGATGTAGAGCCATTGGTAAAGTGCACCCTAGCCCTCGTGACGACTAGTTTCTAAAATTGCCGCCATGTGGCTGCCGAAGAAGAATTATCCCTAGGTAAATGAAAAGTACTGAGTATCTGTAGAGGAAAAAATTATTATTTTTAATCAGCAATGTTGTGCAAACATTAGGATTCATGTTGTTGCTAATGAAGGGTATCACCTATTCAACAAAGAAAGGTGACTAGGGGTTTTTAGGATTTTATTATTGATTTATTGAATTATTCATAGTTAGCATAACAAGCATGACAAACATCATTTGAAATGTTCCAACTCAGTTAAACATGTCCTAATTCATTTGGATTCTGAGTTCTCTTTTCTTACAACTTTGTTATTTTCCATTCTCAGAAGAATGTCGAAAAGGTTCAAAATCTTTGATCATTGGAATATTTCCTCTTCTTATATTCTCATATTATTTTACTACTAATTATTTCTAGATTTTTCATATATAAAATAACATATAGAATTTCAATAAATAAGTCCGAAAAGCCATTTTTGGATTAAATTATTTTAGAACTCTACAAACCTATTTGGGATTTTTAGTCGCGTGCGAATCTAGTCGTGGGTGACTCTAATCTCATTATGTCGTTCGGTCGGTCGGTCCCCGTTTTGCTTTTTTTTTGTTTTTGTAATAACATCATAACTATTCAGACCATTCTTACGAAATTTGAAGCGCTTATGTTGTTTTACCTTTACTTTCGAAAGATATAATTGCTAAAGTTCTCCCAATCTTAGCCAGGGAATTACCTTGTTTTGGCAATAACATAATAACTATTCGCCCCATTTAACGAAATTTGAAACCCTTATGTTGCTTTATATTCCCTTTCCAATGATATATTTGCCAAAGTCCTCCCAAGTTTAGCAGGGGAATTATGTGGCAACAACAAAATAACTATTAGGCCAATTTTAATGAAATTTGAAGCTCCTATTTTGTTTTATATTCCCTTTCAAATGATAAACTTGCCAAAGTCCTCCCAAGGAGAGCCGTAGAATTATTTAGCAATAATCTCATAAGGAAATTTAAAATCCTTATGTTGTTTTACATTTTCTTTCGAATGGTATAATTGCTTAATTCATCCCAATGTTAGCCAGGGAATTATTTCCCAATAACCTCATAACTATTCTGTCGATTCTAACAAAATCTGAAAACCTTATGTTGTTTTACATTCCCTTTCAAATGATATAATTGTCAAGGTCCTCCCATGTTTACTCCGGGAATTATTTAAAGTTTTACAGGTCATAAGGTCATAAATCAGAATAAGTGAGAGCACAGAGCTGGACCAATATCATATGAACAAATCTGGATGTGGAGCCATCAGCCAACTTCCAACGGCCATTTTCCAAAATGTCTATCATATGGCTGCCAAAGAAGACGTATCCCTAGGTAAATTAAAAGTACTGAGTAACTGTGCAGGGAAAAACAATTGCTTTGAAGTTGCAATGTTGTACAAACATTATGATGCCTGTTGTTGCTAATGTACGGTAGCAATTTACAACAAAAAAACCTGCCCATATGTTTTTATAATTTCATTAGTAATTTATTGAATTATTCATAGATTAGCATGTAAACCATGACAAACATCATTTAAAATTTTCCAACTCAGTTAATCATGTCATATTTACTTTGATTCTAAGTTCTCGTTTCATATCACTTTGTCATTTTCCATTTCCAGAACAATGTCGAATAGCTTCGAACCTTTTGAGACTGGTGGTTAGAAGAAGAAGAATATCAGTCTACCCCTGATCAGCCAGCAACAGACAGAGACTGGTGATTATGCTTCGTAAGCCAACAATCGAGGTAAGAGTCGCTGTTAAGTCAATCCCAGAATACACATCAAAAAACTTTAAGCAAATACACGATTCTTGCTCGACATCTGAGAATGTTCAATAATTTTGTATTGCTTCCAAATTCTTTTCTGTTGATCCGATTAGATGAAAGGAATGACGTTGAGGAAGCATTAAGCGCCATCAATTCACAAGACCTGCAGGTTGATGGAAACAAGACAAAGTTAGAAGGAGCTGAGAAGCGGCACCTGAAAATAGGCACTGACGAAGAAGAGGAACTTGTTGCCCACAAGTGAACTCGACATCTCTCACGATCATCAAGTACTGAGACAAAACACTAAGAAGTGAAATACTTCTTCTGAAGAGAAGCTTCTGGCAGTCCTAGTTTTCATGAAAGTGTCACATTGCAAATAGATTCACGTGTCAGGTTGCGCACACTGATTCTGGACGACATGGAAATCCTGACCGATCTTAATGGTGGAGAAATGATTACATAGGAGGCCAAGTTCGACCAAAATTGTCTCGTAAACTTGTACAATCACGCAGAGAACATTAAGGAAATTATGTGCAAATGTACAAAGAATTAACATGAAAAAGAAGGACTTGCGTTCGCAGAGTTGATGATGTTTATTGAAGAATCTCTAATGGATGACGAGAACGCTCTGGCCTTCAAACCTACTGAACTTGCGCAGTTTTACAGGTCAAGTTTTGTACAGCTAGAAGTTAAGCATACCACAGGGTACATAAGACCCGTCTTAAGTAGAGAATGCTTACTTACTTTCCTAGCATGTAGGCATAGCAGCTGGTGCAGGATATCTTGTTTGCTTTCAAGGAAAACATAGGTGATGCCCTAGAAAAGGCTTGTGAACAAGATAGATACATTGATGTTGTCCACCTGACGCGTGTAGCACAAATTGTGACAAGTCACATCTTCGGAGATGCCAATGTATTCAATAGGTTTCCTTCTGGACTCCGTACCACCCAAGCTGCTTGCCTTGACCAGGATGATCTTTGATGTTTCCAATATCAATCACCATAGTGAAAGCACAACACCAGTTGACTGACCATCGTCCAGCTCTTAAAGTTCAACAACTTGAAGCCCCACCGTCTTCCAGAGGCAGTACCCCTCGCCCAGGCAGGTACGCTACTACGAATGAGATGTGATTTCCCGTCTACATCAGCCTTATACTACATGCCTACACGCGCAAGACGACAGGCTGTCACACATGGAAATTTTATTTTCCTATGGCCAGCTCTTGTCCCTTTCCATACAGCTGAGGGACATTGCCTGTCGCCTCTATTACAATGAATAAGTAGTCTGCCCTCCTAAGTATTTGCGACCTCCGCAGGAAAAAATATCGACCACAACCCAAGTTCAAATACAGCAAAACTCTCATTCCATGGTACTACTATTTCTCTCTTTCAAAACGCTGCATTTCCTGGGTAAAGCATTAAACGCCTTCTCCTCCTCCTCCGAGGGCCGAACGAAAAAGAGCTCAAAACAGTCGACTGTTCCGTCACGGTCAGCATCAAGAACACTGGTATGCCGGATATCAGTTTGACATTCCTGAGCAGCAACATCGGCATTAAAAACATGCTCAAAAAGAGCATTTCTAGCTACAACACATCCAGGCCACCATAAAAGAAACTTCTCCAGTGATGAACACATTATGGGCTGCATACCACGGAAGCCAGCAGGACACGCCAGCTAATCGTACCATCCGTCCCACCGCGCTGCTCCCACTCTTTCTACAGAGCGCCCACACCGGGGTTATAATCAAGCACTCGATGGATGTGGTTAAGAATGCAGTGGAATATCGCAACCCTAGCCAGACTCCAGGGATCACAACCAATCGGCCGTTGTTTGCTTTGGCAAAGTGAATCCAGTGGAAGTGGCCACAGTAGTATGGTCAAAAGAAGATTGTCTCCCTCTTCGGCGCTCTTCTTATTCAGATGCCAGCACTGAATACTCTCGGTGACTGGTGCACGGGAGTAGATGCATGCAACACTGGTTCAGGCAGAGATTACAATTGCCGTGACAGCGCATTTCATGTGGGCATCCCATATTAGTCCAACCAGGAGGGCTCATAAAGTGACAGCAGCAGGCCTATAACCACTACATTGACCAGCTGGATGACGTCTGGAACGAGCTGCTAGATTTCGACGATTCGTGTCAGCAAAAAGCGGAGACCTGCCCCTATTTTCACTACTCGACCACTGTCCTGCAATTAGAGGGAACGGTCCTGATGTATGTTTTTTCTCTGCTCCAAGCGTCATTTTCGATTTAGCTAGATACCAGGGGCGTTTAATAATTTTTGTAATAAGGATATAAGGAAACGAGATATGAGGAAAAGTGTTTTATTATTTTTCAATATAAGTACCCTCGACTTCAATGCACTTGTGCTACTTGCCCTTCCTTGAGGCTGTTCAATCTACTCCTGGACGGCGAGCTGGACATCTTCATCGTCCCCAAACCTGCGTTCACTCAGTGCAACCTTGAGCTGGCGGAAGAAAAAGTAGTCGCTAGGGGCCAGATCTGGATGATTGAGCTCCTCGAATCCGTGGATGATGTTGATTTTACTTCCATGTGATATTCCAAGTTCTGGCTCGATTTCTTCGACCTTCACCCGTCGATTTTCAAGGATCATCCTCTCCACATGGGCCACAGTGTTCTCTTTAGTCACGTCTGACGGGCGTCCTGGACGGAGGTCATCTTCAACGGACTCACGAGCATGGCGGAACTCCCGTTTTCAACCAAGCAATGGTTGCATAAGAAGGGGTGGTGTCGGTGTACACTGCAACTATGCCTTCATGGATATCTTTTGCCTTCTTGCCTTCCTTGGTCAAAAATTTGATTACTGCGCGGTGCTCAACCTTCTCCATTGTTGAAAAATTTTGACTGACGATTTGCGATCACTTACTGCTTCTTAAATAGACGAGGCAGGAGCGTCTTGCTGCAGGTCCTGACTTGTCCTAACTTGTCCTAACTTGTCCTAACACCCCCACAAACAGTCATCCCCCTTCCTTTGTTTTGCCCTACCGATTCGCCAAACTTATTGACTGCTGCTCTTACCATGAAGAAAGAGCAGTGTGATTTTAAGTCCCGGATAACAACTACGAGCACTGGATTTCAGTGCATCTACGAGTCATAGTGGAACTGCCGAAGAAACCCCCTGAAATATCCCAAGAATTCCGAGCTGCGAACTTCACCGTTCATACTACAAACAAGTTGTTCTCTGTCATACACTCGATTAGACCGAAGATCAGAACAATGCGGCCTTTAAAGGAGAGGAAGGTGCAGTAAGCCTGAACGACAACCCCAGCGGTCTACAAGGTGGATGATAGCAGGATCAGAGATTGCAAGACACAAGTGCTTTCCTCAAAGATGTACACTCAATACTGAACCTGATTGAAGACTTCGGGAATCCATTTGCAAAGGAGAGTCAAGATTTTCTGGCACTGGACACCAAGGATATCTCTTAATATTATGTAAATATTTTTAATCATATATTTAATTTAGATTTTCACAAATTTTCCTTATTATGCATTAGTAAATTCTATGATTTAATATATCATTGTCGTACAAATAAAATATACCATGAAAACAGATTCTGAAGATTTTACACGTGTAAAATCGATTCCACATAGAGTGGAGTCGAGTCTTCTACAGAATAATTAAATTATTACGGGATCTATAGATTTAAACAAATGTCATCTCTTTAGCCCGCTTTCAAGAGCTGTGGATAACACGAGTCATTCTTGATAACACGAAGAGTGCGAAGAGGTTAGCAAAAATGATTTAAATGAAGGAAGTTCCAGGCATAAACGAATAAAATAGACGAAAATGCTTTTGTTATGACGCCACCAAAACTGTTCAAATGAGACTTGTTTTCGGGTTTTGGATAAAAGCAACTGCATCAGAGTTGGACTTGTTTATTTTGAGTATTTCACGTCAGAAGAAATATAATCCTACAGTTGTTTTTTTGGTGATGCCCATTAATGAACTATGTGAAACTAAAATTAATAGAGTAATGTGGTTTCACATAATTCATAATGTAAAATCTGCAAACCACAGCAGAATGTGGCATTTACACGATATATAATCGGTACTTACACTTCTCGGAACTTTGTTTAATACATAAGGAGAGTTACATAATTAGGAAACAATGTTAAAGGTTTCAGATCAATAATAGATTGTCTTTGTGGGCTTTACTTCCAAAGTTTAAAATTAATTGCTCATATATTTGGAAAGAAACAACCTCCTAGGATTCTTGCCAACTTTTGGGGCCTAAACTACATATTCATGTGAACAGTCGTTTTATTCACTAATTCTACCAACGTTTGGGAATAGATTATATAAGGATAATGATCTTTTTTTTCTAGGATTAACACAATAAGAGTTGAGCCAACTTTTTTTTATCTCATTTCTACCCCTAGTTAACAAATTGATCAGAATTTGGGAGAATTTGGCCTACAGATTTAAACATGAATGGCGAAGTTCGAAATTAATAGTACAGGAATGGTTAACATTACCAATTTGTGATGATGCTATTAAACGTGATATATAAAAAAAATCTTCTGGACTTTTTGTATTTTGAAGCAGATTTGGGCTTCTTTAGCTCATAGTTAGTTCAATGTTTTCTTACGCATCCTTTGATCAGCCTACAGAAAACCTGTAAATAAATTCAATGTATTTATATTTTTTGAGATCTTTAAAAATAAATCTTTCTTACAATATAAAAGTGAAATTTTTACACCTTAGATAATTACATACAGGAAATAATTTCAGTTTGAAAATATTCTTATATATTGTAATTGAACACATTTTTTATCAAAACTAAACTAAGGAAAAAATAAATATACAAATAAAATTCTATTTGCTATTAATAAATTTTAAATTTTAAAATTATGTAAGTGTCGTGGTATGACATTACATTATATCAATACCATATTATATCTATGGAAGAGGACCACTAGTTTGGAAGTGAACCGACAAAAGGGACGGAAAACCACGCGTTCAGACGAGCTGAGTAACGAAAGAGTGCAACGAGGTCAGGCATTGGCAAAGTTCAAGGTTATTTAAAGGGACTTGAACACAAATAGAATTTTATTTACACAAAAAAATTAATAAGAGAATTGAAGGGTAAAATTACCTCAGAGAATTAACGGGTAAAAATCACATCATTAAACGAAGGGAGGAAGATTAACTCAATTGGGTTACTGAAGGGGGGGGGGGTTGGCTTACGGATGTCTCCTGCTCTTGAGGTGAGGCCGCTAGAACTTCAAAGCGGGAGGTTGGAGTGATGACGGTTCTCCAAAAGCAAGGGGGGTGGAACTTCCGGTCCAGGGGAGAGTATTTCGGCTACCTGAAATGAGTTGGGCTTCGACAGGAGTGGATGAAAGAAGTCGGGAGAATCACTCAGGGCGATCTTTGAGTGGAATTACCTTCTGGCTGGGGCTAATTCTAAATACACAAAATAGTCCAGCTGTCACTTTGCTTTGTTGCTAGCACTTGACTTGGAACCATGGAGAAATCTTCTTGGTTCTGGCGAGACTTCTCAACTCTGTGTGTCTTCCGGGGAGTCGAGCGTTATTTATATCCGAGGCTCTCACCGGAGTTGGGGGGTTAGCGGGAACAGCTCTACTCTCGAAGGGCCTCGAATCTTCTGGCAGAGCTATTTCAGCCCGCATATAGGTGAATCGAGGCGGACTCGATTCGAGACTACCGCTTGTGGAAGGTGGAGAGGGGCGGGGGGCTAGGCTTACTACCTCAGTCCTAGCCGGGCCTTTTACTGCACATGGGAGTTCCTTTCTGCTAAAGATCTTCCACGTGGGGATTCCCTCACAGTAAGTCGACTTAAATATTTAATTAAATTATGGAAATTATCAAATGGTGCAAGTAGTACTTTAAAGGGTTTTACCATTTCACAATCACGAGTTACCATGTCAAAAAGAAATCTTGTTTATAGTTTCTGAGGTTATTGCACTTATCATTCAGGTTAATAAATAAGTTAAATTGAATCTGTGGTCGTTAGGATCAATTAACTTTACTTCTTTCATAAATTCACTGAATCTTTACTCTTAAAAGGGAATAAACGTAATTCGAATCAATCTCTCAATTATATTTTTCAAAATTTATAAGCAATTTTAGCATATTATTTGTGGTAGAATGAGTTGGAAAATTAATACTCTTTCTTTTTGTTTGAGACTTTTCGGCTAGCATTCCAAATTTCACACTTGCAATAAGACATGGTTTATAATACTTAAATGGCGGACAATACCTGCAGTAGCGATGCTTCAGCCCTTCTCAAGTAGCTCAAGAAACTTTTCTCTGCTAAGCATAAGGGGCCGCCATCTATCTCCACTTGTCTTGTACCAATACAACCATTACACTACTATCTTTATTTCTTATACATTGCCCAGTAAGAGTTATAAATTGCTTCATCCTATTTGTAAAAGTTCCTTCATTATTGTCAACTATTAGTAACTACTCAGTTTCTTTGGTTTTCATTTGATATTAGGTAAAAACAAATCTTTCGGGTCATCTGGAATGGCGACTTCCATAATTTCCTTTTCTCGTATGAGATAGATTATTGTCTTCGCGCTTTTTTATAGACATAGTGTCTGCTGCTGTTGAGGTAATAAACTACAAAACCAGCATAAGGATTTACTGTGTTTTTTAACGTATTTTCAGCTTATACTCTATTTTGATTACTACGATGATTGTGTTATCTTTTAAACATTAGTTTCATAATAGCAAATAGTCAGGCAACGAGATATACAGTTACATCAAGACTTTCATTCTAAATATATGTTATTTAAGACTATTTGTTCACATATAAATAATCATTAAACAGAAACATCAGCATTTAGTTTGAACTATTTATAAATTCGATATGTCGTGGTATACGGCTGAGTATGAATGTACTTTTGTTCCGTACATGAATAACTCCGTTTCTTTTTTTTCCCTAAGAGTGCCAACTTTTATTCATAAACCAGGGAGGATTCGTAATATTAAATATCAATTGACATATGCAGCGTTTCGAGAATTTAATTAAACAACTAGGGTAAAAAAATACTTTTAATTACATAAAAAGAATGAAATATTAAACCTTTAAATATAATAAGGCTATAATAATGGGATCTGAATAAAAATTAATAATACCAATGAGTGCTACGCGATGGTTGACGCAAAAATTCACATTAGTACGGAATGTTAACTAAAGAACATAAATAAGTTAGAATCCTTTAACCTTTAACTTAGTGGTAGTCGGGCGTGGGATGACCTTGGATGAGAACCTGTTATATGGGATGAATCGAGGTCGTGAGGCTAAATCGGACGCACAGCTCTTCATCTCGCTGCGCGAAGGATAAGTTTGTTGGAGGTTATTCGGGATAACAGCTGACTTCGAGCTATGTGGGGCGCGTATGGCGAAGCTTCTTGACTTTAAGATATCAGTGGAAGGGATTTTGGATGTATGATTATTCCAATCCTTGGGTTACACTTGTGGTCTTCTCGATGATGAGACTTGACCAAGAGGTGAATCTTTTCACGAGTGGAACTTCACATTGGTATTCCTCAATGGTGAGGGGTATCTCATTTGTTATTTGAAAAACTGAGATAGGGGTTTTCTCTGAAGGAGATTTGGTATGAGATTGATTCTCTATACCGATGGTCTACTCTTCGATGTGACCAAAAGGAACAGCCTCGGGAAGAAAAATCCTGCTTGGTTCCACTTCTTCTTGATTTCCGGTTTGACTCCAGGACTGCTCTTCTTCTTTTCTCGATCGCTACCTCGATTATCTTCTTCTTTTCTCCAGATCGATTTATATTAACCTCAATTATCCCCTGGGGAAGAGGGAAGGGAAGATGAGTGCCCACCTTTAAGCCTCTTCCCTAGGACATCACTTTTTAAAGTTGTGACTCTTAGCCCTTCTGGTCTCTTCTGGTTTTCGTCGGAGAAAGGAAAATTTCGTCTATTTGGTGAAAATATACCTAAACAATAAGAAGGGATAGTGAGCCTGTTCAGAGATTTTTATTCTAAAAGCCATCCCACTCTCCTTGGTTTATACTAAAGCGCTACAAAATCTGCTGATGGTAATCCTTCTTTGCGAGCTATATCGAAGATTGTTTTTGGGCAGCGGGCAAATGGAGATGGTAAATTATCGGCCCATGTGCCACGTAACTGTTGACGCTGTGTAACCGAACTAGCCTCTGTTTGGTCGGCGCGATATTGATTTCCCCACATTTAATCCTTTCTAAAGAAAGTAGTCAGGGGAGGGGGGGAGAACTCAAGTGCAAAAAAAATAAACGAAAAAAACACATTTTTTGGAATGCAATTCCAAGTCCGACTGTTACCGTGAAACTACAGTGGTCAACCATCATACTAAACTAAGTCTTATTGACGTTGTACGCACACGCGCGCGCCTACATAGGCAGGTGAACAGCGGACTTTAACCTTGCCTCGTAAGGCTAAGCAGTTCCGATCACACACTTGATTCAACCAAAAAAACCCACATCGATTACAACAAAGAACAGGAAAAAGAAACTGACTATTAATCCGTATCTAGGCAGTTAATTCCGTACACAAATAAACCTTAACACATTAATATCTACAGAGAAAAAATTGGTCTTAAGACAAAAGGGAGTTTAATTAGCTCTCTGTGGGGTTTCAGCTCAAGTTATCGGCTCTATACTTATCGGACCCTTTTAAATAGTTTATGTTAAATTGGTATTCGATGAACAATAGACTTTATCGCATGAGTCTGCTGTTCTGACTTTTGCTGTTACGCAAATATGCCAGAGGCCGGTGCTTGAATTCCACGTTAATCTCCTTCCCTTTTAAATAGAAATTGAATTTCGTTATCCCCCAAATTACGGCTAGCGCTACCTTTTTTATAATTGCATAAGATATGGTAAAAGGTGTATCATCGTTTTTATTTTGCACCTAGACACAACCGATTCCTTCAGCACAGGCATCGGTTCAGATTCTAAACTTCTTTTGGGGATTGGGTAGTCGAAGGATGTGGGCTGAACTTAATTTTTTCTTCACTCGAGTGGACAATTTTGAATATAAGAGTGGGCCAAGGTGGGGGTTTACATCTAACCCAGTGGACGGGTCGTCCTGGGGAAATGATACTGAAGGTAGAGGATACTCGTTATCTGACTTTACGTACACGGTGTTTGCCGCCTGAAGAGATTCACAGGGGTATAACGCTTCCATGGTTCATTCTTCACCTATCGTCACAATATTATTAATACACGCTCGGCGGTGATGTATCTTGAGCATTTTTATGTGATATCGTTTATCGTTTGAGGGAGTTTCAATCAAATAGTCAACAGGGCCACGAGCTTCTATGACCGGGAAGAGACCCTTCCATTGGCAGAGTAACTTATTCGTCTCTGTTAACAATCCTTCGTCGCCAGGCTTTAATTTTCGAGCTTTTGCGTTTAATTCAAAATAACTTCGGTATTTTTCTACTTTGCATTCCGCTTTTGAGCGGGACAACTCTGCACATTTCTCCAAGTGTTCCCTCAACGCGATCAAATATTCATATGAGGATTTAACTTCTTCATCTAATTGGGGATTGGTGAAGAGCTCTTTAAGGATGCTTATAGGTCGAAGGAGGTTACGTCCGTACAACAATTCAAAGTTCGAAGGAGACAAAACCCAGAGTTCGGTGAGGGATCTCGGCACGGGATGAGGGCGATTGCTAGGTACCGATGCCCTTCTCGAGAATGAGAGTGACAGAGCTTTCTTAACACTGCCTTTAGGGTGCCATTTAATTTTTCCCACATCCAGTTTGCGGATGTGTGAAAAGAGGTTGTAAAGAGGGGTTTAATGAGTAGTAAGTTTTCCACGTATTCCATCAGTTCAAGCGTGAACTGATGGCCTCGATCTGAGAAGATTTCTTTAGGGAAAAAAATGGAGATAAGGGCTTCTGCCCAGGAAATACTGCTAATTTTTTCTGAGGACAACTGCGTTGGAGGAACGATTGGCGCAGTCTACTAAAGTGAGGATATAAGAGTGTCCTTCACTAGACGGGGGATGGAGGGGGCCCACCAAGTCTATAGCCACTCTGAAGAAGGGTTCGGAAATGACGGGTGTTTTCTGTAAGGGAGCCGGCAGTACCCAGCCTTTAGGGCTGGCCTTCTGGCACAGTTCGCATGACTGGCAGTATACGGCGATCTCTTTACTTGCGCTGGGTAAAACAAAGTAGAGAGGTTTTATTGTAACTGAAATGTCCAGCCATTACTCCATCATGTGCGATTTTTCATTCTCTGTCTTCTTTTTCCGCTTACGCCTGTTCTCTTTCCATGTGTATTCTTCTTTCTTCTACTTCTAATTCCGCTTGCGACTGTTCTCTTTCCCTCCGTATTCTTCCTTCTTCACTTTCTGCCTCTTTGTCTTCTTGTTCCTGGACGTAGGCAATTAGCTCTATGCCTGCTAGTTCTAAAGTTTGGGCTCTTCGTGTCGTTTTAAGTTTTAATCTAACTGTTTTGATTATGTTCCATATTCTTGCTCCAGAAGCTAACAATATTCATTGGTTGCATACCTTACTTTTCAGGAACATGGGCATTTGTTTTTGAAGATAATGCTTACCTTTCTACTTTCTAGCCTAGAATTGAATATTTTCCCTTGCATTTCTTGTCCTTTTTCTGGTGAGGTTGTATTAGCATTTCAATTTTCTAACTCACAATTTTAAGGTCTATTATGTCGATAATGTTTGGATTATCATGAATTTTGTTTTCCCAAAATTTATTTTTAGGTAAAATCTGTGGCTTTCAAGGTTAAATTCTTGAAGCATTATTTGAAGCTCTTCTTGGTTATCAGCTATGAGTACCATACCATCTGCAATATTTGGCTGAGTGAGCTAATCCATAGAGACAATAATGCCTTTGTTTTGCCAGTTTAGCCTCCTGAAGATTATTTATTGACAAGGACGTGAAGAATTTCGGAGATAGAGTATCTAATTGTCTTACACCTTTCAGTAATTGAAAGGTGCAGTTTAATCTAAGATCTGCAATTTTGGCATATGTGTTCTATGATATATAAGTGTATCGGATCTATACCTTGATCCTTCAAACTTGTTGTACATGATTGCATACTTCGTCGACTATTATTAAGATAGATAGTTACTGTTTCACCACCGTACTGCGAAAATAAATTAAATTAGAATTACATGAAAGAAGATGTAAATTTCCATTCTAGGTCAAAATCACAAAACAAAATATATCTCAGTAAACGTGATACCACACGTCTGCACTCTGGTACATCTGGCAATGTTTTAAAGACTTATGAAGTAAGAGGCTCATGAATTAAACGAAACAGTCACAAGGACGAATATTGATAGACACAGTTTTACATAGAACATTAAATAAATTAGAGAAAACCATGATTATAAAAGAGTAAGAAATGAATTGTCCTTCCAGTCACAATCATCTTTTTCTTGTAGAGGGATAATAATGGCATTGTGCCAGTCCTCCGGAATCTTTCCTTGTATTAGACATTCAGTGAAGAGGCAAAGATAGTGTGCTCATTATGACATTTCCCGAAAAGTTTCAGTAAGTACAAAGTAATGTTGTTCTGACCTAGAGCTTTGTGGCTCTTCATTTCTTTGATTGCTATTTCAATTTAGAACGATTTGGGCCTTATTAGATGTTGTTTGTTGACTGTAGTTCTTGATAATAGTCTTGTTTGAGTACAACTCTTCAAAGTACTACTCCTTAGTTCTTTTAACTATTGTTACTTATTAATTGCTCTGAGACACATAAATTTAACGTTTAAGCAAAAAAAATAAAACAGGAAAAAACATCAAAATTAACACTCCTTTTTCTGAAATTAGACTTGATGTAACGCCTATGTACCTATAATCACGATGATTACGTTCAAGGTTTTGAAATGAATAAACACAAGAGGTCTAGGTCTATGTAACAATATTCATTTCAAAACGGTGACCGAAGAATCGTAACTTTAGGTAAATAGGCGTGACATCAAAACATATTTCTGAAACAGCAGAGTGAATTTTGATGTTTTTTCCTGTTGTTTTTTTAATCATATATGCAGTCAAAATATTTCAAGAGGAACCCTTGTCTGAAGCTCACATTGTCTATGAAGAAAAGAAGTACTAGAAATCGACGTCCTTCTACCAACACTTATTACAATCGATGACTGTAAGCATCGAAACTTTAGGGAGATTGGAGTAAAATCAAATATTATTTCTGAAAGAGACTTGTTAATTTTCCGGTTTTTTCCTGTTATTTCCTCTAACATATCTGCGTTCACAAATAGTTTCATTTGAAACTCTAAATTTTTCATTTATGATTTAAAATTTATTTTTCTTTTTTAAAGAATTGATTCAATGTTGCTCCTCAAAAACTTGTAAAATATCTAGATATATTTAGTTTTTAGCCAAAATTCTTTACATTTATCAGTATAGCTCCGGAAGATAACCCATGTGATTGAAAGTCTCCTTGGGCGAATAATAAATAATGAATTAGGATGATTTTTATGATTCTCTTTCTTTTAACGGATAGTCATTTAAGGTCTGCTGCCTAAAAACTAGCGTGCTTTCACTTATTCGAATTTATGACTTTACTTTGGTTATTCAAAAGTCCTCCTGAATCACCCTTCTCTGGAGTTGAGGACGGTCGCTCAGTCGATGAGCGTCGTGGTTCTAAAAGCGATCAGCGCTTGATGACACAAGTTCTAATCCACTCCTTTATTTTACCCTCAGATAGCGGTTAATACAGTCTTACATATTTTCTCCGTTTCTATATCACCTTTTTTCTTAAGCTTTTAAGGGTCGCGTCATACATTCCTCAGCGTTTTTCCGGCTTGTGACACCAGTTTTTCTTTTTGGGGCTATTGAAAACATCACCTCTATATCACGCGTCATAAGATTTTCGCTTTATATATATATATATATATATATATATATATATATATATATATATATATATATATATATTAGTGTAGTTGGGTAGCAGTCTTTCTTGAATGCAAATTTTGTTAAAGGCCATTTTGTATTTTGACTTAATTAATTTCCTTTGGCAATTTTCCTTTCTTAAAACTATCTTTTTGATTCCATTCCGTAGATGATGGATTACTTGTCCAGTATTCATCTCTTTTTTAAATGAATGTGTTTGGTAAAAACCAAATTAAATTGCTAAGCTTTCAATCTTATTCGATCATCTTCGGAGCGTTATGGAATTTCTTGCCTCTTTTACCGATGAACGTTTTTTTATCCGGCAGAAAGTAAAGTGAAACAAGATTCAAGATTGAAGATAATATAAATTTAGAATGTGGAGAGAATGAAAGGATAGATAGAAAATATTGTGTAAAGAGTATGTGTTGATGGGATAAGAATGAATGTAAGAGGAACGATGAGATGAGGATGATAGTGGGTTGTACCAGGTTGCCTGGCTAACGCTTTCGTTTTTGTTTTGTTTTGCTTTTTTTATGTGATTTTAAGTTTATTAGATATAAAAATTTAGCATTCGAGCCTTTGTTTTCTTTTTTCTTATTCGAGCATCTTTAATTTTTCTTTATTTATTAGTTTTTTGTTGATTTTTCTGCTACTTTCGCATCATTTTTTCATATGTTTATTTATTTATTAAATTTCTAGTGGTAATCTTCTTTGTTAATCTCGTTAATATTTTGATTCATCGGGTTTCTCATAGTCGGTTGTCTTTTTCGGTTTCACATATTGTTTGTATGGTCAGTTTTCTTCTTCGGTAATCTTGTTTTTTGTTTTTTTTACCTATATATCGGGTCGACGTTGTTTAAGTTTTTTTTCACGCTGCCATAAAAACGATTTTTGTAGTGTATTTGCCAGATTTCGTTTTCCGGTACTACTATTTGGTTGATTTGGTTTTGGGTAATTGTTTTTTATATTATCCCACAGTTTTGTTGAACGTTTTTTTAGGGTTAAATTTATGGGTTCCATTGCAGATCTTCGATGAAGTTCCTCAGATGTTATACCCTCATGCCTTTTTGTGTTAGTGATGAACCTTGTTGCTTGATTTTGAATGCGTTGGGCCTTTTTTAATTGTGTATTATTTAGTGTATTTATCGGTACTATTGGGCAAAGGAGCTTGGGACGAACTAGGGCCATGTATAATTTTATATTGTTTTTTTACTTAGTTTTTTAATCTGTACAGCGCCGACATGGTAATTTTTGTTTCGTTAATCCTCTGTGTTATATGGCCGCTGTACCCTGTTTTTGTTAGTTTAGACCGAGGACATGTCCTTCCGTGGAGTATGTATATGCTTCTCCATCAACTCTTACTGCAGCTGTTTTCCTTCTGTTTACGGGTATTATATAAAATTTGTCTTTGTTTGTTTTTATTTTGTTTCTTCTTTCATAGTCAATGATTGTTTTTATCTCCCTTGATGTTCTTTGAGCTACATCTCGGGGGCTCTTCCTGTCGCTGGTCATTATTTGTGTGATGTCATTCGCCAGTTGGATGTACATGCCTGAGGCCTTGCCAGAGCGCACGTTGTGCTGAGATGAGAATGCAAATTCAATGGAAATTATATTCAAGAGGGGGAGAAGGCAATACTGAAAAGATGCGTTTTTAGGAGACGCTTAAATGTAGTAAAAGAGGGAGAAGACCTGATTTCAGCAGGAAGAGCATTCCACAACTTAGGGGTGCAGATTGAAAAGGAGCAGTCCCCCATTGAGCAGAGGGATGAACGAGGAATATTCAAAAGAGGTGCATGTGATGACCAAAGGGCCCGAGGGACATGGCGTGGCGAGAGGGCAGAAGAGAGGTAAGACGGGGCCTTGTTGTTTAGGGCCTTAAATGTGAAGAGAAGTATCTTGAAGTGAGTACGGGATCTGACAGGGAGCCAGTGCAGTTCATGCAGCAAGGGTTTCGAGGGAGAGAAGCGAGGGTGACGGAGGAGAAGCCGGGTGGCATAGTTCTGTACAAGTTGAAGGGGGTGGAGAGAGGAGGATGGCAGATTCTCAAGCAGAGAGTTACAATAGTCAAGTCAAGGCGTGAGGTTATGAAGGCATGAACAGCAGTCTCAAGACTTTGGGGATCAAAGTGAGAGCGAATGCGAGAGAAGTTACGAAGGAAACATAGATAGGTTTGCTGACATTGCGGATATTAGTCTTAAAAGAGAGATGCTCATCAAAAACAACACCCAGATTCCTAACGCAGTCAGAGAAAGTGATAGTATTACCACCCAGAGTAAGCGAGGGAAAGAGAGATTTAGATTTTTTGACAAGAGCAGGGGTGCCGACGAGGAGGACCTCAGTTTTGGAGTGATTAAGCCTGAGGAAGCTGGTAGAGAGCCAGTCAGAAATGGAGGAGTAGGCAGCCAGGAGGTCAGTAATAGAGTAGTCAAGAGACGTGGGGGAGGAGGCAGCGAAAATTTGAGTGTCATCAGCATAGAGGTGGAAGGACAGACCGAGAATACGGAGAAGGGAACTAAGAGGGAGAAGGTAGATACGAAATAGTAGAGGACCAAGGACAGAGCCTTGTAGCACTCCAAAGCGAATGGGGGTTGAGTCGGATGAAACGTCTTCAATCACAACGGATTGGGTACGAGACAAGAGGTAAGAGCGAAACCAGTCAAGCACGCTGCCTGACAAGCCGAGGAAAGAGTGGAGACGATCAAGTAGGACGGTATTGTCAATAGTATCGAATGAAATATATGGTCAATATACAGCGTCGGGGAGAGGCATCCTCCTTGGAGAACTCCCGTTTTCAGGTCAATATGGTCGCCTGTTTGGCCGTTTATTTGAAGTACGGCTTTCCTTTCATCCAGGTAGTTGCATAATGTTTTGCAAACATTTATTTGCAGATTGAGGCTGCAGATTTTGGTTTTTAAAGCAGGCAACCACAGCTCGTCGAAGGCTTTAGCAAGGTCACGGAGTAATATATCTACTCTGTTGCCTCGCGCTGTTTCTGTGGCAATATTTTTGGTTATTATCACCAACGCGGTGTCCGTTCATCGCTTGCAACTGAACCCGTGTTGTTGTGGGTTGTACAGGTTATTATCCGTAAGCTGTTTAATTAACCTGTCGTTTAGGAGTTTTTTTAGGAATTTACCCAGAAATTCTAAGAGCGAGATCAGGCGGTAGCTTCTGACTTGATGTTTTAATTTGCCTGGTTTCGGTAGGAAGATCATCTTTGCTTGCTTAAAGGTATGGGGAAAGTACCCAATATTAAGGCAGGCATTGAAAGAACTTCACTATCGATTCATGCACGTTTTCTAGAGCATTTATTAAGTGTGCCTTTCTTATCCCGCTTTGACCTGGTGCTTTTTGTTTGAAAGATTGTAGGACTGTTTTATATTCAGCCATTGAGAAGCGCATTGCCTCCCCGAAGGGGTGCTTTCTCTCTTATTCGAAGTGTATGTATGTTAAAGTGCGTTCTTGTTGCGCCTTTAGGGCTTGTATAAATTCCCCCTTGTGCTCCATATCGTATTTTTGATTTGTTTTTGGTATTATCGAGAATATTTTTTACAGTGATTCTGAAGTGCACTTGGAGTTCTTCGTTATTTTGCACTAACCTGTCTTATATTTTTAGTTGTATATTTTCCTTTGGTTGAGATCCTCGTAATTTTATGTAGTCTCTCCAGAATTTTCTTGGATCTGCTTCGACATCCATTTTACTTATTATATTATTCCAAACCTGGCATGACTTTTCTTTAATTAGATTATCTATCTCTCTTCTGATAGCAATTAGCCTTCTGTATCTCTCCATATTAGTGCCCGTTTATGTGATTTCTTTAATTAAGTTTTGAAATTCTTCCATCATTTCTGTTATTTCGTTGTTCCATCTGGGAGCTTGTAGAGTTCTATATTCTATTATTGGGGTATGAATTCTGTATGCTTGAATGATATTTTCGGTGATTAGTTTTAATTGGTTTTCTATTTCTTTGGTTCCTTGGTTGTTTAGGGATCCTTTTTCTAGTGTACTTAAGTGCTCTTTGTAACCATTTCCGTTTGTTCTGCTGATGTCTTTTCCTTGTGAATTTTTAATTTGAATGAGTGAAGTTTTAATAGTCGTTATCATACTTAGATGGTCGGCTGGAGTTGCTGGGCCTGGTTGAAGTTTTGGTTCATCAGTATTATGTAAGAAGTTGTCGAGCTTTGAGGTGTTAAGTATGTTGATAAGTCTGGTCCTTCTCTGCTAAGCTGGTTTCGTTTTATTAATAATTAAAGGGTCCTTCCTAATCCGTTTGGGAGGCTTGTGGAGCCTGCCTCTCTGCATCTTGCATTGAGGTCTGTCTACGAAAGAGTTTGAGGAAATTTGGAGTTGGCAAATACAAGCGTCTTGGTGGCTGATATGCTCCAGCCTTGACTAGATCTCCTGTGGTTATTTTTATTTTTATGGCCAAAAACGACTCTTCTAAGTCCTTTGCCTCTGTAAACTGGATTCCTGTTTTTACGCTAATTGCTACACCATCGTACCTTGTTTGTGTGTAATTTGTGGTAATAAATTTGTAGTTTGGAATACTTATGGTGTCGATCTCCTCATATTCCCACCATGTTTGGTTAGAATATTTATGTCTGCGTCTTCTTTTCGTATTATGTTTGAGTATGATATTCTTTTTCCTTGCCATTACGTATCCATTTTTATTTATTTGTTAAGGTCTCTTCCTGTCTTCGTTTTTTTTCCAGGTGGCTTGGGGAACGAGTACGTCTATTACTTTTTTTCTTAAATTCCCCGTTTGAGAGGTTTTGACACGATTTAGGGATGATGTATATCATGCCTTGCTTTACAGTATTGTGTACCTCTGTCTCATCGGCGTCTACCTCATATTCCCACTTGTACTTTCCCTTAAGTAGTCCGTCCACGATTTCTTTTGTTTGATTTGTTTAGGTAACGGGTATGAGTGGGAATCGTAATTCTTAATGTTCGAATCTTGAGTATTGAGTTTTTGTTTTTGTTTGGAACTTTTTGGGGTCGTCTTTGAGGTTTCTTCGTAAGTGGATTCTTCTTCAGAATCGGCATCCATACCGGCTTTGTCTTCTTCCGGGCTCGTATCTTTCCGAGTCTCTTCTTGGGTCATGTTAATTCTATATAGCTCGCTCGAAGAATGGTTCTCCGGGAACCACATTTTTAAGTCCTTTCTTTTCCAGAATGGTGTTTAATTCGTTTGCATATGAGCCTGGCTTTGCAATGTTTACAAAGTGTGCGTGCATTATTTAGAGAATTAAGTCTGGCCTCATGTTTCCCTCTATTTTCACCATTGTGGTTTGTGTTGGTGGCGTCGCAGGTTTTCTAGTTTCAGTTGCTGCAGCGTAGGAGGTCTTTATTCTTCTTTCTTTTTATTCCGTATGAGCTGCTTCTTTATGGCGCAAGACATCTTCAGTGTTCTGTGGGCATTATCACAGTTTAAGCATTTCTTTGCCGTGCTCCTGCATTGGTCCCACCTGTGGTCTTGGCTTGCGCATTCTGAGCATGCTTTCACTTTGTAAGTTCAGTCTTTGGTCGGGTGTTTGTCGAAGGCATAGCATGTGAAGCATACTTATACGGAGACAAATATCTCCCTCTCGATTTGATCGGGTTTAGATCTAAGTGTAGAACGCAAGTAGTCCATGTTCCGAGGCTTTTTTGGACATTTTTGTGGATCTAAACTTCACTTTGAAAACTTGGTTATGCTCTTCTCCATCTTGGTTTTTGAATTTGATTATTTCCTCGACATTTGCCCAATCCTGACGTTTTTCTAGCCCTTCCTTGATTACATTCGGTGTGTGCTTACGGACCCAGGGGTCGAGTCCGCTGCAGATCACAGATCATTTCGTTTGTACGTCCGGAGGGTTTCGAGGTTCGAGTCCGATCTTTTCCAGTTTTTTGGCTTAATTTTCGGTCAGGAGGAGATCTAAGTCCTTTACTGTGTCGCATAGCAGCACATATCCGTTGTGCTAGTCTTTTATTCTAAGGGATATGAGCTCAATATCAGCATAGATAGTCTTCAGTGCCGATTCGCTAGTTGATTTCTCCCGGCAAGGAAGGATGCGAAGGGGGGCCCTGTTCGCTCCTTCACGGTCGTCCATTTATGGCTCCTTAAAGCCTCCTTTTTTGTCTTTTTTTCTTCTCCTCTTTGTACCTATTAATTTTCCTGGGATAAAAATATGTTAAAGTTTTGAAGTGAAAAATGGGAATTATCCCCCCGTTCCCACAATCCTTAACATAGCCGGTATATTTGCCTGGGTGAAGATGATGGATGAATGATATGATGGACCCGGGAAGGCCCTCCAGAATGATGGGTGGTGATTGAATCAACTACCACCACCCGGGGTGCCGCCTCTTCTGGAGTTTGGCTATCGAAACTGCTTCCAGCTCACATAGAGACGGTATTTTGTCCCTCTATGATCACTGCCGGGCCATCAGGGATAGAGAGAACTCTTTCCTAACTGTTGCAGCATCGCTTCTTGTGCGATGGAAGGTTCTACAGTAGGCTAGTCCACAAACCTGCTTTCCCAACCACCTCGAATTATGACTTATTATGAATGGCGTTGTAGACGAAGGTTTGTTCTGTAAAGACCTATGTGGGAACTTCTCTTGTAATACTCTGATCTTCTTTTTTCTCCTCTTCTCCAAAAGATCAGGCGTTGGAAGGTGAAAGTAGCGTAAGCTGTCCTTCAAGTGATCAATATCCGTGCGTCCGAGCACCTCAACTTCTCAGAGGAGTCTTGTAAAAAAATACAAAAATTTCCCCTAAATTTTCCTTCCTTTTCGAAAACGAAGATAGATGCCAGGAGTGATTATACCAGAAGTTTTTCGTATTGGCTTCTAAGATGTTAACCTTCGCTTTATTACCACTTTTGTTTTAATAATGGTGTTATCAACGAGAATCTGTCGTTTGGTTAACATTATGTACACTCTACATATGATTTCTTGGCTCTCCGCTTTGTAGATACATAGTTAACCGTCTCGAAATTGTGGTAGTTTTCATGCCAA
Organism: Ceratothoa steindachneri; assembly: GCA_963969495.1. Taxonomy (NCBI): domain Eukaryota; kingdom Metazoa; phylum Arthropoda; class Malacostraca; order Isopoda; family Cymothoidae; genus Ceratothoa; species Ceratothoa steindachneri. Next base: position 57,265,986 of record OZ018338.1, on the reverse strand, counting down.
TATATTTAGAGTTATGATAAAACCTACAGTCCTTATTGGAACAGGTGAACTCGTAAACTATCAACGAGCATATCTCGTTAGGTTAACATTATTTACACTCTCCATATGGTTTTTTGGCCCTTCGCTTTGTAGATACATAGTTAACCGTCTCAAAAGTGTGGTAGTTGCCATGCCAATATATTTAGAGTTATGATAAAGCGTACAGTCCTTATTGGCACAGGTAAACTCGTAAACTATCAATGAGCATATCTCGTTAGGTTAACATAATGTACACTCTCCATACGTTTTTTTGCCCTTCGCTTTGTAGATACATAGTCAACCGTCTCAAAAGTGAGGTAGTTGTCATGCCAATATATTTAGACTGATTAAAGGCTTAAAGTCTTTATTGAGACAGGTGAACTCGTAAACTCTGTTGCTTGAGTTCAAGATTCGATGAGTTAGTGCAGATGTTATTTGTTGTATTTCCTTCTGGCGATGGGGAACCTAAGGACAAAGTTTTCCGAGCACTCTGTGTCCAACAAGGCTCTCCGTATCACCTAAGTGATGATCACTTTCATAGACGATTCTAGGATTAGGAAGCCACAGAATGCCAAGTGTTTGTTTGAGCCAAAACTAGTTTGAGGAGCGAATGGTTTATCTTGATCGGCCCTGCGATTGAGCTACGCAGTTAGGCTTGTTACTCTTAGTAAGTGAAGGAGCTGTACATCCTTTCTGCCTGAGTGAAAATTAGCGAAATCCTGTGATTGAGTTTACGTTAACTGTCCGAAATAGAATACTTCCCTCTCAATTTCTCTCACCGCTCCTTTACTTATTTTTTTATTTTTTGTTATCATCTTGACAGAGTTTGTCTTTGACAAGATGCCTTCGTGAAAGTCACAACATCCCGTGATAATCTAGTGCCATGATATGATAATAATAGGTGATCACCGATCCTACTTGTTATTGTGCCCCGCTATCTTTATTTTTTGTATTATATAACAGCCTTCCCCTTATAAACTTGCTTTTCTATTCACAGGGGTTCACGCTGTCTGACTGAGTTTCGTTCTCTTATGGGAATTCAGTCGAGTAGAAGTGTATAATCCCACTAGGTAAGGTAAGTAAAGGCACGTAGGTTCTTGGCTGTTGACTCTACTTACCTTCATCCACTAAAATAATAAGAAGAGAGGCTACATAGCAACCAGTCTTTATGGTTAATGCTCGAGTACAAATTTTCCTGAAACCGGAATGGGATGTCAAGTTGCATTTAGGATTGTATCCGTAAGCCAGGTTTGTCTAAATGATTATCTTCTGGAATTTTCTGATACGATGGAGACTTTTCACTTTACCTCGCAAGGCATGGGTAGCTTATCGTATCTACTTTCCTTCCCTTTTTACTTTTGTCAAACTGAAAATAGCTACAACTGAAAATAGCAGTTGGCGGGAGCATGTAGATCCGGCTCCAAGCTCGGCTTCGCCCTCCCTAGATGTCAGAGAAGATGAAGAAAATCAAGATACCCTTTCATCACCCTTTCATTACCATTTATATGCCCTCTACAATTTTTGTAGCCGCCGCCATGCAGTTCCAACACATAAGATGAGGTGGCAACCAATATGCTTTTCAAGGGCCCCTTCAACATCCTTCTAGCAGAAAGGAGGTTTACCCCTCTCTAAATCGTGCAGGTGAGCTGTTTTCCCCCTTAACCCCTTCTAAGGGGTTACCTACAGCTGACTTTATCTCTACCTCAGCGGCGGTGACCGTTTCCTTTTAGAGAAGAACTCAAAGAAAACAGGTAGGCGGCCCAGAGTCGAACGGTCACGTTGTAAGCGGGTCAATAGGGTCAAATTTCTTATATAGAAAAGTGATAGCAGGACGCGTTTGGCCGTGTCCTTACAGTTCTGCTTTGCTTGTTTACATGTGATAAACGTGCTTGCACACTTTCTTTTCAGGAGGACTTCTACTCGCCTCCAAACAGACTAAAGACTACAAGATTGAACCTTCCTCGATTGGGATATGCGATACTTTTTTGAGGAGGGGGGAGGGCACATGGAGGCTCCACCTTAGCTGTACATGGTCTAGGAGGTAAGCCTACCTCAGATGGCGAGATCATCCTTGTGGGAGAACCGGGGTTTGGTAATTAACACTAAGCCTGAGTCGGCTCACTGCAAAATTCACCAGAAGCGGATCGGGTGCCCGAATAATCGAAAAGAAAAGAGCGACCAACTACTACGATGGGCTTCTTTTAAAGTCAAGCCATTCTCTCTCTTGGAGAAGGATCATGCTTAGGCCGGTCTGCCTGGCCTTGGGTGAGGCTTTTGGGAATGGAGACAAGCGGGTTTTATCATCGCCCTCCACTCCTTAAAAGAAAACAGAACAAGAAGAAGAAATCAAAGACGACTAGGGATTCCTCTCCATCTGCAGCGGCTCCAGGAAAGAACTATTCAGATGCCACTTTGGCAAGCATTCTGGCTAAAATCGACACGTTCTTCCCTCAGGCATCCTCCTTTGGAGAGGCCGAGATAAATATCGAATACATAATTGAGCTGATCGGAGCCTCGGTTTTAGCATGGCATCTCAATGAGAGACTAAGTGGTGTTTCTTAGCATGCTGGCTTCCAACCTTAACTGATTATTCGGTCGACGGATGGCATCATTTTGTCTAAAGGCAAGATGATCAACAGAGGAGAGTAATAGATTGGTTGATTGGCAGAGAGCCAAAGTCTCCCATTTCTTGGAAGGAGCCTTCTTTTTCAAGTGTCGGAAATCATAGAAGCGGCTATGATAATTACCCTTCGGACACCTAATTGCTGGCCCGTCATTGTGAGGAGGCATTCTATCGTGAACTTCGTGAAATACGGGTTTATGAGAGTGAACTCATGGACTTTACTTTCGAAGACATCACTTCCGATCTGGCCGACAATAAGACAGTCAACTTTGTACGTGTGATAAGAAAACGGAGGGGGACTTGATACACACCCCTATATACTGTTTCACGTTCGACTGTGAGCGGTATCACTACCCTGTGAAAAAACTGATGAGAATTGCTCTAGAGTTAAGGGTTGGGGAGAACTTGTGAGGCACAAGTTTTTTCAATCCTTGCCAGCTAACATCGCGCCCATAATTGCTACCCAGAAGGCACTAACCCTGACACAGATACGAAAGATTGCAGATGAAATAATGCCATTCCTTTAGAGCACAATGTCTTAATTTTAATGATAACAGTAAATTAATAGAGCGTAATGCCACTTTTTTGTCGGATATGTGTATTCCCAATTTTAATAATAGAAGTGCTAATTCGCGCGGGCGAGATCTCTTTTAATGGAAAAGTTGCAAGTTGCCAGGGCAAAGTTCGAAACGCTATTGAAGGTGGGAATCCTGCGACAGCCAGTTGTTTTTTCAAATTTAGGAGCACATCTAGCGACCGACTTGTTGGGGCCTAGGTCTCCGTACTCACCAGAGCCTACTAAGAGGGTATATTAAAGAATAAATAACAATATTTAAATAAAATACAACGATAAAAAACAAATGCTAAAGAACAACAACAAAAAGAAAAAGCAAACAGACAAGAAGTAAGCGGGCTCCGGCGTCAGGCTACCCCTTACCCCTCCACCCGGCACAGGGACATGACACCTACAACAAACAGTCAAATAAAATGGAGGAGGCCACTGTCCTCCAAAAGCTCGTACAAGTCTGTGTGCACGATCCCGTCTACAGTACAAAGGACAGGCGATAGATACCCCGCTCTTCCCAGTACCAGTATAGGTAACGTGCACGAAGATCGACCACAGTGGGACATTCAACAAAAATGGGGGAAAACGCAGTCGTGGAAATAGAACCAGGCTAGTGCTCCATCAAATGGCGGTGCGTCCCACGCGTGTGCCCGATTCGGAGATGACAAAAAGCAACCTGAAGCCGTCGCGGCATTGAGGGAAAGGGGCATGAGCACAGTCGCGGCGCAATGGCAAGTAACATAAAGTTTTCCTGGACTGTCTCCCATCTTCTTTTTCGAGCCGCCCATAATCCTCCCATGTAATCGCTAATCTTACTTCTAGTAAGAGAGGTGAAGTTGCTGCCTCCTTGTATCGAAATATGTCTAGGATCACTTATTGGTGTCAACTTTGGGGCATGAAATTAACGCCAGCAAAACGTATTCCATTACTATCAGCAGATCCCGTATATTGAAGCCACCTCATCCCTGTTTGCATATTTCTGGTGAACAGGTTGAGATAGTTTCTAGTTTGAGTTTGTTGGGGATATTTTTTTACTCGAATCGAAGCTGACTTTTGAGAAGCACAATCTGTTTCTTATTTTCCTTAATTGCCCAAATGAAGGACTTGCTTCGAAAATGTTTGAAAATTTTTGGTCATGTCTCTGCAGTGAATAAAATCTTTTTATGCTTTCATCTTGCCTAATTTTGAGCACTGGTGCTGCAGTTTGCATGTCTGCGGCCAACTCCCATTTGACATTGCTGGATAGTGCATTGAATTCTATTAAGTTTATCTCTAATGGGCTGTCCTTTGATTTGTACCATCGGCGGCAAGTTGGTGAACTTGTGTTTTATTTAAAGTTTTTAATAACAATCGGCATTCTTGCCTAGATCTTTCAATCCTATCTATGTGACAAGGTATACACTTAGTCTTAATGCTTTTGGTATGAATCCTATGAATGCTTGCACTGTGCAAATTTCTCGGTGATTTGATCCTTCATTGTCAAAATTTAGAATCAATTATCCAATTATATTGTCTCTTCTCGTAACATCTATACATTCAAATCGCGATTAAATGTTTATTTATTACAGTAACTCCTGATTCATTATTTTGGCATACTAGAGGCATGTTTCCTATTATTGCCTCTGCCTTTCTCCAGTACCCCTGGTATTTTGTGCGAATCCAATTCTGTTGCATCTGAACTCTAGGAAAGGCTTTGATAGCTAGATGATAACAATAATAATAATACCTGAACTTAGCCCTAGCTCGACGAAATTTACCGACAATGAAATCGTTCGGGAGGTGCTTATAGCGCATGTAGGCATAACGTTTCTGTTTGAGGGCTACCTCACACTCAGCTGACCACCACGGAAACGGTCGGCGGGCAAAACGGCCAGACGTTCTAGGAATAGTAGTTAGGCCCAAGCGATGAGGTTCACGGAGAAGAACTCAACGGCCCCATCTATCGACCTAAACTCATCGAATGCGTCTGAATAATCAGTTATTTACTGAAATGCAGACTACCGCGCCCACACCAAGCAACACCGGGTCGGGTTCTCATGCGGCAGCGACCCAGAAAATGATATTTAAATGGGAAAATGATCACTATCATGGAGGTGATTGACTATTCCCGACCCTTAATCAGGCTAGGCATCCGGAATGCACAAAGAAAGATCGAGATAGGAAAATGAAGCGGTTCTCGAGCAGTGATGCGTAAACTCATCCACAGTTAAGACACTTATTTCTAGCTCCTCATTCAGGAAGGGAAGGACTTGATCCCAGGCATTGCTTTAGATGTCCCTGTAAAGGAGGTGTCTCTCCTTCAGATCCCCAAGCAAGAGAAAGGGTCTCAGCAACCATGCCTCAACGCGGCGGAAGTCCCCCGGCTCTAAGTTGGCAGACGTTGTAATGTACGCAGAAATAACAGTATACCTCGTATATAGGTGCAGCTGTACAGCTATTGCCAGCAACGATTTGTTTAAAGGTAGGAGAAGAACTGAGACATCGAGACGGGTGTAAGTGGAGTATCCTCCTGCTCGGCTCCCATTCCCTGGTGGTGGGGTCGCAAAACCCTTATACCACGAGAGGTTGAGCAGGGGGCCACACGCCCAGCATGGTCTCTCGCAAAAAGATACCTAATGGAAATCGGGACCAAACGCGGCTCCGCATCTACCGCCAGAGGCCGGTATTCCGTGGAATATTCCGTCCCGACCCTCACAGAAATGGCCGTATGCTTCTTGGAGGCAGAACTTAAGGTGCTGTTGGCCTAAGAATGCGCTGACAGCGTTGTTGCCTTCGAGGACTTATCAGGAGAGGTTGGGCTTGCCATGCGAGTTTTCCTCCCTTTGCCTCGAAACCTTATGGAGTGGGGTTTCCTCCGTTGGAGTATCCACCGCCTTCAAGTGAACCAGCATAGCTCTTGGTGTAAGAGTATGAGCGGAAGCTCATTTAGTGCTGTCTTCCTTTCGGGAGGCAGCTTTGGGAATCCCGGAATATGGCCTCACATTCAACTTCATAGGCGTAGCCTCCTGTAAGTATAACGAGTCTATGGAGGTGCGTGGCCGTTTCACATTACGGGAAACGGTCACATGGGTGTAAACCTTTTATTCTACCAGCTCGATCAGGGGAGCGCGCTGGGTCGGTAGAACCTGTAAAAGTGTTCCATATGGGCGCGGAAACGCCCGTGCTCGCGGGCTTGCATGGGCCAGGAGCATAGGGTGTGTTTCTTAAAATTGAGTTCTGAGACATCCCAGGCGGCGCCGAATGCGCTAGGGCCAAGGTTTTAGCCTCACAAAATGAGAAACTATCCTGAGTCTGAACGGACAGGATTTCTTTCTCAAGAAGTTACGCACCACATTGCTTCGAAGAAGCGGGGTGGGCTCTATGCCATTGACAAACATACCACACAAGATTTGGACTTATAGTGTGCGGCCTTGGAGCAAATTACACGGATTTCAGGTAACCCCTACTTTACTGGTCTACAGGAGCAATTTGTATGGCCTAAGCGGTGGATGTAGTAGCACATCCACGGCAGTGACACAAATGCGTTCACGCGTTAGCAATTTCAAAGTCACGTACCGATTCATGGACTTTGTCAGAGTTGAAAGTGACGAAGAGTGTAGGGGTGGGTCTCGAAGCGCCTTCCTGTATTTCCATCACTCGTTCGACCTTGACCGTTCCATGGTTGGCCAGCTCTGGGTTAATGTCATCTATGAAGTAGTCCACGAGTTTCCTCGCATAAATCACGCTTTTTACGAAGTTCATGGTAGCTTGCGTCGTCAGAATCACCGGCGTGCCATCACGTGTCCGAAGGGCACTAATCATGTCCGCGCGCTTAATGCGATCACAAAGCCCGACAGATATTTATTCTCAAAATTCAAAGTGTGATAAACCACCTCCATGGCCAAAAAATTTTTTAACGTTAGAGCTGTTTTGTGCTTACCATCAAAACCCTTTTAACCCGGCGAACATAAAGAAGACTGCGGTGATAACGCCATTTGGTTTATGGCAGTACGTGAAGCTAACCTTTGGCCTCCGTAATGCAAGCTGCTCATTCCAACGACACATGCATAATCTAAATCGGAGACTAGGCTTCGTTTTCCGACAATCTGGATGACCATTAGGAGATTTGAATTAAGTTTTCAAAATCCAAGTCAAGAACAGTCTGATGATATCCCTGTAGAAATGCGAACTGGCGAAGGAGGAAATTGATTTTTTAGGGGATCACATTTAGGTGGAAGGAATTTGCCCACAAGCCTAGAAAATGAAAGAAATAGGGGACATGACTTTACTAAAAGACTACAAGAACTAGGACGATACTTGGGTATGTTGTAACACTACCGAAGGATGATTCCTAATTTTGCCGCTAATGAGGCCCCGCCGACCGAGCTTAAATGGAACGATAATGCACCAGAAGTACTTGAAAGTACTAATCGGCTTTGATTAACTCAGACAAGCTCTGTCACCAGCTTCCCAATGATTCACCCTTTCAAATGGTAAAGGATTGCTCCCAATACGCGGCAGGTGCTGCCTTCAACAAATGGTAAACTGATCGCCAAGACAGGTGGCATTCATTTCGAGCAAGTTATTCTGGACACAAAAAGCATACTTCACATACGTCAGAGCGCCCCTTCGGCGTATCCTGCTGTGATCCATATTACCTAATTCACTGACCACAAGCCATTAGCATCGTCTTTTTGTTCGCCCTTGAGTGACAAAACAGACATAAACGTTATTGGAAAGCTATTTTGGGGTATATCAGCTATATAACCTACGTGCGGGGTCAGGATAACATAGTTGCTGACTGCCTATCGTGGAACGTCAATTCGGTTCAAATTGACTCGTTTGACCTCCGAGCTTTGGCGGCAGCGTAGAATAATGAAGAAACAAAGGAGCTTCGTTTACGACTTTATTTATTCCCTTTTCCATGAAAGGCTCAACTATGGTCTAAACTAACATCAAAATAACCACGACCGTTCGTCCCTACAGCTTACAGATGGAATATCTTCGGTCAATTGCACAATTTTTCACACTATGGGATCAAGGCATCACTTCGTCTAATTAAGTCTCCTGGGCAAGGTAGTGCTTTTCACGTCAGTCCTCCAAGATCGATTGCCACACAAAATCTGCAATCCTGCTCATCAATATTCCGTCCTAAAGATTCGAAACGGTGCATATTGATAACGTTGGACCACTTCCACCCTGCACATTTCCTGGACAACCCTACCCGTCCCAAAATCGGTATCAAAATACTATCGTGCAGTAATCGAGCTACAATTCCGAACTTAAGTGCTGTAACGGTCGTGTTGGCTTTCCTGGACGGATTAATTTCAAGATTTGAAGTCCTGTTATATGTAGTAATTGACAGTGAAGCCCAATTCGAGTCCGAGTTATTATCAGCCTTCGTTGATTTTCATCATCTCTGCACCTTGGCGTAGCGCTCATCTACAAACGGGATGACAGAAAGAGCACACATAACTTTTAAGTGCTCTATAATGGCCCCTCGGAAAATCTGACTAATTGCACTTCCGATTATCCTCTTCGGTATTCGCCCCTTAGCCAATGACTCGGGATTTTTGCTTTTCACAGCAATCACAGGGACTACACTACTGTGGTCGAAACCATTGGTTTCATCCACCTCGTCGAAAACCGCTTTAAAATTCATTATAGAATTAGTCACAACCATGGCACAAGTCGACTTCATACAGGCATCCCTAGGACACCCGCACTCTGTGTCTAAGCCTTTCGTTCCCAAAGTTCTTTGTGAGGCAACCCATTTGTTTTTCCAAAAAGACCGCGTACGCAAACCTGCTGAAGCACCATATGCTGGCTCTTACCCGGTGGTAGAACGCGACGACATGGTCTACAAATTGCATTTCTCTGATGGCAAGAGGGGCACTTCCTCAGTGGCTAGGTTAAAAACGGCGTGGCTTTCTCCCTCCTCTAGTGGTAATGTTCTGAAGTTAACAGAGACACCCGAAGATTTGGTAAGAGCTAAAAACATAACCTGATGCACTTCCTCTCATGAAGAGCACGAAACAGATAACATTGTTATCGTAGGAAGTTAAAGAGAAACTTCTAAAGGCACCGGAGAGAACAACGACAAGTAGGACATCTCCACGCGCTCTATGAGACGAGCTACGTTTGTTAGACACTCATCATTCCTCTATTTTTGAATCCGGTTTAGGTCATTTATTATAATAAAAGAGAGGAAGGCTAAAGTGTCCGTACGTCTCGATATTTTGTAACTATCCTGCGAACCAAAGTGCATATATATCTTTTATAATAATTACAACATTTGTGTAATCATAGGGGCTAGTTAAAAGGCCCGATTGTTAGGTAAATATATAACCTGCATTATAATTGCGAAATATATTATAATCATACAGGCTAGTTTAAAGGCCCGTACTGTTGAGTAATAATATATATATATATATATATATATATATATATATATATATATATATATATATATATATATATATATGGAAAAATATCCAACACAACTTGTTGCGGTTAAGATAATGGCATAATTAGACAACTACTCTGCTTCATGTCCAGCAGGTGATCCTCTCCTCCTTGCACTGGAAGACAACACTTAAAGATGGCCCATTCTTAAGTGTTGTCTTCCAGTTCAAGGAGGATAGGATCACCTGCGGGAGGTGAAGCAGAGCAGTTATCTAATTATGCCACTATCTTAACCGCACAGATTATCTACCCTAAGTCGATAATTTGTAGGTATTTATCTTTTACTCCATAACTCAGAGGGGATTATTTTGCCGCATTCAAATTGCAAGTAAAATAGGCTTATGGCACCCAAATTGCAGGATAGGCAGGCCCAGTGAGGAACCTCCACAAATGGGTGCTCGGTTGATCTATGAAATACTGAAATTGAGGACAGTCATTAATTAATTAGGTAATATTCCATGTAATAAATAGAAAAAAATACCTATATTAACACTATTTATTTATTAGAAAAAGCATAATAGAGGCAAATAAATAACTGGTTTTACAAGCGGCTACACGCATATATATACACAGAAAAGAGCAGCTGCAAGACGAAAAGATAAAAAAGGCTTGATAATAAAGGGAGGCAATAAAATACAGAGTGATATATGATTTGGCCGGTTTACTTCTCGTGAGAGTGTGAAAAGAAAAATAAACTATCGTATCCTGATAAGGTTTGACAGCCCGGTCTGAAAATATGCACAGGTACTGTATGAACGTACACACCTCTGGTAACTCCACCCAACGGTTAAAGAAGAGACTAACAAATATATTTCCGAACATTAGCTCCGCCCCGTGCCTAGAGAAGTAGAAAAAGAGGTCACGCCCCCTTAAGCAAGAGAACTATAAATTAACGAACGTAAATATTACGACGAAGAATCAGTTAAAGTTTTTGGTCTGATAGACTGAAGTAGAGGCATCCTGCCTTGGCCTGTTATTATTACTAGCGTCACTAGTCAAGTTCTCGTCCTTAACTCCGGTCGTTTTAGCCTCAGCTACCCCAACATTAGTAAAAACTTACTTACGGAAGCTTAGGACTCGATTTAGTTTGCTTACACCTAATAAGGTAGACCATATTCAAGAATATAAGCCTAAATATCGTCGCTTTACTTTCGAGTCCTTTCCTTTAACCCCGATGTTATACAAGGCACCTTCTGGAACCCAGCCTAGAAGTGAAATCTGCGTGCAACATTTGTAGTCAGAGCTAACTAGACGGGTAGACCTAAAAGGGTCTCCCCCATCATGCCAACCGAAAATCCAAAGAAAGAAACAAAACCTTTAATAGTAATAGTCCTTAATACTTCTGTTTTAGTATTAGCGATTGTAACATCACTGCCAATTCTCTTCTCGGGTAGTCTCACTCCTGTTGGATCTATCCGTGTTCAGGTGGCAAATTTGCAAGCAAGAATATAGTTTTGTCTAATTTGGTTATGAAATTTAAATTGTTTAGTTAATAAAGTCGTTGTTCTAATTATACCGCCATTATACTGCCATTTATACTGCGAGTCGACAATTATTTTACAGCTCTCACTGCAGTACTGCATTATGGCATTATGGCGTTTTCTAGCTTTCTGTTATATAGAAATTTTAAGATTTTAATGACCAATCCAATATTAAGGTAATTTGTATATAAAATAACCAACAGTGGACAAAATACTGATAGTAAATCGATGTGAGCAATTTTATTCTCAAGCTTTAAATTTCAGCAAGAGCTTTTCATACGAAAAGGTAGTAAACGCATTTATTTAAGTCTACGTAAATGATATTAGATTGGATTAGATATTGTGAAATGGAATTAAGTTTTTTGTATATCTGTTTTGTCGTACGTCCATTATAGTTTTCTCTTTCAAAATTTTAGTTTCAGAGAGGAGACAAAACGTCTTGTAATTAAGTTCGTGTAAAGAACATTTTTATTTATATCTCAATAAAAGTTTAGCGAAGCCCAATGAACACTAAGTTTATTCACCCAGTTAAATAGGGAGAACCTTGAGGCCTGCAGCAGGATAGACGCCGCTGTGAGGCCGTGGTTAAAGCCACGTCGATTACATTGAATATAATGAATAGAATAATCCTTCACGTCTTTAACATGTAAATTTGGTAAATATAGTTGCATAAATAAACTCTGTCATATTTTCTTTTATAGGGAAGTTAGAAGAAAAGTTACCCAAAGCACCCTATATTAAATGAAATATGTTTAATATCATATTTAATAACTACCTCAAAACACAAGCGCCATCGTCAATATCCGTTTCGTGTGTCCAAGACTAGGTTTATTTTAATCGAGATCTCCCATCGTTAAATCTCTAATCACTAGGCAAGACTTCTTTTGTTTCTTTAAATGCAAAAATGTCATTGAAAATTGCATAGCATCGATATTTTGAGAGATAATTGAAATTTTGTATATAAAACTAACCATAAATAGCTGCGACAGCTCACTTTATTTAGCATATTCACATTGTGCATTAATAATAATAGCTGATAATATTTTGTCCTTGTATTCCTTTTTAAACTAATGAGAGAATGTGATTATAAGAAATAATCTACTAAAAGTGCACTGAAAAATGTGCTTTCTTACTGTGAGCTCCCTAATCTTTACGCACCAGTGACCATATATAGTCCCCCATCATAGCAGTGTCCCATCTTTCTTGTTATCTTTTCTCTATTACAACGATGTCCTGATGGAACCACTCACAATACTCCTCACTTACTTCTCCCGAATTTTCCCGAAAAAACACCAAATGTAAATGCAAACATTGCACCTTTAGTGACATTCTACATCCTAAATTCTTATAACTTTTTAAAGGTTTTGCTACCAGCTGTTTGTAGTTTTGATCTTATTGGTACTAAGGAATCCATTAACTATATTTCGAAATGCACACCACGCCTCACTTTCGACATCAATCATTGCATTCTCAAGTTGTACTGACTTCAAAATTTACTTTACTTGTGGTCTCGTAAATATATCACCATTAACTTTTGCCTCCGCTGGTCTAATGCTTTTACAAACTGTTTGGCTAAACCAAGCTCTATATGAAGTGGAGGTAGAAAACTTTGGAAGGCTCTCCAAGAGGCTGTTTAATAATATTTAGTTTTCCTAGCTGCAAGTCATCTCGACGGGGCCACTCAACCTTCTGGTAATGTTCATGATCAGCCCTACTGTTCCATAAGCAAAGAAAATATTAATACACCACAAAATCACCACAAACATCCCATTTGAACTTAATATAGTTTATCTTCTCGAGAAGCTTTTTACAGTCATATTTCTCTTCACCTGTACCGACTATGATATAGGCAGGGATAGATACTGATTACCATTATGTAGTAAAACAGCTTTAAAGCATTTCGTATAACTATCTATGAAAAGTCGCCATTCTTCAGCATTGTGATCAATTCCAATAGCTGTAAACAAGCCATTAATATCTTTGAAGAAGAAGAGATCCTTCCCTATATCAAATTATACTTCGAATTACTCATGGCGCTTCCTGTATACTGTTGATCTGCAGTCCTCCCCCAACAGATTCCATTCATTAAGTTTGGATGGTAAAAACTCAGCTCCTGACTTAGTGAGACCCAAGTCCCTGAAGAGATAATCCAGTTCACGTTGATTTGGAAAGTGTGGGCGAGTTCTCATTCTTGACTCAAACGTTTCATCCATTTCTTCATTGTTGCAACATTTCTACTCTCCAGATGAGACCTCCATCATACCCTCTACCTGAAAAAAATATATATAAAATAAGATGCATTTAATAGTTGGATCATAAATAGGGATTCCATGTGTAAAAACATTAGAAGAAACCTCAGCTAGATGTTTTGAATATTTCAGTATTGATTCTGTTACAAAGAATAGAGCTTACCATTTGATAGGATTTACTTACATTTTCTGGCCCTTGTGGAACTAATAACATATCATCATGTGGCACAGGTGCAATAAATGATGAAATGTTGCGATATGGAAGGGATTTTCTTCCCTTAACTTTTCGGTACCTTGATATGTCAATCATGCACAAATAGCATTCATCGTGATGATTTTTTGGCTCTCGCAAAACTCTCGGCAAATGGCATTGCTTTTTTGCAACTCTCAGCTATTCATCTAAATTTGATCGAGCACTTACACATATTATATGAGGGGCCCATGGTTTACTTGGTCACCAATACTCATTCAAAAGTACAGTCTATATTGAATCCAGTACTTTGCACCTTTCACAAGTTTATGTGATACATAAACAATCTAGTGAATATCTTCATTCTCCTGTAGCCATAACCAAGCAAGTCAATATTTATCATATAAACCTAAAAAAAAAATTAGCGACAAATGTAAGCGTGTCTTACCGTACCCCATACATTTCTCTATATGAGCATAATTTTTTATATCTTTCAAACGGTCGAGAAACAAAAGTCTTGTGAAAATTTCTTACCAGTGTAATCGATTCTAAAATTTAATTTTTCTCCTCCTTTGCATAATAGAGTAAAATTAGCTGACTTGAGGTCTACCAATACTTTCCTTAGCTCTTTAGGTGAAATGAGTACGCTCAGGTAGATTCTGGTGCCTCTGATAGTTTGAGGGAAGAAATGTACACTCCTCATCATTAGCATTAATGAAATTATCTTCTTCTCACAACTTAGTATATATTTCGACACTCATGTTCAGAGATAAAAACATAACAATCAAAAATCACTTAAAACTACATGCATCACAACTCAGGCAGAGAACGCAGCATCCAAATCATCCACTCTACCACATCACTAGACAATCTCTTAATCACCTACACAAAAAACAGACCATTTTCGATAACCATAACAATACACTGCCAACTTAGACACAGACCCCAACACAACAACAAAAGACACAATCAAGCAAAACAAGAAAACAATTCACTCTCATCTCACACATCAATATTTGGCAAGCACAACCCACAACAAAATATTAAGCGCATTACCTCCAACAATAAACAACTCAGAACCAACACTCACAAAACAGATTAGAAGAACACTAGCACAGATACAAACAAACAATCACACCTCCTGACGTTATACATGCACAAAATATCTCCCACCACCCATACAACAGATAACTGCTCCCCAATGCATAACACAGATACACGACACCACACATTTCTTCAACAGCCCACAGATACACACAGACCTGGGCCGGGTGGATCTCTGAGAGAGACTACGGGAGGCGGCGAGTCTGCTCCTGCGATGGTCCGGAGAGCTGGAGTGAGGCCTGGAGTAGGTGTGAGCATCCCCCACCCACTTTCGGGAGGGGAGGGGGTCGCCATCACCACCAGAGATAAAAATGTCCATTTTTGACTTTCTCCTAACCGCTGTATCTTATCCACTCACAATAGATGGATAACCTGCCCTGAGACCTGATTGTCTCTCAATCCCCAGTTGTAATAAGGGCTATTTTATAACCCAATATAGTTTTTTAACGAGTAGTGTTAATATAGGTGTTAACTTCTTAAACAACTATGATTTATTTTTGTTGCAGGAAACGCGAAATTTTTTTTACCCATAGTTTAACTAAAATTCAAATTCCAAGGCGATTACCAGACAAAACCAGTGGGTTACTTCCATAACTCAATTGAATTGGGATGTCCTATCGCTCTTTATTATTTGATTTTTTTGGTAAGAAGCTGACAATTTTAATGATGGATGAGGATGATGATGATGACTCATATAAGCAAACATGTGACCAGTTTGCCAACTCATTAGCCCTTGTAAAATGCTAGTTGAGTGTTCTGGATGCCTAACTCTCAACTTGACACAAGACTAGGCATGAGATATCCTAGGGTGAGTTTGTTCAGAATGCCGAGGTGTCTAGAGAGGAGCACCTGCCGTCATTCAAAGTGAGCGCTGGAACCGTGTCCTTTTGGATCTAGACGAAATTTCCTTGATTTTCCTAACAATTCAAGGCAGATTTAGACGATGATAATTGTGTTTGCCAGCATTTTGGTGCACCTTATCATAAAATAAAAGCAATACCTAAGTTTAGGAAAAAATACAGAACATTTTTGTCCCTTTGCCGAGGAATTATCCCGATTTGAAATTAAAGAGAAATTTACGCAGTTGCGAGTGCTTATTTAACAAAAATGGAGACATATCTGTCGATATACCATTGCAAATTAAGTGCGTGTCATGCCAAAACAAACGAATTAGGGAGGTCCTAAAGAACAAAGAACATCCTTCTAATTTTTAACTGCGCCCCTCAATTTACTGTATTTATAAAATAAATGGGTTTAGGCAATATAGTTTGCATATTCCACCTTAAAATTACCATACGGCTTTATTAGAAAAAATTATGCACCATTTATTAGTTCCATTAACTCTTTTTAATTAAAAAATATGGTAGTCTCAAAAGTTAGGGCATGAAGGGAGAAATTATGCCCAAATGAAATACGCATGCTACAGTATACCATTAACCTTATATGGACAGAAATATCAAATTATAAGTTTAAAAAAAAAATTCTTATTATTTATATATATTAAACCTCTTTTAACTTAAAATTAATTGTGTTAAAAAAAAATATATATATATATATATATATATATATATACATCTTATATTAATGAAACGTTACTAATCTGTGACACTGAGCATCTAAGCTCTTTTACTTATATGCAGCAGATTTGTAACAGTAGGCAACTGTGGTACTAAAATTAAAAAGCTGTTGCAACAAAATTTTATTAATCCTGAAAGCAAAAATGCAAAATTATACATGAAATTAGAAAAATACATAGGACAACAAAAGGTCATAGGGGAAATCACTCGGTGGGAAATTTTAGAACAGAGTTTTTTTAGTGCCATTACAAATATATGCTTTGCATTTTATACAATATGTGTATGGGCTGCTTTTGCAGCATGGTGATTTAAAGCGACCCGTCGTCTCTTTATGTATGGGAAAATGGCCTACCTGGTCACAACTTATGGACTTTTTTGAGGGATTGGTTTAGTGTAGCTTACTTCAACTGAAGATGTTCTACCTCTTTTACCTTGCCCTATGGCTTTACCTTCTTTACTTAAATCTATGCTATAGAATGTTCGCATTCTAGCAAATTTAACTACTTGAATTTAGGCAAACCTATGTCGCAGCAATCACTTATGTAAAGAAGCAAGTAGATCACAATAATCATATGCAGAATTGAAAAACTATCCGAGGATCGTATTTTTCTAGCTTTTTTATCCGATATGAACCGATCAGAGAATTTAAAAGGTCTACTCCACCCATGAATTTATTATATGTCTGCAGTATCTGCGAACGAAGAACATCAACTTTGGATTTGGATTTATTGTCCCACCTTTGTACACTATTTACAGGATTTGCCGATTCATAAGTTGTTAGAAGAGTAACAGCTTTTATGTCAAACCATTTAACAACCCTTACATTATTATTTTCTACAGTCGCTTCTTTTTCATCATAAACTCCCCTAACTCTGCTCTTTAACTGTGTATCGGAAGCTATGGGCAACTTTTCAATCTGTTGCAAAGATAATGCTTTGTACTATGGAACCAAAAATGCTATGTAGTTGATAAGCTATTTTTTCATTAATTGTTGGTGAGTCTTTAGGAGCTAAAATCTTATGTTCCTTGATCATAACTGCAGTATTAGAAAAATGTAAATATTCTTGTACTGCATCATTAAATGAAGAAATATAAAAATTTAGAGATACTAGAGTTTCCTAGAAGTTATAGATTTGCAGACTTTCGCCGAGATGAGAAAGGAGGATTTATAGCTGAGGTGAGCAGATAACGTATAGGTAGGCCACCCATTTTTGGTAGCTGGAATGAATACTATGATTCGGTTTAGGGCTATCGGCTTATAATGGTTATGGCGTGGGTCTAGTACGTTTTGGCGCAGAGCCTAGTCAGAGCAAACCCCATTCGGTGCAAACACTGCTTGGAGCACACCTTGTTAAAAATTTATAGTCAACCAGATCAACTTTTAAAAAAAATCTTGAAAAGAAAGTTTTGTGTTAGAAATCTCTGAGAAGGAAATCGGAAATTATATGACTAACGGCCTTCGTCTTTGTTCAAACTTACTACAAAAACTATTAGATTGATTTACAAAATTTGGTGGAGGACTAGAGCCTTAGCCTAGAAATAAACTATTAGGTTTTGAACAAAATCCAGTTTTATACGGTTAGGTATTATTTCCTAATTAATTTATTAACTAAAAATTATATCTTTGAAGCTTTAAATGTTAATGTTTAATTTCTAAATACCTGGAAGAGCTTTTTTTTACACAGATTTTAATTTGTTTGTTTAAAAAATCACGCGAAAACTTTTTTATTATTTCTACTAAATCTGGATGAATACTAGAGCCTTAGTCTAGAAGGAAGCGACTAGTTCTTTACCAACATCCAGTTTTATCCGGTTAGAAAATATTTTTATTATTAGTTTTTAATTAAAAATTATATATTTGAAGCGGCAACCGTTAATGTCGAGTTTCTATGCAAATATATTTAAAAGTTTTTTCTTGCTAAAGTAACTCTGTGGAAATTATGTAATCATCAACATGTTTTAATTTATTTCTTTACGAAATTTCACGAAAACTAATAACCCAATTTCTACCAAATTTGGTCGACTTTAGAACCTTAGCCTAGAAGGACACGACTAGTTTTTTACCAAGATATGGTTATTATATCCAGTAATAAAATTAAGTATTTCGAATGGGGAATGGGGTCCTTTGGCGGAGATTTGCTCTCTATTATTATCATTATGCTAAACTAAATTCGTTGGGAATGTCTGAACTAGTTTCAAATTACTATTTCCTTTTACCTAGAAGGATTTGTTATTTCTTTGCCCTGCGGGCAAAATAATTTACTAGAAAGAATTATATCATTCGAGAGTGAAAGAACAAATGAAACTTTTGGGGACAATATTTTGGCCTTAGGCAAATGGTTGACAGCTTAATATTTATGGGGGGTTTGGAGAAGATCAAACACAATGATAATTTTCCCTAATCGTGCATTAATCACTTGGAATACCATGTTCTTAACAAAATTATTAAAATATAAGATCAAGAATTATAAATAGGCGTATAACTTTTAAATAACAAACCCAAAAGCCTTGTAAAAATGGCAATGGATTTAGTATTTTTTCTTTAGGATAACGGTTAACCTGGTATAAATATTTATGGGATATACGAATTATTTTAAATGGAATAAATTAAGTCACTTTTGGATGGAGCTAGCAAATAAACTACCTATGTTTATTGTACCCTAAAAAAACTGACCAGGCCTGGTTTCAAACAAACTTTGCGACACATATTTCTAAATATTTATAAGTAAGAGATTTAAGGTGATTTTACTAATTGCTCGTTTTCCGGCATCAAAATGCAAACTCGTAGAACCATCAAATTTTACAAAGAATGTGCGATTATAGTTTTCCAGCATTGAAGTATATAAATAGAGAACACCTTTGAATTTTAAATTTAGTTGTGTCTTAGACATCTTTCGAGAGTTTAACTTAAAACGCAAAATGGTCTTTGCTTTAGTTTTTATTTCAATAGAATACATTAATGAAGCAATCTTGCAATTTTGCCGCGAATTACCGGGTAATCTACAAGAACTACTCAATTGGTTTGAAGACAATTTTATTGAAAGACTGGACAAAAAAACAAACCTCAAGAGAGAGCCTCGTTTTCCTCCTGCAATGTGGAATCTATATCAGCGAGTACTGAAGGAAAAAGACAGGACAAACAATCAGGCAGAAGCAGCAAACAAGAGATTTCAATCGGAACTTGAATTGCAGCATCCAAGTATATGGAAATCTATTAACTGTTTGCGTAAAGTACAAAGAGAAAGAGACAACAAGGAGTAACAACAAGGAGTAACAACAAGGAAAGAAGGTACCCTAGGAGACCTTACGGTCCATTCAAAGAGGGTACCTTTGGACTAGCAATCGAGCGGGCACAAGACTGCTCAATTGTTTTGCGTCCCTAAACGGCCACTTTTCAAAACTTTGTCTAGTCTTGACTTGAACTGGTCAACAGATTCACTGTTGACAACTTTCACTGGAAGTGCGTTCCACATACCGCAGATACTGTAAGTGAAAAAATTTCCACACAGATTGCGGTTGTAACGCTTCAGTTCAAGTTTGAAGCCGTGATTGCGCGTTCTGTTCTCACTCAGTGTGAAAATATCCCGGTAGTCAACATTGTCGAACCCTCGAAGTATTTTGAAAACCTCGATGAGCTGACCACGCTGTCTACGGGTTTCCAGCGAGAACAGATCTAATTCCCTTAGTCTATCCTCATAACTTTTATGTCGGATAGAGGGAATCAGCTTGGTTGCCCTGGCTTGTACGCGTTCCAATCTCGCGATGTCCTTTCGCAATGAAGGACTCCAAAATTGTACGGCATACTCCAGGTGCGGTCGGACAAGTGAGTTGTACAGGCACAGTACAATCTCCTGGTTCCGATAACCAAACTGGCGCTTAATATAGCCTAGCATCCTTTGGGCCTTTTTCTCCGCCTCAATGCACTGTTTCGAGAACTTGAGGTCACTAGTGATAGTAACACCCAAGTCCTTCTCAGTGTCGGTGGATTCAATAGCAGTGCCCTTAAGGATATACTGAGATTGGGGGTTTCTGTAGCCGATATGCATCACTTTGCATTTCCCCACGTTAAAAGGCATTTGCCACGTGTCCGACTACTCCCCAATCTTCGCAAGATCTTCCTGCAGGCGGGCAGTATTTCCATCCTTTGCAACGTTCATACCAAGCTTGGTATCGTCGGCAAATTTGGAAATCTTGGCAACCATGTCACCGTCCATGTCGTTGACGTAGATGATGAATAGTAGTGGTCCCAGGACAGAACCTTGAGGCACCCCGCTAGTAACGGGCACCCACTCAGAAGACTGTCCATTTACCACCACCCGTTGCCGTCTGCCACTTAGCCAGTTCTCGATCCAGCCGGCTACCTTTCCGTCTATGCCAAGCGCTCGCACTTTCCGGAGAAGGCGGCGGTGTGGTACCTTATTAAAGGCTTTCTGAAAGTCTAGGTAGACCACATCCACCGCCTTGTCCCGATCGTGCTCACTGAAAACGAAGTGGAAGAATTCTACAAGGTTCGTCAGGCATGACCGTTGCCTTCGAAAGCCGTGCTGGGAACTCCTCAGTAGCAGGTTTGACTCTAAATACGACGTCACTTTGTCCACCATGATGCTTTCCATGAGTTTACCGACTATCGAAGTCAGACTGATAGGTCGGTAGTTCGACGGTTGGTTACGGTCTCCTTTCTTGAAGATAGGAGTCACCTCCGCCTCACGCCAGTCTCTAGGAACGCATTTGGTCCGGATTGACATGTTAAAGATAGCGCACAGATGTCGTGATACTTCATCGCACACTTCTTTCAACACTTTAGGTAGACCTTTATTATGGGAAACGCTTCGAAGGAAATAATCTTCCCTTAAAATTGAAAAAGTTCAGGGATGCAGATGAGCGTATTTGTAGACTGGTGGGGAATTTTGAGAATATTATGTACCCTGAATATTTAAGAGGAATTTCTCATAATTATGAACTCTGTTCATGTTTTTAAAATAATGATTAAAACGAAATGAAAATGATTAATGTTCTGTGACGTACATATGTATCTAAAAAGGCCCCAGTTTATGTAAGGTTATTTTATTATTATTATTATTATTATTTTTTATTATTATTATTATTATTATTATTATTATTATTATTAAAGTATGTGATCAATTAGAGTCATATACTCGTATGTATGCTATTATTAAGTCTGTTTAATATTATTAATGGTAATTTTACCTTTGCAAATTTCTGTTTTTTATTATTATTATTATTAATATCATTATCAATATTATAATTATAATTATTACAATCATTATTATTATTATTTTGTCTATAATAATAATTATTATTATTAATGTATCACCTTTAGCTTCATATATGTATTCAAATTAAGTCTGTCTAGAGTTATTAATTGTAATTTTACCGTTACATATTTCTAGTTTATTATTATTATTAATGTATGCGGTCATCTAGCACTTTATTTATATGCCAATATTAAGTATGTGTAGAGTTATTAATTGTAACTATACCTTTACATATTACTATTTTATTATTATTTTTTCTAATTATTATTATTATTGTATGCGGTCAATATATGCCAAAGTTGAGTCTGGGTATAGTTGTACATTGTGATTATACATTTACAGATTACTGATATATTATTATTCTTTGTATTATTATTATTATATTATTAATATATTATCATTACTATTATTATTGTATGCGTTCATTAACCCCTTATATGTATGCCAATGATAAATCTTTGTTGAGATATTAATTGTTATTTTACCTTTACTTATTTATAGTTAAAAAAAATCCAAATGTTTCCTAAATTTCCAACATTTAGGCTTTTCGCGCATTAAGAAGTCTTAGCTTAGCAGTATAATATATAGGACTAGAAATATCGTAATAGGCGTCCAATATGCTTCATTTCTCTATCAGGAAATTAGTTTAAGCGCAATTTTGAAAAAAAAACAAATTAAAATATGTTAACAATTATATAATCTCAACTAATTTACCTTGCCAAATAACTAATAGGCTACCTTTTAGGCTAATGCTCTACTGGTCCACCGAATTTGGTAGAAATCAGTCCAATGGTTTTTGAAAGTTCCAAATGTCCTCTGCTTATCCACTACTAGGCTCGGTTAACGGAAATTGGCTTATTACTTGGCAGAGGGAAAGAAATGAGAAAATGGCGGTTTTGTAACCTCTAATCTTGGTCTTATAGCCACCCCACTTCTGGCAAGTGAAATCGCTAAGTTCCCGGTTCGTAGTTTGTTCACACCCTTGTATCTGGTTATAGTTGTTTAATCAGAGGATATGTGCAGGAATTTAGTGTATTGCGTGTACACCAAGAGAGTGTTCGAATTTAAAAATCGGATTTTTATCTATCAGGCCGATATTTGTATTATAAAATTTTCTCGTTCGCGGGTCCATGTCAAGGCTGTTGGGTCAGACTTCTCTATCCATCAAACCCATTATTTGTATGCGCAGCTGTTGCCATTGTCTTCGTTATCGCCGGTCAGACAAAACGGTATACTTACTTCTGTTTTATAATCTGGGAATGTTTGTGTGTTTACCGTGGGAGCACAGCGATTTCATTGCCTCGTGTTCTTAGCATTATTTACAAATATACTGTTTGCTTTGCATTGATCCATTAATTATTGACTAGCGGTATAGCATCATAAAAAATATATTGGTTGCTTTGCATTAATTGATTATTAACAAATCACATATTATTTAAGTGTTTGTTTTTTGTGCTCATTTCAAGATTTCATAGGGACAACGGGGTGCTCAATTTTTGAGGTGCCTTGTTGGCTCCATTTCCCCTTGTATTTGAGAGCTACATCCTCACCCATAAAACCAAAACGATTAGAGGACATTAAAAGTAATCATAGCAATCACCGAGTCTGGCTGGCAACTATACTACCCTTTGACTAATATTTCTATTTTATTAGCAACCCTCCAACTCAGTTCCTATCATATCTCACATTTATTTTAACATTTCACTTTATATTAATGAATATAATAGTATTTAAATCTACTCTGTTAAAAGAGACCTGCAATCCAGGTAACCAAATATAAAAAGTATTCATAGTCATGACCTGAATGAAGACTCAAATTTATCATTTCACATTCGACCATTATATCATTCCTTGCAATGCAGCGAAAAAAAAGCCACATCACTACCCATGTTTAGACTTGTATCGGAGAATTAACCGCCGAGTTACAAGTGCCCGCGTGGATGTTCAGGCGGGAAGTCTGCTTATGCCCGCCACCAGATCGGTGATGCAATTTAAGGATTTATTAATTTCTGTACGAACTAAATACCTAAGGCAACCAATAAGAATATGGGTGGATTAACCCACAGTAAACAGGCTTCCTTAGATATTTCCATGTTCCCTACGGGGGTTTCTCTTAATAATAAAGGGATATTGGTACATAGCCAATTTTTCATTAAGTGGGCTTTCTTCGTATTTAACTGTTGTCTAGGATTTGGTGCAGGTACCATGCCTAGTCATATCTTTTCTTCCATACTTACTTGATCTATTAGTTTATTTTAGATTTCAATGTTGTAGGGAGTTATTGTGGATGAATTCTCTTGAGATTTAATTCTCTTCTTTCGACATCTTAAACTGACTTTCTCAAATAATAAGACTTTTGCTAACGTAATGGTGTTAGATTTACGTTCTTCAGCCCCCTGACGGACGACTGTAAAGGTGATTTGATCCTTAATTTTAACCATTGATTCTTCGGAAGCCGTAGATATGTATGGAATTTCTCGCTTTAATTAAAAGAAATTTAGGGATGATTTTGGCTCTGCTTCAAACAAGCTGAGGTCAAGTTTCGTGTTTAGAGTGTTTCTTATTTAGATTATGAGTTAAGTGTTTTTAAGAAAGAAATACCCCGAAACTAACATTTAAATATATACGGGTTTCGTTGTGGCAATCTACAAATAAATCTTCTATTTGTAACAATATATGGAAGTAAAAATTGGAGGCTCTTAGAATAATTTTACCCCAAGTTCATTCAGGTCCTCACAAGTCAAGATAAACCGAAAAAAAAAATATTGGAGGTGTTAGGAAATTTTTTTAGAAATTCATAAATTAAATACCCATAAAGAAAGGGATGTAAATGGTAATAATGTTCTAATTACTTTGTTAATCTTGATCTGAAATGACATTCATATAAGATGTATTTCCTGCATCAGCTCGTTGAGAACATTTTTTTCTCGTCAAATAAGAATGATCGAATGCCTTCTATTTTAATCCGCTCGTTTTGGAGAAACTTTTGTGTTTAGTGAATAGTAGGTATTATTGTGGGATGGAAAAATGTATAACCATAATGTTCCAAAGATTTAAGTACGGAGGAACTCCCTTGAAATTAACTTTGGCTATTTGCAAGAAGGTGTCATCGGGATATACGAGAATTGTAGTTTGATTGGTTAGACTGCTGGAAGAGAACGATTGACAGAAATTTTCAACAATTCTTTAGTTACGCTGAATATTGTGCAATAAATAAACCTCAATATCAGGTTTTAATAGCATAACTTATCTGTACATTTAAACAATTAGGTATTCAATCTGACCGCGAAATGGACCCTTTTGAACGAGACGATCCCAATTTAGAATAAAAGTTAATTTAATACAAATAAATAACAGTATTTTGTATAAAACATCATTGCATATTTCTGCGACTGAGAATATACATACTAAGTAAAAATAAAAAAAAGTGTAGTTTTTAAAGCAGACGTTCCACTTTTACACTAATAAATGAGAGGGATTAATGGAGTGATAGGACACTTTCACAGATTGAACTGAATGGGCAGGCAGAGAAGTGGTCTTCAGCAACTACGTCAGATTTAAGAGAGATAATCGCAAGATTGGTGCTATGAAAAGCTTTGCTAAAGCTACTTTTGAAATTAAACAGCTTGAGAACTAGATAAAATAATCAAAGAAATGTAGTTATGAAACAAAAGCAAATGAAAAATATTCCTGGTCATCATTTTAAAAGTAAATATGGTAGAGAAAAGCACAAAATGCCTAAGGAAGTACTATATGCGTAAGTTATGATTAACTCTTGGTTCTATTCCATTATAATGAAGAAAAACTGATTACATTAAACACTTAAGAGAAAATTTCAAAATGTTAAAAAGACAACACAAAAGGAAAATCAAACACTTTCTTGGCACACTGATTTAGTTGGCGATCTTCCAATTAGCATTCCAATTGAGATTAACATTAGAAGCATTTGCTTGATTGAATTTCATAAAAGCAATACTTAAATAACTTGTATACCTGTATATTTTAGCCTGGAGCTATCTTTGAATGAATAGCACACAATATGTAAGCTCCCATATTTTCTTCCAAATCTCCTTTTAATTCATCACCCCAAATTATATTTACCTAAAACTTACTCTTTCTGATCACCATAGTTCTAAACCCAAGTAAAATAGTTTTATCTACATCATTTCTAATCGTCGTACACTGCTGTTAAATTACGAATTGTGATGTCGGTGTGTCTGTGGAGGGGGTATAAAGCATCTGTGGCATAGACGGAACGAAATAAAAGTGGTGAAAAGAGAAGGTAGTCTAGTGGATTTGCAAAGGGGTGCGAGGCGCCTGGTGATCAGGCTTATCGCTTTCATTATATTTTTCTTTATTTTCGAGTAACTTTCATTGTTTAGGTATGAATTACTTTAACGGGGTTCTTGGCTTTTGTCTTAAAAACCTTAATGTTTTTGTTATATGTAGTGAGCATTTGTGTTGTTTTATGAGCAATTTATTTCGTATCTATTCTGTGGTGTATGTTGGTTTTATGTGATTTTGTAATCTTCTATCTTTTTGATTCTTTGTTTTATTAAGTTTTTTAGAATCATAGTTGGTAAGATCTTTTGTCATAGCTGCTTGTTTCTTTAATTCAGTGGGTTTCATGAGCGATATGAATTTTCTTTTTCGTTGTTTAACACTTTTTATCTCGCCTCTCTGTGAAACTCTTATTGGCATTTTCTTTCTCGCCTACGTGCACCTGCAATTAGGTATACGCATTTTTTCTGGCTATAGTCTCTTCTTTTCTCTCTTCGAGGCACAAAATATAGTGAAAGTCGGGTAGAGCAAAGTAGTTCTTAAACTTGCATTGTAGATTTTCTTCTTATTGCTCTCTCGGAAGTTCTTTAGCATATTTAGATTTTTGAATGCTGCTGAGGACTTCCAATTTCGATCAAAGACGTGCTTCCTGTACCCAGATGAATTAATCTTCATTCCACTACATTGCACTTCGTGAGGTAGAGATAGAAATTATCTCCCACCCTGACATCTGGGAGTAGTCCCCTTTGAATGGAGACCATCTGGAATTTGTCTAGGTAGTTCTTATTTTCCATTTGGCCTCGTAGATGTTTAATCTTTCGATTTCTGCCGCTGTCCTGTGAGCTTGCATAGGCTCAGTACGCCAAAGACGCTGAAATAATCCGAGAATTTAGTGTCGAGGCAAATAAGGTTGACAGGAGCTGGGAAATCTGCGGTATATAGCTATTAGAGTGTGGGACACAGACACCCCCCTTAAGGAAAGCCTACACTTAGCATAAAATTATCCCAGTTCGTGCTCTCCAAACTCATATACACCGTTCTCTCCATGAGAAAGTCACAGAGTTTTCATTTTAAGTTTTCACTTAGGCCCAGCCGCAGGATCTTCTATTGTATTTCCATTTGACACACCTTATCAAATGCTTTTGATAAATTCTGAAATACCATGTTCACGTAACTCCCCTCCATTTTGGCTTGGACAAGCTTTACCGTGATGAAATTTGTCGCCATCAAAGTACTTCACTTTTCCCGAAATACAAATTGATATGAATTGTACAGGGATTTCTCCTTAAGTTGAAACACCAGTCAGCGATTAAAGATTTTCACGAAGATCTTCCTGTTAAGTTCAAAGATTGAAACTGGCCTGTAGTCTTCCATCTTATTGCATCATTCCCGTGCTTAGGAAAAATATCATTTTAGCTCACTTGAAAGCATCGGGAAAGTCTCCTTTATTTAGACAGAAGTTAAAAATTCTTCTCATTCGTTTGATGACATTCCCTGGGGCATTTTTAAAATTTAACTTTGTTAGCCCTGATGGACCTGGGGTCTTTGGGGTCTTCTGTCTATCCACCTTGTGGTGCCGGTGCGTCCTATGTATTTGTTTGTTTAGCTTGTCTATAATTTTGCTTTCAAACTCTATATCAATTCTTCGTTCGTCTTTATATTTATACTCAAAATATTTTCTTCTTCTGTTTCGGTGTTTCCATCTTTGTTTCTTATTTCTATTCTCTTCGTTATACCATTTAATCGTTGAGACCCCTGATTTTTGTCAAAATTCTTTCAGAGTAGCATAATGATCGATGCTTTCGATCGCATCTTCCTAACGTTTCCAATATTGTTCGAGGATCAGCATGTTTAGCTCTTTTTTGATATCTTTACTTCGTTGTATTGAGTCAATTGTTGTGTCTCTGATGTTACTCTTGTATAGTAATTTCAGTTCACGGTATAAATCCTTTTCTTATTCGGTCCCTCTATATTTTGAGATGTACAGATGTAACTATAATCAGATTTCGGAATACAAGCTCTATCTGCGTTGATTAGCTGGTTATGAAGATTGTCTATTGCTTGTCACTCTCCTCATGAATTGCCTCAGCTAAATTAGGGAATGATTGTTTTGGAAGAGGTCTGCGTATTGTGCCTAGTCTGCCTTTTTTCTAGTTTTCTTAACTACGACTGGGATTTGTATATAGTTTCTATTTATGGTGAATAGGATACTTATATGATCACTACTGCTTCCATGTAGTAGTTCCAGGGAAGCTGAAGATTGACTAGGCATATGGCTGACTTCGTGGCAGCCTTTTATCTGACATAGGTTAGGAAGTGGGGGGCCAATTCGCTAAAAGATGTTTTGTCCAGCATATTATTAAGGTTCTTACCGATGCTATTGAAGGTTTTATAGCCAGAGTCATGATACTTGGAGTTCATAACGCCTATTAGTATTGTGGGGCTTCTTCTAGCAAATTGCCAGTGCGACACTGTAAAGGTAAAAATACTATCCTAAACGGCTGGTATCCGCTGGCTATGACCATCCTTTTTGTGTCACGTTCGACCGCTATCGTTACACTTCCTTGACCCATAGAGTGTTTTGATGGAAAATCTGAAGCATAATTTAAACTAGAAATTCAAATCTTTTGGGTGTCACCTAGAAAACTTTCTTTCCACTGTCCAAGCTTTACCTCTACAATCAACACCATGTTAAACGCAAGAAAATTCTATTATAAATTATTCACTTAGATTCTTAATTCCGCAGAATAATTAGATTTCTTACAATCATAGAATTCCCATAGCGCCACTAACGTATGGAGATAAGTTATCTCAATGAAAGTACAGTAAAGTAGTGGTAAATAATGGTATAAATAAAATTAAATTGATAAATTCAAATAATTGGTTTATGATTTCCAGAAAAATTTACAAATGAACAGAACCTAACAAGGAACCTAACAAGTTCCTCTATAATATAATTGAATAATGTTCATTTTAAGGGCCTTTAGTCCACTGCCTGTTTCTAAGTCCTAGCCCGTTTGCAGACCGATATTCCTACTCGCTCATTATTGTATTTATGACACCCTTATTGTGAGCTAATAGTTAACAAAGTTAAGAACAGCGCTTTGGAGCTATGTTGTAAACCTCTGATTTCTGCAACTTCTTTGAATTCTTTTGATCATCAAAACATATTCCATCCCTGCTAATTGGTAACACACTCATACTTTTGCTCATATTATGCCACACCATCCAGGCCGAAGAGACTGAAGGCACAGGTCCTCCTCACACATGCATAAGGTTCGTCCTTGAGTCTAGCAGCAATAAATGATCATGGATCTAAGACTAAATCAAATTGATGAGATTTGTTATCTGATTTATATAGAAATAATGATTGATATATTTGCTCATGATGGCCTAGTATTGTTTGATGACACTTGACTATTTACTATTGATACAATGGAAATAAAGTTCGAGTAGGTCTTGTCTGTATCTATTGTTCTTTCTATTTCATTTTACTGCTCCGTAATGGTATTGGTAAACATTAGAGTTGAGTGCAGATGACAGTTCACATGAGTGGTTTCCAACTATGATGACCGATGCTACAGCGTCCACTTGAATAAGTGTTACAAATGTTTTCAGTTTGCCAATTAACTGATAATAATCTGGACGCAGTTTCCTGATATCACTAATATTCTGGTATATTTGCAGCATTTCATCACTTGGTTGAGTAAGTACAGCTGTTTAGAAAACAGGGCACTACTTATAATCACTCTTGCCGACACCATTACCCATACTTTGGTGACATTCCTCTTTAATGTAATTACTTCAAAATATATTCAAATGAGGTAACTGGCCAGCTTAACTCTTGTTCTCTTTATGCATCTTTATCATTTTGTAATAAGGCGCCAGCTTAATTCATGTGCAATCCATTGGTTTCATCATTTTACAATTAGCAAAGTCTTCAGATTATATGTGTCATTTTTGTTTTCCATCTTCCTTTATATTATACTGTCTTATCAGAAGATATCACAGAGAATGAGTGCTGGATTTTCATGGTTTATGGTCTCTTGAAACAACTGCATTTTCTCTCTTCTTCAGTGTTTGAAATTGAATCAAAGTCTCGATAGAGCCTCAGAATGTATTACTTTATGTGCCTGGTGATGGTGATGCAGAAGTTGTAATGGTAGTTGTGTGCCTGAATAAGTTTGGCAGGCAGACAGGCCTTCTTGATTTTCAAGTGATGAGCTTGACCAGCTCGCTTAGGTAGTAGCAAATGCAGCATGTTCGGTTTGACATATTATTTCGGAAGCCTCCTATTTTAAACCTTCTGCTTCCTCCAAATTGTCAACACCCACAGTGTCTACATAGAATACGATCTTGTCTTGTCTTTATCCTCATATACATTCTAATACTAGTGTTTCAGCCATTGTTCACTAGAAGGTTGTAAAGGAGAAACATAAGTATTTTTAAAACTGCAAACGTAATGTTTTAGATATTATGGTGGTTTTACCAAATACTTGGACAGGGGTATTATATTCAGCTGCGAGATTAAATGTTAGTATTTTTTCAGTCAGCTATACAGTATTCATAATCTGAAATGATTACTGCCGAAGAAAATCCATTTTCTAGGATATCACCGCAATCTATCAAAAACATTAGCTATTTAAAAAGTCTAAAAAGGTTACACCTAATAAAACTAGTCTTTACTCAGTCAGTGTCTTAACCTTAGGAGAAAACCAACCAAGATTTTCTTAAAAACAATAGCCTTTTTCTTCCATTAGCCTTTCCTATTCCATCAATTGACCTTTCAACTCAAGATAAAGGTTAGCTCATTTTAACATTGTAACCATTTTAGTTATATTATTTACACATGTAATCTAGCTTTTGGAATTTATTGAAAATTTATTTTATTTTTTAACGCATATTCTTTTATTTTTGTGCCCTATCGTTTTACAGCTTATATATTGTTTTATTCGCATTTTTCGTTTCCCACATATAATCAATATATTTTACGTAGTTAATCATTTGACGTATTCTGTATCTTTGCTTCTAGCTGATGGTCCGCTAGTTTGAAGTACGAAAATTTTTAGTTAATCATATTTTTGCTTCTTATCTCATATATAACTATATATCTTGCTTTTTTATCATTATCCCTTTATTTTTTTCGGCCTAGTACGCATACCCTTGCTGATTACTTACTTTTCTTATATATTATTGATTACGAAATCGGATCTTATCTGTTATTATGGCGCAATTTCGTCTCTTCAGCCAGATGGCTGAACAGCTGGTTACTCGAGTGAGTAGCCTATGACATCTTTAGTGTTACGATATCCTCTGGCTGTTTTGACAACCATAAGCATTGCTTAAACCCTTAAAAATGACAACGGATGGATTTGCAGGGAAACGCCTAAATGTTTCGTCTCTGCAGTTCTTCATATATCGGCAGAAACATTATTATCTATAATTAAAGAATGTGTATTGCCTGGCACGACTTTTATATCTAATGTGTGACGTGAATATACTGGAATTGAATCCTTGCCAGAGATGAAGTATAAGCACTTTAAAGAACTTTAAAGATCCAGACACAGGTTGCAATACATGCCAAATGGAGTTGCTTTGAGATAAGGCGAAAATGAACAATAAAAGAAAAATGTGGAACCGCTCGTTCTCTGATCGACTTTTATATATGCGAGTTTGTATGTAAAAAAAAATAAAGGAAAATACATAGTTGCTCAAGTTTACAAAAACATTGTAAAGTTTTATCCATTAAATAATTTTTAGCTTTTAATTGTTTTTACTTTTCACTTATTCGCACCCCCAAACCCCCCAAATGAATAGAACATAGGAATGATCCCATCTCTCATTTCCCATGCATGCGAAAGGCAAGTCAGCATCCTTAGCCTGCTGTTAAGCCATCTGGCTGAGGAGACATAGATGTGCCATAAAAGGAGAAAATATCCGCGAAATCTAATATAATTTTGACAGGTTTCTCCACACAATCAATATATTTATAATTTTAGCACATTTAAGAGAAGATTGAAGTATGGTATTGGGGGAAGATGAAGTCGAGGAGATGAAGAATTTTAGGGAGATTTATTTATGAGGAAAGTTTTATTTTTTAATCTTCTTATCCTGAAGTTTTATATTTTATCCCTCCTGACTGAATTTTCCCATCAATAAATTCTTGTTTCCCAAATTGGCTAACGAAAAATCGATCAAATTGGGAAAAATAAAATTAAAAGAGCTCGACGGTCTTCACAGAAGCAAAAACATATTATATCCAGGCAATGGCTTCGCCACTCTCCCCTACGGGGTGATCTTGCGCTTCGCTACTAAGATTAAAATTTAAAATCTGAAAAAAAGCAGCCATGGTTAAATTTTTAGAAATTTTCTGAACTTCGCCAATGTCGAGGTATGACGTTACATTAGATCAATACCATATTATATCTATGGGAGAGGACCACTAGCTTTAAAGCGAACCAACAAAAGGGACGAAAAACCACGCGTTCAGACGGGCTGAGTAACGAGAGAGTGCAACGAGGTCAGGTAAATTATGGACAATGGCAAAGTTTAAGGTTATTTAAAGAGACTTGTACAAAAATAGAATTTTATTTCACACAAAATATTGATAAAAGAATTGAAGGGTAAAATTACCTCAGAGAATTAACGGGCAAAAATCACATAAATAAACGAAGGGGGGAAGATTAATTCAATTGGGTTACTGAAGGGGGGAGGGGGTTGGCTTACGGATGTCTTCTGTACGTGAGGTGAGACCGCTCGGAGTTCAGAGCGGGAGGTTGGAGTGATGATAGTTCTCCCAAAGTAAGGGGGAGGGGGGAACTTCCGTTTCACGGGAGAGTATTTCGGCTACGCGAAATAAGGAAAGCTTCAAAAGGAGTTAATGAAAGAAGTCGGGAAAATCACTCGGGGCGATCTTTCAGTGGAATTACCTCCTGGCTGGGGCTAATTCGAAATACACAAAATAGTCCAGCTGTCACTTTGCTTTGTTGCTAGCACTTGACTTGGAACCATGGGCAAATCTTCTGGGTTCTGGCGAGACTTCTCAACTTTGTGTGTCTTCCGGGGAGTCGAGCTTTATTTATATCCAAGGCTCTCTCCGGAGTTAGGGGTTAGCGGGAAACATCTCTACTCTCGAAGGTCCTCGAATCTTCTGGCAGAGTTATTTTAGCCCGCATAAAGGTGAATCGTGGGGGACTCGATTTGAGGCTACCGCTTGTGGAAAGGGGGTAGGGGGTAGGCTTACCACTTTAGTCTTAGCCGGGCCTTTTGCTGCACATGGGAGTTCCTTTCTGCTAAATATCTTCCACGTAGGGATTCCCTAACACATCTTTTAACCGAAAGATGATGTTTTACAGAGCAGTTGCGTAGGAAAGGATCATCCCAACCAGTCAAACTAGAATTATCAAACGTCTAGGGAAATTCTTACCTGCTACGACAGGTGTACACACACAAAAAAACGTAAATCTGAGCTCAGCGTGGAATTTACGGGCATAAGCCTTAAACAGTTCGATTATAGAGAATTTAACTAATAAAATAATAAAAAAAAAAATCACAGGAGAACATTGGCGACATTTCAGTGGAACCCCCAAAAAGGAAACAACTAAATGGAGGCCTAAATATGGGCCAAAAAAACAAAACAATTTAGTGGACAAAAAAAATCATAATTAGGAACATTGATGATATAATATATATATATATATATATACAATTCACGTGGAAAACCTTCGCTTTCGCCGGAGTATGGATGAGTTAATCCACGGGTCCTCTAGCCTCGAGGTTGGGGGAGGGTCCCTTTCACTGGATAAGGATTTTGTTGCTTCCCGTGGGAAGTAGCACCAGCTCCTTCGCTCCAGGCTTGAATTTTCGTTCTCTTGACTAAAGGTCCAATTAGGTATCAAACCTCTCAATAAGTCCTTTTTCACGGGATACGAGACTCGTTTGTTGCCTCGGGTGGACTCACGCTCAAGGGCTTTAGTTTTCTCCCAAAGGGGGGAGGGAGAGTTGCGCACTCCTTTTGGGCGCGGGAAAACTTATCGCTCCGGAGGGCTTGGAACTCCGGGTCGATAGGCGTTTTCAGGGGAACAGGTGCACGGGATTCCAGGGCTGCCTGTGTACGGGTAATCACGGGCTGGGCCACGGGATGGTCGTGAATTACAGGGTTCTGACCCAATAATACGGAACAGAACTGGATTGTGGCCGCTACCACTTCGGCCCAACCGGACATATAGTCACACTCGATGTGACAACTAATTACTGGAAAACGACTGGCCCAGCCAAGGTAGTCGTGGACCACCGCAAATTTCTTGTGGTCGGGCCCAAAAGGAAGGAGTAGGTCCTCAAACACTATAATGCAGGTGCACTCGGTGTCACGGACGAGGGTGGATACTCGGCGACCGTTTAGAGTTCCGTTCTCAAACTTCAATCCACCATGGTTGTTCTCATTAAAGAGAAAGTTTACCTGATAGACCGGGTCTTTGGCGGGCGAGGGAGGTTCGGGAGTCTTCTGAGGCGACGGAGGAGGATCAGGGGCGGTCCTAGATTTGGTGTACTTAGTGGGACTGAGAGTTTGCGAATCAGGAGTTTTGAGGACAGTTCGTGCGGTAATGGCCGGGAACTCCGCAGGTGTAGCAGACGATCGGGTTCTTTTGATACAGCACGACCAGGGAAGAAGAAACTAGGGGCTTAACGTCTCGTTGTTCCGATGGATGGAAGTTTCTTGGCTTCGAGGGACTAGGAGCTTTGGTAAATCTTGGAACCAATTTAGGGCGGGTCTTAGGGCCATAGAATTTAGTTTTGTGGGGCGATTGGGGAGCCTTTTTAACATCCTTAGGGTATAAATCGTGACTAACCGCGTAAACATCGACCTCTTCCAAGCACTCCTTGAAAGTGGCGCAACGTTTATCCTTAATGAAGGCTTGAATTTCGGCAGCCACGGCAGCTAAAAGCTGATCCCTAAGGAAGAAGTCCAAAAGGGACTCGTAGACCTGGGGAATCTTGCACGCATCGAGCCAACACTGAAGGTGTCTTTGGAGGATGTACACGTGTTGTCGAAATGTTTGGCCAGGGCGGATCCTTTGCTGGCGGAATCGGGAGCGGTAGAATTCGCTATTCATATGAACAGCGGCTAACAACTCGGAATTTAACGTGGAATAGTCCATAGTTGTTCCGGCGGGAGGGATACGAAGATAACCCTTAACTTGGCATTTAGGAGGGGAAGTAAGCAAGCGACGCCATCATTTTCGAGATCACATCTATTGATCTGAAAGATTCTCTCAAAGTGGGCCAAAAAGGACCCAAAGTCCTCTTCATCATTGGAAGCGGGAAGGTGGACTAAAGGAGTTTGGGGAATTTCAGCCCGGGAACCGATAGACTGAGAATCCATTTGATTTCAGCTCATGCTGCCTAATTTGTTCACGTTCTTCCATCTCCATCTTCAGGTTGTTTTCCTCCATCGCAATCTTCAGTTTGTTCCCCTCTATTTTGTTCTTCTACATCTTAATCTTCAGTTTGTTCTCCATCTCCGTTTTCAGTTTGTTCTCCTCCATCTTCAGTTTGTTCTCCACCATCTCCATCTTCAGTTTGTTCTCCTCCATCTCCATTTCCCTTCGCTCTGCCGGTTCGTTCCTCTCTTCTTCCTCTACGTAATTTAGCAGGTCTTTGCCCGAAAGACCTAACATTTCACCCTGACTCTTGAATTTTTCTAAGGATTACATTTCTACGCAGTTAACTGAGGGAACACTGATACGCGAACGAGCTAAGACACAACCCACACGAAAGGAATACTCGAATCTTCGTGAAGGCCTTGATCACCAAAAAAATTAAGATACAGCTACCGACCTCTGCTGTTTCAAAGCGCAAAAGAAATTAAAATGGTCCTACCGGAATTAGGACACCAAAGACCTTAACTCTTTTGGATTAATAACCAGGAGAGTCTCCAAAATTCAAACACAATAAAAAAAAAATTAATTACCTGGGGTCAAACACAAAATCTAAATAGATTACGTTCTACTGCTCTTCAAATAACTTAAACTTACCTTCTGCTAGTACAATACAAAAATTAAAATAAAAGGGATGTACGTGAATAACAAGGGAACTTCTAATGTCGAAATTAAAATGACACGGGTCGGTAAAAACCCAAACACACTTGATACCAGATTTATATAATATGAATATTAATATATATATATATATATATATATATATATATATATATATATATATATGTCGTGGTATGACATTACATTATATCTATACCATATTATATCTATGGGAGAGGACCACTAGCTTGAAAGCGAACCGATAAAAGGGACGGAAAACCATGCGTGAGACGGGCTGAGTAACGAGAGAGTGCAACGAGGTCAGGTAAATTATGGACAATGGCAAAGTTTAAGGTTATCTAAAGAGACATGTATAAAAATAGAATTTTATTTACACAAAAAATTAATAAGAGAATTGAAGGGTAAAATTACATCAATAAACGAAGGGGGGAAGATTAACTCAATTGGGTTACTGAAGGGGAGAGGGGGGCCTACGGATTTCTTCTGTACGTGAGTTGAGACCACTCAGACTTCAGGGCAGGAGGTTGGAGTGATGATGGTCCTCCAAAAGCAAGGGGGGAGGGAGTAACTTCCGGTCCATGGGAGAGTATTTCGGCTACCCGAAATGAGGGGAGCTTTGACAGGAGTTGACGAAAGAAGTCGGGAAAATCACTCGGGGCGATCTTTCAGTAGAATTACTTCCTGGCTGGGGCTAATACCAAATACACAAAAGAGTCCAGCTGTCACTTTGCTTTGTTGCTAGCACTTGACTTGGAACCATGGGCAAATCTTCTGGGTTCTGGCGAGACTTCTCAACTCTGTGTGTCTTCCGGGGAGTCGAGCGTTATTTATATCCGAGGCTCTCTCCGGAGTTGGGGGTTAGCGGGAAACATCTCTACTCTCGAAGGGCCTCGAATCTTCTAGCAGAGCTATTTTAGCCCGCATAAAGGTGAATCGTGGGGGACTCGATTCGAGGCTACCACTTGTGGAAAGGGGGTGAGGGTAGGCTTACCACTTTAGTCCTAGCTGGACCTTTTGCTGCACATGGGAGTTCCTTTCTGCTAAAGATCTTCCACGTGGGGATTCCCTCACAGCCAGTTATAATAATTTTAAAAAAGAACTCTAAACTAAATTTACCCCCTTTGAAAATATCACATTGCTAAAATATTGTTATAGAAGATATATAAAAATAAATTTCCTGAACTTAACCATTTATAATTCTTTCGGTTTTAAAACATTCACAAAATTTCAATACTTTTATTCTTTTTCTGAACGTTATTAAAAAAGCAATCTAAGATGAAATTATTATTTAAAACCATTGAGTGACTTTAAAATACTAAAAATATCCTGGATTCATTAATTAATTCTGTAAAAACCTACGCCGAAATTTAGTATTATCAAAGTACTAATACTCTTTTTAGATATTCCACTCATCATATAGAGTTGCGTTTTGCCGCGGAGAGTACAATTTTTTTAGATACTAGGCATTGATTGGGTTAATATTGATATTAAAATAAGTCCACCATACCTTCTACTGCTGTGACCAGAAACCTTGAATTTCACACATTGGCAACATTTAATTCGCACTTAATTTCTACATTTTCATCCCTGGATACAAGTATTTATAAGAGCACCGCTTTCGAATCTTCGCGCCCAAACCCATGGATTCATGTATTTTTGGCATATTTGAAGTTTTAATCTTTAATAGGATTTCTCATAATTTATCGGTATATTTGATAGACTTTTGTTAAAATTATAGCTTCGTTTTGAAAGCGAAGCGTTGCGACAGGTGCGACTTGATTATAATATGCCCAACACTCAATAGTAAGTTTGTTTTGTCTATGGAGTCGAAACTAATCTAGGCTTTCAAAATATTAATACTACTAGGTGTTTTAGATAAGAGTTTGTTATACTACTTGTTCCTGAGGTGCAAGCGGAGCGAGCGTGGCGGCGTATGGGGTGGCTCGGAGCCCCTTTCCCCTTAACACGTTAACTACCAGGCCAGTTTTAATGAAATGCCCGTGGAGGTCCAAAAACTTTTCCTGTTAGTGACAGAAGAGAGAAGTACATATGTAATAAACATGTTCTGTACTAATTTTAGTGTTGTACTCTTATATTTTCCCTAACAAAATGGCGGTCAAAATATGGTGTTAATCTCAGAAGCCATGTCAACATTTATTGATGACAGGCAATTTCTAGTACTTACATTTCAATTTTTTTGGATTTCACAATTTATACATAAATTATATGCTGTTTTTATAGTATGTATTTTCTCAAAGTTTTACAGAACATAACAAATAATGAAAATTGAGCTTCATATAGTTACTTTACATATGATGTTATGTCACCATATATTGGTGACATTTTTTTTTTTTTACCTTTTATATTATTTTACTTACTCTTTATTCTCCTTTTTTCAGACAGAGAAAAATACTATAAAGTATTATACATTTCACAATAAAAATTATTACTAATATTAAATTTGGAATAAAAATGGAAGCAAATAATCGAACAGGAAAAAAAAGGAAAATCGACAAACGTGATAAGAGAAAGGAAATTTCAAAACTACTGTACATTGAAGATATGGAAGATTCTTTTATGGACGTATCAGATGATGATTCAGTATCTGACCCAACCTATGAACCCGTTCATGGACTCAGTGATGAAGAAGCGGACGCAGAATTAGAAAGATGTCTGGCAAACCTTGCTGTGGAAGAAGACAAAGAAATGGAAAATGAAGAAGAGCATGAAGAAGAAGAACAGACACAAAGATTTTCAGCTCCAATATGGTCAGGCTACAGAGGAAAGCAGCTGAATTTTTCATTTACTGGCGAAGGAGTACAGGTAGCATTTCCTGAACCAACTACCTTGAAACCGGAAGACACCTTCAAGCTGTTTGTGGATGAAGAAGTGTTGCAAGTACTTGTCGACCAAACAAACTTTTATGCTGAGCAAGTCACTAAAAAAGGAAGAGCTGATAATTCATTGATACCACATGCAAGACATAAAAAATAGCTGCCAACGACCAAAGAAGAAATTAAAACCTTTTTAGGATTGATTTTTTGGATGAGGCTGGATCGTAAAGGCACCCTTGCAGCCTACTGGAGGCAGCCACCGCTGTTTAAAAGTGAAATACCTAGCAAAATGCCCCGTAACAGGTTTGAGCTTTTACTAAATTGCTTTCACTTTTCCAACAACGAGAAAATAGAAAAAGGGAACAGACTTGTAAAAATTCAGCCCCTACTTCATATACTTCTTAGAAAATATAGGTCATCATATACTACCAAAAATGAAGTCGTCATCAAAGAATCACTTATCTCCTGGAGGGGACGGCTGATGTTCCGCCAGTATATCCCAAACAAGTTCTACAAATATGGAATTAAGCTTTTTAAGCTTTGCTCAAAGAAAGGATTCACATATAACATATCAGTCTATTTAGGAAAGTCAGCAAAAGGTGTAAGGGAGGAAGGACTGGCGAAACGAGTATTCCAAGAGTTAATCTCCTGACTTCTCAATCAAGGTCGGAAGTTATATGTAGATAATTTCTACACAAGCTATGAACTTGCACCTAGTTTCCTGAAACAGAAAATGCCTGTTGTGGGAACTCTTAGGGCTTGCAAGAAACACATGCCAAAAGAAGTAATGGAGGCAAAATTGAAGAGAGGAGAAGTAATCTCCAAAAGGATGAAAATGGAATCGTTATCCTGAAATGGAAGGACGTCAGAGATGTCAGGATTTTGTCCACTAAACACACACCAAACCTGGTGGGAATAACTAAGAAGCAGAGAAGCAGGCCAGGAGAAGATGAAGGAAGAAGAGAAGATGAGGGAAAAGAAGAAGAGAGTCATCAAGATAATGTACCAGGTCCATCAACTGCAACTTCGGCAAATATTCAAAGAGAAGCTGGAAGAGTACGAGTAACATCAACTAAGAAACCTGAAGCAGTCTTAGCATATAATGAAGGTAAAACAGGTATAGATTTGTCTGATCAGATGGCGTCTTACGCAACCACATTGCGAAAAGGTGTAAAGTGGTACCGTAAATTAGGGATAGAATTACTTTTAGGAATAAGTGTTGTCAATGCTCATATTTAATGTCAATCATAACATTCAGAGAGGAAATCGCATTATATTGCTCATCCATAAAAACACCAGAGAAATACAGTAAGACAGTAGGTCAATAGCATGTTCTTTAGTTAAACAAAGAAATGTACAGATCCTGCAAACCTTGCTATCAGAAATCCAAAGCTTGACAGGGATGAAATGCAGCGCGAAAAATAAATATTAAGTCTTAAGTACTATTGCTGTGGATGCCCTAATAATCCATGTATGTGTGTAAAATGTTTTGCAGAGTTACATAAAAAGGAATAAAAATATGTTTTTTGATCGATGTCATTTCATTTTTTTTTTATAATGTACAGTAGTGTACTTGATAAAGGATTGTTTTTTGTAATACTTATATAATTTGTTTATAAAATGTAATTTGAACTACTTTTATAATGTATTTGCATTTAATTTGAAATAAAAACTGAGAGGTTTATGTACCTGGTTGGTTTTAAAATTGAAATTTCACAGTCATCTACATGTACCTTTCAGTTATCATTAAGAAGCCACGATCGGAAACGAAAATATTTCTCTGGGCGCCGTAAGTATTTTTTTACATTAAAATATACATCGAATTTCACCATATATTAGAGACGCAGCACAGATGGAATTTCAACCATCTCCAGTATTTGATGACGTGGCGTAAATTGAAAATGGCCTGTCACCAATATGTGGTGACATGGCAGTTAACGATAATGGCTTCCAGTAACCAAACGCATATACAAATCATCTATAAATAAATAGTAAGTACGTAAAAACAGTACTAATGGTGTTTTAAGGCATTTTAGTCATTATTTTCAGCTTTGTTTTCTCGCAGAAAGCAATTATTTTTAATATAGTATCACTGCAAATTATGTCGTACTCAGAGTGCTGGTATCTTAAAAATGATTGCTTTCCGCGCCTAACCGAAGCCGTAAATGACGAACGACTAGAATGCCTAAAAACACTATTAGTATTGCATTGACTACAAAAAACACGGTGTAGGTTTTCTGAACTTTTACCATTTTTTCATCTCACTCATCTCAAAGAGAAAAGAAAAATTATACGAAATATCTGAACCAAGTTGTATTTCATTATGACAACGAGGTTAAAATCTAATTACGTTTCCTTGGATCTTATTCGAAAGAGTGGTTCTTTCAAAAAGAAGTGACACGGAAGAATGGCTAAAAATAACCTAGCGAAACATTAAAAAGCTTATAGAAATGCACCTTGAAAAAAATGAAAACAATTAAGATCACTTTTATGATCTAATTATTTTTGTTGTTACTAATTTTACCATGATCTTTTGTTTTTCTTTCATTTTCTTTCTTTCTTATTATTTTATTATTATGCCCTTCAATTTCGTCATCATATCTTTCCTTTTTATACTACTTTATACAAATACCCCAACTGGTTACACTAATTTTTTCTCTTTTCTTGATTTAATATAGCTTAACCTTTCCAAGTTCTTAAAATATATAAAAAATATCCTTAGGGAGGATTCTTGAACTTATGGTTCTTTATTTTATTTATTTAAACTCGAAACGGATAAAAAAGTTGGCTGAATTAAAATGTCATATTTGGACCTTCCAACGACGCTTATCATTCATAGGCTTAAGAGCCGTATTCTGATTCAAGAGCAGTATTCAAAAATTAGCTTTGGAGCTGCCAAGTATTCCATCTGATTGCTACTGCAGTCATTTATATTATCATTCGAGCAAAGGGTGAGTATTATTGTTCGGGAATTTAAAAAAGTTAAATTGATCACGAAAAAACCTTTTCCAAACCAACTATATTAGGAGGATTAATTTTTTTTTCCATTCTTTGCCTGAATGTAGAGATTAGGTGTATAGAAAGGGTTTTTGAAAATTGTTAAGCTTTTCTATTACCCTTTGTGAATATTGTAAATCAATGAATACTTTCGTCAAGTGGTCTAATCGATCCTTGGAAAAGGGGGCATCACAAATTAGATCTACTCGCTGATTCTCTGCTGTGACCAAACTTACGTTAGGTTATAACTGATTAAAGTTTTCCACTATGAGCACAAATATCATCGTCACACTAAATGGAAGTCTAGTAACTTCCAAAACGTTTTAAATATAGCTCTTCAAATATACCAAAACCAGGCATGGCTTCGCCACTTGTGATTCGCTAGTAAGATTAAAATTTAAAATCTAAAAAAAATGCAGCCATGGTTATATTTTTATAAATTTTCTGAACTTGGCCAATTATAATAATTTTAAAAAGGAAATTTAAACTAAATTTTCCCCCCTTCAAAATATCACATTGCTAAAATATAGTTATAGAAGAAGATATATAAAAATAAATTTTCTGAACTTCACCATTTGTAATTCTTTGGGTTTTAAAAAATTCTCAAAATTTCGATACTTATTTATTTCTGAACTTCACCATTTTGTTTTTGGATATTATAAGAGAATTATTAGAAATAAATTCGATAAAAAAACATAAGTCATAACCAAACTAAAATGAAATTATTATTCCAATACTCCCAAAATCCCCTTCTTAAATTATAGTTAGTTAATTTCTAAGAATTTCTTTTGAGTTTGAAAAAACAAAATAGTTAAAATCACAAAAAAATTAATATGATTTTCCAATGCTTTATAATGTTTTAAAAGAAAATGAATTACAATTAGTGAAGTTCAGAAAATTTATTAAAATTTCAGTAAAGCTGCTTTTTTATTTTATCTCTAACTATACTTTAGCAACGTGATTTTTTGAAGGGGGGAAATAGTTTAGAGTTGATTTTTAAAATTATTATAATTAACGAAGTTGAGAAAATTTATAAAAATGTAACCATGGCTGCTTTTTTTTTAGATTTTAAATTTTAATCCTAGTAGCGAAGCGTAAGCTCCCCCTAGGGAAGAGTGGCGAAGCAATTGCCTGTTCTTTTTTATAAACTAGAAGAGATCATTAACGAAAAGTCTTAAACAAAATCTGGATAGAATATTTCTTCTATTTCTGAACTCAACTTAAACTTTTAACATCGACTATAACTGCCACTTCTTGTGAAGTTCGAGGGAACAGAGATTTTAAACTTTGCTTAAACTTCAATCATTTTGAGCCCTTCCATAAAGGATTAAAATAACTAAAAATGGTGAAAGGAATCGAGCTGAAAGGGTCCCATAGTAGTAACGATTTAGCTGACCTAGGCTCTTTCTTAATCTTTCTTAATAAACTTAGGGAACTTTCAAAGTTTATAATGAGATTTATCCTAGAATTCATCTGAACAAAGAATTTAATCAGGATTAACAAAACAAGATTAATTAAGAATCAGACTAAAATGGATAGTTTGTTCTTTCAATGCCTTTTCCGATTGCTTCTACAAAATTCACTCAAATCTGATTAGTAAGAAACGGAGATGGGGCAAAGATAGGATCGGCTTCTAAATAGTCGTGTCTTAGTGTGATAAGCTCCAAAATTGTACTAAATTGGCATTGGTTTCTTGATTGTATTTTGTTGGATTGTTCCCGAATTGGGATTGAAAATGTTCATTCACTGACTACATAAACCTCGGAGGTGCTGCCCTCATTACTGCAGTTAAACCCCATATATGAGGTCAGAGGACTTAGTAAAGAAGGAAGGAAGATCTGGAGAATTGCGTGGCCTACTAGTCTCCTAATCTTAACCACTTTCTTAATGAACGTACCCAAAATACTAACTGAGATGCTGGTTGCTTCGGTTTCAATTATATTAATATCGATATTACAATTATTTTTATTATTAACAACATAATTTTTGCTACTGGCTAATAAATAATTATTATCAATATCACTTCGAAAATAATAAAAAGCAACAACCGACCGGAGCATTACAGTCTTGAATTTTCGAGGAAGGTTTCTTACAGAAAGGAGAAACAACACGACATGAAAATGTGTGTAAATTACGTATCCAAAGAGCTTAAATGGGAAAAACCTGGAAGGAGAGGGACCAGGAGGCACGCAACTCTCCCTATCTTTTTCAACCTCTATAATTAGGGCGAATTCCCCTTGTGACCCTGAGGCTTGGACGTTACGCAATGCTTGTAAAGCCAGCGGCTGCACGAATTCTTCGACCTCCCATTGCTGCCGCTTTATGTTTAATCTTTCACACCTTCTTCTTTAGCTTCATCTCATCATGGCATTACTACCTGTTTTTTCGTTGAATTAATCGTAATGGGCTAAATCTTCCACACATATAATAATTTCTCACAAACAACAACAAATGTGAAATAGGCCCGAACAAAACAGGAAGTACAATCAAATATACATTTATCCACTCGTAACATTCACTGCAATTTGATTATTTTTGTATTCTTCCATCATTAAGCTTCGCTCTTTCATTTCATATTTACTCCTTGCGCTTATCCTTTCGCATCTTGGTTTCGCGTCTTTTATTTGCGATCTGCAAACGGGAATAGTATGCGCTCACAGAATCTCTCATAACACAAACTTTTGGATATTTTAGTGAAATTTAGCAATGAATCCCCATGAAATGGTGTTTTGCAAAGTATATAGTAAAATCTAATATGGCCTCCGTCTATCGGATCCCCGTTGCTATTTATTATTCGCTCATTTATTTACACAGGAAATTCATTGCATAATTATAAAATCCAAGGAGTCTGACCTCAGGAGAAGAAAGTAGTTCGG
Source organism: Ceratothoa steindachneri (assembly GCA_963969495.1). Taxonomy (NCBI): domain Eukaryota; kingdom Metazoa; phylum Arthropoda; class Malacostraca; order Isopoda; family Cymothoidae; genus Ceratothoa; species Ceratothoa steindachneri. The sequence continues at coordinate 57,221,413 of OZ018338.1, read as the reverse complement.
GTACGTTAATTAGGAGACTTTGTAAGTTGCTGTCTTGCACTATATGGTAGAAAATCTTAGGGGAATGAGTAATTCCAGAGTAATGGAAATATTCCATTCCTCTCTTCTATAACCCTGTACTTAGGAAGAAGGTCAACCTAGACAACTTCTCTCTTTCTTTTTTTCCTCTTCTCATCAATCTCACGTCTTCTCTTCTCCATCCCAGCGATCCGCCATTCCTTCTCCATCTGGCCCACCAAACATTGTGAAACCTGAAGAGAGAGGAGGTCATGGAACCGGGATGGGTGGACCGGAAGGTCCTCTTTGACTTACAGTCAAGTCACCCCTCTATCTTAAGGAAATTTTCAAAACTTCAAAGTTAACATTTTTTTCCCGTCAAGCAACGTCCTACAGACTTTGCTTCCATATTCTCTTTTCTCGTCCAGGAGCGTTAAATATTACATTTTGCCTCCGAAATTCGTTCTTATTAATAGCAATGCACAGAACAAACTCTTTCATATTCCGCTCCATTCCATTCCTTATTCTAGAAATGATAACAAAATTAAAAACAACGTTCTTATGACGCTTCTCTAGCAAAGAGAGAAGACTTAACGGAAATGAGGGTGTTCAAGGTGCCCTTAAATGTACCAAGGTAGGCAGAGGCTTGTATACGGCCGGCAATTCAGTCATTGTATTAGGATGAAGCTTGAGAGGCCCAAGCTCCCTATGAAGGACAACTAATACGGTTTAGACGCAGCAAAGGGGTAAAGGAGGGACGTAAAGCTGTCTGAGGACGAGAGAATTTCGGTAAAGATGAGGGTAAGAAGGGCCAGCCGAACTTAATAATTTGCATGTATTTACAAATTATGATCATTTTACCCTCATTTACATCTAGTAAGCATTTCAACTGAATAAATGATCCTATTCTACCCATACCACCCACTTAGTAAGTATAATTGTAGAAATGAACGATGAAGCTAGTGGAGGGCAAAAATGATGGAAGATGGGATATAAATAAACCCTATTCTCACTGATGAAACGCAAGAGATGGGAATTCACCCATCCCGGCTCCGACTCTGGATGAATGGACGAATGATGATCGGCGATCAATGCTGCTTACAAACAGGGGGGAGGGATAGAGTGGAAATTAGCAAATATTAATTAATTATGCAACAAACAAAAGAAGAAGGAATCCTAAACATGATCGTATTTCCGCACAAATGGAACCAAACTTCTAACCGAGACCAATTGGGAGGGTAAGTTTTGCTGGTTGTCATGTGTACCGAGGCCGATTTGACACTTATCACTAGAGCCTCTTAGAGAAGCTAATCAAGAGAGTAATGGTTGATTAAAACACATAGGGAACCCTCTACAAAGAGGTGTGGATAATGTATCTTAAGCCACACACACCAGTACAGAGACACAAGTTGAGATATCACATGTATCCCACGAGGAGAGAGACAGTCTTTATTTTTGTACTGAGTGCAAAATAGAGCATCCTTTTTGTGCTTCAATTAAGTATTTCATTAAATTAAAAGATTTACAAGATTATTACAATATGAATTTTTTTTCAATCTTCAGTGTCACATGTTGTTATACTCGAGACTCCTTTTACTGAAATGTATTCCTTTTTTATAAAGATTCTTAAGTTTTTTCGATATTTATTTACAAGGGTTCCACAACGGCTCCTATTCTTATAAGTTAATCCATCTAATAATATCTTACGTTAAGCCATGAAATTTCAGCTACATCGCCTTTATAAAATATACATTTATAAATATTTTACTCAACCTCGCCTCTTTGATACATGTAACATAAATATGTGTTTAAAATTTTGAAATTTCTTTTCAAAAATTTTTCTCCTGGACCAAATTTGTGTTCTTTACTTATCATACATAACGAAGACGCTTTTTTCCTTTGGAAATTTGAGACACAACGGTCTGTTAATCTTTCAAAGTTACCTTTTTGATTTAATTTTACTTTAATGCGTGTGCCGTTAAAAATTGTAATTAATGGGCAAAAATTCCTTGAATACTAAGGATGGTGTTGTAAAGTACAATCGAGAGATAGTTTTTATGGTTATCTGAGAAAACGCTTATTTTAAGTGTTACCTGCTCGTGTATGTGAGAAGAGCTCCTTCCGAGGGCTTTGAGGAATACTGTGTTTGCCCAAATCGCCTTTTAACCGCATAATTATTATTGTGTTACTGAAATATTTGTTCTCTTATATATATATATATATATATATATATATATATATATATATATATATATATATATATATATATATATATATATATATATATTTATATATGTATATATATACTCGTAACATAAGTTAATAAATTATATAAACCAACAAAAATCTTAAAAGTTTAATCTATAGTGACACGCATAACTCTCCAGGGGAGACTCAATGTTCAAAGGCGACCAAAAATTACTTTATGCCTTTCGAAACATCTCAACCTAGGAATACAAAAGTGAATCAAGGCTCAATGGATCATAATTATTTTAAATTCCCGTGACTCACCTTCCACCTTCTTTCCTATACCGCATTATTGGTTGGCCTAGGTAAGAGCGAAACGCCCGTCTATTTTCTTAGATTATGCAAACAGTCTTGCCCCTTTATCAGTGCACTAAATTCTATCAATCCTTCCATGTCCATGAAACTAACAGAAAAAAATGTCGATGTCATCCAAACTAGGAACAACATATAAGTTACCGATACAGTGAGCCATGCTAGGTGGAAATGAGCGCTTCGTGAGTGATTATGAATTTCACAACGGTCCGTGAAATTGAGATTTTACCCAATCCCACATACTAGAAGGTATATTGCAACCATTGGAATAGGAATACACACGTAGAATTAGGAAGAGTACAGCTGGCTTTGAACAAGGTGGGACTAGAATGGAAGCACCTACTCATTAGGGTTTGCATCCATCTGTATCACGCGGACAGTCTGTTTTGACGAGATGAATGATTCAAAAATACGTATGCAATACGTTCAGTGCTGTGTAAGCTTCTTCTAAAGTAAAAAAAAAATAATAAAATAAGTTCTTTTTCAAGGCAAAGTTATGGGGCTAAAGAGGTTCGCCACTGATTCGGTGCGAGAGCAAAGAACGATGACGCGTCCGAACTCGTGAAAGACGGGGCACCAAATCGAAAGGTTAACGGGCTTCTTCAAGCCACTCAGGTTCAAGGGCTTTCTTGTGATTCTTTCAATTAGTTTCAGGATGCTGTCAATTAACGCACATTTTCCATTAGACTCAGGTTCTAGCTAGGGCATGAGTAGGGCACCGAAAGTCGGAACACTTATAGTGATTGCGGCTGACTGTGCGTTGTCGGATATTATAAGTGCCATACTTTATTTGATGGCACAGTAGTCGAGGTAAAACAGCACTCTACAATGAGTTTTTTAAAAGAATTAGTTTAGACGAAGGAACTCGTTAACTTTTCTGTAGAAAATATTAAAACAACAACTGGCCGAAGGTACTCGAAACACACTTCTACACTTTTCGTCACGTTTAACCTTGACAGTATCCCTGTTTTTGTGCATATTGGGTGAAGTTGACAGCGTTAAGGCATATAGGCTTCGATCACGGAGGTGTTACGAGTTTATTGCTTCTGTAGACCGCCCAAGGTAGGTCACACCAAACCTGTGCAATTTACACAATAACCTCACACGAGAACTCTCCTTCCTCCTCGACTAAATGTATGAATTGCAACGGGCCACACCCTGCACCACCGAAGGAATGTACCTCATATATTTTACAGAAAGAGGCCCTGGCTACCATGCTTCGGAGAGAATAAATCCTTGAGAGGCTAAGAAAATTCTTTTGACGCGTTCTGTTCAACTCTGGATTCCTAGGCCTCTCGATTAAAAAGGAGACTACTGGTCCTGCTCCTCCAGATCTAAGATCACGGTTGCCCTTTCGCAAATTCGGAATCCTGTTTAGTCAGCTTGAAGATATCATGAACAACATTGGTTAAACCTAGGGCTCCCACCCCACGTGATCCTTTTCCTTAAGGCGATGTGGTCGCGCACCTAATTTGAGTCATCGGATTCAAAGGCGGCACACTCTCCGAAAGGAGTGCAGCGCTTCTGATATATCTGTCCCCTCGCCCAAGTCAAATGATGAAGGGGACGCCTTGGAGAATCGGCAAGCCCCAAAAGACGAGGGACCTCTGACTTTGAGGTCGAGCTGCACAACTTAAGATGCTTGCCAGATTGTAGTGAAGACGCACAAGGTTAAGACTCTACCTAGGTAACCATTCAAAGACAGCGGCGGCAGCTTCAGTCACAAACCTCTGGAGTTTTCGCTCCAAATAGGCTACCTACTTTTACCTTTATATGGGGTCATCTCTCCTAACAGAGCCATGAGTTGGACCAATAGGACACTTTTCTTCAAAAGTATTTTCGTAGAAGTCAGACAAACTGAGAAGAGCTGCGAAGTCCCGTCTAATTGTCTTTGCCTTTTAGCAATTTGGCACCAAGGGACCATGTTTGGCGAGTGTTTCGAAGAAAGATACGCCATTTACAGATAACATGATATATCCGTTATCTTTCATTCATGATTAGCCCTTTTCAGGCACAGACAGTGCAGCTACACCTAAATAAGGGTTATAATTTATTTCAACTTGCATTTCCTCGTCAGCGCAGTTCTATGCGGTAGACTTCGTCCGTGTCGTGATACGCTTACCGTGGTCATGCCTTTTCTAGCTATATTTCCCATCTCGGGGAATATAGGATCCATCAAAGGGGTCCTATCCTTGCTGACCTAATCGAAGCGCTAAAGATTGACGTTCGAATTGTGGATATTTTTACAAGTCACTGTTCGAGAAGCACTTTATTTTCCTGTCTCGATCAGTCACTTTGCAATCCAGATTCTGAGGTTGAATTTAGGTGGGAAGTGGTCGAGGTTTTCATAATATTGACCACTTTCCTCCCAAAAATTTATTTTCTGCTGCGAGAAAAAAGTACTGTGGTGTTTGGAGATGGCTCAGTGGGCTGCAATCAGGTGGTTTAGGCTAGTTGATGAGGCCCTTGAGGTCTTTTTCGACAGCCTCGTCGCCGGAGCCTTCCTACCAGTCTACAAGGTCTGGCTCATGCCTTTTGCATTCCTGGCGGATTAATTTGGGACCTTTTTTCAGCATTACCTAGGGGCGATGGATTTCCGCCCGCATTTAATGCACGTCGTTTGCTCGATGAATGCCGAAGAATGCACTTTGCTTCCGCAGGAGACATGTTTACAATAAGTGAGCTAAGTTCCAGTCCTACTCCTTGCGTGGATGTCGCCATTGGGCAGAACAATATAAGAGGCGCTGTTCTTAGGTATGGCATTTCTGTTAGATTCGTTCAACAGAATATGGGCTGTGAGTATCCATTTAGATTCCTTTCGAATGGCTACCGTGCTTGCCTTTTACAATCAAAGTGGAACCATTGCAAGTTCCACACACCGTCAGATGCTGCGGTTTGAAAATGCTATCAGTGATGTAGCCTTCCTTCATAAAGAGCACTTAGCAAATCTGTTTTTCTATCCCGGAGAAGGCATATGATATGCATGGGGATGCACATCATAAACACTTTCCCAATTGCCATATCTGAGTTACTACGAAATCGCAATTCCGCATACAAGCCGGGTAACCCATCTTAGTTCATAAAGGACAGTGGTTGCTGGCTGCGCTACATCTTATATCAGGTTAAAATAGAATTAAAAAAATGGTAGTTGAGGGCAGAGTCCAGCAAGCTTAAGTGAGAAAGGAAAAAGGTTGAGAGATTAAATATATTTACCGGGAAGCCTGCTATCTTCTTAATTAAAAACTGATTTGCGATAATATTTGTAATCCATTCCATTGAATACTGTTTGTTAAATCGTAACCTGTGACTTAATTTTAGAAATATTTTTAGAAATTCGATATAATTACTCTATGAATGGATTGTCATGTTCACTTACATTGATTCATTTATTTTCTGTTGCACAATGAAGTTATCCGGCAATAATTAAAGAAGTCTGAGAAAGGCTTAAGCTCTTAAGTATCTGTGCAGTTTCTGTGAGCGGTTAACGTTACATTTGAGCTTATTACGTATATGCATATTCTAATTATTATTGTTACCTTAAGAATAATTCTACTTGTTGAACCATTGTTATGATTATATCAGTGTTCATTAACATTTAACTTTTATTACATTTAAACTATTATTGCTAAACCTTTATTAATTACTTTGGCCAGAGAGATTCAAGAATGAAGGGTATTCGTGGTTGTTATGAATTCCTTTTTTAGAAAATTAAATTTTCTCCTCTTTCCTTTACTATAAGTAGCTCTTTATAATAATTTATAAATCAACTAATGTATATTTGTTACGTACTCCGGCTGATTTGTTAAACTCAGTGAAAACATTAGGCAAAATTTACATATATATCCATAAATAAACCCATCACATCATGGCCAGTTGTCCTGTAAAGTTCGCTATATATGTACAGTTCACGTATTGCCTCCCTATCGTCGAAATTATTATATATTGAGTCCCTTTATACTTAATTAAATTTTTTAGCTAGAAATATATCAGCTAATTTATCTCTTCTACTATTCTATTACCGACATTTTAGACTGACTAACTTGAATTTGACCTGAATGAGTACATTAAAAATTGAACTACTTCGTTTGGTAATAGTAAGTAATTTTCTCCTTGCTCTTCTTATATTTTAAATATTAGGTTTTTTTTACTGTTCTCTATGATAATTAATAACAGTTTAGCGCCCCAGGCTCTGTACGATTAATTTTTAACCTCCCTCCCAAATTCTTTCGTAATTGCCGGTGAATTCATTCGTTGATCCCTTATGATCGCCTACCCTGATTCTTAGTGGTACGCAACTTAGGATTGTGTCTATAGGTATAAATTGTCACTGCGTCTTAGACTAATTCGTTAGCAGGCCCTAAATTTATTTGTTAATTTATATGTTTAGTTAATTGTTTATGCGTTAACTCTCTCTTCATTGACGAGACAATTACGTGTATTCTTCTAAGGTTCTCTTGATGCATCATACCATTGTATAAATTCTATTATTCTATATGAGTAAGTCCAAACCTACTCTTAAGTCTGCAGATGTGGAATCCAAAGAATTTGCGCATTGGCGAGAATTCGACATGTACTAGTGTTTATAGGATGCTAGAATATGTGCTATGATCTATATGCCTAACAAGTTACAGATTCAGTCCAGTGTTAGACTACCGAAACCTAGGATAGTTTAGATAGATCAGCTGACAGATGAAATCATCGACACCATGTCAAATGAGGATGACATAATTATAGAAAAGGGTCTAAGCTAGATTATGTGGGATATGTTAGGTTAGTTATCAACCATGTTAAATCATATCTCAATGAAAGCTGTTTAACTACCACAACCAGTGGTGTTTTTAAAGAATTGCCGCAAATTCTTCTTCCTAAAATTAATGACAATATTCTTAGATGGCCCACCTTCTGAGATATTTCTTTAAATGCAGTAGATAATCAAAGCTATTCGTCCCATCTCAGAAGATTATTTAGTTTAGTGCATTGTTGCAAGGAGATGGTCTCTCTCTCTTGTTTTGAGAGATTGCCAGTTGATGATGCAAATTACCCTATAGCAATTCAACCTATAGCAAGATTATTGTTATCATTAATCTAGTGGAATTATTAGAGTCGCTTCAGATCATGCATAGATCGCTACCAAGATTAGGTAAATAAAGAGCTGAATGAGAAACCCTAATTTCTTTTAGATTGTTTATTATCGGGTGAATTTCTGCTGAAATTATTATTATATCGCTTATTTTAGTTAAACTGCCTCTCACTATGTAAAACAACATGATGATGTGTACTGGTAAAGATATCATTCAACTTGGTGTATTAAGTAGTTCATTGGAAACTTAACTCGATTTATCATGTATATAGTGTCTCTTTTAAATCTAAATCAGCTACTATCACCAAGGTAGACAATAATAATTGTGCGAAATCTTTGGGCTTTAGTGCTCCTACCAAGCCACTCGAAAAGAATAAACCGTTACTTCCATCAACATCTAGTTTATTTACCCTCAGTACAGACAAAGATAGACATGTATCAGCGAGTAAGTCTTACTATATATATGGTAAAAATAAGCAAAATTATTGTAATTTCTGTGATGACAATGGTCAAATTTCTGGTGGTTATATAAATTATCCAGAATATTCGAAGGAAACAGAAGAATTGATGCCATCTAGGTTGTTTCAAATTCCATGGTAATACACCTTGTATCAAATTATTATGCATAATTTGTAAATAATAATAATGGGTATTTATATGAAGGGCGCAGGTTGTGTAGCGAGTGTAGAGAAAGTTTACAGGGCAGAGAAGGCAATTTTAAAGAGATGAGTCTTCAGGAGACGTTTAAAAGTAGCAAGGGAGGGAGAGGATCGGACTTCGGTAGGAAGAACATTCCAGAGTCTAGGAGCTCAAACTGAGAAGGAATGGGCAGGAGGGGAGCGAGGTTATACCGAGGTATCGAGGAGTCTGACGACGGGAGAGGGCAGACAAGAGATAAGGTGGAGCCTCGAGTTTTAGGGCCTTGTAGGTGATGAGGAGAATTATATAGTGGGTACGGAAGCGAATAGATAACCAGTGTAGCTCCTGTAACAGAAACATCGAAGGAGAGAACCGGGGGTGGCGAAGGAGGAGCCGGACAGCATAGATTTGAACTAGTTGTAGGGGGCAAAGTGACGAAGAAGGGAGATTCACTAGAAGAGAATTGCAGTAGTCTAAACTGAGGTGACGAATGCATGAATAGCAGTCTCAAGGTCTCGTTGATCAAAGTGGAATCAAACACGTAAAAGGTTGCGATGGAAATCGAGGGAAGACTTACAGATACGATGGATGTGCGGTTTAAACGAGAGTTGCTTGTCGAAAATAACACTAAGATTCCTGATGGTATCAGAAAAGGCAACATTGGTTTCCTCAAGGTTAAGGGAAGGGAATTGAGCTTTAGATTTTTTCACCATCAGAGCGGTACCAACAAGGAAAACTTCAGTTTTATCTTGGTTAATTTTGAGAAAGTTGGCAGACAGCCATTCGTTTATGGACGTGTAGGCTGAAAGTAGCTTGGTAATTGATTTAGAGAAAAGGACACAGGGGATATGGAAAGGTATATCTGAGTGTCACCAGCACAGAGGTGGAAAGATAGACCCAAATCGCAAAGAAGGGAGCCAAGAGGAAGTAAGTAGATGCGAAAGAGGAGGGGACCAAGGACTGAGCCCTGAGGCTCGGAGGATAAGTTATCGAGCGCGACTGCGTGAGTGCGTGAGGAAAGGTATGAGCGGAACCAATTAAGTGCAGAGCTCGAGAGACCAAGGAATGTGTGAAGACCATCAGGAGGAGAGTGTAGTCGATGGTGTCGAAAGTAAGGGCGTTAAGCGGCAATGGAGTATAGTCAGGGAGAACAGCATGGGCTTGTTAAGACGACTGAACTAGTACGTCGCGAAGGTTAATAACTTTATCAAAGAAAGATTTAGAAAGAGTAGAGGGTTTGATGGGGGAAGAGGTAAGGGAAATGGGGCAGGCAAAGAAAGACGAGAGAGGAGAGAAAAGATAGTCCGAGGGTCATTCTTGCTCTCAGACAAAAGCTTGCGTGAATGAGCTTCACGCGCTGATTTTAATTTGGAAGAATAAGTCGAAGTTGATTGTTTTAAAGCTAACCATTAGTCTGCTTTATGTAAAAGTTCAGTTCTGGTCTCGGGGAGGTTACTGCTATTAATATATGGGAGAATGGCAAATCAATTACAGTGTCATTACTCTCAATACCCTATCAGCTATGCGTGACTCCACTTAGGATATTAGATTTCTTATTGACCAGTGTTCCATGACATTGATTTTCAGGTCAGTTGCAGAGAAATTAAGTCTGACAATCTGCAAGACAGAGATGCTTACAAACACTGGGCTTGTAGGCATATTGGTACATAGCCTCTCATAATTATAGGTTTTGCCTCAATATGACAGCTGTTGTTCTATATAGTCGCCCACAGGTGGTAAATATATAGTGACAATTTCTAATAGAGTAAAGTTAAAGATGAGATATCATTATTAATTGGCAATCATTACTAGTAGCATATTGCTAAGGCTGACCAGTTGCATAGGTGAGTACCTCATGTATATCTACTCCCTGCTCCTTTCGGTGAATGTATAACAGGTAAGTTACCTTATGCTTCTGTGAACACCTGCCCCTTTAATACAGTTACAATTCTCAAGATAAGAGTAGAACAAATAATACCAATGTCTAGAAAAAATGGTTGATGAGGTGTGAACATTAAATAATATTGGGATCACAGATAATCCTCACAAGAAAATAGATTAAGATATACTGATAAAAATTAATGAGAAAACACCATATAAGGATGATCAGTACACAACAAGATTTCGAAGGAAATATTATCCCCAATTTAACCATCCAACTTATGCACTAGTCAAGGGAAAATTCCTATCATTAATGAGAAAATTAATCAAGGAATCTGAGCTTTTTAATGGATTTAATGATGCAATAATGAATCAACTTCATGAAGGTTTATTGACAAAGTACATAAAATGAAGAGATTGGCAGCAGTGAACATAACTTGCCTCGTCATCCTGTCATTAGGCAGCATCACCCAACACCTTTAAGGATTATTTCAAATTGCTCTGCTAATGTAAAAGGTAACCTTTCACTAAATACTTACCTATCCGTTGGTGTCCAGTACTTGTACTATTATTGCTAATGATAATTTTAATGTTAAGAATTATTTGATTTATTTTACTGGAGAAATTTCAAAGGACTTTCCTACAGTTGGACTACATTTATTGGACAGGAATTATACTATGTAGATATTTGAGGGCTCAGAACCTATGATGACCCTATGAGCCCAGTTATTATTTATATATTTTAAGTGGTGTTATTTACGTCTGCATCATCCCCTTTTCTTCTACAGTCTAATTTACTGAACAAACTTGATAAGTTCGGTAATTTGGCTTAGGAACCTTTATGTTGACAACCTACATGGAGCTGCAGATATTGAACAGGATTTAATAACCTTTTATGAAGAAAGTAAAAAATGATTCTATGCTGCTGTGCTACTACTTAGGGAATGGGTAACAAATTTAAATCTTCCTTATGGCTATATAAACCAGGATCAACTTAAAATAGGTAATCTTTCTACAGTTAAAATTTTTTAGTATTCCTTGGAATATTGAACAGGGAACATTTAGTGAAGTAAACCCTACTTTTGTGTCCCATGGAAAGAATAAGCGTAGACTGTTAGGTAAGGTTGGTAAAATATTTGATCCTTTGGAATTCTTCTTAGTGCGTAGAGTTATGATTAAGATAATATTATCAGTGATTCTTTGCAAGTTGAGTGCAAGTCTCTGGTAAACAAGATAAAAACTGGTGTACTATTTCTAAAGCAAGGCCAATCACGTGTCTCTGGGACATCTTCTGTGCTGTGTCCAAGGATATTTATGAATGTTGTGCATACCGGCTTACAGGACAGGAGATACATTCGATCATGGCTATGTATACAGTTGCCTAAATTAAACAACTAACAATACCTAATCTTGAGTTGATGGCAGTTTTGTTTACTACGACAGAAATGAGATTCATAATGATGCATTTACCTAGGAGATAACCTTTAAGTCAGTGCATGTTTAGGTGCATAAAAATGTTGGTTATCGAAGGTAATCTTTCACCGAGTTTAAGTACCACTTCTTGGCAGCCAGATAAGTTTCTTGCTTTAGCTTGGTTGCTACAAGTTCGATTCTTTTTGGAGTACACTTTTTGTGAGGCACTGATTCCAAAGGGTAACGTTATCTTCTTTCTTGATTAAAGGATGTATTTCTTGATTGCAGGCTGATCAGGGTGAGAATTCTTCGGTGTTGGATTCAGTATTCTTTATTCGCTGGGAACTAGTCTTCAGATGTACCACTCTTCATGTATTTTTGTCTTCATCGTGAGATAATTTCCAATTTCTCCCTTATGTACATTCGATACAAGTTCCAAATATCATTAAATTTGTACATTCCGCCTATATTCATTATTTTACAATGTTTTACTTTTTAGAAAAGTAATTAATAAAATGGGTTCAGAATTAGAGCATTCAATAGATTTAAATAGAAGTCTTGGGGATTGTCAGAGATCACAGAGAGAAAGAGACCGAGAGAGAGACAGAGAGAAGAGAGAGAGAAAGAGAGAAAGAGAGAGAGGAAGATGTGCACCGCCTCGCCCTTCAATAGAGAGAGAGAGTGAGAGAGAGAGGAAGATGTGCACCGCCTCGCCCTTCAATAGAGAGAGAGAAACAACAGACACCTGGGTGACCCTTTTTATCTCCACTAATGGAGGTGCGAGATTATGAGACGCCGTGAGACACCGCGATGACCTGAAATGCGGCAAGGATTACTCTCTCGAACCAAATATTCGAGGTAACAGCAACGCGCAACTCTCCTGTCTAAGTGCTTTCTCTGCCCCTCCCCGCCCTAATGGAAGACTCCTCTACGGCTTAGTTTACGCTCAATTTCGGTCTAGCGTCCCTCGTTCAATATTCTTTGTTTGTTTGTACGGTGACCCGTCTTACTACCTCTTTCCCCCTCTCCTTAGCTGTGGAGACCCATGTAAATCTAGTATGTGTATAGCTAATTCTAAAACTCCTTTTAACCTTGGAAAGTAATATGATTTGCATATTAGTAAAGTTATTGGTGTACCCATTTTATTGTTATCCCGGAACACCAAGATAATCGACTATTGGCTAACCTACTTTCAGTTAATTTGCACTCTGCTTATATTGTAAACTTCCCACGCACTCGTAAAGCAGAAAGGGTGAACTTGACCCTATTCTACGGCATCTATATTAAAGTGGTGTAAGGTGTGTAGGGTTAACCTAAGACATCTCATTAATCTAGTGTAAGGTGTGCGGGGTTAACCTATGACAGGGAGTTTAGTTTATTGTATAAGTTTTACTTTTTTAATTAAAAATATATTAATTCTAACAGAAAAAAGCCATTATATTAATTATTTTCTATAAAATTTAAATCATTTAAGGGCCAAGTTTTGATATTTAATAAGATGACATGGTATGGCCTTGGAAACATGCCTTTAATTGTTTCCAAAGGCCACTCTATCTCTCATTTCAGTGCTCAAAGCAAGAATTCTCTTTTTACATTCTTAATTAATTTGAGAATAAAATTAAATATATTGGAGCTATTCAATTGTCATTAATATTCAGTCTTTAAAATATTTTTATAATTATTCAAGTAAAATTATTATATTCTTTTATTTTGTTTCTTTTTAAATCGTACTAAAATTCATCGAGTAACGGTACAAATAGGAAACTGCTAATGAAAATGACAGCAATTGGGAAAAACATGATTAAGCTGTTTATTCTTTTTATGTTAGGAAATATATGAATTATAATGTTGACAATTTTAACTATTATAGCATTTACTAATTGCTTTTCAAGCAAAACGTTGCACTTCAGGAGAGCAGTGATTTTAGTATAGAGTTGCAAAGGTCCTAAAATCCACTACGAGTTCTCCTGATTTCTGTAAGTGATCGGTCGGAATATGTAGGCGCTCTTTATTATTTTGTAGTTTTGTATAGTTATTTTTGTAGTTTGCATCACTTGCACAGATCACACCAGCTTAGGGAACAAGAAAACCACCCCGATCATTTTTACCACTGTGCATTCGGACTTTGTCCAAAGTAGACGTATTACTTACTATACGAGACAGTGCTCTTATTTTGTTTCAACGTGGTCTAACTATAAAATTTCTTAAAATACTTCAAAGTGCTCATTTTGAGTTTTCTTAGTCTCCTATTCAATATTATAATGTGGTCATTACATAGTAAGGTTGTTTCCAAGGACTCGACTGATTTGGCCCTTTGGTTGCTAGGTTCTAACTTGCTAAAAGACAACACATGGCAAGAATGGGAATCTAATGAGGTCACTTTAAATACATATAATATCATGTAGTATTTAGCATTGTAAAAATGGTGAATATTAATGTAATATCGTATAGTGATTTTCTTTCTAATCCAGTAAGTTTTAATAAGTGGTCAAGATTATTAAATGCAACTTGTTTTGTATAGAAAATTAATGATATATTGAACACCACTTCAAAGTAATTTCAGTCAGTCGTATTAAAAATGGAGAAATCAAGTGTATTATTGGATCAGAGCAAGAGGTTTTATAATGAACCTAATCATTCAAGGAACACTCTCCTTATTTGATCTAATGAAAAAACGCCCCATTTAATTAAGCATTTGTAGCTACTTATTCAAAATGGTATTGTCTTGGTGAATAGTAGATTATAATTTTCTAGACAGTACTCGTACTTTGCTAAGCGGATTCCTTATCTTCTGCACAATAAGGTTTATGTAACAGAACTATAGATTAAGCACAGGCATTAGTAACTTAACCACGGTAGTGTATTGAGCACTGTGACATGATTGAAATTTAGGTTTTAGACCCCTAAACTTAGACTAGTTGTGAAATCAGTCGTATCAAAACTTGGTGCTGTAAACGATATAGTGTGAGAAAATTTAAATTTCAACGCTCTACTACATTGCCCTGCTCGGGGGGTTGATAATTATAGACCCTTCTACTTAGTTTACTGGAGTAAAATTTAGTGATAATTTGATGAATGTGTGCATGTATTTATTCACATGTACCATCACTCGTTCAGTTGACTTGGATATAGCTGGTGTTTCTCTATCTTATTCTTTCGACAAAGTATGGAAGAGATTTTTTCCAAGAGATCGTCGCCGAAACTCATGCTGAGTGATAATGAAAAAAATTTCTTGGGTTTGTGCCTTGACTTAGAGGAGGTCAAGCTCATTAGTCCCTCTTAAACAAGCTTTAGGTTAAAGGAAACTGTATGTCAATTCATTTTATCTAGAGCTACTTGGTATGGTGGAAAGTGGTAGAGACTCATTGGAATAAGTAAACATTATATCAAAAAAACTCTACGAATACTATTATTTTGCTAGAATTATTTCCTTATCATCATTGTTGTCTGGTCACGGGATTAATTCTCTTCAAATCTAATGGAAAACGATGACATTGAGAAATACCAGTTTACTAGTTCATCTAACATCACCGAACAGCCTTATAATGTAATATAACTAATAAAATAAACTTGGATAAAAGGGAAAATTGAAAAAGGAAAGAGTACTAGGGAGAATTCGCTTTTTTGACGGAACTAGTAACGTAATTCCCAAACCAACTGATGCTTGCCTACTTGTAGATTGCGGAAGAATAAGGAAAGAGAGAAGGAATTTCCCCACCCCATTGACTGCTCCAGTCTTCCATTAACCCCTCTAAATTTGTGTGCCCTATATACTGCGAAAATTAGAACAATGCAAAGACGATTAAGGGGGCATCGCGAATTCTCGCTATGGGCCCTTATCGCAACCCAAGTCAATTAAGAAGTCTGTTAGGGATGAATCTCTCTCCACGTCTAGATAATTTTGAAATAAATATTCGAGACCTCGAAGTTTACATGCAGATTGTGTCTGAAGCAGCCGTCGAGTAAGTTAGCCGTAACGTAATCGTTAGTAAAGAGGGAATCGACTACATTCTCGTTCAGAGAAGAATTGAGTGATTGTCGAAGAGCCAAGGAAAAGCTAGTCATTACTCAAAGTTGTTCGTGGAGATAGTTAGGAGCGCTTCAACACTTATCACCACGTCTTCGGATTTTAAGGATCGGAATAGCCATTCCCGAAGCACCTTCGGTTTGCCTCTTAAGGATAAAAGGCCCCCAATTTCAGTTTCTCAAAGATTAATTGAGCGTCCCGTGAGACTCCCACAAGTTCAAGGTTGAACTTACCTACCTGGTCTTACTTGCTGCACATCAAGGTAAAAGGGATTTAACCCTCGTTTCGCACGCTCCTCCCACCTTTACCGCGTTGAACCTCAAGGATCCCCTTTGCTCTAGAACTTGCATAATTGTAAGATCATTACCTAATTAATTATGACTCGGTTCGAACTTAATTGATAGTGTTAATTATCTTAACAGTGAACCGTCAATATTTAATTGCATTGCCATTTAACTTGCCCTATATGTGTATGTAAACTTTAGTCCTATTAGAGTATATTTTTCTAGCCCTGTTTGAATATTCCTTGGCCTAGCAACTGTGTATTTAAAGCACTCTTAGAATCATTATCAGGTGGAGCTTTAATTTTGGTCGGCCAGTAGTCCAGTGAGCATATAACCGCGTACACCTGATCATACCACGACATAAAACTGGCGTCAGGTCTTTAAGTTTGGAATTGATTCCATCCTACCTCATGTTTTGCTATTTCCTTGAAGATCATTATTTCCACTCTATACAGTTGCAATTGTCAAGAATATTCGACCAAAAATAATAAGACAAATTTTTTTAATAGGCAATTATATTTTTTTTAGTTGAGCGTATTTACATGAGTCAAGATACTACTAATTAGACGGCAAGAATAGCCGCCAAATTTTGGTTTTGCTGTGATAAAATTACCAGAGGACTCAGTCCTGAGTCAGGTTCCTTCATTAGTTATTTTCTTTTCCTGATGTCGATAATTAATTGGAACCTTTAGTAAGTTTTGTGGGGGGTTAATTGTTGTCAATTCAACATTTTAGAATGCACCTTATAGGAACCGAATTCGTAATTGAGAGTGACCATAAGCCATTGTCGTACCTTCGTGATTTCAAGAGTCAAAATGGATGACTAATGCGTTGGAGTCTGTTGTTCATGGAATATCAATTCCGTGTTTTGTATATCAAAGGTACTCAAAATTTTTTAGCGGATAGTTTAAGTAGCAATCCTTTAAAAGACCCTATTGCCATAAATTAAAGATACCATTAGCGTATCTCCTTATAAATAAGTTTGCTGATTTGTTTTATATATAGGTTAATTGTTTGAAGTGTTGTATAATTATTTTCTGTTGTAGTATGTCTTTAGTAATGGTTCATTTCTTTCTTTTATTTAGATACTCAATGTGTTGTATGGCTTAATTTTATTTTTTTTATTTTACAGGTGCGTATAGGCTGAAGTAATTATTATTACTTGCTAACCCCGCTCATGTCCAAATTTTTTTTGTATCTCGTTGCACTAATTTAATTTTTATAGCATCTTCCCTTTGAAGAAAAATTAGTTTGAAACAGTTATAGCTTGGTCCGACTAGTCAAGGCCGGAAATCTCCCTGAAATTTAGATATTTCTTATTCCCATTGCTGCCCATCGATGTGCACTTCGACTGTTTTTCAAGATGACGTCATAGTTGTATAATTTGATATTTTATATTGGTTAACGATATGTTTTGTCATATGTATTACAAAATCTTCTGACATGTATATAATGTACAGCGTGTGCCTATTGCTATTCCATCCAGCTAATGTTAGACGTAAGGAACTGCTATTACTTTATCGACTTAATTCTGGATGATTTTCTCGTTCTTTTGTTTTTGCTTCAACCTAAAGGAGAATTTATCCTTCCATTGCGCTTTTATTTAAACTTTTTTCCAGTAGCGTGAAGCAAATTTCCCTGATAATCTAGATTGTACTGGAAAGTAGAGCTCTTTAAATCTCATTCTCTTGAAGTGGGGCTTCGTAATCATATTTCTATAACCCCTGTCTAATACCGTCGACGAGTTCAAATAGTTTGCGCTGTGGCAATTGTTTGTATGCGGACGCGTCTGCATGCTTTCGCCTCTCTGCTACAAAGTATCCCCCCCGCCCCACTTAAAATTCGTGGAGGCCTTTTCCGAAGTGTGAGAGGAGGCTATTTAGCCTCTGGTTGCATATTGTTCGCTGACCTTATTCCTAGTTTGTTTTCAAAATCCATTGCTCCATATACGAAGTGGTATTTCGGCTGGTAAATATTAAACGTTTCAAACTTACGACGAGGGCGAGATGACCGGAAACCATATTTTGCTAACCTCTTAATTCTTGAGCATTTTGTTCAACTCTTTTGCGTAAGGTCACAGTCTGGTTAGATTTATCAACTGATCATGTTGAATACAGGCTAGTAAGTTTACTGATTTTCATGCTTCAGTTCTAGATCTTCTCAACCTTCTTTGCTTTTCATGTCGTTTTTTCTGGATCGCTTCTCTCTTTAATATTAGATGGGCGGCCGAGTGCACAACCCTTAGAAAGACTGAGTGGTTATTTTGACCTCTGATATTATTTTTCCTTATTTTATTCGTTTTTCACACATTTTTAGATGATTTCATATCACAAAAATTATGTTTTTTTATCAGTTCTAGTTTAACTTTCTTCTGTTGCAAATATTTCATTATATTATTGTATGGAATAGGTATCAATAAATGATAAATAAAAATATATTAACAATATATTTCCAATTACTTACATATATGTATAAGACAGAGAAAAATAACATAATAACAATCCCATTTATGTTTATCATATAGAAAAAATAATTGATGCAACTATATAATATAAATACATTTATCAAAAAGTATTTAGGTATTTATATAATACTTGGTCATTAGATGGATGAATTATTATCAATATCATGAACAATTTCTACAAATTATTCGCTTGCGTATTATTCCAGTACATTTACCACACACATATTTCTTGCACTTGTAGCATATTTCATTTAGTTTTATTCTGCTTGCATTTGCTAATTTGACAAGTTTTACGCTTATTGGTTCTTGGTTCTTCTATTAGTTCTTCCAAAAGTTCTTCATATGTTTATTCGTCTTCGATGTCTTCATTCACACTTCAGTTAAAAGCTCGCAGCTCTCCTATGAGTTTTCGAATCTCGTTGACTTATTTTAGGTTCAACCCCTACACTGTATATTATAACTAGATTAATAACGGCAAGATCAAGTAAGTTATAGGAGACCTGTAATGGCCAAAGTCGAGAAGCCACTTTAGTGGTATACAGTCTGGCCACCTGGTCAACATTGTCAACGCCAGATTTCTTTTTACTATAATACGTGTCAGACTCTGGCAACTTTGTACCACTGTCAATATGCACTGTCTTGTGCACAGTACTTAGAATCAGTACACTCTTAAAAAGTTTTCCTTGGTACACGGTATCATGTCACAATTCTTTAAAATAATGGATGAGTGTAGTGGTTTCTTATTTTTGTTGCTTGTTAGTATTTCGTGCCGGATTCGATTCATCGTTCCAACAATACTCGTTTTCCTGGTCTGCAATATTTTAGTAAGCTTCACCGAAGTCAAAAAGTTATCGCATGTGATATTTTGAACTTTACTTAAAAAGAACCTACCAATTTCATCATTACATATTCAGATAAGCTTTGATTTTGGGGACGATGAACATTTTTTTCCAGATAAGAAAATCCATTCAGCAAGTAATGGGACGTTGAGTCTACAGTAAACCAGAATTTGATTACAAATTTATCCGGTTTTTTTCCATATATTGGGTGAAGGGGGCTTCTGAATTTAGTGGGGATAAGCTGTTCGTCAACAATTATATCTGTTCCAGGTCTGTAACATGAGGGGCAATTTTTAATAAATCTGTTCCATTTGGTATAAAAAAGAGCAAATTTATCTGATTGAATTCGTTGACTTCTGATGGATCTCAAATCAAAACGTAAAAATGGAAGAAGTTGCTCGAATCTATCTGAATTTAGTGGGGATAAGCTGTTCGTCAACAATTATATCTGTTCCAGGTCTGTAACATGAGGGGCAATTTTTAATAAATCTGTTCCATTTGGTATAAAAAAGAGCAAATTTTTCTGATTGAATTCGTTGACTTCTGATGGATCTCAAATCAAAACGTAAAAATGGAAGAAGTTGCTCGAATCTATCTCTTGACATAGTCATGGAGAAGAAACGATGCCCCCAAACTTTTGACAAAAGAAACGCAAGTGGTTGTCCTTTAGCAATAAGTCCTCTGGCGTTGACTATTGTCAGCATATGATATATTTCTTCCTTAGTTACGGTCCATGATTCATCATTCAATTTACTGCGCGCTTCTGCTTTTGTACATCTTATTATCTATTGAATTATGAAATCATCAATGAATAAGGAAATGCGCTCATCCAGCTTAACACAAAATGTCTCTTGGCATACGCAGAAGGACCGGGAACTTCAGTAGGGATTTCAATCCACTGGGTCCCATCTGGAATCTTTAGATTTTTGTCATATGCAGATGTAGGAGCTTCATCTGATGTATTTTTCTCCATTACTTCTTCATCGGCAGTGGTATCAGTCTCAAGAATTACCTCATCATATGTAGATAAAGACGTAAGAATTAATTAGTCATAAATAGTAATACATATGTAACAAAAGTACATAAAAAATCTCCCTACATATTTATGTTCAGATTTATTTTTATCAAAATAAAATATACTCATCGCAACATACGATAATAATAATATAAATATAATAATGATAATAATAATGATAATAACAACAATAATAATAATGTAAATAATAATGTAAATAGCTACATATTATTTTGAACGGCATATTGAATGACATTACAACAGTATCATAAAATGATCACATCACACCTACGTTGCTCTGTAGTTGATGCAAGGTTTTCATTTTCTTCGTCTGAACTTGATGAAACATTGTGTTCAGGAATGTATTCTTCTTCATCACTATCAAGAGATTCTTTTTCCGATTCATTGTAAGGTGTGGCAACAAGAAATTGTCGAAGTCGTTCCTCTGTCAGACGAGTCTCCCTTCTATTGGACGACATCTTCACCCAACGAGAGTCTATCGGGTACTGCACAATCGTGTAATTGCAGCGAGTTTATATAGAAAACACAAAAACCTTGTCAGAACATATTTAAACAAGCGTGCACTGAGTTATAAACTGTAGCACACTTCCTGTAATAAAATAAACACGTTAAAACAGGATTATATTATGCAGCGGTCAATCTGACCGCTCAGTCTTCCACAATGCCATTTTGAATATAAAAAAATAAAAGTCACGAAATTTGAGCGGATTGCGATAAAAAATGCGGCTGGTATTTAATAAATAAACTTGGAAAGCGGTCAAAATGACCGCTCTGTCATTCTAGTGTTAAGGGGTGGGCAGCCATAGCTATTGTTCTGTGCGAACCACCCAGTTGCTGCATATCTTCCCTAGCTGGCGTGCCCTAAAAATGAAAGAGGCGAGGTTGAGATAAGCTTAACCGGTAATCCGTCTCTCTAGTCATGCTCGTCGAAGGGAGTCAATCTTAATTGTGTTTTAAAGTTCAAAGGAGAGCAAGCTAGATCTGTTAGAAACTGAAGATACAATTTCTTTTAAAAAAAATCTCTGAAATCTTCTCCATTCATGGTAATGTTTCCAAAATACATGTAAGGTATATACTCGTTAAGATTATAATTCAAGATAAGTATAAAAAGTAAGACAATTGCAGAATAGGAAAAATTATATATGTCCAGTAGTGTTAGAAGGCAAAATAAGAAAAATTACATGAATGCTACGACTGTGAGATAGAACCATTAAGTCTTCGTCTGGTATGGGCCTCATAGGGCAGATAGGGGGATTACTGCCGCTTCGGAGGGAGTTGTGACATCAAATGGTTGCTAGCTGAAGCTTCATATTGATTGTAGGTATGCCAGTTGATGACAGCTACACTATTCTCAATCAACTACGAACATGCATTGGATTTCGCGGAATAAAGTTGTGCCGTGTATTTAGATCTACCTTTTGTTTGATTAAGTGAGCGCTCAAAGACTCTTATAAGGTTAGAAAGGTAACACAAATAGACGTGGAATTGAGCTGTTCGAAGTGCCAATATTACATTAATATTAGTAGATGACGTTGGTATCCTGTTTTCCTTGCGTCGAAGGCAGAGAGCTGTTCTATTATAGGAGCAACGGACGTACTTCTTCTTTCAATTATAAGATTTAATTTCCTGCCGTAATCCATAGGCAAGAGGTGATAGGTTCCGTTCTAAGATGTTTTAGAGTGTTTGTCCGTCTCCTTTCTGAATTTTCTTAATTTGCATCTGTATAGTTTGAAGGTCCAACCCGATAGTCAACTAAATTTCTCAGCTTAAACTACCATCAGTGAGCCAAGTGCATAGCTGTTCTTCGCCAGCATATTTCGATACAAACACATTTACTCGCTCTCTTTTTTAGTTCTATATTCACAGAAGTCCATGAGGATAAATAAAAAAAACTCTGTTGACGAGAGCATAACATAACAAAACCTAATTATATGGATGACAAAAGCAACAAGGTCATCAATGACCTATCTCTTGTAGCGTTCTGGACAGTTAGAAGAACGATTCAAACAAAATTTCAAGTAGGTATCCTTAACGCACACTTAGGTGCTTTTAAAATTTTTGACCTTGTTCAATGGCAACTAAACAACCAGAATACTCAAATGGAGCAGCAACAACACCGAAGGACCTCACCCCAACGTGCCATCTTTCTCTGGATGCGATACTATATAAAAAGCATCGTACCCCAAACACTAATGCGAAACTATAACCCAGATTGGATGGACTATATAGAATAATGAAAGACTTTGGCAGAAATAGGTTCAAAATCCTTGATCTAAGGGACCTAAAACGCACAAAACTAGTGCATGGAGCTCATTTAAAAAAGCCCCCGTAGCGGCCATTCCCAAAAAGGGATGCCTCAATGCTCGATCCGCATATCCCCAACGAAAATCAGCTCCATTTAAACATACCATTAGAGGACCCGCCCCCTCAGAAGTAAACCTTCTCGTTGACCCAACCGACACGTAAAAATCTTGCTACCTCAAATCACTTGGTAACAATACACCCCCAGTCCAGCCAGTCACTCCATAAATAGTAAGACTACCATCTCCTTATTACTAAAAACTCAAAGCAGTAGGTATATCACCAACTGAAATAGGTCAAAGAACTTCGGAACCTTTCAAAGTCAGAAACCGGGTCCCCTATCACCACAATCTCCGATTAACGATCGAAAACCGACCCCACATACAAACCATCATTACCTGCCAAGAGTGGTCAAATTTCACTACAATATGTTCTCCAATAACTGTTATGATTTATTGTTGATTTTAAAATTTTCACCTTCGTCAATGCTTGCAACCGATGTGATATTTGCAAAGATAAGAGATGGAAATTAGTTAAAGGCTTTGCGAATGATTTTGTAGAACTTAGAGCTACCCTAAATTATTGGTTGAAGTCAACTTACACACTTCCTTAAGAACCTCCATACCCTAACTAAAGCGATCTATAAGACTCATCATAGACGCTCTTAATCAGAAATCAAGTTACACCCTAAAACAACTACTACCATACATTTCTATTTTACATCCTATTATTTGGCTTGGGTTACTTAGACCATCAACAGATGGAATACACCTTGGAATACCTCCAACTCGTGGAAAACGAAATCCGTCACATAGCAAAAGAAACCTGGATTAAAAATGGTTATGGAAAGGCTCGCAAAAAACGTGCTTTAATTGACTTAGATAGAAAAATACTAAAAAAAAGGACTATCCAAAGGACGGACAAAAGATTCAACTCAAGGTACAAGTCATCGCAAGTGAACAACTTCAAATACAACACGTCGTGAATAACTTAGTTAACTACACCATTCAGCAATGAGAGATCTCGCAAACATGAAAGATCTTGCATAAAACTATCTTCCCAATGAACTACATTTTTTTTCAGTATTATTGGGATCTGTAATATGCTGATGACCAGATACCTGGAAAATTAAAAATTTCCCCAGAAAAATGTTTCACAATCTAAACAGTTTTCTTCAAATCAACTTACTCTCGCTAACATTCTGCCCTCTACTGCTATGTTTAGCTTGATCACTACAGCTTCTAACCAGCTGAAACTAAATCCTGTGTTTTTTCCCACAATGGAAACCCTACAATGATTTTTCGAGTACATTTGGACCTTCCACGGAAACGAAGCTTAGATCTTCCATCTAATCATCCCCTTCTTTGACAACCCCCCTACATTGCATACTGCCTGAGAACTTTTCCCACCCCCTTCTCAAATAATACTCGTATTAGTCGCCTGTACTATTCAAATGCACCCACATACGCATTAGTTTCAAGTGATTACTGTTTATATTTAGAGGTTTTGGAGGTAAAAGCTCCATTCTGTAAACACCCTGTAGTTTAATCCATTGTTCTGTATCCGCTTGTTCATAAATTAAAAGTCGCAAAGAGGAACCCATGCTTAATATATTTAATCGAAAATCGTCACATCCCCGCTTGTGAATTTATGGAGTATCCATGAAACCGACCATTCTCTATCCCTATTTACCCGACTACCTGGATTTCTCTTCCAGACCAACCCCGGCGAGTTTATATTCTCCATCAAATAGAACCACAGTCATATTTCCATAGAAACAGAAGATACCCGAGTATTTAATCCCCAACCAATGCATCTCATTGAAAAAACTCTATGAATCTTCCAAATGTGGATTTCACAATTCTTACAACCGAACTCCTAAATTTGTCGATTAGTCCTGAACTGTTCACCCGTTTCCAGCAATAGATTTGGAAAACGAAATGCTTGAAACTGTTAATCACTATCAAAACTATAATGCAAGAATCCTTGATACAATACAACCCATTTCATAATGTACTAATGCTGTAGTGATTATGTCCCTTGTTTTAATCGCAGCAATAGTAATCATCATTTACCGAAAACGGTAAGGAGATATAAATTTCCATTATTAAATGAATAATATGGAAGTACGACGCGGAAAACTGCCTCTTCTTAAATAATTCTCAAGAAAAGCTTAAGGAACTGTTATAAGTTCAAAGACCCTTTCTATTTGACGTCATACGTTTCCGGTGCCACCCACTTTTTAGATAAGTTAGGAAAAGTATATGCCCACCCTCTGGTCGTAAAGAAAACAAAAGTCGCCAGTTCGCAGGAATATGCTTTGATCCCACTGCAGTATACAAACCAATCGCATATTTCCAGAAACACAATAACTTCAGAGGTAATTTCAAATCCATCATGAAGTTTCCGGTAAACCGTCCCCCCCAAGTAAATTCAAAGCTTTGAGATTACGTGTTGAATGTTCAGCTCCTAACATACCAAGGTCTTTAATCAAATTAACCAGTTCACTTGGATAAGGAATGTAGGAATACGTACTCATTATTGGCACGAATACTTGATCCATTTCATTTCTGCCGCTACTTGCTGAACTTTCTGATGACAAATCCATTAAATCTCGTAAAAAAAATAAAAATGATAGCTGACCACAGGCCAATTGAGATATGTTCGGGGGCAATTAATAAAGAGTGCGATTTACGGTTGACTGAGTTTTGACTAATGTCTTGCCAAGTAGTAGTTCAAAGGATATATAAAGAACATTACCCCAAAATATAATTTTAATATATATAATAAAGGAGGTCAATTTATATATATATATATATATATATATATATATATATATATATATATATATATATATATATATATATATTAAAAATTAATACAATATCGCAAGAGAAGATGAGGAATTAAACCACATTCTCGGAAGACAATTTAATTCAGAACAAGAATCATACGATCGATTTCAATGGAAGTAAAATGTTATTTAAATCGGCTAACTATGTTAAGAGAAGAATCGTAGAATCGAGCTTGATATCGTCAGTTCCTAATTTAAATCTATCTGAGCGTCAATTTTCTTTTAATCCTGTAATAAGATCGCAAATAAAAAAAATAGTAAAATGCCAGCCCTTATATGTTTAGGCCTCCCCCCCCCCTCCCAGATTAGCTACAAGTAAGGGATTGGGGGAAAAAAGAGGGGATCTTGTGTTATGGTTATATGCATTTCTCTTATATTTTCTGCCCAGTGTCAGTTGAAAAAGGGTGTGAGATATACCGAAACTGTTCTGAATTAAATTGTCTTTGGAGAATGTGGTTTAATTCCTCATATATATATATATATATATATATATATATATATATATATATATATATATATATATATATATATATATATATATATATTTATACAAAAGGGATAAACAAACTACTTATGATGATTTAAGTGAAGATTAACGAGGTAATCCGGGGATGACCATACAAGATCGATTTACCTTCAAGCACGAGCGAATTGGAGAGGGGAGGGGGGAGAGGCAACGGCGCAAGTCTTTAAGAAGATACTTCGGGGAGTCCTGCCCAGAACTCGAAGATGTGGTTGGATTACTTCATGATTAAGAATGAGATTTTCTCTGCTCAAGAGAGAGGTAATCTCAACTAGAGGCGATTCTGCAGCTCAGCATGGAGTCTCGATCTTGCAAGAACGGGAATCTTGAAGAAGTGGTGAAGATGAGAGGGCCGCACAACTCTCCCGGAAGAAGGAGGCTTGATAGCTCTTCTCTGAACAGGGGCCAAAGCATAACGAAGGTAGATCTGCTAGCGAGATCTTTGAGGAAGTACGTCGACGGTTTACAGGTGTTCACGGGAAAGAGACTGCAGTCTGAACAGAGTGAATGGCGGGCTCTCAATCTCCTTAAAAGATGATAAGCTTCGGGTTAAATACCCGGGTGGCTGATACGATAGACTCCTCAGAGCCTTGCGGTCCCTATAGGATTCTTGGCATCAGTCTAACCAAGCACATTTCATGATAACGCGTCGATCCAGACGATGAAAGGTGTTCGTGATATGCGTTAGGTTTAATGTGGGTGCGCACGGGAGGACGAGTAGCGTCCCAAAGCACACACAGGTGTGCCGGGTGATTAAACGAGGGACTGATTCTTTCTCAAACTCTTAAAATACTCAAGCGGGGCGTACGTGGTCTTGAAAGAAGAAAGGGGTATTTTCGCAAGGGGGCTTCCTTGAAGATGACGTTTTTCTAATGCGCAGAGGAAGTAATAGGGCATCCCAAAACTTACGAAGAGTCGTATATGGGAAAAATTGACCTGAGTCTACAGGTGAACACTAAGGGCGGACATTTAAATTCAAGTTGAAAAAATGGTCACTAAATAAATGAATGACTCCCGTTTAATCCCTGGTGCAGGTATATTTAAAAAAGGTATCGTAGTTAACCAGCGCCCCCAAAAAACACAAAGTAAATAAATGCGAGTTACAAAGAAAATCCAAAAGATTCATTACTAAAAGGGTAGTGGAACCCTAGCTAGATAAATAAAATAAAAAAACATACAATACAAAAAAAACAAAACAAAACACACAAAAAGGACAAATATGTACAAAAAGAAAACAAAGTTTTGCATGAGAACCAAGGAAATATAAACATACACGGTTAAGATGGAGTTCTAGAATTATACAAAAAAAACGAGTACGCAGATTGGATTTTGTGCACGGGAGTACAATGCTTAACACATTTTATTTCGCAGGAGAAGGATCCTCGATGGATTCTGACTTAGACAGTCTGCAATACATTTTTTGTCCCTTTAATGTACCTTATTCAGAGCTTATATTCCTTTAGAAGTACACTCAAACGCGAAAGCCTACCGCTCTGGCTTTTACAATTGTTTACGTAAGCCAAAGGCGATGATCGCTTTCGACCATGAACTCCTTACCTAACAAATATGTTTGGAATTTCAGTACATACGATCGCTAGAGTTTCAATTTCTATAATCGTGTAGTTCTTTTCGCGTGACAAGAGCTTTCGGCTAGCGTAGGCAATGGGGTAACTGTTGCCATCTTCTTCATACTGGAGCAAGACGCAACCGATGCCTTCATTACCACTATCCGTTCATATCCAAAAAGATTTGTTGGTATTCGGGAGTCTCAGTATGGGAGCTGATGTTAGTCTTTCCTTCAGCTGATGGAAGTGAGCGGTCGCTTAAGGGTCCCATGCGAAGGTATCCGGGGAACGTTTCTTTAATAGAGAGGTAAGGGGGACGCTAAGGAGGCAAAATTCGGGACAAAAGTTCGGTAAAAGGATGTCAACCCGAGAAACGAGCGTAATTGCTTTGTTGTACATGGGAGGTGCATGTCGACGATGGCCTTCACCTTTTCTTTCTTGGGCGCCATCTGATTTTAACCTATGTATAAACCGAAGTATTTAATAGTTCTATAGGCGAAATGGCACTTGCAAGGTCCTATACTGAGGCCGTTTTCTCGAAGCTTATTGAGGAGCGAGTGGAGGGAGGTAAGATGCTGGTTCCATGTATGGTCGCTACGTAAACGTTATTGAAGTAAAATGAAATGTTAGTCAGCCCATCCAGTATCCTGTGCACCTTTCGATTATAGTTACTACAGGCAGTAACTAAACCAAAAGCTAAGCGCTTAAACTGCATCAGGCCTTTTTGTGTGGGAAATGCGGTGTATTTCCGAGCACTATCTTTAAGGGGGATTTGATACTAGGCCTTACACAGGTCTATCTCTGAAAAAAACTTGGCCGCTTCAAATAGATGTAGGCTCTGGTCTATCAAAGGGATAGGCTCAGCGTCGAAACTGTTACGGCGTTCAGCTTTCTAAACTCTACGCACATGCGAAAGATTGATCTAGCTTTCTGGCCATAACAATGGGAGAGCAATAATTCGACTTGGAAGGTTCAATTACTCCTAATTTTTGCAAATTTTCCACTTCGGCGTTAAAAGTAGGGCGCAATTGAACGGGTATGGGGTAGGGCTTAGATCTAATACGCTCCTAGGTGGTTAGGGGCTATATCATGTTGAAAATACTAATAGCAACCAAAATTTTTCAGAAATTGCATCGGGGAATTCAGTTAACAAAGGAGCCAATTACTTCTTCTGAGGGGCTTCCAACTGGGGGGTTAAATCAAGTACCTTAGTGGGATTTCAAGCGGAACCGGGGAGTGAAGGAAGAAGGTATTTTTCGTCCGCTTTGACGCATACGGCTTGGACTTAAATTAAGAGGCTCAGATGGATAATGGTCTTCCATTTCTGCCTCTTCGCCAAGGGCAATTATATTATTAATGCAGGCGCGGCGGTGATAGCGCTTAAGCATATTTACATGCAACAATTTATTCCCTAAGGGGATCTGTCTTACGTAATCTACGGGACCACGGGATTCTAGTATTGTAAAGGGCCTTTCCATTGGGACAAGAGCTTGCTAATCTCCGTGGGTAGGAGGAGCAGCACCTATTACCCGGGCTTAAATCGCCTTTCTTTGAACCTAACGTCAAAATAGGTACTATATTTTATTAAAGTAAGGTCGGAGTTTTTGTACGCTATATCGGCGCATTCTTCCAAGCGGTTCATAAGATCTAGCACGTAAGAATACGAGGATTTGATCTCCTCACCCAGGTCGGGATTGGAAAAAAGTTCATTCAAAATGCACATAGATCCCCGTACAATTCGTCTATACAAGAGCTCGAAGGAGGCAAATCTCAAAGTTGAGTGTGTGATTTCTCTGCAGCCGAACGGGGTAACCGGCGGGTATCGATGCTATTCTAGGAGCTGAGCATGTCATAACTTTTTCAGAATTGTCTGCAGAGTAACATTTAACTTTTCACAGACGCCTTTAGCGGTGGGATTGAAATGTGGGGGGGGGGAGGGGGAACAAGGGCTTGATTGTAAAAAGCTTGCCGACGTGTTCGATTAGCGATAAAGAAGACCGTCGCTAATAAGGTAGCCGATTTCCCTTTGACCACGGGTAAATTCACGTTGGTCACTTCTCGCTTTTTCCCACAATGAGTGGAGAGTTGGGTATTATTCCTTTTGAGCACTTGCTAAGTCCCGTTTTGAAGAGCTGCGCACTATGTGGCATAAGAGCCTTCTAATGACACGGGAGGGGGGGGGGCAGTGCCTTTATCACTTGGGCCTTCGTGATGACGTGCTGTACGGAGGGGTTAGGGGAGATATGCGGGATCTGGCCGATCAACACCGTGCAGAACTTAATGCTGGCTGCTCTCACTTCAGCCCAACCAGTGAATTATCTGCATTAGATATAGCATCCGACCACGGGGAACCGATTTCAACGTCCCAACTAGTCATGGACTCGTGCAAATTTATTGTGGTCGGGGCCCACTGGAGGGAGTAACTTTTAAGAGACGACGATGCAAGTACATCCGGCGTCTCTTACGAGGGTTGACACTCTGCAACCATTAACACTTCCATTTTCTAACTCAAGCCCACCGAAGGAGCTTTTGTTGAAAATAAAATTAACTTGCTGCCCTGGGTACTGCTTTTTGGGGAAGTTACTGGCGTTTCAGGGTGAGCGGGCGGATGAGGGAGATAGAGGCACTTATTTGATGTATTTAATGACTAGGAGCAGAACAAAATTGGGAGGTTTGGGGATAGTCTGTTCTCACATGACCGGAAACCACGCAGGAAAGACAAATTATGGGCCTACATGGCTAATCCGACGGTGGGAGATTATTTATGAGTGGCTTAATATCCCTCGATTCTGGCGAGGGATGGTACTTGGATTTAAAGGGACCAGGTACCTTCGAAATCTCGGGCGAATTCTTCGGAGGAAATTTGGAGAGGTCATTTTTACTTTGTGGAGATGGGGGATAAGACTTCTTGGTGTCCTTTGGGTATAGGTGCTGGCTTGATACCTGCACATCCACTTGTTATATACATTCCTTAACAGAAGAGAAGCTTCTACCCCTTCACGAGTGCGCGGTTTCACAGGGTAGTTCAGCAGTCAGCTGATTCCGTAAAACGAAATCAATTAGGGACTCGTAGTCGCGGTGGACTGGGCTGAGTCCAACCAGAACTAGAAAGTTCACTGGAGGGTGAATCCAAATTGACGGTAGGTCTGACCGGGTACGATTCTTGCCTGGCAGAACTTTGACCTATATCAATCGGGATTCATATTAACAGCCGATAATATTTCTGACTTGAGGGAGAAGTACATAGTCGAGAGTAGCCTCGGCCGGGAGCGAAATGAAAATTTCTCTTCAAATTTTGAGTGGGGACTACTATGATTATTTAATTTTGAAGTGTTGAGGTTAGACTGAAGTTATAGACTAGATCGAAGGGTCGGATTGTGTTTAATACAGACGCGGTGGTCTTAGGATTTATTCTTTAAACGACTCTCACAAGCTTCTCCCTATATATGAATAAAATGTACCCACTGTACGTGAAGTGACATTGCATTCATCAAATTAGATTAATTTTTCTATTTACTGTACATTGGCTATGTGTTAATTACGTATAATTTTGATTTTAACCAATTCGAGTTAGCCAAAGAAAGTCCTGGGCATTTCCATAATCATTAATTCGAGTTTATGTCATCTGACTAATCTACACTTTATTACTTCTATATAAAAGCGCAAACCAACGAGGGTCTAGACAGATTTATGGAACGTACCAAGAAGTTATCGGACCGAAGAGCGAAATTGCTCGAGGATAAACAGAAAGGGTTTTTTATATCTCAATTTAAAACCAACGAAAGCAGCTCCCGCATAATGTTCTTAGATGTTTTCACTACAAGAGTGAATATCGAAAAAAAGAAAGAGGTTTGAAGATGTATAGCTTCAGATAATCCTCAAACACTAGATTGGATTGTAGGATAGAGTGAGTGTTAACGATATTTTGATGTCCTGTTAGATTGGTCTGATGGATATTGAACATTGAATTAATTGTACTTGGTGTCGTCAGATTTGT
The DNA here is from genome assembly GCA_963969495.1 of Ceratothoa steindachneri. Taxonomy (NCBI): domain Eukaryota; kingdom Metazoa; phylum Arthropoda; class Malacostraca; order Isopoda; family Cymothoidae; genus Ceratothoa; species Ceratothoa steindachneri. Next base: position 57,189,954 of record OZ018338.1, on the reverse strand, counting down.
CAATAAGATAGGATATGGGGAAGGTTTATGGTACTGGTGGGTGTTACTGGTTTGTGGGTTCGTGGTCGGTAATTATAAGGGGGTCTATTGAAGCGTCCCCGTTACTATTGCGCTAGACGGGTGCCCGGAATTTAGGCAGTGGCCCTACTTTACGCCTCTGTCGAATTGGTCCTGACTACTTAAAATTTCTCACGAGGATTATGCGATAGGTTGGGCTTACCGAATGTTATTCCGTGACGCTACTAAAGTAATGAATCGAGTTAATGAGCAAGGAATAATGCTTCTTCTTAATAATGAGTCTCTCTTTCTCTCTCTCTCTCTTTCTCTCTCTCTCTTTCTCTCTCTCTCTCTCTCTCTCTCTCTCTCTCTCTCTTTCTCTCTCTCTCTCTCTCTCTCTCTCTCTCTCTCTCTCTCTCTCTCTATATATATATATATATATATATATATATATATATATATATATATATATATATATCGTCTCCAATAGGTGTGACCCTGACTTGTCCGTGAGGCGGGCCCAGTCATCTCGGTTCGTTATTTCCACCTGTTGTGTAGAGTTTCCAACAGCTCTTGTACCTATTTTTCCTCAATATTTTCCCCATATGTTTAGCTTTATTAAAGGGAATCGCTTGATGCAGATCTCTGTGAAATTTCTCTGGTCAGAGCCTATATTTATTCAGCTGCTGACAAATGTTTCCAACAAGTTTATGTTTCTATGTGTGCGATCCTTGTATTAGGTTAAGAAATAAGTTCTTGCGCTTTTTTTTAATATTTTGTTGATTTAAGTTTTGTTGACGTGATTTGTGCACATATTAAGAAATCATAATAAATAATGAAAGCAAAATTTGCAAAGGTTAGGCTACGTCTTTTAACAGCGTAGACTATTAGGCTTTTGATTAGGCTACGTCTTGAAGTTAAGTAATAAGTCAGTGCGGTTTATTTAAAAGTTGTGTTAATTTAATTTTTGTTCTGTACCCTCAAAATGCAAAGTCAAGTTGAAAGAAAGGCGCATTTTCGTCACTTGTTGTTATTCATTTTCAATCGAGATGGAAACAATGCAAACGCAGCCAAAGCTCGTCGCGATATTTGTGCTGTCTACGGATAAAATGCTTTATCAGAAAGGATAGCTCAAGGGCGGTTTTCACGTTTCAAAAACGGTCATTTCAATCTTAATGACGAAGAACGTTCTGCTCGCTCCATTAAGTTGGATGAAGATCGATTGAACGACCTTTTTCATGAAAATCCTCGTCAATCGACTAGAGAATTGGCTGTGCAATTGGCGTGTGATCAGAAAACTGTAGTGAATCACCTTCAGTCGATGAAGAAAGTTCAAAAACTCGGTGCATGGGTTCCGCACGCTTTGAGCGAAAGCAACCAACTTCAACGCTCCACGATTGCCGCACGTTTGCTTGCTCGTCACAAGGATACTCGTGGATATAAGGACTGATTTATTTACATTATCAGAACTGGCGACGAAAAGTGGTGTGTTTATGTCAACATGAACCATCGAAAACAATGGCTTAGCCCCAATTTAAAACCCCTTTAGTGATTAATGCAAGGACTTCATCTTCGAAAGACGATGCTGTGTGTGTGATGAGATTGTGAAGGCATCATTATTTATGAACTATTTCCGAACAACGAGATTGTCAATGCAGAACTCCATGTTCAACAAATGTATCGACTTGCCGAAGCTATTCGTGAGAAGCGACCTCATCGACGTTATGGAGTCCTTCTGCAACACGACAATGCTCGACCTCACATTGCCAATATGACAAAAGACGCCATCCAAGCGTTTAATTGGGAAATCCTGCCGCATCCTCCATATTTGCCAGACATTGCTCCATCGGATTTCCATCTGTTCCGATCACTCTCCAACAATTTGCACGGCGTTTTGTTCAATAGTGATGTGGAATTAAAAATCTCGTTAGACGAATTCTTCGAGTCAAAATCTAGAGATTTTTATTGCAGAGGCATCGAAAAACTAGTTGAACTTTGGGAAGAAGTCGTAAATAACAACGTAGAATACATTATTGATTAAATTGCATATTGTTATCAATTCAAAATGAAGTTTATCTTAAATTGTTAATGGTAATGGATAAATTTGATAAAACCACAAGAACTTATTCTTCAACCCATTATTTTTCCAGGTGGTCACCTTTGATATCTTCGTATGTTCGTGGTTTTCCGTGCGACTCTAACAACCACTTGCCTGACATCTATATTTACAGTTTAACATACATATAGTTTCATTTCCTAATTCTCTTTGGTTCTTTATTTATTAGGCTTGGCATAATATTTCCTAAATTTACATACATATCAATTTTTAAGATTTGATAAATCCACCGAGCGTCCATTTGTGGAGTTCCTCACTAAGCCTATTCAATCATGCAATTTAGTGCCAGAGGCCTATTTTATAGAACGAGCCCTACAATAGAACCAGGACTCTCTCTTTTTGAAACAGTTACTTGTTATTTGTTGATGAAGATCGTCTCTCGTGAGTGCTGAAAGCATTGTGAAGCAGATTGCTATGACAACCACATATTATTGTTAAATATATGGCAATTTATGTACTAAAGATAACCAAAAACACGAATCTCACATCCATATATGGCCAAGAAAACTAATTCTCATCCCGTATAATCCCCTCAGATTCCCACTTATATTTAATAGTCTTGGATTATTTTTTCATAAATTTAAATTACCACTTCACTTACAAATGCCTTCTCTTTTCACAGACGATCTCCTATATGAGATACACCCTTGTAGTTAAATAACTCTTAATCTTAAAGGTCATCATCAACACCCTAGTAACTTCCAACATGTAAGTCCGAGCCGATATAATCAATAACCAGATAGAGTCAACATGGGGCTCGGCCCCTCGTCCCTTGACCGAAATGCATCAGTGTGGTCTTCGGGAAAGAGTCTTCCGAAGGTAAACTGAACCATTGTCCTTTATTAAGGTTTAGTGTCCTTTTACAACATACTCATGAATATCTCATGGTACTCCTTATGCTCCACTCTATTACTCGTCTCTTTTGACATGCTACCCAAAGCGTGCTTGGGATTCTTAGATATATAGTTCAAGGACACATAAAAAAATATCGTACCTGATTCGAGCAAATGAGAAACAGTTATTAAAGCGAAGATAAGTATCTTTGTTCGTAAAAGACAAACATTACAAAGGGCAATAACACGATCTCCCTCTGCATCGTCTTACCTTAAAACCCCAAATAAAAGTCCTAAAAAAACTTGTTAAAAATACTAACAGTAAGTTAGCTTTAAGTTTTGCCTGCACAAGAAAAACTGAGCTCATAACTTCCTACTCTACTAAAAAATATTTAAATGTGTCTACCAAATACCTAGCAAAAATTACAACTAATCCTCCCTTCGTCAGACCTGCAGAAAATTAGTCAAACGCATATACGAACACAAATATAACATTCGCTCTATAAACACATCTGATACTCTATTTAAGACATCTCTAATTGATTCCGTTCCCACCTTTAATCTAGTCCCAGATTATTATTCTCACAAACAGGTTTCCAAAATGATTAATAATTTATGCATATATTTTTCTTTGCTTTGCATTGTTCCCTTTCCTTTGCTTTGGTCTTATATAAAACCAATTAAGGGAATTCGCAGTGCTCATTTTACAGCTGAGTAATGACGGTCTCAAAACTAGTCTTGTAGTCAGAATATATATTTTCTATCATTTTGATGTTTTCTCACTTGATTTATCAGCGTTAACAGTACTCTCTACAAAGATTGAGTTATAAATAAAATATTCCGAAAATTTTGAGCAAATAGATTTGTAATTTAAGAATCTTAATTTCTATAAATTTTTACAAAGACTTAAAATTCAAGATAATCGATAAAAAATAATAAGAATAAATAGAATAAAGGTAACTACCGAACTATATTCTTTGTTCATTAAGATTAATTTGACACAACGTAACACAAAACTGAGATTGATATGAAGAACTAATTTACTCACATTACGATTTCCCGAAAATCGAGCTAATATTTTTTTTAAATCGAGGTGCTAGCTGTTAAGGAATAGAATACGAGGACCGGTCAATAAGTTTTGCAATTCGGATATAAGGAAACGTGATATGAGGAAAAGTGTTTTATTATTTTTCAATATAACTACCCTCGACTTCAATGCACTTGCGCCACTTGTTCCTGAGGCTTCAAATTCCCTACAACCAGAAATCTCCTGACTGCTGTTCAATCCACTCCTGGACGGTGAGCTGGACATCTTCATCGTCCCCAAACCGGCGTCCTTGCAGTGCAGCCTTGAGCTGGCGGAATAAAAAGTAATCGCTAGGGGCCAGAACTGGACTGTAGGGGGGATGGTTGAGCTCCTCGAATCCGCACTCGCGCAGGGCAGCTTGTGCAACTCTAGCCTTGTGGACTTTGATGACGTTGAAGTTTATCATGGAGCATGAGGTTTCGTGAAGTTTCTAAGGATCCAACCGGCAGAGACCTTGGTCATGGCCAAATTGTCGTGAATGATGTTGATAACACTTCTATGTGATATTACAAGTTCTCGATCGATTTCTTCGACCTTCACCCGTCGATTTTCGAGGATCATCCTGTCCACACGGGCATCCTGGACGGGGTTCATTTGCAAGGGTCTCACGACCATGGCGAAACTCCCCATTCCAGCGAGCAATGCTTGCATAGGAAGGGGCGGTGTCGGTATATACTGCAACCGTGCGTTCATGGATCTATTGCATTCTTGCCTTCCTTGGTCAAAAATTTAAACACCTCACAGTGCTCATCCTTCTCCATGGTTGAAAAATTTGTGACTGACGATCTGTGATCAGCTACTGCTTCTTAAATAGACGAGGAACGAGCGTGCGGCTGCAGGTCCTGACTGGTCATAACTTGTCCTAACACCCCCACAAACAGCCATTCCCCTTCCTCTGTTTTGGCCTACCGATTCTAAAAACTTATCGACCGCCCCTCGTAAGTTTAGTTGAATACAAAAATTTTATATCTTAATTCTTTTGTAAACTTATATTTCTCTTATAGAATTGCGTCCTTTTAGTAGGTAGGGGAAGGCTGAGCTTTCTTGCTGAACTACAGAAACAAGAACCAGCAAAAACCCTAAGATCCGCTCAAAGCCAGTCCGCTTACACAATCAACGTTAGTGTATCATGCTTTTTTTGCTTTTTTTCCTGCTGTTTTTCTGTTATATTTTTTTTGTTAACTATTTCAACTCCACGGTACATGTGTACCCTTGACATGCAGGTTCAGCTATCCCTCAAATACACGAACACACTTTTTCGAACCAGGGTAAAGGAAGTGATAGGATAGTATTCCCTTCGCCCGCATGAAAATAATATACTTATATGACAGACAGAAAAACAATAGGGGAATTCACATTCTCTCCATGCATGGAGGCGTCGCTGGCATCTTTCTATTCATCATTTCACTTTAATCCTCAAATCCTTATAATATATGACGTTTTAATCTGTGCTCCTATACGTTATATTTACACTATTGAAGAAGAAGATTGAATGGCCCCCCAAAGTACGAAGTTCGCAAACCTAATAACATTAGATATTTGATTTCATTAGTTTGAATAGGTTTCTCCTATGTCAATTGTAGAAATTCAATTTATAAAATATATGAATTTCACTGTTTTAATGAAATCGCCAAACACAGGCAGAAGTTCCAGAGGTAGGCTTCTGGCACCAAATTGCATTATTTAATAGGTCTAGCAAGGAAGTCCACAAATACACGCACGGTGGATTTCTCAAATCTTAAAAATTGACGTTTGTAAATTAAGGAAATATTACACCAAGCTAATAAATAAAGAACCAAAGATAATTAGGAAATGAAACTATATATATGTTAAACTGTACCAATAGATCTGAGGCAACCGTTCGTTAGAGTCGCACAGAAACCCAGGAACATAGCAAGATATCATATGTGACCACCTGAAAAAATACAAGGATCGCACACAAACAAACATACGCGTGTTGGGATCATTTATCCGTAGTGAATATATATAGACTCACTAGCAAAATTTCACAGAGACCTGCCACAAGCGATTATATATAAGAAAGCTAAATATATGGGAAATATTTAGGCCCACAGGTACAAAGAGCTGTCGGTAACTACATACAAGGGGTGGAAATAACGAACAACCTAGATGAATGGCCTTGCCCCAAGGACAATTCAGTGTCACTCCCCTTAGAGACCAAACATATATATATATATATATATATATATATATATATATATATATATATATATATATATATATATATATATATATATATATATATATATATATATATATATATATATATTAATATACATATTATATAAATCTGGTGTCAAGTGTGTTGGGGTTTTTACGAACCCGTGTCATTTTAATTTCGACATTAGAAGTTCCCTTGTTATTCACGTACTTCCCTTTTTTTCAAAAAAATTTTATTGTACTGGCAGAAGGCAAGTTCACGTTATTTGAAGAGCAGTGGAACGTAATCTATTTAGATTTTGTGTTGAAGCCCAGGTAATTAATATTTTTTTATTGTGTTCGAATTTTGGAGACTCTCCTGGTTATTAATCCAAAAGAGTTAAGGTCTTTGGTGTCCTAATTCCGGTAGGACCATTTTAATTTTTTTCCCGCTTAGAAACAGCAGAGGTAGGTAGCTGTATCTTTTTTTTTTGTGATCAAGGCCTTCACGAATATTCAAGTATTCGTTTCGCGTGGGTAGTATCCTAGCTCGTTCGCATATCAGTGCACTGTTCCCTCAGTTAACTGCGTAAAAATGTCATCCTTCAAAAAATTCTAGAGTCAGTGCGAAATGTTAGGTCTTTCGGGCAAAGAACTGCTAAATTACGTACAGGAAGAAGAGAGGAACGAACAGGCAGAGCGAACGGAATTGGAGATTGAGGAGAACAAACTGAAGATGGAGGGGAACAAACTGAAAACGGAGATGGAGAACAAACTGAAGATGGACATGGAGATGGAGTAAAACAAATTGAAGATGGAGATGGAATAACGTGAACAAATTAGGCAGCATGAGCTGGAAATGAGCCGAAATCAAATGGATTCTCAGTCCATCGGTTCCCGGGCTGAAATTCCCCAAACTCCTTCAGTCCACCTTCCCGCTTTTAATGATGGAGAGGATTTGGATCATTTTCGGCCAGTTTGAGAGAATCTTTCAGATTAATAGATGGGATCTCAAAAATTATGGCGTCGCTCGCTTACTTCCCCCTGCTAAATGCTAAGTTAAGAAATATCTTCGATCCCTCACCCCGGAAGCAACTATGGACTATTCTACATTAAATTCCGAATTGTTAACCGCTGTTCATATGAATAGCGAATTCTACCGCTCCCGATTCAGCCAGGAGAGGATCCGCCCTGACCAAACATTTCGACAACACAAGTACATCCTCCAAAGACACCTTTAGTGTTGGCTGGATGCGTGCAAGATTCCCCAGGCCTACGAGTCCCTTCTGGACTTCTTCCTTAGAGATCAGCTTTTAGCTGCCGTGGCTCCCGAAATTCGCGCCTTCATTAAGGATAAACGTTGCGCCACTTTCAAAGAGTGCTTGGAAGAGGTCGATGTTTAACGGGTAGTCACGATTTATACCCTAAGGATGTTAAAAAGGCTCACCAATGGTCCTCCAAAACTAAAATTATGGCCCTAAGAACCCCTTTAAATTGGTTCCAAGATTTACCAAAGCTCGTAGTCCCGCGAAGCCAAGAAACCTCCATCCATCGGAACACCGAGACGTTAGGCCCCTAGTTTCTTCTCCCCCGGTTGTGCCGTACCAAAGGAACCCGATCGTCTGCTACACCTGCGGAGTTCCCGGCCATTACTGCACGAACTGTCCTCAAAACTCCCGATTCACAAACTCTTAGTCCCACCAAGTACACCAAATCTAGGCCACCCCTGATCCTCCTTCGTCGCCTCAGAAGACTCCCGAACCTCCCCTGCCTGACAAAGACCCGGTCTATCAGGTAAACTTCCTCTTTAATGAGAACAACCCTGGTGGATTTAAGTTCGAGAACGGAACGGTGAACGGTCGCCAAGTATCCACCCTCGTCTGTGACACCGGGTGCACCTGCATTATAGTGTCTGAGGACCTACCTTCCCCTGTTGATCCCGACCACAAGAAATTTGCGGTGGTCCACGACTACCTTGGCCGGGCCAGTCGTTTCCCAGTAATTCATTGTCACATCGAGTGTGACTATAGGTCCGGTTGGGCCGAAGTGGTAGCGGCCCCAATTCAGTTCTGCTCCGTTTTATTGAGTCAGAACCCCCCTAATTCACGACCATCATGGGGCCCAGCCCGTAATTACCCTTGCACATGCAGCACTGGGATTCCGTGCACATGTTCCCCTGAAAACCCATATCGACCGAGAGTTCGAAGCCCTCCGGAGCGATAAGTTTTCCCGTGCCCGGAAGGAGTGCGCAACTCTCTTCCTCTTTGGGAGAAAACTAAAGCGCTCGAGCGTGAGTCCACCCGAGGTGCCAAACGAGTCTCGTATCCCGTGAAGAAGGACTTATTGAGAGGTTTAAGACCCCATTGGACCTTAAGTCGCGAGAACGGAAATTCAAGCCTGGCACGAAGGTGCTGGTGCTACTTCCAACGGGAAGCAACAAAATCCTTAGCCAGTGAAAGGGACCCTACCCCGTCCTCGAGGCTAGAGATTCCGTGGACTACCTCACCCATACTCGGGCGGGAGCGAAGGTTTTCCACGTGAATTGTCTGAATAATATCTCATTAATGTTCCTAATTATGATTTTTGGGGGGTCCACTAAATTGTTAAGTTATTTTTTGTCCCAAATTTATGCCTCCATTTAATTGTATCCCTTTTTTTGTGGTTACACTGAAATGTCGCCAATGTTCTCCTGTGATTTCTCTTTTGTTTAAAATTTTATTAGTTAAATTCTCTATAATCGACCTGTTTAAGGCTTATGCCCGTAAATTCCCCGCTAAGGTCAGATTTACGTTCTTTTTGTGTACACCTGTCGTAGCAGGTAAGAATTTCCCTAAACCTTTGATAATACTAGTTTGACGGGTTGGGATGATCCTTTCCTACGCAACTGCTCTGTAAAGCATCATCTTTTGGTTAAGAGATGTGTGAGGAAATCCCCACGTGGCAGATCTCCAGCAGAAAGGAACTCTCATGTGCAGCAGAAGGCCCAGTTAGGCCTAAAGTGGTAAGCCTACCCCCCCCCCCCCCTTCCACAAGCGGTAGCCTAGAATCGAGTCCCCCACGATTCACCTTTATGCGAGCTAAAATAGCTCTGCAAGAAGATTCGAGGCCCTTCGAGAGTAGAGCTGTTTCCCGCTAACCTCCAACTCCGGGGAGAGCCTCGGATATAAATAACGCTCGACTCCCCGGAAGAGACACAGAGTTGAGAGAAGTTTCGCCAGAACCCAGAAGATTTCCCCATGGTTTCAAGTCAAGTGCTAGCAACAAAGCAAAGTGACAGCTGGACTATTTTGGGTATTTGGAATTAGCCCCAGCCAGGAGGTAATTCCACTGAACGATCGCCCCGAGTAATTTTCCCGACTTCTTTCATCAACTCCTGTCGAAGCCCCTTATTTCGGGTAGCCGAAATACTCTCCCCTGGACCGGAAGTTACCCCCCTTTCCTTGCTTTTGGAGAACCGTGATCACTCCAACCTCCCACTCTGAAGTCCGAGCGGTCTCACCACGTGCAGAAGACATCCGTAAGCCACCCCTCTCCCCCATTCAGTGACCCAATTGAGTTAATCTCCCTCCCCCTTCGTTTATTGATGTGATTTTTGCCCGTTAATTTTCTGAGGTAATTTTACACTTTAAATTCTCCTATTAATTTTGGGGGGAAAATTAAATTTTATTTTTTGTACATCTCTCTTTAAATAACCTTGAACATTGACAATGTCTATAATTTACCTTACTCTCTCGTTACTAAGCCCGTCTGAACGCGTGGTTTTCCCTCCCTTTTGTTGGTTCGCTTTCAAGTTATTGATCCTCTCCCATATATATAATATCGTATTGATATAATGTAATGTCATACCACAACACCGGGTGTTGGGCCTCTTTACAAGATTCCTGCTTTAGGTAAATGATGATTGCTATTGCTACGATTAAAACAAGGGACCCAATCACTACAGCATTAGTACAGTATGAAATGAGTTGTATTATATCAAGGATTCTTGCATAATAGTTTTGATAGTGATTAAGAGTTTCAAACATTTTGTTTTCCAAATCTATTGCTGGAAACTGGTGAACAGTTCAGTCCTAAACGACAAATTTAGGAGTTCGGTTTTAAGAATTGTGAAATCCACATTTGGAAGATATATGGAGTTTTTTCAATGAGATGCATTCGTTGGGGAAAAATACTCAGTATCTTCTGTTTTTATGGAAGTACGACTGTGGTTCTATTTGATGGAGAATATTAATTTGCCGGGGTTAGTCTAAAGAAAAAATTCATGTAATCGGGTAAATAGGGATAAGAACTGGTCGATTCCCATGGATACTCCATAAATTCACAAGCGGGGAGGTGACGATTTTCGATTAAATACATTAAGTATGGGTTCCTCTTTGCGACTTATAATTTATGAACAAGCGGACACAGAACAATGGATTGGGCTACAGGGTGCTTAGAGAATGGAGCTTTTACCTCCAAAACCTCTAAATATAAACGGTAATCACTTGAAACAAATGCACATGCAGGCGCATTTGAATAGTACAGGCGACTAATACGAGTATTATTTGAGAAGGGGGTGGGAAAAGTTCTTAGGCAGTATGCAATGTAGGGGGTTTTAAATGAAGGGGATTTTTCGATGGAAGGTCTAAGCTTCGTTTCCGTGGAAGGTCCAAATGTACTCGAAAAATCATTGTAGGTTTTCTATTGTGGGAGAAAACACAGGATTTAGTTTCAGCTGGTTAGAAGCTGTAGTGATCAAGCTAAACATGGCAGTACAGGGCAGAATGTTAGCGAGAGTAAGCTGTTTTGAAGCAAACTGTTTAGCTTGTAAAACTTTTCCCTGAAGAAATTTTTAATTTTCCAGGTATCTATTTAACAGCGTAAGACAGATGTTAATAATACTGGTAAATTTTGTTTGTAGATCATTGGTAAAAAAGTTTTGTAAAAGATGGTTCATGTTTGTGAGATTTTTCATTGCCGAATGGTGTAGTTAACTAAATTATTTACGACGTGTTCTATTTTAAGTTGTTCACTTGCGATGACTTGTACATTGAGTTAAATTTTGTTTACATCCTTCGTAGTATAAGTCCGAATAGTCCTTTTAGTATTTTTCCACAAAGTCAATTAAAGCACTTTTTTTTCCAGCCTTCCCATAAGAATTTTTAATCCAGGGATCTTTTGCTATGTGACGGATTTCGTTTTCCATGAGTCGGAGGTATTCCAAGGTGTGTGTCATCTGTTGATCGTCTAAGTAATCCAAGCCAAATAATACAGTGTAAATATAATAGAAATATATGGGAGTAGTTGTTTTTAGTGTGTAAGTTCATTTCTAGATAAGAGCGTCTATGATGAGTATCATAGATCGCTTTAGTTAGAGTGTGGAGGTTCTTAAGGAAGTGTGTAAGTTGTTTTCCAATAATTTGGGGGAGCTCTAGTTCTACAAAAACATTCGCAAAGCCTTTAACTAATTTCCATCTCCTATCTTTTCAATTATCACACCGGTTGAGAGCATTGACGAAGGTGAAAATTTTAAAATCCACAATAAAATCCTGACTGTTATCTGAGAACCTATTGTGGGGGAATTTGATAACTATTGGTAGGTAATGATGGTTTGTATGTGGGGTTGGCTTTTCGATATGGAAGTGACGGGGGAGGCAGGGCTCAGACTTTGGGAGGTTCCGGCTTTCTTTAAGCTATTTCAGTTGGTACTAGTCCTACTGCTTTGAGTTCTTCCTGAAAAGGTGAAGGTGGTCGTACTATTTATGAAGCAAGTGGCTGAACTGGGGATGTATTGTTATCAAATGATTTGAGTTAGCAAGATTTTTACTCATCACTTGGGTCAACAGGTAGGTTCTTTTTGAGAGGGTGGGTCCCCTAACGGTCTGTTTTACTGGAGCTAAGTTTCGTTGGAGATATGAGAATCGAGCATTAAGGCACCCCCTTTTGGGAATGGTCGCTCGGGAGGCTATTTTTAGATGATCTCCATGCACTAGTTTTATGCGTTCTAGGTCCCTTAGATCGAGAATTTCAAGCCTAATTTCTGCCAAAGTCTTTCATTATTCTATATGGTCCATCCAATCTGGGATATAGTTTCTTATTAGTGTTTGGGGGTACGAAGCTTTAAATATAGCATCGCATCCAGACAAATATGGCACGTTGGGGTGAGTTGCTTCGGTGTTGTTGCTTCTCCATTTGGGTATTCTGGTGGTTTAGTTCCCTACTAACAAGGTCAAAAAATTTAAAAGCACGTTCTGTTAACTTAGTTGCAATGTCTGTGTTGTAGGAGTTAGTAGCGTAGTCAGGGTTTCAAACGACCTCCGCCTCAATTATATCGTAGGGGAAGCGTTTGACACAGTGAGATAATGCAAAGGGAGGGGATCTCCAATTGCTAAATGATAGGCGCAGTTGATGTCAGTCTGGGCAAGCGCTAGGCATTCATCCCAATGAGATGAAATTTGTACTATTGATCGAAGAAGAATCAAAATATTCCAATTTTGCCCTTCCACTAAACCATTTGAGGCTGGGTGGTCGGAAATTATATACACATTAGTTATGTTGCACAATCTACAGATTTCCTCCATCAATATTGAAGAAAAGTTGGCAGCATTGTTGGAGATCAGTACTTCGGGGGCGCTTAGAGTTTTGATAATGCGATCAACGAGATCTTTGGCAACTATTTCAGCTGCTTATTCAGGAATCGCTACCAATGCATCATAGCGAGTAAAGTGGTCCGTAAATACTAATATATATTTATTGTTACTTGGTGTCTCCCTAAGAGGTCCTAAAATATCTAAGAATTTCTAACAGTTCAAACGCGACAGTTTCTGGCCTCATAGTTCCTTGTATCTCAACCACATGGATTACTCTTTTAGGGCTACAGTTGAGAAAAAGACCACCTGCTCGGACTGAAAAATCAAGAACGAAGTCATCGTAAAAATGAAGGAGGAGTTCGAAGATCTTCCCAGGTAGCCAATGAGGAACGCTGCATCTAGATTCGAAGCCATCGTGAGGTCGCGTTGGAAACTGAGGGGTGGAAGCTACTTTGAGTAAAATGTTATCTCGCAACGATAATCTTGTTTATATTATAGAATTTTTTAATTCATTAATTTTAACTAAGATATTTCAGTTTATTTTGTTATGAAAAGAGTCAAATTTAGCCCGAAATCATGTATATGGTTTTTAGTCAGTACTTTTCAGTACTTTTGCTCCTATTTTATTTACAGTTGCGAAATACGTTTTAATATGTGAAAATACACATGTCCCAATATCCTTGCAAAATTGGAAAAGATTGAATTCAATATAACGATTTATTGGAAATGAATTCCAAATTCCTTTAAATCGAAAGTATGACCCCTACGCTTCTTTTTCATGCAAGGAGTTTTGAAGCCTTAGTTGATATTCCAAAATCTCCTCCAAAATTATTCAACTCATGCGAATCCCTTACGAGCTGACTCATCTGCAATTTCAAAATCTTCATCATTGCTCTCACTGAGTTCTCAATTTGATCCAGGTAAATTAGGCACTGGACTTATAGCCGATCATATATTAAGATGCTCGATTTTATAGTTTTTTATTGTTATATCCTTATGTTTTACATCAACAAATATAATAGACTGTGCAATGAACTTTTGTCCCTCTCCAAATCATAGGTATACCAAATACCAACTTATCACCTGTTTGCTTTGTTCTAAATCCATAAACTCTCCACACAATGCTTACACGCTTTTTTGAGGAACCCAAGCCTTGTCTTGATAAGCTGCAAAGGAAAACTTTTCTGAACAAAATAAAATAGAGCGTAGTTGAAAAACAGCATGCCGATTTTAGTCTAAACTAAAGGAAAAATCGAATTCAATTGTACCCCTGTGTAAAGGAATTCCTGTGGTCAAAGAAGTGCTCAAGTCATAAGAAAAAGCGCATGCAAACTTCTCATCAATATTTTGTTCACTTGTCTATGAGAGAGAAATTATTGTTTTATGTTTATGTTTGTATCTATAAGTTTTGTTCTCTAGTTATGGATACATCATTTATTGATATAAACATTTCTGCCCTACTAACTTTTTTTAGCCCCTTTTTATAAAATGAAACTAAAATAATATCAGAAGCAACTTTAAAAGAATATTCGGTGCAATGATATTGTATATAATAAGCAGTTTTTCTTTGTTTGCTCATTTTAACTTTTGTACAATGATTTCAGAGTAAAAATTAATTAATCGTAATGAGAAAAGTTCTGAAATTAAATTACCTCACAAATATTAGTAGATAAAGTCCTCTATAATTTATCATCACTTGAATTATACCCCATTAAGCAAAATTGCGCCCATCATTTTATCTCGTAAAATGGAAATTCATATCAAATTGATCCCATGTGGTGCAGCATCTCTTTCTGTTAGATTCTATCCGAGGGGAAAAGTTCCACACAAGTCTCCTTACAACCTCCCTCCATGCACTCTTATCATACATAATATCATCGAAATGTTCTTGAGTCCATGCTCTCTATATTACACCGTCATTCACACGATAAACTGACCATTATACCCGGTTTCCCAACACTTCGGTACCCCTGAAGCTCACTTCCATATTTTTTCTTCACTTGTCTATTTCCATCCATTCTTTATATGATTACACAGCCTCTGAATACTCTGAGTCACAATCTAGTTTTCACAATTCTTCAAACGCAATTCTCACTTACCAAGTCGTTTTTTAAAATACCTACCTTTCCCAAACAAAGATTCAATCTTAAATTGGCTTTCTGCCCTGCTCTCAATCTAAATCATTGCTTCTCCTTCCTTGCCATAGTCTCATTCATATATAATAAAATTAGCACCATCATACTCTCATGCTGATTCCTTCACATCCCTGACCCAAAGTCTTAGAATACATTATAAATTTATTTAATTTAATATCATCCCCATACTAACTATTTATAAGCATCTCCCTGTCATTCTCATCTGAACGATTGAGCAATTCTAGGCAAATCTCTCTTTTACTCTACACTGCAATTTTTATTTTGTTATGTCGCCATTTAGCGTTATTTCTCTATTTGCACTTGTATTACACCAACATATGGATAATGTACTGCCAATTATCACTTTTAAATAGTTAAAGTTCTCCTACTCCTAAACATTGTCATTTACACTTCCTTCTCTCTTTCTCTCTGATGGATTCAACATCTTTTGATTTGGACCCCCTCCTCCTCCTTGTTTCTCAGAGGTCCATAAAGGGACGGCCCTGTGTACAGAGTTAAACTAGAAGCTGGAGGAGTGGAACGACCTACTAGCCACAGTCTCTCGGAAGTCCTAACATTTTCCTAAAAATAATCTTTATTATCCCTTTCTGACATCTTTTGTGGTGGTGCAAATTTATCAATATAGCCATTGACCAGCTTTCATCAAGTTATTCCTGTTTTGGCCGTGGAGGTGGATGTTAACCTACACCTTCACAGATCTTTATGGGGTGGAGGTAATCAGCTTTCACTCTTTCCAGCACTTTGCCCTTCTAGCGTTCCCATGATTCCTTTCCTTCGCAATGGGATTTCCGGTGTAACATTAACTGGCAGGAATGGGAGGGGGGTGTATATCGGGATAATTCTGGGTCCTACTTGACCCAACACTCGCAGTTATCTTCAAAGCTTAAATTTGAAATATCACATGGAAGTGTTATCAACATCATCCACGACAATTTGGCCATGACCAAGGTCTCTGCCCGTTGGGTCCTTAGAAACCTCACGCCCCATGATCGACCTCAACGTCGTCAAAGTCTACAAGACCAGAAGTGCACAAGATGCCGTGCGCAAGTGCAGATTCGAGGATCTCAACCATCCCCCTACAGTCCAGAACTGGCCCCTAGCGACTAGTTTTTATTCTGCCAGCTCAAGGCTGCACTGCGTGGACGGCGGTTTGGCAAAGATGAAAATGTCCAGCTCACCGTCCAGGAGTGGATTGAATAACAGTCGGGTAATTTCTGGTTGTCGGGAATTCGAAGCCTCAGGGACAAGTGGCGCAAATGCATTGAAGTCGAGGGTAGTTATATTGAAAAATAATAAAACACTTTTCCTCATATCTAGTTTCCTTATATCCGAATTGCAAAACTTATTGACCACCCCTCCTATTTTGTTTAGATACCTAGAATTTTTTTTATTAGTAACACTGTGTAACACAGGCGATCAGGTAGTCGTATAGGAAAAGGGTACGGAAATAACTTAAAAGGGCTTAGGAAAAGTTGATAGGTCGGTGGCTAGACAGCGCTGCGTGGTGTAGTTGGGTGGGTCTCGGGGTGTCTATGACTGGGTGGCGGGTGGTCAGGAAGAAGGTCGTGTCTGCTTAGTCTGAAACGCGTTATTCATGATGCCCTCAACTTATGCGTAGAACGGCATGGGTTGCGTGTGGCCATAGACTGCGGAGTATCACAGTGCCATCACAATATACCGTTTTGCGTTTAGTGCAGTGTATATGGGGTCTCTAGCCAGTTTTCAGAGTTGTTTTGTGAGTCTAGTGTGGGCGTATGTGTCGAGGGGTGCTAATTTGTTTTTATCGTGTAGTGTGGACATTTTTGCTTACAGGAAAAGGCGGCAAGCGCCCTTCAGAGCAGAGTTCTGAATGCGCTGAGCCTTCTTCTGTCACGTGACACTCGCAGCTACAAGTGATAGTGGGGCGTACGTGACAAAGGTCGCCCGAGTGTTTTATATAGGTGTAACTGTATTTTCTTGGGGGATCTCTTGCGCCATTGACCTCCGTGTCATCTGAGGATTGGTGGCAATCAGCCATTTATCCTCGTATTCTGCCTTTACGTCTAGTATTATTTGTGCGTGATGTGGGATCTCGTCTGGTCCGCGGCCGCTGACGAGAATGGTCTCGTTCCCAGGGTAGGACACTGTGAATGTGTGACAGCAGTTTTCGGGGGGGCGTGGGGTGTCGTTTGTGTACATTATGTAAAGTGTGGGTGAGAAGCTTCCTTGGGGAACGCCTGAGCGTGGTGTGGAAGGTTGTGAGAGGATATTATTTTATTTAAGGTGGCATCTCCGTTCAGTGTGGGAGTGCGAGAGGAGCCTTCTGGGGCAGAGAGTTAACGACGTATTGTCGGCAAATTTCCAAAAGAGTCCCTCGTGCGACACCTTATTAAAGGCCTTTGGAGAGTGTCTTTTGACGTACGTAGCGTTTTTTTATTCTGTCGTGATCGATGGTCACAACCACATGAGTGGACTGGCCCATTCTGAACCCATATTGGGTGGGGGAAGAACCAGTCTCTCTCTTCCAGGTAGTCCCGTAGATGGCAGTTTGATCATACGTTTGAGTATTTTGCCTAGGTGTTCTAATAGAGCAATAGGCCTGTAATTGTTTGAGTGTTTGAGTTCATTTTTCATTTTGTGTAGAAGTATGATGTGATAGGCCGTGTCATACTCTAGAATTTTATGAAACTGGTAATGAGGGGTATTCAAATGATGAATTTCGGTAAAGAAAACATACTTTTGGCAGAAAAGGTAAATTCTCATTGATCTAACTTACATTAATTTGAAGTTGAAATATTGTTAGTTCTGGGTAATTTACTATATTTCATTATTAATTTAGTTCCCCATTAAAGATTAAATTTACAGTTTTCTATCATCAATACATTCATGTAGTCTGAAAAATATTTGTCTAAAAAAATTTAAAAATGTAAAGCCGGTGGTATTAAAGGCTGTGGATCATTTTAGAATAACATATAATAATTTGGTAGAGATTATTTCATAATCTAAGTGCCATTTTTTCATTTGCAGATATACTTGCGATTAGTGTGACAATGGCGAAAATCAAGACAAGGTCCCAATCAAGCTCTCATCTAAGTAATTTGTTGGGACTGGGCAAGAGCTGATGGTGTCTGAGTTACCAACACTAAGAGATATTTTGAGGTTCGGAATCTACTTGCGGGAGCAAAGTGAAGATGACCGGAGAAATTATGAAGTGGACCAGCTGGTAAAAGACATCTATCAGGGCTTGATTAATCAGTGGGCCAAAGCTAATGCTCTCTTCAAACCGGTTACCTCTCGTAAATCAAAAGGTCACAATAATATCAAAGCTTAAGGAGGTGTGGGAGGAGGCAGTAAAAGTTTCCCTTGGTAAAGCAAAAATTGAATTAAAAGAGAAGTTTATTGCAAAACTAGATAAATTATTTGATATATTCACGTCAAATGTCAAATTTCCAGTTGTGGAGAAGTAGGTTGTAATGGCTATGAGACTGAAGCCCACATTAACTGCTGTTTTAGTAAAGAGAAAAAAATACCTACTAGGGAACTGGCCTTTATTAAAAGACAAAAGGAGAAGGTTGGAAGTAAAGGTACCTTTCAAATTGGAGGTCCTGATATTCCAGAGCATAATGGAAAATTAAAAGCTTTAGAAACGAGAGAAAAAGAAAGGATAACAGAAATAAAGAGAAAAAGTAAGAAGGAAAGCGCTGTTTCAGCAGGAAAAGCAGCTAGAAAAGAAACCGAGTGTTTTTTGCAGAAGGTGAAGATCTGAAGGCAGAAAATTCTAATGGTGACAACAGTTTGGGTGATGAAGTAACTTTTGAAGCTGTCCAAGAGCTGGAATCTTCCACCAGGAATAGAAAGAATTATGATGAAATTCCAAATATTGCTTTTGTTAGTTTAAGCTATGGTGTCGGATTGAGACCAACCACAGCTATAGCAACAGCAGCATTAATAGATGCTAAATTCATTACTGAGGAAGATACAAGTAAGGTATTTGATAAGAATAAAGTTAAGAGAGCACAGGAAAAGCTAATGACAGTTATTAAACATGAGTTGAAGAAAAATTAAGGAAGGATGGGGGAATTTCATGTCTTCTTTGATGAACGAATTAATGTGACAAATTTTATGATATATGCAGAGGGAAGTGAAAAATTGTGTGAGGGTATGGAACGTACATACTAGCATGCCGCCAAACAATCGTGGGAACGAAAGAAATTTGTCGTTTGAGTTGACCTTCGTCTCCTCTTCCCTCCCCCCCTTCCCCAACAGGCGACAGGAAGTCTGACGAAAGAAGGCCTATCTCACAGAGAAGCCTAAATTCTATTTGCCTTCTTTATGGTACCATGGAGATTGTCCAGAAGGCGCTGCAATAAGCGAATTGTCGTGAATGGAATCTCACTCTCGATTTCACACAGTCCGCGGTATAAATAACAACGCTGTCCAACCCCCTGCAAGCAGTGTCCCAAACCTACTCGCGTAACCCTCACGTTGAACGAGAGTCGTTGCCGTAACGTATCGACTGCCAATGCGCTGCCGAGTTAACTTGGTCGCTGTCTTAAAGTGTTCCTGAGGCAAATCCCGCCCCGCAGATTCTGTGACTAGAAGAATACACTCTGATGCTCAACGTAATTTGAGAAAAAAAAAATGAACATCCAAATAGTTACTGGAAGTTACTATTTGATAGTGTTACATCCAGTTAGGAGTGAACTAGCCAGAACGGCAGTCAGCAACCCCGAACCCGTCGTTTTATCCCCCCTCTCCCCGAGAACTCGTGTTAACGCCACCCGAACCACCTTGTCTGGACCTGAGTAGTCGTATCTCCAATCTATCACAATTGATGGTAATCTGTAAGCCCAGTATCCCTCTATTCTTAAATTATCTATTAAATTAACAAAGATTGATACTCCCATTGAGTCATTATAAATCTAGACGCTTAATGTCAGTGTTATCCTCCCCTCCTTGTTTAAAGTGATTCAAGTGAGTCATTCTCTGATATTGTTATTTATAATTGCTGTCAACCTGGACTAATCCGGTTTAATATTTAATCCTTATTTACCGAAATGCTCGTTTAACTATTGCTTCTAATTATTATTTTGGTGTAAAGTAAAGTTTATTTTTGTATGTGTGTTTATTTGTGGCTCCTTCTTTTTGACGTACCCTTGGCAAGACTTTCATTAAGAATCCCTTCGGCTAATTTATTTAACCCCTTTTATGCACTCTTAGAATTTAACAAACACAAACCTTTCCCTAGTAACAAGTGTGACTTTTATAGTGAGAATCCTGGCTACGGCACAACCCGCCTCTTACTAGCTTTCGCACGTTCAGTAGGAATTAAAGCCTATATATATATATATATATATATATATATATATATATATATATATATATATATATATATATATATATATATATATATATATGATCGTAGATTCAGTCATAGGGTCTCAATACCATCGACTTAAACAAAAGCAGTGTGGCCAGATCAAGGACTAGAAAAATTATTGGACCAGACTATGAGCAATTCTACGACAAATTGTTTCCAGCAAAAACAGTAGAGGAGCATTACACTGTCATCAGTGAGCATGGGAGCAATTAGCTCTTCCACTTTTTCTCAGAAAAGTCTACAAAAGATGAGTCACATGAAGAAAAGATCGCTAAAGCTATGTTTGGATGGCTGAGGGAAAGGGGTTTAGATAAAAGCTTAAGGGCCATTGGAGGAGACTCCACGAATGTA
Source organism: Ceratothoa steindachneri (assembly GCA_963969495.1). NCBI lineage: Eukaryota > Metazoa > Arthropoda > Malacostraca > Isopoda > Cymothoidae > Ceratothoa > Ceratothoa steindachneri. The sequence goes on along the minus strand of OZ018338.1, from coordinate 57,169,326 downwards.
AACACAGGTCGAAATTCTGGAGTAATACGATTAATGGAACTACATTTATGCAGAAGGATTGTTTGGTTGGTCTGTAGCCGGCACACTTGGGAACTCCCTCTCCTCATCTAATTATCAACCTGGATGACCCAACGCTATCTGACAACAGATATTCCAGACCAATAAGAAAGCTCCTTGACTCTGTTACAGTCTTGGATATCAGCCCAAATTTCACTCAAATATAATTAGGTCCTCCTCTTCCCAAGATACCTCAAGAAGTATTGCAAGATCTTTCAACTCATCAATACTACGGCTTTAGAATCGTATCGGCAATTAGAGATGGAGTGCTTCATACAGGGCTTTCTCTTTTGGAAATAGGACCAGTATATCAGAGTCGCTGGCTGACCACAGCTACCAGACTTCTTCGGCTGTGGGTCTCAAAGAATGAGCTCACAGGAAAAGCCTTTAGAAATCTACGAATGATTGTTGAGTTCTTCATTGTTGTATATTACCCATGCTAGTTTAACGTAAAGATTAAACACTCTTGGACCGAGGGACCTAGGCACATTCTTTATCAACTTCACTGCCATAAGTCTCAGAGGAAGGATGTCTTGGATATTCTTTTCCCAACTGTTAAAACATGAGCTTGTTATGCATACAGTTAAGCCATCCTTCAAACCCTTCTATGCTCTGAAGATCAGGAATAGAGAACTCAAGGGGTAAAAAAAATCCAGACCATCAGGGGAGAAGAGGACCCAGATACTCAACTGGAAAACTCTTTTGTAAAGCTTCGAGGGACACCAGACATCAATTATGATGCTACCAGGATTCGAGATCTGATCACTTGGTCAGAGAATGTATCTGAGAAACATCTCACTTTTTCTTTAAGTAATTCTGAATTTAAAAACTTCATTGACTCTGCTATTAAAGTACCTGACTGGCCTTGTCACACACAGAGCATTGAGAGGGTTTAAAAAATGGTGACTGAGGCTTCTTCCAAGTATTTGTGACCTGAGAAGAGGGATGGAGGAATCAGGGCACAAGAGACAAGTAGACGTCTGATATCCGGGAATGAGTCAAAACAAGATTTGTGTGCTCGGGTGAAGTTTAACTTTTGAATATGACCCAAAGTGACCCCTTCAGGTATATTTTGAGCTTTGCATCCACTTTTCTCACTCAATAAACATGTAAATTTGAGGTTACATTGTGTTTGTATGTACTTGGATTAAATAAAAATAGGTTACATAAGCTCGTGACGAAAAGGAAAAATTTACTTTTATTTAAATGGAAATTGATGTAGGTAGGAGCAATTGTATAACATAATAAAGATGATTTTCAAAATGTAGACCGAAAAATCTATCATTTAAGCACCCCTCATTAAAGAATTTAATGAAAATATATGGTAACCCAAAAGTATGACCCACCCTAATGTAGTGGCCTGTGGCTAGTGAGGCGTTGAATAGGTATGTAAGTGTAGGGTATATGTTTTCGGGGAGCTTGTGAATTAACAAGGCTGGTTGTCCGGAGGGGCCTGGTGCGCGTTTTTTATTGTTTTAATGTAGTGTTTTGTTTCCTCGACGGTGATGGGAGTGGTCAGTGTAGATGTGTCGACGAACAGCTCCATTCGTATCAGGGGGTGGGATTTAACTCGTGAGCGTAAGTCCCGGTTGAATTTGCGAAGCCTGCCTTAAAAGCTTGTTTATTCGGAAGATTTTTTTGTCTTCCGCGTGCCTGAGTGGTCTGAAGAGCGGTTTAATTGAAATCAAAGTGGTTGCTTGCTGCTTCAGTGTGCTTGGTTCAAATCCCAGCCCTGTACGAAATATTTTAGAATTACGAAATGACTCTTTTTTCCGAAGAAAAATTATCCTGATTTTCTCTTTCTTGCGGTTTGAGGGATTCATTTCATCATTCTTTCGCGTTCTTGAAAGATTTATATATATATATATATATATATAAGAATCCACCATACGCAAGAAACAGAAAAACAGGAAATTTTTCTTCGGAAAAAGTTATTTCCTAATAATATGTATATATATACTAAGAGTTGCTATGAATCGCTTACTAATGATAGGTTTGCATTTAATATTAGATTATTTATATTTTTGTAGCATTGCGTCTCATATTTTGCCTTTAATTATTCTGTAAATTTAATGTTATACTGTTTGAATAAGTAAACTAATTACGCAGGCAATTTTAAATTCGGTTTTACTTCTCCTGGTTTTCTAATGAGAATTTAGTAACACTGGTTTACAAAAATTTTGAGGTACTCACGAAAATAGTTCTAACCTAATTTTGTGGCGCTGATTTCCGATACGAAATTAGTTCTCACTTATCTCCTCTAATATTTGAAAGATATTTCTATGAATATACGTACAGGTCTAGAGTAATAATATGATTGTTATTTTTGTCTAACAAATATTAGTGGCTTCAATATTTTCCTTCAGACAAAATCAATTATCCCAACGGTTTCTCAGCTATGATATCTGTTTGGCACTTTGATGATCTCTTTGACCCTTGAGCTCTTAGGTAAGGATCCTATTCCTTTATCAAAGGTCGAAAGTTAATATTTGATTTGTTCTCTTTTGAGGACTGTGATAGAACGGGTTGAGGCCGCGTTAATTTCAACCACTATCACATGTTATTTAAAACCACGATGCTCCCACGTGCATCTTCGCTTGAAGCTGGGCGCCTTATCGCAGCCACCTGAGTCAATGTTTAAACAAAGAAGGTTATCATCCCCCCCCCGTTCGCCCCTTTCGCCGATCACGCCAGATTGAGTTAGGCTTATGGGCAGATAAGGCTTGTTTTCAGGCTCGGATGTGCATTCCCTCGAAGCTCTCACTCCATTGTCCCCCCACGCCAAGGAGATGTTCCGACTATTTAGATGGAAACTTTACCACTAAAATGAGATTAGAGATCCAGATTTTCGTCGTGAAACATCACTACGACCCTCTCTCACCTTGTGCGCCAAGGGACCTCGACCTTGAGATTCACCATCACTTGTCCAGAAGAAGGACAATATCCCTTGAGTGCCAAGGTTTGAGCCTTCGTGACGCCTAGTCCACAAGTTTTCCCCCTTGTTGTTGAAAAGAGAACACACTTAGAACAGCCATTGTTCTTGAGCCCGTTGACAAGAAACGGTTCTCACTCCCCCCCCCCTGTTGTTTAGAAGAGAACAACGTAGAACAGCCATTGTTCGTTTGAGCCCGTTCGCCAAGAAACAGTTCTCACCCTTCCCCTGTTGTTCAGAAAGAGAACAACGTTAGAACAGCCATTGTTCTCGAGCCCGTAGACAAGAAACGGTTCTCCCTCCCCTGTGTTCAGAAGAGAACAACGTAGAACAGCTATTGTGCTTCAAGCCGTTCGTCAAGAAACGGTTCTCATTTCCAAGACGCCACGTCAGGATCATTTAATCCCCCCCCCATCGGCTGGAACTCGCCAGCGGACCGAAAATTCCTTCACGCCGCCTTCCTCTGCACAACAAGTATAAATTACGTAAGCCGAACGTTACCTTTGAGTATTTAACCCTTTTGTAAATTCTATCCTATGCTTTAAATGGTTTAGCGAACCATCCCATTCCTTTAACTTTATATTTGTTTTACCTTTTTAATCTTTTAATCCTCGGATTAACTCGATTCCCCACAACCCTTTCCATTCTCTGTTTATGTCAATATTTTACGTTTTGTGTGTTGTTGATAGTTATTATTAATAAAACTCTATTTTATTAATGATAGCAATATTATTATCCTTGAGCTCAGTTCCACTTCTTAAGCATATCGAAGATACATAATATCGGCTAGCCAGACATCCACGCACTCTAAAGATAATTAATAAGTTCCCTCAACGAATAGTTATATATGGTATATCGTCGAGAGTCCATCCTACGACAAGGACAATATCGGTTTATTAAAGGGAAAATGAAAATGTGCACCAATGGGTAACCAAGGAAGATCCTAATGACGTTGTCCATTATTATACCTAAGTCAGAGCTCCTAGCATCACGGCTTAAGCAATAGAATTTAGACAAGGCAAATGTTAGGATCTGCAGTTATTAGGAACAAAACTATTAGTCTGGCTCATCCTCCAACCTAAAAAATGTTTATTGTTCGCAATGATGTCTCTGACCGGTACCTCTCCCTTAGCGTCATACACAATCCCTCAGGTAGGCAACATTTCATAGGATCTTCCAAGTGAATTCACAGTGGGAATAAATACCTCAGCATTTTTACGAGTGGAACCTTTTTTGGGATGTCAAGTTCAATGGGTTGATTATTCGTAATGTAGAAGGGTTTCATGAATTATGTAATGCTGTTTTCTGTCTCTTAGACAGTAGAGCTGTTTCCAAGCATCAGGTAGAAACACTCAGGATCGAGGGGCATTTTCGTGTATTGGGAACACATTGACCAAGATAGTCCTCGAATAGACTTGACTAAAGTATCTCTCTCCTCTTTTCATATCAAACTTGGGGAGGTGAAGTATTTCGTAAATGTGTACTCTGTTTGCATCTCTCAGCTCTGCTAAGCCATAAGAAGGCATCGTCATCGGAGCTCAGGATCATGAGGTGCTGAAGGATGAGGTCAGACAGTGATTCTCTTTGAATGAAATGAAAGCAGGTGAAGCATTTAAGTCAGTCCGTCATGTAATGGCATCCTTCGTAACACATTGGTTTTAGGTCAACAATAACCTGTCTAAAAAGTCATTGCAGGCTTATCAGGTTATTGGAAGGGGGGGCGAAATCTCTCAAAATTTAATTTCTTGACTTCCACCTCAACAACTTGCCCCAGATCCTAGGAGCAGTCAGTGTCGAACACCAGAAACGGTTCCACCAAGATAATACTTAGATGAAGAGCAACCACCAAGGCAAATGAAAGATCAGAATGATTGTTGAGTACTTCAGGATGATTTTTCGCGACATACTCATTGCACAGTATACCAGATACTACCACAAAACTCAATTTTGATTCTTATATTTACTTGATGTGTATATATGCTAATATCCAAGTAAAAGTAAGAATTTACTCTGTTGTGTTTTGTCGATGTTTAGTTTCTTTTTGTACTTCGAAATTTTAACGCATTAAATAAACATATTAAAAATCTATGCATTATAATAACAAAAAATGGGATATGCGAAGGAAAAAACTAGAGGTGATAAAACAAAACAGTATATAAATTAGAATTAAAATAATTCAAAATATCTAATTCACATGTTTGATTCACAATCATTTTAAACCACTGTAATATATCATTAATTTCGTCAAATTTGCTTTTTGGTAAAATTTATAATGTTTTGTTTTGTTCTTCAAAAAGCTTTTCACTAGATTTTATGATTTTATTGTCTATGTTCATCATGTCTAGATCTCTCATATTTTCCTTCTGATTATTCTGCGATGCTATTAGTGTTTAAAGAGCTGATAACTAATTACTCTTTGTTAATATTTAATCATAGTTGGAAAAGAAATCGATTTAATTTTATCTTTCATTTAATGTGATTTTCTTTCTCATCTCCTTTCTTTTGGAGGAAAGAAATCCTTATGCATAGTTTTCATTGTTCTACAAATTGCAATAAATTGTCTCCGTGTTTATTTTTAATGTCTGCTATTAATTTACTTCAGTGAAAGAGTTAGTATAATTGCGCTGGGGAGTTTGGGATGGATTTTAAGTAAAAATGAGCAATATAAAATTATTGTTTGTACTCTGAATAATTAAAAAATCAGCGAATTATAAATTATAAAAAAATCAATCATTATAACTCTATAGAACAATAAAATTATAGCTTCGAATTTTAGAACGGTTCAAGTGATATATGATCATTTTTTCTATATTTTGTTTATCTAACAAAATGTTTAGCCACAAGTGAAGATATCTGAAAAATAATTATGCATAGAACGATTAATTTTCTCTCGTCGCTTTTGAATTTTTATACCATTGTTTCCCCCAAATAAATTAAAATAGAGATTGAACCCCAAGACTCATACCATTTTGAGGAATAACCTTATTTGCTACTTAGTTTTAGATTTTTAATGGTTATTTGCAAGAAGCGAGATTTGCTTTTATCTCTGTTTCCATCATACATTGTAACTCCGGTTAGCTTGTTCGAAATTTTAGGCTTTTGATGGTACAAGAGAAAGAAATAATTCTTCAAAATTATTTTAAGATCGCTAAGTAAATATCTTTTTTCTTAAAGTCACCGTTATTTTTTTATATTTGAATATATTTGATTTCATAGAATAGATGATATCCAATTTGGAGATATAAGGGCTAAAGGTGTAAAGAGGGGATTTTTAGATAAATAAATATACATAGGTATTAAATGAAGAAAATTTAGGTAGGAAAATAGATTAGGATGCCAAATCCCTGGGATGCCAATCTACTGGAATGTCAAACTACTAAGATGTCAAAGTTAAAAAGTAACTGCAAAAAAAAAAGGGACGACTTGATTTTGAAAATTAGCTCGATCTTTTGTCAAAAGTTTTTTCGGTTCATCAAGCTACTCGTGTGAGCATCCCCGTCGCTCTTCTCACTTGCATCTCATTACTTCTTTTATTCCATCATGAAAAACCAAAGAGATTCAATTATCCTTGTTTGAATTGGTCCTCGAGCTTCGGTAAGTTCACAAAATTTTCTTTTCTAAAGGGTAATGTGATTTGTTATGAACCTTGTCCTCTCTCTCATTTAGTTATCAGTTTTCCTCTTACGTTACTTTTTTAATGTGTCCCAAGTATATCTCGATTATTACTCATAATTGTCCTCCGTTAGATTACGCGCGACTTACATGCGTATTTGAGATGTAAAGTGCCTTTAAATTATCCCTGAGTAGAAAGTCAACACCCTTGACGTGACGGTGTGACACAAAACAATTTCTATGAGCAAGGCGACGCTTATGAGGGAAGAAAGATCTTCGCTTTTTACCGCAATCTTTCAAACCCTGCAAGCATAGATGTTGGCTTAGTATATTAGATATATTTTCTGTTCGAAATATCTTTCTTAATAGCAAAACTTTCGCCATGTATTGTTAACTTCTAATTTTAGTACGTATATAACAAAGATAACAATAAATATAGTCTAAGAATTTTGGAATCACTACTGATAAACAGAAAATCTCCTACAATCAACTATCTCTCTCTGTTTCCTTCTATATATATATATATATATATATATATATATATATATATATATATATATATATATATATATATATATATATATATATATATATATATATATATATATATATATATATATATATAAATATATATAAAATATATATATATATATATATATATAAAATATATATATATATATAAATATATATATATATATATATATATATATATATATATATATATATATATATATATATATATATATATATATAAAATATATATATATTATATATATATATATATATATATATATATATATATATATATATATATATATATATATATATATATGTAATTGGTCGCACTAATAATGAATATATTCTAAGAATTTGGGAATCCCTACTGATACAGAGGAAATCTCCTACACTCAACATAGATAATACCGCTGTTCCCCTCTTATTTCTAAATTCTAATTACCTCACTCAACAACCAACCAAATTTCTCTTATTCAATAACCAACCGATCAAAATCCTATCCATCTTTAAGCCATTCCCATAATAATTTCTTCCCTTTGTGTTTTTACTTGAACTTCGCCGCTAAGCAATATTATGCTTTAATTATTTGCTTTTGTTGTTTTTTGTTTTTTCGTCTCATTAGTGGTTACATTAAATTGATACTTTGATACTCTTGTCCTTTAAATCCTGAGTTATTTTTTGATTTTTCCTAATTTTTAATTTTGGATTTATCTACATAGTCTTAACTTGATTATTTTTAATATTACAAGTTTAAATTTGTTCTAATCCTCTTTAGTTCCTTAACCTTTTATATTTTATATCATCATTTTTTACCATATTAATCTTTTACTTTAGCATATTATATTCTTAATAAGATCTTAATTGTATTTTTATAATGTTAGTTTTGTTCAGAATTTTGGGGTTTTATATTTTTACCCGTCTTAAATTTTCTTGTTTAATGAAATTCCATTACTCGTAAGCCTTTAAAAGACCTTTTTTTAACGCCCCTTCCCTACAAAAAGATTTCAACTTCTAGTTTTAACAGAATTTCTGACTTTTAATAAGATTTCTGACAATAACAATTTAATCATATCTAACTGTAATTTATTGTTTTATGTTTTTAGAACCTGAAGACGGGTGATACGCCCGAAACGTTGTTCATTAATACCAAATAAATCACATAAGAACATAAGAACATAAGAAAAGAAGGAGACTGCAAAAGACCATTCATAGCCGTGAAATTGAAAATCAGACTTGTCAGCAGCAATTTATATGACTATATAAATATATATATATATATATATATATATATATATATATATATATATATATATATATATATATATATATATATATATATATATATTATGGTCAGTAAAAAAATTATGCACCAAACGAATTACAACGGAATTGTTCTGGAGTGTTTAAACTTTTATTGAGGCCTAGTTGAAGGACGGCTCTTGGGATAAAGGAGGAGGATTCAGACTTATCTATTAAATCAATTGAAAATTTATATTTTTAATATATCATTTGACTAAAACCATTTTTTGAACCAGGTGTAAATTATTGAAACAAAAATAAATGAAGGGTGGGGAGGTGGACAACGGTGAAGGCATTCATGCGAAGTCATAGTCTTGATGTCTCTGCTGGAATTATTTTATTCAGTTGCATTCCAATTCCACCTCAAGTACATAAATACGTCAGTATTTACGTTTGCTCACCATAGAAGTGAGGCAAAGTTTAAAGTTACTAGCAATTGCTTTAACCCAGGTATGCCTAAATTCCTATATGTAGAACGCTTGGCATGTTTTCATAAATTTCGCCGCCAAAAGTGACATCTGGTAACTGTTTCCTTTATTTTTCACCCATAAATACCAGAAAGATTTAATTAATCCTATCAGGGAGGTCAATAATTTTTGCAATTTGGATATAAGGAAACGAGATATGAGGAAAAGTGTTTTATTATTTTTCAATATAACTACTCTCGACTTCAATGCACTTGCGCCATTTGTCCCTGAGGTTTCGAATTTCCGACAACCAGAAATCTCCCGACTGCTGTTCAATCCATTCCTGGACGGCGAGCTGGACATCTTCATCATCCCCAAACTGGCGTCCACGCAGTGCAGCCTTGAGCTGGTGGAATAAAAAGTAGTCGGTAGGGAACAGATTTAGACTGTAGGGGGGATGGTTGAGCTCCTCGAATCCGGACTCGCACAGGGCAGCTTGTGCAACTCTGGCCTTGTGGACAGGGGCATTGTCGTGGAGGAGCAGGACACTGCGTGTCAACATGCCGTGCCGCTTCTGACGATGCACTTCTTCAACCCAGCCAGTTCCTCAGCGTAAAATTGGCCTGTGATGATCCTTCCACGAGGCGCATAGTCCACCATCAACACTCCCTCAGAATCCCAGAAGATGGTGGCCATGATCTTCCCGGCTGAGGGTTGGGTCCGGAACTTGATGGGGATCGGAGAGCCCCTGTGCTTCCAGGTCATGCTTTCGAACTTGGTCTCGGGATCCCAGTGATGGACTCAGATTTCATCACCTGTCACTATGCGTGACTCGAATCCCGTCGGGTCTTGGTTGTACAGGAGCAACAGCTCCTCCGAACTTTGACGAAGTTGAAGTCAATTATAGGGCGTGAGGTTTCTAGGGACCCAACGGGAAGAGACCTTGGTCATGGCCAAATTGTCGTGGATGATGTTGATATCACTTTCATGTGATATTCCATGTTCTCGCTCGATTTCTTCGAACTTCACCCGTCCACACTGGCCACATTATCCTTGTTGGTCACTTCTGACGGGCGTCCTGGATGGGGGTTATCTTCAAGGGACTCTCAACCATGGCGGAACTCCCTATTCCAGCGAGCAATGGTTTCACAGGAACGGGTGATGTCGGTGTACACTGCAACCATGCGTTCATGGATCTCTTTTGCATTCTTGCCTTCCTTGGTTAAAATTTTTAATCACTGCGCGGTGCTCAACCTTCTCCATTGTTGAAAAATTTGTGACTGACGATGTGCGATCAGCTACTGCTTCTTTAATAGACGATGCAGGAGCGTGCGGTTGCAGGACCTGACTTGTCATAAGTTGTCCGAACACCCCCACAAACAGCCATCCCCCTTCCTCTGTTTTTCCCTACCGATTCGCAAAACTTATTGACCGCCCCTCGTATTAATCCATCGTGTGTGATATATCTCTTTGAACTCTATTTTGTAAAGAAAAAGATCTACACTCAAAATTTACAATGAACAAACATCCCTCACCAACAACAAAAACGTAAGTATATAAGCGTAACTTTGTTTCATTATAATTTCGTTATTACTTATTTTAATCTGTTTAGAGTCAAAGTGAAATGTGTAAGTAAGAGAACATTCTTATCTTTGTTGTCTCTAATTCTACGTTTAGTTGAATTGACCGTTTTACATATAGGTCGTTAGTCCACTAGGCCTGCTCTTTCCTTAGATTTTCATGGGTTTTTTTTAGCCTAGCTGTTTGTATTCATTTAAAAAAAAAATTCCACGCACATATACTTAGGCCTATATATATTGTATATTTATCCATACGCATATTTCTATATTATACATAATTACATATCTTTAGATCATATATAAATGTATCTTTTCTGTACTCTAACTGCGGGTTAATAGCAACACTTATTGAAGCAACACTGGGCCTTATCTTTACGATGTATTGCTATTTCAATACTTCCACCAGTGAATTGTTGCGATGATCTAACCGATGAAGTTTGACGTACTGACGATCAAGTATATATTGGCAATTTTCCTGGTAGTTAGTTACGTGCAAAGGCTGTGATCAGTAATTTAGAGGGCTCTGTAGATGATGAAATTTCGGAACTTTCGGTTCAGGATCCTAAATTAAATGTAGGCTGGTCCAGAAGGAAACTTTACAACTGGCGTAAAACAGACGTAATTGGAACAGGTTTCGATGAATAGAAGCCGATGATGACAGTTCACGATGAGAAAAATCCGGTTGAGCTTCACACTCTTTTTTTGATGATGAAGTCTTAAATATGGCCGTGACTTTTCCAATACATATGCTGCCCAACGGAACCGCATCGATAAAAAGCGCAACAAGACGGGTATAATGTATTCTTTTCTTGGTATTATGATTCCAAATGTTTATTTTCCTGTTCTACGCACAAGAAATTCGCGGCAAATTCAGAAGGATACTCACAATAAACTTAGAATTTATAATGGGTAATTTACACGTTTGTAATATCCTCGAATTTGATAAATTTTCTAAAGTGCCTCCTTTGATTCAACAACTAAATAATCGATTTATAGCCCATGCTCTCATAAAAAGTGCCATAGTACCGATGAGGAAATGTTTCCATACTATGGGAAGTTTGGGTGTAAACATTTCATCCGCAGAAAACCCATTAGAAATATATATAAATTGTAGGTAGGAGCTAACACCATGGCTATATGATATGGATGGACCCATATCTTAGAGTAGGACGTACATCAAACACACACGAATTGGGAACATAGAGCTAATGTCATCCTTCAATATGCAGAGTCTCTTGGTCATGAGGGCAGATTTTCGTATTCATTCTACTTTGACAACTTTTTCACTAGGTTATCCTTGCTTCAAGAGTTAGCCAATCGTAAGATTAAGGCAACTATAAATTTTGGTGAAAATTGATCTGCAAGTTGCACCGTACTCGATAAAACAGGCATTAAAAAATAATCTGGTAGATCATGCGATTTCAGATGTACGAGAGATGAAATAACTATTGTCAAATAGAATGGCGATATTGTTGCTTCAGTGCATCAAACAGCATGACTGTTCACCTAGCTCACTCCGCAAAACCAAATTCTCAAGCTCAAAAGAAAAGAATTGTTATTGATCAGCCCAATATGATTTGCATGTATAATCAGAATATGGGCGGTGTGACCGTGACCATCAAAACATGAGTCTGTACAGAGTTACAATAAGAGGAAAGACGTGGCAGATTAATAAGAGCAGAGGTGGATACCTTGATCACCGGGCTTTTCGTGGCAAGGTAGCCAATGCACTCTTGGAAAGATATGGTCAAAATGAAATAACAGCAACAGGAAGGCCATTTCGCCATGCAAATGCCGATAGCCGCTGCGATCACTTGGACCATATTGTTGATCCTCAAGATAAACAAACTCAATGCAGAGTGTCATAAAAAATTCACAACATGTTGCCCAAAGTGTGATTTGGTTTGCATGTAAAATGTTTTGGGAGTGCATGCGCAATATATAACTTTAAGTCTTAGAAGATAATGTTACCTAGAGTCTGCCTCTCAAATGTTAACGTAATACCTGCTCATGGTCCCCCTGCCTTTAACTGAAGGTACATCTAACGACCGAGTGCCGGGCACTATAACCAGGGCTGCTCTTGCAGAGTAAGAGTCTTGGCGTCCTCTACCTCCCTAGTTTTTTTTTCTGAGAAGTGAATTTTTGCAATGGTGCCATAGTCACATCTGATCTTCCACCATTGCTTCATTTCTCTTTACTCAGGTTGATGTGAATCTGAGTATCCATTTTCTATCTTTGTTTCTCCAGCTCTTCTCCTTTTTCACTTCTTCTCCTCTGCTTCCTTTCATCCTTCCATGGTGAAGCTGCCCATCATGACGGTTGTCACAGAAACGCAGCTCCTGCTGGTGATCAGGTTATAAGGCTGGATAATGGCAGTTATCCTAGTTGCTATGCACTAGCAGGAAAGGTGGAAAGATCTTTTGACCTATTGTGAGGTAACGCCCGTCTAAGCATGGCAACCCCATGCCAGTAGGTTCTTCTCCTTCCCTACACCTCTGTAGAGTATGAGCTAGCTCTTCTAGGCCAAAAGACGAACAGGTTGACGTTAAATTGATAGCTCACTGCACATAATCTAATTCCAACCATCCTTTTCCTAACCCGCTCTCGGACTCTTGCTTTTGATTGGCTGTTTCTAATTTGTTGTGGTGATATTCATGTGAATCCTGGCCATAATCTCTGCCACACTGATCGAGTTCTTTACTCCAATGTAAGAGCGCTACACAAGAATCTCAGAGATCTTACCATTTTCAGTCGCCCTATGACATAATTATATGCGCAGCAACTTTGATTTCCGACTATCGCCACAAATCTGAGCTGAAAATCCCTGGGTTTTGTCAGCCCCTGCTTATTCGCCGTAACCCAGGAAACTGTCGGCGGGGAATGTCCGTCTATATTCGTAATGGTTTCTCCGCTCATAGAAAAACTATGAATGCGGCTGCCATTAAGTATTGGCCTCGCGCATTTGTCCTCGAATCCACAACTTTTATATTTAGGGCGCTTATCGCAACCCAGATTGCGATGATACCATATATGATTGCCTATTAACAGCTATGGCCACCATCCAGTCTGATGATCGCAAAGCATTTTTTTGTTTTTATTGGTGATTTCAATGCTCACCATCGTGAATAGCTTGACTCTGCATCCCTAACAGATATTCATGGTCGTGCAGCATATGATATTGATAGTGTTTCGGGCTGTTAACAGTTGGTGTCCAGCCCTACTCACCATGCTGGTAACTGTCTCGACTTAGTAATTACGGATGTACATGATATTGTTAAAGTAGAAATTAATGCACAGATAGGTACATCCGATCTCTTTGCCATCAGTTTCAAATTTTATCTTAGGCAACCTGTCCCTTATACTATTACGAAGGAGATTTATCTAAAAAACAGGGTTAACTGGAATAATGTCCGTGATGATGTTTCCAGGGTCCGATTAGGGGCCATTCTTTGCAGTGCTGAGCCCATGTCTGCTTTCAATGAACCGATACTTAGTATTTTTTCTCGCCGAGTCCCTGTTAAAAGGATCTCATACCAGTTCAATGATAAAGCCTGGTTTACAGTGGAATGCAAAACTGCTCGGGATTCTAAACAGGCAGCATACCACCACTGTTTTCAGCTACGCACAAGAGAATCGTGAAACGAATATGTTTTAGCAAGATCTCAAGTAAAGAGGATTTATCATGATGCGGAAGGAGAATATCTCAGCTCTGACAAGGATAAAGTGTTAAGTGCCACTGATCCACATAAATGGTGGTACACCCTTAAATCAGTAGTCTTTGGCTGCAGTTCATCACCTTCCCCATTGCTCTGTGAGAATGGCCAACTTATTACGAGTCCAAAGCTGATCTTTTGATGAAGCATTTTGACTCTAAACTTAGTAAAGAGCAATTGATTTTCAAACAAGAAATGGCCATTATGCATACTCTTAATAAAATTGCATTTCGGTCCAAAGAAGTGGAGAAGGTACTCAATGCTCTTGATCCATGTGGGGGCACAGATCCCCTTAAGATGTTTCCTTTGTTTTTCAATGAAACTTCTGCTGTAATCCTGAAAAAACTGAGTGCAGTATTTAGATGCCTCATGGGATCTGAATTAATCTACAAGTGCTGGAGGGCGGCTCACATTACACATATTTCTAAGGGAACTCCTTACCCTGATCCCTCTAACTATCGTGCAATCTCTATTACACCAATAATTTCTAAAGTTTTTGAGCACCTCGTTGCAGCTCGCTTTTCCCGGTTTCTTGAGAGATCAGTTGTTGTCCCTTGTAATCAATTTGCTTATCGAAAAAAGCTTGGTACAACGAAGGCACTTCTTACGATCTCTCAAGATCCAGTTAGCACTAGACCAGGGTTATGAGGCCCACATAGTTCAACTGGATCTCTCAGCTGCCTTTAATAGGGTAAATCATAATGGCTTGCTGAAGAAGCTAAGAGATATTGGTGTTGGTGGACGGATTCTATCTATTTTAGAGCAATTCTTGGTGGGTCGCACCCACAGGGTTTGTGTTTATGCCAACTTCAGTGACTGGCATCCTTTCCACTCGAGCGTTCCGTAGTGCAGTTTTCTCGGACCTCTGCTCTGCAATATTTACACTGACTTCTTTAGCATCACAAAAATTATTATGTATGGTTTTGCAGACGATGTAACTCTGCTTGCGACAATTGACTCCCCTCACTCTCGCAGCATTGCATCTCATTCCCTCAATGAAGATCTTCGATGCATTTCTATATGGTGCCATACGTGGAACATGAAGTTTAACATTGCTAAATCTAAATGTATGTGTATCTCACGATCTTGTAGCCCTTTTCCTCACCATCAACTCTCCATGTTAATGGTTTAGCATTGAACGATGTGGACGAACTGGATATTTTGGGCATTAAATTTAATTCCAAATTGACCTTTGAGTGTCACATTAGATCTCTTGTGACTACTGCTTTGCAGAAATTAGGAATCATGAGAAAGGCCTTTGCCACCTTCAATGATGCTTCCATGTCCGCCACTTACTTCCAAAGCTTTGGAATATTGTGCCCCTGTATGGTCGTCTACTGCTACCTTACACTTGCATCTTATCGACAGAGTCTCTTATATTGCCAGCTTTCTTTGTGGCGGTAATGTCCAATGGAACCTTGTACATCCCTGAAAGATCAGCAATGTGTGCATGCTCTATAAGATACAATCAAATCCGCATCACTCGTTGTATATTTCCTTGGCGAATCGCTTTGTAGCAAGGAGAAACACTCGTCAAGCTTTGGCACGGCATGCTCTTTGTTTTCTGTCTATCAGATGCCATACTAGCCGGTTTCAGCGTTGCTTTCTGCTAAGTGTTGTCCATCTTTGGATTTATTTGGACGAAGAGACTTGTGCATCGAATGGTGTACATGCCTTCAAAAAGAAAGCTAATACGATCTTGTGTTCATCATGAGCCATTATCCTGTTATTTTGTTATTTGTTATCTTCTTTTGTTTGACTATTCTATATTCAGTATATCTTATTTTGTTGAATGTTGCTATATACTGTTTTTTAAATTTTTTATTTAATTTTATTACTAAATTTAATTTAACTGAATCATAGATGACTGAAATGCTTGAGGACCCTCTTCGACGTTGCAGGTGTGCGGGGATTGCTAATTGCAATATATAGTGCTTGCTTGCACTCTCCCCGTTCTACCTGTCTCATCTTGTGTAATAATAATAATAAATAAGTATTACAATATATATATATATATATATATATATATATATATATATATATATATATATATATATATATATATATATTTATAGTCTTTCAATAAGGTCGGTCGATTTATAAATTTAAATAAAACAAGTTGTGTGTGATATATGCACTTAATTTATTTGAAATTTGAAAGTACATTTTATGGCATTAAGTTTGGAATATGAGGTCGTTCAAATGTCCGCTGCGGCTTCGCTTGGTGAAACGTATTCGGGAGGCCCAATTTTCGATGAATTGTCGCATAAATCTAGCTGAATTTGCTGGATGGTTTTCGTTATGTTGACTTTGAGGATATTAAATGTTTGTGGATTACTTAAATATACCTGCAATTTAAGGTGCTTCAAAGAAAGTAGTCTAATGGCGTTAAATCGCATGATCTCGGTGGCCAGTTGACGTCGCCGCCGCGCAAGATGACCCTGCCCTGAAATCGCTGGTGCAAAATGTCTATCGTGGCGTGCGCAGTGTGGTACGTAGCGCCGTCCTGTTGGAACCACATGTCTTCAGTATCCATATCAGGCAAATAATTTAGTTTAGGCCAAAAGAAGTTGCTTTTCAACGATCTGTAGGTCTCGCCGTTGACGGTTATGGCAATCCCATCTTCGATCTCAAAAAAAATACGGACCAATGATTTCGTTAGACGAAAATCCGCACCAAACAGTGACTTTGTTGGGATAAAATTGGTGTTGGTGTATCTCATCTGAATTATTTTCGTCCCAAATCTGACAATTTTGGTTGTTCACAAATTCATTCATCCAAAAATGGGCCTCGTCGCTGAAGAGGATAGAAATCACGTAATGCGCGGAACGTTTGTCGAACGGAGCACTGAGTTTGATAATAACATTTGATGATTTGCACACGCTGTTCAACGCTATAACCTTCCATCGTAACTTGCCAAGTACTATTGAACAGTTCACAGTGAAGTTGCCAAATTCACTTTAACAACATGGCCATTATCACCTGACAAAGCTCGAGTGTCTTTGTTGAAATACCCTTTTTATATATATATATATATATATATATATATATATATATATATATATATATATACATACGTGTTTATAGTACTGTAATACCCTGAGGCCAAAGGATAGATGTTTTACAATATATTGTTGAACATTCTAAAATAGTTCTGACAAATAAATTGTGCACTTTTGCTCTTCCAATTTCATAACGTCTTACATTTAGGACAACAATTTTTGTAGAATATTTGGAATAAAAATTAGTTCTACCCACTTCAGTGTTTTACTAGGACCTAGTTTACCTAAAATATTATGTCAGTTCTGAAAAGTTAAGAAAAACATAACTCCGGCATATTTCGTTAAACTATTTTCAGTGTGTGAGTGAGAGTGATAGTGAGGTTGAGAGTGAGATTGAGAGTGAGATTGAGAGTGAGTGTGATAGAGAGAGTGACTGTGAAATATGAAGCAATTTATATTAATTTAATCTACGATGGAAGTTCTTATTCCTAAATTGAGATTGCCCCGCACAAAACATAGAATATTATTGAAACAAACAAAAAACAAAAATGGAAGACTATGAGAGGTTGTAAACGACATGCATTACATACAGATTTGTTACACTTATGTGACCGGACAGGTTTCGTCAAATCCATTTCAGAGCTAATGTAATACCTTCTTTTAATTTTTTCCATTTTTATTAAATTTAATCTAAACTAACTAACATCACCTATACTAACCTATTTTAGATTAGGTTGGTTAGATTAGGTAAAATTAGGTTAGATTAAATTAAGGCTAAACAAAACCTTAAGAAGTCTCATATTTACAAGGTCCTTTTTTCCATTACTAGGTACCTTGTGAATCGTATATAGGTCATAGCCACATTTTATTTGCGCCATTGCCTATTCATGAATTAAATGACTTTAGGTGCTTGATCTTAAATGGTTCCAGGCAAGTTGCCTATTCTTGAGGTACTAGAAGTGCCTATTCTTGAAATGTGGTTGCTCGAGGTGTCTATTCTTGAAATGAATGAGTTTAGCTAGGCTTCTTACATTGAATTGATCACAATAATATATTATCCTGGGATTTTAATCCATTAGTTGGGGGAGAGGAGATAATTTAGTAGATATTCGGCCTATTCATCTCTGAGTGCAAAGTCGTATTCTTCTTTTTAAATCATGGCAAAGAGAGGACAGGACAGAAAACCCATACACAGATTGAGATGGGTGAACCACTAGAGACCTAAGTCAGGAAAACAATGTTCAAGATCGATTACAAACAATAAGTATCAGAAAAGAAAAAATATGGAGGGATTATCGTCTAAATAGCACTGAGATACAAAGTAACAAAGTCTGCTGACCCAAAGTCGCGTGCTCTGACTTATAATGATTTATGACCTTACGATCTTCAAAACTTTCAATAATTACGGGCTTAACCTTGGGAGGACCTTGAAAGTTATATCTTTTGAAAAAGAATGTAAAACAACATAAGAGTTTTAAATTTCGTTAGTATCTTCCGAATAGTTATGATGCTATTGCCAAAACTAAAAGAAAATCCTGGATAAGTAGGGTAGTAGTGGTCGTGTAGGTGGTGTGGGTTGCGTAAGTGGTGGTGGTTGTGTAGGTGTTGGTGTAGGCGGCGGTGTTATGTAGGTGGTGGTGTAAGTGGCGGTGGTGTAGCTTGTGGTCAAAATGGTGTAGGTGGTGCAGGTTTTAGTGGTGTAGGTGGTGATGATGTGGGTGGCGGGGTGTAGTTGGCTGTCTTGTAGGTGGTGGTGGTGGTGTAGGTGCCAGTGATGTAGGTTGTGTTTTATCAGGTGGTGGTGTAAAGGGTGTAGGTCGTGTAGGTGATAGTGGTGGTGTAGGTGGTAGTGGTGGTGTAGATGGTGCTGGTGTATGTGGTGGGCGTATTGTCGGTAGTGGTGGAGGTGGTGTAAGTATAGGTCATGGTGGTGAAGGCGTAGGTTGTGGTGATGTATGTGGTAGTGTTGTAGGTAGTGGTTGTGTAGGTGCTGGTGTGGGCGGTGGTGGTGGTGGTGTAGGTGCCAGTGATGTAGGTTGTGTTTTATCAGGTGGTGGTGTAAAGGGTGTAGGTCGTGTAGGTGATAGTGGTGGTGTAGGTGGTAGTGGTGGTGTAGATGGTGCTGGTGTATGTGGTGGGCGTATTGTCGGTAGTGGTGGAGGTGGTGTAAGTATAGGTCATGGTGGTGAAGGCGTAGGTTGTGGTGATGTAGGTGGTAGTGTTGTAAGTAGTGGTTGTGTAGGTGCTGGTGTGGGCGGTTAAGGGGTAGGTTGTGGTGATATAGGTGGTGGTGGTGTAGGAAGTGGTTGTGTAGGTGGTGGTGTGGCTAGCAGTGTTGGTGCGGGTGTTGTAGGTGCTGGTGGTATAGCTGATGGTGGTATAGGTTGTGTAGGTGATGATTCGAAAGTGAATGTAAAACAACATATGGGTTTCAAATTTCTTTAGAATCGGCTGAATAGTTACAATGTCATTAAAAAAAAGCAAAACAGTGACCGACCCACCGACATAGTGAGATGTAAAGTCGTCCGTGACTAGACTCGTACGTGAATAAAAATTGCCTTAAGATAAACAGGGATTTCTTTTTCCTCCTTATCTGTTGTATTGTCTCTCTCTCTCGCTCTCACTCCATCTTTTTGTGTCTGTGCCAGAGAGAAATATTCCAAGAAGGCAATAGAGTGTTTGAGAGAGTGAGAGAGAGAGCGAGAGAGAGAGAGAGATTGAAAGATTTGAAGTTGAGGAGTCAGAGAATACATATAGTCATAGCTAAAGGTTTGGTGATTAATATATATGTATTTTTTATTCGTTTAAATAATTTACCTCATATGAATAATTATTCTAATATTTTAATTCTGGCAGGTTTATTAAAAGGTCTGTTTATAATATCTAAAATGTTATTCTGGTCCAGGACTTGTTCGTGTAGAAGGCGAGTTTCGGTCACCAAAAGCTTTGTTATTCGATAAAAAAAACTCAAATGTTCACAAATATAGTTCAAATAAATGATGATGGGTAATTATAATATATTTTATAATATTTGTTTGTAAAAATAAATGTTTGAATATTTTCAATGCCATAAATGCTTGTTTATAAATAAAAGCGAGCAAACATTTGTGCTTCCACAACAAAGTGTCCTGAAATTCAAAGATATCGTTATTAAAGGTAGTGCATCAAGGGGTACTATCTTTTGGATCATTTATTACGTTAAGAAGACTCGTTACACTTCTTTAAAGAGGTCTTATGTACGCCTAAGAGCTTCAAATGAACACCAAGATCGCTTACTGGTAAGGTCTAAGCTCAAAGATCAGGTTACCTCCAGAAGTAGAGGCGAACGCTTCATCGCACACAGTGAGGCTACAGAAAATATTCCTGATATTAGACAGTATGGGTTCCCTCCCGACCCCATTACCCGACGGAGGCACTGAGGCTCTATATCTTAAACATATATTCTCTTCTCTCCATCTTCACCTTCTTCGCAGCTCTTGACTTAAATAATTTCTCCGGGAGATGCACTCGTTGGGTTCTGCTTTAAATTTAACTTCAAATAAGACAAAAAAGTTCTATAAGTTTTAATTTGGGGGGGGATTTTGAAATTTAACCCCTTTTAAGCATCAAAAAGTATTTGGCTTTCTTCCTAGTTTTTCATAGTAATTAATAATAAAACCAAAAGGAGAGAATTTTCTTAATAATCTAGGCAGGTAGAAATGAGCGAAACAAGATGCAAAAATGATAACTAAGAGGAGCACATATTCAAAAGATTTAAAGAGGTGCATTAAACATAATCTTTTTTTCTAGTTTGCCGTTTCATAGTATTTCTATATGGTTGTCCCGAACATATTTTTTCTTCTATATCTTAATATTATTTTAGTTGGTAATTGAACCTTTGCCTTTTTTAAATTTAAAACTAGTTGTTTCTGCACCATCCCACAGTAAAAATGCTATGAACATCATATAATGATAGAAACTAAATTAAAACATACATTTTTGTTTCACTTTATACATTCCTTTATTCCTTTCAATCTAGCTTTCAATCTAGCAATAGAAAATGACATTCCAACAGATATTTGCTTCTTGGACTTTTATTTACATAATTTACATAACGGCAATAAATAATCTAAGCAGCATTTGTAAAAAAGGTGAATTGAGATCCTATTAGAGTTTCTTAAGGCCAATGTGTAACTTTGCTCCTAGCAAAATTACATTGATCACACGGTTAGAAATGGAGATTCATAGAACACTTCTAACTATTAAGAAATATTCAATTAGGTCTGAGAGTTTTATCATCTCTTTCACAGATTAAATCCATTACATATAGTCTAATCTCCTAAAATACTGATGGAAAATGACATTTATGGCTACGGCAAAGTTCTCGTAAAATATCACAAGGACTTAAGATGATCCAACTGATTATATAGGTTAAAAGCAAACATTTTTATTGCAAGGTTTCATGGCTCCCTCATTCAGTCAAATGGGTGTCACATATAAGGAACCATTTTCTTAATTAAGGCTGCAAATTAGATCATATCTTAATCGAAGTGTATCGAATGATAGTGAACATCGACAGTATATTTATTACTACATCCAAACTACCCCTGTAAGTTATTTGGGCTCACTAGATAAATGTGTACTGTGTTATTATCTTAAGAGTGTGATGTCTTATGGCCCGACGCCATCTGGACACTAAATATAATACTCTCACTTTCAATTATTTAACATTACCTTAACTATTTTAACGTTCAAATCTCTCTATAGAAATGATAACATAACACTATACAATTACAAATATTACAATAGGAGTGGTTTGCTACTCCTCCTACTCTTCCTTACAGGAGAAACTTGCGCTTCGCAGACAAACCTTTATATGTGGCCTACGGCCGATCCGGCTTTGGCAATGTTTTTTTAGTCTAAACATTTGGAAAAGGTTTCCGATTGATATCCTTAACTCAATAATTTAAGACGGGGATTTTTAGAAAATTTATAAATGCTTAGTTGACAAATGACTTCTGATGTTTGGAAAATCCGACGGATTGAAATAGTTAAAAAGATCATGAAGAAGAAAAAGAAGAATAAGAAGAAGATGAAGATGAAGATGAAGATGAATATGATGAGGATGAAGATAAAGAAGCAAAAGAAGAAGAAGATAATGAGGATAGGGATGAAGATGAGGATGAATATGAAGATGATGAAGATTAAGATGATGCATATAAAGATGAAGATGAACTACAGAACTACAGAACTACAGAATCTAGGACCAGCAAAGACCCTAAGGTCCGCTCGAGGCTAGTCCGCTACACTACATCCATAACTACGATACACACTTATCTACGAGTGTATCTCTAACATGCTATATATTTATTTTTTTTCATTTTATTTTATTTTTTTTTTTAATATATAAACTACTGTACACACTTATCTACATGTGTACATTGTCATGCATATTAACTACTTCAACCTTGGGGTGAGGGAGTGATAGCAAGTTTTTCTTCTCAACTTTCGCAGCCCTCGACTGCTAGTGGTGAAAATCTAATTTTAGGATAGTAAGACTATTTATAGGATAGGCGAAAAAGAAAATGGATATCTAAACTACACATGCAAGAGAAATCGCTGGCATCATTTTTAGTCATCATTTTTACTCGTTGTTCCTCCGCTCCAAACTCCTTTTGCAAGACGTTTTTATTTACTGTGCTGAGACTACGTTATATTTATACTATTTAAGTGCGCGTCGAGACGGTTTTTAAACATATTTACCGACGTACTATCTACTACGTGGGTTGGTAGCCTATTCCAAATTTGAGTAATTTTAAACGTAAAATAGTTTTGGGCTATACTAGTGTTGAATCGCTTGTTCACTAGTTTTAATCTGTGTTGGCGAGTGTTTTCCCTATGATCCAATTCGAAGAAATTCCTATAATCAACGTTTGAAAATCCTTTCAATATTTTAAATACTTCTATTAGCTGGCCACGTAATCTTCTGCCTTCGAGAGATGGCAAATCTAATGCCCTGAGTCTTTCCTCGTAGGGCCTGTTTCTCAGCTCGAGAATTAATTTTGTAGCCTTACGCTGCACTCTTTCTAATTGCGCGATATCTTTGTTTAAGTATGGAGCCCAAAATTGAACCGCATATTCGAGCAGTGGACGCACAAGTGATTTATATAACAGGAAGATTACATCTTTGGATTTGAACGTGAAATTACGCGCGATATAACCCAGCACACGATTTGCTTTTTTACATGCATCCGCGCATTGTTTCGTGACTTTGAAGTCATCCGAGACTAAAACTCTCAGGTCTTTTTCCAATTTAACCACGTCGAGGACCTGGCCTTTCATGGTATGCTCTACCCTCAAATTATGGCAACCCAAATGCATCACCTTACATTTACTTAAATTAAACTGCATTTGCCACTTATCCGCCCATCTGACAATCAAGTTTAGGTCCTTTTGTAATTTATCTACATCCGATCTTACATAGGCACGGTTGCCCAGCTTCGTGTCGTCAGCAAATTTAGAAATGGTACTAAATACGCCATTATCCGAATCGTTTATATATATTAGAAACAATAATGGGCCAAGAACTGAGCCTTGTGGCACTCCACTACTGACGTTGACCCAATCAGAACATTCACCATTTATAACTACGCGCTGCGAACTATCCTTCAGCCAATTTCTAATCCAATTTAATATCTTACCCTTCACACCGATTGCTTTAACTTTCCTTAATAATCTCTCGTGAGGAACGGTGTCAAACGCCTTTTTAAAGTCTAGATAGATTACATCTACAGCTTTGCTTTCGTCGTAAACGCAAATCATTTTATGGAAGAACTCCATCAAATTTGTCAAGCACGATCTCGCCCGCCTAATCCCATGTTGAGAATCTTTAATCAGATTATTTAGCTCGAGATGGCTCACTATTATATCTCTAATAACCGATTCTAACAGCTTTCCAACTACCGAAGTTAGACTAATAGGACGAAAATTCGTTGCTTCGTATCTATTCCCATTCTTAAATATTGGTGTAATGTTTGCACGCTTGAATTCTAAAGGGACTACGCCATCTTCTAATAAGAAGTTGAAGAATATGAAGAACTACAGAACTACAGAATCTAGGACCAGCAAAGACCCTAAGGTCCGCTCGAGGCTAGTCCGCTACACTAAATCAAAAACTACGATACACCCTTATCTACGAGTGTATTTCTAACATGCTATTTTTTTTTTTTTTTTTTTTTTAATACTATCTACTGTACACACTTATCTACATGTGTACATTATCGTGCAATTTTAACTAATCAAACTAGGGGTCGGGGGAGATAGAAAGTTTTTCTTCTCATCTTCCGCAGCCACTCGACTGCTTGTGGTGAAAAGCTAATTTAGGGATAGAGACTACTTATAGGATAGGCGGAAAAGAAATGGGACATCTAAGCTACACATGCAGAGAATCGCCGGCATCATTTTTAGTCATCATAATTTCATATCCTTAAACCTCCGCTCCAAACTCTCTTTCTGCAAGGACGTTTAAATTCACAGTGCTCAACTACGTTATATTTAAACTATTCAAATGCACGTCGAGACGATTTTTGAACATATTAACCGAAGTGCTATCTACTACGTGGGTGGGCAGCCGATTCCAATTTTGAGTAACTTTAAATGTAAAATAGTTTTGGGCTATACTAGTGTTAAAACGCTTGTTCACTAATTTTAACCCGTGCTGACGAGTATTTCCCCTATGATCCAGTTCGAACAGATTGCGAAAGTCAACGTTTGAGAAACCCTTTAGTATTTTAAATACTTCTATTAGCTGGCCACGTAATCTCCTGCGTTCTAGCGATGGCAAATCTAAAGCCCTGAGCCTTTCCTCGTATGATCTATTCCTCAGCTCTGGAATTAATTTCGTAGCCCTACGCTGCACTCTTTCTAATTACGCGATATCTTTCATTAAATATGGAGCCCAAAATTGAACAGCGTATTCGAGAAGTGGCCGCACAAGGGATTTATATAAAGGTAAAATTACATCCTTAGATTTGAAGGTGAAATTACGCGTGATATAACCCAAAACGCGATTTGCTTTTTTACACGCATCCGCGCATTGCTTCGAGAATTTAAAATCGTCTGAGACTAATACTCCCAAGTCTTTTTCTAATTTACCCGCGTCGAGGACTTGGCCTTTCATGGTATATTCTACTCTTAAATTATGGCAACCCAAGTGCATTACCTTGCATTTGCTTAAATTAAATTCCATTTGCCACTTGTCCGCCCAATTGGCAATCGAGTTTAGGTCCCCCTGCAATTTATCGACATCCGCTCTTACATAGGCACGCTTGCCCAGCTTCGTGTCGTCCGCAAATTTCGAAATCCGACTAAGTATGCCTTTATCTAAATCGTTAATATAAATTAAAAACAATAAAGGGCCTAAAACAGAGCCCTGCGGTACCCCACTACTAACGCTGGCCCAATCTGAACATTCCCCATTTATTACCACCCGCTGCGAGCGATCTTTCAGCCAATTTCTAATCCACTTTAAAATCTTACCAGTCACCCCAATCGCTTTAACTTTCATTAATAACCTTTGGTGGGGGACGGTGTCGAACGCCTTTTTAAAGTCTAAATATATTACGTCTACAGCTTTGCTTTCATCGTACACGCAAATCATTTTGTGGAAGAATTCGAGCAAGTTAGTCAAGCACGATCTCGCACGCCTAAATCCATGTTGGGTATCGTTAATCAGCTTATTTGCCTCGAGGTGGCTCACTATTCTATCTTTAATTACAGATTCTAAAAGCTTCCCAACTACCGAAGTTAGACTAATAGGCCGAAAATTCGTTGCTTCAAATCTATTCCCCTTCTTAAATATAGGTGTAACGTTTGCTCGCTTGAAATCCAACGGAACTACGCCATCCTCTAATGAGCAATTGAAAATTTCACGCAATGGCTTAACGAGTTCATTTTGAAGCTCCTTTAAATGAATTGGATATACCCCATCGGGGCCCGGAGATTTCGACTTTTTCATTAGCTTAATAAATTTAAGGATTTTCTCGTCATTTATAGTTACATCGGATATGCAATTATCAGCACTACGAACTTCCCCAATTAACGATTCCAATTCGGAAGAATCTTTCACAGTAAACACGCTCGTAAAATGTTCATTTAAAATTTTGGACATTTCTGTCGGAATTTCAGTCAAATGACCATCCTTATCTTTGATCGGCCCTATCGATCCTTTTACGGGTTTCCTATTATTTACGTACCCATAAAACCGTTTCGGTTCATTCTTTGAAGATGTAAAAGAAGAAGATGAAGAAGAAGAAGATAAAGATGAAGAAGAAGAATATGGAGAAGAAGAAGAAGATTAAGGAAAAGAAGAAGAATAATAAAAGGGTTTTCAGGGTGTTAAAATGAAGAGTCTATAAAGGAGATTAAAAAAGCGGTTATGATTAGCAAATAATGCCGTAGATGATGATGAAGATGATTAAGATGAAGATGATGAAGATGCAGATGAAGAAGATGAAGATGAAGAAGATGAAAAAGAAGAAGAAGAAGATGAATAATATGAAGAAGAAGATTAAGAAGAAGATGAAGATGAAGTGAAGAAGATGAAGAAGAAAAAAAAGAAGAAGAAAAAGGTGTTCAGAGTGTTAAAATAAAGAGTCTATAAGGGGATTGAAAAAAGCCGTTAAGATTAGCAAATAAGGCCGTAGGCCACACCCCCACAGGGGTGCCTGTGTAACCAAGCTCTTCGTGTTAAGGAAGAGAACAGCGGCTTGTATCTCCTAATAATTTAATCTTGGTCTATTTTTTTAGGGCATCGATGCAGATATTTTCTAAGCCTAAAGGCCAGAAAAAATTAATATTGAAATTCTTTTTAAATACGGGAAAAACAAATGACAACTTTTGTATCTCCATCTAAATTTGTTCTAATCATTTTATTTAGTTTTCCCCAAGTTTAGGGGTCAGTAGCTATTTCCATCCGATAGGGATTATATTTTCGAAATAACTTCCATAAAATTTTCGAATATACGAATAAAATAAAATACAAAAGTAGTATTACTTGTATTTTACTATATTTTCTGGACTTCAGGATTTGTAATTCTTTTTGTTTAAAAAATTGCAAAATATTCGATAATTATATTTATTTTTTCAAAATCTAAAACTTAAAATATAGCTAAGGTCATAACCAGACTAAAAGAAAAAAATCTATTCAAAGAAGAGCAGCTTCGCCACTATCTTTTACATGAGGACCTTGCGCTTCACAGGCCTACCTTGGGTTTGGGGCCAGCGTCCGATCCGGTTTTGAAAGAGGCCTATTGGTGTAAATATTTTAAAAAGTTTCCAATACATATCATCATCATCACTAACTCTATAATTTAAGAACGGGATTTTTTGGAGTATTTAAATTATAATAATTTCATCTTTGCTTAGGTATGACTTAAGTATATTTAATTTTTTTTTCAAAGTAATTTCTAAGAATTTCTTTAGAGTTTGAATTAACAAAAAAGTTTAGTTCAGGAAAAATAAATATGATTATCCAATGCTTTTTAATGTTTTAAAAGAAAATGAATTACAATTGGTGAAGTTCAGAAAATTTATTAAAATTTAAGCAAAGCTGCTTTTTATTTTATCTTAGATAACTCTATATTTTAAGCAACGTGATTTTTTGAAAGGGGGAAAATTTAGTTTCGAGTTCCTTTTTAATATTATTATAATTGGGGAAGTTCAGAAAATTTAGAAAAATTTAACCATAGCTACTTTTTTTTAGATTTTAAATTTTAATCTTAGTAGCCAACCGCAAACTTCTCCCTAAGGGAGAGTGGCGAAGCAGTTGCCTGGTTGTTTGGTATAATATTTTGAGTCAATTTATGAATAAGTGGAATGGAATTTTGAGTTCGTCTAGGAGGGTGATAATCACTAATAAAATTACTAATCCTTACAGTACCTAAAAAGAACTCTTACAATGGTTAGCACTCTCTATAATCTTCAATATATATATATATATATATATATATATATATATATATATATATATATATATATATATATATATATATATATATATATATATATATATATATATATATATATAAATATTACCTATTTAAGTAAAACGGTTATTAAACTGGACCAGTTTCATATGTAGTTTACCATATCATCTTCAGCCGTTAACGGCTGAAAATAATATGGTAAACTCTTGTGTTAAGGAATAAGTTCTTGCAGTTCTATCAAATTTATTTATTATCATTAACAATTTTAGAAAAACTTTATTTTTAATTGATAACAATAAGCAAATTTAAACAATAATGTATTCTCCGTTGTTATTTACGACTTCTTACCAGCGTTCAACTAGTTTTTCGATGCCTCTGCAATAAAATCTCTGTATTTTGTCTCGAAGAATTCGTCTAACCAGGTTCTTAATTCCACATCAGTATTGAACGAAACGCCGCGCAAATCAAATTGTTGGACAGCGATCGGAACAGATGGAAATCCGATGGAGCCAAGTCTGACGAATATGGAGGATGCGGCAAGATTTCCCAATTAAGCGTTTGGATGGCATCTTTTGTCATATTGGCAATGTGAGGACGAGCATTGTCGTGTTGCAGAAGGACTTCATAACGTCGATGAGGTCGCTTTTCACGTATAGCTTCTGCGAGGCGGTACATTTGTTGAACGTAGAGTTCTGCATTGACAATCTCGTTGTTCACAAGGAGCTCATAAAGAATGATGCCTTTACAATCCCACCACACACACATCATCGTGTTTCGTCGATGAAGTCCTTGATTTAATCACGGAAGTGGTTTTTTATTTGGGCAAAGCCATTGTTTTCGATGGTTCATGTTGACATAAACACACCACTTTTCGTCGCCAGTGAAGATGCGTGGAACAAACCTGTCCTTATATCCACGAGTAGCCTTGTGACGAGCAAACAAACGTGAGGCAATTGTGGAGGGTTGAAGTTTGTTGCTTTCGCTCAAAGTGTGCGGAAGCCATGCACCAAGTTTTTGAACTTTCCTCATCGAATGAAGGTGATTCACTACAGTTTTCTGATCACACGCCATTTTTACAGCTAATTCTCTAATCGATTGACGAGGATTTTCATAAAGAAGGTCGTTCAATCGATCTTCATCTAACTTAATGGGACGACCAGAACGTTATTCATCATTAAGATTGAATTGAGCGTTTTTGTAACGTAAAAACCACCATTGAACTGTCCTTTCTGATAAGGCATTTTCTCCGTACACAGCAGAAATATCGCGACGAACTTTAGCTGCGTTTGCATTGTTCCCGTCTCGATTGAAAATGAATAACAACAAGTGTCGAAAATGCACCTTTCTTTCAACTTGACGTTCCATTTTGAAGGTACAGAACAAAAATTTAATTAACACAACTTTTAAATAAACCGCACTGACTTATTACTCAACTTCAAGACGTAGCCTAAGCAAAAGCTTAATAGTCTACGCTGTTAAGAGACGTAGCCTAACCTTTGCAAATTTTTCTCTCATTATTTATTATTGTTTCTTAATATGTGCACAAATCACGTCAACAAAACTTAAATCAACACAACATTAAAAAAACCGCAAGAACTTATTTTTCAACTTAATACATATCGAAACTTTTGAAATTTCAGTAAAAATTCCTTATAATTTATATCTCAGGCTCATTTTTACCCTTTTCTCCTAGTACATATTTTTTGGCATTGTTTATATTATATACTATAGATGAATTGTTATCGTGAATATTTTATTTGGAAAACATTTATAAGTTGATAGGGGAACTGTACCTGGGAAACGGGAAGTGAGATATAAACCAAATAATATACATATTTTCTCGGTGATTGTAATGGACCTGCCCTTTCGCTTTGTTTAAGAGAGCCTATAACTTGTTTTAAGTGTGAGTGGAATGAAGAAGCGCTGGTTTTGCAAGAGTAGCGAATCTAAACTTGACCTGCGTTTAAACTCTGTTTTTTAAGTTTTATAGGAAATGATTCCAATATTAGCTGATGCCCTCGACTTCTAACTGTCTACAATGGACAATTCTTCGAAAAATGCCTTATGGTTGCGATGACGGTTCTAATATTATATTCGTGTAGAGGAATTCTCCGCGTTTATGATAGATGCTTCTATTTTATTTCTAATTCCAAGATAGGCACAAATACGAGCATGTAGATTGCGCTTAAATTACGTTGTGGTGATCCTATGTACTCCTCGGATGTACATCGCGAGCAGTTCTATTTTTCAATAATGCAGGGCTGAAGTAGCGCTGGTACTTGATGTTGGAAATTCATCATAATTTCTGGAAGTTTTGATATATTGGTCGAAAATTGGGGTAGGAAAAGACTTTCTAAAAGAATAGAGGGGAGAACAGAGAAGAGGGTGGGTATGCCATTATATTGGGAAGGAGTATAAATACTAGTTCCTTAGAAAAGTTCAAGATGTATTTCTAGGAGTTTCTTATCATTTATAAATTTTTAACCTGTTCGGTCAAATAGATCTTGCCCATGTCCATTTTAATAGAATTAGTTGCATAGAAAAAGAACTTATTTATTAAATTTATGAGATGAGGATCACGCAATAACAGATTGTGGCCGAAGTGTTCTTTTAAGTTCAGATGTGTACAAGTTGTCATGTCATTCCTTTAAAGACAATGGTAAGTGGGTCTACAAAGTGAGAGGAAAAAAGAGCTCGAAACGGAGCGATCTAAGTCATGATTATAGAAAATATAGAAGCCAAGGAAAGAAGTGTTCCACCAGACAAGGGTACCTATAGGAAAATGTCAATAATCTGCCTGGCATAAAAAAACACAAGGAAAAAAAAAGAAAGGATTATCGAAGAGAATAAGACAAGCCAGAAAGAATCTCATGTAGGCAAAAGCGGTGAAGCCGGCAAACCCAGGGTGAGCCTAAGTTACCTACTTATGTAATGGTAGAAAACCAAATTATGGAAAGCTGGGTGCTTATTAAAAGGTTGAATAGGTTATTGGAAAATAATGGTATCAACCGGGTTCCTCCAGGTTCGTTGGTAAGAGAGTCGCTACCAAGCGACCTTTTATACTCATACTGAGAGTGTTTTCCTTATTATGAGAAGTGTTCTGGAAAAAACCCATATAATATGTGATTATCTGCAAACACCAATTATATTGGAAGTATGGGGGAGATAATTTATCATGTTGGCTACAAATCGAGTCATATAAGATAAAACTAAGCTGCGAACAATTTAGTCTCATCTTGTTGTGGAAGGTCGCACGTGAATGATATAAACTTGAGCGCGATTTTTGGTGCGTTTTCTTATGAAGTGATTCGGAAAAAAGTTTGAATAGTCACCACATAATAATAAGTAACCAGCATAGCGACAGAATTGCTCATTCATTGTAAAATAAATTGCGTCAATTTCATGATTTTATTATAGAACTTAACAAATTTCACTGCAGAATTGATATTAATTAGTAAATGTTTAATTATTAATAAATAACAGGTTTAAATTGACTTCCGGGGGATATATATATATTTTACCAAACGATGTCACTCATAAGGATTAAAGGAAAAAAGTATAATTATTTTTTTATTTAATATAATGACAGAGAAGAGATATTACCCAGTCCTGAAAATTGTGAATTTGGGTGTTTGTTTGTTCATTTTCTTTTGTTTTTCTGTTATATATTTTGATGGACATTTTATTTATATGTCTAGTCGTTTTTGTAATTGCTATATCTAATTTAAGCGATTTATGTTCACGCGTTTGGGTGGCGCTTTCCTTTTGTTAATAATCAGTCGTATTTTGTGCTTAAAATTTTGTGACAGCCGAGGCGAAATCCCAAAATGACTACCTGAAGGGCCATCAGTCATCCCTGTCGACGAACCATTATGGAACTGCTCAGGGTTCTGTGTGCTCTCTTCGCCATCTCGTTCGTGGTTGGGCAGTACGCCATGGTGCGGAGACGATTGAAACCAACGAAGGGTGATAATTATTTGCACAACTTGGACTCGAATTGAGCTCCTCTGTCGGTTACCACGTATAATTGGAGTCCAAATCTGCAAATCTATCAGTATAAGAATGTCAAGGCAACCGTTGCAGCACTTATGTCCGGAATCAGTAAAGTTTCGATCAATTTTGTTTCCCGGTCAATGCATGGTGATAGAAGATATTGGTTATGCGACGAGTAGCATTGCCCAGGCAACGTACACTGTAGTAGTGGTCCGATGATGTCAATGTGTACGGTCTCAAATCTTGACGAGTGAATATTAATGGGCATAATATAAAATTTCGTGTGGGGATTTATCTTGGAGGACTAACATGAAAGGCAGTCCTGTGACCAGAAGTGAATGTCCCTTTCCATATTAGGCTGAAAGTATCTTAACTTAATTAGATGGAGGCAGGCTTTAATTCCAAGGTAGGACAAGTTGTGCAATTGTGTGAAGATTATCGTCTGGCACGCCGTAGCGACGAATGATCGTGGGTATCTAGATGTTATTTTACACCATAGTTGAGCTTCTTCGGAAAAAGGGAAGGATTTTAATCGCGACTGTAATTCTTCTCTTTTTTCATCATTTTTCTGTGCTGCCGCCGGAGTGCCATATGTGATGTCACTGCTGTACTCCAATATCGCCGTCAATTTGCGTTGTTGCCTGCATATCTTGTCACACAATGGTGAAGAGAAAGCCAACACCAGACGCCAGGAGTCCTCTTTTGTATGTGGAGTATGCTTTATATGGCCTGCTTAATCTGATTGAGAAAAAGGCCACTGGTTGCGGAGATTCATTAACCATCTGGTGAACGGAAAGACCTACCGCGTATTGGGAGCTGTTCGTCACCAGTTGATACGGTGAGTCGTTGGACAGCCGGTGACAGAGCTTGTCCGAGTTAATTAGAGATACTTTAGTGTTATTAAATTCTCTTCAGTAAGCATCAT
This sequence comes from Ceratothoa steindachneri, assembly GCA_963969495.1. Taxonomy (NCBI): domain Eukaryota; kingdom Metazoa; phylum Arthropoda; class Malacostraca; order Isopoda; family Cymothoidae; genus Ceratothoa; species Ceratothoa steindachneri. The sequence continues at coordinate 57,136,326 of OZ018338.1, read as the reverse complement.
TCCACACGATCTTACGAGCCTTGGGCTGTAGTCGCTCGAGTTCAGTCAGCGGAGCTGCAATCACGGCAAAATTTGCAATCTTTCTCCTATAGTAGCCTAGCATGCCCAAGTATCGGCGTAGTCCCTTATATTCTGTTGTTAAGGGTATGACTCGGATTTTCTTAACCTTCTTAGATGCTGGGCAAAATCTCGTAAACGAAATATGATACCCCAGAAAGTAAATTTCTTCTCTCACTAACTCACACTTTCCCTTGCATAATCGTAGGTTGTTCTCGATCAGGATTATGAAAACTCGTGCAAATGTTCCAAATTAGTCACATTCTCTTTTCGCGTGGCGCTGGAAAGAGCAACTCGCATTCCTGAAGCCAAAGGGTAATTTATAATACTTCCATAACCCAATCAGATTCAACACCACAGTTTTTTTATGTCCACTGGGTTCATCAGGAACTGATAGTAATCAAAACGCAAATCCGACCGAGAGAAAATTGTTTTACCATGACAGTGGTTTGCTTCACTCTTCATCCTTGGTAGGGGATGTCTCTCTGGCTTCGTGATTGCATTATGTGCGCCAAAGTCGCCGACCACTCTGTAATCGCCTGGCGTCTTATTTGGAACCATGTAAATAGGTGAAGCCCAAGATGATCTTGACGGGCGCATGACCCATTTCTTCATTAGGCCTTCGAACGTTAGTCTGGTAAATTGTAATTTCTTCATTGAATAAGGCCTCGGGCTCGCCAAGGTTGGTCGTGCCTTACTGATCTCGAGTGAATGTAGCACAGTTTTAGATGGTGGTCAGGTGGGATTAGTATCCACGGGGCTGTACAATGGTTGATATTTCTCTAATTTGGCTTGCAACTGGGCAGTAGATTTGGAGGTTATTAATAATTAGTGAAACTGCAAGTTCCCCGGACTGTTTTAATTTTAAAATGAGCCTAATTTGATTATCGATAAGGACTCTGCGCGCACAATCCACGAAGAGATTAAAGTGTCCCTGAAAGTCAATCCCTAATAATAGCGATCTCGTATCCGTGACCACAAATGACCACTTGAATGACCGGCGTAGGCTAGGAATACCTATATCCGTGTGTATTTTACCGTGCACTTTTATTTTACCGCTATTAACTACTACAATGCTTACACTGGAATTACGCATTTCACAAGTTCACACCAAATTACCCGAAATTTTCGATACACTGACCGTTTCGATTAGAAATTCGCACATTACATTATCTAATTTCGCAGAAACAGTGAATGAAGACTGACGGCATGCCGGCTGTTCAGCTAGTTTACAAAGGGGCTGCGAAGATGACCTGGAGGACGGTTGTATTTGCGCGTTTTTAGCCCTCTTCGGCCATCTGCACCAAGGCATGCATAATTTTGCACTTTCTCCAAAATATAAATGGAATCGACATACCACAGGCATTTGGTTTCCGCGAAGAGATCGCAGCCTTATTAGTATATTATTCTACCTATTATAGTCGTTTCTACGCGGCACAAAGTTATAACGATTGCCATAGGGGTACGAACCAATGGGAGCTGAACTCGCATTGCCTATATACTGTACAAAGAGAGAAAAGTCACCAGTTTGAGTGTTGAACGGGGTTTTATATGTATAAAGGGGGAACGAACACCGGTTACCGGTTTGTTGGTAGAGACGTAGGGTTTGCCAGTTAAGGTTGAGGCAGGAAGGGCAGGTTAGCGTTAATTTTATAGATTTATGTAGGAACGATCATGGGTCGCCACTTTATTTTAGGAGGAGAAAAGCCGTCCAGGGATGTAGCTTTATAGTGCAGACGGGTAAAGGTAACAGATCCAGTCATGGGTAAAGAAGAAGCGGATATTTTGCGAGATCCCTACTGTCCCCGGGTTGAACTGACAAGTGGAGTTAAGTTTGTATCTGACTTCAAAAGATACTTGATTAATATCTTGTCTTGGTTAGGCTTACAGAAGGCTTGTGATCAGGAAAGAACTGAGAGCAATCACGAAAAACTATAAGGTGTACTTCCAAACGAACAAAACTAACAAGCAAGATAAAAATGATGCTCGCGTTTACAGAGTAGTTAGTGCGAGGGAAGGGTTCTTACTACCGGTCAGGAAAGCGAGGTTAACCAGAACAAGACTTAGTTGGATAAGATGGAAGCTTCGCTACGCTAAACGAAACGTAATTAATAACGTGGTGACCTTGAAATCAAGAGTTAGCATCAAGAATGAGGATGCGTTCTCCATTTTCTTCTATAAGTAGGGCAGAAAGAAGGCGTGGACTCTTTCTGCCCCCGGAATAGGCTGTCTTTAGCTCTGCGCGCAGGGCGGGATTTCCTTGATCGATGTTAATCCCTTGTTCCATGGTCATGGATCCATGGCATCTAAAGGTGACGCTTTCTTGATATAAATTTTATAACACTTGAAACGGCGTTAGCTGTCTCATCTTAATCCCTTTTCCAGACACTGTAGCCAATTTTGCCTTGATTTCTGAATTCACAGCTTTCTGTTTAATTCCTGACCAATTTACAAATACATAATATATATATATATATATATATATATATATATATATATATATATATATATATATATATATATATATATATATGAAAATTGGAGGAAGAAGTGAAACCCCGGAAAATACAATGTGATTCTTTATTGACACACGGCTTCCACATTTCCCGACATATTTTAGGAATATCACGACGTATAGGTGAGAATGGGAGGAGGAAGTAAAAACCCGAAAAATACACTAAACTCCTTCTCACCTATACGTCGTAATATTCCTACAATATGTCGGGTGATGTGGAAGGACTGGAAACAATACAACTGGAATTCTACATAAGGATGAAGATCGCCAGCCGTGTGTCAATAAAGAACTTCAGTGTATTTTCCGGGTTAAAGAAAGCCATGAATTCAGATATATATATATATATATATATATATATATATATATATATATATATATATATATATATATATATATATAAATATATATACGCGTGGAAAGTTGGTTCAATTTTCCCTATTCCTACGATACACCTTGTTGGTGCAATTTTAATGCTAGGGCCATGCTCTCCACAACTATATCTAGTTGTTTACTTCTATCATTCACACTTAACGCCGTTTTTTTATTAAGCGTGATATCACCACTCACTTCCTTATCACCTAATGTAAAGCAAGGTATTTTGCTTTGTAAAATATCATTTATTCGTCCGCAGGTTTCCTAGCTGGGAAAGGGTTAAGTATTTCTGAGTGGCGATGATGAGTGTGATATTTTATTGCAGGGACTGAATAAATTTGTGCCTCACGAGTTCTTCTCCATCTCCTAATTTTAGAGCTGTTCTCAGTAGTTCCTCAAGATTGACAAGGGTCGACCAGTGAAAGGAGAGGATGCTATGAGCTCTTCGAATAGCTTTGGTTTAGTGCTCTCGAAGAGCCTAATTACCTGGGCCCTTAGTAGCTGGTATTTTTCTGTAGTTAAGACTGTAGCTGGAAGCTGGTTGACAGTCTCGGGAGGCAGGGCAGCCAGTACGTGAAAAAACTTACTTATCCTTGAAATAGGAAATTTGGCCTAACCTATTTTTAACCAACTTGATACCGCTGCCTCGTTAAAGCGGTGGGGGGAGGGCTTGATTGTGATAGCTTTTGCGACTCCTCTTCCGCCTTGCTCTGCCCTTATTTTTGTCCAGACGATTCCCTAATTTCGGTTATCTCTTGTCCGCTTGAATAGGGTCACCAGTTTATGACTCTGGGGGTTATCAGTTATGATAGGTTATGCCATAGAATTATATTTGACTCTAAATGATGAACCAACCTATTCCTTAGCGTAGTCAAGGAAATTAGAAACTGGCGGGGTTTGTAAGTTTATTTTGTGTCTTATGGTTGGTCCCTGCTTCTGGTTTTTTGCATGCTCACCACCTTGAATCTGCCTTTCGGTCTTAATCTCGCTGTATGAGACACTCTTCCCCTTGATATTAATGTTGGTCTCAATCTTGTTAGTGACTACTCTAATGTGAGTCCTTGACAAGCTTTTTTATCCTATTTAAAATTGGAGGGCGTGCCTCCATTTCTTCAATTTGATCTCTAGGAGGAGCCTATTTGGCAGGAGGGTATGTGCGTAATCTGATGTTGACGCGTGTACACCAAAAGGGTGTTTGTATTTGTAAATCTGACAAATATCTGGTCGGCCAGACATTGGCAGGAAATAAAATTCACTCTTTCGCCGATTCATGTCAAAAGACCATGGGCCAGACTTCCTCTCTATCAGATTTGTTACTTGTAAGAACAACTGTTTAAATTCTCTCTCCTGTCACAGCGCAGGCAAAACAGTCAACTCGCACCTCTTTTCTAATTTGTGAATCTTTGTGTGTTTACCTTGGAAGCACAGCGATTTCATTCCCTAGCGGTTTTAAATTACTTGCAAGTATAGAATCTGTTTTGCATTAATACATTAATTACACTGGTCAAAAGCCAAAATGGTTCACATATGAGATTATGTTCACACAACTAATTTCATATTGATGAATTTAAATCTGATATTTATTTTATTTTATCAGACTAGGTTTTATAAAAAATCAATATGTACAAATATTCATTATTCCTTTACTTGTGTCGTGCAACAGATATTTAACCAAAGAAAGAACAGCCTGTCTCTTATATGACTGTGCCTACATGACTAATTTCACATTGTTGAGTATGATTTAGATGTTTTATCCTACTATCAGATCTAGTTTCTTAAACAATCAGAAAAATAGTAAATATGATGACATTAATTGTCTTACGCAAGATAACGATATTAAACACGTCACACATGAGCTCATAAGAAATTGTATCCGAGATCATAAGTTGAAATCCGCTATAATTGACAACTATGAAGTTCGAAAAGCGCTTCTGAACTTTGCTCTTTCGTTTGAACAGCTCCCTTTCTTCTCGTTGCAGCGTCCAGCACTTCTCACCCATTGTGACTGAATTGTCTCTGATATCTGCTCTCCATTATTGCGATATCTTGATGAAATCTTTCACCATGTTCATCACTAATATCTCAAAGATATATAGGAAAAATCAATATGAGAGTGGCAAAAATGCAATTTCAAAGACATCCTTGCTGCCAAAGCATAATAATTCTGCAGCATGGTTGTAAAGATTTCTTTATGGTTGATAGCACGATAGTTTCCAAGAAAAAGCTTTGACAGATCGAGAAATGATTCCCATGAGATTTTCTCCAGTGGGTTCAAGGCCTTGGTCAATTTTTTATCATGACCTAGTATGCAAATCTGTGGTCCATTGAAGACACTTGCTTTCAACTTTGCTTCGCAAAACACACCACTTAGTTTCTTACATAAGTATCGAAACCCTGCACCAGATTGGTCCATAGCCTTAATGGAATTTTTCACCAGACCGAGCTTTAGATGCAGTGGAGGCAAAAATATATATTCTTGATCTACAAGAGGATTGTTAATACAGTTTAACCCTCACGGCGCATCTCCTGGTCTTGTTGGCCATTACTTTCTCACATAGTGCTCTGCATCAGCTCTGCTGTCCCGCAAACACAAAAAGCACATGTGATTTGTGTAGCCACTCTGAAGGCCCAGTAGTAAACAGATAACTTTGAGATCACCACATATGTTCCAATACTGTTTCTCGTACTCTATATGGGCTAACAAAATCTTCATTGTTTCAGCGCTTTTAGCCATCTATGCGGCATGTGCTATTGGGACAGATGCTACCGATTGCCATTGTATAAAAGAATAGCTTTTAGAGAGTCTTTACCAGAATCTATAAACAGCCTCTAATTATCTGACTTGTATGGTTCAAACTTGCATAATTGTTGTGTGGAGATATTGCGTCCTCAAGGTAACAAAGGTTGTTTGCCATCTTAAAAAATGTAGACAGCTCTCCATGTCGGTAACGATCTGTAGTGATACGCACTCCAGCTTCCCGTAGGTTACGCTGCTTTAATCTGGATCCTATAAGTTCACCCTTTTCTTTGACAAGTTTAGGTCCCTGATGAGATCATGAAGCGCTTCTTAAGTAAAGAGTTTAGGCCTGTTATTTTCAGAGTCATCCTGGTATTCGTCTTTATTTGAGGTAGAATTATAATCGGAATCACTCATCAATTGTTTTTTACTCGGCGAATTTTGGAATTGGAGTTCAGCGCTGTGCGGAACTGGTCGGATTGTAGAAGCAATATTGGGGTACTGCACCTTGCCTCCTGTTTTGATGATTATTCCCTTGATGTTTGCGAGACAGAAGTAGCAGTCACTGCTGTAGTTTTTGTGTTCACCACATATCAATAGTACAGCAAACGGCATTCTTGAGCTTGGCTTACCACACATCCACTCGCTCAGGTGGTTGACACAAGACTTACAAGCTAATTTCTTGTCTTGGTCACCCAAAGGACATTTAGAGTAACTTTTGTAGTTCAGTTGAACATCTTTTGTGATAGGTTTCTTGAGAAAACCAGGAGTGAAGGTGCCGCATGAGTAACAAAAACGATCAGCATTGTTCCCGCACTTGAAACGTTCCATGTTTTGTTAAGTTCAAAGTAATTATAAATTAGGTAGTTGTAGATATGCAGTATCATGAAGCAACAATCTGAAACAAACAAACAATGAAGCAGAAATTAGGAAAAAATTGTTTCATAAGTGGAACCAAAGAATATATAAATTAGTGTATCAATAAACGGGTGCACCAAATATATATATATGCTAGTTCTGTAAAACTAAACTCGATACAGCTATACGAATGTCATTATTGAATTCAGCACATACAAATACGCTAGAATCAGACTATTTTGATGCAAAACCATGTGAATTTTTTTTTGGGGGGGGGGTGACCATTGTTATTAACTAGTGGTTTTTCAATATTTACAAGCAATGAGTTTGCTTTGTATTAGTATATTAATTATTAAAAAATGGCATATTATTTAGTATTTAGTTTGTGAGCCCATATCAAGACTTCATAGGGCCAACGTGGTGCTCAATTTGTGAGGTTGCACGTTGGCTATTCTCGAACATGTAATTGGGCATTACATATTTGTGCCCTAAGTAAAAACTTATTTGAGAAAGAAGTAGTGATGTGAATGATGTGAAAAGGTTTATACAGATATTGGCCGATTAAACAAAACAGGATTGTCGTAAGGTGACCGTGAAGAGGGTACTACAGAAAATTGGGATACCGATCCCAGTGCAAGGGTTAAATAAACAAAATCGACTGCGTTGGGTATAAAAAATATAACTTTACTATTACAAACAAAAGTTTTAAGGCACAAGTAAATAAATGGCAATAAATAAAATGAGACCCGGGATACAAAACGGGGGGGTGGGGAAATACAAATGATACTACCGGTACGAGAGTCTGAGAGAGGATGTACGGTGATTGCCTTCAGGGAAAGGAGGGGGAGAGTACAAATGATGGAGAGACTCACGTAAAGCCTAATTGACTGGAGCTTGGATACGACGAGTAAGTGAGGCGATACAAAGTTCCACTTGCAAAATTCCTTCTTCTTTAACCTCGCTGAGAAATGAGCGAGGGAGTACTCCAGACGGGACGAAGTCAATACTCGAGGGATAGATGCCTGTCCGTGTATATCGTCTGTCGAGCGGGAATTCTAGCCTTAAGTACGAGCAAGGCCAGGTAAAGATGATACGTGGCGTTCGTAGCTGGAAGCCGTTTGTAGGCGCGGCAGGTCGTACGAGACTGTACGTGGCTGCTAACCAAGACAGAGCTGTATTGTAGCAATTTCTCAACGCTTTCCTACCAGTATTTATACTGCCTCACCGGGGCTCCCTAAAAGGGGTCGAGAATTTCATTAGACTTGGCGTGCTGGGGGGCAGGGAGGCAGGGAGGCAGGGATAGTCTCAGCGGCCTCACAGCCTTGCGCAAAAGTCCTTGGCGGCGTAGGTCTGGCTCCGATCAGACGGTGCGACGGCGATAAAGGGAACTCAACATGGGTCGCACAACTGCGCAAAATTCTCGCTGCTCTCTTGGGGGGCGGGTTGGCGTGCAGGTGTATTTTCTCAAGGGTTTGGTGCTAGTGGAAGAAAATGTGTGCGCAAATCATCGAGAAATTCCTCTCATTTTAGAATACCTATAAATTGCCAAGATCTTGGTAAAAATAAAGACCTGGTTATTCCGTCGATACTTTAACTAGAATTAATACTACATTTATCTAAGTTTAATGGTTCGAGGAAAGATTATATTATCTTAAATTGCGAAAAATTACTTGGACAGTTTGGCTGTTTCTACTCCCTTCACAAGCAATATTGTTTATGAGAAAAATTGAGTAAAATTGAGAGAAAATTCAAGAAACAAAGATTCCTAAGTTTGGCGGAAAAGCCGATCGATGAGGCAAGTTTTAGAGGGGTCCTAACTCGTCCATCATGAAGGCGACTCATCCTGTTACGGATAAGCTTTCCATTAAACAAAGAATAGCTGGGGATATTTTGAATTTTATCGCGAAATAACGAAAATAATAGCAAGATATTTAATAAAAAAATATTAGAAGAAATTTGTAGCCTAATGTTAAGCTCTTTATTGAATGCTTTTTTTAAATACAATTCAAGGATACCTAAACAAATGGCTTAGTGAAAATATTTAATGCTACAATATGCAATTATATTTGTAGATAAAAAGTAAAAAGTATGCTAGGAAGAATTATGAATTATGTAGTCAAAAGCAATAGTGATCAACGATTGAAGAAAGTGTAATGGATCCTGAAATATAAATAGAAAAATGACTAAAAAAGTTCGCTCAATTTTTAATGTGTTATGATGTTCTTCCGACAAATCTAACATTATATTGATTAACTTAGCCGTTTAAAGCGATGACGACAAGTCAATGATATTTGAGTAACTCGTTTGACAGATTACTTTAAACTAACAGGATCGAGGAGGTGGTGGGTCACACGCCAAAGTATCGGCAAGTTGCGTTTATGCGTTTGAATTGGAATCTGCCAATAATCAGAGAGCAAATTTCCACCAATCAGTCAAATCCCAGAAGAGAATTCCCCCTCTTTCGCAGACCTACCTAGGATTGAATTTACACCGTTACGTAATCCCCTCCCCCACTTTGTGCTAGAGAGTTATTATTCATTCATTTAATAAAGCCTGAATTAAGAAAAAAAAATTCTTAGCCCCTGGATGCATGCCTTGAAAACTAACGGGGCTCTACGATCAAGGTTTAAATTCTCACCTGATAAAAAGACGAGCCTACTCAGTGAAATGGATTCACTTTTTCTTCACGTTTCCTCTCCATACCTTTCTAGAAAATGTGATCAACATTTGTTGTCAATTGTTTTTAGTATTATTGCCTGCCATATTTTAAAAATTAGGTTACTTCTATTTTCCATTTTTCCGCCTCAAATTATAGACGTCTGGCTTATTGCATAAAAATCAAATTTCAAAGAAACAAATCATTAATATCATTTCGCTAATTCATCAAAGGTAAACCGTAGTAGAGGCAATGAATAAAAAAGAAACTTTATTTTTGTGCCTAAAAGGGCATAGATAATCTTATTTTTAGCTAAAATAAGTTTGCCTCTTGACCTTGGCCAACCAGTGGGAGAAATTAAATGTTCTTTGGCGTTATTTCAAGAGATTTTGTTCCTTTAATAAAATTACATTAGCAAATGGTCCCGGCAGCCATTTAGCACGGTTTGATAGAAAAATGGCAACTTATGAAACACTATACATCGTCTTCCTCCTATAGGTTAGTATGGTAAACCAAACAAGAACATATTTAATATGGTAAACCAAGGAAGAAATTTAATATCGAATGCTTAAACTCACCAAAATAATTTGCCGATAACCAAAATTATCACAATTCTTTGTGAATAGTATATTTTGATCTAGATGTCGCCATTGAATTATTTTCTTTTACAAGAAGGTCTGGTTTCTTTTCAGAAGAATCGACTCTGAATTATTTAATGGCTCAATTCGCATTAGAATGATATTATTGTTTTTTAAAGGTCATATCCCTAATTATTCCGCCAATTATTTCTTACACTTAGAGTCATGAAAAATTCCTTCTTAATCTTAATTATCGTCCTCTCTATTGTACTAATCATTCCTTCTCAACTCAATCAAAAGGCCTCCATGGTTACGTAAGTTTTCATTCCTCATAAAAAATATTATACAGATTCATAAGATCGATGATAACGTACCTAGATTTCTAACCTAGATGAGGCTCAATCCCCATCTAGAAATTGCAGATGCCTTAAACTACGAATTTCAGAGTGACGTCCTTGGTCTACTACAGTGGTTGTCTAATGTGGCATCACCAAGATGACAAGAAGAACTACCATCAAATTCATGGCATATGTCAATGAAATTTTACTTGGCAGGCAGCTGTGGCAGTTGACAGTGGCAAATATGAATAAATAGTAAACAATATAAACAGCAACACAACAACCACACATAGGAGAAATTACTAGTCAAAATCATGCAAAATCCGAACAATAGCTGAGTCCAGATGGCGTTTAAAGGTAGCAACAGATTCAGCGGACAGAGAATATTCAGGCAACCCATTCCAAATATCAATGATTCTCACTGAAAAGAAACGTGCTCTATTATCAGTGTTATAACGAGGAACAAACAGCTTGAGAGAATCTCCCCTATTGTCTCTAATTAAATTTCACAAAAATAGGCGATCGACGTGAGGGCAAAACCATTCAAAATTTTAAACACTATAATCAGGTAAACTCTAATCAATCTGCCCTTAATAGAATACAAACTCAAAAGAGCAAGACGCTCACTATAGGTTAAATCACGAAAGCCAGCAATTCTCTTAGTCCATCGTCTCTGCACACCTTCCAATAATTTGATATGACCAGAATAACCAGTAAACCAGGCCACAGATGCAAAATCAAGAATGCGAAGGACATGAGAAATAAAAACAGTCTTCATAAAATCGGGAGATCAAGAGTGTGCCTTTCAAAAGAGTATAGCAAATACCTCTAGAGGCCACTCATGCAATTTCCCTCACATGTAAGTGGAAATTGATGAAGCATCCACTCGGATACCAAGATCTTTATGATTGTCAATTGGTTGGTCAGCAATAATATATGGTAGAGGGACAGGAGCATCAAGAAAGTTTCGATAAAAAACATTCTAACACATTTTTCAACTGAAAAAGAGTCTCCAAAAACAGCTTGTTCTTTGAAGAAGATTAATATCATCCTGTAGATCAATGTCAGATAATAAGTAATCAGACTTAGAAGCAGAGGATAAATATAATTTTAAATCTTCAGCCAAAAGACAAAACTTGCAACTTAACTAAGAGTCTACATGGTTAATATAAACAAGGAAAAGTAAGGGCACAATCACCGACCCCTGGGAAACAACACTACTTACTTTCATTTAGTTGCTCTGACTGCATTAAACAACCACTTCCATTTTCCTATCTAACAAGTAGTCCTTTAACAAGCCTAGAAAACAACTTTCCACCCGAATGCAAAGGCCTTGCGGAAATCAAAGAATATTATATCAACTGCCAAGCTATTATCATAAGTCTGAGTTACATAATCATAAGTGTATAGTAGTTGATCGTAAACTGATCGGCCCGAACGGAAGCAAAACTGGTAAAGGAAAAGCAAGTGATTGTTGTCCAGGTAATCAGTAAGTTGAGACACAGTACCCCTTTGCAACGTTTTGAAACATATTAGGCCTATAATTTAAAGAATCCAGGTGAACTCCTCCTTCAAACAATTGCATAATATCTGCATTTTTTCAGAAGGAAGGAACCTTCATAGATGAAATTGATTTACGGAACGAAAGTAAGAAGGAAGGAGCACATTTCTTAAAAATATTTATGGAATACAATCAGGGCATCCACTAGTTGAAGAATGAAGCTTAGAAATCAGTCAAAAATGGTTAGCATACTTGCTGGCTGCACAGCCCACCCATCATCCCTAACCAATGTTAATATAGTAGGCCTCGAACCTTCTTACTACGGAGGTAAGAATGAAAGCGCTTGATATTTGAATTATCAGAAGAAATCAACGACTCTTCGTAATTAATGACACACTGCTGGACAATATTAACTAACTCAACTGACAAGCTTCTAAAAGCATGCCACAATCTCAATGCTAAAGGAGATAATCTGCCAAACCTAAATCGTGCATTCTTGTACTTAAGCCAGCACTGCCTTTTACTCTGCTTCATTGCATTAGGGATAGATCTGGTACAGGGATGTTTCTTAGGTTTAAATTGCTGCTTCAAAGGAAATAATTTTTGGAAATTTAATGAAATACAGATAAGAAACATATAGAGGCTTCCTCAATAATCAGTCCAGAAAACTTAGAGCCCCATTCAATATCTGTAAGATGCAAATTTATTAAGTTATAATTTCTTTTGGAAAAAATTAAATTTAAGATCACTACGAGGACCACTATTAGAACCAGAAAAAAAAACAAAATAAATAATCACAGATAATGGGAAAATGGTCGCAACTAGGAAAGGGGTAAAATATTGACAGATTAGATATTCTATCATATTACGTAGTAAATATCAAATCGAGAATGTTATTAGAGCGGAGGAAGGTAGGCATTTTTCCGCATTGTGTAAGACCTAGGGAAGTAAATAGGTCAAGAAATCTAACATCAAGGAGAGAACTGGCACAAGTACCCTCAGAAGACCAGTCAATAGATTATCCAAATTATCCAAAGACGAGAGATAACTTGTGAGGGCAAGAAACTTGTTGAAACGTGTTGTAATTTATCAAGTTATAATCAATTAAGCTTATAACTAACTTGTATTTCGTTCTTTATGTTTGAATATTAAATAAAAGTAAAAATATAAGGTATGAAAATGTACGATAAAATGTATGAATATGAAGATCTTGCAGTTCCTCTACTAACTGAACTCCTAGGTTTGTGAAACCGACATTATGCCACTTATACTCGTACATATATTAATTCTTTTTTTGGAAATGGACATGTGACTATATTTGTGTGTGCTTATGTGAGAGTGTGTTTAGTATATGTACTATTTTCTTTGTGTTTTTATGTTCTGTAAATTTTTAGTTAAGTGAAATATAGCCAAAATTTGGAACTTTCCATAACCTTTGGCTACTTCAATTCATTTCTCTAAAAGAATGGAACGTGGTCTTTTCCCAAATCGTTTGGATATCCTTTCAACTACACCAGAAGCTGTACGTGTATTTAAACACTAGTTGTTTGTCTTCTCGAGGTAAAAATCATCAATTAAGAGTAAAAACTATCCCTATTTAGGGTACCTAACCAATTCAGTTTCTCCTGAAAATCTCGAGATATATTTCCTCACCCCGACAGGGTGAGGAGGACCTTCCTTTTATTTTATGCAAAATTTTACAAAAGGGACTTTCAGAAAAAGGTCATTAACAAAAATTTTGAAAAGAGAAAACAAGAAGAACATGACAAATAAATATATGAAACGGAGGTGAAGGGGCGGTTGGAGGGAGCAGGTCACACCAGGCAGAGAGCTGTTAAACGTCCGTCCCGTCTCGGGGAGTGTGGGTCCTTATATAGTCAGGACCAGGAACGGGCCCACACATGCCTAAGTACTTCTTGCAAAGTGCCGAGACAGGACGTCCGCCGGATTGTGCCTGCTGCGAATATATCCGAAGTTCCTAGATGCGATCCGGAAAGCTTTGGAGTAATCCAAAAGGGTGGTGGTGGAGAGGGCGAGGAGGATAGGGGCTGGGATTTTGCCCCTCTTTGCGTTCCAAATGGTCCCGATGTTGTCCCCGAATGTAAGGGCGCGGGGAGCAAATAAGGTGGAGAGAATGAGCCCGAGGGATTCGAGTTCAAAAATTCCCGTATCCCATCGGCGGCAGTTGAGGGCCATGGAGACGCCTTGGGGCCACCATCCGATGCCCCAAGGGGAGGCATCAACGTAGAGGGCCGGGGCGATACCCTTCGGGGGGCGGAATCGTGTCCAGCGGTCATGGATGAGACGGCTGAGGTGGAAAAAAGGGCTGGGGTTAGGATGAGAAGTCTGGAGATAGCAGAGCTGAATCCAGCAGAAGGGCAATCGAAGGGCCGGGAGAACAAAGTTGAGTAGGCCCGCAAGCCGGGACCAGGCTTTGCGGGAAACTGGACGAGATGACATTATGCGGAGTGCCGAGCGGATCTTATCCCGCATTGTAGTGGTCAGTTGGATACGTTTTAATTTAAGGTCTATATTGAAGCCAAAGTAAGAGATCCTTTTACTGGGGATAGTGACCGACTTGCGCCAATTTGCATTGATGGAACTGCGGTCTACGGTGTTCATGAAGGCGCGGAGGGCGCGCTTCTTTCCGATGCACAAGACATCGTCCAGATAGGTATAGACTTTGACATTGTGGGAAGCTGCCAGCTGATTCATTGTGGTTGACGTGAGCTTCTGCATTATAAAGGGGGCACCGTTGAACCCCATAGGGAGGCGGGTAAATCTAAAGGGACGGTTCTGGCAGCGGATTCCGAACCACGGGCGGGCCTTGGGATGAAGGCGGACGTGAATATGAAGATCTTGCAGTTCCTCTACTAACTGAACTCCTAGGTTTGTGAAACCGACATTATGCCACTTATACTCGTACATATATTAATTCTTTTTTTGGAAATGGACATGTGACTATATTTGTGTGTGCTTATGTGAGAGTGTTTTTAGTATATGTACTATTTTCTTTGTGTTCTTATGTTCTGTAAATTTTTATTTTAGTGAAATAAAGCCAAAATTTGGAGCTTTCCATAACCTTTGGCTACTTAAATTCATTTTTCTAAAAGAATGGAACGTGGTCTTTTCCCAAATCGTTTGGATATCCTTCCAACTACACCAGAAGCTGTACGTGTATTTAAACACTAGTTGTTTGTCTTCTCGAGGTAAAAATCATCAATTAAGAGTAAAAACTATCCCTATTTAGGGTACCTAACCAATTCAGTTTCTCCTGAAAATTTCGAGATATTTTTCAAATATACTTCTCTATTTGGTCAAACTAAAGGTGTTACATCATTTCACAGGGTTATAAACGATTTCATTCGTAAAATAACCTTGAGGACACGTATGCTGCCGCACGCAAGCGGAACATGATAAAAACCTAAGTTTCTCGAAGCTGCGGATAAACATACATATTCTAGTTTATCAGGTTTGCCTAGAATGAACTTCATCCAGATCCTTCACGCTTTGCTGCTCTCAAGGATATGCCCGTACGAACCAGCCAAGAATCATTATCTCGATTAGTCAGGCTGCTTTCATACTACTCGCGGTGGGTTCCAAGATACTCTCAACGAATTCATCCCCTAATTAATTGTCAGTTTCCACTTTCTGGAGGAGCTACAAATGCAATAGAGGAATTGAAATCAACTATTATTAACAATGTTAGGGCAAAAATAGATGAAAATTTACCGTTTAAATTGGAAACTGATGCCTAAAATAGCGCAATAAGAGCCACACTGAACCAGAATTCACAACCCGTTGCCTTTTTGTCGAGATCTTTAAATTCCTCCGAGAGAAATCACTGCTCTGTCGAAAAAGAGGCCCCGCTATTGTGGAGAGGATCAAAAGGTGGTGTCATTTTCTTTTCAGTTGTAATTTTACTTTAATTACAAATCAAAAATCTATATCTTACATGTTTTATTCACGTCATAAAAGTAAAATAAAGAAGGAAGTGATTTCTAGATGGTGTTTAGAATTAATGCCCCTTTGCCTCGAATTTATACATCGTCCTTGTTCCTCAACAGAGCTACTGACTCCCTATCGCGCACTTTCTGCTCAAGCATGACCCACAATAATCTTGTCGAGCTTCATAAAGCTCTCTGTCATCTAGGGATTACACAATTTCACCATATTTTTCAAGTACAAAACTAAACGTATCTTATAGATGACGTTAAGCGAGTGGTGTCAGGGTGTGAAAAGAGTCAAATGTTAAAACCTCGATATTATCACCCAGAGAGGCAAGAGCTTATCCGCCCAATGCACCCTTTTGATCGAATCAGCCTGGACTTTAATTCTCCAAAAAAGTATTTATTAATTCTGGTAACGAATACTCGCGTTTTCCCTTTGCTTTTCCTTGCAAGGATATTTCTCCATCAACTGTTATACATGACTTACTACGTTTTTTCTCTTTTCGGATTACCAGGGTACGTGCATTCAGATTCAGTTACTTCTTCCTTCTCTGCCGAAATAAAATAATTTTTGCACAAGAAAGTGTCTCCATCGAGTCGTTCAACACCTTACCATCCTACAAGATAAAGGCGAACTTTGAAACCCTCCTTAACCTTTGGGCTACTTGAACACTTAAGGCTGCTGAATTTCACTCTATTTACTAGCGACGACAGAGCGTTTGGCATTGATTTACTACAAAGAAGTTATAAAAAATAATACCACAAACATCTTCTCTTCTAATCTCAACCATAGTACCTAAAAAAACAAGAAATTAAGGTAATTTTGAATACTAGTGTCGCATACGTTTTATTCAAGTCAAGCCTGTAATAATTCTTCGTATTGTTACGAATATTGTCCTCGGAGTAATACTTCGATGGCAGAGAGGGTCTATCCCACTTTATAAAGTCACAAAAAGATAATATTTCAACCCGATTCTGCAACTCAAAAATTCTGCAAACAACGCCATCTTGAAATGCCATGAGACGACCAAAAATCTACTGAACATGTTTAAATTTTGTACTACCTCTATCCTATATTGTTGATCGGAAAATACAAGTAACTAATATTAGGAGTGAAATAGGTATTTTTTTTTACGTTGTGAGCAACGAATTTTAGGTTTAGGGGTAGCAGATTATATAAGCATTTTAAATTTTTTTAATTTTACAGATTAAGACGAAAAAATCGTGTAACATTAATGTATTTACGTTCTGAGCATCAATGTATAAGGTTAGCGGCGGCAAGTTATCTAAACGAGTTTAGTTTGGATTATTCTACAGATTTATGCCATAAAAACGCTAACAGATAAGGGTTACTAATATGCTCAAATACCCTATACCTTCTAACCTTCTACATCGTTTAGGAAATTAAAAATAATATTATTATTGAAAGCAAATACGCGAGCGTAAATTAGGCCATGTCAAAGCATTTGAAAATGCGTGATGGAAGAACTTTTGAGTTGCAGAAATTATTTAAAATATTCACTTTTTGTGACTTTAGAGAGCGTGATAGACTCTCTCTCTCTCCCATCGAAATATTACTCCTAATACAGTTTGCTAAAGCTGGTGCGCCACTCTTATTCCAAATTAACGAAATTAAAATCGAATTTCTTAATAGTTTTCAGTTTTATCAATACTACTATAATTTAAAAATTCAATTATATTGTTTTATATAATCCAAGAATAATGTCAATCTCCATTTAATGATTTTTTTTCATCTAATTTCATATCGATTTTTTTTTACATATTTTGCTTCAAAGACTCATATTTGGCAAAATCGAAGATAAGATGTTATGGTGTGTAGAAGTCTAAATACCACGTACATTATTAGTGTACGAAGAAATACCCCAACACAAGCTCCACGTCCCTCCCGTACTCCAAATTAGCCTTTTGCCTCGAATTCCCTCCACTCCTTTTCGCACCAGAGAGACGACCAAATATGCGCTCAGGAAAATGTCTGACTCGAAGGGCACCTGCTAGCCGACGAAGGTCCGAGTTTTTGCGCCGTCGTAAACCGCGACGTAGAGCAAGGATAGCTCGAAGGTGTGAAAGATTTACTCTTTCTGACAACAGATGAAAAGGTCTTTCGCGCAGCAATACGGATTTTATGAGAATTCGGTGCTCTCTCCCGATTTTCGCTCGTGAGGGAAATAAAAGGGAAAATTTTCCCTGGAGTCAGGCAGAAGATCTTGGACCTACGTTATGAGGAGAGTTCGTCCCACAAAAGAAATAGTTCGCCCGTTGCAAGGAAGAAACTTCTCGGGCAATTGGTCTGTTGCCATCACGGTACTTGTACGTGCCAAACTTCTCGCAGAGGCCCCCATCCCTTCGGAGTCGGAAGTTACACAGGACCTCCTTCTGCGGATTACCGTAGACGTAGCTAGGTAATCAGTTTTGACTACCCACTCCAAGAGACGAATAATCGAAGAGTCACTTCGAGGAAGAAGAAGTCCACTTTGAGCCATAGTTTGGCTCGCCTTCGTGATCCGGCATAGGATGATTATATCACCGGTCTAGGATTACCCTTTCATTCAATAACCACGGAGGGCCGGACTAAGTGCGATCATCGTCACCAGAAGAAGATCTTCACCGTCATTCTCAAGAATACTTACGAACTCAAAGCTATTGTTAAAGTGAATTATGCCCTCCCCTAACTTCACCAGTTTATTCGTTAACTAGAATTCGCATCCCGAGCCTATAACCTCGAGTATTAGAAGTGATTAATTCGGTGCTTAATTCAATAATATTATTCTATTCATTGTGTCGGGTGTCATTAAGACGCAAGCATTTAGTAAGTAATTTTCAAGTATTATCTCCACGACATTATGTAGACTTACTTATTCATTGCAAAGATTAATTCTATTTATACCTATATTCGCTGTTTGATATTTCTAATTCATGTCCATTAAAGATTATTTTTGTATCTGTGTGTTTAACTATTTTGGACGATCCTTTGGCAATTAATATGCAATCCACTCGGCTTAAATCTCAATATTACACAAGTCCAC
Organism: Ceratothoa steindachneri; assembly: GCA_963969495.1. Lineage (NCBI taxonomy): Eukaryota > Metazoa > Arthropoda > Malacostraca > Isopoda > Cymothoidae > Ceratothoa > Ceratothoa steindachneri. The sequence continues at coordinate 57,117,720 of OZ018338.1, read as the reverse complement.
CCATGACTGGTTTTTACTGAGTGAGGACACACTCAGGGGATCATTATCTTAATTTTATTCAAAAGGGACGCACCGGGGTTATTCTTATTCACCGGAATTGGCTACGGTAGGTGTATTGGATACACGTCACATCCGCTTCACCTTGATGCAGTAATAAAATATATGTCCAGGGAGTGGGACTGGGATTACCGACTCACTATACCTCAACATGGTGATAATAGACTGTGAAGACCCGAATTAAAGTAGAAAGGCTCATTGAAAACCAGACGGAAACTTTGGACCATAGTGAAGATGAGCATTGTTGTCAAAGATTTGATTTGGGGAATGACAGACAAGCAATGAGTTTTAAAATGAATCTTGCAAGAAATGAAGGAAAATCTACTTGGTTGTAAAGAATGTTATACAAATTTAGAAAATGTGTACTAAAGAATGTAAGCGAGCAGAGAAGACTCTCAACTCCATCTAGACAGAATGAAGAAGTTGGAAAGCGCTAGCAAAAAAAAAATATCAGTAAACTAACCAATCTTGCAATTAAATTATCACAATTTACATGTCGTTAACTTTAATATAAGGTTAAAAATCGTTGATACACACTAATCCTTTGATATGGGTACCTAAAGATTTGTTCCTTTTTCATTGATGTTTTTTTTTGTAGAGGACAGAGAACTATGGGCACTCAAATATGCAGTTGTGCATCTATTATAATTCCTTCAAGGTTCAATCTATCAAACTCAACGCTTATTGCAGTTCCTCAATAAACACTCGCAAGGCAGGAAGAATAATTGAAGATCTTCCAAAGGCCATCGCCTGCTATCAGAGAAAGAAAATATATGTAGTATGTAAAACGAATTTACATACAGGGTTTTTATGGAAATTATGACTGGCATCCTTATTTTTCTTTTGTTTGCTCCCCTTCTTACTTGTATAATGGTATTTAGCTTCTGTACTAAGATGTTCTTTTGAAAAACTCTTCAAAATGACTTTTAACTGACCTATGTTCCACTTTTTGTTACTAAATCTTCTCCTTTGTGCTTCATCCCTGATAACTTTCAAATATAAAAATTTCATCGAGTTGACTTTTAAAAATTAACTGAGCTGCTTTCAATTTCTACACAAGCTCGACTATTCCACGTTTGATTGAATTATTTACGAAAATATTTTGTCCGATAGACATTTTGAATCCACTGTTTATCAATTTAAATCCGAATTGACGAGTGATTTCTCCTTCACAACTTTAGAGCAGTGACTATATTTATCAAAACTTCTCTAATTTTCGCATTATGAACACTTCATTCAGGTATAATTTTATCTGCTAGTTATACGTTATAGTAGCTATCTATTTACCTTACCTTACATCGGTTCTAACATCACTATATTAATTATAATAAATAAGTTATGTAGGTCACGAAAAGTGACATGTATCTTCTTACCACAGCGCAAATTCAACAACTACGGCAAAACTTTAGAGAAGCTTTAGAGATATCTTTGGGGCAGGTTTAGGCTCAGTGATTAGGAAGGAGCTGCGACATATTTGTTTTATGAAAATTTATTATTTATGAAAGTTTGCTGCTGGTGTGGGCCTCGCCTGGAAGGGAGATTAAATGAAAGAACGAACAAGAAAGAGTCTATTTGAAAAATAATCTTTTTTCTGACTATCCTTTACAAACTAAAGTAGAAAAGGTTTAGAAGGTGAGATAGAATAGATATCCGAGTCCCCTTCCCCCTCCGGCCATCCTAAGATGACCAGAGGGGTAGGGGATGGCACTAGGCGCTCCCAGTCTCTCCTTTTCCTCCAGAGTCCTGATGGACGTCTGGGTAGGAGAGATGGGGAAGGACAGGGAGAGGAAGAGGAAAGGGAAAGGGGGATAGCAAAGTTTGAAGTAGTGTGAAATATTAAAAGGAGACCAAGGTGGTCGGCGGACCTACAGCTTTACGTGTAATCCGAAACACGGTGTGTACTATATCCTGTCTATTCATTCAATCTCTAGTGCCCCTGTCCCACGTATGCTGTTGTATAGCCTAGTGTGAAAGATAGAAGAAAATGTAGAAGGAAAAGAAGGAAGTAGAAGATGTGCAGTTGAATGCAAAGTATATGTCGAGGTCACGCTAATCTCTAGCATTTAGAAATGTTATAATTTAGAATTCAAATAAATAGTAATAGTTGCCTGAGTATCAGATTTATCCTTTATGTTCATTTTATGTCATGTTTTTAAACCTGTGTTATTGTTGCTGTGATGTGGCATTCAAACCATTGTTTTAGTTGTTTTCCTTCACTGGTATAAAGTTTTTCCTTTCTATTTTATTATACTTGTTTCTTGTTTATCCTTTTATGTTTCTATTTATTATTTCTAGCTTTTTCTAACTTTGTTTAATTACTCCCTCTGTTTATTCACATCATTTGAACACTTCGTCCTCTTCTTCGTTAATCTTTGAAGTATAGGTGGAGGAGTCTCTACGTCTCCCCTTTCTTGTCCCTGGGTCAGCATGGCCATTACTTCCTCTCTTATCTCGCGTTGCGTGGTTCGGATTAGTTTCTTGGCCCGTTTCTCTATAATCTTCTTAATTGGCTGAATTCTTGTTTCGCGATGCAAATTTTGCTGTCTTATTCTGTCTATTCTTCTTTTGTTTGTGATTATCAAAACTGCCTTGTTCTGTATTCGTTGCAGTGCGATAGCGTTACTTTTTGAGATTGTATACAATTGTATCACCGGGTATACCATTGTTGACTGGATTAAGGCTTGATAAATTTTTTTCTCGTTTGTTCTTTTAAGTGCTCTGAGCCTAAATAGTAGCCCGAGTCTCTTTCTTCATTTTTCTACTCTTTCTCTTGCATGCTTGGTGTACACTCTCTTCATAATCGTTTATCTTATCCCTGTAGCTTCGTTTATGTATTCGTATCTGTTGCCTTCGATCACAATGTTCTGAGTCTCCTCCTGTGTATTGGTACGATTATAAATTTAGTCCTGTTGCTGGTGATATTCTACTGTTTTTCATAAGCGTTGATCCGACGTATTTTTTCTGCTGTCAGTCTTGCTTGCATATCATGGTTTCTATAAGGGCAGACAACAATCTGTGTGATGTCATCTGCGATTCCTTTCGTCCACACCTTGTCAAAAGCTTTGGACACATCCCTGCAGACTATGTCATCGCTAGCCTTTTCTTTTTTTGCTTTAGCTATTTTTCTGTTATGACCGCGAGGGCAATCTCCGTGCTTCTTTTCTTTCTGAAACCGAATTAAAATTTATTTAGAACGTCATTAGCTTCCAGGTGCTCATTTAGACGAGTGTTCATAATTTTCTCGAACATCATCCCGATCAAGTCGACTAGAGATATAGGTCTGTAATTCACCACTTGTGTAGTAGGCTTGCCAGCTTTAGGTATGAAAATCATCTAGGCTACTTTAAGTTCTTTCGTGAAGTAGCCGGTGTTAAGGCTGGCATTAAATACTGAAGTAATCCCCTGCAGTATTATTTTAGTCGCTTATTCGTGGTGCCTCTTAGTGAGGTCTGATTTCCTTTGTGCCTTCTGCTTAAACTGAGCGATTGTGTTTTTCATTTCTTGGACAGTAATTCTTGCGTCTTAACCGTATAAGGTGTCCCTTGCTGCATCTACATTTCTGTAAGGGATTATCCTGTCCTCTTCTTGTTCAAGTTGTCTCGTGATGTTTCGGTCGAAGTCCCTGTCGAAGTCTTAATTGTCTTTTCACTTATGTTATAAATGTTTTTCCAGTGTTCACTAAATAATTGTTCTATTGTGTCAATATCTTCTATTTTATTGCCTTGATTATCCTTCAGGGTCATCTTCTTTACCCCTGATTTTCATTTCATTTGTTTTTTGTTTTCTAAAATTCTCTTGCGGGTGCGTCATCGTCAATCTTCTGGATTGTTTCATTCCAGTGCTGATTTTGTTTTTCTATTATTTCCGTATTAAGAATCTTATTTATCCTCTTTATTGCGTTGAGTAGCTCCCTCGTTGGTCCCTTTCTCCTTATGTTGTCTGAAGTTTCCCTTAGTCGTTGATGGTTTCTTATCGTCGATTAGCTGTTTCCTGGGATGGCTTTTATATCCGCCTTTTTTATCAAATTTCTAATAGTTTCTAGTTCTTCGTCTATCTCTTCTTGTGATGCAACGTCTAGTTCTTTCGGCTCATATGTGCCTAATTCTCTCTTGTATGTCTCCTATTCCGCTGTGTGGTCCGTACATGGGATATCTTCTGTCGGTATATAGTAATTATATGGAAGATATTTATTGCCCAAGCAGATGTCTGGTTTGGTGTCTGCGTTTGCCCTCACGTAGGCGGGGTAGTCCGGTCCAAGTCTTTGACCGATACCTCTAGCGAACAGAGTTCCGAGGTCTCGGCCTATCCCGTTTCTTCTGCTATGTCCGCTCTCTTGACAGTGTGCGTTTAGGTCACCCAAAATTAACACTGGTAACCTATTATTAAAAATTCTGATGAAGTTCTAAATGTGCAGTTGGTTTCTCCTTGGCGGTTGGGATCCCGTTGCTATAATGATGTTCGGCAATTCCATTTTGATCTCCAATGAGATGTAGACTTCATCTAATTCGTTGCAAGTTCTATATTCAATATCCTTTCTGACTGCTATAGCTGCCCCGTCTTGTAGTTCTCCCGTCAAGTTGGCCGCTATATCATAGTAATTCCAGATTTTGATCTCGTCTTCTTGGAGATTTACGCTGTGTGCCGAAATTAGAATTATGTCCGGGTCTAGTTTTCTAAAAATGTTTCCATACATTATCCCTCTTATTTTTCATGTGGTAACGTTGAGCTGTAGAATCTTGAGATCTGTTTTATCCATTTTAGTTTATAAAGTCCTTTAACCGTTTCCGTTCGTTGATCGAGTATCTGTTCTGGAGACTAAGTAAAAACTTATTTCCGTCTTCCAGCTGGTTTACAGGAGTCCTTAGATTTCGAGTGGTGACCCCTGTTTGTTGGGTGCAGGTTGGTGAGATTGGCCTACTTTGAAGAGCTGGGCTCTTTCACGTCTTGGATTTTCTTTTTTTCTGGGTTTTCCTTGTTATTGTTCTAGTCTCTTCTTCTTCCGATTCGGAGCTGGTGTCTTCTGTGTCTGTTTTCGTTTTGCTGTTTTCTTCCTGAAGGTCTCCCTGGTTTTCAGTCTCTGCGTTTTTTACTTTGAGTATGGCTTCTAAATCAATCTCTTGTGGCACGACGATGTCTTCTAGTCCATTGGCCTTCAACATGAAATTGAGTGTTTTCGTATATGTTCTAGGATTAAGTGCATTCTGGACATGTACATAAATGACGCATGTATAGATTTTACGAAAGATTCCCTTCGTGATGTTTGGCAGCGCTGGGGTGGTTGATAATTGGTTTTTGGCTACGTTAGCGTCGGATGCGGTGTTTTATGCATATTTCTTTGTATGTAGGTCTTTCACCTTCTTCTTAATTATGTCTTTTCTATCGGTGGAGACATCTATGATTTTATTAAGGGTATGGAGAGGTCCTTGAAGATGGTCTGCCCGACTTGCTTCGGAGTACATTTGGTTTCGTTGTTACCTCTCTGATTCCATCGAAGAGGCAGTCTTTTCAAATCTTGGTTGTTATCCTAGTTCTAGTCTACCCCACTATTATGGGGCTCTTAGTGGCGAAATCTGTAAGTAAAAGTTATGCACCTCAGATGGAAGAGACCTCTATCTGTCCTAAATCTTCCTCTCCTACCTCCCGACTTTCGTGCTCTCCTTGGTCACCCTACCTATTTAGGCCTAGCCCTGTAAGCAGGCCACATAAAGTTTCTGGCTCATGGTTAAGAATCGAACCCTTTTTTCTGGCGCCCCAAACGGGGTCTCCTGCAGGGGTTCACTTTATCTAAGACCTTGCCAGTGACCAAGTTATGTAACACTAGTTGAGAAACAAGTTGGAGTAAAAAAAGGGAAAAAAGTGCCAATAGTCAGAGGAAAATGTAGCCCCTTTGGGGGAAGCTACATCGCCCACAAGGAACAGGAGAAATCTCCAATCAGCCCGGTGAGCGCATATATTTCTTTCTGTGGTAGTCTTTCGTTGGCTGTTAAAAGCGTTGAGTCTTAAACAGGCGTTTAACTTAAATTTGGGTGAAAAAAGTCACGTTTTAAAGAATATATCTAGAGTCGTTGCCTCCTTTTCCAGTGAGAACTTTACCAGATCGCAGAAAATCTGTCCAAAAGCAGAGTAGCAGGTCCGTCCACTATCCATTACACAAAAAACATCTATAAGAATAGTTGTTTCATCTACTCATAACACTATAAAAAATTTCAACCAATCAAGATTGAGATACATTTACTAGTCATTCTTACGTTTATTTTTTGAATTACAGCCTTAATGTTGACAAATTGACTAATCAGCTACCAGGAAAAGTTCCAAGTAGTCTCCATAGGCACGAAACTACTTTACAACGTCAGGGTGAGGGATAGACGATATCCCTACACCACGGAGTGCAATTTAGTTAGAATGAAGTTCACCTCATCTGGATACAAGGCGCACATCTAAGAACGAATGGCCAAGGCCACTGCTGCAGTCAAGACTCTATATAGGTTCAGAAATCTTCGTCAAAGCAATAAGAAAGAGATCTACAATGCACTTGTAAGATCGACGCTGTTATACCCCGCTTCCGCCCTCTCGTGTGTCTCGAAGAACAAAGGAAGAAACTAAAAGTAGGGCAGAATAAATGTATGTACCTAATTACAGGTACATACAGGCGAGAGAGAAGACGTCAAGAAGAGCTGCACCGGGAAATGGGGTTAAGTCCCATTAACATTGTAATAGAAGAACGGACAAGGAATATGCTGGAAAAGGTTAATCGTGAATTGGACGATAAAGACTCAAATCTACTGATGAAGGACGCAATTTACCTGAGAAGACATCCAGGAAGAAACAATAAACACAAATTACATACATTACAAAATATTCGAAAAATCAAAGACACTAAGCAAAACAATAAAGTAATTAATAAAGTAATTATTACCACAACAGCAAATGCGCATATCATATCCAAAGACATTAATTGATTTTGAAGACAAATGGCTTGAATGCCATATTATATATATATATATATATATATATATATATATATATATATATATATATATATATATATATAAACTAACTCAAAGACAATAAAGGAACTACAAAACCACACTTCTTTCTCTTTTCACCACTGCTCTACTTTCCGCTGTCTGTCCACACACCCTTTCTTTTTTTCTTTTCTTTTTGAGAGGAAGTGGGGAAAAAGATGGGGTGAATAGCTCAAAATAGAGGGGGGAGGGAAAATAGTGCGGAAAGGACTCTATCTCCTATCTACATATACTCCTACACCACATGACTAATCAGCTTTTAAACTGTAATAATTGTCCAATCAGCGACATAATAGATTTTAAATGTTACTAACGCTCCGACCTTTTACACATAAACACGAATGGAATCAAATTTCCAAATTATTAGACTTTGAAGAAATCTACAAAAAAATTAACCTGCAATATAGCCAACCAAACTCAAATTTGACATGAGTAGAAAATAACCTGGGGAACCTGGAAAGGTGGAGTGAAAAGGCGGACGCAGATAAAAGCGGTCCGCATTAAGTATTAATTTTATTCGTACGAAAGAAAAAACTTTTAGTTACGCGCCCTCTTTTAACAAAGAGCTTCAAAAAGAGGGGCTCCAAAATGGGGGCAGTGCCCCAGGACTGAAAGAGGATCCCCCTCCGTACCATAGGAGGGGCATCTAAACCGTCCAAAATGGCGGTCAGACATACAATCTATAAGAAAATCAACGTAGTGCTGATCCGACTCTTCAACACTCCCAATGGGTATGCAACCATATGCAGCACAATGGGGGACGTCGAGAGGCTGGTCTCCGACGAGGCTCAAGTACAGCTCAAAAATATTGGGTTTGAAGCTAGCATACCACAAGAGATTCTGGCCCAAAGTACAGTTGTATTAAGAAGACTGGACAGGCTCTTTACAGAAAACACCGGTGAAGAGATAAAAGAAGAGCTGACGGCGAAGCAAGAGTGGTTCTGCATCACAGCAGTCTACAAGTTCGGGAAAGGAAGCGGATGGTCAAGGTGGTCTTCAGCAGCATTGAAATGGCAAATCGGGTAAAAAACGAGGGGTTTGCTTTAGCTTTTACCTGAAAGTAAGCCCCGAACAAATAGAGAGAGAAGATTATAACACATCGACTGCTGCTTCAAGTGCTACGCAGTGGAACAGCACGCTACTAAGGACTGCACAAGCACTGAGTCTGGAACAAGTGCAGGGTAAAGGTGCAAAAGTGCGTAAACTGTGGGGGTGACCACAGGGCTTTGGCCATGAGGTGCCCTATCCAAAAAGAGGCGATCCGCAAAAATCGGGAGAAAATTAAGAAGGAAAAAGAAAAAAAAGACCAAAACGACAGACGCGGATACAGCAGCGAGAATGACCACCCCTACACGAACAAACGCTAAAAGGTTGTTCATGCCCAAGGAAGGGCAAGAAATCATGGCCATGGTCATGTTTGCCCACATAGCAAATCTTATAAGCCCCGGCTCTTTTTCAACTCACCTCAATCTTCTTCTTGAGAAGAATGGCTGTAACGAGAAGGTTTGGTTTCCCGAAAGCGCCGGCTCGGCGGCCCTTTTCAATCTCTAATTCTTTGACGAACAAAAAGGGGCACCATCGAGTAATGGGGTAAAGGAAACCGCACAAGAAGAAAAGATACAAACACCTTCGGAAGGATAAGAAGAGAAAAAGTGCGCAAGGAAGAAAAAGAAGAAAAAGAAGAAGATTACCGAGGAGACGCCACAGCAAAATACATACTTCGGACGAGGAAGAAGAGGAGGAAGGAAAATACGAAGAGGTTCTCCTCACCGAGAAGAAGGAAATCCTCGAAAGAGGCCTCTTCTTCGACGGGAAAGACGTAAGCCTCCGTGTTTTCGGCTCCCCCCTGTCCCCGGCCCCCAAAGACGATATCGAGTTACTCATTATCAGCCTAGCTGCCGGTGAGTACAAATGGACGTACGAGGGACCATACTCCAGGAAAGAAGTGGCAGCTCTACTCCTAAAATCAATAATGTCCATTAACCCAAGAGACATCCATAATGTGAATATGACAACATTTAAGCCAATACGGAGTGGACAAAAAACATCGGAAATTAAATAGTGAATATGAAAAACTGAATAATTAAAGTGAATAATAAAAGTGAATAAGTAAACAAATAAATTATCTAATCCTATTTAGTGAAACTAATCAAATTTAGTGAAAACTAATCTTATGAAAATAGTTTAGTAAATAAAAGAAGTATAAATATAGCAAAAGTGAAACATTAGTAAATTATATATAGTGATAGTAAATCAAATTTTAGCGTAAATTAATTTACGGAAAAATAATTTAATGTAATATACCAAACCGAATTTTACGCGTCTACCGGAATGAGTATAAACGCTCGATTCACTACCATTATCCTTGGTATTTGGAACAGAATCTACGAAACCGTAATTTCTGCCACTACCTTCCGATGATACTTCCTCATTTTCCTGCATGGTGTCTAATTCTAAGGGACTATTTACAGCGGATTGATTGTTTGATGGTCGAAAACAGTTTATATTTCTCTCATTATATACATTAAGCAATACAGCTGGTTTCAGTCTGTCTATAGACACCGTGCTTTGATGTCCATCCTGGAGTTCAGACTTAAAAAGATTTTGTCGTCGTGTTTGACAACACGGAACGGGCCTGCATAAGGCGCTTCTAGTGGCTTCCGAAAGCAATCAACACGGACCCACACATGCGTGGCGTCATTTGATTCCTTGGGTACAAACGTTTTTGGTACCCAATGCAGGTGGCCTTCAGAGGTTTGTGTGAAATCTATCTGCGACATGGTCTTCGCTAGCTCAGAGATGAATCTCGAATTGGCTTTGGATGAAGAAGAGGCGACCAGTGGCCTAGGGCAAAGAAGGGTCGTCCTTGTGACCGCTGTACAGGGTGAAAAACCCGAAGAACAATTGGTAGGGACATCAATCAACTTTGTTTGCCTGCCATTATAGAGCTCTTCAATGTCCGATGCGACCTTTCCACGATCCCGTTATGGGTAGGTCTATACGTCGTGGTTCGCAAGTGATGGAAACCAACGAGGGCCGATAATTCTTTGAAGATTTCGGACTCAAATTGCGCTCCTCTGTCGGTGATCACGTATAAGGGAACACCAAACCTGGATATCCAGCGTCCCAAGAAGGCTAAAGCAACTGTTGCAGCCCTGATGTCTAAAATCGGTATTGTTTCAATCCACCTGGTGGCTCTGTCTATGCTTTCACCAACCGAAGCGATGCCTTAATCCATGGATGTGAAATATTAGGAAGTTGCTTGAAAATAGCTGATCTGCAGGGTGAAGTAACAAACATTCGTTGGTATTTAGATGTTACCTCACACCAGAGTTGTGAATAACCGGCAAAGGAAAATACCTTAAGTTAAGATCAAGACGACTTCATTTCTTCGTCATGCTCTTGTGCTGCTGCCAAAGAACAGAGATCATATGAGTCCACCTGCACCGAGATACGCAGTCAGCAACCACAATGTCCTAACCGCGGACATAAGCTATGTCATTAACCTACTCCAAGATTGCGGGCCAGTTCTGTTGTTGCCTGTCACTTTTTGCACGTCGTCGCGAGGAGAAGGCAGAGATTAGAGGCTTGTGGTCCGTGCATAACGTCACTTGGCGACCTTCGATCGTATGCCTGAAGTAAAGCACAGCAAGATACGCAGCCAGGAGTTTTCTGTCTTAAGTAGAGTACTCTTGCTGTGTTTTACTCAACTTCCCAGAGAACAATGCTACTGGCTGGGGAGACCCATCCACCATCTGATGGAGTGCAGCACCAACGACGAATAGGCAGCTGTCCGTCACCAATTAGTACGGAGAGTCATTGGGTAATGGGTGGCGTAACTAAACGGAGTTTGCCAGGGCCTACTTAGTAGCTTCAAATGCTTTCCATGCAGCGTCATTCCAGACAAGTTGGCGAGTTTTAGGTTGAAGCCGTGCGAGTTCAATCAGAGGGGCAGTGATCGCAGCAAAATTATGGAATCATACGTCTGTAAAAAAATAACATGCCCAAATATCGACGAAGTTCTGTGAATTCAGTTGGTGAGGGAATTTCGGTGATCTCGGAGACCTTCCTAGCTGGAGGGCTCAGTCCTGCAGCTGAGATATGGTGGCCCAGGAAATCGATTTCTTCCTTTATGAACTCGCACTTTTCCAGAGAAGTTCGAAAGTTGTTTTCTGCCAATATTTTGAAAACTTGATCTATATTTTCCGAAAATATTAAAATATCGTCGACATACAGTAAAACGAACGGCGAGCCTCGAAATAAATTGGCCATGTGGTGTTGGAAGGTGCCACTAGCCTTAAACGGTAGCCTTAAAAATTACCACAGCCCAAAGGGAGTTGAGACAGCGGTCTTCTCTATGTCCGCTGGATTCATTGGAATCTGGTGGGAGGCTCGGACTAAATCCAGGCGAGAAAAGAATTTCTTGCTATGAAGATGGCCTACCATGCTCTGTATCCTTGACAGGGGATATCTGTCCGCTTTGGTTATCGCATTGAGGGATCGAAAGTATATATATATATTTATATATATATATATATATATATATATATATATATTTATATATATATATATATATATATATATATATATATATATATATATATATATATATATATATGTATATATATATATATATCCGAGAGAGAGATAGATGGATTGGATTGTTTATTCCTAGGTATATAGCTGGAATAAGCTTGGAAATGGCGAACAGGAAATATACCTTTTCTTCTTGAATAATAATAATTTTTCTAACTGTCATTTAATGATCAATGATGTTTAAAGAAGAAATTGGTGAGGGATAGTTAGAGAAAAGATAGAAGTATGTGTAATTAAAAGAGAAAGTTATAAGTGCCAGTTCGTCTGGCAAGCTCAGTATATTTAAATATTTATATTGATTCTTGCGATGAAAAATGTTTTAGCGTTCAAGCTTTTGTTTTCGTTTATGTTTTATACTTTAATTAATTTTGGATACTTGACAATGCAGTTATTCTTCTTGATTCTTCATATTTATGTTAATGATTATTTAAATAACTTATTAATGTGTCCACTTCGGATCTTTTTATATTATTTAATTTATTTGTTCAAACTTTGTAATTTATTCCTTTTTAATTATTCATCATATATTAGAGATTTTATATTTTTGTGGGCAGTTCAGATCTTCTTTTTTTCAAATTAAAACATGTCCTCTATGGATCTTTTCTTGAGTTATATTTGTCTTGTTCTTTGTTTTTCATTATTGTCTAGTTAAATTATTTTTTATCTTCCTTTATTATTTCTTAGTTATATATTCGGATTATATCTGTTTGAATCTTTAGCTGGCTGCTTTTGAACGCATGCTTAAAGTGCATGGTCGGGTATTCATAATCAGGTAGTCTTAATTGGTGTGTGTGGGGATGAGGAGGACAGGAGCAGCGGTTGCACGAGCGCTAGATATAATTACCTTTTGTTGGATGGTGATATTAATCTAAAACGCAAGAGGGATTGGAGCGCCTTTTTGGCTCTGAAATTCTTCTCCTTAAGATGTGATTTATAAACACTCGTTATTTTTAGGCATAGTGCCTTGCCGGCTGAGAAGCACTGGTAACGTACACCCTCCGCCATAACTTCCCTCGTACGTCTGCGTCCCATTGGAATCATTTTGACCTTGCCGATTTTCGTCTTGATTTTATTCTTCCTTCCATATTTGTTGACTATAGCAATTTCTCCTCCTGTCTTGTTTGCCACATCTCTCGGATTAGGGTAGTTGCTCGTCACGATCTGTGTGGCCTCGTCTGCAAGTTGTATGTATTGACCTAACTCGTAGGCAGGATGTGGGAGGTCGCTGGTAAATATCGCGTATAATGTGGGGCTTAAACATCCACCCTATGGAACTCCGGCTTCTAGGTTGAAGAGCTCTCCTTTGATGTCGTTAATGCTGACCATGGCATTACAATAATCGAGGTAGCTGCACAGGATCTTTGTCATGCCGTCCTCCAGTCCAAGGTCATAGATTTTACTTTTCAGGCCAGTACCCAGAACTTATCAAAGGCCGAGGCCACGTCTCTAAGTACGACATCTACATTATTGCCCATGGCCTTTGCAACAGCGATCTTCACTGTTATGAGGGCTAATGCAGTTTCGGTTCCAAGTTTTATTCTAAACCCATGTTGTTGATCGTTGTAAAGGCCGTTATTCTCCAAATAGATCGTAAGTCTTGTGTTCAGGAGCTTCTTGAATAATTTCCTAATCAACTCCAATAGGGATATCGGTCTATAGCTACATATCTCTTTTTTAGGCTTCCTGGGCTTCAACAACATTATCATCTTAGCCTTTTTCAATCAATAGGGAGAGTGGCTAATATTCATGCAAGCATTGAGGATGTTTAAAACTGCTTGATTTACGTTGGGGGGTGCTTTTATTAGGCGAGTCTTCGTAATTCCGGCCAACCCTGGAGCCTTTTGTTTGAAAATTTTCAGTACAGTTTCGTCTTCTTCGTATATGAATGGCCTACCCTCCTCCCGAACATGGCACGTACGGTCAACCAGAAGATGAGGTGTGAGTTTTTCATCCAGCTCTCTCAACCTTGTATTAACTTCCTCTTCGTAGTCGCCATCAAATTCTGCGTTTTCCATTTCGCTGATAGTATATCTTTGGTTCCAATAGTCTCAAAGTGACGCTCCACGTCCTCATCTCTGTTAATTTCAACTCCGTTGATCATTATATTCATTCTTTCCCTTGGAGGGGTTCCTATTAATCTTTAAATTCGACCACCCAATTTTTTCAAATCCCTTTCAGTGTCTAGGCTACCAATTATGTTGTCCCATGTCTCCTTGGATTTCTCCATGATGAGAAATTTGATTGTTTCTCTCGGTTCGCATGGCTCTTTATAGCGTTGAGCTGTGTTATCGTACAGGTTTATCTCATTGATAAGGAGATCTAATCGGTTCATTGTTTTGGTAATTTCTCTATCCCACCTTGGGACCGGGAGAGTTTTAAATCTGGTCCATGGGATAGCATGACGGTCTGCCTCTTTGAATTTCACCATTATATTGATAGGATGGTGTTCTATCTCCTCAATCGAGGCGCCTTCCAGTCTATTTACCCCTATGGTGCTCAAATGGTCTTTAAAAACTTACCAATCAGCCCTGTTCAGGCATCTCCGTTTGGGTATTTGAACCTGTATTGGTGAAGTTGACAACATAGTTACCATGCTGATATGCTAGGATGGTATGTAAAGACCCGTTACTGTCACCTGGTTGAGAGTAAAGTTGGTGTTAGTCAATACAACATCAGGTGTTGTCGAAGATCTTCCTGTTAAGAATCTGGTGATATCTGGACCTACTATTTGCACTATGTTGCTCCTAATTCGAAGGTTCAGTGTCTTCCCCGCTCCATTTAAAGCCGTAGTATATCTTATCTCTTTTCCTGCGGGCATTAAGGTCTTCAATTAAAATTATTGAAGCGTTTCTACAAATAGGCGGATGAAATTAGGAACTGGCAAATATGAGCGTCGAGGCGGTTGATAACCGAATGCCACCACAAGGTCATCATAGGTCTTCTTGATCTTCACAGCCAGGTAAGACTCTTTCAAACCTTGAATTTCTTGGAATTTTATACCTTTCCTGACTAAAATTGCGACGCCATCAAATCTCTCATTAGAGTGGTTGGCCATCAGTACTTCATAATTGTATATTTTAATATACTCTGTTCGCAAATCGACACCATGCTCGGAAATTAGGATGATGACTGGGTCCAGGTTCCTATAATCTCGTTGTATATTCTTTTTTTATTTGTCCATCCGTTAACATCCAGGGAGAAGATTTTCAATTTTCTGATGTATCTAATTTGGCTGTCAATGACTTTTGGTTCTTATGTGTTATTTAGGTTTATTCCCGTTTTATCTTGCTAGGGACCTTTTCCTTCCGTTTCTCTTCTTTTTGAAAATCTCGTGTGCGAGATTAAAGAAGGATTCCTCAGTTATTACAATTATTAATTGTTCAATGGCCGCTACCAAGTTATCTTCATTTATGTCCGCTTCATAATCATATTTATACTACCCTTTCATGATCCCTGAGATGATGTCAGCTGATTTCGATATTTTAGGTAATGGTGCATACGGCGAAGTATATATCCTTATGCCTATTTTATCAGTTTTTTTGTAGGTTTATGATGTTGCAATATTGTCCATTTGGACGGTCTCGTCTTTATTCTCAATTTGCCTCTAATCAGTGGCCATTCCTTCTTTATTAGTGGAGCATGATTTAGTCTGGATCACACTTGGTGTCGGCGTTTTAGGTCTATTGAGGCGGGGGTGTCTAGATGAGGAGTGATATATTGCGGTAACGTTTTTTATTGTTTTGAGTTGGGCCTGGAACATCTCCCTTGACGGAGGATTGTCCGGAAACCACATCCGCCTGAGCACATTGTGAATCAACATTTTGTTCAATTCGGTAGCGTAACTACCTGGTTTGATTGCATTTTCAAAGTGCGCGTGATGTATGCACATTACTAAATCAGTTCTCATTTCCGGGTCTATGTTCAAGAGCGTCTTATTCTGTTTATCCGTTTTTGCTGCTTGTGCGTATGTTGTAGTAGCCGTCTTATTTCTGTCCTCTATAGCTCGCTTTTTCTTGTGTGCCACTATAGATTTCTTTAGCGGACAGGCCCTGGATAGGGTACGGTGTTCGTTGCCACAATTTATACATTTTTCTGAAGGCTCTTACACTCTTTCCATGTATGATCTTTACCGGCGCATTCAGAACATACTTTAGCCTCAAAGGGGCACTCCTTTGTAGGGTGTTTCTCTCGGCGTAACAGGAGAAGCACATTTTGACCGGATTAAACATATCACACTCCATGTAGGAGCCAAAGACTTTGGAAATGAACATCACTCATCCATTTTAGCAAGCTTTGTACGCCATCTCGGTTGTTTGGAATGTCACTTTAAAAAGATGACTATACTCCTCTCCTTCGCGGTTTTCAAATTTGTACACTTCTTTGATTTTGGCCTAACTTGTTTGGACTAAATTTCATATTGCATTTACTGAATAGAGTGCGAACAGACCTAAAGGTCTCTGCGTTGACAGACGATCGATCGCTGAGCTGCAACTTGAGGGGGCACCTTAGGAGCG
The DNA here is from genome assembly GCA_963969495.1 of Ceratothoa steindachneri. Taxonomy (NCBI): domain Eukaryota; kingdom Metazoa; phylum Arthropoda; class Malacostraca; order Isopoda; family Cymothoidae; genus Ceratothoa; species Ceratothoa steindachneri. Next base: position 57,101,528 of record OZ018338.1, on the reverse strand, counting down.
AAGCCGATCTTCTCGAATTCTTCTTTTGACTTCGTACTCAGTATCTTATCAATATCCTGGGACGTGTCACATATAGTTAGGTAACCATACGTCTGTTCTTTGACTCGGCAAATTGCAATTCCAAGTTTTGAAAAGGCGAGTTCAAAGACTTTTTCCCTTGTAGGCTTCTGACAGCGCCCACTCACCCTGAGTGGAATGCTATTTTCTCCATAGAGGTCGTCCATGACAGCCCCATGGTGGTAGTTCCCTCTGCGAAGCTAAGAGGCCCTTATTGCTCAGGGTTGACCTAATACTATACACTGAGCTCTCCTTTATCTGCTCTACCTATAATCGTATCTAACAGGATCCACCCGCCTGTCCTGACCACTCCACCTCAGACTGGGGTTCTTACCTTCGCGGCTCCTGTAGAGCTTCCTTCGGGAGGTTCGGACACGTCAGGAGACAGGCGGTTTCTACAGAGCTTGGATAGCAGAAAAGTTATCTGAACTCGTGATGTGCTGCTGTGGTAAGAAAAAGATCAAATTCTTCCGCTGTTGGTCCGAGCGAGGCTCTCAGGAGTGCGTTCGCACGCTCGCGAGCGCACGTTTGTAGCACAGGTATCCATGGACTAGGTTGTGGGAATTCGGAGCAGAATAAACTTCTTCACCCACAATAAGTATCGGAAAATCCGCTGGCAGCAGTAAAAAATTCCCTTTCAGTTTTCCACCTTTTCCTATGCAGAGACAGGTATCCAACGATGAAAGCAGTCCTATTTACGAAAGAGAAACACTATAAAGCGAGAAGTTTATCTTCCTATTTACGAAAGAGAAATACTAAAAGCGGGAAGTTTATCTTCCTATTTACGAAAGAGAAATACTAAAAATCGGGGAGTTGGTGTTCCCATTTATAAGGTTCAATGTGTGTACCGTTTAAAATTTTCAAACGAATGTTTACTAGGTTCGACCCCTACAATTCTATCTCATCTGTTCTTGGTTACTAGGAAGAGAGCCAAATTTGATAACCCTTGATAAATGGTCTGAAATATTTGTGGAGGGCCTATATATAGCTAGGCTAGAATTCAAAAGGAAAAAGCAACTAGTTAAGTGTATTTTTATGTGTTAGTAGGTGATGAGTGAGATTGCGGCAGAGATAGAAGAAGTATAAAAATGTCAAGAACTCCCTATTAGGGGTTGTATAATGGGATGAGTGAGGGGTGGGCAATTTTTTTAAAATATGTGAGGTTGTAAATGAATTAGAGAACTCTATGTTCAGAACTTCATCCTTGTTCTCGAAGAATCTCCCGTAAAATTTTGGAGAGAGCAAAACATAATTACACCAGAAGAAAAGGTACCAAAGGCAAGTTTGCAAGCAGAGCTTCGAAAGAGTTTTGAAGATTCAATTTTCACCAGAGAGGGAGAAGGATATGGGATTTCAAATAAACCAACCCCATTCCAAAGTCGTGTGCGATTGACAGCGTATACAGTATAATTGAATACCCACACGCAGATACAGCAGCAGCATTATCTGTATTTCCTTGGAATAACCTCGTTTCTGCTAAACAAAGAATAGCAGGCATCTGAGATGAGATATTGTCACATATAAAATTATCCTTTTCCAATAACTAGGATGATGAAAAAAAAGAGAGCGAGTAGGATTTCGAAGGATGACAACAATTTTCTACTAATGGGAGCTGCTGTTTGTTTAAGTTTGAGTTTAGGTGTGTTTTCAATTGAATTCGTAATCCCTTGATATAGCAGAGAAGAAAACCTAACGATTTCTAGTACAAGGTTATAAAATACCTCGATACTTTATTATGTAATAGTTATTCGATGTGATGAGTCTATTTTCTGCAATATTAGAGAGATAGTGTAAACATTTATAACGGCGGTTTAGTAGCAGAGGTAATTAGATCAAAGAATCGAGCTTGATCGTTGTAAGAAAATATACAGAACTTCAGGGTTCACAGGAAAAATCATGATTTTGTGAGGATTCCGCTCAGAAACACGTAGATATCATAAGATAAGTTTTTCAACTAACGATATTTTAGATATATAAACAAAACCTTACAGACAATAGACAGGTTTCTAACGAGATCAAACCAGCACACGATAGAATCAAAGCGAGTAAAGTAAAAACAGAAAAACACTGCTTCATGGAAAAACAATAAGTACGATAACAGGCAGAGGCGATACTTCACAAAGAAATATAAATAGATCAAAAACATTACAAAGAATGTTGGAGAATGTAACGGTAGAAGGGTCTAATAGACAGGTTTCTAACGAGATCAAACCAGCACACGATAGAATCAAAGCGAGTAAAGTAAAAACAGAAAAACACTGCTTCATGGAAAAACAATAAGTACGATAACAGGCAGAGGCGATACTTCACAAAGAAATATAAATAGATCAAAAACATTACAAAGAATGTTGGAGAATGTAACGGTAGAAGGGTCTAATAAAACCAAAAATAAAACCAAACCATACAATCAGAAATCTCAGCTTCAAAGCCATGTGGTATGTGAGCCAAACGAGAGAAAAAAACGAATTAGTCCTCCAAAATAAATCACGAACTTTAGCCCAACAAACACTACATGAGAATAGGCAAGAAAACTGCTATGCCTACTCGAATTAAGGACGGTAGTGAGATTTGTCTAGAGGCAGAATGATATCTTTCCCAATAAACATAAAAATCAGGTCAATTTCTATAAGAGTACTGTTAGCTTTCTTAGAAAATTCGAAGCATTGTTTCTACACCCCTATGTAGATTTTACGGTATTATAACCACAACCATATTTTGATATAACCTTTTCTAGCACTTTGAGAGTATATTTGGTAATCCACATTTAACTTTTGACATACTCCGTTGTTTTTTTTATTAGGAGGATTTAAAACACCAATCTCCACTCAATAAGATGCCTTTTAATACTCAATGAAGAACTAATGATTAACGCGACATCCGAACCACGAGTATCTATAGCGTATTGTATCCGCCGAAAATCTTGACTGCATCAGACAACTAACTTCACCTGACGTGGCTTAAGTTCGCTAAACTTAAACGTAGTGTTCAGAATCTGGTTAAGAAATGGCAGGGAAGTGGTTCTATCATAACCTTGAAGAAGCAGACGCCTAATTTAGTGCGATCACTAAATTAGTGAAATTCATGAAATTCTGGACCAGATTACAAAGAGACCAAGAAAGTCAACTCGGAAATTACCTCAACAAGTTGCTGTATCTCGAAAGAGTTGTCAGCGTGTATTGAAATCACTTAATCTGAGACCATAACGAATACATGTGTATAGGAGCTAAGGCAGCTTGATAAAGCTAAACGCGTTTGTTACTATAATAATTTGGTGACTATAATTGCTGAGGGACTTTTGGATCTACGACTGTACTTTATTTCACACGAAGCGTGGTTTTACTTATCACATGCGAATTCGCAAAACTTTATTATAAAATCAAAGAGGTATTTGTTTCATAGAATTTTTTTTAATCCGGCAGGAGCTACTTTATAGTGCGCTACCATATATATATATATATATATATATATATATATGAAATGAATAACCACTCATGATACTCAAGGATAAAACGATAAAACTTTGTAGTTTAATCTAACTGCAATGATTAAATCCAGGTCTAAAGGAAATCCATACCAGAATTATTGCCAAAAGACGATGCTCACCGACTTAGACATACGAGTATGAGCGTTTAACGGATTGAGGATAAAAATGATTTGCTTCAAGGCGCGAAGTGCTGCAATTTGAGTCACTTTTCTGCCTGTATAGGTATGATGACGCGTTTAGTGCTCTTCTTTACATCTTATGAGGTGTTCAAGGAAAACTTAGTGTACTGTGCACTTTAATCTAGGGGAGACTGATGTAATGGGGGTGATTTAATTATGGAGAAATAGGTACTTTTGTTGAAGTGAAAAATAATTTGGACCAGTATGCTTGTAACGAGCTGCTAAACGAGCATTTTTATCGGTAGCCTTTTATATTAACACGGAGCATAAAATTCTTATCTTTTTCTTCCAGGATGATGAATCCAGCGTTTACAGGGTCAGAAATGTGACTTGCTCACCTGCAAACATTCAGAAGCAGTAACTGATTTTGATTGACTTGCAAAATCAGCAGATGAGCCTCATCGAAAATCGATGGGAGTACCTAGTACAAACTGTCAAAAATAATGGACTGCATCTGCCCATTTTGACCAAATTGTGTACTTCTTTGCCGCAAGAGTGTCTAAGAATTGATGCATCCCTCAGTCAGAACCTTAGCCAACCCATGCCAGTACGAATCGCAGCTAGAATCTTGGCTAATAGATGTATTAAAAGCTATTAGGTACGTTCCCGTCCCAGGTGACAAATCTTTGCCTTGTAAGCTTATTAAGATAATCAGATATTCATCCTCTTAAACTCACGAATACAAAACGAACATACTAAATATTTTCCGTGAAATAATTAGGTGAGAAGGGGGAGAAATATATAGCTACATAAAGAGAGACACACATTCGCTGTGTTTCGCTTTTAAGAATTTTCCTGTCTACATTTTGGTTTTGCCTCCAGGATTTTTCCATGACAACAAATTCCTCTCTAAACATGAGACGTGTCAGCCACAAAAATTTCTAGGGATTAAAATCAGCCTGTCAAGTAACAGAAGAGTTATTTTGTAGAGTTCGTTCTTTTCACCAAACCACTTCCTTTATACGCTAACAAGACAAGAAGCAAATGACCTTCCCAGGTGACTCCTTCCCTTTCTCCTTGAATAAAAGGCCATGGTCATGATAATTGATAAATTTCTCTTGCAAATATGCGCTCATCTCGAAGCCTACTTATCTAATTGCCCTGCAAACTCTACATTTATTTTTCTCGTAACTTTAACGAACTCAAAACCAAGTTATGTAAATTCAGTTAGCCACACCTAGAATTCTGAGCGAAAACATATAAAAAATAATAATATTGATAAGTAAATAAATATTATTTCATATGATAATAGGTTTTGTCCTCATTTAAACGCTCTACTAATCCATTATCCTAAAAAGAGAAAATTAAATAAATTCCCAAAGTTTTAAGAATCAAGTCAATCGTGTTTAAAAATTTATTTCTTTTTCAAACACACCATAAATGAAAAACTCAAAATTTTGAAACTCTATCATGGATTTAAAACCATTCTACTAATAAAAAAATTCTAGGTATCTAAACAAAATACGAGGGGTGGTCAATAATTTTTGCAATTCGGATATAAGGAAACGAGATATCAGGAAAAGTGTTTTATTATTTTTCAATATAACTACCCTCGACTTCAATGCACTTGCGCCATTTGTCCCTGAGGCTTCAAATTCCCGACAACCAGAAATTTCCGAATGTTGTTCAATCCACTCCTAGGTGGCAAGCTGGACATCTTCATCGTCACCAAACCACCGTCCACGTATTGCAGCCTTGAGCTGGTGGAATAAAAACTAGTCGCTAGGAGCCAGATCTTGACTGTAGGGGATGGTTGAGCTCCTCGAATACGCACTCGCGCAGGGCAGCTTGTGCAACTCTGGTCTTGTGGACTTTGACGACGTTGAAGTCGATCACGGGGCTTGAGGTTTCTAGAGACCCAACCGGCAGAGACCTTGGTCATGGCCAAATTGTCATGGATGATGTTGATAACACTTTCATATGATATTCTAAGTTCTCGCTCGATTTCTTCGACCTTCACCAGTCGATTTTCGAGGATTATCCTCTCCACACCGGCCACATTGTCCTCGTTGGTCCCGTCTGACGGGAGTCCTGGACGGAGGTCATCATCAAGGGACTCACGACCATGGAGGAACTCCCTATTCTAGCGAACAATGGTTGCATAGGAAGGGGCGGTGTCGGTGTACACTGCAACCATGCGTTCATGGATCTCTTTTGCAGTCTTACCTTCCTTGGTCAAATATTTGATCAGTGCGCGGTGTTCAACCTTCTCGATTGTTGAAAACTTTGTGACTGACGATCTGCGATCAGCTACTGCTTCTTAAGTAGACGAGGCAGGAGCGTGCAGATGCAGGTCCTGAGTTGTCATAACTTGTCTTAACACCCCCACAAACAGCCATCCCATTCCTCTGTTTTGCCCTACCGATTAGCAAAACTTAGTGACCACCCCTCGTATGTTGAACTATAGGCAAATAGACTGCGATATGAGCAGAGAAGAGAAAAGAGCTTAAAAATTGTGTGTGGATTTGGGGTTCATTCAGAGAGAATATGAGAAATTTGGCCTACATGGGTAGAATTTTGAAGTCCACAATATGTAGGGGTAGTGGCAAGTAAGAAAGTGAAGTTGACAGCGTTTGTTACGGTACCACAAGTAGCTTTGAGAATATCATTGGAGGATCAGGGAGAATAATGACGCAGGAGTAGAGGATCTGAAAAACGGAACAGGGGAGTTTACTAAAGTCTAATGTACGAAATCTAACGCTCAGTTGAGAAATAAAGGAAGGAATACGAATATTAATACTTTTCTGGTCATTAGTATAAATTCTGCGATTAAGAGACAGTTTGCTAGGGGCTAAGCACAACCGAACTGGATAAGGAAGTGGTTAAAGCTTGACGTCGGTTGCTCCCTTATAGTGGAAATAGGAATTTATATATATTAGAAAGCTAAATCAATTGCATTTCTACAGTATGCATGTGGGTGGGGTGGACAGAATTTGTAAAATTGAGTAAAGCTTGATTTTTTCCGATGATGGTGATTTAAACGTCAATGTTGAGGGAAGTTGTAGTTACTAATATTTAAGCAAAGTTGAGGTAGAGTAAATACAAGTATAGAAACTTTATAATTCACTAAATTCTTAAAAGTATCTTCCTGATTCATGACCAGGGGGTCGGTAGATAACGGCAATAGTATTATTAATAAAAAGGATTAATGTAGGACGCTATTCAAGCCCATAAGCCTCCATAGAGCCCTGCTCTATCGATTTAATAAAATATGTGAGATTATTTTTCTTCAAAGCAATCTTTTAACCACCAAGGTAGGCAGGTGAGCGTATGTGAGCAGGCTCCGTCTTTCTACCTTCTTGAGGCAGGCACAGAAAAACCTCAGGACACACACAGATGACTACAAGGATTAATTAGTATTGGAGCAGAGCCCGCGATGAGAGATGGATGGTGTCTGGGATATGGTGAGTGATTAGGAAAGGTAATAGGGAGTACTCAAATTTAAGGAGTTATATGTGGGGAGAAGGATATTAAAGTTGATTTTGAGTCGAATGAGGAGACAGTACAGATTACGAAGCAAACAGAGTTGCACAAGAGAAACTTTCCTGAATCAGAAGTACAGGAGCTGCACAGTTTTGAACCATTTGAACAGGTCATAGTTTGTAAACATGTAACTTGGTAAGAAGGTAGTTGAATTTGTAAGGTGAGAGGCGAAGAAGGCATGAATGGCATTCTAAAAGCAGTTATGATCAAATTGGTAAAGGATTTAACGTAGATTACGGAGAAAGCAAAAAAGGATTTAAAAAAGGTTGTAAGATGACAGAGACAATTGAATATCATATCAAAGGTAAATATCAATGTTCCAAGTTACCAGCAGTACCTAACAGTATTACTTTAGGTACTTTAGGTACGCTATCCAAGAGCTATTCAGTGATGATTTTTGAAAGCGGATAGTCAATTTTTAAAAGTTTCAACCAACGAGGCTATAAGAAATGAGAGATAGCTTTATGTGTCCCTGGCATAAAAAGGAATGATTAGAAAGTTTTCATGATTCAATAGTTAAAATCAATTATAAAACAAAAAGGAATTCAAGAAGGGTGAAAAAGAACTGTGTGTTCAATAGTATCATATACCTCAGACTGGGAAAAGAAGAGGGAAAGTCTCTTCAATGACCTGCGGCGTTTTGTGATAACCTAATAAATGGTTATTGCATTGATGGTTTCCCATGGCTCAAATCACTTACAAGTGTCTTTGAATGGCTAAATGAGGCTTCTGACATTAGATGGTGCCACCCAGCGCCAAGTCCGAAAGATGATTTGAAATCTCCAGGGTGAATAACCATATGTGCCGTGGTCATATAGGTCATTTCATGGCTCTACATGTGTACAATTGAACCTTACTCATTTTTTTAAAGGGACGGCTTAACCTGGCGCTTCGCCGCAGTTAAAAATACCAAAATATAAAATAGTTTATCGCCACTGCACAGGAAAAGTGGTCAATTTGAAGGAACAGAACTGATTCAGTGCTCTGTCCTCCCTTGAAACCAGTTTGAGATTTGTTATAGGCATTTGAGGAGAACGGGTGATATAGGATCCGAGCTGAAACTACCCCTGAGAAGACTATAAAGAAAAAGAATATTTAAGAGATTTGGTTCTAATTTGCTTTGTTAAGGATAAGACGAAGAGCAGGATATTTGAAGTCAGTTAGTACCATTCCTGACAAGATGAGGAATTGAAAGTATCAGCAAGGTAAGAAAAAGCAACAGGAAGGAATTGGGGTAGAGGTTTGAAGTTTTTTTTCGAGGGGAGAATAAAGGAAGGCAATTCCTAAGGAGACACTAGAGAAAGTAAAGGAAAAACGAGGGGGAGAAGGGAGGGTAAAGACTATTTTGGAAGGAAAATAGGCCCAGAATTTTGCCGGGTAAATAGTTTGAATGAACTGGAATTTTAAATGGGGTAGTTGGTTTTGTAAGTAGCTGAAATTACGTGTGCGGATCTTTTGCTTAAGAAAGTGATGCGGGTGTTGTGAAGCTTACTAGGGAACTTTAGGAGACCAGTGTATTAGTTAGTAGCAAGAGAGTATTCCACCGAGGTGGGTAATGTTCAGGAACTACGAATAATAGCATTCCAAATCCGTAGCTTACATGCTTTTCTGTGTTCCTCAGCGTTCACATTAGTTAAAAAGGTGTGTTGGCAAGTAATGTTGTGGAGAAGATGATATTGGATATTGGAGAAAAAGAATATAATCTGTCCAAAATAGTGGAATGCGATGTTAATGACAGCAAGCTAGGTAAAAGCTAATTCTATCTTGCGAAGGAGAGAGACTAGATATCTTGTAATCTTTTCTTAGCTGGTTGAAATGAGCCGATGATAATAAGTCTTAGGGTTTTGGAGCGTTGTATGTAATGCAAAGAGACAAACAAAACTAAATGAAGAAAATGACAGAAATAGCTGTGGCACGGTAAGTCTTGTTTAGATTAGGAATTGGCAGGAAAAGGGCTTGTATGTTGAGTATTTCTGTGTGTAAGTTAGCGATATAAGATAAATTGTGAGCGATAATGAATTTTACATAAATATGTACAGAATTCGCAGATATGAGGTGGTATTCAGAGTTTTGTTAAAATCTACACAAATACGTAAGGGCGCTAATGGGTTTGAGACTGCCGTGTTAAATCTTTCTCCAAACTAATCGAAAAATCTAACTTACGGTTGGCCTATTGGAGGATTACCGATGGTCAACGTTAAACTGGATTTCAAAGCCAAGGGTGCTATTAGAATTACAAAACTGCTGAACATTTTTGTTTTGTCGTCATGGCTCGTACTAAGCAGAACAGCTCGCAAGTCTACCGGAGGTAAGGCTCCGCGTAAGCAATTGGCCATGAAGGCAGTGTAAACTTTTTTGTTTAAAAAATCGAGTGAAAAGGCGGACGCATATAAAGGCGGTCCGCAATAAGTGTTAATTTTATTTGTGCAAAAACGTTATTTACGCATCCTCTTTCAAGAAACAGCTACTAGAAGAGGGGCCCCAACTTGGGGGCAGCCCCTCAGGACTGCAAAAGGATCCCCCTCCGTAACATGGGGGGGGGCAACAAAACTGGAAAAAATGAAGGTGATACAAACCATTTATAAAAAGATCCGCGTGGTGCTGATCAGCCTCCTCGACACTACTAATGGTTATGCAACCATTTGCAGCACAATGGGGGACGTCGAGAGGCTGGTTTCCGACGAGGCTCAAGCTCATCTCACGAAAATTAGGCTTGAAGCAAGTGTACCGCAGGAAATCCTGGCCCAACGAACCATCATTCTAACGAAACTGGACCCAATCTTCTACAGAAAATTCTTGTGAATAAATTAAAAAAGAACTCGATTCGAAACAAGAGTGGGCCTGCATCACAGCAGTGTACAAATTCGGTAAAGGAAACGGCGTGGTAAAGATAGTATTCAGTACCATCGATATGGCAAACCGAGCCAAAAACGACGGGCTGCTCGGCTTTTACCTGAAGGTCAGCCCTGAGCAAATCGTAAAAGAAGAATACATTCAAATCGACTGCTGCTTTAAGTGTTATGCAGTTGAAAAACACACCACAAATGATTGCACAATTGCTGACCCTGAATGCTCCAACTGCGCCAAAACCGGACACGGTTGAAAAGAGTGCAGGGAAAAGGTGCAAAAATGTATAAATTGTGGGGGTGCCTACAAGGCCCTGGCCATGAGGTGCCCAATTCGTAAAAAGGCGACCCGCAAAAAAAGAGATAGGATGAAGGAAGAGAAAAAAAAAACACGTACGTGGATACGGCAGCAAGGACTACCACTCCGACGCGAACGAATGCTACGAAGTTGGTCATGCCTAAGGAAGGGCAAGAAATCATGGCCATGGTCATGGTTGCCCACCTGGAAAACCTTACAAACCCCGGTACCTCCTCATCCCGCATTAACCTTCTTCTTGAGAAGAATGGTTGCAACAAAAAGGTTTGGTTTCCCGAAAACCCAGACTCGGCGGGCCTTTTCAACCTCGAGTTCATCGAAGAAGAAAAGAAGACACCCTCAAGTAATGGGGTAAAGGAAACTGGAAAAGAAGAAGAAGGGAAAATACAAACGACTTCGGAAGGAGAAGAAGAGAAAAAAGGCGCAAAGAAGAAAAAGAAGAAGAAGAAGAAGACTCCAGAGAAAACACCGCAGAAGCAGCAATATAATTCGGATGAGGAAGAGGAGTTGGATGAAAGGCATGAATGGTTCTCTCTCACCGAGAAAAAAGAAATCCTTGAAAGAGGCCTCTTTTTCGACGGGAAAGACGTGCGTCTACGTGTCTTCGGCTTCCCCCTGTCCCCGGCCCCTAAAGACGACCTGGAACTACTCATCATCGGCCTAGCTCCGGGTGAGTACAATTGGACGTACGAGGGACCATACTCCAGGAAAGAGGTGTCGGCTCTACTCCTAAAATCCCTAGTCTATATCAACCCTTGAGACGTACATAACGTAAAAGGGGTCAAAAAACATCGCAAATTAAATAGTGAATACGAAAAATGAGCAATCAAAGTGAATTATAATAGTGAGCAAACTAACTAATCATATTTAGTGAAATAAATCTAATTCAATGAAAATTAATATAGTGAAAATAGTAAAGTAAATAAAATAAGTACAAATAAAGCAAAGTGAATAAATAGTAAATTATAGACAGTGTCAGAAAATCTAGCTTTAACGTAAAATAATGAACAATTAAAGTGTAACTAAACTAATTTAGTTAAAATAAATAATGTAGTAAATAAAAGAAGCAAAAATTATAAACTTATACAGTGATAATAAATTAAATTTTAATTGATTTATTGTAAAATTATATTAGCAAAACACAAAAACAGACTTAATAAGCATTAAAAGCTACCTTAAATTTAATGTGTAGTGAAATATAATAAACTAAGAAATTAAATGAACTAAAACATGTGTACAAGAGGAGTAATTTTAAGAATGTATAGTATATTATCCTCATTCTTTGTATAGTACTTGAATTGACTTCGAAAAGTAAATTGATAATGATTTCCATGTCTCCGAAGCTATCCTTTCCTATTTCTACTCAGTGCTTTAACCTCCTTTGCTAAATCTATTTTCACAACTATTTTCTATCATTATAACTACATGCAATGTATGTAATTACCTTTTTGTATTTAATTACTTAATAAACCGTTGCACTGTTGATTACAAAACTGCTGCGAGAAGAGAAGTGAATGAGATAGGGAGATAGGTATGGCGCAACGAATTCCTTGGGGTGATTTATTGAATATATTGTTGGATTACTGTTACTCGTGTCAATTTAGTGGCCATATGTCCAGATTCACGTAATTCTACATTATTTTTAGTAATAGGTGATAAATTAAAGTATTTCATTTTTTGTTTTCTAAGTGATCATTGGGACAGTACTGAGACATCCTCTAAATTTTACTATACATGCCACACAACAAATCAAAGTGGCCAACTTTTCTCATGATCACCATATATAGAAAGTAAAATGAATTTGAATGATTCAAACACCTCACCCCAAAATAAGACTGATTTAAATTAAGAAAAATAACAAATAGGAGGTGTTGGCCATGGTATTAAGAAAAAGCCTGAATTTAAGCCATTCTAGATGAAGGAACTTGGCTCATATCTGAACAGTTGTAAATATTTTAAAGATTGCACAGTCTAAAGTGGTCTCAAACAAAGATAATAACTGAATACCATTTACAAGGATACAAAATAATACTAATAATATATCGCACTTTTTCCTACATTATATATATATATATGCTCATTAACCTGACAAGAGTTAAAAGTAAAGTAAAAGTGGATGCAAAGAACACACAAATAACAAAAAAAGATAAGCCTATTGAAAAATCCAACACTAATGTAAGTATGATGTACCCGCTGTTACAAGACAGAAATATCAACAGGGAAAGCAAACTAATAATCTATAACACTATCTTGAACCCAATAATTATGTATGGAAGTAAATGCTCGACCCTTATTAACAGAACGGAATCAAAAATACAGGATGCTAAAATGCGTCTGCTAAGAACAATCAAGAGAGTCACGAGAAGAAATACATAGAATAAGAAATACAGCAATAACAGCAAAGCTTAAAGTAGAACCCTTATTGAATCCATTGAGAAAAAAAGATTGCAGTGTGTCGTGAAATGGCCAGACTCTCTCTCTCTCTCTCTCTAAGTGGCAGAGGGCTACGGGTGGTGGTGAATGGACAGGCGTCTGAGTGAAGGCCCGTTACTAGCGGGGTGCCTCAAGGTTCTGTCCTGGGACCACTACTATTCATCATCTACGTCAACGACATGGACGGTGACATGGTTGCCAAGATTTCTAAATTTGCCGACGATACCAAGCTTGGTATGAACGTTGCAAAGGATGGAAATACTGCCCACCTGCAGGGAGATCTTCGGAAGATTGGGGAGTGGTCGGACACGTGGCAAATGCCTTTTAACGTAGGGAAATGCAAAGTGATGCATATCGGCCACAGAAACCCCCAATCTCAGTATATCCTTAAGGAGACTGCTATTGAATTCACCAACACTGAGAAGGACTTGGGTGTAACTCTTACTAGCGACCTCAAGTTCTCGAAACAGTGCATCGAGACAGAGAAGAAAGCCCAAAGGATGCTAGGCTACATAAAGCGCCAGTTTGGATAACGTAACAAGGAGATAGTACTTTGTCTGTCAACTCCCTCGTTCGGCCGCACCTGGAGTATGCCGTACAATTTTAGAGTCTTTCGTTTCGAAAGGATATCGTAAGGTTGGAACGCGTACAAGCCAGGGCAACTAAGCTGATTCCCTCTATCCGAAACAAAAGTTATGAGGATAGACTAAGGGAATTAAATCTGTCCTCGCTGGAAACCAGAAGACTGCGTAATCAGCTCATCGAAGTTTTCAAAATACTTCGAGGGTTCGACAATGTTGACTACCAGGATATTTTCACACTGAGTGAGAAGAGAACGCGCAATCACGGCTTCAAACTTGAACTGAAGCGTTACAACCACAATCTGTGTATAAATTTTTTCACCTACATTATTTGCGGTAAGTGGAACGCACTTCCAGTGGAAGTTGTTAACAGTGAATCTGTTGACCAGTTCAAGTCAAGACTAGACAAGGTCTTGAAAAGTGGCTGTTTAGGGACGCAAAACAATTGAGCAGCCATGTGCCCGCTCGATTGCTAGTCCAAAGGTACCCTCCTTGAATGGACCGTAAGGTCTCCTAGGGTAACTTCTTTCCTTGTTGTTACTCTCACTCACTCTCTCTCTCTCTCCCTCTCTCTCTCCCTCTCTCTATCTCTCTCTCTCTCTCTCTCTCTCTCTCTCTCTCTCTCTCTCTCTCTCTCTATATATATATATATATATATATATATATATATATATATATATATATATATATATATATATATATATATATATATATATATATATATATATATATATGAGGAATTAAACCTCATTCTTCGAAGACAATTTATTTCAGAACACTTTCGGTGTATCTCACTCCCTTATTCAACTGACACTGGGTAGAAAATATAAGAGAAGTGCATATAAGCATAACACATGATCCCCTTTTTCCCTCTTTTTTCCCCCAATCCACTACTTGTGGCTAATCTTGGGGGGGAGGCTTAGGCCTGAACATATTGAAGGGCTTACATTTTACTATTTTATTTATTTGCGATCTTATTACAGGATTAAAAAAAAATTGACCCTCAGATAGATTTAAATTAGGAACTGACGATATCAAGCTCGATTCTACGATTCTTCTCTTAACATAGTTAGCCGATTTAAATACCATTTTACTTCCATTGAAATCGATCGTATGATTCTTGTCTCTAACATGGCCAAATATTCCACTGCTTTCGCTGCCCACTCTAATATCTCTTTTGTGTTCGTACAATCTCTTGTCTAGATTTCTCCCCGTTTCCCCTATATAAACTTTATGGCAATCTTTGCATGGTATTGCATATTCTCCTATGTTATGATGTTCTTTGGGTTTTCTGGCCATCATCAATTGGTTTAAGGAATTATTATATTTAAAGGCTAGATTAATACCCGCTTTTCCAAATATGTCCTTTAAACTATTTAATTTATTATTAAATGGCAATGTTATATATTTGTTGAAGTCGTTAGTGCGGGAAGGCTTATTACCATAGAATGTTTTCCTAGCTGCAAAATGGGCAGACGATATGAACCAATCGGGGTAATACAAATTAGAAAAAATGGTCCTGATAATGACAATTTCTTCATCTAAATAGGAAGGATGACATATTTTGTATGCTATAAGGAAAAGGTTAGAAATTACTGATTTTTTAACAGTATTGTCGTGAAACGAAAAATAATGTATATAGGCATTCGAGTGGGTTGGTTTCCTATACACGTCAAGTTTTATTGTTAGCATCCTTTAGCCCTTTATATCTGCTGATGCAATCTCTATAAATTTCTGCGATTTTATTGCTAATTTTACTGATAGGTTTAATGAGAATCAATTTCGTTTCCTGTTACACAGCGTCACAGAATTCTCCTTCATGGTATTAAAAATCTACATCAAATTCTACTTCAGCATCTCCATTACAACGTTACACTTATTACTTTGGACACATGCCTTCTCAGCAAGACTTCTATTTAATTTATTCCTAAATATACAAAATAGGATTAAGGAATGTTAGCACAGAGGTAAGGAGTACAAAAGAGTACCATATTGGTTTCATTTATATCAAGATTCCGTGGTAATTTCACGAATGGATAATAATAGTGAAAAAAAAGATACTATTACACAATCATTATTGGTGTTCTTAAATTAAACGGAATCTTCTTATAATTGTTAATGTAAATGGTAACAGTGTTATTGCTATTATTATTATTATTACCATCATAACTATATAGCCAAGTTTGGTAGCTGGGTATGGCTGGAGATTACACTGAATTGTTTCGTCGAATTTTACCAGGGCAAATACATCAGGATTAATGCAAATATTATTATTAGTAGTAGAGTAGTAGCGATGAACCCTTCCAAAAAATTGGATTTATCAATATTAGGGAATTTATTGGTAGTATTAAATTAATCAAAATGATTGGATATTTTTCAAAAATAGTAACTTTATTAATTTTACTAAGCTTATAATTATAAACGAATTTATTACTATTAGTGAATTCCTTTATCGTAGTCAATTTATGAATAATTTGGTTAATATTAATTTATTTATTGGTATGATGAATTTATTAATATTAATAAAAGCAAATTCATTGCTAGCAAAGTTTATTGGCATAAAAGAATTTATCGATATTAGAGAATTTATTAGCATAAGGAATTTTTCATTTTAGAGAATTCATTAGTAAAATGGAATGAATTAATATTTTTGAATTTATTAGTTTTAGTGAATTAATCAAATGAACACAATTTATATATATTAATGAATATATTATTAGTATTGAATTTATTAATATCTATTAGGTAATTAGTATAAGTGAATTTTAAAAGTAAACTTACCAATATTATTGAAGTCCTTTTTAAGAAAGTAAAAGTATGGTTGAAACTAACGTGAGGGCAGCCGTGGTTAAAGGATCACATCGATGTTAATTTAACTTAGATCTAAATAGTGGGTTCAATCCTCTCCAAGTTCCAAAATCACGGTATCAAATGAGTCAAGGAAGAAAGAAATTTGGGATAATTTTCGTCTACCAGAGAAGAAAAAAGGAAAGTTTTAACCAACGAGTTCATTTTCACTCCATGAACAAACTTTGGGAAAAGGTACAGAAGGATGAAGTTGTTGGATAAAGACAGCAAATAATACAGAAGATTATGGATTACAAACTATATATAATAAAACCACCTAAATTTTAGTTAATTTTCATTAATTATAAGACACAAAATAAGATAAAAAGCTCTCCAATGTTTTAAATAAACTCCCCCCCCCAAAAAAAACAAACATAAATTTTGAGAAAGCTAGATGATACTTGTAAAGGTTAAAATTAATTATAATATTTTAGAAAAATATCTTAAAATGTCTCTTATTATACCAAAAATACTGCTCACTCGTTCTAAGGATCGCATGGAATAAATACAAGACGTCCGATCGGAACAATTCGAGAATGCGTCCGGAAATTAATCTCTATTTACATCTTTTTATTGAAGCAAAAAGGAAACTAAAACCAATAAATTCCAGCATTCTACTTTTTCTAATGATTTATGTTTTTCTGTTCTGTTGATTATTTACAAATGACTTTATTTTTCTGGATTTCAAATGGACTTTGCTCTCTTTAAAGCACAAAAAACGAGATCTCCAAACTTTAAAATTCAATCCCCTTGGTGTTGACTGTAACAGAGATAAAGCAAATTATCATAAATTTAATTTGCTTTAATTTACAGTCCCGACCACTATTACTATGCAAATAATATGCAAGCCAACTAATATTTACATAAAACTTGTCTTGTAAAACTCTTGATGCTACTTGCGAGGAGACTTTGGTCATCAAATATTTTATTAAGATTACAAATACACGCCATTAAGCTTATCCATGACAATAAAAAAGTTATGTCTATTTTACGAGAGAGGTGTACTGCACTGACTAAAAATACTGCCACATAAACGCTACGTCAAATGGGTAAATTAAGATCTCAGGAAAAGTGGGGAAATAATTGCATTCTACTGTCATCATCTCCCTTTAGAATTTTGGTTTATTTTATTGATACACGGAATTATAGAGAGATGACTACTACGGACTTTTCAGAATATGATCTTTTATGTTATATGACACAAATATTTGGTTTCGGATTTTGCCCTACTTGTTTCTGGAAGGAAAGGGCGGAGGAGGAAGAGTGGTCAAAGTGTTTATCTCTTCCTACCTGCATCTTGGTGACAAGGAATCTGAAGAAATGAGGCGTATTGTGTATATATGGGTTCAAGGGATATTTTATCAATTTACAAACACATAACACTGGTGTTTTTGATAGGAAGTGAGGAGATGTGTAAATTTGCAAGGATAAGCTCCATATAATTCCTTAACTTTCAAAAGGAAAAAGGAATCAGACGATATATAATGTTAGTTGACAGAGAAAGCGAATTTTTGTGGGGAAGCAACTTAAACATATTGTAAGCTTCGTTGGATTTATTCCCAAGGTTCATGGCTGGAAAAAGTTGTAACGAACAACTAAAGGATCGACTAACTTAATGGGTCTTCTCACTTTCGAAAGAAATATTTTGCTAGTTCCATTTATTTAGTGAATCATAGTCCTAAAACATATGTAGACTAAACGAAATAACATGTGAATTGCGAATACCTTAAAGACACAAATAGAGAGGAGTCGCATGAAAGTCAACTGTACCCAATTAAGTAAACATTGAGTCAGAGATGAGAGACATTTATTTTACTTAATTAAAAAGGATATTCCCAAAGAAAATACAAACTACTGTAATATGAAATCATTTCTCTCTTATTGTCTAAGAAGTTAAAAGAACCCACTTCGCACTGAGCAATATCAGCCATTCTTTGAAATTTCATCGTTGTCAAAACCGGCGACCAAGATTTCAAGCACTTTATAATTATTTCCTATCATTCGTTTGTTGGAATGAAGCTATGGACCAAAGGAAGCAACTCATTTTAACATATTAGCTTGATTTCCACTTAAAAAGTTTAGATTTAGATATATCTAGATGCAGTTGTTAAGTATAGTATAGTAGAAGTAAAACATCTACATTGTAAATTATTATACATTTTTTAGCTACCATTAAGTTACAATAATATCTATCTTATTCATTCAAGAATTTTCAGCAAGACATTGAAAAAAAAATTATATTCTCCATTTTACATTTATCCCTGCAAACAGATCCCCTCAAGTAAAGTTTACACTAGCGTTAGGGCCGATTATGAAAAGTTCAACGCATAAGAAGTATGATAACATTTCCGTTCAGACCTCACTCATTCATTTTCCGTCCCCTTTTCTTTTTCTATATGGATAGGTTTCCGGTTAAACATAGTTTCATTAATACTATCAGTCTTCAAAGCGTGGTAAAGACATAAGTAATGAAAAACTTTGCAGTAGCAAATTTAGGCGACAATTTGGTTAACTACCTTTGGTTTCCTCAAAACGAGTCAATTGTATTGTTTCTCTCTTATCGCGGGACAAGATAGAAAGAAATCAGCAGACCTTCCATTCTATTATGTACCTTTATCAGATTCTGTTGTTTATGTTTAGCGATTTGCTTCCTACTTTATTACACTTGATTTAGTCTATTTATCTTGTTCTTGTGAGATAAAAAGATGATCTATACCACTTTAAATGCTTTAGATTGTGTGATCATTTTCCATTGGCATAAATTGTTTTATAGGCCTCTGTGCTGTGTTATTAAAATTAATATATACCTAGATTTAAGCAGTGTAAATATTTCTTAATACAAACTTGTATATATATATATATATATATATATATATATATATATATATATATATATGTGTGTGTGTAGAAGTCTAAAAACCTCCATGCATTAGTACATACATAAATACACCAAAACAGCTGCGTGTCCCCCCCTTTATTCCAAATTTGCTTTATCGCATCGAATCCCCTTCACCCCTTTTCGCGCCTTTGAGACAACAAAATTCGCGGCCGTTCACACAGGAAAATGTCTGCCTCAAAAGAGACCTGCCAGCCGACGAAGGCCCGAGTTTCTTCACGCCGTCATAAAGCTGCGACTTGAGACGAGGAAAGCTCGGATGGCGCCGAGGTGTGAATGTTTGGCATGTCCTGGCCGCAGACGAAAGGTCATTTCGTGCGACGATAAAAGTTTTATGAGAATCCTGTGCTCTCTCTCTCTCTCTCGATTTTAGCTCTTAAGAGGAATAAAAAGGAAAATTCTCCCTGTAGTAGGGCTGAAGATCTTGGACTTACGTTGTGTGTGGAGCTAGTCCCACAAAGGAAACGGTTCGCCCGTTGCAAGGAAGAAACATCAGGGAATTTATTGTTGCCGTCACGGTATTGTAGGTGCTAAACCTCTCGAAGACACCCCCCTCCCCCTTCTGAGTCAGACGCAGCTAGGTAATCATTTCTGGCTACCCACTCCAGGTGCCAATAATCGGAACGGCACTTAGAGGAGAAGAATTCCGATTTGAGTCACAGTTTGACTTGCCTTTGCGATGCGGCCTAGGATCATTATATCAGGACACTGGTCTAGGATTTCCCCCACATTCGGTAACCTCGGACGACCGGGCTAAGTGAAAACATCGTCAGAAGAAGAAGACATTCACCGTCATTCTCCAAATACTTACGAACTCAAAGCTATCGTTAAAGTGAAATATTTCCTCCCCTAACTTCACCAGTTTAATCGTTACCTAGAGCTTCCACCGTGAGCTCATAACCTCGAGTATTACAAATTATTGATTCAGTGCTTAATTCCATGATATTATTCAATTCGTTCCGTCGGGTGCAATTAAGACGTAAGTATCCTAGTCAGTAGATTTCAAGTGTAATCCCCAATTTAGTACGAAGAGCAATCCTATTTATACATATATATGCTATTTTATATTTCCAATTTATGTATATTAAAGTTTATTTTTGTATCTGTGGGTTTTGACAATTTTGGACGATCTCTTTGGCAATAATTGACAAGCAATCCACTCCGCTGAATTCTCAATATTACATAACTCCACCCATGAATGGCTTTTACTCAGTGAAAACACACTCAGCGGATCATTATCTTAATTTTGATCAAAAGGTACGCACGGGGTTATTCTTATTCGCCGAAACTGGCTACGGTAGGTGTATTGGCTACACTTCACCCCACTTTACCTTGGTGCGGAATTAAAATATATGCCAAAGACGTGGGACTGGGATTACCCACTCACTAACTCTCGACAATATGCATGACTTGTTAAGGTCGACAGCGACGGCTGTTTGGTTGAGCTTGCGCTGCAGCGTTTTATCCTTTACATAGACTTTATTTCCAGAAAGGTTAGGAAAATGGTGTCAATTTGAGTTTACCACGTATCTGTTTCCAAAGAGAATTAAATAATATGAAGTACTCCAAGGAGAAGAACTTAACAAAATGCACATCAGTTTGGAATTTCAATTTATTTTCAAACTCAAACTTTGTTTTCATCCTTTTCTCATTCATATTTTCCCCTCCCACACCCCAAATCCTCACAACAAGGGAGTTACTCAAAGGAGAGATAAACATTTTCAATGGTAATTCATTTATATAACATGAATGAATAGCCTCCCTCTTCTCCTTCCGATTTCGGCCTAATACCTTGGCTAATGGACGCTGTCATCACAACCTCGTCCTACCTATGCCGTGCAGTTGCAGTTGTATAATTTGGGGTACGGGAGAAACCCGGTTTGAGGATTAGCTCCCTGCTAGATACACGTGCCAGAGATACTTTTGACTATGGGACGGGTTGCCATCTCTGCTAGGGATTCTAAACACTTTAGGGTTATAGTCCGCCTCAGATCACTGAGGGGCATACAACCATCTCAGTGTAAGTCGAAAGCAAACACGGTTTTATATTCCATTGAAGATGCAACACTTCCTTTAGCGATTATTGATTCTGCGCTATAGAACAAAAGACCCGTCATTTTTCACTGCTTGAGAGGAGCGCACTCGGGTTCATCCATCCATGATTATCATCCTCTCAGCCAAAAGTGCCAAATTACCAAAAGTGGTGTCATAATGAAGGGGGTGGGGATCTCAGACCATACGAATGAATAAGATGAAATATATAAAATTTCACCTGAGAAATTTACCAGGAAACCGAAAACTGAAGAAGGAATACAGAGCTTAACATTGCTCTTTATGAGCTATCGACGTTCCAAACGGATACATCGCACTGTGCCACAAGCAGGAAGATGTAGAATGATGAGGCTCACCGCACGGGTTAAGAGCGCTATAAATATTAACCTAGCTCCAAAATTTCCACCCAAACTGATGCTGAACCGATAGCCCATCTGTCGGAAAGTTTCACATACAAATGAACACATGTTCAATGTTGTATGTGCATGGCTATGATAATAATGTCAGATAAGATGGAGAAGGAGAGATTTATTAATTTTCACATCAGTTTTCAATGCTAGTCAATCGAAGATCACATAAGAAGAAAATGCCCTAAAAAAATCAATAATTTTGTTTTGAATGCGGGTAAGAACGTCACATTTTTCGCGAATGCACAGTAGAAACTAATAGGTGCATAAGCTGTAACGGTTCGACCAGGAAACTGGCATTAACTGACCCATAAAAAAAACGAAAATAACAACAGAAAGGAGTAAGAATAAAAAGGAAAAGCGACCATAGCAAACCTACACAAACGTAACTAAAGCTACACTTAAGGAAGCAAGAGAAACGCAGAGGCAAAGATTAGTATCAATGTGAACAAAGAAACTGGAATGGACATACTCTCCAGCTGACATAATAAACATCTTAATAGGAAAGAACTGTTTCCGCCCAATCCCTCTTCAGCTTTAATATTCGAAGTCACTCTGGCAGAAATAACAATGCATGTGAGAGATATGCTGGACGTATGAGCCACCTTAGTACTTAGAAACAAGAAGACGAATAAAATACAAAACAAGAACTCCAAATTGAACGGGTTTCCTAGGAGCTGTCTCAACCTGTCGCAAGCGGAACTACCACTACGGATATGGATGCAGTAAAAATAATAAAAATAAGTACTGTAATCTAAAATAAATAGAATCAACGCCAAAAAACAAGAAAAAAAAGGAGTGAATGCCTTAAATAACCAATAAACAGTTATTTAAAAAGGAAAACACAATACCGAGATATTGCAAAAGTCCTGTTATACTCGTTAGGAAGCTATCAACGAAATATAAATGAGTTTTGATGCATTTAAACGTTTTTATTGTTTAATTATAAAAAAATATGTGTTTATATTACAATATTAATCAATGTGACTGTCATCAGCGAAGAACATACGCTCCAGGCGAGACCTGAAAGCCACGCACACGATGTGGACGAAGTCCTTCCCCATGCTGGCCAACAGGAGGTTGACGGATGACGTCAGCGAGTGTGGGGACGGTTATTTGATTGGCGTTGAGCCGGTGGACAATGCCTAACTTATTGTGGCCTGCGCGCAGAAGAACAAAGATCTCGATTTTTCTCAAACACATAAATCTCTCAAAAGAGCAAAAACCAAGAGTACCAAAACTTTTGCAAAACACGGCATAAAGAATTAGAAGCAAAGTCAATATATATATATACATATATATATATATATATATATATATATATATATATATATATATATATATATATATGAATGCAATGTCCCGCAGGAAAAAATGAAAAGGTGTTTCCAAGTACTTTTGAACTTTATTAAGTTCCTTATCAAGGATAACTACAAGAAATAATATTATATTAGAGGTATATATACGAAAGAAAAGTATGAAAGACCGCCTCAAAAACAAAAAATCACCAATGAGGAAGACGGAAGGGGAAAGGTAAAGAAACACATTAAGAATTACAAGAAGCAGGTAGTAAGGTCAAACTAAGTCGAAGGAAAGGGTAACAGATTCAAAGAAATGGAGATAGCCTAACGAGGGAGATTATAAGACATGGTGAGCAAAAGGGGGGAAAATACAATGTACAAAACAGAGCAGTGACAATTAAAAAATAAAAAATAATAATAAAAAATTAAAATAAAATAGGGGCCACATAACTAAAGAATGTATATAAAAAAAAATTAGGAACCAAAGACAAAACTAATTTCTTTGAGTATTAATCTTTTAATTATAGCATCTATTTTATATAAGCTGGGAAAAGGTTAAAATTATCATATTGGCTTATAAAAGCACATTCAATGATGTTCCTTTTTATAGGGTCATTGGAACGATAAATAAATTTGGCCGAGTTCCAGTTAATTAAATGGTTCTTATCCGACATATGGACAAAGAAAGCACTGTTATCTTCCCCTTTTCGGACATTATATTTATGTTGATTTATGCGAACAGAAAGTTGTTTACCTGTTTGTCCATAATATTTACTTAGGCAACCAGAACACTTAACTGAATTAACTCCCCGCCCCCAAACTATTACAATTATTACGTACTAATAAATTCTTAATCGTCGTATCATATTTAAAAGCAACAGGTTATGCATCCTCATTTACAGATGGAACATTTGTGTTTAACGAACAATTGAACACTGCTCTTATCTTCATCGTCTCATTCTCTATATCTTATATAACTATCCTGTGTGGAATCCAAATATGGTACCTGGCGTCAAAGAACCCTAGTATAGTTTGAATAATGATTTTAGAAAGTTGCTCACTAATGACATCATTGTAACTTTGAACCACTCTTTCCTTTGCCCCGTTTGTGTAAGCTCTTTTAGCTATAGAATGATCCACTTCATATGTGTTGATCATAAATTACTAAATTCATTGTCTGCCACCCCAGAAACTACGGAAAACATCTGCTTCTGGCCTTGGTTCACATTACCTAACGACATCAATGCATCTAAAGAGGAAAATTGAGCTACATAGGTGGATCTGGAACAAATTTAACTGCCTTAGAAGCCTCAAGGGATTTAACCTCAGATTTATTACACATTTTGCTTTCAAATTTAGTATATTAACATCTTGATTCCTACTTTTATCACAAATCCTTCTTGACAACCTTTGCCTATGTTTCATAAAATGTCCAGTGTAGCCTACACTCTACAGGAAGTATGCCATTATCAATGTAACAGTTGTACTATTAACAGATGGAACAAACTCAAAAGTAGGAAAGATTTGCAGAATATCCATGCTTAACAGACCAAATTCAATTAGCTTAATTTTCTTAAAGGTATGGAAATTCGTACTTACTTGAACTTCTGCCTCCTTAATATCAAATGCTAGCTAGAATCCATTAAACCTAACTTTCCGATCCAACACAACCAATATTGAATTTCAAAGGATTTAACAGCTTCGTTAGCCACAAATGAGATACATATGAGAACCACGATTCGACAAACAAGGGATTGTTACACTTTTATTTTGTTTGACTATTGTTATCATATCCAAAGTTAAAGGACTATCAACCGAAATCTTAGTTGTCAAATTATATTCAATTATATTTATAATTGCTTCTCCTGTAGACTTGTTCTTAAACTTAGGGCTCATGGAAGCAGTATGGGAGGATTTTGAACAAATGTTGCCCTTATCAGGTAATTGATTAGAAAACACAGGGCATTGACCTTCAATAAGCCTAAAGTTTAAACAAATGCTTCGAAGTTTTCAATTTGTTACACCTAGCCCGTCTATCTTGTAAGTGAGGGTAAGTAGTACCAAAAAAGATATATGGCCCACTATTAAACAAAATAAACAAAACTTGGATGCTTGTGCACTTAACTTGATATTCCTCGAGGTTTGGGGACTTCGAATTTCTTTAGGGACACCCTGATCCTTAAATAAGTTGCCATATAGATTATAAGGCTCTTTATACTTTAATAAATTATTATGCTTTTTTCTGAAAACTGCTTAGCCATAGTCTCATCATCATAATCTATAAGGACTCATCAGCTTCACCATTGATAGAATTAAATCTTTTGATGTTATGTGTGAGCTCAATAAATGCTAAAATGTCTTGAAAATGCTTAAAAATATCTAGTAGTGAAGGAAATTTTTTCTAGTTCCTCCAATGAGTTCTCCTTTAAAAATTCCAGCAAACCTATTGAAAATAATAACAGATACAAGCTTGAGATTAGCACTATCTTCGGATAAATAGTCTAAACTATAGCTAAATCATTCTTGTAAGCAAGGCTGCAAATTACAAATAAGTCTTTTAGCTCTACAATGTCGAAACCTGTTTCTAAATTACAATTTTTCTTAGTGAAGGAAATTTTTTCTAGTTCCTCCAATTATAATCAGAATATGCAGAAAATTTGCTTACCATGTTGATACACATGTGATAATTTTCCTCACAAATAGAGGACCACTGAACCAGTAAAGAGTCTTTCCCATTCAACAAATTTCTCAACAAAACCAATTTCTGATAAGGAGACAACGTTTAAGACTCTGTATATGTCCAAATTTTCGAAGAAAATCTAAAACTCAAACTGATTTGCCTGGGGACTTGCTTTCAAATTTAGGGCATATGGAAGCAAATGAATGGAGCAATTTAATTGTATAACAGAAGTTGAGATATATTTGTTAAATTTAAAATTGTCCATCAGAAATAATTAAGTTATTGACCTGGTTGAGAGAGATTGATTCAGCAATCTTCATTTCTATATAATTTTTGGATTTAGAAATAATTTTGGCTTGGACAAATTTGATTCTATGGTGATAATTTTGCATATGAGCCAAGAAAATAGAGGAAAGAGAGACTCTCCTCATATATGTAAGAGGATCAAAGAACACCGCGCAAATATAAGAAGAGGCTCAATTTCCTCCAGTCTCGTAGCTCATATGCAAAGTATCCCCATAAAATCGAATTAAACCAAGCTATGAGTATTTCTAAATCAAACAATTATATACAAAGGAAGATTTCTAAATAAATCATTATTAGCAAGGTCAATATCGTTAATATTTCTGATGGACAATATAAATTTAATAAATATGTCTGCCCCGATGACTGTTGCTTGGATTAACAGTTGCTTCCTCATCCATAAATATGTTAATATTTTTCATTATATTTCCATTGTTATCATTTTGTTTATTCATATTTTACCCCTATATAATACGTGAGTCGCATATCATACCTTTCATTAGACAGTTGATAATGGCGAAAGCCAAAACTAGTTCAGTTTTTAAATAAATCGGATTGAAATAGTGTGGTTTATTAATTCATGCACCAAATATATTTATCGTTAATGTAATATTAACGATTTCTCTGGCTGTTATTTGTGCCATGAATTCAGGATTTTTGAAGGGGGCAGTGATGATCCGGGATATGTCGTCTGCAAACTAGACGTACAGCAAGTCTTCCTTGACCTAATTGGGTAGATCGAGTGTGTATATATTGTATAGGAAGAGGCTTAGGCACCCTCCTTGGGGTACGCCTGTAGTTATCTCAGATTCTGGTCGTGTGTGGTTGTATATTTATATATATGCTATCCTGTCCGTCACGTAGTCACATAAAATTTTATCTAGTCTTGGGTTTACTCCTAGTCTTAGTATTTTGTATTGAAGCCCAGTCCTCATCTGATGTTGCACACTGAGGAAGTAAGCAACCGCTTAGATCTCAATTAAACCCCCCATTAGACCACTCGGCTATATATATATATATATATATATATATATATATATATATATATATATATATATATTGATCAATATTTCATGAGCGTGAAACATAAAAACAGGATAATTTTTCTTTGGAAAAAGTTATTTCCTAATTTCAAAAAACCGATAGAGGTAAGATTCAAACTAAGTACTCTGAGGCAGCGAGCAACCGCTTTGATCTAAATTAAACCGACCCTTAGACTACTCGGATATGCAGAAGACCAAAAATAAAATTCGAATAAACAAGCTTTTACGGCTCGCTTCGTAAGGTCGATCGGTATTATGAAATAGAGAGAAATTAATTGGGAATTCAAAGGACAAAGGTGAATTGAGATAAACACGTGCGAATATACAATGTATAAATCTTTCATTAGAGCGAAAGAATGATAAAATGAATCCAGCATACCGCAATGAACAGTAAAATAGGATAAATTTTCTTCAGAAAAAGTTATTTACTAATTCGAAAAATTCCGTACAGGGGTGGGATTCGAACCAAGCACACTTAGGCGGTGAGCAACCGCTATCCCAATTGTACCTCCCATTAGATTACTCGTCTACGCGGAAGACCAAAAGCTTTTACGGCAAGCTTCGCAAGGTCGATCCAGACTATTAAAGAGAGAGAAATTAATTTGGAATTCTAAGGGGCACAAACATCATAAGCCTTCAGCTGGGTCCAATCGTAGGATGAAACCGAGACAATAGGTACTATCAGACATGTTGCAGCCTTCTTCCACCTTAACAGCCTTTAAGTTTTGAGGAAACTTCGTCTGAGGACTTGACAGGGTTTTGAAATCAGAGTTATCTTTCTCTTAAGCGGTCTGAGTGTCATGGCTACGAGCTTCACCTACCCGTTCCCATCGTGATGCCCAGCTGTGGCATAATCAGGTAATGTCTGTCTTTTGGTACCGTTATTTCCGAGTGACCTGGTTGGTGCATTCCACTTAAAAATGTGCGGATTGACTTTTCAACATTATTTAATGGAAAACCATTGTGCACAATGTTTTTCTGGATAATTTTACCTTGATTTTCGTTAAATGTTGCATTTGAAAGTTAATGGAGCTTAGTATTTCGTTTAATAATATATATATTTTTTAAATCTCATTATGAAAAACAACATCTGCCAAAACTCCTCGATCCTGAAATCTATGAACATAGTGGCATAATCAGGTAATGTCTCTCTTTTGGCACCTTTATTTCCGGTGACAATTAAACCACCCATTAGACTACACGGTTACGCGGAAGACCAAAAGCTTATTTATTGAAAAACTATTGTGCACAATGTTCTTTCTGGATAATTTTACTTTGATTTTTGTTAATTGTTGCATTTAAAAGTTAATGGTACATAGTATTTCACTTCATAATATATATTTTTTTTACTCTCATTATAAAAAAACAACATCTGCCAAAACTCCTCGATCCTGAAATCTATGAACATAATTTACGAGTTTACCTGCCCGAAGGAAGACTGTAAGCTTCCAAACAACATATATGTTGGTATGACTACCCCCACACTTCCGAGCCGCTTGACAATGCATCTGCAACATGGAGCCTCGCATAAATCATATGGAAACCGTACATAACATCAGCTAATAAGGGACATATTGGTTAATAACACAAAGATCAAAAGAGAGGAAGGTAATAAAGCTAGACTAAATACCTCAGAAGCCATCTTAATTAACGAAGAAAGGCCAGCCATCAACATGCAGACTACGGGCTGGAATCGAACTTTAAAGTTGTTTTAAAATTCAACTTACACAGGAATAGCCCGTTTCCTTGACATAACGTTTAAGCGAGTGGGAGTACATACCCA
This sequence comes from Ceratothoa steindachneri, assembly GCA_963969495.1. NCBI lineage: Eukaryota > Metazoa > Arthropoda > Malacostraca > Isopoda > Cymothoidae > Ceratothoa > Ceratothoa steindachneri. The sequence goes on along the minus strand of OZ018338.1, from coordinate 57,072,837 downwards.
TATGACGTTCACCAAACATCGCCATATATCACCCGTCGCTCATAACCACCTTATAAACACACACACACCACACAGAATATCTCCACCTTTCTATCTCTCTCTTACACCTTCAACTTTTATATGATCCTAATCCCAATCCCTTGTTATGATTATTTCTTTCGGACGTTATTTTTGCAAAAAGAGGTAAAGTGAAGCGTTAAATGGTAAGCCTCCTGCGAAGAGTTTTCACCTAAATTTTTCCAAGTTAAACTTCCCTCCATGTATAAACAATAAGTTAAAGTGAAATCTTGAGGAGGATAGAACATTTGTCACTTCTCAAATTCTTTTGTTCAAAATTCGCATTTTTTGGTTTTATATATCATTTTATTGCAAATTTTATGCACTTTTTTATGGTATAATTAATTTTTAAGTGACATGACTAGAACATAGTGAAAATTAAGATAATCCTAAATTCTATTCATTCGTGGAGAAATTTTCCTAGGTATTTAAAGTTAATTTGTGAAAAGAACATAAGAACATAAGAAAAGAAGGAGACTGCAAAAGACCATTCATGGCCTACACTTTGCAGCTCCTGTTCCATTCAACACACAAAAGATTTCTTACCAGAGAAAAGTCATCAACATTGTCACCCTTTACAGGAGTTCGTCAGATCTAATCTACAATATACATAAAATGCATCCAGAGGATTATGTCCATTCATGCAACCGCAAAATATAATCTTCCCACTCCTTAGAAAAATATATACATATGTACATAAAAAAAAGTCAGTCCCATCTAGCAGCTTCATCCATATATTTATCTAATCTATTCTTAAAACTACCCAGAGAGGAGGCTTCTATCACATGCCTAGTGAGCCTATTCCATTCATCTACCACACGATTTGTAAACCAATTCCTCCCAATCTCCTTCCTAAACCTATACTTATCAAGCTTAAACCCATTACTACGTGTCCTGTCATGTTCACTAAGTATAAGAACCTTACCCAGATCCCCTTTATTATATCCTTTTACCCATTTGAAGAATTCAATCAATTCCCTTCTGACTCTTCTCCTTTCCAATGTATGTAGATTTAGTTTTCTGAGCCTTTCACCATAGGGTAAGTTCCTTAGCCCACCAATCATCTTTGTCATCCTTCTCTGCACAGACTCAAGCAAATCAATATCCTTCCTATAATATGGTGACCAAAATTGTACTGCATAGTCTAGATGAGGCCTAACTAGCGCCAGATACAGTTTTAGAATGACTTCAGCACTCTTATTGCTTACACTCCTCCTAATGAATCCCAATATCCTATTAGCTTTATTCTTAGCATTTAGGCATTGCTTTCACGGACGAAGGTGTGAACTTACCAAAATACCCAAGTCTCTCTCACAATCAGTCCTCCCTAAAATTCTGCCATTTAATTTATAACTATTCAATGGATTATTTCTACCTATACTAAGTACACTACATTTGTCTATGTTAAACTTCATTTGCCATTTCTCGGCCCAATTGGACAGAATGGTCAATTCCTCCTGCATTACAACAGCATCAGAATCAGCCCTAATGGCCCTACCTAGCTTAGTATCATCAGCAAATTTACTCAGGTCACTACTTATACCTATGTCAAGATCATTAATATAAATTAAGAATAGCAAGGGACCCAAAACAGATCCTTGAGGAACTCCACTGCTAACACACCCCCACTCAGATTTAACTCCATCTATACTAACTCTTTGCTGTCTGTCACCAAGCCATGACTGAATCCACCTAAATATACTGCCATCAATCCCGTGTGCTTTAACTTTGCTCAGAAGTCGTAAGTGTGGCACTCGATCAAAAGCCTTACTAAAGTCCAAGTATAAAATATCATAGTTTTCATCATTATCTGCTGCTTCATACACCTTACTATAAAAAGACAGCAAATTAGTCAGGCAGGATTTACCCTTACTAAAGCCATGCTGTGATTCTTTTATCAACTTATGCTTATCCAAGTGATCCCTAATATTCCTTGCTATAATAGATTCCATCATTTTCCCTACCACTGATGTCAAACTTACTGGTCTGTAATTAGACATATTTGTTTTATCCCCTTTCTTAAATATAGGTATCACATTGGCTTTCTTCCATGCCACTGGCACAATGCCACTCTCCAATGATTTTCTAAAGATGCATGCTAGGGGCTCACTTAACACATCCTTACATTCTTTCAAAATTCTAGGAAAGAGCTCATCAGGACCGGGTGCTTTACTACTTTTGATTTTATCAATTTCCTTTGTCACTATCTCCTTTGTGATCAATATATCCTTTAATTTCTCTTCATCATTACCCCGAAAGATCATTGACACCTCAGGTATATTTAGAGTATCCTCCTGTGTAAATACTGAGAGAAAAAAGTCATTTAGCATTCCAGCTATTGAGTCCCTATCACTCACTAATTGTCCATTGGAATCTATAAGTGGGCCTATTTTATCTCTAACCTTAGTTTTGTATAATTGATAAAAACTTTTAGGATCTTCCTTTGCCCTATTTGCCACTTTAATTTCATAATTTCTCCTTGCTACTCTAACTAACTTTTTAACATCTCTTGCTAGTTCATTATATCTCTGCCTTAAGTGATCCTCCCCATTTTTTATTTTCCTATAAATGCCCTTTTTAATGCCAATATAATGCTTAATTTTATCTGTCATCCATTTTGGGTCATTATTTTTAGTCCTAATCTCCTTATATGGAATGTTAATCATCTGACCTGTAATTAATTGCTCAATTATTCTTTCATACTCCTCTTCAATTGTAATCTCTTCCTCCTGGTGATTATTGTCTCCACTAACTGATATCATTGAATCTATTCCTGAATTGATTTCATTGCCTGGTTTCTGTACAACTGCCTCCAGGTAAGTCCTGAGTCCATTATAATTTGCTCTTCTAAAGTCAGGAATTTTAACATTGTTCATGCTACTATCAATACCATTCCATTTCATCTTGAATCTAATTTCACAATGGTCACTATTACCCAAATTTCCTCCAATCTCAGTATCCTTAATAACTTCTTCCCTATTTGTCAGAACTAAATCCAGTATATTATTACCTCTAGTGGGTTCGTTAATAATCTGCCTCAGAAAATTATCTTGGACAACATTCAAAAATTCCTCAGCCTCCTGATCACCCACAAGAGCTTCCCAGTCTATATTTCTGTAATTAAAATCGCCCATTATACACACATGCTTACTTCTACATGCCCGTTCAATCTCCTGCCACAGAAGATTTGAAAGAAAAAAAAAATACACCATTTATTTTTACATCATTTTATGGCAAATTTTAGGCACTTTTTATAGTATATATTTTGTTTTAGCAACATGAATAGAACATAGTGAACATTATTATAATGCAAATTATATACGTTGTTGTAGATTCTCCGTAGATTTTTAAAGTTGATTTGTGAATAAAACGCAAAACTATACCATGCAATTGTTAAATATTTGCTAAAAAAAATGGCGACTGAGAACTACTGTATATTTTTAGCATCATTCAAATATATATTGAACTAAATTCCAGGGCATTCAGAATAACACTACTATTCACCTAACACCCCTTTTTACAACTGAGAACAAAACCTATAATTCACTTTGTCCGAAAAAATATGTTTTAGTGCACCATTAACAAATTTTAATGGAACTAAAGAAAACTGGTTTCAAATGATAACTAAATCATATGTGCATCATTTGCTCGTCAATTGAGTTTGAATGATTAATTGTTAGTAAATCTATACCAATTTATTTGATATAAGGTTCCAAGGGGGGAAGTTCTGAAAGAACCCCTGTATCTCAAAACGGCGCCGTAGGTTAGTGTGATTTTGGCAGGAATAAAAGTGCTTTTAATCGGCTTTAATTTCATATATGATATTCGAACGTAGTAAAAAGTTAAAAAAAATGAATGTGGTACCCCCTTAAAAACGAAATAACATCCTAAGTGCCCTTGACACCACAACTACGGATTTCGGCATTTAAATAGACGTCCCTAAATTTTCATTCTCAAAATAAGGTAAAGTGGCATTGGACAATAAATAAGTTCATGTTTTCTTCTATTCTGATCTCCCTCTATACCTTCACACCAAATATACTGACAATCACTAAATGACGAAGGACATCCTACGTATTAATCTTAGTACTCTCCCAGAAATGTCAAAGTATGACTGTGGAGAAGTCTTCTTGAGAGTCTACGGGGATCTAGATGTCGCTCTCGTCAGACTTATTGACACCCATTTCGGGTATACGGCTATATGCCAGAAAGAAGCGGACGCAGAACACTTGGCCTCGTCAAAAGCAACCCACGTGTTCAATACAATCAACTTAACCCTTAAGATCCGACGCCAAATTCAGGATACGGAAGTGTCATATGTCAGAGATTAGACTCATGGGTGGGACACCACTCAGGCGATGAAATTTCCCATGAAATTGAGAGAAATCACCAATGGGCTAAGGTCTCTGAGGTAATCAAATTCAGATACTACACCCATGTATTTAAATATGGCACAAAAAGCAAAAGAGCTCAGTCAGCTTCTCTTTCACGTCAGGGTGTGCCATCACCAAATTGAAAGAGAAGAGTTTATTGGAATACAAACGTTATTTAAGTGTTATAAGTATAACCAGTACACGACTAGATCGTGTCCACAGAACGAAAATATCTGATCTATATGTAGTCAAGTTGGACACATCTGGCGTGACTACAAGAGCAATGAGAGAAAATGTGTGAAGTGCAACAGTAACCACGGGGCCATGGCGATGTCATGCCAAGTAAAAAGGAGGCGACTAAAAGACAACAAAAGCAAAAAAAAGGAAGAAAAGGAAGCTAAGGCCAACAGGTCCTATGCCAAAGTGTAAAAGGGGGCAGTCAACGATGCTTCTGTCTAGCGTACTTACCTCAAGTTAGAAAGCGAGCAATCTATGAAGATCATGTGTTGTATATATTATGCAGAAAATAGCAAACCTCACAAACCCAGGCTCATTCAAAAGACAACTCAACCAGATGCTAGTCAAAAATGGAATGGGCGAGATGTGGCTTCCGGCCAACCTTCCCTGTGAGGAAGTTCCGCGGATCCAGATGCAGCCTACTCAACCAGCCACTACACAAGTAGAAACAGTTCACGCTACAGCAACATTAGAAGCTTCTAAACCAACTTCAGAGGTAAAATCCGCCAAAGAACCGAAAATAAAACACCACCACGGTAGCTGTACCAAACGGTCACCCAACCGTCAGAGGATGAAGTTTACGTCATCGTTAAAGGAGGGCAAACATGCCTACCATGGCAGAAAAATTCATCTGAAGATCTTCACTACGGACAGTGCCCCATTCCATGAAGTAAGAACGGACACAGAAGTCAATGAAGGGGTGACTACCGGTCGTTACAAGTTGGAGTACAGTGAGGATATTCCAGAGAGGGTGGTCGAAAAATCTCTCATCTTTGGGATGGTCCGCCTCAAATAAGACGCGTTCTCTACAATCAAGACCTACCTCAGAATTCAACTAAAGTGATCCGGTAAATGCGGATCTCCAGCAGCCAGCTCCTCCCCTCAAAAGAAACTCGATAAAAGGAACGACTAATCGATAGACAACATGGACGGACTGAAAAAAGACTTGCCAATCCTACAAATGAACACTAGCGGATGGGACAACAAACAAGTGAATAACGGAAACATTATCAGACAATGCGACCCTGACATCGTTATGATATCAGAACACGGAATCAACATGACAGAGAAGAATAAAAAGAGCTTCAACTATAGCACAATAACAAAAAAACAGAGCCTGGAACGATGTTACGATGGTGCTGCTATCGCAGTCAAAAGAGAAATTCAGTTCAAAACACTCATATCTTTAGACGAATCATATCTGGCCATCGAGATCCAAACCACCCTGGGACCCCTGGTGTTGTCCACAGGTTATCATCTCCGAGCCGAGTCTATATCCCGATGCACAATCTTCTCCAACTTTGTGCACACGAGAGACCAGTCTTATTTGAGGGAGATCTCAACGCCAAATGCAAGGAATCCGGATAAACCGAACGTCTAACAAGAAAGGGAAAAATATGAAGAATCTTATTGACAGGGGTATTGTAGTCCGCATTTGGCGCGACTTCCGAACCTCATATATCACTGAAACCTGCGGAACCAAACCGGATATCACCCTGACCAGCTTACAATTTCCCTACAATTACTATTTCCAAACCAGCCCACTAATTCCAAACGAGAGAAAATGCTTCTCCCGAGCGAACTGGGAAGAGTATCGTACCTTTCTCGGTGAGTACAGACCTCAACCACTCGAAAAAGCCACCTTAGATGAGATCGACCAAGAACTGGCAATGTTACCGGAAGAATTGGTGTAGACGGACCGCACAACAGTTCCCATAACAACCTACAAAACGTTACCAACACCAAGGTGGACACAGGAGCTATATGACCTAACGCATAAAAAAAACTATTTAAAGAAATTAGACTGACTGGTACAGACAAAGTTAAAAGCAAACGGTTAAGAACACTAAGGACTGAAATGAAGACACACATAACAAAACAACAAACAACACTTTGGAATGACCTAATAGACAAATTCGACGAAGCAGTAGATCTCTCAAACATTTTGGAACATATTATCAAGGTTAAAGGGTAAGACACCTAACAAAAGCATACTCCTTAACAAAAACGACGGGACAAAAATGGACGCAACAGAAACGGAAGAAGAGTTCAGAAACAACTAGAAGAATATATTTACCATCACACCAGAAGAGAACGAACGCTTTGACCTAGACTTTCGGGAACACATTTACGACCAACTAAAACGAGAACTCGACATGACATGCTCTTCCACAATACAACTGCTGAATGGTTCTGGGCGGAAGATAACGAAATAAGAAATCCTAACGACGCTACGTATCTTTGAACAGAGAGCACCAGGTGAAACGGAGTTGACCAAACTCAACTTCTTGAACGCACCCCCGTAACATCTTAGAGGTGCTGGCTAATATAATGAATGCGTGCCTAAAGGTTGGCTTTTTCAGGGCCAATGAAAGATCACTAAAATGATCTTTATTCCAAAAGCCGAAAATCCGCCAGATACACCAGCAAACTTTAGGCCCATTCTCCTCCTCAAAGTGTCAGGTAAGGTCTTCGAAAGGGTCCTTGCTAATAAGGTCCAAGAATTTATGGAGGATAAAAACCTCCTTAACCAACACCAGTAGGGATTCAGAAAAGGGAGAGGGACTGATACGTCGCTAGTTTTCATTTTAGAAAAACTTGCGAAGATTGTTAGCCAAAAAGTTATGCTGCCCTAGTGCTCAGAGAAGTTAAGAAGGCAATTGATAAAGCATAGATGACGATGGTTCAGTACGAAATACTAAGCCCAGGACTAAACCCAAGACTATAGAAAATTCTATGTGACTACATGACAGATAGGATACAATATATACAAATATACGACAATAAGGGACCAGAATCCGAGCTAACTCCAGGCGTAGCGCAAAGAAGGTGCCTAAGCCCCCTCCTATACAATATATACACACTTGATCTACCCATTTCGGTCAGGGAAGACCGCTTTAAGTCCAGTTCAGAGATGACATTTCCAAGATCATCACTGCACCCTTCAACAATCCTGAACTCATGATAAAAATAACAGCCAGAGAAATTGACCATGACAACAGGTACAAAAGAAGGTGGAAAATCGCCCCTAACACCTAGAAATTTAAGGTGATAAATCTATTCCATAGCAAACGGGCCCATATTTAAACAGACGACGCCCGCATTGCATACAACCCTAAAGGAACAGTACTAGGACTAAAAATATGTAAAAAATGGGTATGCTGCTCAGACATCAGCGCGAGCGAAGTTCGAGCTCACCAAGCTATTCATGTTCCAAAACCCGAACATGACAAACAAAAGGAAGATGTACCACGTGCTCATAAGATCAAGGCTACTGTATCCACCTATACCTATCAACACTAGTTCCAAAGAGAAATTGCGACTCCTCCAAAGGGTACAAAATAAAGGAGTACTCTTAATCACTAACAATAGGACGAGAGAAAAGCGGAGGTAGTAGGACCTACATCAGATAATCCAAGAGATGATTCCAATTAACTTGGAACTGTAAAGAAGAGCGCGAAAAATCTGGGAGAAAGTCCCACAACGCATGACGGACGAACTCGGACAGGGACACATTGACATTCCGTTGGAGGACATACACAGAAGAACGCAAAACTTTTTAGCAGTAAATACAAGAAGAACTAATCTACACATATGACTACGCATATGAAACAATGACGATTAATAAACTACACAAAGAATATACAATAAGAAGAACACTAAATATACAAAAACGAACAACGAGGAGAAATACAAAAAACACCTACAAAGGCTTGAACGCCACAAGAAACTACCATAATCTACATGGAACAAAATGAAAACACACAAACAAACATACAATACCATCACAAACCAAGAACAACACAAACAAACATGCAATACTCTCACAAACCAAGGACAACCCAAACCAAAACAGAAAAAGAGTACGCAAAAACATCAATATAAGACCAACTACAATGAGAAGAATACAAATCTCAGATAAACGCCTGCGATTCCCTATCACCAGGGATTTTCTACCCTTCGATCTCCCTTTAACCAGGGAAATCTATCCTTATCTATCCATCTCCTACTATTATATATAGTTGCATATATGAGGGGAATTGTAATCTTATATGTGTGTATATACTTTTATTTCACAATTTATTATATCCATTGTCCATTCTTTTCAAGACTGCTCAGACTTCATTTAATATAAACGCTAACTAAGAAGAAAGTTAATACCCGATAAAGGAGGTAGAGGGAAGAGGGTGAGTTAAAAAATGTGGAATTCTTTTCACTTTTCCATACGGTGTATTTAAAAAGAGGAAAATGCATATGGAACTGTAAATAGGCGACACATGTCTGCCTAACAATCCCTACTACCCCTCTGAGAGGCAGCCAAGCGGGCGTAAACTGGATTGTCATTCATTTAATCGTTCTCTGTGATAGACATGATTGGGGGCGCCAAGAAAAGCAGGTTTGAGGAGTATCCCACTGTTGAACTCGGCGTCTGAGGCACCCGGACAAGGGGCAGGACGGCAACTTCGAATGGGGGTCGAGAAGTAGAGGGCCTTTACCACTTTTCCACCCTGAGAGCCCAGCTAGGACCATAGAGGGAAACAAGACCCGTCTCTATGTCTGCTGGTTGCAGCACTGACACCCAAACCCTTGAGGGAAGCCACTCCCGGTTAACGATGGTTGATTCCGCGCTAACCAACAAAAGGTGCGCCATATAATCACAACCTAGTGAGCCCGCCCCCACCCGGATTTACCCATCATCATCATCTCCCCATCCGGCACTCTATGTTCACTAAGGCTGTGCTGCTACGAGGAGTGGGTTAGTCACTGAGTTAACCCATTTAACGAGAAATCACAACCTCAAAGAAGAAGACACAATATATTCAACCATCTTCTAACCACCTGCAGAAAAAGAGAAGAGGCAAAAATGGACTAAAAGAATACCACAAGAATTCTCCCGCGGGTGATCAACGTGCAGAACAAGCACAACAGGGATAAGGTATTTGAGCTAATGTTTGGAAGACTCAACATCGCTCTTGTACGGCTTCTAGACGTACCCTCTGGGTAAATCGATATCTGGGAAAGGAAAAAGGACGTAGCGGCTATTACGAAAGAAGAATCTCTGGAAATCCTAAGAACCATTGCACTACAGCCTGCTATCCTCCCCCCCTCACAAATACAAGCTCATCGCAGTGTCGTTTGTAGGAGACTCGATCCTTGGATCGAACAACATACGAGTAATAGAGAAAAAATTAAAGAAGAAGTCGAGCCCAGACAAAAATGGGCTAAAGAAGCAGATGTCATCAAATTTAAGAACAGGCAGGACAACAGCGACTAAAGCAATGTTTTTAAGGTTGTCTTCGCAGAAACCTCGATAACTTGTCATTTACGCTAGATTTACTCGAGTATATTTGTTTCCAGATTGTTTCCTGCTGTTTCATTTTGTTTAGAAGTGTCTCACCTTATATATACTGTTTTCCTTGTCTAGTATCTTGATTATTAGTTGAAAATGGCATGTTGCTGAAACTAGTCCGATAGTTATAAATAAAATCTTGATTAAAATATTGTGGTTTACCATTATCTTTCATATATATATTTATCTATTTTTAAAGGCCCAAGGAAATGAAAATTGGTGACAAAACCTGTAAAAACACTTGGGAGAATAATATTACGTGAACCAATCAAAGCTTAAGAAGGAAAATGAGAGACGTAGAGAACGGAAAGATAGGACAAACTATTTTAACCGTTAAAAGAAAATAAATATAGAAGTTGGATTTGAACCTATATCATTAAGCGCTCATCGCTTATATGACCAAGACGCTGATCGCCAAAGCTACCATCCTCAAACCCCAAAAGGTTGATTCAAGAAGCCTTTTGAACAACGAAGTGTAGGCTTTTATCCAGTGAGAGACAAGACAAGTGTTTTAGTAAGAGGGGGTACGGGCTTATTTAATAAATTGAAAATCACATGATGCGTGATTTTTTATAGATTTATTTTTAAAGGCCCAAGGAAATGATTAGTTCACGTGATATTCTCCTAAGTGTTTTTCCGGGTTGTGTCACCAATTTCATTCCCTTGGGCCTTTAAAAATACATTTATAAAAAATCACGCGTCATGTGATTTTCAATTTGTATATATATATATATATATATATATATATATATATATATATATATATATATATAAATATAGTAGGAATATGAAAACCCAGGTTATTACACTAATCATAATTAGAAGGGAAAGGAATATTAACAATAACAGTTAAAAGAATGCATTAAATAATACTAAAAAAGCGCATAAAGACAAAAATAATAAAATTGAGAATTATTGAGATTAACTAGCCAACCGACCAACCGAACAATCTCGTTAGTAGTTTTTATATCTTTTGTTAGTTGATTTTTCAACTCCCACGATAAAGGTTAGTCACTCTGTTTAATTCATTCTAATTTGTTTTCGGGTTTTTGGGGTGTTTTTTATAATTTAATATAATAGGTTATTTTATTGTTTACTCCATTTACCTTTAATATTTGATATTCCAGTCAGTTTATGTTATGACTTCACTTCTATTATTTTGTTAAAATTACACTGGATACTATTAATTAATTGTATAGATTTTTATTTGTGTTTTTACTTTAATCTCAATAATTGTCAATTTTATTATTTTTGTCTTCATCCGCTTTTTTAGCCATTATATAATGCATTCTTTTAACTGTTATTGTTAATATTCCTTCCCCTTCTCATTAGTCGACACAGTCACTGAAGATGGTCCTAGTGAAGATCCGAAACGTCTTGTCAATAAATGATTAGTGTAATCACCTAGGTCCTCATATTCCTACTACATATCAAATTCCAAAGAAACAAATCAGTTACAAGTATTATATATATATATATATATATATATATATATATATATATATATATATATATATATATATATATATATATATATATATATATATATATATATGTATATTATATATATATATATATATATATATATATATATATATATATATATATATATATATATATATATATATCCAAAAAAGTACAGTAGCGTACGTGTAACTATAGGGATAAAAGCACAGTAATAGAACTAATTTTATATGCGAAACCAGGTTTCGACGGAAATACTCGTCCTCGCTGGTCGCTGATGAGCAAATGAAATACAGAATTTGCTTAACTTACAAACACACAAATCAGTGGCGCTAAGGTGGATTACGCGAGAAAGTGTCTGCATTTTTGAGAAAGGGAATTATGAATTTCTTGCTTATTAAGGTATTAGTATAGAATTGGCTGTCGGAAGTATTAAAGTTGGGAATTTCTTTTATAAGTGCCGATTCAATTAAGCGTCGATGTATATAATTGTGAGACTTATAAACTATTTTAGCATTATCAATTTGATGATTTTCATTGGGCATATGTAGAAATAAACTCGAGGAGAGGGCACCACGTCGCATATCGCCTTTATGGTCATTCAATCGCTTGGAAAATCTGCTGCTTTCCCTGATATATAATTCATTACATGATTTGCATGTAATAAAATAAACTCCCTGTTAATTATCGATCGATCTATTTTTGGATGGGCTATTTCTGATCGTATTCTCGTACTGAAAAGCATCATTGATATTGTTGGTCCGTTCCAACTTTTTGAATTGATTAACTAGGTGGAGTATGGTAAGGTAAGATAATATTTGCCATATCTGTTTTCCTTATAATTAGTTGGGTAGTAATAGATGACTAATTCTAATGCCTATATTCATTATTTTTTCCTGTCACGATGTATCCGTTGAAAGGTTTGTAGTTCCTTACATGTTCCTGGGAGCATATCGCATTTGTGATCCTTGTTTCTTGCAAGACGAAATTAATACAATCATCCAAAATTCATTGAACTGCAATATCCCCTTTGGTTCATAGAAAAGTGTCACTATAAAGCCAGAACCATCTATTACTCCCCAGCTAATTATAAGGTAACAGATGTGGCAAATTTTATGTTACCTACGCGTACTTCCCCCCCCTTAGTTTATCAATATATATATATATATATATATATATATATATATATATATATATATATATATATATATATATATATATATAAAGAAATGAAAAACTCACAAAGTATCACGTGAGGGTAGCAAATGACTGCAATGTCACGCAGGAAAAAATGAAATGGTGTTTCCAAGTACTTTCAAACTTTATTAAGTTCCTTATCATGAATAACTACAAGAAATAATATTATATTAGAGGTATATATACGAAAGAAAAGTATGAAAGACCGCCTCAAACACAAGAAATCACAATGAGGAAGATGGAAGGGGGAAGGTAAAGATTCACATTAAGAACTACAAGAAGCAGGTAGTAAGGTACAACTGAGAAGACGGAAAAGGTAACAGATTAAAAGAAATGGAAAAAGCCTAACGAGGGAGATTATAAGACACGAGGAGCGAAAGTAGGGAAAATACAATGTACATAACAGAGCAGTAACAATTTTTAAAAAAATCGGGCCACATTACTAAAGATTGTATATAAAAAATTAAGAACAAAAGTCAGAACTAATTTCTTTAAGTATTAGTCTTTTAATTATAGCATCTATTTTATATAAGCCAAGGGAAAAGTAAAAATTATCACATTGGCAAATAAAAGGCAATTAAATTCACCCACGAGATGGAAAAAAATAGAACCCTTCCCTTTCTTAATCTTCTTATTCATAGAAATCATACAGGTTTTAAATACTCTATCTTCCGTAAGCCTACTAATTCAAATTCTAATATAATTGTTACTCTTCTCACAGCCCTAAAGTTAAATGTTCTGTTCTTTGTTTTCTATGTTTCTACGGGCATTACAAATTGTGAGCCTGGAATATATGGATTGAAATTTTCCAATATCTTTGAAATTAGCTATAAACTTTGTTACCTTTACCCGTTTCTTCAAAATTGTCTTTCTTCTGCTAAAAGGACATTTTATCAAACTGTCCCTACTCTCCCTTTTAATAGTAATAACATTTTAGTTCTACCTTTTTCTCTTTGTTTTAGTGATCTTCCCCGTCTTTTGAATAACGTTAACATTTTTGTTACTTTTAAATATGATACGACCATTAAGAATGTATTAGTACGTAATAATTGTAATAGTTTAGGGGAGGGGAGTTTATTCAGTTGAGTGTTCTGGTTGCCTAAGTAAATATTATGGACAAACAGGTAAACAACTTTCTGGTCGCATAAATCAACATAAATATAATGTCCGAAGAGGGGAAGATAACAGTGCTTTCTTTGTCCATATGTCAGATAAGGACCTTCTAATTAACTGGAACTCGGCCAAATTTATTTATCGTTCTAACGACCCTATAAAAAGGAATATATTTGAATGTGCTTTTATAAGCCAATGTGATAATTTTAACTGCTTCCCTGGCTTATATAAAATAGATGCTATAATTAAAAGACTAATACTTAAAGAAATTAGTTCTGACTTTTGCTATTAGTTTTTTATATACAATCTTTAGTAATGTGGCCCGATTTTTTTTTAAAATTGTTACTGCTCTGTTATGTACATTGTATTTTCCCCACTTTTTGCTCTTCGTGTCTTATAATCTCCTTCGTTAGGCTATTTCCATTTCTTTTAATCTATTACCTTTTCCTTCTTCTCAGTTTGACCTTACTACCTGCTTCAGGTAATTCTTTATGTGAATCTTTACCTTACCCCTTCCGTTTTCCTCATTGGTGATTTCTTGTTTTTAGGGCGGTTTTTATACTTTTCTTTCGTATATATATACCTCTAATATAATATTATTTCTTGTAGTAATCTTTGATAAGGAGCTTAATAAAGTTCGAAAGTACTTGGAAAACCATTTCATTTTTTCCTGTGGGACATTGCATTCATTTGCTACCCTCACGTGATACTTTGTTTTTCATTTCATTATGAATCCCGCGCACCCCTTCAACTACGCACATGTCCTTTGCAACTTTTACCATCTCTATCCCGCGTTGAAGACCATTGTTAAAAGTTATCGCGCATCTCTCCTCTGTGCTCATGAAAAGAAATCAAAACTTCCCTTTCTCAAGAGATGCTTTGCCGAGAAAGTTATTCCAAACTCTTTCATCGTCAATCATTATAAAGACATCAATGGACTGCTGTTTGATGAAATTGAGCGGATTCTTCATTCCAAACGTATTTCTTCACTGAAATATGAGGTTACACTCGCCTTCAAAGAAGCTAACGCAAGACGTCACGTCTTGCGTTAACTTCTTTGAAGGCGAGTGTAACCTCATATTTTAGTGAAGAAATACGTTTGGAAGGAAGAATCCGCTCAATTTCATAAGAATCAAGTCTGCCAAACTGGATCATATACTTAGACGAAAACTTCAAACCCTCATCGCCTATAGTGGTTGGACTAAGTTTGAAAGTACTTGAAAACATCATTTCATTTTTTCCTGCGGGACATTGCATTTATTGTCGTATAATGCCCTTTTTGATCACCCCACACCTGACACTACTTTTGTGGTAGTGATACCTTGTGGTCATGATATACTACTTTGATGAAGTAGGCTTTGATCTAAGAGTGCGAATTTTGTTGTTTTAAGGAAGAACCGCTTCAACACATAAGGATATAAGGATACACACACGAATTATCCGAAAATAAACATATATTTTTAAATTTAACACTTAACTATGAAGAACAAGGACTAATCACATTTATATCTTCGTCCTAAGCTAACCTAGACTCTCCCGGTTGGCAACTAGGCCTATTACAATACCTTCAATGAGAAAAGTAAACAAATAGGCTCCCAGTAAACACACCAATTGCCGATTAGTATTTTTATCATGACCCTTTTTGATTAGCATTAAAGATTAAATTAAAGTACTCTCTTTTACCAACAAATAAGACTGGGGTTCACACACAATTGTCTTTCTTTCTACTAAATCGTGAAACGTACTAACCTCATACTATCGCAATATGAATATAAATGTTCTTGCTAACTCACATGACAAACGGGATCAGGGGTTGCTGGAGGTCGTTGGAGGGCTTATCTCGCACTTCGGGGATTTGGAGTGCAGATGATAGAATTTCGTAGAGATACGAAGGCTGAAGAGAGGGTGGGTGAGGTCACTTCTTATTGCAAATTGGCCTCTGGTTAAGTTAAGAAGACGGAGAGAGTTATGGTGCTCTTCGATCCAAGAGTCCTCTTCTGAATAATCTTGAAGCCTCTTGGTCTTTTATTCTTCAACGTTGAGTGTCCAACTAGATCTTTAGGTATTTGGTGAGATTTTTACCATAATTAAAGAACGGAACCTCGTTGGTGCTGGGTTCTTCTTCTCTCACTCTTAAGGAACTTGAGATGTGAGAGCCACTCGAGTGTGAGCGGGTTCACTTTTTTCCGGTCAGACTTCTTCTAAGTCTGTAAAGAATTCTTCGGTATGGCACCGATACCAAACCCTGACGATTTTTGTTATTTCGGCCCGGGGAGGGGGGATCCTATCGTTTCTCACGGAAATCGTCTTGTCTGGCTGAAGGATCGATCTTCACGAAATGAACCTTCGTCTTTCTTACCGAATTCTCATCTTCTCTCTTTCTTTTCGGGGCTCATTTATAGGCAGACCACCGCCCCTTTTAAGGGGAAAGGGGCAAGGCCACAGAGGGAAGCGCGAATGGTGAGTTTGCATCTGGTAAGAGCGAGAAGTGCAGAGGTTGGCACTGAGGTGCCCAAGTCGGCTTGTTAATTAGTGAGACCCTCAACCGCCATACTCCTTGGCGTGTCTTTTGACTAGCACCGCTTTTTTGTGACATAACCACGGGTTTATGGATCTTGTAGGTAATTGGATCGTTAGAGCGTCGTTTAAGGGCCTTAGGTGGTTGCTTTTACACCGATGGTCGCTCCAACGACCTAAGCGGCGGGGAGATCAAACAGGATAGGCAGTTACGGTTATTCGCCGGCTACGGTTTCCACGAATCTCCTCATGGGGCTCTCTCCTCCAGCGTTCTCCACACGGGAGGGGGGACTTTAAGGTATATGTCCTCCTGGCCCTCCGGGAGGCTTTATGTAGCCATTTCTCTACATTCATATATATATAAAGAATACAGTAATGTACATCTAAATGAGTGTTTCTAATTAATTCGAGGGTGCTGAATCCGAATTAGGAAACCAAAATTCTTTATCACGTCTAGATTTTGTGTAATGACCCCCTCATTTTATTATGTAATTTTGCAATTTTTAAGCAAAAATATTTTAAAAGTGGGGGACCTTCCTTATTTATTCTGGCTTAGGACAGACAGTGTACATCACTGGCGAATTTACCTTACTCCCAAGTTATGAAGATTTTTATTGTATTGATTAAGTTTGTTATGCACTTAAAGTTTAAAGAAACTTTGGTGTTGCTTTTTTTTTGTGAGACATCAAAGTTTGTTTTTGTAAAGATCAGCAATAATCCCCTAGCATATTTGGATCAAATTTTCTTTGGTACCTCGTCTCCTTACCAAAATTTGTTGATGAAAACGTTGACCATGTTCATCACTAACCGCTCCCAGATTTTCCGGAAAAAATCGAGATGAGAATGCAGAAAATGCATTTTAAGTGACATTATGCATCCCATTTTTTCTAGGCTTCCAGCTTATTGTTTACTATTTCTCGGTAATTTGGAGATTTAAAATTGCCGAGAAAGTTTTCAGTGACTTCCACAAAGGATGTCCATGCTTTGCGTTTCTTTTCATTGAGACACAAAGTGAAGGGATCATCAGAAACAACTCTGCGAATTTGTGGTCCAGTGAAAACTCCAGCTTCTATTTTTGCTCCAGTTAATGATCCTTGGAATTTGTTTTTCAAATATGAAAAGCCTTCAATTCTTTGATCCATACTCTCTACAAAATTTTCATTAACCCTAATTTAATGTGAAAAGGTGGAAGAGGAAGGTTTTTTGGATATATTATAGCATCATGCTTAACATTATGTTTGCCAACAATGTGTTCTTCTCTGGCTGGCCATTTTCGCTTTTTATAGTGATTTTGATAATCTGTGCTCTCCCATAGACAGAAAAAGCAGATGTACTTTGTGTATGTCTACTGTAACCCAAGAAGAAGTGATACAACTTTCAAATCAAAACAGATGCCCTAGTTATGCCCTTTGTACTCAATAAGTTTCAGCAATAGTTGCATTTATGAATATGTTTCTTGAAGACCTGTCTCGTGGGCTACAGCAATAGCAGGCTTATCTTACTAAAGTCAATGAAAAGTCTCCACTCATTAGGATCACAGTCAGCGCCGATTTCCTGTATCAAGCTATTAATATTGTTGCAGTAACATAGAGTAGGTTCTTTTGAAATAGAATTTGGATAACTTCTGGTGAGGATCTCGAAAGAAAGATACTCTGACATTTGGAAGGAGAAAATTACTTTCTTGTAATCTGTAGGCAAGTAACTCAGCTTTTTCTTTACCCATATCTAAATCTCGTACCAAGTCGTTTAAACTTTGTTAGCAAAATAAATTTGGTTCTGTAACTTGATCAATTGGAACATATGTTTGATCTTCTTCAATTTCTTCAGAAGTCAATGTAGAATTATCATCTGGACTAAAATATTCACTTATTGTAGTATGTGGCTTCGGTCCCGGAGTAGATTCATC